>JALJCQ010000004.1:0-1200000 GCA_023091665.1 Pythium myriotylum
AAACCCTAAACCCTAAACCCTAAACCCTAAACCCTAAACCCTAAACCCTAAACCCTAAACCCTAAACCCTAAACCCTAAACCCTAAACCCTAAACCCTAAACCCTAAACCCTAAACCCTAAACCCTAAACCCTAAACCCTAAACCCTAAACCCTAAACCCTAAACCCTAAACCCTAAACCCTAAACCCTAAACCCTAAACCCTAAACCCTAAACCCTAAACCCTAAACCCTAAACCCTAAACCCTAAACCCTAAACCCTAAACCCTAAACCCTAAACCCTAAACCCTAAACCCTAAACCCTAAACCCTAGATCTACATGCTACTCAACTACCAGTACCGTGAAGATCCAGTCATCCAACGACAAGTTGCTGTCATCAAGTGTAATCCAAGTTCGTGCAAGTTAGGACGCTTCTATGGCCTGATAAAGCTCCACAAGGAGGATCTCGCCATTCGCCCTATCATTGCCAGCTGCGGAACACCGACAGCCGGTCTCTCGAAGTGGATCGATTTCCAGTTGCAAGACATGCTCCAGCGACAGCCATCGTACCTTCGAGACTCCGACACGCTGCTGACTGAACTTCGACAGATTCAGCCCAGCCCCAAGCATCGTTTGTTCACATTTGACGCCATCTCGCTCTACACCAACATCCCCACCAACATCGGCATCGCAACAATCAAAGCCATGCTCCAAGAAGAGAAGCATCGCTTCGAGAATGTGATCGTCCAAGGTCTCGACTACATCATGAACGAGAACTTGTTCATGTTCGGAGACTGCGTGTGGAAGCAAATCAAGGGCACCGCCATGGGAACACCATGTGCCCCCACGTACGCATCACTCTACGTAGCGTATCACGAGCGAAGCATCCTTCGAGAGTTCAGCAACTACATCGTGCTCTACAAGCGCTACATCGACGACGTGTTTTTGATTTGGCAAGACGGAAAAGATCCCCGTGCTTTCGAACTCTTCAAGATCCGCCTCAACACGATTCCAGGACTTCGCTGGACGTACATGGAACGCGGTCGTGAAGCACCGTTTCTTGACCTCAAAATCCGCCGATCCGACACGAGATACGAGACTCGAACTCATGAGAAAGAGCTCAATCTCTATCTCTACATCGCGGCTCAAAGCGCACACCCTCCAGGCGTTCTGAAAGGCCTCATCATCGGCATTGTCCAGAAGTATTACCGCCAGAACACCAGGAAGGAAGATTTCCTGTCTCAAGTCAGAGCCTTCTTCCAGCGCCTGGCAGCTCGCGGATACAACTCTAACCAGCTTAGAGACCATTTCCGCGACGCCATCGAAAGAATCGCCAAGCTACAAGAAGAAGCACAACAGACGACGCGGCCAACCACGGAACTCGGCAAGCCCAAGCAAGTCTTCTTGTCTGTGCCTTATGACCCGAACGGCCCAACTCGGAAACAACTACGAGCTATCTATCAAGCCCACCGTATTGAAGACGAGTTCGCAGCCCACAACATCAAGATCACTGTGTGCTACCGCCGTCCACGGAACCTCCGAGACATACTCTGTCCATCAGAGTTCAGGGCCAACATCTACGACGACCACTTCAAGAACAGCTCGGAAGATGCCATGCATTAAAGCCTGGACCACCCCGGACACGGATGACCGTGCCCTTCCAGCGCGCGAGAACGTGTTTAGCCTTGCTGCTACCCACTCATTTGGAACCATGCCACAGAGTATGGGGTCGTGCAGTGAAGGCTCACGGAGCGGCTGGCTTGGGATGATCCCCCTCGAAAGGGTAACAGCGAACGCTTGGCATGTTGCGAGCAAATTCAAGAATGGCCGCCCGGATCGTGCACTATCTGTCTACAACCCATCCCCGACCCTCAACCCCAAACCCTACCCTAAACCCTAAACCCAGACGAAAATTTCGGCCAACCCAGTCGAAAAGTTTGTCGAAGGTTCGAGAACGTTCGACCGAACATTCGAGAATATTCCCGAGAATGTTCGAGAATGTTCAACCCAGGACGTCGAATATTCTCACGTGTCTCAAGACCCCAGCAGCACAGACACGCAGACCCAGAACACTCAAGTTCCTGTCCAGCCCTAGAACCCAGAAGCGTAGGACTCTAGCGTAGGACTTTAGCGTAGGCACCCGGGGGCGAGGTCGGCGGTCTTCCTCAGTTTTCAATTTTCCACTCAGCACGAAGACGCCCACCGACGAAGACATCAAGTCGAAAGAGCCCCTGCATCTGTAATAGAGCAACTCTTTGGGTCGTAGTTTCCCTGACCAAGTCTTTGCAAGTCACTTCAAGCCTCTCTAAACCCTAGACCAAGCCCCGCGTGACGAAGCAATTAAGGAAAGACTCTCCATCATCGCCATGGATCGTAGTCTGCCGCGCCCACTGATGAAGACCACCCTGGAGTATCTGGAGCGCTATAAGAAGCTGCACCGGAAGCTCAGCGCGAAGCAAGAGAGCCTCCGCAAGATGCAACAACAACGCGAACGCCAAGAAGTACCCAGATCCCTGCGAGTACAGGCCAAGCTTGTTGTCTCCAACGAACTCCAGACGGCCCTTCCAACTCGAGTGCTCACGCTGATGAATCAATTCGATGCTCTGAAGCTACAGTTTCAGCACCAAGCCTTCGATCTCATCCTCAGCGTACAGAAAGCCGAACTCGAACAACTTGAGCTCCAAGTTCAGAAGCTCCGAGACGATTTCCAAGATCGAGCACTTGAGTACTGCAAGCTCGCATGCAAAGCCGACCCGAACGGCAAGTATGACACTATCAACTGGGATGCCATGGAAGAAGAAGATCGAGACGAGAACGCATATGTCGACATCTACCACCATGCCAAGGACGAGTTCGAAGCTCGCCTGACCCAGTTTGAGCTTGCGGAACGATACAGCCAAGCTGATGCGAGCATCCGACTCGTCGACAAGCAAGCCAAGCAAGCCGCGGCTGCCGACATGGAGGTGGAAACTCCAAACCAGGATCTCGTGAACGTGTTGATTGATCGCAAGCTACAATCGATCAAGAACGAACTACGACAGCTCCGTATCGACCGGAAGGTTCCAAAGCAACAGGAACGAAAAAACGCCAGAGCTGGCGCGAAGGGTGCGACCGTCAGCAAGAACAAGAAGCACCCTGCACCAAAGGCCGACGCCGCAAAGGGAACTTCCGCCTCAAACAACGGAAGAAACGGCAACACGCGAAGCGCAAGCAAAAGGAAAAGGAGCAACGCCGCCGACAAACCGCCGCGCGGCGCCAAAACCGCGCGATCATAAGACGCGACCGCTCGGATCTCTTCAACGCCAGTTTGATCTTCGGCTGTCGTAGGGCTTGTGATGTGGACGCATTGCCTCGCAATCTCGCGTTCCACAATCTCACACCACGTGGCACCAAGATTCCACCAGGTCTGAAGAGACTCCTGGGTCTGAACCTCAAGTTCTGCCCGACACCTCCGCCGCAACGCTCTTCCCTCTCGCCAGTTACCATCTTCCCCAAACTCGTCCGGTCTCTTCGAATTGCAGTCCAGTTTGCTGACTCCAGCGACCGCGACTACAACTCGAAGATCTACGTTCCAAACCTTGCTTTCCAGCCAAACCACCCACCACGCCATCAAGAAGATTTACTGGAGTCGATCAAGTCACACGCGACCGAACTCATTGCACAGTATCCCTTCCGACACAAGTTCAACCTCGACAGCAACCAACGCAACTTGCTACGATTGCTACGAAATGATCCGAACTTGATGGTCGTGCAGGCAGACAAGAACCTCGGCCCGACGCTCATGCTTCGATCACAGTACACTTCCATGTGTCTTGATCACCTGAGTGACGAGGAGACATACACGCCATTGTATCGTCTTCCCAACGGACCAGAGGCCCAGATCCAACGGATCGCAGCCAAAGTGAACCTGATCTACATGCTACTCAACTACCAGTACCGTGAAGATCCAGTCATCCAACGACAAGTTGCTGTCATCAAGTGTAATCCAAGTTCGTGCAAGTTAGGACGCTTCTATGGCCTGATAAAGCTCCACAAGGAGGATCTCGCCATTCGCCCTATCATTGCCAGCTGCGGAACACCGACAGCCGGTCTCTCGAAGTGGATCGATTTCCAGTTGCAAGACATGCTCCAGCGACAGCCATCGTACCTTCGAGACTCCGACACGCTGCTGACTGAACTTCGACAGATTCAGCCCAGCCCCAAGCATCGTTTGTTCACATTTGACGCCATCTCGCTCTACACCAACATCCCCACCAACATCGGCATCGCAACAATCAAAGCCATGCTCCAAGAAGAGAAGCATCGCTTCGAGAATGTGATCGTCCAAGGTCTCGACTACATCATGAACGAGAACTTGTTCATGTTCGGAGACTGCGTGTGGAAGCAAATCAAGGGCACCGCCATGGGAACACCATGTGCCCCCACGTACGCATCACTCTACGTAGCGTATCACGAGCGAAGCATCCTTCGAGAGTTCAGCAACTACATCGTGCTCTACAAGCGCTACATCGACGACGTGTTTTTGATTTGGCAAGACGGAAAAGATCCCCGTGCTTTCGAACTCTTCAAGATCCGCCTCAACACGATTCCAGGACTTCGCTGGACGTACATGGAACGCGGTCGTGAAGCACCGTTTCTTGACCTCAAAATCCGCCGATCCGACACGAGATACGAGACTCGAACTCATGAGAAAGAGCTCAATCTCTATCTCTACATCGCGGCTCAAAGCGCACACCCTCCAGGCGTTCTGAAAGGCCTCATCATCGGCATTGTCCAGAAGTATTACCGCCAGAACACCAGGAAGGAAGATTTCCTGTCTCAAGTCAGAGCCTTCTTCCAGCGCCTGGCAGCTCGCGGATACAACTCTAACCAGCTTAGAGACCATTTCCGCGACGCCATCGAAAGAATCGCCAAGCTACAAGAAGAAGCACAACAGACGACGCGGCCAACCACGGAACTCGGCAAGCCCAAGCAAGTCTTCTTGTCTGTGCCTTATGACCCGAACGGCCCAACTCGGAAACAACTACGAGCTATCTATCAAGCCCACCGTATTGAAGACGAGTTCGCAGCCCACAACATCAAGATCACTGTGTGCTACCGCCGTCCACGGAACCTCCGAGACATACTCTGTCCATCAGAGTTCAGGGCCAACATCTACGACGACCACTTCAAGAACAGCTCGGAAGATGCCATGCATTAAAGCCTGGACCACCCCGGACACGGATGACCGTGCCCTTCCAGCGCGCGAGAACGTGTTTAGCCTTGCTGCTACCCACTCATTTGGAACCATGCCACAGAGTATGGGGTCGTGCAGTGAAGGCTCACGGAGCGGCTGGCTTGGGATGATCCCCCTCGAAAGGGTAACAGCGAACGCTTGGCATGTTGCGAGCAAATTCAAGAATGGCCGCCCGGATCGTGCACTATCTGTCTACAACCCATCCCCGACCCTCAACCCCAAACCCTACCCTAAACCCTAAACCCAGACGAAAATTTCGGCCAACCCAGTCGAAAAGTTTGTCGAAGGTTCGAGAACGTTCGACCGAACATTCGAGAATATTCCCGAGAATGTTCGAGAATGTTCAACCCAGGACGTCGAATATTCTCACGTGTCTCAAGACCCCAGCAGCACAGACACGCAGACCCAGAACACTCAAGTTCCTGTCCAGCCCTAGAACCCAGAAGCGTAGGACTCTAGCGTAGGACTTTAGCGTAGGCACCCGGGGGCGAGGTCGGCGGTCTTCCTCAGTTTTCAATTTTCCACTCAGCACGAAGACGCCCACCGACGAAGACATCAAGTCGAAAGAGCCCCTGCATCTGTAATAGAGCAACTCTTTGGGTCGTAGTTTCCCTGACCAAGTCTTTGCAAGTCACTTCAAGCCTCTCTAAACCCTAGACCAAGCCCCGCGTGACGAAGCAATTAAGGAAAGACTCTCCATCATCGCCATGGATCGTAGTCTGCCGCGCCCACTGATGAAGACCACCCTGGAGTATCTGGAGCGCTATAAGAAGCTGCACCGGAAGCTCAGCGCGAAGCAAGAGAGCCTCCGCAAGATGCAACAACAACGCGAACGCCAAGAAGTACCCAGATCCCTGCGAGTACAGGCCAAGCTTGTTGTCTCCAACGAACTCCAGACGGCCCTTCCAACTCGAGTGCTCACGCTGATGAATCAATTCGATGCTCTGAAGCTACAGTTTCAGCACCAAGCCTTCGATCTCATCCTCAGCGTACAGAAAGCCGAACTCGAACAACTTGAGCTCCAAGTTCAGAAGCTCCGAGACGATTTCCAAGATCGAGCACTTGAGTACTGCAAGCTCGCATGCAAAGCCGACCCGAACGGCAAGTATGACACTATCAACTGGGATGCCATGGAAGAAGAAGATCGAGACGAGAACGCATATGTCGACATCTACCACCATGCCAAGGACGAGTTCGAAGCTCGCCTGACCCAGTTTGAGCTTGCGGAACGATACAGCCAAGCTGATGCGAGCATCCGACTCGTCGACAAGCAAGCCAAGCAAGCCGCGGCTGCCGACATGGAGGTGGAAACTCCAAACCAGGATCTCGTGAACGTGTTGATTGATCGCAAGCTACAATCGATCAAGAACGAACTACGACAGCTCCGTATCGACCGGAAGGTTCCAAAGCAACAGGAACGAAAAAACGCCAGAGCTGGCGCGAAGGGTGCGACCGTCAGCAAGAACAAGAAGCACCCTGCACCAAAGGCCGACGCCGCAAAGGGAACTTCCGCCTCAAACAACGGAAGAAACGGCAACACGCGAAGCGCAAGCAAAAGGAAAAGGAGCAACGCCGCCGACAAACCGCCGCGCGGCGCCAAAACCGCGCGATCATAAGACGCGACCGCTCGGATCTCTTCAACGCCAGTTTGATCTTCGGCTGTCGTAGGGCTTGTGATGTGGACGCATTGCCTCGCAATCTCGCGTTCCACAATCTCACACCACGTGGCACCAAGATTCCACCAGGTCTGAAGAGACTCCTGGGTCTGAACCTCAAGTTCTGCCCGACACCTCCGCCGCAACGCTCTTCCCTCTCGCCAGTTACCATCTTCCCCAAACTCGTCCGGTCTCTTCGAATTGCAGTCCAGTTTGCTGACTCCAGCGACCGCGACTACAACTCGAAGATCTACGTTCCAAACCTTGCTTTCCAGCCAAACCACCCACCACGCCATCAAGAAGATTTACTGGAGTCGATCAAGTCACACGCGACCGAACTCATTGCACAGTATCCCTTCCGACACAAGTTCAACCTCGACAGCAACCAACGCAACTTGCTACGATTGCTACGAAATGATCCGAACTTGATGGTCGTGCAGGCAGACAAGAACCTCGGCCCGACGCTCATGCTTCGATCACAGTACACTTCCATGTGTCTTGATCACCTGAGTGACGAGGAGACATACACGCCATTGTATCGTCTTCCCAACGGACCAGAGGCCCAGATCCAACGGATCGCAGCCAAAGTGAACCTGATCTACATGCTACTCAACTACCAGTACCGTGAAGATCCAGTCATCCAACGACAAGTTGCTGTCATCAAGTGTAATCCAAGTTCGTGCAAGTTAGGACGCTTCTATGGCCTGATAAAGCTCCACAAGGAGGATCTCGCCATTCGCCCTATCATTGCCAGCTGCGGAACACCGACAGCCGGTCTCTCGAAGTGGATCGATTTCCAGTTGCAAGACATGCTCCAGCGACAGCCATCGTACCTTCGAGACTCCGACACGCTGCTGACTGAACTTCGACAGATTCAGCCCAGCCCCAAGCATCGTTTGTTCACATTTGACGCCATCTCGCTCTACACCAACATCCCCACCAACATCGGCATCGCAACAATCAAAGCCATGCTCCAAGAAGAGAAGCATCGCTTCGAGAATGTGATCGTCCAAGGTCTCGACTACATCATGAACGAGAACTTGTTCATGTTCGGAGACTGCGTGTGGAAGCAAATCAAGGGCACCGCCATGGGAACACCATGTGCCCCCACGTACGCATCACTCTACGTAGCGTATCACGAGCGAAGCATCCTTCGAGAGTTCAGCAACTACATCGTGCTCTACAAGCGCTACATCGACGACGTGTTTTTGATTTGGCAAGACGGAAAAGATCCCCGTGCTTTCGAACTCTTCAAGATCCGCCTCAACACGATTCCAGGACTTCGCTGGACGTACATGGAACGCGGTCGTGAAGCACCGTTTCTTGACCTCAAAATCCGCCGATCCGACACGAGATACGAGACTCGAACTCATGAGAAAGAGCTCAATCTCTATCTCTACATCGCGGCTCAAAGCGCACACCCTCCAGGCGTTCTGAAAGGCCTCATCATCGGCATTGTCCAGAAGTATTACCGCCAGAACACCAGGAAGGAAGATTTCCTGTCTCAAGTCAGAGCCTTCTTCCAGCGCCTGGCAGCTCGCGGATACAACTCTAACCAGCTTAGAGACCATTTCCGCGACGCCATCGAAAGAATCGCCAAGCTACAAGAAGAAGCACAACAGACGACGCGGCCAACCACGGAACTCGGCAAGCCCAAGCAAGTCTTCTTGTCTGTGCCTTATGACCCGAACGGCCCAACTCGGAAACAACTACGAGCTATCTATCAAGCCCACCGTATTGAAGACGAGTTCGCAGCCCACAACATCAAGATCACTGTGTGCTACCGCCGTCCACGGAACCTCCGAGACATACTCTGTCCATCAGAGTTCAGGGCCAACATCTACGACGACCACTTCAAGAACAGCTCGGAAGATGCCATGCATTAAAGCCTGGACCACCCCGGACACGGATGACCGTGCCCTTCCAGCGCGCGAGAACGTGTTTAGCCTTGCTGCTACCCACTCATTTGGAACCATGCCACAGAGTATGGGGTCGTGCAGTGAAGGCTCACGGAGCGGCTGGCTTGGGATGATCCCCCTCGAAAGGGTAACAGCGAACGCTTGGCATGTTGCGAGCAAATTCAAGAATGGCCGCCCGGATCGTGCACTATCTGTCTACAACCCATCCCCGACCCTCAACCCCAAACCCTACCCTAAACCCTAAACCCAGACGAAAATTTCGGCCAACCCAGTCGAAAAGTTTGTCGAAGGTTCGAGAACGTTCGACCGAACATTCGAGAATATTCCCGAGAATGTTCGAGAATGTTCAACCCAGGACGTCGAATATTCTCACGTGTCTCAAGACCCCAGCAGCACAGACACGCAGACCCAGAACACTCAAGTTCCTGTCCAGCCCTAGAACCCAGAAGCGTAGGACTCTAGCGTAGGACTTTAGCGTAGGCACCCGGGGGCGAGGTCGGCGGTCTTCCTCAGTTTTCAATTTTCCACTCAGCACGAAGACGCCCACCGACGAAGACATCAAGTCGAAAGAGCCCCTGCATCTGTAATAGAGCAACTCTTTGGGTCGTAGTTTCCCTGACCAAGTCTTTGCAAGTCACTTCAAGCCTCTCTAAACCCTAGACCAAGCCCCGCGTGACGAAGCAATTAAGGAAAGACTCTCCATCATCGCCATGGATCGTAGTCTGCCGCGCCCACTGATGAAGACCACCCTGGAGTATCTGGAGCGCTATAAGAAGCTGCACCGGAAGCTCAGCGCGAAGCAAGAGAGCCTCCGCAAGATGCAACAACAACGCGAACGCCAAGAAGTACCCAGATCCCTGCGAGTACAGGCCAAGCTTGTTGTCTCCAACGAACTCCAGACGGCCCTTCCAACTCGAGTGCTCACGCTGATGAATCAATTCGATGCTCTGAAGCTACAGTTTCAGCACCAAGCCTTCGATCTCATCCTCAGCGTACAGAAAGCCGAACTCGAACAACTTGAGCTCCAAGTTCAGAAGCTCCGAGACGATTTCCAAGATCGAGCACTTGAGTACTGCAAGCTCGCATGCAAAGCCGACCCGAACGGCAAGTATGACACTATCAACTGGGATGCCATGGAAGAAGAAGATCGAGACGAGAACGCATATGTCGACATCTACCACCATGCCAAGGACGAGTTCGAAGCTCGCCTGACCCAGTTTGAGCTTGCGGAACGATACAGCCAAGCTGATGCGAGCATCCGACTCGTCGACAAGCAAGCCAAGCAAGCCGCGGCTGCCGACATGGAGGTGGAAACTCCAAACCAGGATCTCGTGAACGTGTTGATTGATCGCAAGCTACAATCGATCAAGAACGAACTACGACAGCTCCGTATCGACCGGAAGGTTCCAAAGCAACAGGAACGAAAAAACGCCAGAGCTGGCGCGAAGGGTGCGACCGTCAGCAAGAACAAGAAGCACCCTGCACCAAAGGCCGACGCCGCAAAGGGAACTTCCGCCTCAAACAACGGAAGAAACGGCAACACGCGAAGCGCAAGCAAAAGGAAAAGGAGCAACGCCGCCGACAAACCGCCGCGCGGCGCCAAAACCGCGCGATCATAAGACGCGACCGCTCGGATCTCTTCAACGCCAGTTTGATCTTCGGCTGTCGTAGGGCTTGTGATGTGGACGCATTGCCTCGCAATCTCGCGTTCCACAATCTCACACCACGTGGCACCAAGATTCCACCAGGTCTGAAGAGACTCCTGGGTCTGAACCTCAAGTTCTGCCCGACACCTCCGCCGCAACGCTCTTCCCTCTCGCCAGTTACCATCTTCCCCAAACTCGTCCGGTCTCTTCGAATTGCAGTCCAGTTTGCTGACTCCAGCGACCGCGACTACAACTCGAAGATCTACGTTCCAAACCTTGCTTTCCAGCCAAACCACCCACCACGCCATCAAGAAGATTTACTGGAGTCGATCAAGTCACACGCGACCGAACTCATTGCACAGTATCCCTTCCGACACAAGTTCAACCTCGACAGCAACCAACGCAACTTGCTACGATTGCTACGAAATGATCCGAACTTGATGGTCGTGCAGGCAGACAAGAACCTCGGCCCGACGCTCATGCTTCGATCACAGTACACTTCCATGTGTCTTGATCACCTGAGTGACGAGGAGACATACACGCCATTGTATCGTCTTCCCAACGGACCAGAGGCCCAGATCCAACGGATCGCAGCCAAAGTGAACCTGATCTACATGCTACTCAACTACCAGTACCGTGAAGATCCAGTCATCCAACGACAAGTTGCTGTCATCAAGTGTAATCCAAGTTCGTGCAAGTTAGGACGCTTCTATGGCCTGATAAAGCTCCACAAGGAGGATCTCGCCATTCGCCCTATCATTGCCAGCTGCGGAACACCGACAGCCGGTCTCTCGAAGTGGATCGATTTCCAGTTGCAAGACATGCTCCAGCGACAGCCATCGTACCTTCGAGACTCCGACACGCTGCTGACTGAACTTCGACAGATTCAGCCCAGCCCCAAGCATCGTTTGTTCACATTTGACGCCATCTCGCTCTACACCAACATCCCCACCAACATCGGCATCGCAACAATCAAAGCCATGCTCCAAGAAGAGAAGCATCGCTTCGAGAATGTGATCGTCCAAGGTCTCGACTACATCATGAACGAGAACTTGTTCATGTTCGGAGACTGCGTGTGGAAGCAAATCAAGGGCACCGCCATGGGAACACCATGTGCCCCCACGTACGCATCACTCTACGTAGCGTATCACGAGCGAAGCATCCTTCGAGAGTTCAGCAACTACATCGTGCTCTACAAGCGCTACATCGACGACGTGTTTTTGATTTGGCAAGACGGAAAAGATCCCCGTGCTTTCGAACTCTTCAAGATCCGCCTCAACACGATTCCAGGACTTCGCTGGACGTACATGGAACGCGGTCGTGAAGCACCGTTTCTTGACCTCAAAATCCGCCGATCCGACACGAGATACGAGACTCGAACTCATGAGAAAGAGCTCAATCTCTATCTCTACATCGCGGCTCAAAGCGCACACCCTCCAGGCGTTCTGAAAGGCCTCATCATCGGCATTGTCCAGAAGTATTACCGCCAGAACACCAGGAAGGAAGATTTCCTGTCTCAAGTCAGAGCCTTCTTCCAGCGCCTGGCAGCTCGCGGATACAACTCTAACCAGCTTAGAGACCATTTCCGCGACGCCATCGAAAGAATCGCCAAGCTACAAGAAGAAGCACAACAGACGACGCGGCCAACCACGGAACTCGGCAAGCCCAAGCAAGTCTTCTTGTCTGTGCCTTATGACCCGAACGGCCCAACTCGGAAACAACTACGAGCTATCTATCAAGCCCACCGTATTGAAGACGAGTTCGCAGCCCACAACATCAAGATCACTGTGTGCTACCGCCGTCCACGGAACCTCCGAGACATACTCTGTCCATCAGAGTTCAGGGCCAACATCTACGACGACCACTTCAAGAACAGCTCGGAAGATGCCATGCATTAAAGCCTGGACCACCCCGGACACGGATGACCGTGCCCTTCCAGCGCGCGAGAACGTGTTTAGCCTTGCTGCTACCCACTCATTTGGAACCATGCCACAGAGTATGGGGTCGTGCAGTGAAGGCTCACGGAGCGGCTGGCTTGGGATGATCCCCCTCGAAAGGGTAACAGCGAACGCTTGGCATGTTGCGAGCAAATTCAAGAATGGCCGCCCGGATCGTGCACTATCTGTCTACAACCCATCCCCGACCCTCAACCCCAAACCCTACCCTAAACCCTAAACCCAGACGAAAATTTCGGCCAACCCAGTCGAAAAGTTTGTCGAAGGTTCGAGAACGTTCGACCGAACATTCGAGAATATTCCCGAGAATGTTCGAGAATGTTCAACCCAGGACGTCGAATATTCTCACGTGTCTCAAGACCCCAGCAGCACAGACACGCAGACCCAGAACACTCAAGTTCCTGTCCAGCCCTAGAACCCAGAAGCGTAGGACTCTAGCGTAGGACTTTAGCGTAGGCACCCGGGGGCGAGGTCGGCGGTCTTCCTCAGTTTTCAATTTTCCACTCAGCACGAAGACGCCCACCGACGAAGACATCAAGTCGAAAGAGCCCCTGCATCTGTAATAGAGCAACTCTTTGGGTCGTAGTTTCCCTGACCAAGTCTTTGCAAGTCACTTCAAGCCTCTCTAAACCCTAGACCAAGCCCCGCGTGACGAAGCAATTAAGGAAAGACTCTCCATCATCGCCATGGATCGTAGTCTGCCGCGCCCACTGATGAAGACCACCCTGGAGTATCTGGAGCGCTATAAGAAGCTGCACCGGAAGCTCAGCGCGAAGCAAGAGAGCCTCCGCAAGATGCAACAACAACGCGAACGCCAAGAAGTACCCAGATCCCTGCGAGTACAGGCCAAGCTTGTTGTCTCCAACGAACTCCAGACGGCCCTTCCAACTCGAGTGCTCACGCTGATGAATCAATTCGATGCTCTGAAGCTACAGTTTCAGCACCAAGCCTTCGATCTCATCCTCAGCGTACAGAAAGCCGAACTCGAACAACTTGAGCTCCAAGTTCAGAAGCTCCGAGACGATTTCCAAGATCGAGCACTTGAGTACTGCAAGCTCGCATGCAAAGCCGACCCGAACGGCAAGTATGACACTATCAACTGGGATGCCATGGAAGAAGAAGATCGAGACGAGAACGCATATGTCGACATCTACCACCATGCCAAGGACGAGTTCGAAGCTCGCCTGACCCAGTTTGAGCTTGCGGAACGATACAGCCAAGCTGATGCGAGCATCCGACTCGTCGACAAGCAAGCCAAGCAAGCCGCGGCTGCCGACATGGAGGTGGAAACTCCAAACCAGGATCTCGTGAACGTGTTGATTGATCGCAAGCTACAATCGATCAAGAACGAACTACGACAGCTCCGTATCGACCGGAAGGTTCCAAAGCAACAGGAACGAAAAAACGCCAGAGCTGGCGCGAAGGGTGCGACCGTCAGCAAGAACAAGAAGCACCCTGCACCAAAGGCCGACGCCGCAAAGGGAACTTCCGCCTCAAACAACGGAAGAAACGGCAACACGCGAAGCGCAAGCAAAAGGAAAAGGAGCAACGCCGCCGACAAACCGCCGCGCGGCGCCAAAACCGCGCGATCATAAGACGCGACCGCTCGGATCTCTTCAACGCCAGTTTGATCTTCGGCTGTCGTAGGGCTTGTGATGTGGACGCATTGCCTCGCAATCTCGCGTTCCACAATCTCACACCACGTGGCACCAAGATTCCACCAGGTCTGAAGAGACTCCTGGGTCTGAACCTCAAGTTCTGCCCGACACCTCCGCCGCAACGCTCTTCCCTCTCGCCAGTTACCATCTTCCCCAAACTCGTCCGGTCTCTTCGAATTGCAGTCCAGTTTGCTGACTCCAGCGACCGCGACTACAACTCGAAGATCTACGTTCCAAACCTTGCTTTCCAGCCAAACCACCCACCACGCCATCAAGAAGATTTACTGGAGTCGATCAAGTCACACGCGACCGAACTCATTGCACAGTATCCCTTCCGACACAAGTTCAACCTCGACAGCAACCAACGCAACTTGCTACGATTGCTACGAAATGATCCGAACTTGATGGTCGTGCAGGCAGACAAGAACCTCGGCCCGACGCTCATGCTTCGATCACAGTACACTTCCATGTGTCTTGATCACCTGAGTGACGAGGAGACATACACGCCATTGTATCGTCTTCCCAACGGACCAGAGGCCCAGATCCAACGGATCGCAGCCAAAGTGAACCTGATCTACATGCTACTCAACTACCAGTACCGTGAAGATCCAGTCATCCAACGACAAGTTGCTGTCATCAAGTGTAATCCAAGTTCGTGCAAGTTAGGACGCTTCTATGGCCTGATAAAGCTCCACAAGGAGGATCTCGCCATTCGCCCTATCATTGCCAGCTGCGGAACACCGACAGCCGGTCTCTCGAAGTGGATCGATTTCCAGTTGCAAGACATGCTCCAGCGACAGCCATCGTACCTTCGAGACTCCGACACGCTGCTGACTGAACTTCGACAGATTCAGCCCAGCCCCAAGCATCGTTTGTTCACATTTGACGCCATCTCGCTCTACACCAACATCCCCACCAACATCGGCATCGCAACAATCAAAGCCATGCTCCAAGAAGAGAAGCATCGCTTCGAGAATGTGATCGTCCAAGGTCTCGACTACATCATGAACGAGAACTTGTTCATGTTCGGAGACTGCGTGTGGAAGCAAATCAAGGGCACCGCCATGGGAACACCATGTGCCCCCACGTACGCATCACTCTACGTAGCGTATCACGAGCGAAGCATCCTTCGAGAGTTCAGCAACTACATCGTGCTCTACAAGCGCTACATCGACGACGTGTTTTTGATTTGGCAAGACGGAAAAGATCCCCGTGCTTTCGAACTCTTCAAGATCCGCCTCAACACGATTCCAGGACTTCGCTGGACGTACATGGAACGCGGTCGTGAAGCACCGTTTCTTGACCTCAAAATCCGCCGATCCGACACGAGATACGAGACTCGAACTCATGAGAAAGAGCTCAATCTCTATCTCTACATCGCGGCTCAAAGCGCACACCCTCCAGGCGTTCTGAAAGGCCTCATCATCGGCATTGTCCAGAAGTATTACCGCCAGAACACCAGGAAGGAAGATTTCCTGTCTCAAGTCAGAGCCTTCTTCCAGCGCCTGGCAGCTCGCGGATACAACTCTAACCAGCTTAGAGACCATTTCCGCGACGCCATCGAAAGAATCGCCAAGCTACAAGAAGAAGCACAACAGACGACGCGGCCAACCACGGAACTCGGCAAGCCCAAGCAAGTCTTCTTGTCTGTGCCTTATGACCCGAACGGCCCAACTCGGAAACAACTACGAGCTATCTATCAAGCCCACCGTATTGAAGACGAGTTCGCAGCCCACAACATCAAGATCACTGTGTGCTACCGCCGTCCACGGAACCTCCGAGACATACTCTGTCCATCAGAGTTCAGGGCCAACATCTACGACGACCACTTCAAGAACAGCTCGGAAGATGCCATGCATTAAAGCCTGGACCACCCCGGACACGGATGACCGTGCCCTTCCAGCGCGCGAGAACGTGTTTAGCCTTGCTGCTACCCACTCATTTGGAACCATGCCACAGAGTATGGGGTCGTGCAGTGAAGGCTCACGGAGCGGCTGGCTTGGGATGATCCCCCTCGAAAGGGTAACAGCGAACGCTTGGCATGTTGCGAGCAAATTCAAGAATGGCCGCCCGGATCGTGCACTATCTGTCTACAACCCATCCCCGACCCTCAACCCCAAACCCTACCCTAAACCCTAAACCCAGACGAAAATTTCGGCCAACCCAGTCGAAAAGTTTGTCGAAGGTTCGAGAACGTTCGACCGAACATTCGAGAATATTCCCGAGAATGTTCGAGAATGTTCAACCCAGGACGTCGAATATTCTCACGTGTCTCAAGACCCCAGCAGCACAGACACGCAGACCCAGAACACTCAAGTTCCTGTCCAGCCCTAGAACCCAGAAGCGTAGGACTCTAGCGTAGGACTTTAGCGTAGGCACCCGGGGGCGAGGTCGGCGGTCTTCCTCAGTTTTCAATTTTCCACTCAGCACGAAGACGCCCACCGACGAAGACATCAAGTCGAAAGAGCCCCTGCATCTGTAATAGAGCAACTCTTTGGGTCGTAGTTTCCCTGACCAAGTCTTTGCAAGTCACTTCAAGCCTCTCTAAACCCTAGACCAAGCCCCGCGTGACGAAGCAATTAAGGAAAGACTCTCCATCATCGCCATGGATCGTAGTCTGCCGCGCCCACTGATGAAGACCACCCTGGAGTATCTGGAGCGCTATAAGAAGCTGCACCGGAAGCTCAGCGCGAAGCAAGAGAGCCTCCGCAAGATGCAACAACAACGCGAACGCCAAGAAGTACCCAGATCCCTGCGAGTACAGGCCAAGCTTGTTGTCTCCAACGAACTCCAGACGGCCCTTCCAACTCGAGTGCTCACGCTGATGAATCAATTCGATGCTCTGAAGCTACAGTTTCAGCACCAAGCCTTCGATCTCATCCTCAGCGTACAGAAAGCCGAACTCGAACAACTTGAGCTCCAAGTTCAGAAGCTCCGAGACGATTTCCAAGATCGAGCACTTGAGTACTGCAAGCTCGCATGCAAAGCCGACCCGAACGGCAAGTATGACACTATCAACTGGGATGCCATGGAAGAAGAAGATCGAGACGAGAACGCATATGTCGACATCTACCACCATGCCAAGGACGAGTTCGAAGCTCGCCTGACCCAGTTTGAGCTTGCGGAACGATACAGCCAAGCTGATGCGAGCATCCGACTCGTCGACAAGCAAGCCAAGCAAGCCGCGGCTGCCGACATGGAGGTGGAAACTCCAAACCAGGATCTCGTGAACGTGTTGATTGATCGCAAGCTACAATCGATCAAGAACGAACTACGACAGCTCCGTATCGACCGGAAGGTTCCAAAGCAACAGGAACGAAAAAACGCCAGAGCTGGCGCGAAGGGTGCGACCGTCAGCAAGAACAAGAAGCACCCTGCACCAAAGGCCGACGCCGCAAAGGGAACTTCCGCCTCAAACAACGGAAGAAACGGCAACACGCGAAGCGCAAGCAAAAGGAAAAGGAGCAACGCCGCCGACAAACCGCCGCGCGGCGCCAAAACCGCGCGATCATAAGACGCGACCGCTCGGATCTCTTCAACGCCAGTTTGATCTTCGGCTGTCGTAGGGCTTGTGATGTGGACGCATTGCCTCGCAATCTCGCGTTCCACAATCTCACACCACGTGGCACCAAGATTCCACCAGGTCTGAAGAGACTCCTGGGTCTGAACCTCAAGTTCTGCCCGACACCTCCGCCGCAACGCTCTTCCCTCTCGCCAGTTACCATCTTCCCCAAACTCGTCCGGTCTCTTCGAATTGCAGTCCAGTTTGCTGACTCCAGCGACCGCGACTACAACTCGAAGATCTACGTTCCAAACCTTGCTTTCCAGCCAAACCACCCACCACGCCATCAAGAAGATTTACTGGAGTCGATCAAGTCACACGCGACCGAACTCATTGCACAGTATCCCTTCCGACACAAGTTCAACCTCGACAGCAACCAACGCAACTTGCTACGATTGCTACGAAATGATCCGAACTTGATGGTCGTGCAGGCAGACAAGAACCTCGGCCCGACGCTCATGCTTCGATCACAGTACACTTCCATGTGTCTTGATCACCTGAGTGACGAGGAGACATACACGCCATTGTATCGTCTTCCCAACGGACCAGAGGCCCAGATCCAACGGATCGCAGCCAAAGTGAACCTGATCTACATGCTACTCAACTACCAGTACCGTGAAGATCCAGTCATCCAACGACAAGTTGCTGTCATCAAGTGTAATCCAAGTTCGTGCAAGTTAGGACGCTTCTATGGCCTGATAAAGCTCCACAAGGAGGATCTCGCCATTCGCCCTATCATTGCCAGCTGCGGAACACCGACAGCCGGTCTCTCGAAGTGGATCGATTTCCAGTTGCAAGACATGCTCCAGCGACAGCCATCGTACCTTCGAGACTCCGACACGCTGCTGACTGAACTTCGACAGATTCAGCCCAGCCCCAAGCATCGTTTGTTCACATTTGACGCCATCTCGCTCTACACCAACATCCCCACCAACATCGGCATCGCAACAATCAAAGCCATGCTCCAAGAAGAGAAGCATCGCTTCGAGAATGTGATCGTCCAAGGTCTCGACTACATCATGAACGAGAACTTGTTCATGTTCGGAGACTGCGTGTGGAAGCAAATCAAGGGCACCGCCATGGGAACACCATGTGCCCCCACGTACGCATCACTCTACGTAGCGTATCACGAGCGAAGCATCCTTCGAGAGTTCAGCAACTACATCGTGCTCTACAAGCGCTACATCGACGACGTGTTTTTGATTTGGCAAGACGGAAAAGATCCCCGTGCTTTCGAACTCTTCAAGATCCGCCTCAACACGATTCCAGGACTTCGCTGGACGTACATGGAACGCGGTCGTGAAGCACCGTTTCTTGACCTCAAAATCCGCCGATCCGACACGAGATACGAGACTCGAACTCATGAGAAAGAGCTCAATCTCTATCTCTACATCGCGGCTCAAAGCGCACACCCTCCAGGCGTTCTGAAAGGCCTCATCATCGGCATTGTCCAGAAGTATTACCGCCAGAACACCAGGAAGGAAGATTTCCTGTCTCAAGTCAGAGCCTTCTTCCAGCGCCTGGCAGCTCGCGGATACAACTCTAACCAGCTTAGAGACCATTTCCGCGACGCCATCGAAAGAATCGCCAAGCTACAAGAAGAAGCACAACAGACGACGCGGCCAACCACGGAACTCGGCAAGCCCAAGCAAGTCTTCTTGTCTGTGCCTTATGACCCGAACGGCCCAACTCGGAAACAACTACGAGCTATCTATCAAGCCCACCGTATTGAAGACGAGTTCGCAGCCCACAACATCAAGATCACTGTGTGCTACCGCCGTCCACGGAACCTCCGAGACATACTCTGTCCATCAGAGTTCAGGGCCAACATCTACGACGACCACTTCAAGAACAGCTCGGAAGATGCCATGCATTAAAGCCTGGACCACCCCGGACACGGATGACCGTGCCCTTCCAGCGCGCGAGAACGTGTTTAGCCTTGCTGCTACCCACTCATTTGGAACCATGCCACAGAGTATGGGGTCGTGCAGTGAAGGCTCACGGAGCGGCTGGCTTGGGATGATCCCCCTCGAAAGGGTAACAGCGAACGCTTGGCATGTTGCGAGCAAATTCAAGAATGGCCGCCCGGATCGTGCACTATCTGTCTACAACCCATCCCCGACCCTCAACCCCAAACCCTACCCTAAACCCTAAACCCAGACGAAAATTTCGGCCAACCCAGTCGAAAAGTTTGTCGAAGGTTCGAGAACGTTCGACCGAACATTCGAGAATATTCCCGAGAATGTTCGAGAATGTTCAACCCAGGACGTCGAATATTCTCACGTGTCTCAAGACCCCAGCAGCACAGACACGCAGACCCAGAACACTCAAGTTCCTGTCCAGCCCTAGAACCCAGAAGCGTAGGACTCTAGCGTAGGACTTTAGCGTAGGCACCCGGGGGCGAGGTCGGCGGTCTTCCTCAGTTTTCAATTTTCCACTCAGCACGAAGACGCCCACCGACGAAGACATCAAGTCGAAAGAGCCCCTGCATCTGTAATAGAGCAACTCTTTGGGTCGTAGTTTCCCTGACCAAGTCTTTGCAAGTCACTTCAAGCCTCTCTAAACCCTAGACCAAGCCCCGCGTGACGAAGCAATTAAGGAAAGACTCTCCATCATCGCCATGGATCGTAGTCTGCCGCGCCCACTGATGAAGACCACCCTGGAGTATCTGGAGCGCTATAAGAAGCTGCACCGGAAGCTCAGCGCGAAGCAAGAGAGCCTCCGCAAGATGCAACAACAACGCGAACGCCAAGAAGTACCCAGATCCCTGCGAGTACAGGCCAAGCTTGTTGTCTCCAACGAACTCCAGACGGCCCTTCCAACTCGAGTGCTCACGCTGATGAATCAATTCGATGCTCTGAAGCTACAGTTTCAGCACCAAGCCTTCGATCTCATCCTCAGCGTACAGAAAGCCGAACTCGAACAACTTGAGCTCCAAGTTCAGAAGCTCCGAGACGATTTCCAAGATCGAGCACTTGAGTACTGCAAGCTCGCATGCAAAGCCGACCCGAACGGCAAGTATGACACTATCAACTGGGATGCCATGGAAGAAGAAGATCGAGACGAGAACGCATATGTCGACATCTACCACCATGCCAAGGACGAGTTCGAAGCTCGCCTGACCCAGTTTGAGCTTGCGGAACGATACAGCCAAGCTGATGCGAGCATCCGACTCGTCGACAAGCAAGCCAAGCAAGCCGCGGCTGCCGACATGGAGGTGGAAACTCCAAACCAGGATCTCGTGAACGTGTTGATTGATCGCAAGCTACAATCGATCAAGAACGAACTACGACAGCTCCGTATCGACCGGAAGGTTCCAAAGCAACAGGAACGAAAAAACGCCAGAGCTGGCGCGAAGGGTGCGACCGTCAGCAAGAACAAGAAGCACCCTGCACCAAAGGCCGACGCCGCAAAGGGAACTTCCGCCTCAAACAACGGAAGAAACGGCAACACGCGAAGCGCAAGCAAAAGGAAAAGGAGCAACGCCGCCGACAAACCGCCGCGCGGCGCCAAAACCGCGCGATCATAAGACGCGACCGCTCGGATCTCTTCAACGCCAGTTTGATCTTCGGCTGTCGTAGGGCTTGTGATGTGGACGCATTGCCTCGCAATCTCGCGTTCCACAATCTCACACCACGTGGCACCAAGATTCCACCAGGTCTGAAGAGACTCCTGGGTCTGAACCTCAAGTTCTGCCCGACACCTCCGCCGCAACGCTCTTCCCTCTCGCCAGTTACCATCTTCCCCAAACTCGTCCGGTCTCTTCGAATTGCAGTCCAGTTTGCTGACTCCAGCGACCGCGACTACAACTCGAAGATCTACGTTCCAAACCTTGCTTTCCAGCCAAACCACCCACCACGCCATCAAGAAGATTTACTGGAGTCGATCAAGTCACACGCGACCGAACTCATTGCACAGTATCCCTTCCGACACAAGTTCAACCTCGACAGCAACCAACGCAACTTGCTACGATTGCTACGAAATGATCCGAACTTGATGGTCGTGCAGGCAGACAAGAACCTCGGCCCGACGCTCATGCTTCGATCACAGTACACTTCCATGTGTCTTGATCACCTGAGTGACGAGGAGACATACACGCCATTGTATCGTCTTCCCAACGGACCAGAGGCCCAGATCCAACGGATCGCAGCCAAAGTGAACCTGATCTACATGCTACTCAACTACCAGTACCGTGAAGATCCAGTCATCCAACGACAAGTTGCTGTCATCAAGTGTAATCCAAGTTCGTGCAAGTTAGGACGCTTCTATGGCCTGATAAAGCTCCACAAGGAGGATCTCGCCATTCGCCCTATCATTGCCAGCTGCGGAACACCGACAGCCGGTCTCTCGAAGTGGATCGATTTCCAGTTGCAAGACATGCTCCAGCGACAGCCATCGTACCTTCGAGACTCCGACACGCTGCTGACTGAACTTCGACAGATTCAGCCCAGCCCCAAGCATCGTTTGTTCACATTTGACGCCATCTCGCTCTACACCAACATCCCCACCAACATCGGCATCGCAACAATCAAAGCCATGCTCCAAGAAGAGAAGCATCGCTTCGAGAATGTGATCGTCCAAGGTCTCGACTACATCATGAACGAGAACTTGTTCATGTTCGGAGACTGCGTGTGGAAGCAAATCAAGGGCACCGCCATGGGAACACCATGTGCCCCCACGTACGCATCACTCTACGTAGCGTATCACGAGCGAAGCATCCTTCGAGAGTTCAGCAACTACATCGTGCTCTACAAGCGCTACATCGACGACGTGTTTTTGATTTGGCAAGACGGAAAAGATCCCCGTGCTTTCGAACTCTTCAAGATCCGCCTCAACACGATTCCAGGACTTCGCTGGACGTACATGGAACGCGGTCGTGAAGCACCGTTTCTTGACCTCAAAATCCGCCGATCCGACACGAGATACGAGACTCGAACTCATGAGAAAGAGCTCAATCTCTATCTCTACATCGCGGCTCAAAGCGCACACCCTCCAGGCGTTCTGAAAGGCCTCATCATCGGCATTGTCCAGAAGTATTACCGCCAGAACACCAGGAAGGAAGATTTCCTGTCTCAAGTCAGAGCCTTCTTCCAGCGCCTGGCAGCTCGCGGATACAACTCTAACCAGCTTAGAGACCATTTCCGCGACGCCATCGAAAGAATCGCCAAGCTACAAGAAGAAGCACAACAGACGACGCGGCCAACCACGGAACTCGGCAAGCCCAAGCAAGTCTTCTTGTCTGTGCCTTATGACCCGAACGGCCCAACTCGGAAACAACTACGAGCTATCTATCAAGCCCACCGTATTGAAGACGAGTTCGCAGCCCACAACATCAAGATCACTGTGTGCTACCGCCGTCCACGGAACCTCCGAGACATACTCTGTCCATCAGAGTTCAGGGCCAACATCTACGACGACCACTTCAAGAACAGCTCGGAAGATGCCATGCATTAAAGCCTGGACCACCCCGGACACGGATGACCGTGCCCTTCCAGCGCGCGAGAACGTGTTTAGCCTTGCTGCTACCCACTCATTTGGAACCATGCCACAGAGTATGGGGTCGTGCAGTGAAGGCTCACGGAGCGGCTGGCTTGGGATGATCCCCCTCGAAAGGGTAACAGCGAACGCTTGGCATGTTGCGAGCAAATTCAAGAATGGCCGCCCGGATCGTGCACTATCTGTCTACAACCCATCCCCGACCCTCAACCCCAAACCCTACCCTAAACCCTAAACCCAGACGAAAATTTCGGCCAACCCAGTCGAAAAGTTTGTCGAAGGTTCGAGAACGTTCGACCGAACATTCGAGAATATTCCCGAGAATGTTCGAGAATGTTCAACCCAGGACGTCGAATATTCTCACGTGTCTCAAGACCCCAGCAGCACAGACACGCAGACCCAGAACACTCAAGTTCCTGTCCAGCCCTAGAACCCAGAAGCGTAGGACTCTAGCGTAGGACTTTAGCGTAGGCACCCGGGGGCGAGGTCGGCGGTCTTCCTCAGTTTTCAATTTTCCACTCAGCACGAAGACGCCCACCGACGAAGACATCAAGTCGAAAGAGCCCCTGCATCTGTAATAGAGCAACTCTTTGGGTCGTAGTTTCCCTGACCAAGTCTTTGCAAGTCACTTCAAGCCTCTCTAAACCCTAGACCAAGCCCCGCGTGACGAAGCAATTAAGGAAAGACTCTCCATCATCGCCATGGATCGTAGTCTGCCGCGCCCACTGATGAAGACCACCCTGGAGTATCTGGAGCGCTATAAGAAGCTGCACCGGAAGCTCAGCGCGAAGCAAGAGAGCCTCCGCAAGATGCAACAACAACGCGAACGCCAAGAAGTACCCAGATCCCTGCGAGTACAGGCCAAGCTTGTTGTCTCCAACGAACTCCAGACGGCCCTTCCAACTCGAGTGCTCACGCTGATGAATCAATTCGATGCTCTGAAGCTACAGTTTCAGCACCAAGCCTTCGATCTCATCCTCAGCGTACAGAAAGCCGAACTCGAACAACTTGAGCTCCAAGTTCAGAAGCTCCGAGACGATTTCCAAGATCGAGCACTTGAGTACTGCAAGCTCGCATGCAAAGCCGACCCGAACGGCAAGTATGACACTATCAACTGGGATGCCATGGAAGAAGAAGATCGAGACGAGAACGCATATGTCGACATCTACCACCATGCCAAGGACGAGTTCGAAGCTCGCCTGACCCAGTTTGAGCTTGCGGAACGATACAGCCAAGCTGATGCGAGCATCCGACTCGTCGACAAGCAAGCCAAGCAAGCCGCGGCTGCCGACATGGAGGTGGAAACTCCAAACCAGGATCTCGTGAACGTGTTGATTGATCGCAAGCTACAATCGATCAAGAACGAACTACGACAGCTCCGTAT
Organism: Pythium myriotylum; assembly: GCA_023091665.1. Lineage (NCBI taxonomy): Eukaryota > Oomycota > Peronosporomycetes > Pythiales > Pythiaceae > Pythium > Pythium myriotylum. The sequence continues at coordinate 24,489 of JALJCQ010000004.1, forward strand.
CGACCGGAAGGTTCCAAAGCAACAGGAACGAAAAAACGCCAGAGCTGGCGCGAAGGGTGCGACCGTCAGCAAGAACAAGAAGCACCCTGCACCAAAGGCCGACGCCGCAAAGGGAACTTCCGCCTCAAACAACGGAAGAAACGGCAACACGCGAAGCGCAAGCAAAAGGAAAAGGAGCAACGCCGCCGACAAACCGCCGCGCGGCGCCAAAACCGCGCGATCATAAGACGCGACCGCTCGGATCTCTTCAACGCCAGTTTGATCTTCGGCTGTCGTAGGGCTTGTGATGTGGACGCATTGCCTCGCAATCTCGCGTTCCACAATCTCACACCACGTGGCACCAAGATTCCACCAGGTCTGAAGAGACTCCTGGGTCTGAACCTCAAGTTCTGCCCGACACCTCCGCCGCAACGCTCTTCCCTCTCGCCAGTTACCATCTTCCCCAAACTCGTCCGGTCTCTTCGAATTGCAGTCCAGTTTGCTGACTCCAGCGACCGCGACTACAACTCGAAGATCTACGTTCCAAACCTTGCTTTCCAGCCAAACCACCCACCACGCCATCAAGAAGATTTACTGGAGTCGATCAAGTCACACGCGACCGAACTCATTGCACAGTATCCCTTCCGACACAAGTTCAACCTCGACAGCAACCAACGCAACTTGCTACGATTGCTACGAAATGATCCGAACTTGATGGTCGTGCAGGCAGACAAGAACCTCGGCCCGACGCTCATGCTTCGATCACAGTACACTTCCATGTGTCTTGATCACCTGAGTGACGAGGAGACATACACGCCATTGTATCGTCTTCCCAACGGACCAGAGGCCCAGATCCAACGGATCGCAGCCAAAGTGAACCTGATCTACATGCTACTCAACTACCAGTACCGTGAAGATCCAGTCATCCAACGACAAGTTGCTGTCATCAAGTGTAATCCAAGTTCGTGCAAGTTAGGACGCTTCTATGGCCTGATAAAGCTCCACAAGGAGGATCTCGCCATTCGCCCTATCATTGCCAGCTGCGGAACACCGACAGCCGGTCTCTCGAAGTGGATCGATTTCCAGTTGCAAGACATGCTCCAGCGACAGCCATCGTACCTTCGAGACTCCGACACGCTGCTGACTGAACTTCGACAGATTCAGCCCAGCCCCAAGCATCGTTTGTTCACATTTGACGCCATCTCGCTCTACACCAACATCCCCACCAACATCGGCATCGCAACAATCAAAGCCATGCTCCAAGAAGAGAAGCATCGCTTCGAGAATGTGATCGTCCAAGGTCTCGACTACATCATGAACGAGAACTTGTTCATGTTCGGAGACTGCGTGTGGAAGCAAATCAAGGGCACCGCCATGGGAACACCATGTGCCCCCACGTACGCATCACTCTACGTAGCGTATCACGAGCGAAGCATCCTTCGAGAGTTCAGCAACTACATCGTGCTCTACAAGCGCTACATCGACGACGTGTTTTTGATTTGGCAAGACGGAAAAGATCCCCGTGCTTTCGAACTCTTCAAGATCCGCCTCAACACGATTCCAGGACTTCGCTGGACGTACATGGAACGCGGTCGTGAAGCACCGTTTCTTGACCTCAAAATCCGCCGATCCGACACGAGATACGAGACTCGAACTCATGAGAAAGAGCTCAATCTCTATCTCTACATCGCGGCTCAAAGCGCACACCCTCCAGGCGTTCTGAAAGGCCTCATCATCGGCATTGTCCAGAAGTATTACCGCCAGAACACCAGGAAGGAAGATTTCCTGTCTCAAGTCAGAGCCTTCTTCCAGCGCCTGGCAGCTCGCGGATACAACTCTAACCAGCTTAGAGACCATTTCCGCGACGCCATCGAAAGAATCGCCAAGCTACAAGAAGAAGCACAACAGACGACGCGGCCAACCACGGAACTCGGCAAGCCCAAGCAAGTCTTCTTGTCTGTGCCTTATGACCCGAACGGCCCAACTCGGAAACAACTACGAGCTATCTATCAAGCCCACCGTATTGAAGACGAGTTCGCAGCCCACAACATCAAGATCACTGTGTGCTACCGCCGTCCACGGAACCTCCGAGACATACTCTGTCCATCAGAGTTCAGGGCCAACATCTACGACGACCACTTCAAGAACAGCTCGGAAGATGCCATGCATTAAAGCCTGGACCACCCCGGACACGGATGACCGTGCCCTTCCAGCGCGCGAGAACGTGTTTAGCCTTGCTGCTACCCACTCATTTGGAACCATGCCACAGAGTATGGGGTCGTGCAGTGAAGGCTCACGGAGCGGCTGGCTTGGGATGATCCCCCTCGAAAGGGTAACAGCGAACGCTTGGCATGTTGCGAGCAAATTCAAGAATGGCCGCCCGGATCGTGCACTATCTGTCTACAACCCATCCCCGACCCTCAACCCCAAACCCTACCCTAAACCCTAAACCCAGACGAAAATTTCGGCCAACCCAGTCGAAAAGTTTGTCGAAGGTTCGAGAACGTTCGACCGAACATTCGAGAATATTCCCGAGAATGTTCGAGAATGTTCAACCCAGGACGTCGAATATTCTCACGTGTCTCAAGACCCCAGCAGCACAGACACGCAGACCCAGAACACTCAAGTTCCTGTCCAGCCCTAGAACCCAGAAGCGTAGGACTCTAGCGTAGGACTTTAGCGTAGGCACCCGGGGGCGAGGTCGGCGGTCTTCCTCAGTTTTCAATTTTCCACTCAGCACGAAGACGCCCACCGACGAAGACATCAAGTCGAAAGAGCCCCTGCATCTGTAATAGAGCAACTCTTTGGGTCGTAGTTTCCCTGACCAAGTCTTTGCAAGTCACTTCAAGCCTCTCTAAACCCTAAACCCTAAACCCTAAACCCTAAACCCTAAACCCTAAACCCTAAACCCTAAACCCTAAACCCTAACCGGTTCTTGACCTCAAAATCCGCCGATCCGACACGAGATACGAGACTCGAACTCATGAGAAAGAGCTCAATCTCTATCTCTACATCGCGGCTCAAAGCGCACACCCTCCAGGCGTTCTGAAAGGCCTCATCATCGGCATTGTCCAGAAGTATTACCGCCAGAACACCAGGAAGGAAGATTTCCTGTCTCAAGTCAGAGCCTTCTTCCAGCGCCTGGCAGCTCGCGGATACAACTCTAACCAGCTTAGAGACCATTTCCGCGACGCCATCGAAAGAATCGCCAAGCTACAAGAAGAAGCACAACAGACGACGCGGCCAACCACGGAACTCGGCAAGCCCAAGCAAGTCTTCTTGTCTGTGCCTTATGACCCGAACGGCCCAACTCGGAAACAACTACGAGCTATCTATCAAGCCCACCGTATTGAAGACGAGTTCGCAGCCCACAACATCAAGATCACTGTGTGCTACCGCCGTCCACGGAACCTCCGAGACATACTCTGTCCATCAGAGTTCAGGGCCAACATCTACGACGACCACTTCAAGAACAGCTCGGGAGATGCCATGCATTAAAGCCTGGACCACCCCGGACACGGATGACCGTGCCCTTCCAGCGCGCGAGAACGTGTTTAGCCTTGCTGCTACCCACTCATTTGGAACCATGCCACAGAGTATGGGGTCGTGCAGTGAAGGCTCACGGAGCGGCTGGCTTGGGATGATCCCCCTCGAAAGGGTAACAGCGAACGCTTGGCATATTGCGAGCAAATTCAAGAATGGCCGCCCGGATCGTGCACTATCTGTCTACAACCCATCCCCGACCCTCAACCCCAAACCCTACCCTAAACCCTAAACCCAGACGAAAATTTCGGCCAACCCAGTCGAAAAGTTTGTCGAAGGTTCGAGAACGTTCGACCGAACATTCGAGAATATTCCCGAGAATGTTCGAGAATGTTCAACCCAGGACGTCGAATATTCTCACGTGTCTCAAGACCCCAGCAGCACAGACACGCAGACCCAGAACACTCAAGTTCCTGTCCAGCCCTAGAACCCAGAAGCGTAGGACTCTAGCGTAGGACTTTAGCGTAGGCACCCGGGGGCGAGGTCGGCGGTCTTCCTCAGTTTTCAATTTTCCACTCAGCACGAAGACGCCCACCGACGAAGACATCAAGTCGAAAGAGCCCCTGCATCTGTAATAGAGCAACTCTTTGGGTCGTAGTTTCCCTGACCAAGTCTTTGCAAGTCACTTCAAGCCTCTCTAAACCCTAAACCCTAAACCCTAAACCCTAAACCCTAAACCCTAAACCCTAAACCCTAAACCCTAAACCCTAAACCCTAAACCCTAAACCCAACGCGAACGCCAAGAAGTACCCAGATCCCTGCGAGTACAGGCCAAGCTTGTTGTCTCCAACGAACTCCAGACGGCCCTTCCAACTCGAGTGCTCACGCTGATGAATCAATTCGATGCTCTGAAGCTACAGTTTCAGCACCAAGCCTTCGATCTCATCCTCAGCGTACAGAAAGCCGAACTCGAACAACTTGAGCTCCAAGTTCAGAAGCTCCGAGACGATTTCCAAGATCGAGCACTTGAGTACTGCAAGCTCGCATGCAAAGCCGACCCGAACGGCAAGTATGACACTATCAACTGGGATGCCATGGAAGAAGAAGATCGAGACGAGAACGCATATGTCGACATCTACCACCATGCCAAGGACGAGTTCGAAGCTCGCCTGACCCAGTTTGAGCTTGCGGAACGATACAGCCAAGCTGATGCGAGCATCCGACTCGTCGACAAGCAAGCCAAGCAAGCCGCGGCTGCCGACATGGAGGTGGAAACTCCAAACCAGGATCTCGTGAACGTGTTGATTGATCGCAAGCTACAATCGATCAAGAACGAACTACGACAGCTCCGTATCGACCGGAAGGTTCCAAAGCAACAGGAACGAAAAAACGCCAGAGCTGGCGCGAAGGGTGCGACCGTCAGCAAGAACAAGAAGCACCCTGCACCAAAGGCCGACGCCGCAAAGGGAACTTCCGCCTCAAACAGCGGAAGAAACGGCAACACGCGAAGCGCAAGCAAAAGGAAAAGGAGCAACGCCGCCGACAAACCGCCGCGCGGCGCCAAAACCGCGCGATCATAAGACGCGACCGCTCGGATCTCTTCAACGCCAGTTTGATCTTCGGCTGTCGTAGGGCTTGTGATGTGGACGCATTGCCTCGCAATCTCGCGTTCCACAATCTCACACCACGTGGCACCAAGATTCCACCAGGTCTGAAGAGACTCCTGGGTCTGAACCTCAAGTTCTGCCCGACACCTCCGCCGCAACGCTCTTCCCTCTCGCCAGTTACCATCTTCCCCAAACTCGTCCGGTCTCTTCGAATTGCAGTCCAGTTTGCTGACTCCAGCGACCGCGACTACAACTCGAAGATCTACGTTCCAAACCTTGCTTTCCAGCCAAACCACCTGCCACGCCATCAAGAAGATTTACTGGAGTCGATCAAGTCACACGCGACCGAACTCATTGCACAGTATCCCTTCCGACACAAGTTCAACCTCGACAGCAACCAACGCAACTTGCTACGATTGCTACGAAATGATCCGAACTTGATGGTCGTGCAGGCAGACAAGAACCTCGGCCCGACGCTCATGCTTCGATCACAGTACACTTCCATGTGTCTTGATCACCTGAGTGACGAGGAGACATACACGCCATTGTATCGTCTTCCCAACGGACCAGAGGCCCAGATCCAACGGATCGCAGCCAAAGTGAACCTGATCTACATGCTACTCAACCACCAGTACCGTGAAGATCCAGTCATCCAACGACAAGCTGTCATCAAGTGTAATCCAAGTTCGTGCAAGTTAGGACGCTTCTATGGCCTGATAAAGCTCCACAAGGAGGATCTCGCCATTCGCCCTATCATTGCCAGCTGCGGAAAACCGACAGCCGGTCTCTCGAAGTGGATCGATTTCCAGTTGCAAGACATGCTCCAGCGACAGCCATCGTACCTTCGAGACTCCGACACGCTGCTGACTGAACTTCGACAGATTCAGCCCAGCCCCAAGCATCGTTTGTTCACATTTGACGCCGTCTCGCTCTACACCAACATCCCCACCAACATCGGCATCGCAACAATCAAAGCCATGCTCCAAGAAGAGAAGCATCGCTTCGAGAATGTGATCGTCCAAGGTCTCGACTACATCATGAACGAGAACTTGTTCATGTTCGGAGACTGCGTGTGGAAGCAAATCAAGGGCACCGCCATGGGAACACCATGTGCCCCCACGTACACATCACTATACGTAGCGTATCACGAGCGAAGCATCCTTCGAGAGTTCAGCAACTACATCGTGCTCTACAAGCGCTACATCGACGACGTGTTTTTGATTTGGCAAGACGGAAAAGATCCCCGTGCTTTCGAACTCTTCAAGATCCGCCTCAACACGATTCCAGGACTTCGCTGGACGTACATGGAACGCGGTCGTGAAGCACCGTTTCTTGACCTCAAAATCCGCCGATCCGACACGAGATACGAGACTCGAACTCATGAGAAAGAGCTCAATCTCTATCTCTACATCGCGGCTCAAAGCGCACACCCTCCAGGCGTTCTGAAAGGCCTCATCATCGGCATTGTCCAGAAGTATTACCGCCAGAACACCAGGAAGGAAGATTTCCTGTCTCAAGTCAGAGCCTTCTTCCAGCGCCTGGCAGCTCGCGGATACAACTCTAACCAGCTTAGAGACCATTTCCGCGACGCCATCGAAAGAATCGCCAAGCTACAAGAAGAAGCACAACAGACGACGCGGCCAACCACGGAACTCGGCAAGCCCAAGCAAGTCTTCTTGTCTGTGCCTTATGACCCGAACGGCCCAACTCGGAAACAACTACGAGCTATCTATCAAGCCCACCGTATTGAAGACGAGTTCGCAGCCCACAACATCAAGATCACTGTGTGCTACCGCCGTCCACGGAACCTCCGAGACATACTCTGTCCATCAGAGTTCAGGGCCAACATCTACGACGACCACTTCAAGAACAGCTCGGAAGATGCCATGCATTAAAGCCTGGACCACCCCGGACACGGGTGACCGTGCCCTTCCAGCGCGCGAGAACGTGTTTAGCCTTGCTGCTACCCACTCATTCGGAACCATGCCACAGAGTATGGGGTCGTGCAGTGAAGGCTCACGGAGCGGCTGGCTTGGGATGATCCCCCTCGAAAGGGTAACAGCGAACGCTTGGCATGTTGCGAGCAAATTCAAGAATGGCCGCCCGGATCGTGCACTATCTGTCTACAACCCAGCCCCGACCCTCAACCCCAAACCCTACCCTAAACCCTAACCCAGACGAAAATTTCGGCCAACCCAGTCGAAAAGTTTGTCGAAGGTTCGAGAACGTTCGACCGAACATTCGAGACTATTCCCGAGAATGTTCGAGAATGTTCAACCCAGGACGTCGAATATTCTCACGTGTCTCAAGACCCCAGCAGCACAGACACGCAGACCCAGAACACTCAAGTTCCTGTCCAGCCCTAGAACCCAGAAGCGTAGGACTCTAGCGTAGGACTTTAGCGTAGGCACCCGGGGGCGAGGTCGGCGGTCTTCCTCAGTTTTCAATTTTCCACTCAGCACGAAGACGCCCACCGACGAAGACATCAAGTCGAAAGAGCCCCTGCATCTGTAATAGAGCAACTCTTTGGGTCGTAGTTTCCCTGACCAAGTCTTTGCAAGTCACTTCAAGCCTCTCTAAACCCTAAACCCTAAACCCTAAACCCTAAACCCTAAACCCTAAACCCTAAACCCTAAACCCTTGGGTCGTAGTTTCCCTGACCAAGTCTTTGCAAGTCACTTCAAGCCTCTCCAAACCCTAGTGCACGCCCGCCAAACTTGGCACACGCCGTCTCCCACCGATCACGCGCATTGGGATGGGGGCACGGAACTGCGCTTTCCACCACGGGACCCCACAACAGCCTTCGTCATTTGTGACCGAGGCTCGCCAGACTGTGTCTCACCCCACACAAAAGTGTCTGCCACACTCAATTCGCACCCCACACGTCTCCCACTTGGTACACACACGCCCACACACACCATCGATTGCGTCGTGGACCTGTCGGCCTTTGACGAACCGGAGTTGTGTTGAGGAAACCATTTCGGGTATGAAAACTTGGTTCCGATTGAGGAAGACCGTCGCATAGATTTTGTAGTCAGTGTTAGAGAGCGCTATGAGTCGGAACTCGAGCCCTGTCTGAGGTTGGCTTTTTTTTTGGTATGCAGCACACCGAGGCGACCTTTAAGATTAGAGGTAGCACATTTGCCTTGTACCATGCCGCGAAGAGCGTTGCGAGAATAGGTGCAACCGTGCTAATGTGGTCGCGATACCAGCCATTCGAGAATCCGTCCGGTCCAGTTTCTTCAAATTTAAACTATCGTATAAAATACTATATAATTTGATACAGTGAACACAACGCTCTCCAGAGCCCCCTAAACTCTGGATTTCTGGACATTTGAAAATGTCCAAAGATTTTGGATGCATTTCAGATATTTCTTTTAAAATGTCCAGAGATTTTGGATGCATTTCAGGGATCCGTCGTGGTGACGGAAGACTCTGCATATGCTTGAACTTGGTTTCTGGTTCCAAGCTTTCCCCGCGTAATCACGTGACTATCCATTCGCGTAGATTGTGCTGTAAGCTCTTCAACTTCAAGGAAGAGTTGCCCAACGAAACGTTTAGTCTGTGATGGCTCGGGTACTGTAGTGTATAACAACTGTGTTATGAAGGAATCGCAATCGAACTGTATGGGGATCAGTGATATGTGAAGCAGCACTAATAGTGAAGATTATCTCACGACGAGACACGTCGACAGTTGTGTCGTGAGCAAAACCCACAATCATTCACCCGATTGCATCCATTGATCACGCGGCGCGTCACCCTGACTTTCCCAAGGATTTCTGCTTGCGCATGGCTTGCAAACTTCAAGTAGAGGCGAGCTAGTCCACTCAAACAATAACACCATTTCTAGTTTGAAGACACACGTATCAAGAGATGGTGGGCGTCTTCCACTTGCTTTCGGCAACGACGGCTGCACTCGTGCTGTTTTGCGACGCGTCTCAATCGCCCCCGAAGGTATGGCTGCCGACTGGTGCTACCGTCACAGGCAAAGTTCAAACCAGTGTCGCTGGCACTAAAGTCAACGCCTTTCTCGGCATCCCGTACACGGATGCGCCAGTGGGAGACAAACGTTGGCGCCAATCTACATTGAAGTACCATGTGAAGGATATCAACGCCACCGAGTACGGCAGCATTTGCTACGGTAACCCCGCCTCTGACGCGATCTCCGGTCAGCTCCCAGCGTCCGAAGACTGCTTGTTCCTGAATGTATTCACCCCTGCCGGACTCACACCGTTCTCCAAGTTGCCTGTCATGGTCTGGGTCCATGGTGGAGGCTTCGCTGCCGGTGCGGATAACCCTTACGACGGCACGAATCTCGTTGGCGCTTCGAACCAGAAGGTTATCGTCGTGAACTTCAACTACCGGCTCGGTGCGCTCGGTTTCCTCTCAAACGAAGAGATCTTGAAGCAAGGCCAGGGCGCTAACTTTGGTCTGCGGGACCAAGAAGTTGCGTTCCAGTGGGTCAAACAGTATATTGGTGCTTTCGGCGGTAACCCCAACGACATCACGGCGTTTGCTGAAAGTGCTGGCGCCAAATCCTTTTCACTCCACCTACTCGCTCGGGAGGGCAACCAGCAGCTCTTTAAGAAGGCCATACTGCAGAGCGGCGCGTACGCGACAGCTGCGAGTACGCCATCACCAGCCATGCAGGCTAGCAACACAGCGAATATTGCGGTAGCTGTCGGCTGCGGGAATGTCCAAGGAAGTGTGCTCAGCTGCCTCCGCAAGGCCAACGCCAGTGCGATCGGTGCAGCAAGCAACACGCTTGGGTGGGTCCCAACCGTTGACAACGTATTCCTGTACGAAGAGCCGATTCGTCGTCTTCTTGTTGGCAAGATCAGCCGCGTGCCAGCGATCATGGGCATAAACACAGACGATGGATACCTTTTCGGCGCCGACGCAGAGCTGAGCACGTGGATCCGCTCGGTAGTTCCGAATTTGCCGGCGAGTGCGCAAGCGACTTTTCGGCTCAAGACCAAGTTCTCGGGCGCAGGCTTCACGGAGCGAGCCAAACACGCGCGCGAAAGGTCGCGGAGGCGACAATAACTTGGAGTTTGTATGGGCAGCGGGAAGAAACCGCCGCCCGAGGGTGTGGGGCCTCCGACATCAAGCGCGGCGGCGACTAAGCTGAGCGCGGGTGGGAGCACCTCAAGGCCTGTGGAGACCAAATGGGTGGCAACGAGACAACCTCACGAGGAAGCGGGACGCACGGGCAAACAAGGCACTCGAGGGAAAGCAAGCCAGAAGCAGGAGGAAGGCAACGAGGCATCAGCGTCAGCGCCCCCCGGGAAATCTGAGCCACCTCGGAAAGCTTGGACTGGGGCGGAAGCGTCTCGTGCCCTCTTTGCCAAGACAGAGCAAGTGAAAGCGGCCAGGCCGACGTACCCTGATGAAGTAGAGCATGCTGATGCCTACGCGAGAGCTAGGAAGCAATACAATGTGTTCCCATTGGGTCGACAAAGGGCGCCTACAGCGGAAGAACTGCATGCTGAATTCCTGTGGCGGACTGGGGCGATTCACCTCGAAGATCTACCCGGTCACTTCAAGCAAACGCGAACAGTGAAGCAGCGTGCGCGAGCGTTGGCGTTCATGCGCAAGTGCGGATATTCAGTTCTATATCTACCTCCCCCACCTGGCTTCAAGCTTCGGCAATATGGAGCCAGATTTCAACTCAATGTCACTTTGTTGGGCATGAACGAAAATGGTGAGGTCACGGATCCAGTTGCATTGGACTTACTTGCACACGTCCACAGCATCCACATTGCCCAAAACTCGATTGAATTCTGGTTCGTTCGCCCCGAAGACGCGGCGAAATTCGCAGGCAAGGCTCTTCGGCTACCTGGAGGAACAGTCCAACTCCTTGCAACCGAATCATTCGCGACAGAGGACCCGGGTCACGGCTTTGACGACGTTGCCATGAAGCTGCTTTACGAAATCAAGCTCATAGGCGGGGACAGAGAAGACGCTGAGGATATTCTCGCCATCGGCGAGCACATCTGCGCCGGTATAGAGATTGTGGACCTCAAGGCGGACAAATGCACCACCTCTCCGGCATCGGAGGTCTTGCAAGACACTTGTTGGGCTTTCACGCTGGCATCTATGAGTGGCCCTCCGGGGCTAGCAAACGTTCGAGAGCTTGAGGTGACACTAGGAGAGAAAGAGCTCGTGTTTGGCGTGCACCAGCCACGACTGGCAAAGTTTCCCCCGTGCCCAGTTTGCCTTCATGACTGGCACACGAGGCAGAAATGCCCACACAAGGAGTCCACGTCGGAGGCAGTCGAAAAAAGGCAGCAGCTTCGGGCTCCGCGCAGGTTGGCCATCGTAGTACCAGAGCCAACAAAATTTCCGCGCATGCCCAAGCCAGAGTCTCCGGCTGTTTATGCAGCCCAAGTGGCCCACGAGTACATCCTCCTGGAACCAGAGATGGCAAAGGCGCAAGCCACAGTGGCAAAGCTAGCGGAGGCAGCGACGGCAGCACTGCTCGACGCCACACGTGCGCAAGCAAAACTCGAGGCCACGGAGCGCGAAGTCAAAGCCGCAACTGTGGCACGCGAAGAGGCTGCGGAAGCCGACGGAGTCGAGACTCCGAAGAAGCCGACTGACAGCACGGCAACTGATGCGAAGGCGAAGGCTCGAGAGACCAACCTGACAGCAACGACGGCGAAGCCACAGGCGGCAGAGGCGAAGTCGACGATAGCAGCGATGAAGACGACTGAAGGGAAGACGAAGCCAAAACAATCCAAGAGCAAGGCGAGCCCAGCAGCGAAGTCGCGCGCGACGAGGCCCGGCGAAGCGGCAACTGATTCCACCAAGTCGCAAAAGGAGCAAACGTCTGCGGCCCAGAGTTTCGGTGAGCAGGAAGGAGCGATTGAACCGCAGACAGGGGTTGCGTCGGTACCGACGAACGGCCTCTCAGCCAAGGCCACCGCAGAATCGGGTGCGGACTCTCTTCGGGCGGAAAGCAAACCGTCAGACACTCTTTCCTCACTTGGGCAACAGGATGCAGCCGACGCGGACATGGAGCTCGACGAGGAACAGTCAGAATTCAGCAAGACTTCGCAGGTAGTGAAAATGACTGAAGCTCCAACTACCGGGGAGGTGTTCAATTATGTTCCCCCGCCGCGGCCGCGGCGGTCAAGCAAGGCGACGCTGAGGGCCAAGCGCCGCGCGGCACGAGCGCAGGAGACCGCGAGAGCGCTAGCGGAGACCATTGCAGCTGCGACGCGCACCTCGAGGAAGTCACGAGCCACGTCCAAGACGACCGACGACAGAGCAGAGCAACCCGACACGGACTCCGACTTTGAGGATGAGCCGCCCCAGCCGACAGCACCGCAGTCCACCGCAACAGTGGACGATCAGAATGTCGGGGAGAAACGGGCCCGGGTCGCCACCATTGATGACCCGTCAGCAGCGATGGTACCCGACGAGAAACCGCCGACCCGTCAAGCCCGTGCCAACACTGCGCAGGCCACGGTCATCTCAGCGACGGCTAAGTCGCTCATCCGCGCGAAGGCAAGGGCTGCCAACGCGCGCACGGCGGCAGAAGGCGGCCCCAGGCAGCGACAGCTATCAGTCGCTCCTTTCTTGCAGCCGGCTCATGTAGGTGGCAAACAGGAAGATGCCGACATGGACCGCCGTGAAGAAGAGCCAGGACTGGAGAATCTTGCAACGATTAGCAGGGACCTCACTGAGGAGGAGTGGCGCACCATCACCTTCGATGCATTCAAGCCCCGACTCGGCCTCAGGGAAGTGGAGACGCCGACTGACGGCCACTGCCTCCAGTCTTCGGTCCACGCGATGAAGGCGGCTTCCTGTGCGGTGAAACTCCCCCACACGCGGGCCGTGAGATCTGAGAGATCAACTATTGGAGGAAAGGTATCGCGCCGCATCTCAGCTCGGCTTTGGCAACGCTGGTTGCTAACGGATCTATCGCGCTCGCGGATGCCAGCCATTCTTTCTTGGGCACGGCCGAGGTTGATGACATGACGGTCCCTCGCATCATCGAGCACCTCAAACTTGACGCGGCCAAGACCAGCTACACACCAGCAAGTGAGCGTTTTTGGGGAACCGGTTTCCATATCATGGCTCTAGTCCATTGGTGCAGGGAGCCGGTATACGTCCTTAGCGTGGTGGGACCTGCGACGGCGGATAGAGCGTGGGAAATGATTGTGCGGAGATACTACTACAAGCCGGCTGACGACGGAGTTGGCACGGAGACACTGTCAGTTGCTGAGACAGTGGCTCAACTCAAGCTTTACAAACTCAAGAAGGTTCTCCCGCTCCTGCTAGTGTTGCGACACAAAACGGACGCAGGAACGCGTCGCATTTCCAGGCCCTCCGTGTCCCCGAAGAACATTATGCGGAATGGTCCGGTCGCAAGGCACGAGCCACGGCGATGAAAGACCGCCTAGCGGAGATTGTCGCCATCATCGAGGCTGGCCTCACGCACACGCCGGAGGAGTACAACTTCACGCCCACATCCAGTCGAGGAGCCCCGGAATCAGCTTCGGAGTACCTGCCGAGCTCACAGGAGGCGACTTCAGGCAGCATGGCGGCACCCGTGGCGCTCCTTGGCGAGACCGACCGAGACCCAAGTTTTGCAGGTCTAGCCGGCGAGGTAGCGTCGGATCAGCCGCAGGCGGTGCCGGAAGGTTCACCTGACTGCGCAGCACCAGAGACCGCGCCACCAGTGATTGACCTGGTAACCCCAAGCTCGGAAGAGACGCCAGAGCCTGAGCAGCCGCACCAGGTCCCGCCCGCCACAACAGGCGGCGACCAGACGCACGATGAACACCGTGATGCGACCGATATTGCACTGCCCAGCTCAGCGCAGGAACAAGCCCACGAGCGGCCACAGGAGACGACAGCGCTGGAGGTCCAGCTCCCGGCGCTTGGTAGTACTGCCACGATGCATGGAGGGACGGAAGCACCGGCAACAAGAACCCCGTCGTTCAGCATTGCTGTCAGTCTAGCCCTCGACGCTTCGCCTTCCACTCTGTTCAGTGAGGCCGCCACCTCCCAACCATCAGGGGCGCCAAGTCTTAGCTCACCGGCCACACCCGTGGAGGAGGCTCACCTGCGCGTCCTGATGGAGCGGCTGGAGTCGACGACTCCTATTCCGCACGACGACCCCCGCGCACGTATCTTGACCCAAGCTACGACGGCTAATCGACTAGCCTACGTGGCGTGGAGGCGCCAATTACCCGCGGCAGAGCGTACGGCGGTTGGACATCTGGAGTCACTGGTCGAAGCTGCCAGCAATCTCAAGGATGACGGGGTCACAATGGCTCTTATAGCTCGAGCCATCCCGTACCCACAGGTATGGCTGGCTACACTTCCGGACGAGGACATCGTGAGGATTGGGCAATCACTATCGACAACCGGTACCGTTCAGATGTTACACAGACTGGCATCCGATTCACGAATGCCTCAGCCTGCTCAGGAATATTGTAATGAATGGGCGGCGGCAATTGCGGTGACATCACCACTCGGGACTCAGATTCGTCTCTCCAGAAACATCGAGCGTTGGGCACGGCTGCGGCTTCTCATTCCCAAACATGGTCCCCGGATCCCGGTAGATGCAGAATTCTCTGGACGATTCCTCACGGAGCTAGACTGGTTCCGGCTTCTCACTTTGTTGGTCTCCCTGCCAGAGCATCTCCCTCGGCGATTCAGAACAGTTCCGATGCCGCAATTATGTGACGGGCTCGCTATGTGGCTACTGAACGCCAACAACATTGATTACACCGCGGCTGTGGCCAAAGCGGTCACCAACAGAGACTGGGAGGCGCTCGGACTCCTATTCGCAGACGACGACCCAGTTCCCTCGGCGACGAAGGCGTCATGTGCCAACAAGCCTGGAGTATCCCCGGCAGCTCGCGCGTGAGCGGTGGAGGGAGCTCCGGACCGCAGTTAAGGGCGTCCCACGGACGCTCTCCCCGTATGGTCCCTCCGCGCCATACGGGGCTCGAACCGCCAGTGGAATTTCTAACTACTATGCGGTTCTGGCTGCGGACAGCGACGACGACGACGAGGCATGCGAGTGGCGCGCCCCCTGGCAATCCGAGTCCTCGTTGTCACAAGCTCCTAAGGCATGGACGTCGACCCGACCTCGGGAAAAGTCGACCCGGCTGGACAGAGCGGTTCGGACGCTCATCATCCATACACAGAACCTAAATGGCATAGGACCACTTGCATCGGCACGAGAATGGTTGAACAGCACGCGCACAACTGAGGACAATCGCCGTCCGGACGTCATCTTCTGGCAGGATCATCGGGCTAATCAAGCTTGGGCAGAACAGTTAGCAGCAATATACAGGAACGGATGGGGCTACAAGGACATGGACGAAGCGCCAGCCACCATGTATTGGAACGAAGCGACGGAACGGGCAGGCGGAGTCGCTATTCTGCTTCCACCGAATTCAACCGTAACCAACGTCAAGGAGCTGTGGAGGGACAAATGGACTGGTGATTTCATGGCGTTTACTGGGGTTTTTGACAATAGACCGATCACTCTCATCAACATTTACGGTCCCAGGCTTAAGGTTGCACGGGAGGCGCTCTTTCGAAGAATTAGACAACTTGGCAAGCCAACGGGACTCGTCGTGGTGGGCGGGGATTTTAACTGCATCCTCGACCCGGCGATGGATAGAAGCCGCATATCTAGTCGTGGCGACGGATCAGACGAACTCAATCTCCTTACAGCGGCTTGGGATCTTACGGACGCCATCGCGCCCACGCTGCTCGAGGTAAACTCTGATCCTCAGAGGAGGCGGTTCTACGCAGACCATCACACCTACCGATACACGCACGGGAACACCTTGGAGTCCAGCAGACTCGACCGGTTCTACATCAGCACATCCGATATCAAGCGGCTCCACGCAGTTACCGTGACGCCCCCACCGTGTCCCAGTGACCACGATGCAGTCAGGCTTATATTAACAGAGGTAACTCTCCCCGCTAGACGGCATCGGCGACGCAAGCGAGAAATCCGGTATCCGCTCCCGGGCGGCTGCCAAGACCTAGTCGAGGCCGTATCAGCAGCTGAGATCGCCAACGCCCATCATGAGCTAGCCCGGTTAGACGCAGCGGAGAGCGCGCAGCGGTGGGACCCCATCAAGATCCTGTTCCGCAAATGCGTCCTCACCACCATTGCCTCGTACCGCCAGGGTGTCACCAGAGCACACCGAAGGCGAGCGCGCAGACTCCGAGCGGCGCTTAGACAGGCGCAGGCGGCAGCGGCAGGCACAGCAGCACCAGTCGTAGCAACTCTCGACGGCATCACGGACGCTCTGAGGAACGTAACGATCGATCCACTGCACAAGGCCAGGGCCATTCGAGAGGAAATCATCCAGCAAAGTCAAGCCAGCCTGGCGCGTCGGGAACGCCGGACATTTGCTAAATACGCCGGGCACCACGCTGATGTACTTCGCGCATTCTTCCAGCGGGTCCGCATCCGTCTGCCGGCAAGTGCGACGCGACTACCGGCGGCACCGGATCGACCAGAAAACCCAGCCGAACGCAACGCCAGCGACTGGAAAGGCATCGCCCAACGAGGTTCGCTCCCCCCACAATTCCAAGACGAGCTTTTCCGGTCACTTCATGCCCCGAAATGTCAAGCCTCTCCCTCCGGGCTTGACACCCTTTCTCTGAGGCCGAGATCGCCGCAGCGCTGAAGGCTTGTCCACGAGGAAAAGCGGCCGGACCTGATGGGCTTCCAAACGACTGGTATCGTGACAATGCCACAACGCTTATTCCGTTACTCACGCTCCTTTTTAATCAATGGTTCGAGGCAGCGGCCCTGCCAGCAAGCTTTAGACAAGCCGCAATAGTGTGCATCCCAAAGAAAGCGCGCCCGGAGACTGGATTAGATTTTCGCCCGATTGCTTTGCTCAACACTGATTATAAGATCTACTCCAGGGTTCTTCTCAATCGCATCGCGCGGCAAGTACCGGCCCTTGTTTCTCCCACGCAGTTCGGTTTTGTGGCAGGCAGGCAGGTCCACGACGCAGTAGATGTTTGGACGGCACTCCAAGCTCTTGTCAAGGATGGCCGCGCTCCAGCCACAGCGATGGCCGTGCTTCTAGACTTTGCCAAGGCATATGACACCCTCGATCGGCGGTTTCTCACACTTGCTCTCCGTAGACTCCGCTTTCCACGCCAGCTCGTGGCGGCCATTGAGGACATGCACGTTGCGACCACGGCGCAATATGTCGTGGACGATTTTATATCCAGGGATCACGACATTCTTAATGGCATTCGCCAAGGCTGCCCTCTGGCACCTGTCCTCTTTATCATCGCGGTGTACGTGCTTTACGACATGATCGCTGCAGATACCGACATCCGGGGGGTGATTCTCCCGCAGGGTACTGAGGTCAAAGCTGTGGGATTCGCCGATGACACTACCGTGTACCTGGCCCACCCGAACGGGGCCAGTCGACTGGCAAAGGTCCTCGACATGTTTGCTCAAGCCTCCGGACTCGTCGTCAATGTATCCAAATGTCAAGCGCTGCATTTATCAGAACGCGACCAGCCCCCAATCACCGGTGCATTTAACTTTCCGCTCCTTGCGACTGACGAACTGGCGCGGCTGTTAGGAGCTCATATCTCCAGCCGCCCCAATTCTCCACAGGTATGGGCGACGGCGCTACAGCAGCTAAGGACCCGCCTCCATCTCGCGCAAATAAAGACAACGGACCTATTGCAAAGAGTCCTGATTGCTCAAGCTATCATCGTCCCAAAGATCCTCTTTGTTGGGAGGCATGACTGGCCGACGGCAGCCCGCATCGACCAGCTTCAGCGCCACATTCACAATTACGTCTGGCACGGGGTGTTTGTCGAGAGATGCCCAGGCAAGCGAGCGTGGATGAGCAAGTCGGCCGCATCTCGCAGGCAGAAAGCAGGTGGGCTCGGCGTTCCCGACCTGGCAGTTGAGTTCAAGCGGCTGAGCGTCACCGTTCTCGAGCGCTGGAGCCAGCGCGCAAACGGGTTTCGCAGCGAGATTGGCCACATTCTACTATCCTCCGCCGGGGCACGTGGCTGGGCGCCGACTCCATCGCGTCTAATCTCCCCGCCCACCCCGCGTCTGGAAACAACGCTCGCATCTACGGGTCAGAAGATCTCCACCTTCCTAAGTGTGCAAGCGAGAACCCAGGCCGAGTCTGACCAGATCCAGGCCCTTTTACCTGCGCTCCGGTCGACTGACCACAGGATCCGTGGATGGGAGAACGACTGGTACAAGTGTGACTACTCGGCACATCGACCGGCTTTACTCAACCTTCGCCGACTCCAGGAGTCCACCCACGGGTTTTTCGATTTCTACAGCTTATTGACGGCGAAGTTAGCTGGGGACGACATCCTCCTACTCTCCTCAGGATTGCCTGCCACCACCGCCACTTTCCGGGTCGTGGCCCTCCCAGGCGACTCCGTCAGCGATGCGATCGAGATCCTACCCAGCCCTCCTCACTGCGTGAAGTTCCGGAGCAAAAGGTGCGCCTTCCCGTTGAACAAAAGGGAGGTTGAGCAATTTCGCCTCCTGTGTGACGCCTTGGTAGCCAACTATCCGGCCATCTTGGGTCTCCACGACGACGAAGATATGGTACGGGTCTCTCCTGCGACGACGGACGTGTGGCGCCTCATCAGGGATCACCACGGCATCTCTCTCGCATGGGAGCCCACTCCCAATGCTCGCCAGCACCTCGGTCTGGTGAGCACCCTGGATGACGTCAACAAGCTGGTGCGACAGACCATCGGGGACCAGGCAGCGCGGGCGCTTCCTCATCCATGGCTAGCCTACGCGAGGTACATCTGGCGCCCCGAGACCCCCCTCCAGAAGACCGAGATCAAAGCACGGCTTGGAGTTCGGGATGGTGCCCAGGCCTCTCAGGAGGATGAGGCCAGGGCGACCAAGCTTCATGTTGAGGACGCGCACATCGGACAAGCACTCTCTCAGCTCACCTGGAAGGAGATCGACCGCCTCCCGGCATCAACTTCAGGACAACGATTGCTCTTCCGCAAACTTAAGGCAGGGCGCATCTCAGGATGGGACCGTCTACATCTACGCCACGGTTGCCCGCACTGCCCAGCCGCCGAGGACGGCGGCCTCATCAAGCACATCTTCTGGAGCTGCCCCATGGCTCAAGTCCTTTGGGCAAGACTCCAGCTCCCGTGGAGGGCTCCGAGACGACTGGGATCGGGACGTCGCAGGCGTTAAGAAGGCCATCTTCGGGCTCAACCTCCACAGTTTTCCAGATGATCTCTGGACGGCCATGTATAGCGTGGACCAGGATGCCCATGACACTGTCACAATCATCCACGAGGCGGCACAGATCGCTTGGCAGCAGCACGTGCTAGTCACCCTCGCCTCTATTTGGCGTTGGCGCCACCACATTGTTGACAACAGGCTTGGCTGGACCACGGACCAGGCTGTGCTGTACCACGCTGGAGCGCTCCATGCTTCGCTCAGAGGGCTTCTACCACGACTCCAACAGGTGAACCAAGTTCGCGACCCGCGACGCCAATTCCTTAGGGCTATGGAGGCCCGATTGGACGAAGACTCCCGGCCGAAAGTGGCGACCGGAGACGGAACGAGGCACGTTCTCTTCTTTGATGGCGGTTCGCGCGGTAACCCGGGCCCCGAGGGGCCGGGGCAATCATCGTAAGAGTGAACGATGACGCGACGGCCGCGACCATCGTCTGGAGTGCGTCCATGTCGTATGCACATCCGAAGACCACGAACAACAGAGCCGAATACCTCGGCCTCATTACAGGGCTCAAGGCCGCCAAACGCCACAACTGGTCCGTGGAAGTTGTAGGGGACAGTGCGCTCGTCCTCCGTCAGCTTCGGCTTTATCACCCGCCAAGACATCCTCGGTTAAGGCCTTTGTACGCCGTGGCGCGACGCCTAGCCGATGAATTACGTGTCAGACATTGGCATCACCATCTCCGCGCCTTTAATAAGATGGCCGACCACGCGGCCAACGTCGCGATGGACTCGAAGCGGAGTGTCCAAGGATTACACTCCCACGGATGACCACACCGCGGTCAGCTGGATCAGCTGCTCGCGACCGACTTCCAGGAATGGCAGTCGAGATATATACTCCGCGACGCTCCGCGGTAGGAAACAGGGCCGCTAGACCCGGCACCTCGCCAGTGCGTTGTTTGCGCGTTGGGAAGTCCTCGGGCGGGTACAGCTCCAACACTTTGGCGTATTCGGCTTCCGTCATCTGCGTGTTGACCGAGCGGATCCTTTGACTTTGAAGGTGAGGTCTATTGGATCGCACTAATTATGAATCCTATATTCAATGACTACAACTTCGTGTGCCCAAGTGAGTTGCTGTCCGATATTCTATCGGCGAGCACGGTGCCAGTGGCCCAGTACCGCTACCGCTTTAACTACACCTCCACCGAGTGCGGATACCCACTCGTAGTCCACGCCAAGGATCTCGATTACGTCTTCAACCGAGCGGCGAACTTGCCGACCGACTCTGCGACCAAGACTGTTGTCGACTACTTCCAGAAGTTCTGGACCAATTACGCCGTATCTGGCACCCCAAACGGTCCTGCTCCGCAACTCTTCAACTGGCCCGAGTTCAACATCGCGACCAAGCAGCAGCTCGTTTTACAACCCAATCTCGGCCTAGAGACCACAGGCACGTACTTATCGCTACACGCCCAGCGCTGCGCGTTCTGGCACAGAGTAGACATGCGCATCGCATCGACTTAGCCGGTGAGTTTCATCCAATGCGGTGGATTGGAATTGCACCATCGCCTTATTTGGTGGCATTATGCAGGCGATGACAATTTTTGGAAAAGTAAGGGCTCAGGTTGAGCTTTTTGTTCTCCTTTGCTGCATAGTCACTGGAGGTGACGAAGGCTGAAGTTTTATTTTTGATGTCGCTTAGAAGTCCTAGCGTATATGAAACCTCATAGAGCCCATCTCGAAATCCCGCCCTCTGTCACTGGATTGAGCGACATTTGATCGTTTTCGAACAGGAGGTTGGTTGGATGGCCTCAGCGAGAACAGATCAGCATCTACGATCGATCGCACAGTTTGGGAGCAGGATTGGACTGGACTATGGTAAAACATATTACACAGCAGTTGTCTACCCCAAGAGTCGCCCTACAAATGATTGGCCAGCTCCCCGGCGTGATTTGCTATCAGACAAATGCAACCTGCGAGGCGATGCGTTTCTCAACATCCACCCAGAATGCACAACGTTCGGCATGTCCCGGAATACTAACACCATTGGTCTCGATAGTCAGATCCGGTTGGATCACGAGTTGCTTTTTCGAGGAGTCGAACTCGGGCCACAACAGTTTCGTTGCTTGCTGGAGATTGTTGCCGTTTGGCGAACCAGTGGTAGCGAAGTTCGTCCAATAGGTTTGGAAGTGGTTGACGACGCGCTTGTTATCGTTGTCCTGTGGCACATTTTCGACTTGGTTGAAGACGTAGGCGATATCTTGTTGGTGGATAACCAGTGGGTAACCAAGCTCGTTCGACGTGAAGTTGAAGTAGTATCGGTGGGTCCTGAATGCTTTAGCAAGCGATTGTGAGAATTGTTCGCTCGGACACACGAAGATGCTGTCTGCAAACATCTCGGAAGAACGATGCCGCGCCGTGAGGAACCCTGAAGCTGGATACAACTCGCTCAATCGCACGAACTCAGCCTCCGTCAACCGGGAGAAACGTGAGCGCACGAACGAATCGTACTTGGAGGCATCGGAAGCATCGCCTGTTGCGAAGATCCAGCCTTCGTCGCGGTTAGCACCGATTATGGTTGGGACGCGGCTGAACTTCCCAGCAAGCAAGCGTTGGATCGGCATTCCTTTCATGTACACACCATCCACAGTTGCGAACCAGGTGAGGGGGGCTCCATACTTAAACACAGCCGATGCGTTAGCTCGACGAAGACAAGCGAGCACGTCCGGGTCACTATCGCAGCCCACACCCTTCGCGATCGTTAGAGTTTGGTTTTCTTGCATAGCAGGAGTCACTGTGTCGTGGCTCGTTGTGTACCCTCCGCTCTGCATAATTCCCCGCTTGAAGAGTTTCTGGTCGCCGTCACGCGCCAGCATGTGCATTCCGATAGACATGGAACCAACGCTCTCACCGAACGCTGTAATGTCATCCGGATTGCCACCAAAGTGCTCGATGTACTTCTTCACCCAAGCAAAGGCGATTTCCTGGTCCTGAAGACCGAAGTTGGCGCCTCCGCCTTCCTTCAGAATCGCCTTATTTGAAAGAAAACCGAAGACCCCGAGACGGTAGTTGAGCGAGACATAAACGATCTTGTTGCTCGCAGCACCCAAGAGGTTCGCTCCATCAAAATCATTTGATGATCCGTCAACAAATCCTCCGCCGTGGATCCACACCATGACCGGTAGCTTGGATTTAGGGGTCATCCCAGGCGGCGCGAAGACGTTTAGGAAGAGGCAGTCTTCAGATCCAACGCCCTTGCTCGACACACACGCGCTGCCATAGCTTGTAGCGTTGATATTTCCAGAGATTGGCTTGAAAGTCGAAGGTTTCCAGCGGCGTTCGCCCACAGGAGGCTCAGCATAGGGAATGCCTCGGAAGACGTTGACCGAACCACCGACGACGTTTACTTGGGTCGTACCGAAGATTGTCGCCCCGTTTGGGAAAGTGATCGTCGGTGTTGCAGCCGCGCTGGAGGAGCCTGATGCAATGGCCACTCCGACTGCGAGGAGTCGAGCGAGAGAGGCGATCATGGGCAATGCAGGATCGAAAGTGAGAGGGCTCCTGCCGGGCAGCTCCAAGCAGTGAGGATTCTGGGAAAGGGCGTACCAAAGGAGCTGCCTGTCTCGGTGGTTGTCTTGTCGATAGAGCACGTGCTTTTGGTCGTAATCTGTGTTGCGATTATTCTAACACGACTTCGCGATCGAGGACGAAATCCAAGTGATCGCGTGGTGAGACGAACTCGACACAGCATGCAGATCTTTAGCGGCAGATCGGTACATGTAGATACGAAATTCTAGATGAACGTTCGATTTTACATGCTGGAATGGTATATCGGGTATCAAAATCTACGGTTTTATCTTCGGACATATCCGGGTCTTACAGGGCATTTATCCAATCGCCCGGCTCAAACAGAAAAGGAGTCCCTCCACCCATCTTTTCTACTGTGCACTCAGTGAGTTGTTCTCCGTATGTTTACACTCCAATCAGTGCGATACAAGCAGACCAAGCTTCCATCAGCATAGGCTTCATGGCGCAAGTTGCCTTCTCACCCACAAACTCAAGGGATGCTTGACCGCACCACACACTCATCACGCGCTCCTTTGATTGTGATACCAAACACCCTTCCTCACGATCTGCCATACACTCTCAGTTTTCTGTGTCAGGCACGCCATTCTTTGCCCGTCCCTTTGACCGACCATTGACGCAGTTCAGAAATTGTATGCAGCGTCCGTTAAGCGCAGAAAGTTCAGATACACTCCTCTTGAACATGCGGTCTGTGTGATCGTATTCACTGGTCCCTCTTCCTCCCAGGTGAAGTCTACCGCCCTCTGAGAGACCTGTGGCGCAGCTTGATTAATGTATACAGCCCATATCTCGGAGACGAGACAGGTTAATCCATACGAACCGGATCGTTGTCTTGAAGATCCAATTAATGCGCCCTGTAGCCAAGTGACGGACGTTTGACGCAGCTTGGAGATTGTATACAGCGAGATTAGAGGAGACGAGCCAGCTATCTTCACAGGAGATCCGGTTACAAATCCGTCGTATGCTCGGACTGAGACCATCCGCCAGTGATCTGGATCGTCTGTGACGTCGGCATCAGGCAGGAGGACCTCCTTGAGAAGAAAGGGGTCCATTTGATGGTGGCTTAGTATCGAGCAACCATTTTCGTTGAGCTGATTGCGGCACTCCTTGTACTTTCCGTTGTGGCGCGTGCAGTCTAAACCATCACCGTGAGCAACCCAATATGTCTCGCTGGCAGAATAATAACCGACAAAGACAGCTTCTGAGCGCTGGGAAGAAGGGCTCGGTGGCCACCAATGGGCGAACGGCGCCTGACCACGGGATAATGCGGAGGTGAGCCGTCGACTTCACGGAAGATCACTTTCAAATTGGACTTGGGACGCTCAAGCGCAGTTTCAACTCCACCAAACTCTTCACCAAAGAACCAAGTAACCACCATCGTAACCATGGAGCCGATCCGCATCGCCGTCGTGGGAGCTGGACCCTCCGGTCTTACGTTCGCCAGCATCCTGCAGCGCAAGGCCCGCGAGCTGCAAGACCAAGGCAAGCCTGTGCCATGGGCAGTGAACTTGTACGACGGTGGCTCGGGTCCCGAGTCCCGTCATATCGGCGGTAGCCTGGATCTCGGCAAGCACACGGGTCTCGCCGCGCTCCAGGCGGCCGGTCTCTACAATCGATTTCACGACTTTGCTCGTCCAGAGGGCCAAGAGCTCCGTCTCATGAACCATCGCGGCGAGACGGTATTCTACTTCGATGGAAACGCAACCTTTGAGAGCGATCGCTACAGCCCGGAGATCGACCGCTCGCAGCTCAACCAAATCCTCGAAGAGTCTCTACCCAAGGATGCGATCCAGTGGGGCCACAAGCTCCTCAGCGTTCAACCGCGCGACAAGGGCTACGAATTGGTCTTTACCGAAGACCGGACTGTTCTCGCCGACGTTGTCGTCGGTGCCGACGGTGCATGGTCTCGTGTGCGACCGCTCGTGACAGACAAGAAGCCAGAGTTTCAGGGCGCTGGGGCAACCTCTTTGGACGTCACCATTCGCGACTTCGACAACCGCTACCCGGAGCTGGCCGCTCTCGTGAACCATGGCACTCTCTACGCCTTCGGCGGCGGCAACACGATTGTAGCTCAACGCAATTCGAACAGCGTTTTCCATGTGCACCTGGCAATGTGCTCGCCACCTGATTGGCGCCAGCACGAACTGTTCAAGAATGCTACGACTGATCGTGAACGACTCACGATACTTGCGACGACGCAGTTCGCGCACTGGGGCGAGAAGCTCCGCGAGCTCGCGATGGTCGTGGCTGAAAACGTCAGCGACGATAAGGATGCGTCAACGCTTGTATCGTGGCCGTTCTACGCGATGCCTGTCGGAATCTCGTGGGAGAACCGCCCGAACGCCACGTTGATTGGCGACGCCGCGCATCTCATGTCGCCCTGTGCGGGCGAAGGTGTCAACACCGCGATGCTGGACGCCAAGGAGTTGGCCATTGCTATCTCCGACGCGCTTGTTGATGTCGCAGGTAAAACAACGGACTCGCTGGCGAAGACGGAGGCGGCAATTGCCAAGTACGAACGCGAGATGTTCGCGCGCGTGGAGGATCCCACTCGACGATCGGCTGAGAACCTCGACCTCTTCTTCAAGGCACCAGAGATGTTGATCGATCACGTCGCGAAGATCTTTCCACCGTTGTGCCCTCCGCCAGTGTCAGCTTGAATGGTTGAATAAGTACTGGCAGAGTTGAATTCACGACTGACTCCCATACGTGACCAAACAATATACCTTCCATTCCGTCGTGATATGATCACTTGTTGGCTTTAGAAGAGTTTCTTCGCAACAGCATCGACCATGCGCTGTCTGAGCTCCCCTGGATTTATTGCTTATCGGCGTCGACAACACAACAAAGGGTATTTTTAGAAGCACCCTTTCAAAAGGAGCGCGTGCTAGAGTATCTCCACCTGTCACTGTACTTTCATCCCTTAGAGGTAGGTATCGCCCGCCTATACTTTAAAAAAAAGGCTGACCGCAATGTCCACCTTGTCCGGACGGCGAATTGATCAAGCACGTCTTCTGGGGACGCCCAAATGGGCTAGGCATTGTGGAAGGCTCTCCAGCACCCTTAGAGCCGCGATGAGGAGTCGTTTGTGGAATTGATCAAGCAGACGATCTTCGGGCTCTCACTCTACAGCTTCGCCGATGTGTTCTGCACATACACGGATCGGCCCCCATGCATATTCCTAGCTATAGCTGTTCGCACAGTCGTAACGCAATAGACTCCAACTTTCATCATCACAAACACGGATCGATTGGACGATCTCGATACAACTGCCCTCATGCCGCAGGACAGTCACACGAGCTCGTCACACTCGTATCCATCTAGCGTGGGCATCATATGTCGACGACAAACTCAGCTAGACAAAGGAACAGGTCGGGCTCTGCCATGGGGTGTACTAACCAGAGTACACTGTTGCCAGATCGTATTGATAGAATATTGACGCAGAAGCTGCGTTGTCGGTTTATGGGTCTCCAGTAGTGTCAGCATCGTGTCCACAGTCGTCACACTCCCCATCCAATGGTCCATTGTTGTGTAGTATTCTGTTCCGACTCCAGTAAGAGACTTCCAGTGATCTCCGTAAAGCAGCTTCGAGGTTTTGTTGATTCGGCTCGATCCCTCGCGTTTTTATGGGCCTTGTTGCAAGTGTGGACGTCATGTTCTCTTAAATCGCGAGCACAATGAAACAATTCGGCTCGATCCTGTTGACGATTTATCCTCAAGACAGATTAGAACACTTGACTATCTGATTCATTCATCACTTTTTTTGAGTAGAAGGCGCCCTCAGAAGTACAACACACACACACACAAAAACATGTCGGGGAATTATCGGTGTGCCTACAAAAATTCCGAGGGTACGATGCACTCTTTGAAGCCGTGGCGAAAAACGCATCGCTCGTCATGCAGAGCCATGACTTCGATCCAGCAGACACCGCGAGCAAAAGTCATGAGCAGAATTACCATGTTTCTTGGAATCATATGAACGCAACCTCTGATATGATGCGTTTCTCGACGTTCAACCAGAAAGCGCAGCGCTCAGAATGGCGAGGGATGGCAACGCCGTTAGTCTCCACATCCAGCCTAGGTTGGATAACGAGTTGCTTCTCAGCGGAGTTAAAAGGAGGCCATACCAACAGAGAGGACTGCAGAGGATTGTTCCCGTTTGGTGAACCTGTGGTAGCGAAGTTGATCCAGTAAGTTTGGAAATAGTCCACGACTTGATGTGTACCCTCGACTTTTGGCAGAAGCAGTTCCTGGTTGAAGACAAAGGCAACTTCCTTCCCGTGGAACACCAGAGGATATCCCAACTCGTTTGTTGTAAAGTTAAAGTAATAACGATGCGTCACGGTGTCCGTAGCAAGAGCACGAGAAAACTGTTCGCTGGGGCACACGAAGACGCTATCGGCAAAGATTTCGGCTGCGCGGTGATGTGCCGTGAGATATCCAGATGTAGGGTACAGATCGTTCACTCTTTCATACTCAGCCTCGGTCAGCATGGGAAAACGCGATCGCACAAAAGAATCGTACAGGGATGGATCTGCAGCATCAGACGTGAAATTCCAACCCTCATCGCGGTTCGTCCCGATGATTGTTGGAATGTGGCTCACTTTACCCGCAAGTAGGCGTTGGATGGGCATCTCCTTCATGTAGACACCGTCCACAGTTGGGAACCAGTGCAAGGGCCCTCCAACCTTGAACACAGTCGAGGTGTCAGCTTGACGAAGGCATGCGAGCACGTCCTTTTCACTTTCGCAACCGACCCCCTTAGCTATAGTCAACGCCTGGCTCTCCTGGTCACTTGCCGTCGACGTATCGTGGGTTGCCGGGTATGCACCGCTCTGCATAATAGCACGGTTGAATAGCTTCTGGTCACCGTCACGCGACAGCAAGTGCAAAGCAATGGACATGGACCCGGCACTAACTCCAACGGCTGTGATGTCATCCGGATCCCCGCCAAAGTGCTCAATGTACTTCTTGACCCATGTAAACGCAACTTCTTGGTCCTGGAGACCAAAGTTGGCGCCACGTCCTTCACTAAGCAATGCCTTGTTGGAAAAGAAGCCGAACACGCCGACACGATAGTTGAAAGATACGTAGACGATCTTGTTGTTGGAAGCGCCAACGAGATTGGCTCCATCGAATTCGTTTGACGCTCCATGCATGAACCCACCACTGTGAATCAACATCATCACTGGAAATTTGGAATCTCGATTCGCTCCAGGCGGCGCAAAGACATTCAAGAAGAGACAATCCTCGGAGCCTGGGCTCTGGTCTGATACACAGACGCTGCCGTAGGCTGTAGCATTGATGTTCCCGGCGACTGCTTGTAGAATCGAAGGCTTCCATCGACGCTCACCCACAGGAGCCTCAGCAAAGGGGATGCCGCGAAAGACGTTAACGGTGCCTCCGAGGATGTTGGTCTCGGTCGTCCCAGAGATCGTCGCCCCGTTGGGAAAAGCAATCGACGGGGCTGTTGCCGCTGTAGCTACGCTTGCCCCCACAGTCACTCCTGCCACGAAGAATCGAACGAATGAAGAGGTCATGGGCGACGCAAAATCGAAAGTGAGTTTGGTTTTCCTAACACTCGCAGGCTCTCACTCGAGGGCTATTGGCGACAGTTGTCTAGTTAATAGATGCAACTGACGTAGCCTGAGTACGTCAGTGTTGTACCATCTCGCAATTCGTTGAAGATGACTGTCCACACAGAATTCTTCAGGACTCCTCAATGGCTTGGAACAGTCGTCCTCTCCACAAATTTGGTAGTTTTTTACAATCCTTAGAGCGCTTACAATCTCTTAATATTGCAACTGTTTCGGAAACAAAGTATCCATTGTCGACGAAGAGTTTTAACGACTGCAGACCACACTAGGGATTAAGGCCCCGATTGGGTTACATTAAAACTTCAGTCTATTTAGCCTTGCCCGGCATGTTTTAGGTTGGAGTATCTGTAGACCGGATATTTTCGTAGCCATGCTCGTTGCTGAGTTTAGGCCAAACGGAGGCAATGATGCTTGCTCTGCGATATTTCAAGCATTCTGGGAATATGGTTCGTGCTTTACGTAGCGATGGATAGTAAGCGATCCATAGTGGCGAAAGCATACTAGTGTCTTTCAAGTAAAACGAGATCGTGGATGTATGGCTAGATTGTTGTGCGTAGTAGGGGGTGCAAGGCTGAAGTCTCAACATTAGTGAGCCCACGCGAACAGTTACAACATCGATTGACACTTCGACATGTACAACAATGAATGATGATGATGATCATCAGCTATTATTAGGATACATTAATTGAGCACAATTATAGCTGGAGCAAGCCGGGGATGTAAAATCGGAGGCGACGTGCTGGGTGGGTCTGCATGAGACAGTACTGAATCGATACAAATGACGCGATTCTTCGTCAAAGTCTCGTAAGAATGCCCGCCCAGATGGATGTGAAGGTGTTAAACAATTCCAATTTGCTGGGCAAGACGCATCAGCCACCCTGTGCACGTTCGTTCGATTATGCGTCAAGGGTGTCGCCGTGACCACGAAAACATCAGCTACGCATTTAACATAAAAAGAACACTGAGATTGACATTCTGAATTCCCCACTCCTCACCAATTCCATTTCTCGGGAGTGTTGAATGTTAATTTTTTTAAGGTTGAAATGGCCTGCTGCGCTCGTAGCAAGCCTACAGAAGTGCGATCTGGCGCTGACATTTAGCGAGAAAAGACACACTGAAACCCGAGTCACAGTGTACAGGGGGACATAAGTTTTACCCTTCAGTTCTATTGCGTACTGTGCGGTGGTGGGTGTTCTGTTCCATGACATCACAATCCATTTGGAAGTTGATTATGACGAAAGCGGTCCTTTCCATTCCACCGCGTGGAGTGTAATCCGTCGATCAAACCTCCTCCCACGCCGCGATGTTGGCACACGGCACATACGTAGCGGCTAGACCCCGAGGCAAGCATTTTCACGCAGGTATTGTAACTCACAGGTATCATAGAAGCTCAGCATAAACTTTACTCGCTATAGAGTGAGGCTAGTGAACTCTATTTTCGCTTCGAGACGGTGGTTCACTTCAGTGGGGCTCTCGGTAATGACCAAGTTGGAGCACTCTTGTCCGCATGCCATGAAATCGATACTACCTCTGTTCGGTTCTTAATGAGCGTTTGGAAAAAAATGCGCAGCGGTCTGCCTCGTTGTTTTGTCAAGGGAACGACAAAGTCCTCTCTAATGCTCTAGTAATAGTGTAAATTTTGAAAAAAATGGAAGAAACAAAACATCACTAGACCAAGAAACACAACGGAAATGGACGCATGCACATGAGGGTGTCACGTTCCACCACATCACATGCCAAGCGCCTCCAACTCACTAGCCATAGTTTTGTTACTCTGAGAGTCTCTAAGGAACTCGCGCGTCATAATAGACTTGTCGATCGCATGGCAGGCTCGTTGGTAGCGTGTTCAGCCGCACTAGCGCGTCCTTCCTCAAATTACAGAGTCGGAAATCGTTCCTATCATTGTGACGCATGATGTGCTCCATCATGGACTGGAGAGTCAGAAAAGTCTTGTCCAGCGTCATGGCGGGAGTGGCGAGGTACGCGCGCACGACCTCGATGATGAGTGCTTGTTCGGTGCTTGGAATCGCACGGTTCTGGAGATAGCCCTGCGTAAGCAGAAGCTAAGCGTTGGTGGCCGTTGCATGCTGGATGATACGTTGGTTTGTTCGAACTTCAGCGGGAGCAGACCTGACGAACCTCATAAAGCGCAGAGCGATTCATCTTCTTCTGGCCACGGCGGCGCGCGCGAGAGGCGACACATGCGGCAATCACGATACAGCTTCCCGTTGTGGCTTCGGAGGAGGAGCGTCTCCCAAATTACCTGCCGCTCACTGTTGGTGGGTTGGGTCCACGCTGTCGGGTGGCGTGAGACCATGGGCTCTAGAGTGGAGACGGTTGTCTTGCGAGGAGGCGGAGAATTCGAAAATGAGGCTTTGGTTTCGCGAGATCGCCGGGCCAATTCGGCCGTGTTCGCTGAATGTGAGTTTCGAAAAAGACGCGCGAAATTCCAAGGTCTAAAATTCAAACAATGACATCGATTTTTTGTGATTTCGCCTTTTGGCGACATCAACCATCCGATACAAGCGCTATCAAAAACCAAAAAGAGCTTGATGTACCGATGAAAAAACAATTTGCTTGATGGGCACATTAGACACCACTTGTGGTTCCAATAGGATTCACTCGCTACGATTCAATAGACCTCCAAAATAAAGGAGTCAAACAACTACGAATTTACCGATCCGCTCATTGGAAGACCGAGGACGCGATTCGCTCGTCGACGTCGTGCCAAAACGCGCATCGCTCGTCGTGCGAGGGCATGTACGTGCCGCTGATTTCAAATGTTGGCGAAGTCTGCAGCACGATTTGCTGTTTCGTCGTCGTGTCGAATCTCGGCCATGAAGCGCTTGGCGACGCGGACTCTACAAAGTTCCACCAATAAGCTTGCACCATCGACACAACGGTCTGACTTGCAGCGTCTGTCGAGAGTGTCGAATAGTTAAACACGTATGGAAGCTCGTCACTGTGGATTACCAATGGATACCCGTCTTGTTGTGTTGTCTGGTTGAATCGGTAGCGGTATGTAGGCACTGCGGTCTTATTTGAGAGCACTTGAGAGAATAACTCGTTTGGGCACACAAAGTTACCATCGCCGAAGACTTCAGCGGCGCGATGGCGTGGGGTAAGGAAGTTCACGACTGGGTAGAGTGCGTCGATCTTTGCGAACTCTTCATCATTGAGACGAGAGAAAGCCGACCGAACAAACGCCTCGAAAGTTATCGTGTCTTTAACAGAGGATGCAAATCCCCAGCCTTCATTGGTGTTTGTACCAACGATAGTGGGGATCGAGCTGATTGCGCCTGCTCGCACCCGACGGATCGCGACATCCTGAATGTAGACGTTATCGACAGTCGGTCGGAACCTGAGCCCCGCCGCTGCCGCGACGATTTCGTCCGTCGTTTTCCCCCGAAGGCAATTCAGCACCCCGCTCGCCGCGTCACACCCAGTGGCCGATGCGAGTGTGGCGAAGTTAGACGCTTGCTGAGGCAGCGACGTCATATCGTGCGTGCTTGTAGGAGATCCGCTCTCGGTGATGGCTTGATGGAATAACTGCTGGGAGCCGTCGCGTGCAATCATATGCAACCCGATGGACATGGCACCGGCGCTCTGACCAAACACGGTAATCGCGGCTGAGTCACCACCAAACGCCCCGATATTCTCGCGAACCCAAAGGAGTGCGAGTTCTTGATCCCGGAGGCCGAAGTTCGCACCACGTCCTTCGGAGAGAACCTCCTGACTAGAGAGAAAGCCGAAGACACCAAGGCGGTAGTTGACGGAGACGTACACCGCATTCCGAGCCAGGTTTCGGCCGTCATAAAGAGCTCCGGATCCAGTAGAGAATGCGCCACCGTGGATCCATACCATGACAGGCAGCCTTCCACCCGAAGCTTTTCCATCGCCGGCTGGAGTGAAGATATTGAGAAAGAGGCAGTCTTCCGAGACCGGGGATGTGTTACCAATGCAAGAAGCGCCGTATTGCGTGGCATTGAAGGTTCCCGACAGAGTCTTGAGTTTCGTCTGCTTCCAGCGGAGATCACCCACCGGAGGCTCGGCGTACGGAATACCACGGTAAACATTGACGCCTTGGCCTGCGCTGTCGCTTTCGTGCGTTCCATACACGGTCGCCCCCGATGGAAGCGTCACAGACGATGAACCGTTGGCAATCGTTAGCAGCGTTGAGGCGAAGAGGATGCTGCGGAAGGCGATCGACACCATGCTGAAAGTCTGCGTTCGTCACGCCGCTGTGTTGTCGGAAAATGATCGAGTGGCAGAGTCCGCGTAGATGGATACAAGACGTGAGGATTCGGTACTGTGGTCATGGTAGAGGAAGTACCGACGGTACTTCCTCTGGCGACTGTGGACAGACACTCCGACCACACGATGGCCGAGTCAACGTACTCAGATGGACGGCCAGATTATGCGTCATTGTTGTGTGGTTACAGCTCCTTGCCGGTGTGAAGATCAGCCCCCGTGATTCGTATGATCACACAGGTATGTCATGATTGAGAGGTTGAGTCAAAATCACGATCCTCACATAAGTCCAACAGAACCGTAAACTCGGGTCATGGGAGTTCTCACCGAACTGATGCGTCAGTTGGCTCCTGACGAACCAGGTCCGTTTTCTGCAGCGTGATGATGCCGTGAGAACCGATTTTCGGCGAGAGAGAACGAGTGGACCTTACAGAGAGCGCTCGCTGTGCACTCAGCTCAGTTCTCGTTCTTTGCCGGATATCACACCACTACCCGACTATCACGGTCAGAGAGATCTAGGTACGATGGATTCTTTCACTTTTTTTAGTGGTTGGAGGCCTCTTAACACAATGGAGAAGCTATCTCGAAAGCGTTGAATTCGGTAACTTCCTCCATGCAGTGGATGCTCTAATCTCCGAGACGCATTGCCAGGCGCTCTTCGACCGCATTCCAGAAGTCGCACCGCTCGTTGTGGAACTTCATGTACTCACCCATGCGCTCGATCCTCAGCGGGCTCTGCACCAACAGCTGCTGCTTCGAGTCGACCTTGTACTCGGGCCACTCGATCGCCTGAACCCCTGATGGGGTTCCCTTCGCAGCGAAGTTCAACCAGAACTCTTGCATCGCGTCCACGACTTGGCGGCTAGCGCTGTCGTTCGGGAGCTCGACGCTTTCAAGGAACGGGAGTTCGAGTGCAGCACGAGGGTCGTTAAACAGGAACGGCAGCTCATCTCCGTGGATCGCGAGAGGGTATCCAAAGATCGCACTCGACAGCTGGTTGAATCGGAAGCGGTAGATTGGTGGAGATTGGGCGTCATGGGCACGTCGTTTCGCAAGAGCGTCCGAAAATAGCTCACTCGAACTTGCAAAAACGACGTCACAGAACACCTCGCCGACTCGATGGCGAGGAGTCTCGAAATCCTTCGCTGGGTACAGATCGCTCACGATACTGTACTCATCTTCGGTCAAGTTAGGGCACAACTTGCGAACGTAGGGCTCGAACAGTTCGTCAAAATCGACACCCCCCGCATATCCCCAGCCTTCGTCGGTCGTCGTGCCCACAATCGTCGGTACCCGACTGATCTTTCCGGCTCGGACGAGTCGAATCGGCGCGTCCTTGAACAAGACATTGTCGACTGTGGGTCGAATAGGGAGCTTTTCCACCGCAGCGAGCAGTCTACGAGCGTCCACGGCTCGAAGGCACTCGAGAACGTTGTCGTCATTGGCGCAACCGACTGCCTTCGCAATTGCACTAGTGTTCTCAGCCTGCATGGATACTGACGCCATGTCGAAAACTTGACTGAGCCATACTCCACTCTGAGGTATAGCCTTGTGGAAGAGCTGCTGGTTACCATCACGCGAGACCATGTGCATACCGATCGACATGCCACCGGCGCTCTGGCCAAACGCCGTGATGTTGTCCGGGTCACCACCGAAACTCGTGATGTTCTGCTGGACCCACTGGAACGCGATCTCTTGGTCACGGAGCCCGAAGTTGGCGCCGTCGCCCTCGGCCAAGATGGCTTCGTTCGAGAAGAAACCGAAGACGCCAAGACGGTAGTTGAACGAGACGTAGACGATCTTGTGGTCGTTGACGTCGACGAGGTTGGAACCGTCGTATGGGTTACTGGATCCGTGGAGGAAGGCTCCGCCGTGGATCCAGACCATGACGGGTAGCTTGTCTTCTGGCGTGGCATTGGCTGGCTTATACACGTTGAGGAAGAGGCAGTCTTCGGAACCCGTTGGAATGCGTTGACTGAGGCAGGGGCTACCGAAGCTTGTGGCGTCGATGTCCCCGGTGAGCGTCTTGAGCGTTGTTTGCTTCCATCGCTTGGGGGTCTCGGCGTATCGGATGCCTCTGTAGATGTGGACTTCTCGTCCGCTGGCGTTGGTGTGAGTGGTACCGGTGAGTATGGCGCCAGAGGCAAGCGTGGTCTTTGGTGCGAAAGCTTGAGCGGCAGACATTGTCGGCTGGTGCTTGGAAATGAAGTGGCTGATTGCTGGAGAATTTGAGAATGTGATCGAATTGAGGTAAGAAGAGTTGATTGCGATCGCCAATATTGAGATATTCCGAGTAGGCTTCTCTGCGAGCTCCTTGGCTCCACTACATTTGGTCCTCAATTTGGGTTTTTAGGAACTTTACGGTGGGAGAAAATGAAAGGGTTGCACTTGGATCCCATACTGTAATGTCACGTTGACTGTGTTTTGTCATAATCAGTGTCACGTCGTTGGATGATTGTTTCGCGAGGTGGACAGAAGTTGTGCACAGCGGCTTGACGTCGAGCCTTGATGATCTAGGT
Source organism: Pythium myriotylum (assembly GCA_023091665.1). Lineage (NCBI taxonomy): Eukaryota > Oomycota > Peronosporomycetes > Pythiales > Pythiaceae > Pythium > Pythium myriotylum. The sequence continues at coordinate 59,710 of JALJCQ010000004.1, forward strand.
TGGGTTGAAGATGTGGACCCTTGGTCATAATCATTGCTGGGTGGATTATTCCGTCTAACAGACAGTTGAATGACCTCTGACGAGTCAACTGAACTGTCACTAAGGATTGCTATGCTGAGAGTGCAGCGTGCCTGGGTTGCAGTAAAGACGCGAGCTGACGGGCGGTGGCGAAGAGCGATTGCGATACTTGCTCTGACTTCCATCCATGGCACTGTCTGCATGTCGCTGAGTACTGGACTTAAGGTGTGGTATGTGCGTTGATGGTGAATCCTAATAGATAAGAAAAAAAAAAAGATAGGTATGTGGGCCCCGGTTCAATCCACGGACCGGACGAAATAAAGTCGAGTACTGAGATCAGCAACGTAGAGCATTCCGTGTTCTAACTGTTTCGCTGCGCAGAAGTTTGGACCAACTTGGATCTAAACTAATGCATATGAGATGAAGACGACCTGTCGAGACAGCAATTTAGAGAGTCGCACGTTGAGACAATGCCATTACGGATTTCTCAGCATGGCGCGACACGCAACGTTTTGATCGACATGGCTTCGGACTTTGAACATGATTCTCGTGTTATTACATTAGCGATGGAAATCAGCGACAACAAGAACTATGAACGCATCCCGCTTGATGCCGTTTGAATCGCCGAAGTGGCATCAAAGATGACGAAGTCCACGCGGACGCGACGTTCTCAGAAAAAAAGGCATTTCCCAATATATTTATCGTCAAATCAGTACTTTTATGGATGCCACCTGCGCCAGCAGGAACAAACCCAAAACCAAAATAAAACTTGCCTGTGATGTACACATGAATGGCAACTGATGATGATGATGCAAACGTCTATTGAGTTCAACTTGCGAATCCTAATAGCTACATGAATGGCAGCTGAACATCGACAGCAAGATCCTTTGTTGATAGCCAGAAGAGGTTGTTTTGGAGTCTCCTGCCCTCCACAAATCAGATAGATCTAATGTACTGCTTTAGAGATTCTCTACAACACTACGCTAGCATAATCGCCCAGCATAAACTTATTTGCATGGAACTTGTCTGGCTGTGAGCGGGACAGTCTGTCTCCCTCCCCCCATCAGGGAGCCATCCACGAGCCCCAGAGGCTGTGATTATGAGGAGGAAGCCATCACGACGGATCCTCCTGCAGAAGCAAAATGACAATAGATCGACTTGACCAGAGCTTCCCACTCTCCACATCATTCACGAATTCCCACGCAATCAGCCACTTCATTTCCAAGCACCAGCCGACAATGTCTGCCGCTCAAGCCTTCGCACCAAAGACCACGCTTGCCTCTGGCGCCATACTCACCGGTACCACTCACACCAACGCCAGCGGACGAGAAGTCCACATCTACAGAGGCATCCGATACGCCGAGACCCCCAAGCGATGGAAGCAAACAACGCTCAAGACGCTCACCGGGGACATCGACGCCACAAGCTTCGGTAGCCCCTGCCTCAGTCAACGCATTCCAACGGGTTCCGAAGACTGCCTCTTCCTCAACGTGTATAAGCCAGCCAATGCCACGCCAGAAGACAAGCTACCCGTCATGGTCTGGATCCACGGCGGAGCCTTCCTCCACGGATCCAGTAACCCATACGACGGTTCCAACCTCGTCGACGTCAACGACCACAAGATCGTCTACGTCTCGTTCAACTACCGTCTTGGCGTCTTCGGTTTCTTCTCGAACGAAGCCATCTTGGCCGAGGGCGACGGCGCCAACTTCGGGCTCCGTGACCAAGAGATCGCGTTCCAGTGGGTCCAGCAGAACATCACGAGTTTCGGTGGTGACCCGGACAACATCACGGCGTTTGGCCAGAGCGCCGGTGGCATGTCGATCGGTATGCACATGGTCTCGCGTGATGGTAACCAGCAGCTCTTCCACGAGGCCATCGCGCAAAGCGGAGCGTGGTTGAGTATGCACGACACCGCGTCAGCGTCTAAACAGGCTGAGAACACTATCGCTATCGCGAGTGCAGTGGGCTGCGCGGACTCCGAAAACGTGCTGGAGAGTCTTCGTGCTGCGGATGCTCACAACATCCTCGCGGCCGTCGAGAAGCGCCCGATTCGCCCCACCGTGGATTACATGTTCCTGAGGGACGCGCCGAACCGCCTAGCCCAAGCCGGCAAGATCAGCCCCGTTCCGACGATCGTTGGGACGACGACGAATGAAGGATGGGGATACGCTGCTGGTGTGGAATCCGAAGACCAGTTCGAGCCGTACGTTCGCTCGGTGTTCCCACTTCTCACAGAAGACGAGTACACTCGCGCGTCGGAGTTGTACCCATTGAACCAGTTTGAGACTGCGCGTCATCGGGCTGCTGAGGTCTTCGGAGACGCCGTGTTTGTTTGTCCTAGCGAGTCGTTCTCCGCTAGTCTCGCTCGAAAGCGTGTATCCGACCGCAGCACGAGCGCCTTCCCGCCGACGTACCGATATCGATTCAACCAGGTGTCGACTGCGATCTCTGGCTACCCACTGGCCATTCATGGAGACGAGCTGCCTTACCTGTTCAGCGATGCACGTGCGGCGCTCGAGCTTCCGTTCCTCTCAAACGTGCAGCTCCCTAACGACAGCGCCAGCCGCCAAGTCGTGGACGCGATGCAAGAGTTCTGGTTGAATTTTGCCGTGAAGGGAATGCCATCAGGAGTGGCTGAGTGGCCTGAACATGAGGTTGAGTCCAAGCAGCAGCTACTCATGCAGAGTTCGCCAACGATCGAACGCACCGGCAAGTACGTGAAGCTCCACAATGAGCGGTTCGAGTTTTGGAACGCGGTCGAAGAGCGGTTGGCCACGCGTTTGCAGTCATGATTAGATGCAGGCTGACTTGTCGGTAGCTTTCAGAGCCAGTTTGGCGACATAGGATACGGTACCAATAAATATCGTACTCTTCAACCTAGGTGCATAAGCTATTTGAGCGCCCCGGGTAACGCTTAGGCGTTACTCTAGGTTGTAAATTCGACATGACATAGCAGCCCAACAGTGTCAGTAGTGTCACGAGAGATATGAGGTCCGACCAATCTCGATTTGGCCATACCAGACCACCAAGATGAGGAAAGATGACCATGCCTTCAGTATTCGCGTGGGTATGGTGAGCATGTTGCGTGTAGTTATATTTGAGGGCTGATTACTTGCGCTGCTTGGTGTAGACCGCTTCCAATTTCTTGAGCTGGTCTGCGCGTGCGATCTCCGCCTTGGTGTTGCCACCGACGAAGTAGTTTACGAGCATGGCGCAGATGTAGTAGACAACGGGAATCGGCGAGGCCTGGAGCATCGTGAAGCGGAGGTCGAACGCAAACCTGGTGACGATCCACATCACGACGTAGGCTGCCGTGGTGACGAGACTGATCCCGAACAATCCCGAATCGCCCGAGGCCACATACTGGCGCGTCGTCATCAACGCCACGATTGCCAGGGCCTTGAACACAAAACAGAGCTCCGGGCTCACGGGCCTGAACTGCTCGATCGCGAGCGTCTGGAAGTACAGACCGAGCTCGTAGATCGCCATGACGAGTCCCGACATGGACACGGATTGCTGCAACCCAAAAACGCAAAAACGCATGAGCAAATCGCCACTCCAGCAAAGAACCGCCTCCGCGACACGTACCCGCCACGCGGCGTTGCGGTCATCGAGGTCGCGGCGCGAGGCGCGCAGGTGGTCTGTTCGCGCAGATTGTTCCAGAAGTGTCAAAAACAAAATGGAGCTGCGTAGAAAGGCGGTGTGCGGACGGTCTCACCTTCGAGCGACGGCGTCTGGTGCTTGTTGGTCTCGGGGTCGTAGGAGGCTTCCTTGGAGACGCCCTGGAGGCGGCGCTGGCGGCTGCGGAGTCCCATGGTCGTCGTGGCGGCGGCGATTCAGAAGTGAGCGAGGAGGGAGCATGGTGAGGATGATGACGCTCGTCGGCGACGCGTCCTCAGGACAAATCGGAGTCTGTGTCGCAGCATCAGATCTGAGGATAAGGATATGGAGACTGTCCACGCAAGAAGTACAGGACCATGCGATATGGACTGAATGGGGAACCTGCTGTAGATATGGTACGTACCATATTTAGAGATCCCGCGCGAATTTGGGCGGACACAAACGGCGAAGATGGAGGCCGACGAGTGGCAGGACGCGTCGTCGAGCGACAGCGATAGCAGCGCCACGCGGCGCCGAGACAGCGAGAGCGACGGCTCGTCGGATTCGTCGGACGAAGAGCTTTCGAACGCGCCGTCTGCGGCTGTCAGGCGAGCCGAATTGCTGCGACACGACGCCGTTGAACTCGAGAGCGAGAGCGACGAGGACGAGTTTGAGCTTCTCCCGGGCGCTCCCGTGGCTCCAGCGACCGCCAGCAGCTCCAGCGACGACGACAGCCTGCCACTTGGCGTTGGTGGCGACTTTGAAGCCGCGACGTCCACGACTGGACGCAAGCGGAAGCGGCTGCGACGCGGCGACGACAAGGCCGACGTGATCAAACCCGAGATGCCGGCCAAGCCAGCAGTGGTCGTCAAGCCGCAGCCGACCGAGTGCACGGTCTGCTACGACCCGTGCACGAACTCTGGGCGCCACCGACTCGTGTCGCTCAAGTGCGGCCACGTCTTTGGGAAAAAGTGCATCGATCGGTGGGTTCTCGAGCGGAAAACGTGTCCCAACTGCAGCGTCGCCGTGCGCAAGGCCGACATCCGCCCGCTCTTCACGGACCACGTGGCGGTCGTTGACAACTCGGGTGTGGAAGACATGGCGCAAAAGTACGAAGCCGAGAAGAGCAAGCGCATCCAGGTGGAGACCGAGCTGTCACGCGTTAAACTCCAGCTCCAACTCGCGCAGGCCGATGCAAAGAAGTTTCAAGACGAAGCAGCACAGTGGAGAAAGCAGGCTGCGGACTTGCAATGCCGCGCTGCCAGCGAGCGGTTCACGGCTGCTCCGACGATGACACAGCCACCAACGCAGCCCGCGACTTCTTTAGCTGTCTCCCAAGGATACGTGTTCGGAGCGTCGCAGTCGCTGGGATCACAGTTAACTCAGCTACCAACAAACCAATATTCCCAAAGTGGGGGGTTCTTCGTGCCTCCTACGCCTTCAACGCCCACGTTTTCGCAACCTCTGTCGACTCAACCAAGAACTCCGTCCACTCCGTTATCCACTACGACCCCGGGCTCAACCTACCGCCAACTGTTCCGACTACCACTACAGAGCTCCCGAGTCTGCGCAATCTCAACGTCATGCGCGTTCATGTGCGTGGGTGAGATGCTCACCCCGTCATCGTACGGTATTGTGAAGCTCAGCACTGCCGACGCTCGCCATTCTGTCCGTATCGCAGCGCACTCGTCGCCAGTGCGAGACGTATCCATCAATCCACGGGATGATCTCGCCGTCTCCGTTGCGTGGGATGGGAAGCTGGTCGTCTCAAACCTTCGGTCGGACAGCGTCGTGATACAGTACGCGTTGCCCCCCAACAAGCGAAACGCTTGGTCTTGTCGCTTCTCACACGCGGATCCATTTCGAGTCTATTGTGGCTTCCACGATGGCACAATCGCCCAGTATGATATCCGACGACCGACAACAGCAAGTGATGTCGTCGCACTGTACGAGCTCCCAATCCGCCAACCCGTTCACTCGATCCAACTATGTCCGGTCATGAGCAACGGCCAGGAGCAGCTCATCGCAGGGACGTTCGCTGGCTTCGGTATCTGGTCCAGCGACCAACTCCAGCGTCCCGTGTCAAATGGCGACGTTGCCCGAGCGTCCACATTCCACTCAATGCCAAACTGTTGCGCAGTGTCAAACTCGCAGGTCAAGCGTGGTAAGCTGGTGGTCACAACTCGCACGCAGTCACCGACAGCCCCTGCATTGCACAATATCTTCGAGCTGCCCGCCGTCGGTGCATCGATTGATCCTGTGCTTCGCTCCAGTCTCGACGGCTTCCGCACGCCGCAAGCCATATCCCGTGCTGCGATCTGGGAGGCACGCAACGGCAACACGATGGTCGCCTCCTGGGACGACGAGGGCAAGCAGGTGAATCTCTGGGACGAGTCCACTAAACAAATCTCTGCGCGGCTCCAGCCAACCCTCACTACTGCCGGCAGTGGTACCGTCCCTCCGATCGTCGACGTGCAGCACTCGATCGCTGGCGGCGACTGGCGACGCTCGAGATCGCTGCTCGCTCTGCTCTCGTCGCGCGAATTGGTCGTCTACGCCGGCAGCAACTGACAGTGAGTCCATCTTCCGTTTTCCCCGTACGACGTGATAATCGATATGGCTACCTTCGACTATACAAATATCAAGTACAGCATTGTGGAGGGGTCCAGGAAAGGCGGGGAAGGTCTCCTCAGTTGCCTATCAGTGATACATCGGACTTCGTGCGGCGGTGGAAGACTCGACAGTCAGTTGTCTTCCCTCGCAACATGCTCGTCCCGCTCTGGCGCTTCTACACGGCGGCGGCCGCGGCGCTGCAGGCGCCCTCGATCACGCTGCCCAACAACGCGACGATCACCGGCACGCTCGCGACGAACGCGGCGGGCCACCACGTGCGCGTCTTTCGTGGCATTCCCTACGCCGAGCCGCCCGTGGGCGATCTCCGCTGGCGCCAGACAACGCTCAAGCCAGTCACAAAGGACGTCAACGCCACGCAGTTTGGCAATGTCTGCTTCAACTATGCGCGCGCAGGCACGCACGTGCCGACCGAGTCAGAGGACTGTCTGTTTTTGAACGTGTTCTCGCCCGCCGAGGCCACGAGGGACTCGAAGCTACCTGTGATGGTGTGGATCCATGGCGGCGCGTTCGTGCGAGGGTTTAGTAACGAGCACGACGGATCGAACTTGGTCGGCGCCGCGGATCAGAAGGCCGTATTCGTGTCGATCAACTACCGACTTGGTGTTTTTGGGTTCTTGTCGAACGAGGCCGTTTTGGCGCAGGGCGACGGCGCCAACTTCAGTCTGCGCGACCAGGAAATTGCCTTTCAGTGGGTGAAGCAGTACATCCGCGAATTCGGCGGGAATCCAGACGATATTACGGCTTTCGGACAGAGCTCAGGCTCAATGTCTGTGGCACTACACTTGATCTCTCGTGATGGGGACCAGAAGATGTTTCAGAGAGGCATCATGGAGAGCGGTGGATACACTCCAGCGTTTGACACAACGTCGAAGAGTGTCCAAGCGAATTTTACGGCGAGACTCGCAGAAGGGGTTGGCTGCTCTACTTCTGACAAAGACCTGCTGACTTGCCTCCGCGCTGCTGACGCGCGTGCAGTCTTCAATGCAGTCGGTACTTTCGACTGGCGCCCGGTTGTGGACGGAATCTTTCTCAAAGACGTCCCCATTCGGCGCGTTCTTGCAGGAAAGCTTTCTCGCGTCCCGACAATTGTTGGCGTCAACACCAACGAAGGCTGGTTCTACACACTCGGCAACACTGAGCCCGATCAGTTCGAATCATATGTACGCTCAGGCTTCCCGTCACTGATTGACTCGGAATATGCACGCGTTAACGAGCTCTACGCAGCTGAAGACTTCAAGTCACCTCACCATCGATCTGCCCAAGTAATGACTGACGCTATCTTCGTGTGTCCGAGCCAGCTTCTCTCAGCCCAGCTCGCCGCGCTCGACGTATCGCCAACGTTCCGCTACCGATTCAATGAGCCGTCACCAGCGTTTAAAGACAAAGTTTCCGTACACGCAGAAGAACTTCCGTATGTATTTGGTCGTACGGGTGAACTGCCGTCAGACCTCGGGACAAAGACGCTCGTGAAGGAAATCCAAAAATTCTGGACCAACTTCATTCGAACAGGAAACCCGAACGATAACTCAACGTCAGTGTGGCCACGGTACGATGTTGGCACCAAGAAACAAATTCTGCTTCAGCAAGCCATCGGTGTGGAACACACAGGAGACGAAGATCCTCGCCACAACGAGCGCTGTGCATTCTGGTATGAGGTGGATCAACGCATTGCAACGCACGTGTCGGAGTAGAACTTCACGTCAGGAAACTCAAGACACCCAAAGACACGGAGAGAGGCGATAGCGTAGTGACTGGAGTTTCTCTATGCAATCTCGCTGTTCAGTAGCTTACTCTTACTGTTTTCTTCTTTAAGATACAGAGCTTACGGAGCTTTAGTAACCACACCCGAGCGCACCCCGTTGCTTGCTTTTGTCGTACCCTTGCCGCTCTTCAGCCAGCACGTACCGCCGTTGTACGAGTTCCATGAGTACGCGCCACAACCGTTTTTGTTGTGGCACAGCTCGCAGCAGTCCTCAGCTTTGGCGGCCAGCGCGTTGCCCACGTCAGCTCCTCCAAAGTCAGTGTTTTCTTCGATTGGCTCGCAGGTTGAAGTCTCCAGCGCGGCGGACGTCGCCCCCGCATTCGGAACGGCCGTTCCTTTGCTGCTCTTGAGCCAGCAAGTGCCGCCGTTGTAGTCGGTCCACGTGAAGGCTCCGCAGCCGAGCTTGGCTTCGCAGATCGAGCAGCAGGCTGTTGCGGTGGGTGCGAGGGCGTTGCCGACGTCGGCGCCAGAGTAGTCGAAACCCGTCTCAAGCACCGGGCAAGACGTGTACGAGGTCGGAACGGCCGACGGCAAGTATCCGGAGATGGATCCCGCATTCGCCATAGACGAGCCTTTGCCGCTTTTGAGCCAGCACGTTCCGCCGTTGTAATTGGTCCACGAGAACGCCGCGCATCCGCTCAAACTCGAGCACAAGGAGCAGCATCCATCGGCGCTCGGGCTCTTGGCGTTGTCGAGATCATATCCTGAGTAGTGGATCCCCTTCTCAACCGTGAACATTGGGCATGTGGCAGTAGTTGACTTGATGGGAAGAATTGGCGTGGCAGGAAGAGGCGTCGTGAAAGCGTCTCTCACGAGGTTGCCGACCTCACGGCCGATGTACATAATGAATCCGTACGGATTCACCGTGCCGTCGCGCATCGCACTGGCGTCCGAGACGTAGATGTTGGAGCTTCCGATCACGCGCAGTTTGTCGTCAGCGCATCGCCCAAGATCCGTCACGTCGCTGGACGCAAAGCATGTGCCACCATAGTGGTTGGCAGCTGAGCCGCGGTAGCCGGCGACCCAGTCGCTGACACTCTGCTGCGCTGATTTGATCAGCGTCGCGTTCTGCTCCTGAAGCAGACCCACGATTTTACCGCTGAAGTCCTGGAGTGCCGCGAGATCTCGACCAGTCGCCATGTAAAGAGTGCCAGCCGGAGCCACGAGGTACTTACCCGAGCTCGTGTCGAACGAGACCGAGTCACGCGACTCGGGATTATTGACAAGAAGGAGTCCGCCAAGAGACTTGTCGTTGCCGCCGCTGAATCCACTCGCGTGCACCGTCAGCTGGAACTCGTACAGACGGCCTTGCACGATATAGTTATCGTACGCCACCAGCACAGGTCCGCTCGTCGTCAGAGGCCCTTTGCGGCTATTGACGTAGTCCGACTGCATCGGTGAGAGTCCGCTTGCAGCAGTCTCGAACTTGAACGACTTCATCTGATCGTGCGTGAAAGATCCTAGGGCTTGATTCGTGTCGAAGAGGTTCTTGCCGACGTTCTCGTTGACGATCCAACCGTCGCCGTTGGTCCCGTAGTTCGCTCGCAGACCTTGGAACTTGGCGTCCGCGTTCCCGTGGAGACCGTTGAGCTGGTCACTGGGACCGATGCCGCTCTGAATAAGCACTTTCGGCGTGCCCAACGCTCCAGCCGCCATGACCACTGCGCCGCGATCACTCACAGCGACCTCGACGTTGCCGTTGTAGACGACACTCGTGGCTTTGCCGTTCGTGTGCTTGATATAGCTGACTCGCGCTCCCGTGAGAAGCTTCACGTTGGTGCGCGACCGCATCTTGCCCCAGCAAGTCTTGGCGGGTGAGTCGCGCTCACCATTCTTGAACGCGAACGGCGTGTGGCCAAACGTCTTGGACTTGTTGTTCCTGGCCGCCGCATCGTTGATGGTCTTTTCGCTGAACCCTCCTTGTGATAGCGCGCGCGAGACGATGCTGTAGGCTTCTTGGAGGTATCGCTGGCCATCCATTGACGGCAGATCCGTCGCACCAAACACGTCGCTCTCGATTTCATCGTAGCGCTGGCTCACATGGGCAGCATCGAACGGCCACTTCGTGTCGGTCACGAATCCGTCCGGCACTCGAAAGTACAATGCAGCGTTGACCGTCGAGCAACCACCCACGAGTTGCGCGAGTGGGATTGAACGATTATCGACGTAGTCGATCGTGTACTTTTTGTTCTTCCTCGAAAAAACGCTGGCGTCGTGCGAGTACTCACCGGGCACGTCCCAGAACGTGAGCTGCGATGAGTTGAGCCATGCAGGGATGTCGTTGGTGTTTCCAGTCGCCGCAAGAGATAACCCGCCGGCCTCGAGCACCAACACCTGCACGGACGGATCTCGCGAAAGAAACTCGGCGGCGACGAGTCCACCAGGACCACTGCCGACGACAACGACGTCGTACGTATCGAGTGCGACTGCGCAGACCACAACCGACGCGAGGGCCGAGGTAGCGAGGAGTAGTGAGCGAGGGGCCAACATGTCGCTTGGTATTTGCCGGCAGATTCGGAAATGTGAGCGTGAGAGTCGCAGGCGCGACAGCCTCCGCTGAATAGTGAGTCCGCCGCCGCGTTACTTGCATCATCGAGCAGGATCGACCCTGAAGGTAATGAAGCACGAGCACACAACCGCAGAATTGGCAGGTTGGAAGGGCTATGGTGGTCGCATGTCACAGGCGAGTAGATCCAAAGCAAGTCTTGGTTTGGACTAACATCGGACTAAACAGACACCGATACATCTGGAACAAGTGGCTTCAACTGGATGCTGTACGCTCGACTGATGGCATCCATCAAAACTCACAAGGGCAGCCGAAGAGAAGTGTATCTTAGTTTCTCCTTGAAACTGAGACTGTACACTCCAATTACACTTGAGTGAACCTACATGCTATTCAAACCGTAAAGGTTGTCTGTAACACAGACAACTTCGCCCACATCTTCCCGCAACGCCACAGCGTTGACCATCGTTCATACACGTGGAATTGAGGCTCGCTCCCCACAACCGCAGGATGTCGTGATATTCTTGGATAATCCTGTCGATTCGGACCGGGCAACTCGTACAAAGTTTGTTTACCGTAAACTCGTATATTTAAATACGAGTTTACAGTAAATGAAATGTGTACAGTAAACTCGTATTATAAAACGAGTTTACCATGAGCTTGACACGTCCTCAGAAACCCTCTCCAAGTGTCGGAACCGGTCTCCCTCGCCACCTGTATGATCCATGGACGGCTTGACAAAGCAAACATCCTGCTGCCATGAGCCTCACTGAACGAAGATATAGATTGGAAGTGCAATAGAAATTTTCTAATGAGACGATACGAGATGTACACAAATGAGGTAGGGCATCTTCCGACGTAGTAAAAGGTGCAACTTCTGCCTCATCGACTGTCGCTTGGTACAAAACAATCAAGGTGTGAATTGGGTTGTCAACCCAGCTCATTTGCTCCAAACGCGCCAGGAGGATGTCCTTCTCACAGGCGGCGGTGGTTGAGTACCAGCTCTTCCAGACTCGGAGGTTGCGGACGACGCTGAGTGGTGACTGGACGGCTGACGAGTCGGGAACCGGTGGTCGCGATGAACGAGGTGGGCTTGAGCCTCTTTTAGTTGTGCGCTAAGCTCCTCCATTTTACGTTCGTATGCGAGGATGATGCGCTGAGACTGACTTAGTCGCGTTTGCATGGCGAGTACGTTACCTTCAAGCTTCCGGATCTCGGCATCTTGGCGAGACACTTCTTCGTCCTTCTTCTCGATCATGAGCTTGAGTCGACTGACATCTGACAGCTTGACAGCATCAAACATCTCGCCTTGGACGAGACTGCCTGAGCGCTTGAACCGAAAGCGGAATCCGCTGCGACCGTCTGACGAGGCCGACACCGGCGAACTCACACTCAGGCGCTTACCCTGTTTGGGAGTGAAAACGGCGTTGCTGCTGTCGTCGTCGATCTTGCTTGCCATGAGTGCGAGTTGCTCCTCCTCAGGTATCGGTAGACTTGAATCCTCCATCTCTTGCTGCCGCATCTGCACAGAAGCAGCCTCCACGTACGTTTCGATCGTGTTCTCCACACTCTTCGCATTAGATACAAACGATTCAACGAGGAAACCGACGAAGATGGGCAGGAGAATATTTGCCATAGCAATGCGGTAGCTGAAAAAGAATAGATATGTAGCATCCGAGCCGGTGATTGCGTGAGCAGCATCCATGACCATGTCCCAGCCTGCAAGATTCGCCACGCCAAACAGCGTCACAAGCGTCTCGGCAAACGTATCCACTTGGAACTCCTCTCGCACGTTGTACCAGTTTGGCGAGAGAGCAGCTTTTTCTGGTGGAAAATTGCGAAGCGAGATGCCGTAGTTGGCTTGTGTCACGATCGCGAACGCGTACATGAAACTAAAAATCACTAGAAGAAGCTGCACAATGAGGGGAAGAATTCGCTGCATAGTCCAGAGAATCTCGTGGAACGGCGGAAACAGGTTCAGCAGCTTGAGAATACGGAGAGAACGAATCGCCAACGCGAGATCATAGAATACTCGAGATACGTGAGACTTGTCCTTGATTGTCGTGATCACATAAAACACCCAGCCAACGACCACAATACCCAAGTCGAGTCTGCAGAATGGCCGCGAGAAAAACTCTCGGCGACCGAATGCGAATAATTTGAGTTGCACTTCCAGTGTAAAAATGATGAGCAGGACGAAACCGACAATCCGCCAAGAGTGGTTCACAGAGAATGCCAGATCGATGTCGTTCACCTGGATGGCTTGGACGACCGAGAGCATGATCAACATCCCCACGACCAGTTCAGCCACGACGACGGGATATTTACCGAAAAATACCTTCTCATACAGCAGGTACTCGCGCATGCGAAGTTGCCACTTGCGCACTGTGTGTCGCTTGAGACCCGGGATGAAGAACTGTAGAATCTTTGCGGCTGTCGACGGCTTTGTGCGTTCCAGTTTGACACTGATAAGCGAGCAGAGTTGGTAGAAATCACCTAGGTCCACGTAGCCGACGTGCTCGATGTCAATCGTATTGAACACAAGTGTGGACTCAACGCTCGTCCACTTTGGTTTGAGGTACTCGCAAAGACTGATCCAGGTCTCAAGCGAAATTCTTCGGCGGCTCATGGGCTGAATCGAGGCTATCGCCTGTTTGAAAGAATCCCTCTTCGACATGTTCACCAGCGCGTTGCTGCTGAAAAAGCGAGAAGACCCACGTCGCTCGGCACCAACACTGTTGCGGGAGAGGAAAGTGGGCATGCTGCGTAACAACTCATCGTCCGCTTCGTCAACAAGCGCAACGTCTGTCGCGAGGATATCGAACGCGGCAAATAACGCAGCTTTACGTTTCTGCAGTCGCTTGAAAAGCATCTTCTCTGTGTGTTGCTTGTATGATTTATACGACACGGCAATGGTCAGCTTGGCCAGGAACATGTTGGTGAGCAGCACAAAGATAACGAAGAAAAGCGCGCTCCACTCCGTGACGAGGAAATACGGGTACATGCTCTTGACCATGTACGGTAGGCAGTTGTGGATGAGTAACATGGTGTACATGGACGAATGGAGCGAGGCAAAGAAGGGCGCGGCCGTCGTACTGTGGCTCACGTCAGAGAAGAGCAGGTACCCGAGCAGCCCGAAGAAGCCGATGAGACAGAACGACAACAGCAGTACGATCAACACTTCTCGCAGCGCACGCACACAGCTCGCGAAGATGATGCGGATGTTGCGGCGCCGCGTGATGAGAAAGAAAGGCCGCAGCACGCGCGAGTACCGGTACGGGTTGATCTCGGGCAGGAGTAAGTTGACGACGAGGTCGGCCACCGAGACAAGCAGCAGCCCGAGGCGGGCGACAGCCCATGGCTGCCGTGTGATGAACTTGCGCTGCGTCTCGGCGGAGCTCATGTACCATCGGATGTAGACGTCGCTGGCAAAGATCGCGAGGCAGAGCAGGTCGACGAGCAAGTAGGCGTTCTGCTCGCCGGGCTGCTCGACGAACGCGAGCGAGCAGTTGATGAGCACGACGACGGTGTACATGGATCGGTAGGAGCCGGCGTGGAAGAGCTCGTGGAGGTAGAGCGACGTGCGGTCGAGGCTGCAGCCGATCTTGCGTCCGTGGATGCCGTCGCGCACGAACGTGGCGGCGATGAGGAACTTGTCGAGCTGGTTCTCGGCGACGAGCGTCTTGGCCTGCGCGAGCTCCGAGTCGCCGCGGTCGAGGCGCCGGTCGTTGTCGTCGAGGGTTTCGAGCTCCTCCTCGCCCTCGGCCATGTCGATCGCGCGCTCGTGCTGCAGCTGCTGCTGGAGCATCTCGAACTCGCTGCGCATCTCGGCCGCCATGTCCTTGGCCGTCGAGTTGTCGTCGTTGATCTCCACGAGGCGCTTCCACTTCTGCTGCGCCTTGACCACCGCCGTGTCGAGCCCCACGCGCACGCGCGGGTTCAGCGCCGGGCTGCGCGACGACGACGTCGACAGAGTTGAGTCGCCATAACTCGGCACGGACGGCGCCGCCGACGACGCGACCAGCGGCGGCGGCACGAGCGGCGTCTGCTCGCCAGGTCCCGACGCCGAGCTCATCGGTGGCGGAGGCAGAGAGAGAGAGAGAGAGAGAGAGAGAGAGAGAGAGAGAATGGAAGAGGGGGGGGGGGGAGGGAGGTGTCGTCTGTGTTCTTCCCGATGGGAGGAAGGGGGCTACCACTCCTTTAACGGAAGAATCAGGTCGGATTTCCACCAATCCGATAGAAGTGAAGATGATTTATATCCAATGAATAAAGTTGAATATGGAAATTTAGCCAATGAGAGGTATGTCAAGCCATGGCGAGGTAAGTGAACCCATGTTGGTGTATGTACCCATATTCGACTCGTCTACTTCTGTGGCGCGCGCGTCTCGCCTCGAAATGATATGCGATTTTACTCGACAGACACAACGAGAAACTGTCTGCGTGCACCTCTCCTAGGATACAGTGGCAACTCGTGGGACTCGAAATGAATTTGAACAAATGCAAAAACAATAGCTAGGACGTTATGGTTGGTTTCTCTTCGTCTCAGCGAAAGCCCTCCGCCACGTCTGAAGCTCCAGTTGACGGTTGTTTGACGTCGCATTCGTCCTCCCTTCCCTACGAGGAAAAGACAGTCTGCCTCCTTCTTCATCCAATCACTGGTCAAAGTGTGGTGCGACTCGCGCTTCGAACGCGGACCAGAACGCACAGCGCTCCGAGTGCTGGGGCATGGACGCGTCGTCGGCCTCGATCTTGAGCGTGGGTTGCAGGACAATCTGCTTCTTCGTGCGCTCGTTGTATCGAGGCCACGTGGTGTTCGTTCCGTTGCCATTCGGCGAGCCTGCGATCGCGAAGGTGGTCCAGAATGCCTGAATGTGGCTCACGACTGCGCGCGAATTCGAGTCGTTCTTGAGGTTCGCCGGGCGATCGAAGACAAAGTTGACGTCTTCCGCATGGAGCGCAAGTGGTTGTCCAAGAGCAGTGTCTGCAAAGTTGAAGCGATAGCGGTACGTGTCGGCTACAGTGCGCGACTGAAAGCTCGAGATCAGTTCTCCGGGGCACGCGAACGTGGCATCCTTGAACACCTCGGAACTGCGGTGACGAGGAGTCGGGAACGCGGACAGAGGATACAACGCTGCCAGCTTCACAAGCTCCTGGTCGTTCATCAGGGAGTACCGTTTGCGGATCCAAGAGTCGAATGTCGAAGCCTCAGAGCCTGCGACCGAAAAGTACCATCCATCGTCCGTGTTTACACCGATCACCGTTGGAACGCGGCTAACGAGGCCTTTCTGGATTCGAAGGAAAGGCGCTTCGCGCGTGAACACTTTGTCGATGGTCGGCATCCAGTTGAGACCCTTGCCAGCCTCGAATAGTGCCCTCGCGTCAGCCTTGCGGAGACACGCTAGAAGACCGGACGTCGCTCCGCTGCAGCCAACGGCCTTGGCGATAGTCAGCGTCTGGCTCTCTTGGACAGCACGTGTGCGTAACTCCTGCACAGAGAAATGAGCCCCGCTCTGTAGGATGGCACGGTGAAAGAGCTGTTGGTTACCGTCACGGGACACCAGGTGCAACGCAATCGAACTCGCGCCTGCGCTTTCGCCGAACACCGTCACGTCGTCTGGATTGCCACCGAAGAACTGGATGTACTTCTTAACCCACTGGAGAGCCACCTCTTGGTCGCGGAGGCCGAAATTGGCGCCGTCTCCTTCCTTCAGAATTCCCTCGTTGGAGAGGAAACCCAGGGGTCCGAGTCGATAGTTGAAGTTGACAACAACGACCTTTTGCCCTGAAGCTCCGATGAGGTTGTTTCCCGGGTGTGGGTCTCCCGCACCAGCGACGAAACCTCCACCGTAGATCCAAACCATGACCGGAAGCCTCGAGCTTGATGTCACTTCGCCAGGAGTGAACACGTTGAGGTACAGGCAGTCCTCCGATTGCTTGAGCTTGCTCGAGTTTGTTCCGAGAATGGCGTCTAGAGAAGGATCATTGTAGCAGCTGCTTCCGTAAGCATTTGCGTTGAGGCTCGTCGTGACCGGCTTGAGCTTGGACTGCTTCCATCGTTTTCCTCCAATTGGTGCTTCGGCATACGGGATACCGAGATACGTGTTGATGCGTGTTCCAACCGAACTGGTCTCCGCAAGACCTGCGACTTGCACGCCACGCGGGAGTGTGGCAACAGGAGAGCTCACAGCACCATGGTGGAACGATACTGCCGCGAAACTCAAGAATTTTACCACCGACAGCAGCATCACAGGGTTGGCCGAGTCGTGGAGGATCTCTTGGTCTTCTTACACTTGGGTCGCCTCGGGATAAATGAGAACTGGAGAACGTGAAGATAGCTCAGGCATGGCAGCTCAGGGAAGGCCGTAGCGGGGGCTGTATCACCACGATCATTTGATTGTGAGCGCATCAGCACTATCAACAAATGAACTTGAAAGTATCGTAAACTTTCAAGTTCGATTCCAGTACATCTGATCTGATTGGTCATAAATAAACCTGAATCAAACTTGAAATACACAACCTCGAACCACGACAACCTACAAAACCAACGTCGGATTAGCGGAGACCATGGGCGACGAGATGGAGAAGCAGTTCCAGGAGCGCATTGCGCGCGCCAAAGAGGCCACGCGGCTCGCGTCCATCGCTGCACTGTCTCGTGCACCCGCCAGCGCGGCAGTTCCGGCTCCTCTTCCTCCTTCGTCGGCTGCATCTTCGGCGTCCACTCGCCCCGCCGATCCCCCCGAGGACGTTCGCCACCGAATCGACCGACTCGTCGAGTTCATCGCGCGCAACGGACCGGTCTTTGAAGAAACCGCTCGCGAGAGAGAGCGAGAGAACCCCGAGTTCGCGTTCCTCCACGCCGGCGCGCCGTTCCACGACTATTTCGTTTGGAAAAAGGCCCAGTCGGTCTCTCTGCCGACGTCGCTTCCCGGCTCGGCGTCTGCGTCAGCTCCTCGTGCGAACCGATATCTTCTTGACCCCATCATGGACCTGCCAGTCGGCGCGATGGCAAACGCCTGCAAAATCGCGAGGTCGAGAGGTTTACCTGCGTACTCGCCACTGCCGCCAGATCTGCTGACCCCGTCGGCGGCAGTCGTCCCGCCGATGGAACCGGCACGACTGGAGACTCGACTCGCCGAGTTCTATCGTTCGTAACAATGGATCTGCTGTGAATCATTCTTCCACGATAAACGAGGATGGCCATCGATAGTCGACTTCTTGCGCAGTATCATCGTAATCGTCGCTGTCGGAAGGCGACGAGTCGCCGCTGATCGTCCCAGCCAGCGGACTCTCCACTACGAGTTCGTGGAGCGTACTCGCGATACTCGCGACCGCGAGCCGTCCGTTAATCCCAGGAGGCCGTAGTAACGTACTCGTTGCCTCTTCAACAGCGTCACATATTTGAGCTGCAGTGTCCTCGGTGTCGACAAGTGCGTGCGTCCGTGCAAGTGCCGATCCTGCTTCGCTTGCACGCATCACTTGGTCGTTCAGCCGCTTGAGACGTGGGGAAACAAACGCCGCGCTCGCGGATTTAGATCGTTGGAATGGTGGCGGAGCACTCCGAGGCGTCAGCATGGCCTTCAATTCTGACGTCACCCGTGCCTCCTTGCGAAGAGCGTTTCGGACAGACTGACGTGACGTCAGCGGCCGGTCCCTCCACAAAAAGTCTACATGTTCAGGGGGTTCTGCGAGCCTTGCATCAAATCTCCGACCAGTTTTGGCTCTCGTAATATTTAGGTGAGACGAAGAAGACACGGTCTTGACATCCTTCATGTTCGGAGTCTTTAGCCGCATGTTCTTCATCAACTCAGCGACGCTCTGAGCTTGTTCCTCGAGCTCTGCATCCTCCTCAATCAGCCGAGCAGTCACTCGAGCTCGTTCTTTACGCGACTTCTGTCTCTCGAGAGTCGCCAGACGCGATATCTCGCTGAGGATTTCCATTCGAGAGGCCTTTCGATGGAGTTTAGCCAGTTGGGGTCTGCGTGACTCTAGAACACTGACAACGAATGTGTGAGCTCCACCACAGCGCACGGTGGTCGCCCCTGTTCCTGACATGGCGCTCACAATTGCAGGCAATGGAACGATTCGAGTTCCTTTCTGCTTTGCATCTTCTGGGAGACCTAGCTGTCCTTCCTCTCCAAAACCCCAAGCGTACAATGTTCCGTCCTCACACAACGCCATCGAGTGCCACTCTCCGAGTGACAGTTGGACAACATTTTTGTTGTAGAGTAGTCGAACCTTGGTTGGTACTCGGCGGTTGCGTGTGGTGCCATGGCCGACTTGGCCGTACTGACCGTTCCCCCAAGTGTAAACGTCGTGAGTTATGGAGATTGCACCACTGTGGCTCCCTCCGCACGCGATGTATTTGATCGCAACATCTTTCAGTGCGTGCACTGGAGCTGGCTCCAGAACAGTTTCGATGTTGCCATGGCCAAGTCGGCCATCATCGCCATTCCCCCAGGAGAACACGCGCCTTCCGCACAATGCCATCGTATGGTATAGCCCGCAAGCGAGTTCCACGTCACCCAAGGGCATTGCTGAAGCTGCTGCTTGAGTGAGCTGCTCTCGCGAGCTTGATGCTGCCATATTTGCGAAATGCTTTCGAAAGAAAGGGATCCGTTCGAAAGTTACGCGATCAACTCGATCTCCGAAGCCGAGTTGACCAGCGATGTTGCTGCCAGTAGCGAGTACGTTGTTGTCGAGCGTGACGAGAAATGACTGATTCCCACCACAGAAGAGTGCTCGAACGTTGATAACTTTCTCGACACGTGTCGGAACCCCTCTTGGCTTTAGCGACTTCATTCCGACTCCAAGTTGGCCTGACGCATTGTCTCCCCAAGTAAAAATTCTACCCTCTGTCGTCATGCACACTGTGTGGTTGCTGCCACATGCGACTTGCAATATTGTAGACGTCCCGACAGACGGGACTCGGAGTGGAAGCTTGGATGGCTCTAGGTTGTTGTCTCCTTGGCCAAGCTGTCCGTTGGCGTTGTAGCCAAAGCAGTATATGTTTGAATAAACGTCGATAATCGCAGAATGGGACTTCCCGCACGCAATCTGGACAGGATGAAGCCACTTACATGCGAATGGCGTTGGCATGTTTGCATTCGCCTCATCGCTTGTGCCAAGACGCCCGTGGAGCCCACAGCCAAACGCAAACAGGAATGTCGCTTCTTTCTGTAGCACCGAGACGAACACTGAAGGAACAATAGTGCTGGAACTGTACACTTCGTCATAGTTTTCGTAGATTTTATGGTAGATCTGGATTGTTCGCGTATCGGCGTCCAGATCACACGCAATCGTCACTTCTCTTGGGAGTCGCCAGTCGCTTGGTGTGATAACAAGTTGTGATGGCTGAACCGTGATGCCACACTTATTGTTCACAACACAGACGTGGACTGTGACCCCCTTTCCCTTACTTGGAGGCCGAAGAAGCTTGATGTGGTACGAGAACTCACTACCCTGGCGCAGGCGCACGTAGCGCGGGTGGACGCGCACGAGCTGTGCCGCCTTTTTCGCCTTATCTGGAGAGCCTTCATCCACGCTTGTGGCGTCCATTAGGTGGGACTCCCGAAGCTGGAGATATCACCGCATGCAGTGCCAAACCAATATAATTATAGGGACTGCACTCGCATCTTCAATGCTCGCGTTACGCAAATAGAAAGTTACGTACGTACTATCGCCTGGAGATTCGGTTGGCACCGATGGTGCTTGAGTAAGTGGTCTTTCCTCTAAAGGTAGGTGGCTCTGGGGGATACCGAGCGTTCGCGAAAATCGGATTGAAGCGGTGAACTGAGGATATTGGCCGGTTTTGGCGTGGCGGCTTGTTTGAAGAAGGCACAGGATCACTCGCTTTCAACCGTTTTCCCTCCACCTGAGCTGAACCGTCACCACCGCGGCCGCAATGCGAGCAGAAGCCTGAGTGACCGCTTTGCGCGGTGGACTTGGCTTCACCAACGACATGCACCACGCGTGCAATCTTATATGGATCCGTTTGCGTGCCCACTTCAACCTGAAAAACTGGAGATGTACCCACACCAATATCACAAGTCGACGGCTTGCCCTGCGTAGAGGCAAAATCGGAACTTCGTTGTTTGCGATCAACGGAGGGTATTGCTATCTCCGAGTCATGAAAGGCGTCGTCATTGCTCGAAAGATGCTCAATTTGACCGGTTTCAATCGATTCAGCTGTCTTCGCATTCGATTGGTTAATGCTCATCTGTTGGGCATATTCGTAGTTTGAATGCGTTTTCCGAGGTTGAAACTCCCTTGCCGCTTCCTTGGCAACACGGATGGCCTCGTCAGCTGTAAAGACTCGCCGCGGCTCGTACCGCACCTCGCCACCGGCTGTTTGACCACCGACGCGATCCATCATTTCAACGAGTTGCTCACGTTGCGGCCACCGAAACGTCGATTGGTAAGTAGTGCGTGGTGGAGAGCCATTGCCTACCGTCCCCCGTGCTGGAGGTTTCGCCCTGTCCTTCGAGGGTTTGCTTGAACGTTCTCCACGGTAACTTCGCCCATGGTCGGCAAACTGTACTTTTCGCCGTCGGTGCGGGTCAAGCGCATGCGGTCTACGGCTGGCAGCTGCATTTGGATTTGCGCTTGCATTTGCACGTGTGTCGTGTGCGAATGTCGGAGGTGCAGTTGTCGAGACTCTCGTGAATGGAACTGAAGGTAGTGACGCGCCTACGGAGTACCTCGCAGTTTCTGCGATCTCGTTCGACGGTCCAGACGAGTCCACAATCCGAGAGTGCGACTTGGGCAGATCAACGTGGGTGGGCATGTCGATGGGCTGCACTGATTCTTGAGTGACTCGTCCACGAGTTGGAAACGAGCCGGTGCTGGAGATCGACAATCGAGCCATCATGTCCCTCGTCGACGCGCGTAGCGCCTCGCTCCTCTTCTCCAGAGAATCATGATCCTCCACAAGCTCGCTGCTTTCTTGCGTCGGCTCGCCCACCGGCACTTTCTCTTCATCCACGGCCGGCGTCACAAACTCCGACTGGCTCGAGAGAGCCTTGGAAACCGATGACTTGGTCTGCGTCCACGCAAAGTTGGCAGGGATCTCCGTCGAATCCCTCGTTCTCACACCCGCAGCCACAGGCGGCACTTCCCAGTCAGGCAGTCCGTCCACGTGCTTGGTCTGGCGGTGGTGCTGCTCACACATCAACGCCTGTGCATTGTTCCCATCGTTTTATTTAAAAAAAAAAAGTCTCTCCAACCACCTGAATCAAAGCAAAACGCACCAGTCGATCGAGCGCCTTGGACACTTTCCACACGCGCTGCTGGTAACTCTCGCGGGCGCCGTGGGCCGCGTCGCGCGCATGCTGCGGCATCCGACGAACGCGCAACTTCCGAGCGCCGGATCTCGGCTTCTACCGCGCCGATCGAGCCCGCGATTCTAAAATAGCGCGCGTCGAGTGCTCGCGCGTGCGGTTCGCGCGTGGAGACGCTCGCAGCGGCGTCGCGGGGCGCACTGGCGGGCGCGGCGTCGGGAGGTCGAAGCCCCCGAGGAGGTGAGCTTCTGGAAAGGGAGGGAAAGAGGATTTTGAATGTGCGAACTTAGCACCTTCGTGCAACATCGTCTTGTCCCTAATGGGACTCAAATAGTGTCCCTAATTTATGGCACCCCAGTGTGGAAACGATGCACTTGGAATGATGCAGTTCCAGCGGTTGGGGTGCTCTCGACGGTCTCATGAGAAGGAAGAGCGCTGGATATGGCAAGAGAATACGGTCCGTTCGCTGAATTCAAGAAACTGCTCGTAATCCTGCGAGCCGTTGAACCCAGCGCGAATTTATTCAACTGGAACACTCCAGAGCACCTCCAGACAGACCTGGAGCAGAGAGAGAAGAGAGAAACACTCAGCCTTGCTGGTCAAACCAGTGGCTTGAACTGGGATCAGTTGAAGTTGTCCCTAGTGGACTTGGAACTCGAACCTCCAACATGCAGCACACTGACGAGGCCGAGTAATCGATTAGGGCGAGTTTCAGGATCTGGAAGACACAGCATGTACAGCACTGAACGCTACAGCACTCTGCCGAGTTGGAGACTGACGCGCTTGTCAACCCTCCCGACCTTGCACCCAGCGACCCGAAGTTGTTAAAGAGGGTGCGTAGCTCCTCGTTTGCTCCATGGCTCTGCACGTGCAATCACCCTTGCTATGCACGCAAAGATACTGTTATCAGATCTCGTTCATCCACAATCTCCTGCTGCCACGGGCTTCGTCGACTGAGAACGAGCCCCCCTGCAAGATTTCCATTCCCTGGAGGTTCCCTCAGACCGCATGGAGTCCACACGTTCCCGGCCATCCTGACTGACTGTCAGCCGCTAATGGCTCCCACTCTAGTTCGATTTGCTTTGCGAACTCAGATGATGGATCGACGGTGGGAGCCTCAACATTCAGGCCCTTCCACATTCCGACTGAATCGCGCAAGCCATCCTCTGTCCACGAGCACCACTTGAAAATCTTCCGCGCCCCGCTCAAGAAGAGACCAAGAATGCTTTCTCGATTCGGGATCCTCGTCGCCGCCGCTGGGTTCGTCGCCTCGGCATCTGCTACCGCCCACGTCCACCACGATGTGCACCGCAAGCTCCAGACGACTGGAAAGGTCAACATCGTCGTCACCATGAAGGAGACGCCGGCGCGCGCGCTCCGGGAACTCGAGTCGACGACGTTCGAGACGCGTGGGGCGAAGATCGAGGCCCTTGTCAACCGCCTCGACTCGCACGCGGCTGAGAGCCAGAAGGAGATCGACGCCATCTTCGCCCAGGAGGCCGCTCAGCGTCTCTACGACGTGCAGGACCGTTCGTGGGCGTTGAACGCTCGCTTGATCGATGGTGCAACGATCGAATTGGTCGAGAAGCTGGCGGCGCTTCCTGGTGTCGCGAGCATTCGTGAGCAGTTCGTGGGCAAGCTCGCCAAGCCGCAGGTCGAGGCTGTCAACGCCAACGCCACCGTCAAGATCGAGTGGGGAGTCGACCGCATCCAGGCGCCGAGTGTCTGGAACCAGGGCAACACTGGCGAGAACATTGTCGTCGGAATTCTGGATACGGGTGTCCGTTGGACGCACGAGCTCATCCGTTCCAAGATGCGCGAGACCCACAACTGGTACGACCCGTACAACCAGTCCAGCCTCCCGCTCGATGTTTACGGCCACGGTACGCACGTCACCGGCACGATCCTTGGCGCCAATGGCTACGGTGTCGCTCCTGGCGCCAAGTGGATCGCGTGCCTGGGTTGCACAACGACCGCGTGTCCAGAACGAATCATGATCAAGTGTGGCGAGTTCTTTACGTGCCCGACGGACCCGAAAGGCTTGAACAAGGACTGCTCCAAGGCGCCGCACGTTATCAACAACTCGTGGGGAAGCGACACCGGACGTGGCGACAAGGCCTACCAGCCCATGGTCGATGCGTGGCGAGCGGCGGGCATCATCCCTGTCTTCTCGCTGGGTAACGATGGCTCCAGCTGCAGCACTTCGTACCCTCCTGCCGAGTACGCGAACGCCATTGGCGTCGGCGCCACGAACTCGAACAACGTGCTCGCCAGTTTCTCCAGTCGCGGACCAGCTGTGAGCGGCATCGTGAAGCCCGATATTTCGGCGCCAGGTCAATCGGTCACCTCTGGTTGGCGTGATTCGGACACGTCTCTGCGTAGCATCTCGGGTACGAGTATGGCCGGTCCTCACGTGGCTGGAGCCGTCGCCCTGCTTCTCTCGGCGCAGCCCAACCTCACGTACGATGCCATTTACTCCCGCCTCACGAAGACCGCGAACCAGACCATCCTCAAGCCCACGACTGGAACTCGCACGTGCGGTGGAATCCCGGACACCAAGTTCCCGAACAACCACTACGGCTACGGACTCTTGAACGTGTTCAGTGCGGTGACAACGAAAGCGTAAGCACCTGAAGTCAATGTTACTAGTTCTAGCCTGAAGCCATATGATTCTACGCAGTAGTAGTAGTAGTAGTAGTAGTAGTTTGAGTACTCGATGGAACTGAATCGAGGTGCTGGCGTGAAACTGTAGTCCGCTAATCTCACAATGGAATGTCGAGCACAAATCACACCTCGCGAAGTTGCGGTAATCCTATCATCTCGGAACCCCAGACTAACCTGCCGACACGCCATCGTGCCCTCATGCCCTCCATACCCCGTGTGCAAGGAAATCCCCAAGGGGGACAGCTCGACAGATTGCTTTTTTCAGGAACCCAATTGATCTTTATTGATTCAGGTTTTGCGGGTGGGCCAGCGTGCGTACTGCTGTAGGTCAAAACTTCGTATCAACGACAAACAGCTCGAGCAGAGAGTGGGTGGAGCAGAATCGGAGCTGCCTTAACGTCAAGTGGACTGCCTGTCTAACCAAAGCATATTTTCTCCAGTCGCGTAGTGAACTGAACTGTGAACACTAATATTTCGGCGTCAGGACTGTTCGGGCCGAGTTAGAACGCAACTCGCTAACGTCTGTGGAACCACAGCCGCACTACACGCTTCAAGAGCGACCCCGTTGATGCTTCTTACTGAAACCACGGTCCAGTCCGAAGCCATCTAGCATCGCTTGACTGCGACAGTGGATCAGAATGGCTTCCTGGCATCAAGGCCCGACTTGTGAGTTTCTCGTTTGTCTACGCATCAGCTCAGTTGAGTCATTGAATTTTGTGATCGCTGCAAGGAGAATCATCCGATCTACATGCGCTTTTTGTTTTTGCATGGGAGTCACATTCGATTTACAATGCACGGACATGATCTCACCCTTTCCATCGCGTAGCTTTGTGGCAAAAGCCTTGATGGCGTTTGCGTTTACATTGGTGTTGACGTGACAAAAACTAGCATGCGTCGAGTGCACGAAACCATTCGTGACAGCTAGGAGAAAAAAGATAGAAAGATAGCGATCGTGCGTGCAATCGCAGCGCTAGCGAATGCGATCGTTTATGAGAACAGCTTCGCCATTCCTGGGTCTGAGTGGTTACCATTCGGGAACCACTGTGGTTCCCATTCATCGGTTGCCCGCCGAACGCAACATCAATTAGCGGTACAGCAATTGTCTAATCTCTCTCGCCAGTGCTTTGCAAGAGGCTTGCTCTGTTCCACTCGTGTCTGCAAGCTATCATCGCCTCAAGTACAGCAACTTGGCTCAATACAGATCGCTTGCCATGTCTGAAGTGCTCAAGCAAGATTTTCCCATGAACGGAGGCGAACAAGTTTACAGCGAACAACTACAGTACTGCTGCATGCTTAACGAGCAGCAGAATTCACGGGGATCGATCACGACAAGCTTTTGTTTGACGCAACGAGCGCGCTTGGATCGAGTCGGTTCACACGGAGATGACCTTTCTACGTACAGTACCAAACAGTACAAAACACGAACATTGTTGTACTCATTATGTACACCAAATGGACAAACTTTTGCAAAGAAAGAACTGCGGTGAAGAACGTAGTGCATAAAACGTTCGTCTCCTGAGAACAGGACGTTCCGCACAGCTGAATCTCATCCCACGAGAACTGTTATCAGATCCTGTTACCCAGGATCCGATGGGACATGAGGTCCGAAAGGAGAGGAGATTCTCAAGCTGCGCACGTCACGGCCCGTCAAGAGGTTCGGTATGCTCACGACTTGGATGAAAACAGTTAGAAAAAAAATCAATGGGAGCAGACGTCGACGACTCGGTTGCGAGGCGCCATCGCGAAGAGACGGCGGCAGGTCGATCGAGGCACTTGGTTTCGATTCACACCGACAAATGATCTCGAGCGCTGAGGAACGGAAAGGAACTCGCTCGGTACACTGTACTCATGTGCTAGCTTTACATAGCTTGATCATCGTCTCTCTTCAACTTGATCATGCTCGGGCCGAACATAGATCGTCCATAGCAAAAGTCTTCACTGATCGCCAACGAAAATCACCCAACCTTGTGAGGCAGGTCACACGATTCTCTCTGCTTCGTTTTTTGAGACGGGGACGCATTGCCACAACAAAGGAAGACCTCGCCTCGCGAAGCTCGTACGGGTTGGAGACCCTCCCTCTTCTTCTCATTGTCGAACTTTCAGCAGACAACACAAGCGTCTTCAGTCCAAGATGAACCTTCGTCTCTCGCTTTCTGCTGCGGCCGCCGCCGTCGCCGTCATCGCCGCTACCGGATCCGCGATGCCTCACGTCCACTACAATGTTCACCGCACGCTCCAGGCAACGGGTAAAGTGGACATCGTCGTCACCATGAAGGCTACGCCGACCCACGCTCTTCGTGAGCTCGAGTCGACGACGACTCAGACTCGTGGTGAGAAGATCGAGGCGCTTGTCAACCACTTGGACTCCCACGCGGCTGAAAGCCAGAAGGACATCGAAGCCATTTTCGCTCAGGAGGCTGGAGAGCGTCTGTACGATGCGCAGCACCGTTCGTGGGCGCTGAACGCTCGTCTGATCAACGGTGCGACGCTCGCGCTGGTCGAGAAACTGGCTGCTGTGCCCGGAGTGGAGAGCATCCGTGGGCAGTACGTCGCACGAATCCCAGAGGTCCAGGACCAGAGCACGAGCACCGCTAATGGCACGATCGAGTGGGGTGTCGACCGTATCCAGGCCCCGCGAGTGTGGGCCAAGGGAAATGTGGGCCAGAACGTCGTGGTTGGAATCCTCGACACCGGCGTTCGCTACACTCACAAGCTGGTGCAAGACAACATCCGCGATAACTACAACTGGTACGACCCTAGCAACCAGACGGACCTGCCGTTCGATACCCTCGGCCACGGAACCCACGTCACCGGTACGATCCTCGGTTCGCGGGGATATGGTGTTGCACCGGGAGCCAAGTGGACCGCTTGCCTTGGTTGTGTCGGCCGATCATGCCCTGAGTTCAACCTCGTCAAGTGTGGCGAATACTTCACGTGCCCGACGGACACCAAGGGCGAGAACAAGGACTGCTCCAAGGCCCCGCACGTCATCAACAACTCGTGGGGCGGAGGTAGCGGCGACTCCTGGTACCAGCCTGTCGTCGATGCTTGGCAGGCCGCAGGTATCATCCCTGTCTTTGCTAACGGCAATGAAGGTCCAAACTGCACCACGGCGAATTCACCTGGAGACTACACCAACGTCATCGGCGTTGGTGCGACCAGCAGAAACGAGACTTTGGCCTACTTCTCCAGCCGTGGCCCAGCTGTGAATGGCACCATGAAGCCCGACATCTCGGCGCCAGGTCTGTACATCACCTCCGCATGGAACGGTTCGGACACACAGCTCGCCAACATCTCGGGTACCAGCATGGCCACGCCTCACGTCACGGGAGCCGTCGCGTTGCTGCTCTCAGCTGAGCCTACCCTTAAGTACAACGATATCTACACGCGGCTCACGACGACAGCCGATCAGAGCGGCTTCGTGCCGACGCTCTCGACTGGTCGCGGTGGCGAGGATACCTGCGGAGGCATTTTGGAGACGGTTTTCCCCAACAACCACTACGGCTTCGGTCGCTTGAACGTGTACAGCGCGTCGCTTGGATCTCGTCAATCGCCAGCACCGAGCCTGCTGTAATTGCGCAAACCATTCACCACAGTTCTTCGCATGAGTGTGCTCATCGGTTTTCGCTCGCAGCTATTGTTAGTTAAATCACGACAGATGTGATCAATTGTGTTGAGCATTCGTCTGACAGTTGTCGTACTGAATGACTATTGGCTGAAAGTAGGCCGCTTTGCATGATTCAGCCACTTGGCGGCGTTTGGCTTAACGAACAAGCCGGAGCGCCGTCACCATGCGCAGTTGAGTCGAGCGTCGCTTGCACGACTTCTCTGTTGCTGGCTCGATCGGGAGGATTCCCTTCCGATCGGGGAAGAAGTCCACCACGGAAGTAGATCGTTAGAGAGCAGATCGGGAAGGTCGGAGTGGCCGTCCTGTGAGGTTGGGTGGAGAACTTGAGCGCTGGCTTGAGAGTCCATTGCCAAGTTGGCCATGGCGTCGGCCATCTTGTTGTGCGTTCGATAATGGTGGATCCAGCTGTCGATTCCGAGTGCATCTGTCAGCGGCCTTGCGCGCTCGTAAAGGCCATCGATGATATGCTTGTTGCGCGTGGACAGATCCACAGTACTGATCGCTTTGTAGGGCGGTTGTTTGAGAGCCTTGTAGCCAAACCACCAGAGCTTTGATGCGGCGAACGTGTCGACTCGTGGGGGAGCAGATGGTCAGCCGGTGACGATGACTGTGGAGGTAGATTGGCGTCCGATGGTGTGGTGATGTCCCTGATCAGGTCTCTGATTGTTTCTTTGAGGAGGCTATGTGTGATGTTGCCAGCACACACACCCTTCTCCTCGATCAGATCGGACATACCCGCCAGCATGATGATTGATAGACGCTCAACAGACTCTTGAGCCTTTTGTTGTTGCTTGTACAGGACAACGTGCGGTGGAATGCCGGTTGGCTTCATCCACGATTCGTCTAGCACTGTCACTCTCGTAGAGACCCTTCAACGCGCTGCGGTACCCGCTCAGTGTGGTCGTTTTGACCTGATTTGTAGGGTCGTTGAACTAATGCATGAGGCACGGACCTCGGCAGCACTGACCTTCGACATCCTACTGCGATCTGGACAGCGTTTGGCGTCTGCGAATTGTCAGACAAAGTCTCCCAACAGGCTGATTGTTGGTCGTTTCATCATTGTCCAGTCTATTTCAGCGATGTTCATTGTCAGTTGGGGGAAATCGTACGACGTTTGTCGGACGCGGCCGCTGTGAATTGCAACACTGTCACACGAATACGACTTTATCTGGAATTTTCAGCGTGAGTGTTTTCGTCGTGGCAGTATCTGAATCAGGGCAATTGTCACGTGCGATGGCCCCAACGGTGGCTTTCGTTTTCAGTGACCTGATCAAACTCGTGAAAAAGAGGACCAGACCGCACTCGAGAAAAAGACGACCTCGTCTCCTTGGAAAAGCTCTTTTTACTGCTGGGATGGGCCCGATGCAAAGCGAAGTTTTGTGTTCATGTTAGATCTGATAACGTTGTCGGCTTCGATGACAGATTGAACGCAGAAAGGACGTCACATCAACTTCTGGGTCATCAGACACATCATTCGTTCAGTTATTTGTTGCCACCCATCAAGTTCACGAACCTGACCAAAGCAAGCCATGGTCTAACAGAGAACAGGAAACCTCGGAGTCCATACTCTACTGTATAAATGACTTCTCGGTTCGTGGTGGACGAGAAAGGGTGGCGGTCGAAGGTAGAAAGATGAACTTTAGACCCTGAATGGCTTTGATCGCGATCTCCTCCAGGATGACTCAACGCGACTCGGCAGTGGCTCGTGAATGTCACCTGACGCTTCATGCGACACTCCCACTTAGTGTACAGCGGATGGTGCTACTGACGATTAGTTCGGATCAACGAAACATGGTTAACACCAGTACTGTGCAGTATACAGTAGAAAGCGTCATCCAGCAGCCAGCATCTCATTGCCTGGGACTTTCCCCGATCGGAGGATAGAGCGTCCGATGGCATTCAGTGATGCGCATGTTTGCTGCAGTCGATCGCGCAGACTGACCGAGGAGAATCCACTTCTGTCACCTTCTCTCTCTCGAGCACAACCTCCGCAGCTAGCCCAAGTAGGAGCTCATTGTCCAATTCCCCTCGGCTAACGCAAGCGTCTCTCCTCAAGGATGAACCACCAGTTCTTGCTCGCTCTCGCCGCTGCTGCTGTGGCCTCAGCCTCGGCTGCCCCTCACGTCGACCACAACGTCCACCGCACGCTCCAGGCGAATGGTAGAGTGAACATTGTCGTCACCATGAAGGCCACGCCGTCCCGCGCTCTGCGTGAGCTTCAGTCATCGACGTTTGACTCTCGTGGTGAGAAGATCGAAGCGCTTGTCAATCGTCTTGACTCGCTCGCGGCCCAGAGCCAAAAGGAGATTGACGCTCTGCTTGTCAAAGAAGCTGGTGATCGTCTTTATGACGCCGAGCACCGTTCGTGGGCGTTGAACGCTCGCTTGATCAATGGCGCGACGATTGAGTTGGTCGAGAAGCTGGTGACGCTTCCGGGTGTGGAGAGCATCCGCGAGCAGTTTGTCGCGGAGCTGTTGATCCCAGAGATCCAGGAGCAAACGTCGAGCGCCTCGAACTCGTCAATTGAATGGGGCGTTGATCGCATCCAGGCCCCGCGGCTGTGGGAAAAAGGAAACACTGGCCAGAACGTCGTGGTCGGCGTGCTCGACACCGGTGTACGCTGGACTCATCAAATCGTCCGTGATAGCTTCCGCGAGAGCTACAACTGGTACGACCCCAACAATCAGTCGGACCTGCCATTTGACACACTCGGGCACGGCAGCCACGTTGCAGGAACCATCGCTGGTGCAAATGGATACGGCGTCGCGCCAGGAGCCAAGTGGATCGCTTGTCTCGGTTGCGTCGGCCGATCGTGTATCGAGTTCAACCTCGTCAAGTGCGGTGAGTTCTTCACGTGCCCGACGGACACTAAGGGCCAGAACAAGGACTGCTCCAAGGCTCCTCACGTCATCAACAACTCGTGGGGCGGAGGCGGTGGACGGCCCTGGTACCAACCAGTCGTGGATGCGTGGCAAGCTGCCGGTATCATCCCAGTCTTCTCGCAAGGTAACTCAGGTCCCAAGTGCGGTACCGCTGGTTCACCCGGCGACTACGCCAATGTGATCGGCGTCGGCTCGATGCTTCAGAACGAGACCTTGTCTGGCTTCTCGAGCCGTGGTCCCTCAGTGAAACGGCCGACGAAAGCCAGATATTTCTGCGCCTGGCTCCTTCATCTCGTCAGCTTGGAATGGCTCGGACTCGGAGCTCCGTAACATTTCGGGCACGAGTATGGCAGCTCCTCACGTGTCAGGAGCGGTCGCGTTGCTTCTCTCGGCTGAGCCTTCGCTCAAATACAACGATATCTACACTCGATTGACTACGACGACCGACCAACGCAACTTCTTGCCATCGCTCTCGACTGGCCGTGGTGGCCAAGACACTTGTGGAGGCATTCCGGAGACTGTGTTCCCGAACAACCATTACGGCCATGGACGCCTCAACGTCTTGGGCGCGTCTCTAGGTGTCCGTCAGCCCCCAGCTACGACCTCAGCATAGGTACTCCGCTATAAGGTATCGTAGCTCACAAGAAGCGGCTCAATAAACTTCACATTATCGTCATCATAGGTACTCCACCTTGTTTTGTAGACGGTTTTGTCTGAATATATCTGCCGCAGATATATTCAGAGAAAACCGTCTACAAAACAAGGAAAAGCCCAGGCGCAGATTATCTGCGCCTGGGCTTTCCGTACAAAAAACAGAAGTCTCTCCCGCCCACGAGAGTCTCAAACACGAATCAGTAGCTGCTTGCTTGGTGGGTCCGTTCGGCAAATCTTGAAATGAACAAAGGCAAAACGTCATCTCCCACTATCGACCTACAAAGGATTACTTCCGATTCAGTCCTTCCAAGAACTCGACTACCGTATGCTGTCCTCTTTGCTCGGCTCTTTGCATGGCCTTGGCGAAGCTCTCATCCCCCAACTTATCGATGACGTACTGAACCAACTCGAAGTTGCCTTTAAACGCAGCATACTCGATCGCATCGTCTGGAAAGGGAACCTCCATGGCTTCGTGGACATACCGGACCATCTCGAAATATCCCCAGCTGAGCAAGCACGGCATACACGTCACGGTGACCTTCGAGCCAAACCTCTTGTGAAGTCGTTCGATAAAAATCAATCGGTTTCCTTCAGCCTCGCAATTGATAAAGTTCTGGGATAGTGGTTCATCACGATGCTCGAGCAAATAATCAATCATCGCGGTGTTTCCAGTGCCTGAGGCTAAGCGGAGAGCAAGCTCACTTGATCGTTCATGTCGACCCTCGTGAAGAAGTTTCACGAGTTCAAGATCTCCAGTGGAGACAGCTAGATTTAGCTCGCTTTGGCTGCATGGGATACGTACAACATCTCGTAAGTAATGGGCTGCATCGAGGTGGCCATTCTGGAAAGTTGTAGAAATGAGGCCGTCCGCTTGCTCGATCGCCACGTTGTAGTTCTCGTGAAGGAACTTGAGGATATCGAAGTGGCCCTGTTTCGCCGCCTCCACAAGTGCGGAGCCGGAACAACCCTCAGTTCGGTGCGTATGCAAATACTTGATGACTTCGAAGTGACCGTTTCGAGCAGCTTCGTTCATTGCATAGACTGAACACCCTTCGCTGCGGTTCTCGTGGAGAAAACGTACCACATCGAGGTGTCCGCGACTTGCCGCATTATCCATAGCTCTGGCCGTGCACCCTTCGGTTCGTTGCTCATGAAAAAAACGAACCATCTCCAAGTCTCCGCCTTCAGCTGCAGCGTTCATCGCTTCAGGAGTGCACCCTTCCGATCTCTGCGTGAGAAGAAACTGGACAATTTCCATGTGCCCGTTCCTCGCCGCTCCTTCTATCGCTCTAGTCGTACACGAATATCCTCGCTCATGGAGATATTTTAAGGTCTCCATGTTTCCGCAGGCTGCAGCGTAGTCCATGACCTGAGGTATAAACGCGTCTGGCCGAAATGTGATCACCATGTCAAAAAGCTCGAGATCTCTCGCGCTCGCGGCTTCGATCAAACTGGACATGAAGCATTCACCGCAGCTTTCTGGGCGATGTGCTAGCAACCACTTTGCCATGTCGTAATTCTTGGCTAGCATCGCATAGGACAGTAACATCGGACTCCACGGTTTGCTACTCGGAGTCCTTTGCGCATCGAGCCATAGAAGCACATCCAGACGCGAGTGCATTGCCGCGCAGATAGGCACATCGACTAACTGCACCAGCTTCTCGTTGACGTATTCCTTCTGGTGCTTCATCGTGTAGAGCCGTTGCACGAACCGCAGCTCGCAGTCGCGCATGACCGCGTGCCAGAGTGAGCTTGGTGACATTGCCATATAACGAGGATGCTCGTGGGTTTCGGAGTTGAATCGCTCATTTAACTCGTGGAAATATCCTGGGAGGCCTGGCAGGAAGGACGCTGCGTGCGCCACGAGCGAGCGGTCGCCCAACACACAGGCGGCGGGAGAGAGAGGCGAGCTGGCGTCCATTGGAGCGAGATTCGGGAAGTGAGACCGTGATGCTGAGGTTGGGGAAAGACCATGAGTCATAACAGTCTTTGAACTGTTATGACGTAATGACTCATTGCTGGAGGTTGGCTACACAAGGTTGAAAAGACAATTGTTTTCAGTATTCCATGGCCTCCGTCAAAACCTCTCCAAGATCGCAGTTTGACCGTTGCTTTCAGGGAGGGCGCTCGTTAATTAGCCATTGAGGCGATGATGTGCTTGTCGAAAACTGCGTCGTGCTATCACAAGAAATATTCTGGCCAAAATTCATGGCCATGCATAAGAACATTGGCTCGCCCAGCTGACTTCTCTCCTAGCCATGTTTGGATCATTTCATCGTTTTCAGAGCTTGTCCTTCGTGTTCGTACCAGAATTCTTGCGACTGAAAGCAGGGAATGTGATGAATTAGTTTATCTAGTGCTATCAAGTATCCTAGCTAAATACACGTATATCTCAGCAATACCCACCATTGTAGTTGGGGTTGTCCGACATGAGCGCTGGGCCAACGGGAACCGCGATCCGCTTCAAGACGCCGTTCTTCTTGGCGTTTTCCATGCCGTCCTTGAGAATCGCGGCGCTGTCGCTGCTCTTCGACTCGAGAAAATACAAATAGTGGGTTCCGTCTGCGTGCGTGACCAATTGGCATGCAAAGACGCTGTCGGAGATGCCGTTGGCGCCAAAGCCGATGATCGAGACAATTTCCCCGCCCTCGCGGATCCGTAGTAACGCACCAGAGGTCTTATACAACCCGATCTGAGGCACGGCGACCCAGACGCAGCCTTCCGCATCAAGGCACATGCCGTCGACGGGGCACTTGACATTGGCCCACACGCGCTGGTTCGTGAGCTTACCGCCTTCGCCAATCGTGAACGCTGTGATCTTGGATCCGTAAGTCTCGGCGACCAGTAGCGTCGAGCCGTCCGGCGTGATCACCGATCCGTTTGGGAAAAAAATGCCCGTTGCATCTACATGGACAGATTGGTCCACATCGACTCGCACGATTGTCGTGGTGTACATGCTCAACGAGTTGACGAAGTCAAAGCCAAAGTTCCCGACGTAGGCCTGGCCAGTCGCGCTCACGACCATGTCATTCGCGCGGTACCGCACGAGCCCCGTGAGGTCAGCATAGACGCTGGCCGACTTGGTCGTCGTGTCCACAACAAGCACCTGGAACTTCTCCATCGACACGACCAGAAGTCTCCCGTCGGGCAGCCACCCGAGCCCCGCGACAAAGTCATCGTGCTCAAACACGACCTCGTCGGTCTCGGTCGCGATATCATACCGGCGCACGAGCTTGCCGTACGTGTCGACATAGTAGAGCTTGTTCTCGCTCGCGCGGAAGCGCGGGCACTCGCCGTACGCGAGTCCTCGCGTGACGACCGTCGCGACGGGCTCGCTCTGCTCCTCGGTGCCGAAGTTGCGCTTGCTCCAGCGCCAGAGCCACTTGACCGGCAGCAGCGCGTGCGGCAGGTTCGGGATCGCCTTGGCGAAGAGCTTGCTCGGCGGCGTCGCCATGGCCGTCAAACCAGAAAATGCACTGCAACTCGCCTGCAGCGTGACTACTCGCTCGCTCCCCCATCACAGCACGTGCCGGCGTCAACGCTGTCGAGTAATCACGCCCAGCGCAAGCCAATCGCCGCCACGATGAGTTCCTCCTCTCTCTCTCTCTCTCTCTCTTGCGCGCGCCTTTCTCGCCCGGAGAGCTCCACTATTATAGCGTGGTCCACACTAGTCCACCGGTCCGCTGAGGTGACGCGAAGGTCGCACGAAGGTCGTCCATAAAGGGGGGGGAGGCCGGGGCTTCCTCAGGAGCTACGAGCCACTCTCTCGCCATGAACCTGGCCGACATGCCGACGTCCGGGGCGCCGCTGGGGCTCGGCGCCTCGCCGCGCGCCCTGCCAATGGACGTGGCGGCCGCGCTGGGCGGCGCGCCGTCGTTTCCGGCGTCGCGCGCGGCCTCGGGCGCTTCCTACAGCGCGCGCCACGCGACGCGGTCGATCGACAACGTCATGGACGAGCTCATGCGCCAGTACTTGGAGAAGCGAGGCTACAAGGTCGTGGCGCCCGGCTCAGCTGTCGCCGACGCCATGATGGCGAGCCCGCCGCTGCTCGCGCTCAACGGCGCGCACGAGTACGCGAACGCGAACGGCGTGGACGACAGCGAGCGCCAGCGGTTTCTCGGCGCGCAACGGATAGACGGCGCCGTGTCGCTCGAGAAGTACGCGCAGCAGCTCGGGCTCTCGACCGAGTCGTGCGCGGCGAACCACATTGTACGTGTTTGGCGGTTTGACGTGGCGAGAGAGAGAGAGATAGGAGGGCTCACAAGGGTTGTTGCGCAGTTGTTCTACGGGCTCACGGGTGGAGACCCGACCGCGTTCACAGAGGCGTACGCCAAGCTCACGGACTGGAT
This sequence comes from Pythium myriotylum, assembly GCA_023091665.1. Lineage (NCBI taxonomy): Eukaryota > Oomycota > Peronosporomycetes > Pythiales > Pythiaceae > Pythium > Pythium myriotylum. The sequence goes on from JALJCQ010000004.1 coordinate 95,683, forward strand.
CTGCAACTCGCTCGACATGTACAAGTACGAGCTCCACGCCGTGGCGTTCCCCGTGTTCGTGCACTGCTACTTGGACCTGCTCGCGAAGGGGTTCGTGGACGCGGCCAAGGAGTTTTTCGTTCGCTATGCGGCCGACCACATGCGACTCCACGTTGAGGAACTGCGGCAGCTCAGCCTGCTCTTCTCGCCCGACCATATCCGCGCAAACGAGTACGCGCAGCAGGTGCTGCACAGCAAGTTCAACGTCCACGTGAGCCTGCTCTCGTTCGAGCTGCTGAACGCGTTTCTGAGCCAGGAAAACCTTTTCCTTGTGCTCACGGTCGTGAACGAACGTATTAATCTGATTGTGACGTCGAACCAGCCGGGCATGTTGCTGGAACAGCTCGAGGACGCAGCGACTGTCGATGGGATGCCTAGTCTGGCGCTCCGTGACGACCCGAGCAGTAATTATGAGACATCGGATGATGTCGCACGTGTGGTGGCTGCCTCTGAAGCCCCTAATGAGAGCGAGATCGGTGTACCCCTCACAACAGGGGATTACGATATGGAGTACATGGTAAGAGCAGCAGGAGGTGAGGGCGCGACGCTCGAGGATCTGCACGCTGTTCGAGTCAACTGGGGCGTCTTGCCACTGCGAAAGTTACCGCTGGAAAAGGACCCGGAAGGCGGTGCAGGTGACGAGAATGAGGGTAAAGGTGACGATGAAGGCGGTGCGAACGGTAGTGGTGCTGCTGGTGGATCGGCTGAAGGTTCGGCAGACTCCAAGAAGAAAGGCACACTAGCGAATGGCACAAGCGAAAATGGCCCTGCCGACGGATCAGCATCTGGGGCAGGAAAAAGTGGTGATAAGGCATCCGCGAAGGCTGGTGGAGCCGCAGACAAGTCGGTCACAACTGCAGATGCACAGCGAAAGGCGAAACGCGTTCGTTCAGAAACAGAAACGGAACTGGATCGACGGAAAAGCGAGCTGGATGTGTTAGGACCCCTTCCGGACCGCAAAAATGCCTTCAACGCACAGATTCTAGAGCGGCTCGTGCTACGGCAGCCCTCAGAGATGAAGAACCAAGCACTTGAAGACCTCAAAGTACGCGCGTCGCTGAGCAAGAGTAACTTGCCGTCGGCGCTGTGTTTCTCATTCGTCAATGCGGGCGGTGCCCACGTCAACAATATGTGCTTTAGCGAAGACGTGACGATGGTTGGCGCCTCATGCGATGATGGCTCTTTCCGTGTGTGGCGAAACGATGATCAACCGCTGGGTACAGCGAGAGGCACTGTTTATCAGGGTGACCTCACGGAGACCGACGAGGATGAGAAGACCGCGGTGTTGCGAGGGCACTCGAGTGCTGTTTACGGTGCTGATTTCTCTCCCGACAATCGATTCGCGATCACAAGTTCAGGGGACTCTACTGTTCGATTGTGGAGTCTCGCAGCCAAGAGCAATGTTGTTATTTACCGATCGCATGAAGGCTATCCAGTGTGGGACGTCCGCTTTGGGCGATACGGCTACTACTTCGCATCGTGCTCGATGGATCGCACGGCTAGGTTGTGGAGTACTGACCACATCACTCCACTGCGCATTTTTGCGGGGCATTTGTCGGATGTGGACTGCGTCGAGTTTCATCCTAATCACAACTATATTGCCACGGGATCGAGCGATAAGACCGTGCGATTGTGGGACATTCAGACAGGAAAGTGCGTCCGCATTTTTACCGGCCATTTCCATGGGGTGAGTAGTGTCGCCTTCTCGAGCAATGGGAGGTATCTGGCGAGTTCGGGCGAAGATCAATACATCAACATTTGGGATCTGCAAGCAGGCAAGCGACTGGAGACGTTGGTAGGCCATCGGTCGACAGTAACCTCGCTCAGTTTCAGCCAAGAGAGTACGATTCTCGCAAGTAGTGGTATGGATTCGACTGTGCGGCTATGGGACATGCAGTCTATCGTCGATAAACCGCTCCATTCAGTTGTTGCGCCTCCAACGCCCCATATTCGACAGACATCCACAACGTCGCTCCACGCGACGACGAGTTCCTCGAACTCAATTCGGCCGATCCATATGGTGCGCCCGAGCGCAGTGCAGGACTTGCCGCCGTCAAGGTTCCTGCTCAAGACGCTGCGCTCCAAGCAGACGCCAATCTATCGCGTTCAGTTCACGCCGCGCAACCTACTTCTGTCAGGAGGTGTGTTTATGCCAAAGGTCGAGGCATAAGACACGCGACGTGAGGAAAGCCTGTTTGGCAGTGGACCATACTACAGTAATTTTTCAGCTAGAAACAATACACCCTACTCTCGAGCCTGCGGCGAGACCGCGCTTCCGAGGTGTCGCTCATTCCACCATCTTGCACCTACTTGCGATTGGAGGCTGTTGTAATCGCAAGCACTGTAGCTGCAACGCCAATCGCAGCAGCGGCAACGCGCAGCGCGAGCGTGGTCTGCTTCTCCAGCGCCTCAACGCGGTCCAACACAGCCGCAACCGAGCGCGCGGCGTACTTGCCCAGCACATCCGCCTCCAAGTTCACGAGATCGCCGACCTTCTTGAGCGGAAGGATGATGCTGTTCTGCGTATGCGAGATGAGCATGATGTTGAACCAGCCTTCAACCGCGTTGACCTCGCAGACCGTGAGGCTCGTGCCGTCGATGGCGATGTAGCCCTTGGGCACAATATCCTTGAGAATCGACGGCGGCGTGCTGATCTTGACCCAGAGCGAGTCGTGCTCGCGCGTGAACGAGAGGATCTTGCCCGTGCCGTCGACGTGGCCCTGCACAAAGTGGCCGCTGTTGCGCGCGTCGACGCCCATGCTTCGCTCCACGTTGACCTTGTCGCCCGTCTTGAGCTGGCCCAGGTTCGTGCGTCGCAACCTAAGAAATACAGATATGACGCCACGCATCTAGCATTTCCTTGCGGGCAATCACCACCACGTACGTCTCCGGTGCGACGCCGAACGAGACGACGTCGCCGTTGATCTCGGTGGCCGTGAGGCACGTGCCGTTGACGGCGATCGAGCAGCCGATGTAGGCGCCTTCGAGCGCCACGACGACGCGCACGTCGAGCACCCAGCCGCGGCCGCGCTCGCCGTTCCAGAGCAGCAGGTCGTCGCGCTCGACCATGGCCACGACCGTGCCGATCTCCTCGATGATGCCCGTGAACATGGCGGCGCGCTCGCTGTCTCGCTCGTGGTCTTCGAAGAGCTTCTCGACAAATGGGCTTGGATGTCATCAGAGGTGGTGGGAGCTGCTCATCGTACTCAGTTAAGGTAATCATGACAGAATGATGGTTCTATTGAGTAATCCTATGAATCGGGTTGGAGAGGGATGACAAATCTGTGACGTGGTACGGAAATGGAGATTGAGGATCAATATCATCAGTACGCGGCGTCGCTGGCCGTGCCCTGCATGATCTGCACGCCCGAGCTCGTGCCCAGGCGCGTGGCGCCGAGCGCGACCATCTTGGCGGCGTCCTGGGCCGAGCGCACGCCGCCGCTCGCCTTGACTTCCTTGCCCGCTGGCTTGGCCAGCGCCGCCATGATCTTGACGTCTTCCTCGCTTGCACCTGCGAGGGTTTCGATCAGAATGAGAACCCACATACACAGCTATAGCCATTGGCAAAACGCACCGCGAGTGGAGAAGCCGGTCGAGGTCTTGATGAAGTCGGCACCAGCTGCAAGCGCGAGCTCGCTGGCCTTGGCGATCTGCTCGTTCGTGAGCAGCGCCGTCTCGAGGATCACCTTGCTGACAGCGCCGCGCTGCTTGCACACTTCAACAACGGCGCTGATATCGCGCAGCACGTAGTCGTACTCGCCCGCGACCATGCGGCCGACGTTGATGACCATGTCGATCTCCTCGGCACCGGCATCCAAGCAGGTCTTGGCCTCAAACGCCTTGACCTCGGCCGTCGTCGCGCCCAGAGGGAACCCCACGACGCAGCACACCTTGACGTGGTTCTCGAGCTTCTTCTCAGCCTTGGCGGCATCCAGCGCCTAGGACATTGGACCAATGATCTCATTTAGTCATCGCCACCCTCAGAATGATACGAAAACCCAAACGCCATCCATTCGTACCTTGCGCGCGAACGACGCGTACGATGCATTAACACACACGGAGCAGAACGCGTGCTCGGCGGCTTCCAGGCAGAGCTTGGTGACCTGCGCGGGTGTCGCGTCGGCCTATATTTCGAAATCCAATTTTTTCTTTCCATTTAGTAAGAACATTCCAATCTCCCCACAAGCGACCGCGGTAGGTACCTTGAGCAGCGTGTGGTCGATGAAGCGGTTCATTGTCGGATCTTGTTGCGCACGAGGCAGCGAGTTGCGATGTGGGCGCCGGCGGCTCGCATTCACGGCGCGGAGGCACGCGACAAAGGCCATGCGAGGAGCTCCGTTCGCATTCACCACGCGTTTTTCAACCAATCATCAGACATCGGATCCTCAACTTCAAAGTCCAAGTGATCTCCTGAGGAGCTCACTTGGACTTTGATAACCTTATAGAGACGAAGTCTACGAACCACCAAGCACGACTGCATTGGAGCCACGCTCATGCACAAGGTGTGGGCAATTCCTCTTAGGAACTTCAAGAATTGACAAAAGGAAGCACTTAAGTATTGATAGGAAAAAGTACGCAGCCTGTCAGGAAGAGAGACCAACTTGAGGCTTAGAGCGCCTTGGCGACGGTCTTGGCGGACGCAAACACGTTGGCTGGGCGGGCAAAGCGCAGCGTGTAGAGCGTCCAGAGCGACGTGCCGAGGATCGCAGCCGCGCCACTTTCGTGGACCATGGCCAGTGTCGTGGGCACCGCGTTGACAAGCATCGTCACGCCGCCGAGCGCTTGGCCTCCGACCGCGAGCATGGTCCAGTTGAGCGCCCGCTTGGTCTCAGAAGGGAGATTGTCCCAGATGTGGGGCTTGCGGGCTTTCATGAACACGAAGCCGTAGGCAGCGAGCGTGCCAACCGCCAGCACGCGGTGGTCCCACTGAACCAACGCCACGTTGTTGTAAAAGTTGCTCAGCCACGGCTGGAAATCCACGTGAGTATATGTGAGCAAAAGGCAAGCAGATCACAGGTGCATCAAGACTTACCTTGTGCTCAAATATCCCATCCGGGATCCATTTGCCGTTCATCTTCGGGAAGGTGTTGAATTCTTTGCCCGCATCGATCCCAGCGACAAGCGTGCCGGCACTTGCTGCACCAACAAACAGCAGTGTGGCGTACTGGAAATACTTGCGGAGCTCTCCAATATCCTGCAGCGCGTGGCTCATCGTCAGTTCACGGATCTTGACAGCGCGAGACGGCGGAGACACAAGATGGAAGCCCGCCCAAAGTAGCAGCGCCAGGTTTGCCATCGAAAACATGCTCTGCAAACGTAAAAGTCGAGAGCGTAGGATCTCCATTGGATCGCACATGGGAGATTTCACTTACGTGGTAAGTGAGACCATGGGGAGCTACGAAGTCGGGCTCCTTGTGCGGCTCGCGTCCGTGATGTTCCTTCACCGTGTTCTCCACCATGACGCGACCAACATACATCTGCGTCGCTCCGAGTGCCAAGACTCCAGCCAACAATCCGTGGATCGATGTTGGCAGCTTCTCCTTCACGTAGAAATATCCTAGTGGACCGAGAAACGCTAGCGTCGTGGTCCCACCGAGCAGTCGGTGAATGTATTCGAACTTGAAATTCTTGCGGAAGTCCTCAAACGACTGAGCAGCACCACCTTGTCAGTCTCAACTACTACCACCACAAGTTGGAAGTCCACCTTACCATCGGGCGACGCTGGTGACGGTGCGAGAAGTCGCTGTACACTTCAAACTCGCGGCGCCACTCTTCCTCCGAGTGAGGAGGGAACTCTTTCGGCACCCAATAAAGCATCGAGGCTCCCGATCTCGTAAGGCGGGACGCAGCCCCGACCGTGAGCGTCGACGTGAGCAAACCCGCACAGCCGAAGAGCCACCACGCGACTGGGTTTTGGTGCATCGAGGCCTTCATGCTAGCCAGCATCGTGCTGCCGCTCATCATCGAGCGCTGCACAAGGTGGAAATGAGCGGGTTTACCATTCATCTAATAACTTGGTTGCGACGAACCTGTTGCTGCTGCGTGATGGAAGAACGAACGAGCCGAGTGGCAGAGGACGGAGGAGCCCCCATACGCAAAGTTGAGCGACTCAGGGGAGTTTTAAGATGAAGCGAGACAGAAGTCAACGAGGTGACTCCACGGCCGCGCTAATATTGTGAATGCCATGTCAGTAATGGAGTGAGAAGTAGTGCTTTGGACTCGGAACTCACTGATGCGAGTAACGAGCTGGAGGAACGAAGCGACCACATCCCAAACCCAGACAATCAAAATCTGAGCCTCGCAGGACGGGCCCCCACGAGGGAATCGCCAAGTTCGACGGTGGAATTCTCATAAGCGAGACGCGGCGACAACGTTCTCAACTGTCGGATGCAGGCTTTATCATCATGTGACACGCTATAATAGAGTATGTTGATAGGGTGTACAACAAAAATTTCCATTTCAAGATTTCAAGAAAACAACATTTACACAGTCGGCGCACGAACGCCCTTGATGGCACTGAGCACGTTGATGCGGCCGTGGCCGAAGTGGTTGTTGGGGAAGACACGCTCGAAGATGCCGCCGCACGTGTCCTCGCCGCCGCGGTTGGTCGAGAGCGTCGAGTTGAAGCCGCTCTGGTCAGCGGTCGACTGCAGGCGCGTAAGCACGTCGTTGTACTTGAGGTTGGGCTCGGCGCTGAGGAGGAGAGCGATGGCACCAGTCACGTGAGGTGCGGCCATGCTCGTTCCCGACTTGGTCGCGATCGCCGTGTCCGAGGTGTTGGTGGCCGAGATCACGAAGAGACCAGGAGCCGAGACATCGGGCTTCATCAAGCCACTGAGCGAAGGTCCGCGGCCAGAGAAGTACGCGAGTGTCTCGTTCGCGCTCGTGGCACCGACGCCAATGACGTTGGCAAAGTCGCCAGGCGAGCCGGCGCTGCTGCAGTTCGGGCCCGAGTTGCCCTGGGAGAAGACCGGGATGATACCAGCAGCCTGCCAGGTGTCCACGTACGGCTGGAACCACGTGCGGCCTCCGCTGCCGCCCCACGAGTTGTTGATCACGTGCGGCGCCTTGGAGCAGTCGCGGTTCTGGCCCTTGGGGTCCGTCGGGCAGACCATGAACTCACTGCACTTGACGAGGTTGAACTCCGGGCAGCCATCCGGGCAACCCAAGCAAGCAATCCACTTGGCACCAGGGGCGACACCGTAGCCGTTGGAGCCAGCGATCGTGCCCATGACGTGTGTGCCGTGGCTGCGAGGGTCGTACGGCTCCTCCGTCTCAAAGTCCGGGTCGTACCAGTTGTGGGTCTCGCGGATGTTGTTCTTGACGATCTCGTGCGTGCCGCGCACGCCCGTGTCGATGGTCGCGACCACGACGTTCTGGCCAACGTTGCCGTTCGCCCAAACCTTGGGCGCCTGGATCTTGTCGACACCCCACTGGATGGTCACATCAGCCTCTTCGACCATCGGCGTCTCGATCTCCTCAACGTACTGCTCACGGATGGCCTCGACACCCGGAAGAGCAGCGAGCTTCTCCACGAGCTCAATCGAGGCGCCGTTGAAGTAACGCGCGTTGGTCGTCCACGAGCGGTGCTGCGCCTCGAAGAGCGGCTGCGCCGACGCGGCTTCCTGCGAAAGGATCGCGTCGATACCCTTCTGGCTCTCGGTCGAAAGGGCTTCGAGCTTGTTGACCAAGTTGTCGATCTTCTGGCCACGGGTGAGGAACGCCGCGGACTCGAGGTTCTTGAGCGTCTCGGTGGGCTTGGTCTGCATCGTGACGACGATGTTGACCTTGCCCGTGGCCTGGAGCGTACGGTGCACACCGTGGTGGACGTACGGCGCCGCGTGGGCCGAGACGGCGAGCGCAGCGAGAGCAGCGAGCGTGAGGCGGACGTTCATCGTGGCGATGGCTGGAGGGAGGGTGCTTGTGCTCGACGATGCAAATGCGATTGTGAGTGACGCCTTCGTGATGTGGTGGGGACGAGAGGGTGACTGAGATGGATCAGAGGCACCTGTGGGCCCGTCCTGTCTTCGCGGCGTGATGGATAACTGAGCCTTTGACGTCGACTAGGCCCACTCACCAAGCTTCTGAATGCAGAAAAGTCGCGCGGGACTGATCATTATCGATCAGGCTGTTTTATGCACGGGAAGTGAAAGTTCGAAAGCTGTGGAGCTCCACAAGGATGTGTGATCGATCCGTTAGCCTCCTTCGGGCAATCACGAACAACGTTGCTTGGTTGGTTGGGATTGCACATAAGAACAATACGACACGGAGCGTAGGCGAGAACCTCAAGTCGGGAATGGTATGGAGCAAGTGGGTCAGCTCATAAGATCTCGGTCTTTTTTATGTCGCATCGGTCAAAGCCCAGCTGTCACTTCATAATCAGATTGATTTGTCCTTCGCGCGATCTTGTTCGGGTCCAAGCGGTCAAACCGGTCATGCCTGTTCTGAAGACTGCAGGTCCAGCCAACCCACGCACGCACTCGATATGGACACTGGTGGCTTTGCGCTTCGATCTGAGATCCGAGTCTCGCATCTAAAAGTTACGGTACTGCACTCCAAAGCGTCCGCTGGAGCTCTTGATGGGTGTCTCGACTGATGTTCAGTTTTCCCCCGTGACTGGCTTTCATGGACGTTCTTCACCCAGATCTTTCTTTCCCGTCTGATTAGTCGTTCTCAGACAGATCGGTCCCTCGCTCCTCCGAACTGGATTGTGCATTCAGTAAAGTTTTCAAGTTTGCGAGCTTTTGGGCTATTGAAGTTTCTACGCTTAGGTTGTGTTCTCTTATGGGTGGAGAGTCTGTCGTACGCCCTTGTAGGCGCTGAAGACGTTGAGTCGGCCGTGGCCGTAGTGGTTGTTGGGAAACACTTGCTCGACGACGCCTCCGCATGTGTCCTGGCCACCGCGGCCGGTCGAGAGCGACGCGTTGAAGCCGCTACGGTCTGTTGTCGAGACCAGTCGAGCGTAGACGTCCTTGTATGTAAGAGTAGGCTCGGCACTAAGCAGCAAGGCGACTGCTCCCGTGACGTGGGGAGACGCCATGCTCGTACCTGAGATTGACACGTACGACGAATCGGACGCGTTCCAGGCGGAGCGAATGGCGACGCCAGGCGCCGAAATGTCGGGCTTCATGAGGCCGCTAACTGCTGGGCCTCGGCTTGAGAACGCTGCGAGTGTCTCGTTGGCGATCATCGCGCCGACGCCGATGACGTTCGCGTAGTCGCCGGGCGAACCGGCCGTGCTGCAGTTCGGGCCGTTGTTTCCTTGGCCAAACACTGGGATAATGCCAGCGGCCTGCCAGGCGTCGACCATCGGTTGGTAGAACGAGCTACCGCCACTGCCTGCCCATGAGTTGTTGATCACGTGTGGAGCCTTCGTACAGTCTTTGTTCTCACCCTTGGTATCCGTGGGACATATCATAAATTCGCCGCACTTGACGAGGTTGAATTCGGGGCATCGAGCAGGGCAGCCCACGCAAGCGATCCACTTGGCACCTGGTGCGACACCGTGGCCGTTGGAGCCAACGATCGTGCCTGTGACGTGAGTACCGTGGCCGTTGTTATCGAACGGCAGCGCGGTTTGGTTGTCGGGGTCGTACCAGTTGTGCGTTTCGCGGAAGCTACTCGCAAGGATTTCGTGCGTGCTACGAGCGCCCGTGTCGATCACACCAACAACGACGTTCTGACCGTTGAATCCCGACGCCCAGACGTTCGGTGCCTGGATACGGTCGACACCCCACTGGACAGCCGACGCCTGCTCTTGAACGAGAGGCGACGAGATGTCGGCCACGACTTGCTCGCGAATCGACTCGATGCCGGAGAGACCAGCGAGCTTCTCGACGAGCTCGATCGTCGCGCCGTTGAAGAGGCGAGCGTTCAACGCCCACGAGCGGTGCTCCGCTTCGTAGAGCTGTTGACTGGACTCTTGGGCGAGCAGAGCGTCGATTTCCTTCTGACTCACAGTCGACAGAATCTCCAAGCGGCTCACGAGCGATTCGATCTTCTGACCGCGGGAGGCGAAACTAGCTGACTCGAGGACCTTGACAGCCTCCGTGGGTTTGGACTTCATGGTGACGACAATGTCGACTTTGCCGGTCTGCTGAAGCTTGCGGTGAACACTGTGATGGACATGGGGAGAGCCAACGGTAGTCCCAACGACGACGGCGGCCAGTGCGAGCGTGAGCTGGAGGTTCATCTTGGGAGTGGCTTCAGCTTCTGAAAGAGAAAATCGGAATGAATCGATTAATCGACCAAGGCATGGGTGAGAGGTCCGTCGACAGGCCACGAGAGCCCCCACAGTTTCCCGATGGAAAGGTGACCGTTGCGCCACAGAGGTCTCGAGGTCTGTGGCGTTCCCGGCACTTCTGAGAATCCGTTCGCTCCCCTCATGACGCACTTTCCACCTTCAATCACTCGGATATTCGAGCAAAGTGGAGGGGGGTTCTGTACGAAGGAAGACAGTTTCATGTTGTTTGATACAGTTGCACTCCCATCACCCTCTGGATTAATCGGTGAGCTTCTTGGGCGCCCACTCTTGGATGGTTTTGCATCTGACACTTCAAGTTGTGGAGAAATGGCGCCTTCTGAATGGTTCTTAGTTCATTGAACTAGAACTGTTCATGGCATTCCTCATCCATGGCGCAATCAAAGAGTGATACTAAGTGAGAGTAGTCCTGACTGAAGACCTTTGCAGATGCCACGCAAGAGGTCGATTTCATGGGAGCTCAGTTTATTCCTCCAAGACTAAAATGCTACTAATACTACGTTTAAACGACCGCAGGCGTCTGGCGAACGCCCTTGACTGCGCCAAAGATGTTGAGACGGCCGTGGCCGTAGTGGTTGTTGGGGAAAACACGCTCGAAGACGCCGCCACACGTGTCCTCACCTCCGCGACCAGTCGAGAGCGTCGCGTTGAAGTTGCTCTGGTCCGTCGTAGACTGCAGGCGCTTGACGACGTCGCCGAACTTGAGGTTGGGCTCGGCACTGAGCAGCAGGGCAATCGCGCCCGAGACGTGAGGTGCCGCCATGCTCGTGCCGGACAACGTGAGCGTCGCCGTGTCCGACGTGTTGTCAGCCGAGACGATCAAGCGGCCCGGGGCAGCGATATCAGGCTTCATACGACCAAATGGCGACGGCCCACGGCTGGAGCTCGCCGCGAGTGTCTCGTTGACCGACATGGAGCCGACGCCGATGACATTGGCGTAGTCACCAGGCGAACCAGCCGTGCCACAGTTGGGACCCGAGTTACCCTGAGCGAAGACCGGGATGATACCAGCCGCCTGCCATGCATCGACGTATGGCTGGTACCACGGGCGGCCACCGCTGCCACCCCACGAGTTGTTGATGATGTGAGGAGCCTTGGAGCAATCGCGGTTCTGGCCCTTGGTGTCCGTGGGGCAAGTCATGAACTCGGCACACTTGACGAGGTTGAACTCGGGGCATCTCTCGGGGCAACCGACGCAGCCGATCCACTTGGCGCCTGGAGCGACACCGTAGCCCTTGACACCGACGATCGTTCCAGTCACGTGCGTGCCATGGCCATCGCGATCGAACGGCGTGTCAACCTGGTTGTCCGGATCGTACCAGTTGTGGGTCTCGCGGATGTTGCTCTTGAGGAGCTCGTGGGAGCCACGCACACCAGTGTCAATCACACCGACGACAATGTTCTGTCCCACGTTGCCCTCGGCCCAGACCTTAGGCGCCTGGATGCGGTCGACGCCCCACTGGATCGTCTCGGTTGACGTCTGCTGCTGGACCTCCGAGATGGAGAGGTCCGCAACTTCTTGTTCGCGAATCGACTCAATGCCTGGGATCGCGGCCAGCTTCTCCACCAGCTCGATCGTCGCGCCGTTGAAAAGACGGCTGTTGGAGATCCACGAGCGGTGCTCGGCTTCGTAGAGGCGTTGGTCGGCCTCCTTGACGAGCAGCGAATCGATTTCCTTCTGGCTCAAAATCGAGAGCGCCTCCAGACGGTTCACCAGCGACTCGATCTTCTCACCGCGCGTAGCGAAGTTGCCAGACTCAAGGTTCTTGACAGCCTCAGTAGGCTTTGCCTTCATGGTGACGACGATGTTGACTTTGCTGGTCTCCTGGAGCTTGCGGTGGACGCCGTGGTGGATCTGCGGCGTGGCAGTGGCTGTCGCGAGGAGGCCAGCGATGGCAGCGAGGGTGAGGTGGATGTTCATCTTGGAATACTTGAGGCCAACAGAGGAAATTGTGGAATGCGGATCGAGAGGAAGCTCGGCGGAGTGTACTCTACGACGTGGATCTGGTCGGGTGTAGAGAGAGAGAGGAGCAGCATCCACCACGTCAACCATCTGACAGCCAGCGAAGGATATTCTTCACTGTGTGTCACGAAGTTGATAGGGAAAGAACATGCTGACTCGACAAATGGATAGGCCAGAAGGAGCAACCGCGTTCGGCACCCACAATGCCGAATCCTCGATTATTGATGGATGGGTGGATGGGATCCTAGCCTATCTAATAGAGAGAGGCAAATGGCATTCTTCAGCGGAAGGAGGGGCGAAGGAGGGCATATCCTCGTTATGATAGCACTTGACTTCTCCCTGCACTGTGTACTGCAAGATCGAGAGAGCTGAGTGAGAAGACGTGTGCGACACGAAAGCAATCGTTACAGCCTGTAAGATCCAGAGTCGCGCCCCATTTTCGTCCATTAATCGATGAAAAGATGACTATTTATGCACCCCTCGGCCCCCAGCTGGTTTTGTTCTCAGATGTCTCGGTCATCTCCCGGAGAATAAAAGGTCCAATCGCGCATTCACCCAGAAATGGGGGAAATTCCTAATCGGTGCCTGATTACTCTGATTTGTCCCTAATCAGTTCCAAACGTAAAGCCATGTTCCTAATCAGCCCAAGAGATTAGCGACACAGTAGGGAACTTTCGCAAACCGTTGGAGTTGAGTTCTCGTTTGAGATAGACACGTTTATGCAACCTGAAATTCAACTCTATTGCACCGTCAAAATGCACGTTTCGCACAGTCGTTGCTGTTTTCAGTTGAGATCGGGCTCGGAGCGTACTTAATAAGTGCATGACTGTAGTACCAGCATTCGAGAACGAGCACGAACGTACGAAGCATCCGACATGAGCAACCGCTACAACGACGCTGCTTCGGAAGAAGCCGGTCGCGACAACGGCGACTTTGAGCAACTCGACAGCAGTGACGGGGCGGCCAATGTTGTTTATCGTGTGGCGCCGACTGTGGAAGCCCGCCGAATCGGTAGCGGACTCGTGCCACTGCGTCGCCCACCATTTCATCGAACACCTGAGAATCATCGACTGTAGGCTGCGCTTCACGCAGCCGGAAGCAGTGTTTGGCTCTTAAAACGTCCATAATCTTGATAAATCGCCTCTTGTCTCCACGTGCGACCTTCCATACGGCGCACAAGATCACGATAGCTTGATCGGCAGTCAGCTTTGGCGCGATGAAGGCCATTTTCGCGTTCTTCCCGCGCCATCTCCAGCCAACTCAACAGTAGAGATAGCAGTCTCCTATCCCATTCCCTAACCGCGATAGAGAATTGATAGAGCTCGCTGAAAACCCTAAACCCCAACTATCTCTATCTCTAGCTCGAATCTGGTCGATTTTTGGCTTGCGAAAGTTCCCTAGTGGTTGTGTCTACACTTTTTGTATGGGTCTGGACCAGTGTCCGTGGAACGGACACTGACACTGGCACTGGCATTAGTAGCTTCTTCGGCTTCTTCAATTTCTTCTACTTCCTGCTCTTCTTCTTCTTCTTCTTCTTCTTCTTCTCCTTCTTGATTAGCATCATCGCTCTCCTCTGAGTCACTTGCGCCGCTTGCCGTGACCTTGAAATGTGCCATTAAGGCGGCCACACCGTGGCTAAGCTTCGACACCTCATCGATCAAAAGTGTTTGCTGTTCGGCAAGATGGGTCAACGTCATCGGATCGTTGAGGCGATGCGCTGCCACACGCGCATGATCGCCAAGGGAGACAGCGATATTTTGCCCGGAGACACGGATCCCATAAAGTGCCGGGCCGAGGTGCATATTTGTGAAATGGTTCTTGAAGCCACCGTAGCTGAGCTTCTTCTGGCAGTTCGGGTACACGCACACGACCCCAGTGTCTTCCTTCATAAACGCATCTAAGCCCATCCGCTCACGATTCCTTGCGGCGTCCAGAACTGCGACGACCTCAGACTCGCTCACACCACTTCTGTCGGCTAGTTGTCGGATTGAGTCATAGTAGACACGCCTCCGGCTAAAGTACTTTCGCTCCGCTTCATCAAGCCGCAACGACGATCCGTACGTCTGCTTGAGGCGCTGCACAGACGGTCCCCCGGCGATAACATTGGTAAACTCACTCCATACCTCGGACACTGGTTTCAGTGCGCGTGAAAGTATAACACCGCCGGCTTCGGAGTCGAGATCGGAAGATCGTGGGTGGACCCTGCGAGAACAGGCTCGTTTAGGACGACACGAAAGCCTTGCTGCATCATTTGGGTGACTCGTTCGTCCATCTTGGTTAGCTGCCGTTCAACGTGGGCGATACGATCACCAACGTTCTGCAGACCACTCTGCACGATGCTGCTCATCACCGGTAGCGCTGCTTGAACGCTATCGATAACTGCTTCTGCCTCATTTGTGACAGCTGCTCGTACTTCGCTGGCGTAGGTCCGAAACGATGGCTATGCAAAGACCTCGTGCAACCACAGCGGGTGATTAGGAAACCGTGCTGTCAGAGTCGCTGCGTCTTGGAGGAGCACATCCCGTAGAGTAAGAAGCAGTGCCAGAAAACCTTGGCCAGCAATATCGCTGACAAGGTGGCTCTTCTTCCAAACTGCTGCCTCCGGAAAAACCGCTTGCACAAGCGATTCTGGTGCGGGTACGATTGCTCTTTTCAAGAAAAAGCTTCTCACTGCTTCTGTCAAAAGGCGTTAGCCGGGAAATGTGTCAAAATGTGTTACCTAGTGCATAGATGTCAGAAAGTGTTAGTTGGTTATAGTTGTCAAAAGATGTCAAAAGGGTGTTAGCGAGTCGATGTTGCATGGTGTCAGAGAGAGTGTTAAAACGTATTATAAAGTACATGGGTGTCAAAAAGCGTCACAAAGCGCACCTTAGAACTGACGATGCCGCAAGCTTTCATCGCCCTTTTCAAGTTTGTCGCCTGCATGGAATACGAGGCCGACTTCTGCAAGCTCCGACCATCGATTAGCGGCGTGTTGTATCATTTCGCCTTGTCCAAAAGGTCTGGAAATGGCTCCTTCTTCACGTGGAACCGCCAGAAAAGGTAGAATGCCAGTGCACCTACTGGACAAAGCTCGACATCTTTGTGGCGCATGCATCCACCATAGCCGATACGCCCGAACTGATTTGTCTTTCCTTGGTTCATAATGACCACCACGAAGTTGCACTCTGTTGGCCCTTTCGTTTTACCTTCCATGGAGAACAAATCTGGTATTGTACCAGTCACGGACGAAGATACACTTTTTTGCGAACATTTTTGGTAGTCATAGAGAAAAGAAGAAAACGAGAGAGAAAGAGAAACCTAGATGACCATGTTGCTAGACGTTTGGGGGACATAACTTCTCAGTCTCTTGCTTGCCTCTCATTCTCATTTTTAAAAAAAAACCATGCCTCGCCACGAGCTCTCCGCCACCGAAAAACTGCTCATCATCAACACCCACACCTATCTCAAGGCCAACAAGCCGAGACCACGCTTCCCCAAGCTGCCCGCTTTGCGCGATCGTGTTGCGGAGTGTTTGGGCTTCTTGCCCGCAACGGTTGGGCGCGTAATGGCCGACTGGAATAGTCACCACGACGAAACGTTCGCGGCATCGTCGAGGCCACGACGGGCCTCGCCACCACAAGCGGTCCTCGAGTTCGCCGGTAAAATACGCAAGATTATCGATGACCGTAATAAACGATGCCTGCCGACGACAGCCTCAATACTGGCCTCTCGTCTACAAGTTGTAACAGGAAAGACATTCAGCCTGTCGACTCTGCGCCGATCCATGCGAAGCATGGGCATCCGCTATATCAAAGAAGAGGGCCGCAACATCATGGCCGAGTCCGAGGCAGTCGTGGCCTACCGGCTCGATTATTTGGCGAAGAAAATGGCGAATCGTGACCGTAACAAGAAATTTTCCTCGACGAGTCCTACTGCAACCTTAACCATGTGACTGGCAAGACGTGGCTCTCCGTCGGCTCCCTGCGCTACACGAAGAGCGGTCGCGGACCGCGCATGGTGATCGTCGGTGCCGGCGTTCTTTACACAGCCAACGGGCTCTTGAAGGGCGAGTGGGTGCCTGATTCCTTCCAGTATTGGCAAGCGGACAGGAAGACCGACCATGAGGACTACCACGGGAACTTTACAGCTCCCAAGTTCGAAAAATGGTTCCAAAAGCTCTGCGAGAAACTCGCCAACAAGTATGGCCCGTGTGTCATTCACATGGATGGCGCATCGTACCATAAACGATGCGTGAATCCGATTTCCACGGGCACCACACGCATCGCCGAGATCAAAGATTGGCTTGTTGCCCACGGCACGCCGTACAGCGCGTCTAGGAGACGTGGGGGCCACTATCGAGATGTCACTGTAACGAGACGTGTACCGCAGCTGTAACCCGATTCGCCCAATGACAATTGTGTTTTTGGGTGATGTTTCACGAGACACACCTTGTTTTGCTCGGACACGCCCGTCCGTGGGTATGGACCGGTCCGTCGACACAGAAAAAGTGGTTGATCCCGTTGAGACAATTTACGATCGTGGCTGCTCGTGGACGCGGTTCTGGGTCGATGCAGGCTAGGACAAAAGCCTGAAACGATTCTTGCTGCGTCGGGCTCCGTGCAATGGAGGAGCCTTTATGACTGCTGCAGAACGCGAGCCACTTTCGAAGCGCGGATCGGTAACGATTGGAGGTGGAGTTGGCTACGGAGTGCTTGCGGAGATGTCTGCTACACCTGATCTAAAGATGTCTCAGGCGCTAGAGGCTTGGCCCTCCGCCCATGAGCGAGTTAGAAACCATTGCCACAGCCGAATGGTCACACCTCAGGTCGAGCTGTTGCTCGTACTGTTGCCGCTGCTGCTGCGATCTCTGCTACCACCAAGCCAAGCGACGTTGAGATTGTGGAGACTGTTCTTAAGCTAAGCAATATATTATGTTAAGATTGCTAAAGCAGTGATCCCAACGCAGCTCATATTGAACGCCTACTGTTATATGAAGTATAGGGTGATATATGAGTTCCGCGCACATCACCGATCTAAAACAATGTTCGTAATACATTTTGCGGCGGCGGCTCAGGATCGTACGTCAGGACGAAATACTGATTAACACATTTTGACATTGCCCCCTTTACTCGGGCCGTCGTTGAAGAGCGAGGAAACCGGAAGCTGCAAATGGTCACTACAGAGGGGATGGAGGGGTATGCGAAAGCTATTGTCGATCTATGGAGATCGCAACAGGCGCTAGATTCTAGTCTCAACAACCGCCACCCGCGTGGCGCAACTTTGAAGGCGTTCCTGAACGCCAGAAAGCGAAACATCACGATCCAAAAACGCGAAGAATTTCACGACAGAGGAACTGTGCAAGACGCGTGCAATGAAGTTGAGATTGAGAAGATGAGCGAAAAAAGTGAAGGGCCAACAGAGTGCAACTTCGTGGTGGTCATTATGAACCAAGGAAAGACAAATCAGTTCGGGCGTATCGGCTATGGTGGATGCATGTGCCACAAAGATGTCGAGCTTTGTTCAGTAGGCGCACTGGCATTCTACCTTTTCTGGCGGTTCCAAGTGAAGAAGGAGCCACTTACAGACCTGACCGATAAATTGGAATGGTACAACATGCTGCTAACCGATGGTCGGAGCTTGGAAAAGTCGGCCTCGTATTTTATGCAGGTGACGAACTTGAAAAGGGCGATGAAAGCTTGTGGCATCGTCAGTTCTAAGGTGCGCCATGCTCTCTGACACCATGCAACATCGACTCGTTAATACCTTCTGACATCGGAAACTTTTGAGATATTTTAAGACTCGATCATGCGCAGTGGTCCAAGAGTGTCCACGAGGTGACTCCTGTCCCCTGTGTGACTGTGTGTTGTGGAGCGGGTGTCCAATTGGTAACATTGGTCCCTACTGTGACTGCGTGTGACTTTGCTGTATATATTTGTCCACTGGCGTAAAATCGTCCATCCCTTCCCCATCAGAGGAAGCGTATCGAGGTGAGATCAAAGCAGCATGTCTACGAGGGGCAAGCTATACACTGTATTTGGAATGTTGGCGTCGCTCTCATCGTGCTTGTCTGTTGTGGCATCGTTGCTCTGGTGTCTTGACACGGAAATCGGCAATCCTGACCCAGGAGTCAGCAAGATGGTGGATCGGGTGATGCGACGTCTATGACGGGAGATTCCGTAAGGTCATAGACAGAGTGGTCACTAATGTAGACAACATGTTCATGTCAATCGCAACGTTAGCGACAAGCACAAATCAAAATGACGCGATCATAAAGTGTCTCACCATAAATTGTTGAAAGTCGGGCCGGTGTCATCTAGCTC
This sequence comes from Pythium myriotylum, assembly GCA_023091665.1. Classification (NCBI taxonomy): domain Eukaryota; phylum Oomycota; class Peronosporomycetes; order Pythiales; family Pythiaceae; genus Pythium; species Pythium myriotylum. The sequence goes on from JALJCQ010000004.1 coordinate 114,248, forward strand.
ATTGACGATTGCTGAGTTTTGACGTTGATATGAGGTAGCTATGGTGTTGAGCATATCACGCATGGATTCCTTCAGCAAGGAACATACCAAAGCGAATATCGTTCGGGTATTTATCGGTGCCTATCGCGCGTAGTTCTTGTACGCTTGGGGCAGACATATTTGAACCAGTATTGGCTCCATCGTACCATGTTGAATTTAGTCCGCACGCCCAATAACGTTTTTTTAGATTAAAGTACCTGTCGTGGGCTGTGGAGTCAGGGCAACGTAGCGCTCCATCATTGCTTTTGAGATGTGTCCTTAACGGATGCTTGGGACTGCGACAAGAGACTCTCGATCTCGACATCGGAGAACAACCAGTCCATCATCACATTGTGCGTGGCCACGTTGACAGCTCCATTCATGTTGGTGCTGAAGTTTTCTTCTCAAGCTTGCCGCAGCGCGTGCTAAACCCGCTTCTTGCCACCAAACCTACAATTGGAACGTGAAAGCTGCCCAAGACGACATGGCATCTAGAAATGTTGTACATGTGAACACAACCTATATTGTTTTCTGGAGACGGAATGTGAATCAGCGGTAAGACTTATCGGATAATTCAGTTGAAATGGAATGACCTTGACGTACCGATATGGGTGCTCATCAGTATGGAAAATATCCTGGATAGATAAGGCATCGCAAGGTCGACGGTAATCAAACCGCAAGACATCTCCACCTCCTGGTGATGACGGCACCTATGTCCTGGTCAAGCAGTGCTGGTGCCAGTGGTTGGTAGAATAGGATTGGCGTGGAGAGCGGGCCGGTTGACGGTGTTGCAAAGGACCCGTACGCGTGTGGTAAGGCGATAGACGATGCTGGTGCGAAGGGCTTGATAGTTGGTGCTGGCTGGACGGTAGGCGCTGACTAAGGTGGTGGTATCTTGTGGTGGAGTTGGTCCCGCAGCTGACCTTAGCGCTACTGAAGTTCTGATGACTGCTGGGTTGTACCAGGTGCTCCAAACCGGCGGGTTGTTGTCCTTGGGTGGCAGGCTGGTGGATGTAGGATTCACATGTGTCTTAGGGTTCTAGTGGGTGGGCTTGCGCCACATTTACTGTTTCTAGAAGTACGTTCGACGAGTACCCGGACGTTCATCATTGTTAGTGGTTGTTGATAGACAGAGCTGAGCTCAAACGCATGGAAGTGTTGTGCGACAGCTCTGGAACTTCTGAGCTATACCCCAAGCCTTTTTGTGTTTCCTTGCGACAATCGCATGCGCAGACGAATGATACTCGATGAAGTATCGCCATGAGCATGCACCTCGATAAATCCACGTTCCTTTCATCGTTCGGCATATCAGTGATATGCGCACGCTCGAACGACCATCTATCGTACGACCATCTCACAACGCCATTATAGACTTTGGAAAGTCGCACACGCTCCGCTCGGATACTGAGGGGCAGCACCGAGAATTTCGATAGCGTTGTGTCATAAACGTCGTCGTTGGCACTCGCTGCTGAACTACCGCTGCACACCCCTTAACGGCTCCAATACCGCATGTTGTATAATACAACGTATTTTTTTTGCACAAATCATATGTATCACTGTGGGAATATTTTGGTCATGTTTCGAAGGCAAAATCGTATGGGAAAGAATGAATTCAACTGGTCCACAACGACAGTGTTCTCTTTTAACCCCAATCACCACGGTTCTGTCCTGACGTCCTGTCCCAATCATGTCATACAGGAGTCGATTGCCAGATATTTTGTTGCTAACCTCGCGCCTTTTTATGTTACCCATACAAAAATTATATGTGAAACATGTTGTATAATATAACGTGTATAAAAACCCTAATCAGATATGCTCGGTATTGGAGCCGTTAAAGGGCTGTCCACGCTTACCGAACTCCTCTAGTTAACTATCGCTTGATGTTAATTGTCGCTCAAAATTTTGTCCAATCACAGAAGAGTACAGTTTAGCACTTGTTATTTGCCGCATCATGAAATTTACGGCAAGGCGCCAAAGTGTGACTTGTGCGCGCGAAAATTACGGGAATAGCTTCAAGGGAAAATAAAGGAAGCCCAAGAAGTTCGCCAATGACGCGTAGACGTATAAGAAGAAGCTTGCAATTCTGATCTTTGCTGATGGCCACTCAGTCGATGAAAAGATCGACGCTTTCTATCCCATGATCTCGAACACGAAGAAGCGCAGCAAGAGGCGCAAAATCGAGTAACTGTACAAACCGAGTGCGGCAACACATGCATGACGAGGGGGTGGTGAAGCTCTACAGTGCCGACCAAACGGCTGTATCTGCCAAAGCACACCATCGACAAGACTGGTGCGAAAACGATTTGGATGCGTTGCCCTGGCAAGGAGAAGGATTGACTGATTGCCACCCTGCTTGGTGATAGTGAGGGCAACGAGTACGAACCGTTCGTTTTGATCAAGGCTAAGTCATCAACCATCTCCGCTCGTCAAGTCGAGAACTACTCGTTTCGTCACGGCTTCGTGGGTTTGGAGCGACATCGCTCTGGTGACTAGATAAATTACAGGTCGGGTTGAAATTTACCACATGTACACGACAAGTATTACAGGTCCATGTGGGAGAAGTACCGTGATGTACATCGATTCGATAATTAACTAGAGGACTTCGGCACTTGAACTCCTCCATACCATCGCTCGTGTGCTCCGATGTCCTGTGAAGTTGTGCATTCGCATAACCACTCACCAGCATGGCGTTTGCAGCGACAATGAACGATATTGACGGTGTGACGACGACGTGAATCAGAATCGGCCGTCGTGCAACGGGGCCCTGGACGCTTTTGCATGTGATTTCAAGAAGCCGCTTTCATGTGATACCGATACCTACCTCTGCTACCTTGACTGTTGCATCGAAGCTTTCACAAGGATGGTTTACAGTCGCAAAGCCTGGTGGAGTATGGAACACGTGTCATCGCCATTACCTAGCACAACTGGAGAATCCCCCCCCCCCCCCCCCCCCCCCGATTGGTTACGTTTGGTTACACTGATTACACTTCACCAAATATGTATTACACAAGTTACACAGTAGTACACCGTAACCACAAAACCACTGTAGCTCACAGTGGATACTGCTTGCGAATCCCAATGATGAGACCTTGTCGCACCTGACTGTCGTTGGCGTTTGGCGCGAAGTACCAGCTCCTCCAGAGACACTCATAGAGGAAAGCAGGGAGGTGTTCTCGCTTCAATCCTCTCATTGCCTTCACGTAGAGTTTCACTCGGATCTCCCATGCACCCTCGATCTCGTTCGTGTGAACCCCGGTCTCGGGGTCCACGTAGTGGCGATCATGACACACCCAGCGATGAGTGTAGTCCATGTTTTGTAAACTCTTGTTGCTTGCGAGGGAGTACGTGCGCATTTCCCCACTCTTCGCCTTCACCTCTTTCACGTACGCACTCCACATGTCCGAGTGGATGACGGACGAGGGGAGCACGTACTGCTTCAGGACAGGCAGCAACGACATCTTGGTGCGGCTCTCGTAGGTGATCCGACCGAACCGCCGCTCTCTCTCGTTGTTCGGTCGACACCACCAAACAGCCAGCAGTCAGGATGCTGTTTCCCTTTGCCGTTCTTGCTCTTTTTCTAAATGCTGGTCTCGTCTTTCTCGACGATGTGACCAGGTCCGCCAATCTGTAGATACGTAAACGCATGTGAGACAACTAGCCATAATATCCATTGATATAACTTACCGGTGTTAACTTACCTTCATATCGCACCGCAACATGTCTGCAGTGCAGATGTCACGACAGTACGTGTTCCAGTCGATGGCGGACTTATCCAAAACCCCTGCCCACTCCATTGCAGTGGTCACCGGCAGGTTCGCCGACCAGAAGAACATCAACCTCAAGATCGGCTTGAACTTGAGGTTGCTAGAAGAACGTGCTGGTGCGGATGCTGCGCTCAGTGCCATCGCCTTTCCGTCAACACCACCACCGCCAGGACGGTTTCACGTTCTAGCGCATGTCCATGTCGCACTTCTTGCACGACATGGACGAGGGAAGCAACCCGACCGATTGACACCACCGCACACACTTACTCTCGTTGGCCGTCACTCTCATGATAGTGTCGAGCGTGAACTTGTCGTCCGACGAGAGTGAGTACTCGTACGGCGGGCGGAGTTGTGGTGGGGGGATGCTTGGTGGGCTAGTCGCTGGCGGTGTTGTGGGCGGTGAGGAGGTGGCGGGAGGTGGGTTGACAGACTGCATGACAGGTGGGGGAAGGATAGGAGACTTGGTGGCTTGGTGGTGGGGCGAAAACTTCGCAAATGAACATGGTCGAAGGAGGGAGAATGTTTGGGGGATTAGTTTGTTTGAGCCAAGCAGTGAAATGGCGGGTTGAATTTAGGCAGGAAGATCGGGGTGAATCATCCGGAAGATGATGCTCATCTCCACTCGATGTTACCTATTACTGTGAAAAGTGTAACCTCCCCCCTCCAGGAGTGCCCATTACCTGCATGTTGTCTTCCATAACAGCGGGACGCAGCTCTGGTGCAAGGTGCTGGACTCGCTTTCTCGCGTTGTATAGCACATAGAAAAAAGGACTCAAAAATGTTGCCTGTGCAAACTTCTCATTTGTTGGAAGGCATCCTCCACTTCACCCATGACGATGTTTACTTTGAGTCGCGCACTTTTGGATGCGAACAATAACTGAGACCAAAGCTCGAATGCACTCGGAATACTCGTTCTCCGTCAACCTGCTGACTATGGAGATTGCTGCCATTTGATACTGCCAACTCGCGTCAGTGAAGCGACATAAGATAGACGGATTTCCCACATCGCTTAGCTTGAAAGTAGCGAGCGTCTGCATAGAGTACAGCCGTCCGACCGTAACTTTCGAAGTTGACACACGACGCTCGAAGTAGTTTTAGAGTGGTCACCTCTATGATGAACTGATCATCATGCGCCCCTTGACCGACGTATAGAGCACCATTCACGTCTTCTCGTGCCCGAAAGACAAATGACGTACCTTCAGTGTTTTCAACATACAACTTAACCCGGTCGATTGCTTGTCGGACCGCATATAGCATAGTTTTCGTCCCTTAGTGCCGGCGGAGGTACTTGGCACCATCATGCTCTTGACGGAGCGATGCATAGCCGCGCTGGGAAACGAGATGACTTCATATTGCTTAGAATTAGCATTGGTCGGATCATGCACTCGTCTTGTTGGGGAATGTACGATGTCATGCTTCGGTGGCGGCTATAACCACAACGGCCACTCTGTCCAGGCAGGTGACTGTATTGCGCGATTCTGTGTGAGCCGTGGGGTCGGTTAAGTGACTGGGTGAAGCGGTTTCCTGGTTCGATACCCGAGGGGGGGGGGGGGGGTTGTGCCACTGACTGAGGGTTTTGATAGTGTGGTGGCGAGCTGTGTCACTGGCCGCCTTATTGTGTCGGTCTTTCTTGCGTGCTCCAGTGTTGTACCGGTTGCTTGGACTGGTTGATCGCTATGGCCGTCACCCCCCCCTTTTTTTCCCCTTGCACTTCCCTAGTATCTAAAGGTTCTGGCATCCGGTTTGCCAACCAATTCAGATAACATCGGGCAGCGGACCATTTCCTCTATTACCCAGCTTCTGAAGTACCGTCAATGGGTACACAATGTGAGGTGCTAATCGGGTGAGCATTCTATTTCGCTTGCGCTAGTCATCTTTGGATATCTGCGTGGAGAAAGCTTTGCCCACCTTCTGCGATCGCATTGCTTGTTGTTGAAACTGGGTTAGTCTGTCATGACTGAACCGGAATCACAACGGCAGAGCGTAAGTAGCGTTTGGCAAGTGTTTCCCGGCTCCTAGCGCTACCCTTTAGCTAGTTGGAGCCGAGTGAATTGTCAAAAGCGTACGGCCGCTGCGTCACAGGTACGTCTTGACTCCGTGTAACCGGGTGCTTCTTGGTCGCGGTGAACTTGCCTTTGAAGGATTGTTCCGCGAAGGCACCAGAGAACTAGAATCAAATCCGCATAAGCATTCATCAAGCACAGTGGGAACTTGTTCCATGCAGATGGTTCCTCGCATTGCCTACAATACTTAGAGTCAGAAAACCGCTTTTTCACTTGAGTCATTCGCTTACCTTCGTCTTGCTCTTTAATTTGGCTCCCTGGCAGCCCTCAATGATGTTTGTATGTGCACCTGCAATGGGGTCTTTGAAGTTCACTGATTGATTCGCCCATTGTTATTTGTAGTTCATGTGCTTTAGGAGCTTGTTGTTCGGAAGTGAGGGGCTTGGTTCGGTCGTCGAATATGACTACAGCAAACGGCTTCTTGGTGGTACAGCCTCCAAACATCCAAAACTCAGGGTGTTCATTGCCCCTTTCGAAGTTTAAATAAAAGAAGTCGCATCAATTCCAACAACGTGGCCAAGGCCACCCACTGAAATACAGTAGAGTAGGGTTAGATGGCGAAAACCAAACAGTGATACAAAATACGTACCAAGTTGTCCACACGTAGGATTTCCTTTGAGCAGTAACCTCGGCAAATATCGTACCATTCTCTCACTGCCTTCTCGCTCACATTCACCAAGTGCCTCGCTTTCGTGGCGGCAAGGTAGAGGAGCAATTGCGCAGTTTCATCACTGTGCGGTGGCTCAAGACGCTGCAGTCGGCCACATCTTAGTCGTGGCCTGATCCGTCGGGGGCCATCTTGCGCAGGGTTGATCGCTGTGGCTGAGTGAGAGAGATGAAAAAGTGAGAGCAAAGTCAATTGTTTGAAACGAGATATTACATATATTTCTTTAAAGTACGATGTGTTAAATAACCTGTGTTGGAGTGATAAGCATGCAAAGCCCCATTCTCCTGTCTACATAGCGCGCCAGGTCTTTTCGACTACCTAGTTTTGTAGCCGTAACTGTTGACCCGCTGGATCAATCAGGATCCCGCTTTGATGCGTTTCTATAATAGTTTTAAGCTTTCGAATGCTGGTGCATTCGATCCGATTCGAGAAAGGAAAGAGGGCCTTCCCGTACCGAATACTGATCTTCCGGTGTATTCGACCAGCCCAGCCATACAAAAATATATTAAGGTAGTGATGGTCATTTAATAATGGGTCTTGTTTTCTCAAGCTTTCGCTAGCTTTCCGCCCTCACGTTGTGTACCCTTTCGCAGCTCTTTGGAAGCCAGTGAATAAGAGTCACTTCGATCGGTCCAGAAGCGATCACAAGAAGACCAACAAGCACAGGAATATCGGGGGTGAATATATTATATGAGTTAGAGAGCTTCGCTCAACCAACTATCGATATACTCGCAACTTCTCTCACACTCTCTCCTTCCTTAATATGAAATGCTCCGGCTTCCCGCCAGAGCAACTACTACACACGCAAATATGGAGTGTCTTTGGAGCCTTGGAGTTGACCAAGTCCCTTCAGACAAAGTCTCGGGAGTTTTGCTCCGGACTCACACAATCAAGCACTCAACACACCAATGCACACCCGAGCCAGAGCCAAATCCACTACGCGCAGGCCTAACACAAGCAAGCGTACCTTGCTGGGTCTGGGATGCCGAAGAGGGGCCGGCTTCTTGGCTTGGAGGGCGAGCGACTTGAGCACTTGACCGCAGAATCCAAAGTCTATTATTGTTGGACGTGAGGCAAGTCGCCCCTCGTACTTAGCCGGGTTCTAGACTGGCTAGACTGACTACCTTGCGAATGACCCGAGATAGTGACATGGATAATGTCACAACGTCTGGGTCACTATGACACGTCACTAAGTCGGAAAGCCGGACCTGGTGCCGAGAATCCGGACCGGTTCAAGTGAACCGGACCGGTCCGGCATATCAATCCAGGCCGAGACTAATTCAATCGACTACCTGAAACTGTCTAAGTCGCTCGGCGGCGCCTCGCATGCTCCCTGTCGCCCACAGCGCCGGGTCGCTTCGTCACAATACCTCGCAGCGCCTTGGTGACGGTGGGCTGCCCGAAACCGGAGGCACTTCACCACATTCAGCGCTGCATTCCCGGAAACGCCTAACAAGATGAGATGCCGTTCAAATACGTGTCGAAGCAACTGTCGACATGAAGATGATTCGGCGTCTGTCGTGGGCTGCTGAATATACAACAGGTGAAGTCACTTGCGTTCGAATGTTCATGGCAGACGCAGATCAAGCCGAACGCAATGCCTGTTATAGTGTCCCTGTTGATGGGACCAGCCGTCTTTCAAGATGGAGAGCGTCAAGTGGTACAGCCGACAGCTTTCCGACGTGCTGAAGCGCCTTGTGTACAAATAAGTTTATCGTATGCAATACTCGCATGACGTCGAAGACTTTGAGGCCAGAGAACGGGCGCTTAATGGGCTGGGGAGCTGCGCGAAAATCTCTAAGCATGTTGTCAACCAATGGCTCACTGGATGTTTCACGGAATGGCAGTGCTACACGTCTCCTCCAGGGTTTGCAAAAAAGAAAAACCCTCTCGAGGCCTTTAACGCTGGCATCAAACGTAAGTACACCTAACACCTAGCATGACGATGTCACGCTGAATTGCCTCTTGCAGCTGCTGATGCGCTATGCGAAGCATCGATGCGTGCGGGTCCCTCCATTTGCCACAATGCCCTGTCCTTCTGACGAAATGAGATTTGCGCGTCAGATAGCGATCAACTAATAAATCACGCACGCGCGGCACACACACACACTTTGGGTAGAGCAGGGCTTTCATGTTTCACGGAATGGCAGTGCTACACGTCTCCTCCAGGGTTTGCAAAAAAGAAAAACCCTCTCGAGGCCTTTAACGCTGGCATCAAACGTAAGTACACCTAACACCTAGCATGACGATGTCACGCTGAATTGCCTCTTGCAGCTGCTGATGCGCTATGCGAAGCATCGATGCGTGCGGGTCCCTCCATTTGCCACAATGCCCTGTCCTTCTGACGAAATGAGATTTGCGCGTCAGATAGCGATCAACTAATAAATCACGCACGCGCGGCACACACACACACTTTGGGTAGAGCAGGGCTTTCATGTTTCACGGAATGGCAGTGCTACACGTCTCCTCCAGGGTTTGCAAAAAAGAAAAACCCTCTCGAGGCCTTTAACGCTGGCATCAAACGTAAGTACACCTAACACCTAGCATGACGATGTCACGCTGAATTGCCTCTTGCAGCTGCTGATGCGCTATGCGAAGCATCGATGCGTGCGGGTCCCTCCATTTGCCACAATGCCCTGTCCTTCTGACGAAATGAGATTTGCGCGTCAGATAGCGATCAACTAATAAATCACGCACGCGCGGCACACACACACACTTTGGGTAGAGCAGGGCTTTCATTTGAGCCCCCCCCCCCCCCCCCCCTACACACACACACACATACACGGCGGCGGCCAACGAGAACTCGCGCCGCAGTGGCGGTTGGCGTCAGACTCCGGGTCTGCGAGCGCTTTCTGGGTAATTCTGATACGTGGTTCGCGTTAGTGGGATATTCGAGAATCGCCGAGCTGAGTCTCGCTGACACCGCCGCTTGGAAAGGGTCAAGCGCATTGTCTCGGCGTCCCGTCTCGTTGGCAGTTCTAATGGGTTAGAGGGCCGTGGATAAGGTCCCGCTTATTCAACATAACTGCAGTATATCTCACTGGAGGGGTGGCTGTTCGCTCAACTCCAACCCACACTCGCCCTACCCACCCTGTGATTTTACTGTGCCCTGTGTAGATTCCGCATTTCCTCTGTATTTTTCACCTTTCGTCCATCCCGATTGACCCACTGGGTCAAAAGTTACGGGCACAAAACTAGGCGAGCGAAAAGGCTTGGCCGGCACTCCTTCCGCCGCAGCGAGCGCAGTCGTCAGGGCGCCGCCCGTAGACGTCACAACGGCTCCTGCAGCCGCTGCACCGACGGCGTAGCCGTCTCTGAGAGCCAACGCACGTGCTCGCGCCCATGGTCATTGAAGCTGTAACGGTCCACGACCGCACACAGCACCTGCGCTTGACGAAGGGTGAGCAGCCGCTCCGAGTCGACCCCTGTCGACGAGCGCCAAGGACTTGGCAAAAGGCGAACTCCTTGTATTCAGATTATTCCCCTTGGGAATAATTTCCCCTATACCTGATATCCCTGGTATCTAATACCCAGGGATATCACCTACTGAATCTAATAAAAGAGAGTCACTACATAGGGTAACTTTCCCCCTAAGTGGACCACACACATTATGTACCGACACAACACAACCTACTTGTGTAACCTTGTACCCCGTTACAGAAGCAGTGACCATGAGTGATCACCAAGAAGTATGATGGGTTTAGAGCTTGCCAAATCTGGTGCTAGTATCAACACTCAGTCACGCGATCTTCCTCGTGCTTTCTTTCGAGAGTTTCCCATGGCTATCTCTCTCTCGCATCTGCCTCCATCGGACCTTGGTTGAAGTCGATGAATGACCGAAGCCCGGAAAGGTGCCAAATCTCTTCCATATTGGGCTGATGCGCTCGCAAATACACTGCCTCAAATGCACGCAGCCCATGACTTTCCATGATAAAAAGCTCCGCTGGCGCTGCCACGGCGTAAACTGCAGTCTCTCTCTCTCTCTCTCTCTCTCTCTCTCTCTCTCTCTTCGTGCGAACGGGCTCCCGCTTTCACTCGAAATTACCTCTATCTAAGCTTATAATCATCCTCTTCTACTTCGCCACGAGACTGTCGGCGGCACGGGTGTGCGACTACGTCAAGGTGTCGAAAAAGTCGATCGCCAAGTGGTATGATCTCTGTCGCGGTTTCTGCTCGAAGGAAATGATTCGCATTAACTTGAAGGTGGGTGCAGCTACTCCTCGTTCACTGATCTCACCACTCTAACGTGTTGTACTACTCAGGTCGGAGGGAAGGGTCACATCGTTGAGATCGATGAGACCTTCCTCGCTAAGAAGCGAAAATACAATCGCGGCAAGAAGCATGAAGACTTTTGGGTCTTTGGCGGGTACGACCGCGCGAGTAAGAAGTGGTGACGTTCAACGATCGCACGAAGCCCACGCTAACCGCGGTGATCAAGGTATCGATTCTGCCAGGGTACGTTCGCCTTCTTGCCTAGGCTACATAGATCTGGCACGTTTGTATACGTGTCCTTCTAGAACGCACATCATTAGAGATAAGTTTGCTTCGTACGTGTCTACACGCTCGCTAACAACAAAATGTTGAAAGAAACGAACTACACATACACGTGGGTCAACCGCTCGAAGAACTTCGTCCACACGAAGACTGGAGGCCACACAAACGGCATCGAGGTCTACTGGGAAGCGAAATTGAAGTCCAAGATCAAGGTGGTTGAATTCTTTTATGATGGAACATGATGAAATGTCTTGTTGTGATGATGTGAACTTTGGGCTACGCGTGGCACGTTGACGATGGAGCAAATGTGTGCCATCGTTGATGAGTGCATGTGGCACACTTAACCCTTTCGTGGGAAATAGTTATTTTTTTGCCCTTCTGATGTGTCTGCAAAAGTGGGTAGTTTGAACCCCCTCAGAAGGGAACAATTTGTTCCCTTTGGCAAAAGTAGATAGGTTTCTGATAAAATCTGAGTCAACCAAAGTTGTTCCATATGGTGTAATATCCCATATGGTGGGGTTTTGTAAAATTTTTGTCACAAAATACGGTACGAAATATTTATAACGTCATTTCCAGAAGGGAAAAAATTGTTCCCTACTGCAGCTTATATACGTGACTTTTGTATACTGATACTGTTCCTATTGCAAAAATTATGACCACGAAAGGGCTAATTCTTTAGCGCGTCAGCTGAGTTTGATGTGGCGGACCGGTTTTCCGCGGGCTTTTCCAGATTTGTGGGACCGGGAACCACTGTGGTTCCCTAGGATAGGTCTAAACTTGTGTACTGCACACTAAATGGGATAGGTCTAAACTTGTGTACTGCACACTAAATGGGTATTTTTACTAGTTTTCGGTTGTGCCACGCTACTGGTACCGGGAAACGCGGTACCTGACTCCACTGGCGAATATTACCAGCCAGTTAAAGAATTCAGGGAAGTGTCTGGTTTATTACCGGTTCTAGCGGAAAATTACTGTTAGCTTCGTGTGTGCCATTACCCTTCTGTTCTAGTCCACGAACCCATTGGAATCTGATTCGCACCCACCAGTACCTCCTCGATTCTGGTTTAGTAAACAGTTTCTCCCGGTTATAAGAGGGACGGGGCAACCGGCCCACCCTTCGTAATAGACTTCTCCTTTTGCCTTGTCAGCTCCAAGCCTTCGAGCCTACAACAGCGGTTGCATCGGTGGCCACCCCGACATCCCGGTTCCCCAAGGTACTGGCTGTGTGTTAGAGTGCTCTGCCAGTGTGTTCTGCGTGTGTATGGGGGTTGTCTTGTGAGTCGTGGAATTTCTGTGGTATCTGAAGGTCCTAGCAACCGGTTTGCCTACCAAATCAGACAGCATCGGGTAGCAGGTCATTTCCTCTATTACCCAGCTTCTGAAGAACCGTCAAAAGGTACACAAGGTGAGGTGCTAATCGGGTGAGCATTCTATCTCGCTTGCGCTAGTCGTCTTCGGATATCTACGTGGAGAAAGCTTTGCCCACCTTCTGCGATCGCTTTGCCTGCTATTGAAACTGGGTTAGTCTGTCGTGACTGAACCGGACTCGCAGAGCAGCAGAGCATGAGTAGCTAGTTTGGGAAGTGTTTCCCGGCTCCTAGCGCTACCCCTTAGCTAGTTAGAGCCGGGTGGATTGTCAAAAGCGTACGACCACTACGTCACATGAGCAGCACTCAAGGGATTTGTGTCGGTGATCACCAAGCACCAGTCGTAGCCATCGACTTGGCCACCAGGAACTTGGCCCTTGCGGAGTGCTGGAGGAGTACAATACAGTGGTATCTCAATAAGTACGCAAGTACTGTTTGGATTATTCTAAGTGCAAACTGATAAGTGGGGAGAGCCGTTTCAGCTCATTTACGAGGTGTCGTGGGATCACGCTGCTGTCGGCGCCGCTATACGCACGAAAAGGGACCGCGAGAACACCGTTAATAATTGCACAGCGTGCGCCGTTAGTACTAAGGGACTTGACCTTCTCTGCACCCACTCGGCTGCTCTTCCGCTTGAGCTACATCTTACGGGCGTTTTCCTTTTGCTCATGGGTTGCATCTGGGCAGTCTTTCGCCCAATGTGGCCCTTTGCATACGAGACAAGCTGTGGGCGGTGGTCTCTGAGCTGAGTTTGCTTCCTTCTTGCCTTCTTGATCGGTTTGGTTGTCGCTACCTTCGGCGTGCTGCGCTGCGTAGCGGGTGAGTCGTCGTGCTTGGTCATCGGCGCGTTCTTCCTGCTAACCTTCGCGCTGTCCTTTCCACCACGAATATCTTGTGTGAGCATGTGATAATGTTGTTGCTCACGCGCGCGTTGTACAAGCGCATCGTAGAGCAGCAGATCATCGCATTCACGCTCAGGGTGAGCCTATGGTGAACATGTCAGACGGGGAATACATTCAGAAATGTTCTTACTTGGTTTTTGGATTTTTCCGGCTTGCGATTTGGGTGTTGAAGTGTTGCGTCGGCACTTTGAAGTGTTGTGGACAATAGACTCCAGAAGCAATATTTGTCAAAAACAGTCACAAGAGGTTGCATGTGAATTGAAATCCTGCCTGGATTTTAACGACCGTTTCCGCGCTCTCCGCACTTGAGCGAAGTGCGGCAGCAGCCATGATTTATGTTTACCCGAGATGAATTACCACTGTCTGCGATATCAAACCTCCGGAATAGATCGGGTAGTCGTTCCTCGGTAGTTGTCCCTGCTTGCTGTTCTCGCTTGATGCGAGCGACTAAATTCTGCATGTCGTGTGGAAGCATTGCCTTTCCTACAGTATCAAAAGTTGTTAGTGACACCTACAACGACAAATGAACAGAAGCAGGCACCGGTCGCGATCAGGAGTTCTTGTAATATTCCATGATTTGTTGCACCTGTCCTCATCCAGGTCTTCATGTTGTAAAGAATTCCAGGTTCGGTTATACGTCGATTTTCGGGGTAGAGTGTGTAGAGCTGTGGTGGCGACCAATGATATCACTTTAGTAGTGCCATTGAGAGTCACAGTCGCGTTGATCTGTGCCGTACAACCTGTGTACCGAAGTGTCTTGCGCTTGCGGAGTTGCTTTCCCTGAACTTCTTCATCCGGGGTTTGCCCATTTTGCTGTATCTGTAACTTTTTTTTTCTTTTGGGGCTTAAAACCGTGAGTACATAGAAAAGATTTGGAGTAATATATCCAGCTAGCGTCCAACAGAAATTCTTCCTGGGCAACCGCTCCATTGCGCGCCTCGACATTCTTCTAGGTTCGCGTCTTGAACAGTTGATGAGTATCAGCGCAAAAGACATCTGAAGTGGCTCTGGACTCGTCCCAGGAGGCGAACGTTTGCTGCAATCCATTCGCAAATTCACCACAAGTCTTAGAAGGTTTATGCAACTCCAACACCTCAATAGGGAAAGCCAAGCTAGGGTCGACGGCGACCGCACCATCCATAGACGGTGCTTCGTCAGAAGATTGAGAGTCTGGGGCTCGTTTCGCAGTAACTCGTCTTACTATTCGCTTCCGTTGGCCAGCGGCGTTATTCACGGTCTTGGGTAGCCCTGCACTGTACGAATCTTCAATTGGGGCAGGTGGGAAATGTACTATCCCCTCGTCTGAACACGGCTTGGGTTTTTGTAATCTTTTGGTGTCAGAACTCCTTGCGGCTGTCGGCTTTGTTGCAAGCTTTTGATTGATCTTTTTAGGAGCCCTTTGTTTGCCCTTACCCGTAAAGGGATGGGGTCGCTTTGAAGGGAGCCGCAATGGCTTGACTCTTGGTGGCCTATCAGAGGAGTTAGAATCATCTGCTTCAAACTCTCATCCATCATCATTGCTCTCTCTGGATTCTTGGCCTTCTTTTTCATCCCCCAAACCCTCGCTGCTGGTTGTGTCAACACGACTTATCGTAACTGGTGGCTCTCCGCGTAGAAGCGCTCTTTTGGATCATAGCTCTCGTGTGTACTGTATGCCTGATGGCACAGCAATCACCCCTTTAGCAGCATTAGTGTCAACCGCCCCCCCCCCCCCCCCCCCCCCCCCAGCTGATTACGTAGGGCCGTGCCAAGCGATTGTGGACAGGATCTCAATCGGTACAATCACCGATGGGTCGTTGATCAATGCCCCGCAGCGCCTCGTTCCGCGTAGTTGGCGAGATGAATGTATCGACCTACGGAGGTTGCCTCAAGCCCACAAAAGCCTAAGAGCATTGATGACATCTGCGTCAATCGCCGGCTCTGATTTTAAAAGAGGTTTTGTTCTCTACTTACCGATCTCACCCTGAAGCGGAGATAGCGGTCGTAGTTAGCCACCCTATGAGTCTGTACAGCATTGTATTGGCTGGCGAATCTATGTCGGACGCCTTCACAATCTCCTTCGCTGCGCCAGCTCGACGCGTCTCTTCGCGCTTGCTCGCTGCACTTCGCGCAAAACGGCTCGTCCTCGAGCAATACTAAATTCTGCTTGCTGAACATCTATTTTTGAAGTGCCAACGTTCACTGAAAACTTCCCTTCCGTTTGTTTCCATCGAAAGGAATATTTCCTTCGACACTTGGGATGTGTCGCTTGTGTACAGACTCATAACCTATGTCTACGGATTAGCTCTGTATGCCTATTGAAAGCCGGCATACTACTGACGTAGCTTCTAGAAGCTGTGGCAGCTATTGAAGCAACATTGAATGATTGTAATTTGGTCTGAACAAAACTGAAAAATCCACATCCGCAGGCCAATAAAAACCGCTGCAATAGCATGCTGAGTTTGAAGCCCACAGCCTGTCAATTTGGAACTCAAGCTCACTTTGCTCTGAGACTGAAAATCGCTAAACACGTATCCGAAGACCGCGTTGATGAACTAAAACAATCTGCGAATACCTAAACGGCTCCATCACCTCAGCTGAAGAACTTACTGCGAAGTATTAACGTATACCTAGTCCTGAAAGTCGAAAGTACTTTGTCACTGAGCAGCCTGTCCGGTCTGGATTGAGTATTGATAACAACAGCACCCATCCTTAACTCGAGTACTAGGATAGCTAAGTGAGTCTCCAGGCGAAAGATACACCTTATGACTCACGATGGCGGCTGCAATGTATTGGTAAACGGAAGACTTCAGTCAATCTAGACGTTAATTTCTAAAGCTCCTAAGATATCTATGTGATCCATTTGATGATCTTAAACGGAAAGATGAAGTCCGACGGCAAGACCAAGAACCATGGAAGCGAGCTGGGTGGACGCTCTCAGGTGTTCAAGCTCGGTATATCGGGTATGAGGGATCAGGCAATATGGTGGTCGGGAGATTTGTGGCAGGATTGCCTTCCGACACCGAGGACTTCGCAATTAAGACGCCAATGTTCGCTCAGACTGATGGTGAGGACACAGTTTTGGGAAGAGATGTTCGAGGCGACAGTTCCAGGTGCTCCACCTGCTTTCCAGGCGATTTGCCGGTTTGGTCTCGCGTCCATGGCTCTCCACGAGCCTTTTGGCTGGGAGCTCTTCACAAGAACTCCCAGCCAGCCATCTCCTTTTCCTCCACGGCTCTGTTCCGACCGAAGAGGCATGCTCGTTTACAGCAACTCCGCTGGAGAGTCGTTTGCCACAACTACACCGTCCAAGATCTTATTCGACCAACTAGCATCCGACCGCATATCGCATTGGTCGCCTCACTGAGACTCATGGCGACGTCACTCAAAGAGATGAAGGACGCTGTGATCAGCGAGACGAACGGCGGATCAAACAGCACGTTGCTGCGTCCCAGCTTACCGCGGAATCGATATCGATTATAGTGTCTACGGCGATGGAGCGTTTTCACGACCGCCTCGATTCACCCTTGCCGATCTCACTGCAAGATCGCGGACACCACCGAGCAACCCAGTCGCTGAGCCGGCGTTCCGTGGTTCAAGCGGCTGGAACAATATTTTTCAGGTGCCAGAGGGCCTCAAATTCACGCATGGAACAATCGCGAAACTGTGGTAGCATTGGTGCGTCGGTGATCCGCCTTTGCGGTTGTTACAAAAATACCACATGCGCATGCACGACATAAAGCGGCAACTCGCAGAAGTCAAGCGCCTAATGCAGCGTGTCGAAACCCTCTTTGCTCCGGCTGATCTTGCTCTGGCAAGAACTTCACCGGCCCACGCTGAGAGCCAGTTTGCTTAGGTTCGACCAAATCTTCAACTACAAGCCGCAACCGCGCGTGGGAGACCACGCAACTTCGAGTCGCTCTCGTGGCGAACGTTTGCTCATGAGCTAAAAATGAAAGTTCCAACCTATTTTCCTTGTGTCAATGGCCCTTGCTTTTGAACTGCTCTCGAATCGCTTGACCTCAATTCGCCGTCGCTGATGGATCTGCGTTGTGCCACGCGACCCACGCGTGCTGGATCTTGCGGGCCGAAGCGATACAGTGAGCGTAATAAGTTGCATTTCGTGTCCCCGCGCCTCTGCGAGGCCTTGCGTGGTCTCTAAACTCTCCTCAATGACGTCATGGAGCAAACGAGACGAAGTTGGGGAGCTTTTGCGAATATATTGGCCACACATCTTGGAGTTGCTTCACTCGACCTCCAGACCGACGTCGGTGTGTCGTCGCAGCCTACATCGCCACAGTCACTGCTCTACGCAAACCGCTCCGCAGACTCGAATTCTGCCACACGACTCGTCGTTCACCGACGATATCCATCACATTCTGAAATTTGTCTTCTCCGACCAAAATTGTGAAGGGCGAAGAATCAGATGTTGGATCTCGCCGGGTCTTTTGACCGCGAGATTTGCCCAATTAGATCTTGGATGACCGAAGATACTCATAGAAGTATTGATAGCATGAATTTTCTGGGCAAACAGACAGTTTCTATTCTGACTCTTTGAGTCTGTGGGGCACTTCAAGAACGCCACGATGGACGAACTGGACGCTGAGGTTGCCTACCACCGTTCTTTCCTGGGCGCACGGCGCTTGTTCAGGAGACTATCTCCACGTGCCTTCTGACGGCACCACAAAATCTGGGACAGGTCTGCGAACTTTTTGTCGCTTCGCTGGTATATCATGGCGAGTTCCTCCGGCAAACGCTACCCCCAAATCATCTCTTGTTCGAGACGGCGTTGTTTCGCTCAACGCAATTAATTGACGACCTGGTGCGCGTTGTGCAGTGCCACAACTATACTGCCACCGACCGAATCCGACCGACGTGCCGCCACACGTGGGCATTCTTGTGACTCTATTATGCTGGAGACTCTCGTGTTTCTTAAAGCCTGGCGCTCTTGACGTGCCGACGACGATTGCCTCTGGACATTTGCTCAAGCAGCTCTGCTACACGAAGCGGCGTGCCAACGAGCTCTCCAGGTTTCCCGGACTCGCCTGGGCTCATAACCTGTGAGCACAGGCAGAGCTACAATAGAGAACAATAGCGACACTTGTGTTTCCACTCAGTAAGAATGGGATTACCGAGGGGAAAAGCTCGACCGCTGACAAACCCCTCTGTGTGGTTATCCTAGGAGGTTCCTAACGCTAACTGACTTGTCCCCTATTGGCCATCACACATCAGCTACCTCAAGGGAACCGTCTCAACGTCAAGTTCCTTTCTCACACTCCCCCTGAGCACGACGTTCCTGAGAGTTTGGAATCTTGTGTTGCTTCTTGACGCTTCGTCGAAGTGCACCCGACGTTTTTGGTCGGTCAATTTCATACATACTTGATTTCGATACCACGAATCTTGTATGTCCGCCCCGTGCCCTTGAGTGCTGCAATCGCACCTTGGTTGTCCTGGTGGAGCACAACTTGTTCATGTGCAATGCCGAGTTCCTTGCACAAGTTGATCAACCACAAGTTTTTGCATCTAGCGGAATTCGCCTACAACCGCAGAGTGCATTCGTCGATCGGCATGTGTCCATTTGAAGCTGATCTGGGCTATGTTCCATACATGGCAGACGATATTGCTGCAGACCCAGGATTCAAAAAGTTGGATAAGGCTGCGCAGACATTCTTGCTTCGACAAGAAGTGTTTTTGAAGAAGGCAAAAGATGCAATTAGTGAAGCACAAGAGCGTATGAAGTCGTATTATGACAAGAATCGCATGCATCAAGAGTTTGAAGTTGGTCAACTCGTGCTACTCGACGGCAAGAATCTTGATATTCGCCACAAAGGCTTCGCATCGACAAGCAAATTGGCACCAAGATTTATCGGACCCTACCCCATCGTGAAGAAAGTCCATCAAGATTCGTATGAACTTGCCATGTCGAAGGATCTTCGTATCCATCCCGTTTTCCACACATCTTTGCTCAAGCCGTATATGAAGGATAACAAACGCAAACAGCAGACTACGAAGGTTTTGCTTGCGGACGGCATTACTGAAGGACAACTCATCGAAGCTGTCATTGGGCATCGAAAGATTCGTGGAAGAGACCAGTACAAGATACACTGGCTCGGAGAATCAAGACGCCAAGCCACATGGGAACCCGTTGAAAACCTGAAGCAGATTCCAAGTCTCATCGAAGCATACTGGAAGTCTGTGCAGGGGGGCCTTCTCTCGAAGGGAGGTCATGTGACGCAGCCAGAAAAGAATGGCTCGCGTCAGAAGGGTTAGACAACGACCTTGATTTGGTTTCAGTATATTATACTGAAACTAACGGCTTCGTAAAGGCGTTGGTCAGCCTCCTTGACGAGCAGCGAGTCGATTTCCCTCTGGCTTGAAATCGAGAGCGCCTCCAGACGGTTCACCAGCGACTCGATCTTCTCACCGCGCGTAGCGAAGTTGCCAGACTCAAGGTTCTTGACAGCCTCAGTAGGCTTTGCCTTCATGGTGACGACGATGTTGACTTTGCCGGTCTCCTGGAGCTTGCGGTGGACGCCGTGGTGGATCTGCGGCGTGGCAGTGGCTGTCGCGAGGAGGCCAGCGATGGCAGCGAGGGTGAGGTGGATGTTCATTGGAATACTTGGGACAACAGAGGAAATTGTGGAATGCGGATCGAGAGAAAGCTCGACGAACTACTCTACGACGTGGATCTGGTCGGGTGATGAGTGAGAGAGAGAGAGAGAGAGAGACAGAGAGAGAGAGAGAGGAGGTACCCAACCAACGAAGGATGCCCTTCAGTGTGAGTCACAGTAGACAGGAAAGGACTACACCTAGAGGCTCATCCCGCCTCAGATTTTCTCGAATCGCAGACACGTCGCGGTAGAAACAAGGTACAAGACCCGGAAAGGATTGCGATCCCATAGACATCACCTTCAGAGCAAACTTGCCAGGAACGATATTGCTGATTCGGCAAATGGAAGGACCAGAAGGATCACTTGCGTGTAGCACCCACGCCGCGGGATCTCCGATACAGTACTTGATGGATGAAAGCATGGGATCCTAGCCTGCTTGATGCAAGTGATGGACTTTCCCCGAAGAATGTATAGGCGTCAAACTGCTGACGAAGCGCTTAGGAAGCGAACACTATTAGAGTGATAAGAGTGAAGACATGGAATGATCTGTGGTCATGTCATCCGCCATAGCCTGAATTGAAGATCCAGACTCACGCCCTATTTTCGTCAATTAATCGGCCAAACCATTCGGAGGAGATGGCTTTTCTATGATGCATAACTGAGCGCCAGCTGGTTAGTGTTCTCAGATGTCATCATCTCCTGGAGAATAAAGGGTCGATCGTGCGTTCACCCAAATGCGGATTATGACGTCAATCAAAATTGTGGCTGAGGTTGAGCTTCTGTTCGATGGAAGTCATATGTGACCCTTGTGTTCTCTACGTGCACACTGACTTCCACCGGCCGACGAAGAATTTGTTCTCTCCGTTACCGCAAAACCTCGTAGAGCTATACGAAAATTTGCAGTCGATACCATTAGTTGATCCCTTTGGGTTCTACTTGAAAACACTCACACGCTAGTAGTACTTCGTCGAAGAACTACTAACGTTACCGATAGTGCGAGTGAGATACCCTCCACAATACGTAGTTTGGTTTACGACGTGAGGGTAAAATATTTTCGTTTGTATATTGGTTGTACACCAAGGAAAGCCATACTAGGATGCCTGCTTGAGTCACGTATCCTCTACGCCGTGGCTGGGGTCTGGCGGAGTCCTCGCAACGCGCTCAAGATGTTCAATCGGCCGTGGCCAAAGTGGTTGTTGGGGAAAGCCGTCTCTGGAATGCCACCGCAAGTGTCTTCGCCACCGCGACCCGTCGAGAGCGTCGGGAGGAAGTTGCTCTGGTCTGTGGTTGTCGTCAAGCGAGTGAAGACGTCGTTGTACTTGAGGGTCGGCTCAGCCGACAGCAGCAAGGCGACCGCTCCCGACACGTGCGGCGCCGCCATACTCGTGCCCGAAATGTTGCGGAGCTCGGTGTCCGACGCGTTGCCACCTGACGTGATGAAGAGGCCAGGCGCCGAGATGTCGGGCTTGACAAGGCCGCTTACCGTCGGTCCACGGCTCGAGAAGTACGCGAGCGTCTCGTTGCTGCTCGTCGCACCGACACCAATGACGTTGGTGTAGTCCCCAGGCGAGCCCGCGGTACCACAGTTGGGGCCAGCGTTTCCCTGAGAGAAGACTGGAATGATACCAGCAGCTTGCCAGGCGTCCACGACGGGCTGGTACCAGGACTGTCCACCACCTCCGCCCCACGAGTTGTTGATGATGTGAGGAGCCTTGGAGCAGTCCTTGTTCTGGCCCTTGGTGTCCGTCGGGCACGTGAAGAACTCACCGCACTTGACGAGGTTGAACTCGTAGCACGATCGACCGATGCAACCAAGGCACGCGGCCCATTTGGCACCAGGGGCGACACCGTATCCTCTCGAGCCCGCGATCGTGCCAGCGACGTGGGTACCGTGGCCGAGGGTGTCAAACGGCAGGTCCGACTGATTGTCGGGGTCGTACCAGTTGTAGCTCTCACGGAAGCTATCACGGACGATCTGGTGTGTCCAGCGCACACCGGTGTCGAGCACGCCGACCACGACATTCTGGCCAGTGTTGCCATTCGCCCACAATTGCGGAGCCTGGATGCGGTTAACGCCCCACTCAATCGTGGCATTCGCGGTGGTCGACGTTTGCTCCTGGACCTCGGGGAACGAAAGCTCGGCGACAAACTGTTCACGGATGCTCTCTACGCCTGGAAGCGTCGCCAGCTTCTCGACCAACTCAATCGTCGCGCCATTGATCAAGCGAGCGTTCAACGCCCACGAACGGTGCTCGGCGTCGTAGAGACGCTGACTGGCTTCTTTGGCCAGCAAAGCGTCGATCTCCTTCTGGCTCTGGGCCGCGAGCGAGTCGAGACGGTTGACGAGCGCTTCAATCTTCTCACCACGCGAGTCGAACGTCGATGACTGAAGTTCACGCAGAGCGCGGGACGGCGTGGCCTTCATGGTGACGACAATGTTCACCTTGCCATTCGCCTGAAGCGTGCGGTGGACGTTGTGGTGGACGTGAGGGGCAGCCGAGGCTGAGGCCACAGCAGCAGCGGCGAGAGCGAGCAAGAACTGGAGGTTCATCCTTGAGGAGAGACGCTTGCGTTGGCCGAGGGGAATTGGACAATGAACAACTTCGAAGAAGGTTGACCGCGGTGGTCAGAGAGCGACAGCGAGAGGGACAAGGAGGCGAATGAGAAGCACTCGGTTGACCACGTGTAGTTAAGCGATCAACCGTTTTGAACAGGCGCATCACCAAATTCCAGCATTTCCCTTGGGCTGTCCATTCCACCGATCTCCCCATCTTGGAACGGTCGCATTGCTTGGAGCATGGTCGCTTAGTGGGCGCGTGACCTATCATAGATCGTACTAATCACGTAGTCCAGAATGCCAGAGAACATACAGAAACTCACTTAATCCAAGTGTCGCATAGAGTGTGCTCTGACTGCCTGGGGCAAGCCATCACCAGCTAAAAGCTGATCAGGATGTGAATTTGTGAAAACCAAGAGTAAACGGCAAGTGGTGGAGTATCGACCATACAATCTCCAACTGTATGATTTAGGACGCCAGTAGTTACAAACTAGACTCCCACACTCGCTTCCTGTTAGCACTTGGAAGTTTTGTTGATAAACACTCGGACGATCGGGTCGATCTCGATGGATTAAGATGCTCCGGCTTTGTGTGACCCCAAAACAAGATCAACTTGAAGTGAGGGACGTTTTATGTGCTATCTGCCATCACAGCAAGGGCGTTATCAGATCGACTCTGACCACCAAACTTCGGATGTGTTGAGCCTCATCCCCCCAGCTCGCTTTGGGCATTCTTTCTTTAGAAAGAATGCCCAAAGCGACAGATTTCTTTTGCATTCTTTGCGTTTGTGATGTTCTACAGAATAGCACAAACGCAAAGAATGCAAAAGAAATCTGTCAACTTCACTCCGTCATGGAGTGCATCGTTACCGTTGCATCCGTGCTCATGCTGATCGCGTGATTGGATACGGAGGGCTGCGTCATATCACTCTCACGTCAACAAGGAGCGCTAGCAACTGACGAGAACCCAATCATACACTGTACAAGTTCAAGCGGCTGCAGCAGTGTACTGTATCGCCTGCTGGTGAAAATTGTCTCGGAGACACGCTGACACGAGTGATCTGGCCGACACAAGCGCTGTGCTCGTGAGCAATTGCAGGAACTCAGCAATTCTTGTGTACTAGGTACAGCAGTAGGTTGTCGTGAGCTTGTGCTCGGCCATGATTTGAAACACCTCTGCTCCGATTGCATCGAGCACTACACAGATTTGCAGTCTATTTGTTTGCTTATCTAAAAATCCGTAGCCGACATAAAGCCACTTAATCTAAGGGCTACCCTCTCTCTAGCAGCTAAGCTCTGGTGCCGCATTTGGCTAGCCGGGTAGTGCATGTGGCTGCTGGTGCTGTATTCGTATCCATGACGAGGTTCGCTGCTGCGTCCGCTATTACTACATTGAATATTTTCTGGATACAGCTCTTGCATGTCCAAACCCGTGATCTTCGCAAGCTCTAGTTGACGAGATTTACCTCTGCACAAGAGATCGACCTTTTCCAGTTGTTAATCAGAATTGTCGAGAAAGTCGTGGATATGAACCGGGGTTCATTAATTATGCGCGTAGAACGCGATAACTCTTGCGGCAGCCACAACTGACAACTCGCACAGTCCTGAAAAAAAGGAACTGCCTGCCCACTTACGCTTCTCTTCACTCTCTCCCTCCTACCCTCTCGCTCGTACTAGGTGCACACGTCTCGAATCTACTCGTCCAGAGCTACCTAGTCTTCCTTAACCTTCGTAATGTATTCACGCGATTCCAAACTGCTTGAGTGTGACTGTAGTAGGCATTCGGTTACTAGAGCACGAAAGCCATCCAACATCAACGAAATATCTTTTACAGTAAGCAAATTCTACTCCAAAATCACACGCACAGTTACGCACGGCCTCGATTGGGTTTGGTAGTTGGGTATATGGAAACGCAACGTGGAATATTGCATATCGTCCAAAAACCTAAGGCTTAGGATATAACGCGTAGCTGTACGAATGTCAGTGTTCTGCATCATCAACATTATCATGTATTGATTGGAGACGTGTTATGTCTCGTTGACTCGGCCAAATTTTAGGCCGTGCTCGGGTACACCATTCGAATCCAATCACGGACGACTCGGAAGTAATTTTTTTTTGCACCGCAACAGTTCCATCGACGCGTCGGCTCAAGCGAACCGAGTTTTATGCTGCTATGGGGTAGAACCGCGGAGTGGAATCCGGGATGTTACGGGTGATTGTTTCAACCGGAGAGTGGTTTGCCTTTCGGCATGCTGCCGAACGCGGAGGGAGAGCGCACCCATTCCCTTCCCGAAGACCTTCATTTGTCTAACTGCCTTTGACTCCCGGAGATAGCCATCTCAATTCACATCCCTCGAACCTAGAAGAGAACACAATACCATGTAGTCTCCAAGTTGTGACTGGCCACATATCAACAATCTGTCACTAAGATCGATTGATGTCGAGATTTAACTCTTCCGGACGACAGTCAGTGCCCTCGTGAGTGGAGACACAAGCCAAAACCAACCTGAGTTGCAGTGAATCTCGAGAAGTCACCTTCAATACCAATCGTATATATCAGCCGAAAATCCACGCGGACAACCTGAAACACGTGTGATACATCTCACACTTCGAAGTATGAGATGTAGCAGATTGATACGACTCACAACTCCCAGCGAGTCACTGGGATGCAGTCAAGATAATGAATCCGGTCAACCTCGTCACTTCGCGAATTGCTCGACCACAGCATCGTCCTACGAATACACGGCCACGACCGACTCGCCATGTTCAGAAAGTTCATCTTCGCTGCTGCAGTCATCTTGCTTAAGAACGTTGCGGCCGCTGTACCTGACTGCACCGGCAGTGAAGCACTCATGATCTTCCGTCTCAAGGACGAGGCCAGCGCGAGATGCACGGCCGATTCGGGCTTTGTCGCGGTCCCGCCTTCCGGCGACCCGAATGATGCGCAGTTGTTAAAGATGTGCGCATCATCAGCGTGTCAGTCCACTGTCGCGAAGATCGCCTCGGAGAATCCTAACAATTGCAACCTCTCATTCGGCACTAATTTCACGGTGAACCTTTATCTGCTCACAACGAACTTCGTGTCGAATTGCGCACGCCTCATTTCCACCCCCGTGCCAACAACGACGGCCCCGGTTTCACTATACTGCTAACTATTTGATGGGACATCAGTGCAGCGAGCGGTCGTTTTAACAAGCATGTAGTTCTCAGTGAATAGACAGCGAGTAGTTCGGTTTTGTCACCAATCGCTACTCAGTGCAGAGAAGTCTGCGTACGTCAATTGCACACGTGCGAGACATTTAATACCGAGTCAGTCTCTATCCACTTGCTCGCTCTTTTCGGCAAAGCAAATCCAGCCATGGTCTCGAGGATCTTGTGTTGGTCCTTGTGGTCTCTCGCACTCGCTGATACTAACAATCCTGGATGCCTTCCCAGTACAACCAAGAGCCCACCACTCAGCAACTCGAAGGCCTCCCACAACTCCTCTGCTTGGTCTACGTCCGCGGCATTGCTAAGTACAGCCTCAAGACGTAACGTGCGCTTTGTCAATCATCGCACGACACGCCAACTTCTCACTGTCTTCGTGTAGTATCCAGTCAGGGCCAGCGCTACAATCGTGGTACGGCGAGTAATTTGCGACTATAAAGTGGTCGAAGAGCGTGCTTGGGAATCCATTCACGAAGAGATATTCCCAGCACACTCTCATCGCCTCGCCAAACGTTTGCTACGTGTATTTGCCCACACGAAGATCCTCGTATCCAAACATCCACGCAGCAGTCACCAACATTCGATCGACGCGAACACCCGAGTCAGATACCTCCGCATCACGTCGCATGGAGACAACATGTTCTAGGACTTTTGTGTAGTTGTCTGGCACTGCGAAGCTTCTGTTGCTCTCAAGGAGAATCTTCTCAACGCGTCGCCGGGCCTGATCGACTTTGTCAAGTCTTGTTCAACTGACGAACTCAACTGAAAAAAGTATCTTTTCATCCAATGACTCTTCCTTTGTTGCGATGAACGCAAACTCGGCATCTGGCTGGCGGGTGAAGATTAGCCTAACCCACTGCAACACAGCTTCAGCTATAAATCGCCCATACATCGCTGAAGCTGCTTGATATCGGTTGCCATTAGGCTCGCCTGCATCCAAGCAGTCGTGTATGCCTCGAGATCGACACATACGAGATTACACTTGTCGTCACACGCAACACCGTGTAAGGCAAATTGCCGTACGATTTTATAAATTCTCCACAACCCAATCGTCGCGTTCTGGTGAGCCTGGAGCGTGTAGTGCAAAGGTGACATCCCATGCTACATTGAATTCCAATCCTTCGTTGAGTTCACGGTGCGTGAAAAAATCCATTACATGATGCGCCTACCTTGTCACAGTAATTTTTTTTTGGCATTCTGTAGAGAAGGTGACCGTTTGTGGAGTCAAGTTTGTTTATGCAAGCTATATGCAACAAACTCCTGTCGTCCTGTACACAGGGTTCTGCATGTTAGTCGCTCGTTGATAAAAATGATAGCACAACGTATCATGGACTTGCATCATCGACGGTTGTAGGTTGAACTCAGAATCCAGAAACTGAAGAATTCCGAACGCAGATCATCGTATCCAGCTGTGAAAACAGCGTTCAGTGCTGTCTCTCCGGCCTAGATTGGGAAATATTGCATCACTTAACTTGAAACCAATAGATCTCTACCAACATTGTTTCGGGCATTCACGTTGCACCCAACTTTGACGAGTATTCTCACGGCTTCTACCGCACCGGAACGACAAGCGACAAGTAGTGGGGTTAATCCATCCTTATTGGGAACAATTTCGCGTAAAATAGAGGAAGAATTGCTTCTAAAACCAGTCTCGTACCTTACAAATCGCTTCGACCTCGCAGTTGGTTTCTAGTAGGAGATTTAATACGGTGACGTCGTGACCCCTTTGTGCACAGGCTTTATGTAGTGCTCGCCAACCGTTCTAATTCCGCAATAGTCGGATTCAATATTCCTTTCTGCACAAAACACTACTGATCAAAGGCTTTACCTTGCCAGTAGCCTCCGAATTGCTTTTTGCTTGCAGAAGTGCGCGTACAATATCCGCATGTCCTGCGGATGGAGCGATGATGATGATGCAAATGAAGTCTATTGAGTTCAACGAGTGTGAATCCTAATAGCTAGAGAGGCTCGGTGTGGACCCTGCTAACGCTCAACGTAGTCGGTCTGGGTGGACCACCACGGACGCAGGTCTGTAGCGAGCATATGTCGAAGGGCAGAGTGGCCGTCGAGAGAGGTAGGGTGATTGGCGTGCGTGTTGGCTCGCGAATTCATCGCGTGGGTGGTCAGCGCGTTCGCCATCGTGAGCTCCGATCGTGGGAGGTGGTGCCAGCGGCAGATGCCGAGGCGATCGGCGTGGGCGCGTGCTTGGTCGTACAGACGACGCAGGTGAGGGCGACGCGGCGGGTGTCGCGTACGTAGAAGGCGTAGGATGATGCCATTGGAGCCGCCGACTTCAACGTGGTCGAGGCGGTGCGATAGGGCGGCCTGTAGGCCAGCAAGGAGGCCTCGGAAGGCAGCTTGGTTGGGCGTCATGGAGCACGAGTCAAGACAGATCGCTGAACTCCAGATGATGGAGGCTTCCCCTGACGCTGGGGTGTAGCGCACAAGCACAGCTCCGGCTCCTCCGGGGCCGGGGTTGCGATGAGTATCGCCAGCAAATAGAAGCAGATGCATCGTTGTCGTGGAGCGGATGGAGCGAGATGAAGCGCGTTGCAACCTCCTACGAATGACCGTCATATGTGAAAATGTATGAACAAAACACAGCACGTCATTCTCAATACGAACACATACCGTGCCCACAGCCTCAATGTTGCACTTCGCATTGATGAGGGAGCGTGCAGCTTCAGAATGACCATGCATGCACGCATAGTGCAGCGCCGTGTAACCATCGTGCACGGTAATTTGCGCTTTGAAAGACATGATGTAGGACCAAGACGAAGATCAACTAACCTGGCCTGCCTTGTTCATATCACATTTTGCTTCAATCAACAACCCAACGATGTCATTTACACTCTCCTCTGAGTGTCCATAGCACAAATGATGAAGCGCCGTTCGTCCCTCTACGATAGAACCAGTCGCGAGTTGAGAATGATAACCCAGCTCTTTGAAGAACACACTGTCAACCACACCAACGTTCGACCTCGCACGGAATAAAATCTTCACGATGTCCTGTT
Organism: Pythium myriotylum; assembly: GCA_023091665.1. Taxonomy (NCBI): domain Eukaryota; phylum Oomycota; class Peronosporomycetes; order Pythiales; family Pythiaceae; genus Pythium; species Pythium myriotylum. The sequence goes on from JALJCQ010000004.1 coordinate 142,890, forward strand.
GTTTCTTTCTGCAAGCTTTGAGCAAGGCCGTCTTTCCGGACTGTGCATCAATAGCAGTATGATCAGCACGGAAACCGAACACAGCATCCCGATGGAACCTACGGTTGTCATTGCTTCAAGATTGCAGTTCGCGCTCAAGAGCATTTCGACAACTTCTGTCCAGCCATGCTTACTCGCAAAATGCAACGCAGTCTCGCCTTCCGGAAACGATGACGAGTCTATGCGACGCCGCGCCATGGAGTGCTGTCCATCCATTCTAGAGATCTCCGCCAAGTCAGTTAGGTGGCGACTTGCAGATATCCGAGACCTTCAGCTTCCCGCACCGCTGGATCTCGCGCATCCACGTCCAGGCCCTCACGAGCCCGCAGCGACGCCACGTCCGCGTCGTCACCGGGCATGATCGCACGCAGCAGCGCATCGCCAGGCGGCGCAGCGACTTGAGCATGAGCTTGAGGTCGGTGGCGAAGTCAACTGGCGACAAATGAAAAGTTGATGGAATCGGGCGCTGTTGACGTGCTGAGTCTTTTTGCAGAGGTACGAGTTGACCTGCACACCAGTGTGCTGTGGACTCTCTGCTCGCGTCGTTTCTGCTTGGTGTTGCTGGCTCGTTCGTCCGATCATGGCACAGCGATCGTGCACTTCGTTTGTGGACTGTTCGTGCTTTCATTCAGCTCCATCGACACGAATACGTTCGAGTTTTGGGATGATGATGCGAGTGCAGCGTAGTGAGTTTAACGTACTTTCGAGTTGTATACTCGCTCTTGAAACAAAGACGGTCACCTCCCAGGCATTCGTTGGGCTTGAATGATACGTATCTCCACTGAGGTTCATTTCGTGGATGGAGGACCAAACCGAGACGCGTCTCATCGACTGTCTTTTCTGTACGCGTTGACAAGTCTGTCACTAACACACTGTAGGAGGTCGAACAGATGCAAGATGCAGAACGAACCGTGACAACCTAGGACCTACCCGAACCGACAAAGAGCAAACGACGATTGGAGAAGGCAGACAGAGCTGCCCGGAGTACACACCCGCCGAGCGATGTCCACGCTCGTCTTCTTCCTCTTGATCGTACTATTACGAATACAGGAGCCACGATGTCCACGCTCGTCTTCTTCCTCTTGATCGTACTATTACGAATACAGGAGCCACGATTGAGAAGCTAGACGTCGTCGACGCCAACCCGAGATTCCCGACGCCGTGAATGCCGTTGGGGCGCTTGTTTGTCACTCGGCAACATCCCGAGCGGACACCATGTTTACGAAAGTGTGTATGCAGCCATCGATACACACTTTGCAAACAGAGCACGCTTGAAGTTGACTTTTTTACAAGCCCCTGGACTTGATATGCCGGATCGGTCCCGTCAACAATTCCTGTGATTTCGCGATTCGTCCCGCGCACGCCATTCTTCGATCTCGCGCCGGCCAGCCACACAGCATGGGAGAGAACAAGCCCACGAGCGACGAGCTCTTCGTCAAGGCCTCGCCCGACCTGCGGCGCCTCGTGTTCCCGATCGGGTGGCTCTGGCACTTTGCCACGCGCCGCTTCGGCGTGCTCGGGCTCTTTGCGTCGAAATGGAACGAGAGCGAGCCCATGTCGACGCTGCTGGCCGACGGCGTCATGTACGGAGAAGGTCCGCGCTTCCGCCTCAACGAGAACGCCGTCTACTTCACCGACATGTACGGGAAGAAGGTCTTCAAGTACGAGCTCGCCTCCAAGCGCCTCAAGACCGTGCTCGAGAACGACGACTACTTGTCCGGGCTCGGCTGGCTGCCCGACGACCGCATGCTCGTGGTCGCGATGAACACGCGCCGCATTCTCGCAGTGGACCAGGCCTCGGGCAAGGTCGAGACCTACGCCGACGTGGCCGACGTGACGCGCTACCGCGTGAACGACATGGTCGTCGACGTGGCCGGCCGTGTGTACGTGGGCAACTTCGGCTTTGACTTTACCGACACGAGCGAGACGCTCACGACGACGCTCGTGCGCGTGGACACGGACCGCTCGGTGCATGTCGAGTCGACCGGCATGTTCTTCCCGAACGGCTGCGTGATCACGCCCGACGGCAAGACGCTCATCGTGGCGGAGACCTTTTCCGGCATCCTCACGGGCTTCGACATCAACGCCGACGGCTCGCTCTCGAACCGCCGTGTCTGGGCCGACGTCGGGCTGCCGTGCGACGGCATCGCGCTCGACGCCGAGGGCTGTGTCTGGGCTGCCATTCCGCACTTGGGCATCCACTCGACGGCCGGGGCGCTCGTGCGCGTGCGCGAGGGCGGCGAGATCGCCAACCTCTACGGCTTTGGCCAGAACGGCATCATGAACTCGGTCTTTGCGTGCCAGCTCGGCACGGACGCGGCCTCGGGCAAGCACTATCTCTTCTTCCTCGAAGCTGGAACGAGCCACGAAAAAGTCGTGCTCAAGAACGGCCCCGAGGAGGCCGTGAAGAACGGCGTGCTCAAGGCCATCGAGGTGCCCGTGGGGCCTGCTCGCATCACGGGCAACGACCGATACTGTGGCGGGTACTGCTGAAGAAAGAGCCGATCTCTCGGTGGAGTAGGAGTAGTAGTGAGGAAGGAAGGAAGTAGGTACAGTACCTACCGACGTGGCCAGCGTAGCGTGGATGTAGTATGTATAGCTGATATTCCAATTAAAATACAGAAAAAAATAATCAGAATGCCCCTTGGTTGGGTACCCTGAAGCCTCTCTACCGGCGGAATGAGCTGGGCTGAAACGCTGGGATGGCGTCGTGATTGTGCATTCCGAGAGGATCGGCAGCACCAGTCAAGTGGGCGCGCCCCACGTTGGGCGTGTCACCCACGAGCGCAGAGAGACAGCCTCTCTGCGTGTCAGGCTCGTCGGCGAGCCATGGTTGGTAATTTAAATCCATTGCGTAAGTATCCATTTCAGCGCCCATATTACACATCTAGATAGGATGGAGTCTGCGGGGCAGCAAGGCCATCCCGAATGACGACTTCGTCGACACAGTAGAGGCGATGGCTCTTCTCCCTTTGGGATCCGCGAAACGCTTTTCTCGCGAGCCTGCAGGTTGGTTGCTGCTCTGGTCTGGTCGTCCGAGTGCCACCATCGCAAGTTGAACCAAGTGCTGAGACCTTCGAGCCAATCGCTGCCGTGAGCGCGACCCTGTCACAGACGAACACGTGAAACGCCCACGTTCCCAGTACATCCTCCACAACACATACATTTCAAGTATAATCCTCAATCACTTCCATTTACATACTACTTGCAAGATATTAAGTTCTGTAGGAAATAATACCCTTTGTATACACTATTAATATGCTGTTCGTCTGATGGCGCGGGTCCTTGGTATTTTTGTCGCGCCCCCTCGAGCCAATCGCTGGCTCGGAAACCGCCAGCACGGCCACCGTGGGCCCACCCACGGCCAGTGCACTCGACCGGCGCTGCCCGTGAGCTGCGTCGCGCGCCGAGAACGTCTCGTCATGGCCGTCGCCGGCGGCCATTTGCCGAGCGGGCGCGCGGCCGACGCGCTTGAAGCCCTAGCCGCCAGTGCTCTGAGGAGCCAATCGCATCGCTTGCTCGGCGCTGAGTCGGTTAAATTCCCGACCTCGCGCCCCCACTCCGTCGTTAGCTTTCGCATCCTGCCTCGTCTCTGGCACTTGGTATGATCGTTTCTAGCCATGTAAGAATGTTTAATTACATATACAGCCCTCCTGGGGCTTCCCCCATGCACACCGCCGACCGCCCACCACAACGCCTCTCGCTCTCCGCCGCCGCGCGCTTCTTCTTCTTCTTCTGCTGCCGCCGCGCGTCTCGTCGGCAGCTGCGCGCGCGCCATCGAGAGCTCCTCAGCAGCTCCGCGGATCGCTGTCCTGTCTCCCGACCGAAAAAGAAAGCTTTGGCTTCCGGGGGTTCCTTCCACGTCCCAAATGGCCTCACATCCGATTCCGCCGAGCAGCTCCATGTCGGCGTCGATTCTCTCGCACAAGGATGCAGCGCCAGCGTCAGCGTCGGCGTCGACGCAGCCAGCGGCAACGCCAACGCCCACGCCAACGCAGAGCGAGGCCGACTGCGCGGCCGGCAACGTCTCGGGGCTCGTGGGCATGAGCGCGCTCTGGCCGCAGTGCCGCCAGTTCCTGCGCTCCATGACGCTCGGCAGCGAGTGCCGCACGTTCTTCAACCTCGAGCCCCACTCGGTCTTCCTCAACCACAACGCCTACGGCACGGCCGTGCGACCGGGTAGGTGACGACACGCCAGTTTGTGTGTGTTTTCGTGGAGATGGCTGACAGCGAGAGATCGATTGGTAGTGCTCACGGCGCAGGCGCACTTCGTCAACCAAATGGAGATGAACCCGGACCGCTTCATGCGCCGCGAGCTGCCGATCTTGCTGCGCCAGGCCGCGGCCAAGCTCGCCGAGTTCGTGCGCGCCGACGCCGAGGATGTCGTCTTTGTGACCAATGCGACCACGGGCATGAACGCCGTGCTGCGATCCGTCGATCTCCAGGACGGCGACGAAGTGCTCTGTCTCAACCTCACCTGTGCGTGGCTCTCTCTCTCTCTTTTGCTTGATGGGCTCGCCACTCATATCTGTCGTGCGTTGCAGACCCGTCCGTGCTCAACACGCTGCGCCACCTGTGTTACCAGACGCAAGAGTTTGTCGAGCTCAAGGTCGTGGATGTGGAGCTGCCGATCTCAAGCTACGAGGCATTCGTGCAGCAAGTCGCTGACGCTATCACTCCCAACACCCGCCTCGCGGTGCTCGACCACATCTCCAGCATGGGCTTCGTCGTGCCTCTGGAAAGGCTCATTCCAATCTTCCACGAACGCGGCATCCCTGTGCTTGTTGACGGCGCCAGTGCTCCAGGCCAGCTCCCGTTGAACCTGACCGAGCTCGGTGTGGACTTCTACGTGGGCAGTTGCTACAAATGGCTCTTCGGCTCCAAGTCATGTTCCTTCCTCTACGTCGCCAAGGAGCACCAGGTTCGTGACTGACAAAAAAGCCTTCTTTTGAGATATATGAGGAGAGATAGCTCACTGTGTGCTTTGCTTGAGCAGAACATGGTGCGCCCCGTGGTCACGTCACTCAACTATGGCCAGAGCTTCATTGAAGACTTCTCGGTGCAGGGCACACGGGACGAGTCCAACTTCCTCACGATCGTCACGGCGCTGGATTTCTACGAGAGCGTCGGCTTTGAACGCGTCTACGCTCACAACAAGGCGCTCATGGACTGGGCCAGCAACTACCTCGCGACGCTCTGGGGCACAAACGCGCAGCTCCCACCCTGGCAACGTGCTCCGTTCGTGTCGAACGTAAGAGTGCCGATCGACTGGCCCAAGAACCGCGACGGCTCGCCCATGTCAAACGACCAAGTCATCGCGATCTGCGACGCCATCATGGACCTGCTCGCCGACCGCTTCCGCCTCGTCGTGCGCGTCGCGCCCTTCCAGAACGCCATCTACGCCCGCATCAGCGCCCAGATCTACAACGAGCGGCGAGAGTTCGAACTGCTAGGCCACGCGATCCTCGAGCTCACGAAGACGCCGTCGTTATGTGACTTCCTCGCCCAACTGAGCCTGTAACCCCTCTCGATGGATCCGCTCGAGCCGTCCTCGCCCAGGACGCTGGTGTACACTGCCACATACTATATATTCGCGCTGTCTCGGAGCAGCAGGAGGCAGTCGCTTCAATATACCCGTGTCGTCCTCGCTCGCTGCATTTTTACGAACACTGAGTGTATCATTATGCACTGTTCGAGTAGTAGTACTCTGCATGCTCTTGTACTACCGCGTTCGATAGTACTACCAAGCCAGTAGTACTACTACTCCCCCCGTCCTTCCAGTAGTACTACTTCTAAACTAATACAACCACATCTGTGACATGTGAGCTGATCCGTGGTTTTTGGAGGGGGGGGGGGGGGGGGGGGGGGGGCAAGGTGAGCTCTTCGCGTTCTCTCTCTCGGTCTCTCTCCGTCATCGCGCCCAGCCGTCATCGGCCTCCATAGAAACTTCGAGACAACCTCCGACAGCCGTCTCGTTTCTCCGAACGAGTCGCCTGTTGTGGTTTTTTCCCGCCGTCATCACTTGCAATCGCCATGGAAGCGCTGCGCTCGCTGCAGGCCAAGACCGGCCAGATGACCGAGTCCATTTCCAACATGGAGGGCGCGATCCGACAGGCCGAGGAGACGCTCGAGCATCTCTTCAACCCGAACTTGGAGCAGGATAAGAAGATCCCGATTGATTTGCTCCACCAGGCCAAGGGGCTCGCGTTCCTCACGGTCGTCAAGGCCGGATTCGTCTGGACGGCGCGCGTCGGCACGGGCGTCGTGCTCTCCAAGCTGCCCGATGGCCGCTGGTCGGCGCCGTCGGCCATCGGCACGGTCGGCATGGGCTTTGGCGCCGAGCTCGGCGGCCAGCTCATCGAGTTCATGATCATTCTCAACTCGGACCAGGCCGTCAAGAGCTTCATGCAGAAGGGCCAGCTCTCAGCCGGTGCCAACATTGAATTCGCGGCAGGCCCGTACGGCCGCGCGGCCGGCGCGGCGGCCAACCTCAGCTCCTCGGGCATCGCGCCCAACTACACGTACAGCCACAGCAAGGGTCTCTTCGGAGGTGTCGGTCTCCAGGGCTCGGCGATCGCGGCGCGCTCGGACCTGAACAAGAAGTTTTACGGCCGTGAGATCACTCCGACCGAGATTCTCACGGGCGCTGTCGAGCAGCCGGCGGCGGCCTCGCAGCTCTACGACGCGCTCAACCGCATCGCGAGCATCCCGCCGTCGAACACGGGCACGATGCTCAAGAACAAGTTCCTCTCGCCGTTCCTCGAGCGCATGCCGTCGCCGGCCGTGGGCCCGGACATCCAGATCGTCTACGACCGCGTGCTCGCGACGATCGATGCGGTCGCCGGTCCGGACGGCGTCGAGGAGTTCAAGACCCGCTGCAAAGAGTACGGCCAGAACCGGTGCACGGACGAGGAGTTCTCCAACTACCTCACCAACAAGTTCACCAAGGACCACCTCATCCACCTCATTCCGGACGTCATCAAGCTGCTGCAGGACGCCGACAAGCGCAAGTTCCTCTGGGTGCGTTGCTCACGCATTTGTTCACTGACACTGTCTGTTCTTGTCACTCACGGTGGACGTTGTGTGATAAAATAGGATTACTACCTGCGCCTCAAGTCGGAGGCCACGGCAGCTCAGGCAGATGCGCCAGCGGCGGCCTCGCCCTCTCTCTTCTAAGTCTCTGCAGTTTGTTTCTCTCTTCTTCTTTTCTTGATATGTTCACGGTGCGACCAATCTACACGCTCCTAAAGCCTCTCTGGCTTGGAGCAGAACACCAGTGCATAGTGGTTGGCGTTATTTTTTGTCTCATCTTGGTATTACACTCTTTACCATCATGATGGTCGCCCTGGCGGGGGAAACGTTATTCTCTCTATAGTTTGTGGTCTAGACTCGTGCGCGCTCATCGCCGAGTGCTTCTGTTGGTGTCCTCTTCGTCGTCCGACGGCAGTGGGAAAGTGATTCGGCGAGCCGAGGGCTCTCTCCTCTCGAGTGTGAGGTCCTGGTAGTAGAACGCGCGGTCGTCGTCTTCGTTGTCGCCGTCGTTCGAAAGCAAACTCGTATTATCCAGTCCGGACTCCTCGTCGTCCGACGACGTCAGCGACGAGTAGAACCACGACGTGCAGAAGCGCTCTTTGTAGGCGTCGAGCGAGCTCTTGTTGGTGCCGTAGACCACGGCGTTGAGCAATGGCTGCAGAGGGTCGCAGATGCACTCCATGAACGTCAGGAACGTGTTGGGCGTGTGGTCTTTTCGGAAATACTGCACGAGCCGATTCACGACGCCCCATACCGAGCAGAGGAAGAAGATCACGAGGTAGAGCGCGACGCGGCGGCGCAGGCGGTGCTGCATCGGGTCGCCTGCGAGGAACTTGAGGATCACGTGGTAGACGGCTGAATTGAACACGAAGACGACGCCGATGGGCGCGTAGAAGAGGAGGAGCTGCTGCATGGCGCCGTCGCGACGCCACGTTTTCTCGTCGGTCTTGTCTCGATTCGAGATCCAGCACCAGCGGCGGTCGGCGCCACCGACGCCCAAGTGGCCCGTGAGCTGCCGCAGCACGAGGAACGCGAGCACGAGGCCCGGGAGCCCCCAGCCCACGAGCCGGTAGCTGTTGAGCAGGCGTTCCGGGTACTCGTTGCGTACGACAATGATCTGGTAGAGGTGGAACGCGAAGCAGGCCGTCCAGAGGTACGATGCGAGGTAGAAGTACTGGAGCACAAAGGCCTGCGTGTAGCAGGCCGTCTCGGTCGCCAGGTAGTGCGCGCCCGTGCCGTTGACGACGATGGAGCTACAGCGAAGCAAACAAGTTATAATTTGAATGCCACAAATTAGAATGAGAAAAACGCATTTGGAGCAGAGCTACGTGGAAAATCACACGCACAGCGCAAAGCCAAAGGCCGTGGCGAGGCCGGCGAGCCCCATGGACGCGACGATGCGGCGGCTCAGGTAGTTGGGCAGCGAGAAGCTTTTCCAGGTCGTGAAGACGAACGCGCAGCCGAGAAACGAGACGACCGACGAGGCGATGAGCAGCGCCTGCTCGGCCGCCGCGAGCGCCGCCGGCGAGCCCACGTGGAGCCACGGAGGAGGCGTCGCCATGGCGGCGAGAAAGAGAGAGATGAGCTGCGGAGCAGGTGGGAAGAGAAGTGGCTTCCAGGAAGTCACGCGCGCCAAGGTCTCCGCTAAAGTACTGTACTCTATGGGAGGATGGGTACACTGTGACGAGCAATGCGCGACAAGAAAGGAGAATGCGGATTGCAAAGATCGTGGAGAGTGGAATCGAGTGGCTCGATGCGTTAGTCAGGTGAGAAGAACTCTTAGAGCTTTGGAGCTTTGGGAGAATTCGCGGTCTTCGCTCGGGATGGAGAACTTTCTCAGTGGGTTGTGCTAGGGCATTTGAGACGGCAAGGCCTCGCCACCACGAGTTCGAGTCTTCAGGCACGTGTGCAGGTCTCGTGCTATGAGAAGCCCGTGAGTCGGGTGTCGTGGCTTTACGGCAGTATTGGTCAACGTACATTGCCACGTGCGATCGACCCCAAGTACGTCGGATCAGATACTCTGTCCTCGTCTGGAAGCTCGACATGTCCGTGGTGCTGCTTGCTTCACACTAGTCTACAGGCTCTACACCTCACAGGAGATCATCATCGTGCAGGGTTCGTTACATGGTGGAATTGGATTTATAAGTTAGTAATGGTACGTGTTTGGTGTGTCTAGGCAGCGAGCGAGGCCTTGGGCGGGAGCAGCGCCGCGAGCTCGTGGTGGTGCGCGCGCGCGTCCTCGTAGCCCATGTCGAAGCGTTGCTGGTGGGTCGCGATGTCGACGCTCAAGTGGAAAGCCGTGATGTGGTGTGAGCGCCACGTCCAGGGCTTGATGAGCAGCCGAGGGCGGCTCGTGTCCGAGAGATCGGTCGCGCTCTGCGGGTTGGCGCCGTTCGTGAGCTGCTTGGGCGCCACGGCGTCGTGCGGGCTCTGAGGCTGTGGCAGCAAGCCGTTGATGAGCTTGGCCATGGGCTTGGTGAGCGACGGGAACCACCGGTCGGCGATCGCGGTCGTCGTGGAGCGCACGGTGTCGGCCGCGAGCTGCACGCCGTGGTAGTAGATGTCGGCCCAGGTCGAGTAGTCACCGCAGTTGACGCCCTTGAAGTTGGTGATGCCGCCGTCCACGTACCACTTGCCGCGGTGCTCGATGCAGGGCTTGCCCGAGAGCGCAAAGGGGATCAAGGCCGACGCGAGGATCGACTTCATGAGATCGTCGAGGTCGGTCCACGACGTGTGGCGCTCCGCCTGCATGGACGGGAACCGCGTGACGGCGATCGCGAGGTGCTTCTTCTGCACGCGGAGGTGCACGTCCTTGTCGTCCTTCCACAAGTCCTGGATGGTCTTGGCCACGATCGCGCCGTAGCGTCCGTAGCCGCTGTACCACGAGGCCTTCTCCGGCACGATGGCCTTCTGGCTCTGCTGGATCACTTCCCAGGCCTTGTACACGTCCGTCTCGGCCGCCAGCAGTGTCGCCGACCACGAGCCGCCCGAGCAACCCGAGAAATGGCACCCGGAGAGGTCAAAGTGGTCCTGCAGGTACGCCGCCGTGCCCATTTGGTAGACGAACGCGCCGCCCGAGGCCGAGAACGCAATCTCCACGGGCTGTCGCTCGCCGGCCGCGAGCGGCGCCTCGGGTCGCAGCGAGAGGCTCGCGCCGTCGGCCTCGAGCTCGTCGTCGCTGTGGGCCACTGTTTCGCAGTCCTGAACGTTGTGCGCGTGCTCGCGCAGCAGCAAGTCGTCGGCGCTGGTCGCGTGGTGGAGAACGGCAGGCGACATGGAAGGAAGATAAAAGAGAGAGACGATCGGCAGAGAGGAGGATCAAGAATGGGAAGTCGAGGTCCACGTCTCGCCGGGGATGCGAAGAGCGTCCATCCTCCTGCTCGCGTCGCTTCGCGTTGACAAGCACCCTGAGCAAGCCGAGGGTGCTACGCCGGACTCGATGACATCAGCGCCGGCGAGAAAGTGCAGCCATTTGGAGGAGCTCTTCATAATACCTTGAAAACCTTTCTGAGACAGCTTGACTTGATAATTGTAAATGCGGGATTTTTGGACTGCGCAAATGTTGTTGGGAAGCTTGTGGAGAATTTCTCGTGGGTGAGAAGAGCCCTCGAGTCATGACGTCATGGCCTCCGATCTTCCAGCATCGGAGCCCTGTGGAGCGTCCCCAGTGATGATGTTGCACCATTTGACGGGCATCGCTGTCGCAGGAGATCGAGCGAGCTGCGACGTGGCTTCCCAGAGCCGTTTCGCCATGACGACATCAGTCGCGTGGATACGAAAAAGCTCTTCTTCATCGGCTCCAGAAACGTTTACGTGTCAGGTTACGCATGGATGAAAGCGGCGGCTCCTGCGTCATAGACGACAGACGATCGAAAGACACGCGGAAAGATCCTCGTTGCCTCCATTCTGCTACGAAAAAAAACTCAGATCGCTAGATTGTACACCGGTCAGCTGGTGGGCGTCTGGAACTTTTCCAGATATCCGCCTTCTTTCATGAGCTCGAAGAAATGACCCGAGCCTCGCTGTACGAGCTCGCTGGGTGACGCGTACTCGACCAGGCGACCTTTGTCCAACACAAGGATGCGGTCGGAATCCAAGATCGTGTCGAGTCGGTGGGCAATCGTCAGCACGGTCGAGCGCTTGAACGCCGTGCGGATCACTTGCTGCAGTGCCTTGTCGGTCTCGTGGTCGATCGCTGCTGTCGCTTCATCAAAGATGACGATACGCGAGTGGCGCAGCAACGCACGCGCCATGCACAGCATCTGACGCTCGCCGACGCTAAAGTTCTCGCCGTTCTCTTCCACGATGCACTCGAGCTTCTTGTCGTCACTCGCCACACGGTCGGTCAAGCCTACCTGGCGGATCGTGCGCCATAGTTCCTCATCGCTGAATTGGCCAAAGAGATCGAGGTTGCTGCGTAGCGTCCCTTTGAACAGCACAGGGTTTTGTGGGATGATCGACAGCTTCTCTCGCAGTGTTGCGAGACCAAGCGTGGCCACATCCTCACCGTCAATGACGATCGAACCGGACACCAATTCGTTGATTCGGAACAGAGCCATGGTCAGACTTGACTTGCCAGCGCCTGTGCGACCGACGATGCCGACCTTCTCACCTCCCTTCACAGTGAATGAGAGATTTGTGAGCACGAACGGGTCTCGTTGCTTGTAGCGGAAGCACACGCTGTTGAATTGAATCGAGCCCATCGAAGGCCATTCGAGCTTGGGTGGCGGATCTTTCGCAGGGATTCGATGTGGCGCCTCGTGGGGAATGTCGATGTACTCTTGGATACGCTCGGGGCTGACCATGGCAGACTCAATCTCCGTCACGATCTTCACTAACTCCTCGAGGTTCTGCGAGACCTTGAGGGAGTACGAGAACGCTAGGCCGATGATCGCGGCATCTAGCTCGTTGCGGAGCAAAATCAATGAAGTCGTGACCACCAAAACGAGCACACTCCCGATCAACTGGATGCGAAGGGAGAACCACTGGGAGACACATAGCTGGGCGTACCACATTCTACTGTTGGCATCAAGTTTGCGGTAGTTTGTATTCACGAATCGCTCGACCTGGTGCCTGCCGAACGCGCGCACAACGTAACCACCATCAACAGACTCGGACAAGTGGTTCAGCACCGGAGCCTGGCTCGTCTTGACGAGTCGCTCGAGTTCGCGTGCAGGCCGAATGAAGAACACGCCGATCCAGCAGTAAATGGCGGCGACGGGGATGAGAAGCAGTCCTCGCCACTGAATGACGACAGCTGCGACGACTGTGCTGAAGAAAACGGTGAACAATGATTGCGCGAGACGGCCAAACTTCTGCGGGAGGTTCATGTCCACAAGTGAGACGTCACCTGCATAGCGAGTGAGGATGCGGCCGATGGGGTTTGCGTCGAAGAAGCGCATAGGCGCGTGCATGAGCGAGTCAGTCATCCAGTCAAAGAGGTTTCGAGCCGCACGCAAGCCATACACTGTCACCATCAGCATACGAACGAGCACCATGGCGGCCGACGCGAGACCCAACGCTGCGTAGATTGACAGGCGATACGTATCACTTGGCCGAGCATCCTTATTCTCGATCGCCTTATCCCCTGCCCACAAGCTCAGCCAAAAATCGCTCCCGATCTGCAGAAACTGCCAGACCAGCTGAGATGACACGAAGAAGAGCACCACGCCCAAGCCGCCGACTGCATGGTAGTACGCAGAGAATACATGCTTGCTCACACGGCCTTCAAAACGCTGTTCATCTTCAATAAGCTTTCCGGTCTTTTGCAACTGTTTGACAGAGTCGTGGCTTACAATAACTCCAGCAAGTTCACCATCACTGATTACCGCGCTGCTGGTTTTGACGAGAGAGGATCCACCCGATACAGGAGAAATCGGCGGTTCATGAGTAGGACGATCCCCGGTTTGACGAGTCTCCACGACTTGACCAGCTTCGTCGATCGTGATTGCATGGGTGATGTGGTTTGAAGCAATGATCTCAGGGTTGTGGGTGACTAGCACAATCGTCTTGTGGCGGAGCAGACCAAGCAAACACTTCTGAAAGATCTCGTTCTGCACGATAGCGTCGACGGCTGAGAGTGGTGAATCTAAAATGTAGATGCACGCGTCGCTGTAGCATGCACGCGCAAGTGCGATGCGAGCTTTTTGACCTCCGGACACATTCACGCCACGTTCTCCAATCTCGGTCTGGTCTCCAGCAGGCAGCGTCTTCAGATCTGCTAACAACGCACAACCCTCCAGAACCTTCTCGTACTTCTTGCGATCGAATGGAAGCCCAAATAAAATATTTTCGCGCACAGTCATGTTCTGGATCCACGGCTGCTGTGAGCAGTACGCGATACTGCCGCCAACATAGACCGACCCTTTTCGCTTGACCATCTCACCAAGCAGCGCCGAGCACAGCGAAGACTTTCCACAACCGACTTGGCCGTGGACAACGTAGAATTCCCCGCTCTTGACTTGGAGATTGACGTTCCTCAGGACGGACGAGCCGTTGTCCCAGCTGAACTCTCCGTTATCAACAGCGATGATGACGTTCTTGGTAATGTACTTGTCAGCCACAGCGTCGCGGATGGTTTGAACGTTTCTTGAGTCTAGCTCCGGCATTTCCAGGAACGAAGAAACATGCTCCACACCGACCTTGGACTGAATGAGCATTGGAATCACCTGAGTGATCTGTCGTAGAGGTCCCTGGATTAACTGAAACAGCGCGATGCTGCTGAAAACGATCGCTGGTGTGAGCTCTTTCTTGACAACCGTAGTGAAGACGCCAAATGTAACAATATTGATGAACACGGGCATACCCCAAAGCAAAGCAATACTCCAGGCCACTAAGATTCGGCGTGAAAACAAATCCCGCATCTCTGTCGCTCTCGCTTGGCGGATTTGGTCTCGAAACTGACCTTCCCACGCGTTGAATTTGACAATACTGATTGCTTTGAACACCTCGGTGACTTTCTTCATGCGCAAGTCCTTGCTCTTGCGGTAGATAAGCTGACGGCCGAACATGGCCTTTGCAAGAAGATGGTTCACTGCGAGGATGAGAAGAATCATACCAATGCACGCAAAGGCAGCAACATCCAGCACGTCGTACAACATATAACTGACAATCGCGATCTGCACGGGGATGAGCCACGCCTCATGGATCAGGTACGCGGCCGCCATGATCGCGTCGCTGTCGGATGTGTACATGTTAGCGATGTCACCGGTCGATTTGCTCGTCCGCGACGCAGCACTGAGGCGCAGCGTCTTCGAGTAGAGAAGCGTCTTGAGCGACGCCACAAACTCGATCGCGATCAGCTCCGAGTTGAAGTTTGCGTAGCAGTCCACGAGCGCCTGTAGCACTTGAGAGGCGAAGAGCGCGGCGACCCAGCGCAGCGTCGTCTCCACCGAAAAGCTACTCAAGTTTTCCAGACTCGACACGACTTCACGTAGCACCACCGGACCCACGAGGTTGCACAGCATCGACACGAGAAACGCGAGTCCTGTGAGCGCAAAGCGGCCGCCGAACGAACGCACAAACGCCCTGTACAACGAGCGCGTCGCGTAGTAGTCGTCGCCGAAGCCTGCTGAGACCACACGAGACTGCAGCGAATCGCGAAGAGGCCACACGTCGTTTTCACCGAGATGCTTTCGGTGGCTCAACGCCATGAGCGGCGTGGCCCACGAGAGCAGCAGCCGCGAGCCGCACCACGCTCGCGTCTGTGGGTGCTCCATCTCCGACTGGAGACCGTCGGGCGAGTCCGTGAACGTGTCATAGAAGGCGTTGGACTCCTTCGTTGACCGCAGCAGCGCATCCCGCTCGGTCGTTCCCATGGCCACCGTGTCGAGAGGTCTCCGGAATGGCTGGCAGGATCCTTCGGAAGGTCGGAAGGTTGCGGTCGGTGTCTTGTCCGACATCGCACTTCGCGCCCTGCAAAACCCGATACATACTGGGACATGCGACGCATGGCTCAAACCAATCAGAGCGCGATCGAATCATGCAAAGCCAAACACCTTGGACACCCTGGCTCAGCTGGAGTAATACTTGTACTGGCAGATCGTGTTGTCGAGGCCGCCCGTTGTGAGCAAGTAGTAGTCGTCTCGTGTGAAGCTGCAGTTGGTCACGTGCGAGGCGTGGCCAGCGAATGATTTGAATGGAGCTTTTGGGGAGATGCAAGGGTACTGGAAGAGCTTGAGGAGTCCGAAGTCGTCGCCAGTGGCCACGACCTGGCGGTCGTTGCTTCGCGTGACCGCGTTGACATCGCTGCCGTCACTTCCGGGTGCCCAAATCCCTTGGACGGGCCACCCAAAGGGAAGAGTCCACGTGGACCACGGCTTGTCTCGAACATCAGTCGCTGAAGGTACCTGCTTGGGCTCTCCTGAAAGGTCCCAGAAGAGCAACTCTCCAGCAGTTGATGTGCTCTGCAAGTATCGACCGTCACCCGAAAAGTCGAGATGCGTGACAGTGCTGCTGTGGCCACGACAGACGCCCATGGGCTTGTATGTATGGCCATCGTACACATAGATCCCTTGATCATGAGTTCCAATCGCGAGAAGACGACTCTCAGAGGCATACTTGACGACAGCGATCCCCTTCGGGCAACACCGCCAGGCCTTAACAGTCTGGTCAAGTGCTTCGTTCAATACTAATACGTGGCCGTCGGAAGATCCAACTGCAAGATGACTGCCATCACTGGAAAACGCGATTGTCCGCCACTTGCTCGAACCATTCTTGGGTAGATTCATCGAGAGTAGGGACCGAGTTGGCGCATCCCAGAGTCGAACGCTGCCATCGTCACCGGCCGTGGCAAACTGCAGCTTTGTTGGATGCGTTGCCAAACCCCAAAGCTCACCTTTGAAGTGGCTTCTCAGATGTATTTGCGGCTTGTAGCTTGATACTGGATTCACTAGTTGTTGAGTATGCGGATCATCTGGTACAAGCTCGGCTACATCTCCACCGTCCGTTGATAAAAGGATTCGAGATTCGCGTACTGCGATACTCTTGATGATATAGTTGCACAACGGAGTGTCGGATCCGACTGCAAAGAGCTTATCGATTTCCAGTGTCACAAGAAGCTCAAGCTGCGAGTTCCACATATTTACTTTGCCGTCTTGGCCGCCAGAGTAGAATACTTGCAGCCTCTTCTGGTCAACCGCCAGCGCATAAATGCATCCCTTGTGCGCTTGCTGCTTAGCATCAACACATTGTCTGACTTTCCAAACAAAGAGTGAGCCATCTTGTTGTGCAGTAACTACTTGAGATGGTTGTTGGCTCCGAGGTACATACACAGCAGCAAGAATTTTTGAATTGCTCCCGCCGTCTTTTCCAGCTGCAGTACCGAAAAGCCCTTTCTTCATGCTAAGCGTGACTGGTCCATCAGATCCACCACCAGAACGAGTGCCTTTCGACCCGATTCCATTTGCAGATCCGCGCTGCCGACCGTGCCCCGTGACAGCGGTTGCACTCGACTCGCTGGATGTCGTCCAGAACAAAACATGTTTGAGTCCCGCGGTGACCAACTCAGAATCCATATCGTTATGGAATGCCAGCGCATACACAGGCTGCTTGGATGTCTTCATCGATGCTAAAAGCTTGAACTTCGCTAAGCCCTGGCTTTGGTTCAATGAGTATATGGCTAGCACATGGTCGTCATCCATTCCGACGGACGCAACGCGATCTCCAGACGGCGCGAAGGCCAGTAATGTTACCCCGCGGGTGTGAACAGTCTCTATCTGAGTAATGGTGCTGCCTGAATTTGCATCCCAAGCAACCAACCTTGGGCGTTTCCTTCCACCTGCAATCTCCGCTGTGACGACAAGATCCCCACGCGCGGGATGTACAGCGACGCATGAGATCATCTGACCGCTGTGCGTGGCGTTCAACAGTTGTGTTCTCGTCTTGGTATTGTATACCACACCGAACGATGCAGCTGAGTACACGATCTCCCATGAATCGTCAGCGTAGAAAACGTCATTTCTCGTATTTGTGGCGTTGGGATTTACGCCGTACACAAACTCAAGCGCAAGATCTGCCACAGGTGGGTTTGATCCCGACGTCAGAGCTCCCGGAGGGAGCACTGTCGGCTCTCGTATTGCTCCGATCCATGGCTTGACAGCCATAAACTCGTCCCCTCCACCACGATCATCGTCTGCAAAGCGCTGATCTTCTTTCTCGAGTAAGATTTTTGTCGTTGGGGCTTCTTCCTCGGTGGGCAAAGTACTTTCGAGAGTGTTGGCAATTGCTTTGCTGGCATCGGTGGCGTTTACTCGCAATAGCTGGCGGACTTCATCCTCATAGTCAGTTTTCCAAAACAGCACAACACTTTCGCTTCCGTTGAAGTTCGTCATTGCAGTTATCGCGAAATCATTGTTTGCACTGAAGCAAACACGGTCGACAGATGAAGATTCGGGGTAGTACCCGTCATACTCCTTGAACATGGTTGTTTTTCCTTCACCACACCACAGAGGAAACCAGCCCAGAAGCACTCGACCTGTCTCCGTGCCAACTAATAGAGTTGGTAAACGTGAAGACCAACGTTGATTGCCGTCTGCAACATCTCCACGGATCCGATCGACAGAAGTCACACTCGATTTGAACACTTCCTTAAGCCCATCCACTGGCCCAGCAAAGGGAACAGTCCATGAATGCCACGTCGCAGGCTCACCGAGCGGGAGGCGATCATTCTCCTGCCCAGGATCGCTGATCTGCCATCGCATAAGTTGACAATCCAGTGATGAAGTCGCTGACTGGAGCCAACACCCGTCCACGCTAAAATCCATAGCCACAATCGGGGCAGTATGACCAGCAAAATCGTGTGCAAGCTCACACTTCATCGGTGAACCCGGATCAGACGAGCATGCATAAACATAGATGTGGTAATTCCTGCATGCAGCGGCAAGCCAGGTCGATTTACAA
This sequence comes from Pythium myriotylum, assembly GCA_023091665.1. Lineage (NCBI taxonomy): Eukaryota > Oomycota > Peronosporomycetes > Pythiales > Pythiaceae > Pythium > Pythium myriotylum. Next base: position 160,860 of record JALJCQ010000004.1, read on the forward strand.
CCCCGTGGCGAGAACTTTAGATCCCAACACCACTTTTTGACCACAGAACCGTTCGAATTCCCACTTGGGTCGCACGGAAACAAAGATTCTACGGCCAGTTCTGTTTCTGTGATTATTGCGATCTCTCCGTTGGCCAACGATACTGCTATTCTTGCATTCGAACGCTCTGGTTGCCATGCAAGTGCCTTCACTGGTGCGGTGAGCGAACGAGTTTCTCGCAGTAGTGAGTGCGACTCGAGGTGGTAGACACTGATGCGACCATCTGAGTTTCCAAGTGCGACCAATGGATCGATTGGATGAGTGCCCATGGCTGTAACCTGTTGTCCAAAATCGAGAATAACTTTAGCAGAGAATGGAGTCCCAGATGACGAAAATGCCTGTCCATCAACGTGAAGCACAACCCCGCAGCTCAAAACAATGGCAAAACCGTTTTGGAGCTCATCAAATACAGTCAAAGTTCGAACATTAGACGTATTTGCGTATGCTTGCTTCACTTGTGTCGAGATTAGACTTTCGTTTTCGTTCACAGGGTTTGACTTACCGCCAGATCTGTTCCACTTCCAAACGCAGAGATCGTCAAAGAGATTCAACACTTGCAGACGAACCAGAAAACTATTTGCTCGATACTTTGACCGATCAGCTTCTCTTTTGTAGGAAAACTGAACAATAAGTCCACGCCGAATAGCGGCCAACACCTGCTGCTTAGCTGGAATAGTCACCAAGGATACCACCGCATGCATATCGTCAGATTTTGGGATGGATTCGATTGCCGGTAATGAAAATGCAGCATGACTGTTATCCCAAACGACAATAGTACCACTCATCATACCAGTCAATACGTATGGAGCTGCATACGTCCCGCATATCGCCGTCTCTATGATCGCATGGCGACCAAACACACCGCTTTGACAAACAATGTGGCTTGTCGATGGTGTAAATGACCAAAACGTCACGTGATCAACACCACCACTAACGAAACCGACCGAGTTGTTTTCTTGCAGTGTCGGAGATATCAGAAGTGGGGTGAAGAAACCGAAGACTATCGGAAGTCTAGTCATATCTGCTTGGATGGCATTACTATCTTCCCCCTCTAGTAAGTGATCCTGATCTTGACTTTGACGCCAATGGTAGAATCGGATAACATGCAGTGCACTAGACGGAGAATACCATATTGCAGCTGCCAGATCTCTCGTTTGTTGTCCATGATTATCACTGAAGTCGCATGCATCAAATGCGGTGAGAACGTGAGAAGAACCAGATGGGCCACGGAGAACTCCGAGCAAGCGGGGTGTCGGTTCCCACTGCCATATCAATGCTCGGTTCTCTCGGTGCGAACCGACGGCAAGAGCGCTGTTGGAGTGCTTGACAACGCTGGAGATATCATGTCGAAGTCCTGATTGAAAGATTCGTTGTTGTTTCACCTGAGTCGCAGACAGGAGCAAACTCACCAACAGGGTTCCAGCTCCATAGACGAACGAGTTGTGAAACCCAGTTGACCCACTCATTCCCACAGAGACCTGGTTAACACAACTTTGGCCTTGGTTTATCCCATGAACGTAGACTAAGGACAAGTCTAAGTCAGGTGCTTCACTCTTCCAACGGACGTCAACGCGGGAAGTTTCACTCGATGAATCTGACAGTGACGAGGCCGGTAGCACCGCATCGATCGCTGAATGGTTTAATCTTGCGACGTATGAGTCATCAAAGAAATACAGGTGTTCCAAACCAAGAGATACTAAACAATTCCACATCGCATCGGTGTTAAGCGAATGCGTGGCGCGAGGTTGTGGATCTGCCACTTCTTTAGTTATCGACCACTGGCATACAACGCTCCCGTCGCCAGATTTGTCGTAACCTCGACTCGTTGATAGGAGAATTGAATCGTGAAGTGCAAAAGAAACGCATCCGGTTCCTCGAACGTGCGCATTTGAAATTGTAATGGTGAGAGGCCTCTGACCATCACCTTGACTTTTCACGCATGGGAAGTGCCGGAATGATAACTCTCCGCTGGTATCCAGCGTCGCTAGTACGGACGATGATGAATTTGAGCTCAACGATGCGACCCGACAGCCATGGAGACCATTGACATGCCAGCCAACTTCACTTGAGTAAGTCTGCCACTGAACATTTCGGATAGTGGACATGGTCGTGATGCGAGAAACCGATCGGTGACTGATTCGGATCTGCCAAAATCTCAACACCACATTCTCGCATCCCGGTTCCACTCTACTTCCATGCTGACTCTTCAAGAAGCGACCGTCGACGCTAAAATCTAACGAGTGAACTAGTGGCGATGGTTCTCCCGGGAGAGGTTTGAGCAACGCAAATCTGTGAAAGCGATACGCGCCGTCGTTGTCATCAACTGAGTACATGTAGATAAGCCCATTCGTGCAGCTGACAGCAAGGATCGTATTCGAGCCTGATGGGTGGAAGCGCATGCACTGGATAGGTGTCTGCGTATTCTTCATTCGACTCAACAGAGTCATCGATTTGGCACGGAAGAGAGCAATTGAACCTTCTTTACCACCAACGGCAAGGTATTCTCCACCATTAGCGGTACTGAATACGCATGCAGTAGGAGGAAATGGAAGCTTGATTGTCATGTCGTTCCGTCGCCGCCGCATATTCCACGTCCGAACAGTCCGATCCCTTGCGCTACACGTGGCAAAACAGACTCCGAAGCGGCTAGTTGCAAGACCATCAACTTCGGCTCCTCGGTGGCTCGAAGCAATCACTTCTGTGCGCTGGTTCGCTTCGTGGTAAGTAAACAAGTGACCATGCCGGGTGCCCACAAAATACCTCTGGTTGGTTGCGTCATACGCCATAGAATGAACCCGAAAATCTTCTTCCTCCAGACCTTTGACTTGCGCAAATTGATGAAGATCAATTGGATTGCCAATTGGATGTAGTGTTGAATCCCACTGCTTGATCATTCCATCTTTTCCTGCAGTGAAGAGTACCATTGAGCGACATGATAATGCACATACGTTGATACTCTGACCAATGTCATGAGCCTGAATCACTCGAGTGAGCTGCATGTGATTGAATTGTAATACCTCTCCTCTTGCAGTTCCGACCACCACAGTGTGAGGTCCATGGTAGGTCGCACTCATACAGATAGGCATCGTTTGGATCTTTGCATCTAATGCTTTGGGCTTTTTCATCTTGAAAAACCGACCGTCAATATGGTGAAAGACGAGGAAGTGTTCTCCACCAACAAGAATTTCGTGCCCGTCTTCACACATGGCTACACATAACACACGTTTTCGCTTGTTTATGGCTCTTCCACTGGCTAATAACTGAGCATTCTGCCAGTCCCACAGCGCCATACTCGCATTTGCATCGGTTCCGATTGAGACGAGCAAGGAATCAGCTGCATGATGCTGTTTCTTTGCCGATACCACGGCGCCTGCGAGGTTTGCGTTCTTGCCTGAGGTGCCACCCGTCGTCAGTGGCGTCGTGACTTGAATACCGATTGGTGCAGGAAACGCGAGGCTCGCGATGCTGTCAACATGGAAACTGGAGAGCACCGACAGACATTCCAAGGTCAAACCGTTCCAAACGTGGATCTCTGAGTGTCGTTGCTGTATTGGCACAGCATCACCTGTAGCCACAATTGTCCCGGTAGAGTTGACGTCAACGCACGTAATTGGATATCTGTGTCCAAAGTAATGACGTTGCTGATGGCGCTCAGGTGTGTAGACGATCGCATATTTCGAAACGATATACACGAGATCACCGTTCACAAGTTCCCGAATCGCGTTTCGAACTGTTGTGCTTGCATATCCGTGTAACCACTCGAGTTCAACATTGATGGGCGGTGGGAAATCGAGCTTGGAACTTTCGGAAAGAGATTCATTAAAAAATGTGGGCTCGATGACCCACGGAGGTGTCGACAACTCTGAACGCCGTAACTCATCGTTTGCCTTCTTGGTGTCCACGACGTCTTGCGCATGGAATATCTTCGCTTCTTCTTCCAGATCCGAGTCGTTATCACTCCCATCAGGAAGCGAGATCGCTTCTTCGAGGCCGACAGCTTTCTCTGAAATCACGCGGAACTGCTCAACTTGCAGCATGAATTCACGGTTACTTCGCGCCCATTCGATGAACTCCTCGTACTGGAGGGAAGCACCTCCGTCGCGGTCAAAGCGGTCAAAGGCGTGCTGAGCCAGCTGCAAGAACCTCGCGACGGACGTCGACGGATTTGTATCGAGCGTCTTGCTGATGGCGTGTCCCGTCAGTAGCGACATACCCATCCACACCGATTTCATCAATAGAGCAAGCTCGGTGAGCGAGAGCGAGCCGTTCTGATTGAAGTCGAAGAGCTCGAACGCGACTACAGTACCACATCCATCAAAGCCAGTCAGCCGCCGCCACTCTACACCACCCACAACCACACGCCCTACATCTCGCTTTCTCTTCAAAGCCCGCACGACAGACGCACGTGAGCGCGGCGATGAACTCGAGTCCGTCGATTCTTCCGTCGCGGTTCGTGTCGAGCACGGCGAAGATCTCCTTGCTGCCGACGAGATCCGAGGCCTTGAAGAGCAGCAGGTTGTCCAGCTGGCTCGCCGTGATCGCCATGCCGTGGGTCTTGTGGAATCGCTTGGTGAGCTGCGCGACGTCGCCCAGCGTCCCTACACGACAACTTCACAATGAGCACGCGTTTCCGTCGGCGATTTCTCGGCAACCACGGGGCCTACAGCGCGCGAAATCGCGCGTCTCGCGCAGCAACTCGATCTCTTCGTCGATCAGACGCAGCGCCGTGCTCTGACCCGCGCCCATGGCCCTGTAAACGGAGGAAACGTCGCGCGTGGTTGCCCCTCGTGGTCCATGCGTTGAAGGAGTCTCCTTGAAGCGACGCGCAAGGGGCACTATGGGGCGTATCCCCTCGGTCCAGTGCCACCTCCCCTAAGGTCGCCTTAAGTTCGCACCAAAGTCCGAGGGCACTATTTAGGGGGATTAATGCCACTCAGGGTGCCCTCACCACTGGATGACCGTTGGCGGAACACCCGGGCTTCTTTCCACCGACGCAACCGCCTCTACGAGCCGTTGGCTGCGTCGCTCTCTCGGTCAAGCGCGCTGACGCAGCTGGCCATGCGATTGGCGAGTCGCACGCAACGCACTGGCTGGGCTGTCTCCCGCGACCGCTGGCCACCACACTTTGCGTTCCCTTGCCATGTCTGCTCTCGTGGCTTCGTGGAATCTTATTCGCAGCAGCCGAACGTCGCGCAAATATGTGTGTGTGTGTGGGTTCATGACTCGCAAGTCTCCGTGTTGGTCTCGTCGAGTGGCCAGCGCCCCCACTGACCAGCTCAAGCTTTTCTTCCACTCATGTACTCCTTTACGGGATCTTCTGTACCCATCTCGCCCCCCACTGGCCCAGTGGGGCCGTATCTGCTCGCTGATTGGTCCCCTCCGTCACAGGGGGCCCAATCAGCGCGCAGTCATGATCCGCGCACTTTCCGGCGCCGTTCTTTTCCTCGGTACATAAAAATACCTCAACCTCTCAACTGCCTGAAAATGGAAAGAAATGGGAAACGGCCCTCGTGAGCAGCTCCATCCATCTCCATCTCCATGGGGGGGGGGGAGAGAACACTCTTAATTAACGTACGACGCGCATGGTGGACGCGCTCTTCCTCGCCTGGCAGCTCACGGCGCTCGCCTCGTGCGCGCTCGCGGGCGGCGCCATGCTCGTCTTCTTCGCGCGCGTCGCCCGCACGCGCGCGCACCCGGGGCCCGTGCTGCTCTGCATTTTCCTCGCGACCATCATCACGAATCTCGCGCGCGTCGCGCTGCATCTCTGGCGCACGAGTACCGCGACAGGTGACACGGTCGCGAGCGAGCCCGTGACGCTCAGCGACGTCGCGAACGCCGAGCTCGGCGCCGCCATGCCCGCGCTCGAGTCGTACGTGGCGTTCTTCTTCTGGTGCGAGTTCTTCTTCCTCACGGCCGCGACCATGTGGTACCTCATGCTCGCGCTCGACCTCATCTTCTCGCTCTCGAACCCGTTCCTGCCGTTCAACGCCGACAACCTCAAGCACCACATCGCCGCGTGGCCCGCGGCGCTCGCCTACTGCATCGCGTTCCGGTATCTCTTCCAGAACCGCGACGGCCACAAGTCCAAGCACGTCATGCTCTACCTCCACTTGCCGTCGTATGTCGTGCTGCTCTACATCACCGGCGCGCTCATGGTCGCGTGGCGCCGCTCGCGGCGGCTCGAGTTCCACGCGCACAAGTCGACGCGACGCATGGCCAAGCTCATCTTGCCCTACCTCGCGGTCTTTGCCACTTACACGACCGTGGCCTTTGTGCTCTACCTCGTCGAGTTGAGCGTCGGGCACGAGACCTCGACGGCCAACGCCGTGGACCAGCTCGCACTCGTGCTCGAGTCGCTCAGCCTCTTTGTGCTGTTCTGTCGTGACGCCGGTGTCTTCAAGGCGCTCAGCGACAAGAGCTACATGCAGCTGCCTGTGCACCGCACGATGAGCCAGGTAGATCTCGGCACGCCAGATGACGAGGTCGACCGACTCGACCTGGCCAACAAGCTCCGCAAGGATGTCATGAAGTACACGTCCATGGGGATCATCGAGTCGATCAAGCAGTCGATCCAGCGTCCACTGGACGATCGTGAGTTTACGGTCGACGACTACAATCGCATCGAGAGCATGAGCATCGTGATCCACGGCGAGATCGACTCGACCGTGCTCTCGTTCCGCGACTGCGCGCCGCGCGTCTTTCAGAGCATCCGCCAGCATTTCAACATCGATCCTGAGTTCGTGCTCGACTCGTTCGATCTCACGAAAATCCTTAGCGAACACGGTTCAGAGGGCAAGAGCGGCAACATCTTTTACTTCACGTCCAACAAACAGTTCATGGTCAAGAGCGTGCCGCAAGACGAGTACGACACACTCCGCGCCATCCTGCCACACTACCACCGGTACCTGCTCTCGTACCCCGAGAGCAAGCTCTGTCGCTACTTTGGCTGCTACTCGATCTCGCTGCCCGTCGGCAAGCGACGCATGTTCTTCGTGGTCATGCAGAACCTCTTCAATGAAGGCCCCGTGCACCAACGCTTTGACCTCAAGGGCAACTGCGACCGCCGCCAAGCCATCAATGCACGCGACGTCGAGAAGCACATCCAGTGGGCCAAGCAGCAGAAGGTCATTGGCACGCTCATGATGGACATCGACTTCCGCAAACTCAGTGCCGGTATCGCACTCTCGCCCGCGCACGCCGAAGGGCTCATGGGCCAGCTCTGCGACGACATCGTCTTCCTGGCCGGCCGTGGCATCATTGATTACAGCCTGCTGGTCGGTGTGCGCCACGTCCACAGCGATCAGTTACCTCCCCTGCGAGGCCGCAGCGAGTCCGGTGTCTACTCTAGCGCCAAGGACAACGTCTATTACCTGGGCGTGATCGACATGCTGCAACGATACAACTGGCGATGGACCGTCCAGCGCTGGGTGCTTGGTCTGCTCTGCAAGGATACACAAGATGTGAGTGCCGTACCGCCGAACCTGTACGCGTCTCGGCTCGAAGAATTCGTGCGCTCGCGGCTTTTCGACATCCAAATCCCAGGTGCGAACGGCAGCAACAGCGCACGTGGCAGTAATCACCGCCAGCAGCAACAACAACAACGTCCGTACATCGTTGATTCCGGTATTCAGACCTCCCATGCCGAGCCGCCTCAGCGTGTGCTCACGATGGACCAATACCACCAAGCACCATTCATGCCCGATGTGCCGCTTTCACCCTCCTACTCGATCGATGGCAGCAGCATCTACCGCCCGTCGTCTTCATCTCCGTCCGTGGCGTACTCGTCAGTGTGCCAGAGCCCCATCTCCAGAGCTTCATCGCGAGACCCGTCGCACGGCGACGACCACTCAAGGCGAAGCGCGAAAAAGACGGGGCTTTTAATCTAAGACTAGTGTAGCGTGTCCACTTCTTGCTCTTTGTACGAAATACGCCTTTTCAAACCACCCCACTTGGTATTATCATAATCGACGCGGGTATCCATACTCGGTAAACAGCCGCCGAGTAGAGTTTCTCGTGTAGCCTCGAATCAAATCACACGTTGACAGACGCTATCTCAAGAGACATCACTGACGGCGCTTCTGGCACTTCTTTCCCGATGCCGGGGCCGGTGTCGAGTTGGGCTGTGTCGCTGGAGCCTGAGAAGTAGGAGCAGGTACAACATTTGGCTTGGGCGAGCTTGTGATCGCCATTGTACTATTGTTCGCGTTGCCCTCCCCTCCAACAGTGTCCGAGCCATCGCCTGGAGCGTTCGGATCAAGAACCTTGGAGGGATCTGTAGCAGTTCCTCCGGCGATTGGTGCGCAGTTGACTACGAGATTCACACGTGAGTTTGCAGAATCGACGTGTACACTGAAAACAACTTACGGTAGATCTCCCATGGGTGGTTGTGCGTGCCGATATACATACCCTGGATAATACTCGCCTTGCTGCACTTGGATTTGTCCAACTTGATCGACTTGATGTTGTTGCCATTGCAGTCCTCGTTGAATGCGATTCGGTAGTTGTCGCACCAGAATTCACAAGGACCTGGATGGCCTGCAGGAAAGTCTACCGAGTCGGGAATCGGCTGGCGCGTCCCCGTGAGAATCGTCTGGCCGCACTCCTTGGTCGTCGCCAGCTCGTCGGGCGTGTAGTACTTCATGACAAACTGGCGTAGTGTCTTAGCGCCGCTCTGCTTGAGTGCGGAGTTGCCTTGTGCTGCGCCGTCCCACGAGTTGATGTTTGGGTACGTCCACTGTGTGTCATCGAGTCGACCGACGAAGCTAAACTCATTCGGTGGATCATTAAAAACTGTGACTGGGAGCAGCATCTTCGAGTGGGCAGCGACTTCTTCGAACGAGCCGAGGAGCACTCCCACATAGAGAACCAAGGCGAGCTGGGAGGTCTTCATGCTTAAGTCTTCGCTTTGAGCTGTCGGTAGCAGATTGGCTTATGACGATATCCCGTGGTTGGCCGTTCAGGTCTTACATAGGACTTCTTGTCATGGATTTGGGAGAAATCTTCACAGGGAACCACACGGTTCCCGTTGGAACATGAAATCCACGCTAGAGGTTCGGTGCCCATCAAGTGGCGCCAAACCAGTTGGCTCTACAGCCGGCATCGCTTGACGAGAAGCACATTGATGAACTTGTGCAAAGAGAGAGCAGGTTGCTCAACTGCCGCACCCCAGACCTGTCCTTCTGCACTTGGCCATCATCTTCGGACTACTAATGGATATAAAAAACTTATGAAGAATGTTGAACATTCCACTCGCTACATCTGACACATTGCTGGTCATTTGGTCATTTGGAGACAAGGCATCGTGAAAGGCCAAATCCTGTTCGAATGATCTCCAAATCGTTTGATTCTTGTTGACAAGATCCACACCCCATCGTCCGACATATGGAATCTCCGAATGAGAACCTCGATTACGGCGAAGGTGTCTCCCTCTTCAGAGACTACCCGTAATCACTCGTTGTAGCAACTTGTCCACTCCTCAAAAGCCACTGAGAGTCGACTTGTCTGATGACAAACGTATTGTGAGTACTAGCCACCTCTCCAAAGTAGCTGTCGAGCTCTTTGTTGGTGTAAGATGCACGATGGAGCCAGCTCTTGGTCTCAGGTAATTTGCATAACATCGATGCAAGAGCGAATCCTTCAACTGCGGGAGCTAGACGGTAAATGGCCGATTTTTTGTGGCTACTCGCGAAACAAATCCACGCAGTGGACGAGTTTGTCAATATTTTTTATTTCAGGCCAACAAATACCTTGCTTCTCAATCTTGGTTGTTGTCGTCTCGAACAGAGGCAAAGACTGGCAGTTTACAAAGTTCCGGTCGATCGTGGTGATTCACATTAATGCGGATTACCACGAGCCGGTTTGGCAAGTTCGACATCACAACGGTTGAGCGAAATATGCCACGCACTTTTCTTTTGTAATCCCTATCAAACGCACAATAACTCACCCACCAGTAGTACGACCTGGCCGAGCGTATAGGAAATTTACTTCCGGCGTTTCTGGCACTTTGCACCAGTTGCGGGAGCCGGGGCCGGGTTCGACTGCGGTGCAGGAGCAGGGTTTGGTGAGCGCGGTGAGTTTGCTGGGGTCGTGTTGTTTCTCGCTGACGTCACGCCGCCACTGCTCTCGCTTGCAACTGTTCCAGACCCATCGCCCGATGCGTTAGGGTCAAGAACCTTGGACGGATCTGTGGCAGTTCCTCCTGCAATCGGGGCGCAGTTAACTAAGGGGACAAACAAAGTGAGCACACTAGAGGAGTTCAATGAGCATAGTCGCGTGACGTACTGTAGATCTCCCACGGTTGCGCCTGGGTACCGATGTACATGCCTTGGATAATGCTCGCCTTGCTGCACTTGGATTTATCCAGCTTTACCGACGTGATTTTGTTTCCGTTACAGTTCTCGTTGAACGCGATGCGGTAATTGTCGCACCAGAACTCGCACGGACCCTCGTGACCGGCAGGGAAGTTCACAGAGTCGGGGATCGGCTGGCGAGTCCCCGTAAGAATCGTTTGCCCGCATTCCTTTGTCGTCGACAGCGAGTTCGGCTTGTAGTACTTCATGAGGAACTGGCGCAGCGTCTTGGAGTTGCTCTGCTTCATCGCCGAATTGCCGCGAGCCGCACCATCCCACGAGTTGATGTTCGGGTATGTCCACTGCGTACCGTCGAGGCCACCGACCGCGCTAAACTCCGCGGAGGGGTCCTTAAACGCTGTGACTGGCAGCAACATCTTCGAGTGCGCGGCCACTTCATCGAGAGAGCTCAGAAGACCTGTCCTTCTGCACTTGGCCATCATCTTCGGACTACTAATGGATATAAAAAACTTATGAAGAATGTTGAACATTCCACTCGCTACATCTGACACATTGCTGGTCATTTGGTCATTTGGAGACAAGGCATCGTGAAAGGCCAAATCCTGTTCGAATGATCTCCAAATCGTTTGATTCTTGTTGACAAGATCCACACCCCATCGTCCGACATATGGAATCTCCGAATGAGAACCTCGATTACGGCGAAGGTGTCTCCCTCTTCAGAGACTACCCGTAATCACTCGTTGTAGCAACTTGTCCACTCCTCAAAAGCCACTGAGAGTCGACTTGTCTGATGACAAACGTATTGTGAGTACTAGCCACCTCTCCAAAGTAGCTGTCGAGCTCTTTGTTGGTGTAAGATGCACGATGGAGCCAGCTCTTGGTCTCAGGTAATTTGCATAACATCGATGCAAGAGCGAATCCTTCAACTGCGGGAGCTAGACGGTAAATGGCCGATTTTTTGTGGCTACTCGCGAAACAAATCCACGCAGTGGACGAGTTTGTCAATATTTTTTATTTCAGGCCAACAAATACCTTGCTTCTCAATCTTGGTTGTTGTCGTCTCGAACAGAGGCAAAGACTGGCAGTTTACAAAGTTCCGGTCGATCGTGGTGATTCACATTAATGCGGATTACCACGAGCCGGTTTGGCAAGTTCGACATCACAACGGTTGAGCGAAATATGCCACGCACTTTTCTTTTGTAATCCCTATCAAACGCACAATAACTCACCCACCAGTAGTACGACCTGGCCGAGCGTATAGGAAATTTACTTCCGGCGTTTCTGGCACTTTGCACCAGTTGCGGGAGCCGGGGCCGGGTTCGACTGCGGTGCAGGAGCAGGGTTTGGTGAGCGCGGTGAGTTTGCTGGGGTCGTGTTGTTTCTCGCTGACGTCACGCCGCCACTGCTCTCGCTTGCAACTGTTCCAGACCCATCGCCCGATGCGTTAGGGTCAAGAACCTTGGACGGATCTGTGGCAGTTCCTCCTGCAATCGGGGCGCAGTTAACTAAGGGGACAAACAAAGTGAGCACACTAGAGGAGTTCAATGAGCATAGTCGCGTGACGTACTGTAGATCTCCCACGGTTGCGCCTGGGTACCGATGTACATGCCTTGGATAATGCTCGCCTTGCTGCACTTGGATTTATCCAGCTTTACCGACGTGATTTTGTTTCCGTTACAGTTCTCGTTGAACGCGATGCGGTAATTGTCGCACCAGAACTCGCACGGACCCTCGTGACCGGCAGGGAAGTTCACAGAGTCGGGGATCGGCTGGCGAGTCCCCGTAAGAATCGTTTGCCCGCATTCCTTTGTCGTCGACAGCGAGTTCGGCTTGTAGTACTTCATGAGGAACTGGCGCAGCGTCTTGGAGTTGCTCTGCTTCATCGCCGAATTGCCGCGAGCCGCACCATCCCACGAGTTGATGTTCGGGTATGTCCACTGCGTACCGTCGAGGCCACCGACCGCGCTAAACTCCGCGGAGGGGTCCTTAAACGCTGTGACTGGCAGCAACATCTTCGAGTGCGCGGCCACTTCATCGAGAGAGCTCAGAAGAGCGGAGAGGGCAAGCACGGGGACGAGCTGAGAGGTCTTCATGTCGTCTGCGTTCGACTTGAGGGACTGGTCGCCAATTGAGATCTGACAGACTGCCTTTGGTGGAACCACAGTCGAGAATTGTTTGGTCTCTGCTAAACTGGCTGTTGTGGAAGAAGACCACTTACTCAACAGACCTCACGGTTGATCGGAGACGGCGAGAAAGTCCGGACTAACCAGAGAGGTTCGGTGTGGAAGACATTCCACCAACCGCAACCTGAAAAATGACAACAGCTGGGCCGTAAAAGCTCCCTCGAGGTCGTCGAGGGAGACAGAAGAGAGCCGGTGCGTTGCATCACTGATCGCTACGTCTCCAGGATCTACTGAAACAAGATGGGTGAGGAAGACAGCATTGCTGAGGATGGTGGGGACAGATGGATCCTGCGAAAAAGAACTCGCCGACGCCACACTACGAACTCGAGAACTTGAAGAGTCACGCAGACCGCCGAGGAGCAGGTTGTATGGGGACGAGTTTGATTCTTGCACACGCGTGGTAGTTGGTCTCACGACGATAAATTGGAACAGGGTTGGGCACAATGTAGGGCATTTCTTGAGCTGTCCGTTGAGAAAGAGTTGACTGACGGTATTCGGTGGAGAAGTGCCTCGCAAGATCGATCGACTGCAATACAGTCGTAAGGATTGATGAACAGCGGACACCACCCAACGATTGGGTCACAGTTGGTCGATGCGCAGTTAGAGTTCATGTGGTTTGTCTTCGTCATGCTCACTGCCGATAAGACACGTCAACAAATCGGGTGAAGAAGAGCGAAGTTTCGTGAGGCCGACAGCAAAAGGCTGCCATCACGTAACGAGATGTCGAGGGTAGAGACTTGTGAGCAGTACCGGGACACTCAAATGCCGTGCGCACGTATACCAGGGCACGAAACGGGATCACTGCATCGCGAACGACCTCAAACTGAATTGGCAGTCTGAAGACAATGGCCCATGTTGCGGTGTGGCAAGGTTTTCGAAGACGCTGCAATGCACGTTGATTCAATAACGATGAGGGCCAACCGCATCAAGAAATCAAAGTCAGTGTGCTTCTTTCTCATGGGCAGCTACAAACGACAGGTTTTTGCTAGCAATGATAGATATTTGGTCAGGATCAGGCATCCCAGCGCATCAGACTCATCCGAAAAGAAGCCGTGCCATGAAGTCCACCGGCCCATTTGCTTGAGGGTACCGAACAGATCAAATCACGACTGGCATACGCTCTTCAGAAGAATTGCTTGATTTGTTGCGATTGTACCGCGTGAAAGAACTGGCCAAGCCAACAGCGGAGCCTCATCAACGTCATTTCGGAGTTTGTTGCTTGAGGCTTCACACTCATGCTCCGTTATCACGACTTTCGATGGAGAACTTGTTGACCAAATTAGCCGCAACAACTGCACAGATTGCTCCAATCATTGGGGGGCAAGTGGCGACAGCGAACTTGAACCCAAAGTACAAACCAATGGGAAAACCGAATAGAGTCGATGATAACCTAACGGCAAACCAGCTGTAAGCTAGCCTTGCAGTCTCATAGCACCCTGGTTGTTGTTCATGGTCGATGAATCGAGTCGACGATGTATGACATGGCGTAGTTTGATTGGCGACGCTTCCTAAGACTTGCATAGTCGGTTTTTCATCCTGGACGAACTCACATTTCAAGATACGATTTCTGCCACATCAACACCGACGACATCATGGGCTTGGGTTTCTCGCGTCTGTTCGAGTACCTCTTCTTCTCCAAGCAAGAACAACGTATCTTGATGGTCGGTCTTGATGCCGCGGGAAAGACCACTATCTTGTACAAGCTCAAACTTGGCGAGGTCGTGACGACAATTCCAACTATCGGTAAGCATTGAACATTTTGCGGGCGCTTTCTGCGCGTCTTGATTAATACTATGGCCACTTTCAACAGGGTTCAACGTTGAGACGGTCGAGTATAAGAAGGTCAGCTTCACAGTCTGGGACGTCGGAGGGCAGGATAAGGTAAAAAATCTCATGGCTCCCGAACTTCTTAATCAGCTGACAAGCGTGCAACATTAGATCCGTCCACTCTGGCGCCATTACTACCAGAATACACAAGGCTTGATCTTCGTCGTTGACTCGAATGATCGAAACCGCATTGATGGCGCACGTGATGAACTCCACCGCATGATGAATGAGGAAGCCCTATCCGATTCAGTTGTGCTGGTGTTCGCAAACAAACAAGATTTACCAAATGCGATGAGCGCAGCTGAAATGACAGACAAACTTGGGCTCAATGGACTCAGCCGTCGTCAATGGTTCATCCAAGCCTGCTGCGCGACAACCGGGGACGGCCTCTACGAAGGTCTCGAGTGGATGGCGGCCACGCTCCAAAAGAAGAAGTAGCGGGCGTCTGATTCGATGTTGCTCATTGCATTTGTAGCTTTTACTTTCAAAATGTTCTTCATGTTCCTTTCCTTCGCCCAGTCGCACTGGTTTGGACCATCAATGTTGGAGGCGACAGTAGACGATGGTCAACACAATGCTGGTGAATCGGATTACTGAAGTCCTACTCTCATGACATGTTTATCAGCCATAACAATGGTTGACTCCAAGAGCAAAACCATCAGGGCAACTTGTCGGGAGTTTTTTTCGCGCATCTGTCATCGCAAAGGCCACGTGCCCTAGAGCTTCAATATCTGACCAGAGACTTCTGGCGGATGTTGGTGCGTAGAGTTCTAGAGGCTTCAACGCTTGATCAATTGCTCGCCAGGTAGAGCGTGACCAGGTAAGTCGGAGATTTCCACCGTTCTCGAAACTGGTCAATGTCTGCTCAGAAAACACGGCCCGCCCAAGTGCCTTCGTGGAAATCTTGCAAAAGCACATACACTAATTTTTCGGCTTGTCGGCTGTGACTTGGGCTCGGCAGTGGCGGTTTACTCCTTCGAAACGTTAAACATAGACAAGTACAGCGAGAGCTCTTTAGCGCCGTTGTCTCTCTTCTTGATCTTCTTTTCCTCGGTCGTCTTGTTCTCTCCCTCACTTCGTGCATATGGATTTCTGTTCTTGCGTCGAGTCGCTCGACGCTGTGTCACCGCGCTAACTTTTCCCTCGACCTCGTCTCCACTGTCATCCCCACCCTCTTCATCACTTCCCATGAATGTCACGAGCGCCGCGAGCTGCGCATTGCGCTGGAAATCGGAGGGCAGGTTGTCCATGAACAGAAGAGGCATCTCGTCTTCGTCGTCATCACCCGATGGCCTCGTAGTCGCCGTAGCTGCCGCCGCCGCACGCGAAGTTGCCTCTCCATGTTTCTCCATCTTTCACTACAGTGGTCACCATCAAAGGGAAACGGGTTCTTCTAAAATGGGTTCCCAAAACGGGCCGGGTCAAGACTAACATCAACAAATCACTATTTAAAGCAGCCTGGGTGGGCCTGAACGGGTCAAACGGGTCGGACCGCACCATCACTCCGGTTTCCCCATCACACTTCAACCGCGTCATTTTCCATTTTCCCTTCTTCCTCTCATGACGCCGAGAAGCGTCGTCTTCGACTGGGGCATCGACGAGCTCTTCGCCCTCGCGGCCGCAGCCAACCGCATGGAGGCCTCGCCGACACCGTCGTGGCTGCGCACGTCGCCACCGCACGTCACGGCCCAGTCGTTCAAGGTCGACATTTTCCAGGTCTTGGCAGCGAGCTCGGGCAGCAAAAAGCAGGCGGGCTCGGTTTGGATCGGGACCGACACGCCAAAGCAGTACGCAAAGCTCAAGGCGGCAGTGGAGACGCTCCAGGAGGATGCGTTTCTGCAGCGGGTCATGGTCGAAGCGTATCCGAAGGAGGAGGAAGGAGAAGGAAAGCTGGTGGCCAGAGTGGCCTTCCTCGCGTCGTCGCAGCACACTTATCCGATGGATATCAAGGCACCAGAGCACGGCATGCGCCGCTTGTTTGTGTGAATGAGCTCAATCTTTTTTGGTGGCACGATGATATGATGAGAGTGGAGTGAAGGCGAACCACAGAGGATCAGTGGAGAACTCGTTCTACCTCGTAATCAACCTCTTTTTATTAAAGGCGTTTTCTGAGCTCAAGTTTGCAGTTCATACTTCGGTACTGATCGGTGAGAGGTAGCAGTTCCGACACAGAACACAAAGCCAAGCGCCAATGGGAACTACCGCTTCGTCTTCTCCAAACCCCCAGACCACCCCCACCGTGCCGACGTGAAACTCACAAGTCCAACACGAATGCGCTGAAGGTGAGCCCTCAGACACTCTCTGACGGAGAATGTCGGTAAATGGATGTTCATTCGCGGTTGAGACAGTCCAGAGCTTCAACATGGATGTGGGTAATTGAGCTCCTCTTGGGTTCAGTGTACAGTACACCCAACTGGCGGCCAATAATCTACGAGTCTCCTCCACACTACCAATGGATATTGGTACGTGAGGCTGCTCGCCTTTAAAGATCCTCCTCCAGCAGTCGCTTCACGATCCGAAACAGTTGTTTGTAGATCCGCACAAGCCATTCTTCTATTGTCCACCTGCTCAACACGTCTTTTCGCGATGAAGGTCTTCGGTGCTCAGCTTATGTTTATGGGGCCGCTGCTATCCCTTGCAAAAGCATGCAGCGATGTTCTCGTGAACGCTACGTCTACGGTCGTAAGTGCTCGCACGATGGACTTTGACATCGACCTTGACACAGTCGTGGAGGTCATTCCACGCAATACAACGTTCCAGGATCTGCCAGTCCGGAACTGTTCAACGTGCCCAGACTTCGAGTGGCAGAATAAGTACGGATTCATCGCCTTTCAGATGTTCCGGCTCAATGTAGCCGCGGATGGGCTCAACGAAAAGGGTCTCTCGGCTGCGTTCTTATACCTCGAAGACGTGACCGAGTACCCTGTGCTGGACTTGTCACCATCCGCGAAACCTATCGTTACGTCAATCGTATCGTACTTGCTGGGCAATTTTGCGACGGTGGACGATGTTAAGGAAGGAATGAAGCAGATTCAGATCGGAGAGATCGACGACGGTGTTGAAGGGTTACTCTTCCCAGGCCAGGCTCAGACCGGGCGACTCGTGCTTCACGTGGCTGTCCATGACGCACTGGGGAAGAGTCTCGCCGTCGAGATGCCACACGGCTAGGTAGTCGTACTCGACAACCCAAATGGTGTTTTGACGAATGAACCTGAGCTGACGAAGCAGCTAGAATTGCTCGAAAATCCTCAAGGCGACCCGATCGGTGGCAACTACTCCCCGATTGCTCGCTTCCAGCGACTTTCGCTTCTAAACCGAATAGTTCCTTTCGGCTACGATTTCGATCCATCGGCGGCTTCGTTCTTGAGAGGCAGCGAGACCCAGCAAGCGATCTCGAACGCGCTGCATTTGATCAAC
Organism: Pythium myriotylum; assembly: GCA_023091665.1. Lineage (NCBI taxonomy): Eukaryota > Oomycota > Peronosporomycetes > Pythiales > Pythiaceae > Pythium > Pythium myriotylum. The sequence goes on from JALJCQ010000004.1 coordinate 178,636, forward strand.
ACCGTCGTGATGCCGACTCGAGAGGCGACCCAGTGGACGATCGTGCGCGATCATAAAGAGAAGGCCGTGTACTTTCAGTCGACGCTGAACTTCCAATTGCAGCGGCTTGCGATCAGCGACTTTGACTGGAGCAGCAACGCTAGCCGCCAGTTTATTCCGGTTGCCAGGGACGAGTGGTTCACCGACGTATCCGCGAAGTTGAAGTCGAAAAATGCAACAGACACGACAATGGATCTACCCCCGCGCACGCAATTAAGTGTAATGATTCCGGCGAACGCAACGCCATCCACCGACGTGCCCACGCCAACTATTCGCAGCGGCGTCGTTGGTCTGCACAAGAATATGCTTTTCGTTGGCAGCACGGCGCTGGTTACGCTGGCATCAATGGCGTAGGAGGAATTGCATCTAGTTGATTGCGCCTACGAATCGTAAGCTGAAGAGGACGGTTGGTGTAAGGAGGCCGTAAGATTGGTTAACCGTTTTTACCACCTAGACGACCATCATTGCGGTCTTCAACATCCATCATTGTGGGCCTATCTGGCCACTTTGGGCAGATCTGATCAGCAATGCTGATCGCGATTTACACATGATGACAACATGTGTGAATCACGTGTGAGTTGGATGTCTCCCAGCTTGTGGGTCGCGACGTGAAGACACGGGCTGCAAAAGTACGCAACGTCTTGATCGGTCGAAAACAAAGGTGACCCGGAGTGATGGGCAGATGTCTGCAATGATGGTCATCTAGATCTTCAACAGATGCTGTGGGCCCAATGTGACTCCACGCAGAGAGGCATCCCATCGCATCCAGCGGCACCGACGCACTTGCAGGTCTCACTCACTTTCCAATTCTCCCCTCCTGTAACCAACAATGACCAAGATCGCCATCATCTACTACTCGACCTACGGCCACGTCGCCAAGCTCGCCGAGGCTCTCAAGAAAGGCGTCGAGAAGGTTCCTGGCGCCACTGCGACGATCTACCAGATCCCGGAGACGCTCTCGGACGAAGTGCTTGCAAAGATGCACGCGCCGCCGAAGAAGGATTACCCGGTCGTGACGCGTGAGGTCCTGACCGAGTCGGATGGCCTGCTCTTCGGCTTCCCGAGCCGCTTTGGTTCGTTCCCAGGGCAGGTTAAGCAGTTCTTCGATTCGACGACTCCTCTGTGGAGCCGGGGCCTGCTCACGGGAAAGCCGGCTGGTCTATTCTTCTGCACTGGAACGCAAGGCGGTGGTCAGGAGACCGTCGCGTACACGTCGCTGACCTTCCTCACGCACCATGGAATGACCTACGTGCCTCTCGGCTATCGCTCCAAGAACATCTTCGACATGGAGCGTGTCCATGGTGGCAGCCCGTGGGGAGTTGGTACGATTGCCGGCCCAGACAACTCGACGGAGCCACTCGACATGGAGCTGGAGATGGCGGATGTCCAGGGCCAGAGCTTTGCTGAAATTGCCAAGAAGCTCGCTGCGTAAGATGGTTCATCTCGTCGAGCGACCAGAGTGATCTCGAGACACGAAAAAAAAAAAAAGAGAAAAAGAGTAGTCAGCCTTGAGTTTGACTTCAGGTTAATGCTTCATAGACTACAAAGAAACAACATAACCATCGACTATTCTCCTCAATTTTGCCTCTCCTCAAAACTATCGCAACCGCTTGATGCAACTCTACTTATGCATCAAGCATGACCTGGAGCTTCATAACTTTACTGAAAACCTCACTCGTGCGCTTACGAGACTCGGCGTCTGTGAGGGTGTGGCCACAAGTGGCCCAGCGTCAGCTACAGAGTACATGCGCATCGACGCCGTGAAGGTATTGTAATAGTTGAGGTCAACGCCGATGCCGCCAGAGAGGGATCGAGGCTCTGTGTTTCTCAAACAAGATCTTGTAGAGAGACGGCTCTCACCAATAGCTGGAGCCAGTGCGGTCGACAATACCCTCAATCGTAAGTTTCCAGGTACCTGTACGAAAATTTGCTCGGCGAGATTGCGTGGACTCGTCATTCGTCAGAACCTCCATATCGTGCCTGGTCGTGTTACAGTTTTCCGCAACGATAAGCTTAGTTTGGCATTGTTTGTTCGAATGGGGGAGGGCTCACCTCAGCTCGAGCAAAAATTTTGTACTCATCAGAGTACATTTCGCGTACAACTGGTTGCCACAAAAATAAGTGTACTCATCATTGAGCACAAGGTGTCATCCATGCAGATAGTCCGGTATCCAATAGTTTTTATCAGGCCGGTCAACCAGGAGCTCGTCACATGCCATTGATGTGACTTTCACTATGCCAGCGGCCAGAACGACGCTAAGGCCAAACCAGGACAACACCGTCTCCCGAACTCGGGAAGACATCATGTCCCATACAACGATGTCCCATGCGTACACCGCTGCCTTTCGTAACTTCAGACAGCTGGAGAAAAAGATCGCCACCAAGTTGCATCGCACAAGCCAATCACACGATTGCGTCATCGATTGCCCTCCACAAGTGGCCACCCGCGTAGCGTCATTCACGACAAAAATATCTAATAGGTTTCCCTTTGGCAGAACGCGATGCCGCACGACGCACTGTCGCAATGATCTCATTCCGCCTAACGAAGAGACTGTTCTCTCCATCGGTCATTCGCAAATCGCCTCCACTGCGCCGAGCCATGTCGACATCGCAAGCACCAAAGACCGTCCAACCAGCCGTGTACGTGCCCCACGGCGGCGGGCCGATCCCGATCTTGGGCCACTTTAGCCACGACACGATGATCGAGTGGATCAACAACTTTCAGCGCAACTACGTCACGACGAAACCCGACGCTATCGTGGTCGTGACGGCTCACTGGGAGGCGCCAGTGGTGCAGATCACATCAGCAGCTGCGCCTGAGCTCTACTACGACTACTACGGATTTCCCGAGGAGGCGTACAAGATCAAATACCCAGCCCCGGGCCATCCTGCCCTCGCCAAGCGAATCCAGGATCTTCTCACATCGAATGGCATCGCGTCTGAGCTTGACGACAAGCGTGGCAATGACCATGGCGTTTTTGTTCCGCTCAAACTAATGTTCCCAGTTGCCGATATACCTATCGTGCAGATGTCTCTGCTTAGCTCACTGGATCCCGCAGCTCATATTAAGATCGGCGAGGCACTGCGTTCGCTTCGGAGCGACAACATCCTCATTGTCGGCTCGGGCATGTCGTTCCACGGCTCGAGTTCGTTCCGTGGAGATCGCGAGGCTGCGAAGCGAGCAAGCATCCAGTTCCACGAGTATCTCACCGACTCGCTCGTTCGCACGACCGATCCAGAGCAGCGTCGCCGGCGTCTTGAGAGATGGGAAGACGCTCCGTTCGGCCGCATGTGCCACCGCCGCGAGGAGCATTTGATACCGCTTCATGTGATTGCTGGTGCCGGCCTGGACGAGCCGTGCGAGGAGATCTTCGATGGTGAGATCATGGACTTGCGCACGGCTGGTTTCCTCTTTGGTAAGAGAACGTGAGGAAGTTGTTGCTGTGGCGGAGTTATTGCCAGGCGAGACTAAATAAATCAGCAAATCTGGTACCCGTTTCTTATCACTCGCCTCGAAGCGAGTCTTCGATATATGTAGCTTTTCTCTGAAGCAAGAACACTATCAGCCGACGCTGGATCTCTGCTGGTGAAGTTTGATGAGAACGTGACAGGAATGAAGATTGCTCCAAGATCCTGAAGACCCTGAGCGTTATGCAAAACTTCCAGCGACCAGGACAAGCCCCCCCCCCCCCCCCCCCCCCCCCCCCCCTTCTCAGGATACCACGGTTTTGAAGTTCCGTAATCCGTAATCCACGAGTATCGCAAAGAATGGACAGGAGGAGGGGACTGAATGAACGAAAGAAATCCTCGAATCCTCTTGTGTAAATGTACTGCTGGTGTGTTGGGTGTTTTTTCTCGTATTTTCCGTCTTCCCAGAGTCTGCAAATCTGCTAAAGTATCGTACAATCCAGCTTGGCCATCTTACGCCGACAGCTTCTTCGTGATCTCCGCAAAACTCTCGCCCTGCACACGAGCGATCTCCAGCTCAAAGTCAAGCGGCTGGCGCGAGCCATCCGCACCAGAAATCGTGCCCGCTCCCCACGAGCTACCGCCATGCACCTGCTCCAGGTTGAAGATATGCTTCGAACGGTACCCCAGCGGCACGTACGTGAACCCGTGGTTCGCCAAGAAGCTCAACGCCGTGAACGCCACGGTCTCCTGGCCACCGCCGAGCGTGCCCGTGCTCACAAACACACCAGCCGTCTTCCCGATCAACGCACCCTTCACCCACAGACCGCTCGTCGAGTCGATGAAGGCCTTGACCTGCGCCGGGAACGTGCCAAAGCGGCTTGGGAAGCCGAAGAGGATGCCGTCGGCCTCGGTCAGCACGTCGAGCGTCGCCACCGGGTAGTCTTTCTTCGGCGGCGCGTGCATCTTGGCGAGCACTTCGTCCGAGAGCGTCTCTTCGACCTGGTAGATGGTCACGTCGACGCCGGGCACCTTCTCGACGCCTTCCTTGATGGCTTCGGCGAGCGTGGCGACGTGTCCGTAGGTGGAGTAGTAGATGATGGCGATCTTGGTCATGGTTGTTGTGTTGGTTGTTGTATTGATGTGTTGGTGTGTTGGTCGGTTGCTTGGATGCAAGGAGATTGGAGAATGAGATCCTTTGCGTCGTGCCCGAAGTCGATTCCAACACCCAGCGCTCGACAGACATAGACTCGCCTACACGATCACTGCAGCTGAAGCTTGTCATGGTTGACCTTCCCGGATTTGGCGCTGTTGACGTCACGAGAGGGATGGGCAGGGTGGTTCGTCTAGCTGGCCCGTCCATGTGGGGTCTCAGATGCAACACAAATGGCTCAACTTTAGCATCGCAAATCGTCTGTTCAAGGCTGGCAGAATGTGATTGGCGGTTTCAGCTCAGAAGGATAATGGATGCAGTGCGGTAATTGTGTAGGTCTCGACGCTGCCCATCCTCAGCCTAACGATGACGGGCAGTCACCTTAGCTGTACTGACAATCTAACTCCTGGAAATTAAAAAAAAAAAAAAATCCTCAGCCTAACGTCATCGCTGTTGGTGTTGATTCGGCCAACCAGGAGACAGGCGTGACCTAAGGCTGTTAAAACGTTGACGAGCTGAACTGCTGAGGGTGGCTGCATCTCATGGGATCCTCGTTCCTGTACCTCGCCTAAACCAACGTCAACTTTGCCAACTGGGTACGATGATTGCTTGCTTGTCACGGTACGTCTCGCTTCGCAGATTACTCAGCGAAAAGTGTATGTCACGGCGAGCGACCGCGAAAATCGAAGATCCAGTAGTGTTGGTGTGTAGAAAAAAATGCACGCAAGGGGCATACAGGATGCTGCAGTATGCCAGGTCAATTAGTAGAGATTGTTCCAACGAAGACCTCATTACTAAGCTATTGGAAGCAGAACCTGTCCGTAGGCGAAGAAGTAGTCAGCATGACTGGATCTGTCTCATCCGATTCGTACGCAATCCGTTTGATCGTCCTGGACGGATTGCTACCCTGTCGTGCACTTCAACCTGCACAATCACAACCAAGTGAGCCGCCTACTTCGCCAAGACATTGTCCATTCACTACCGAATTCCCAAGCTTCGATGCTCATCTCCTTGCTCAGTTTTCTCACCATCGGCGCGGTCACGGCCTCGTCGTCACCCTCGGTCACTCTCCCCAGTGGAGCTAAGATCACGGGCACCGTCGAGATCAATGTCGCAGGCAATGATGTCCATGTCTTCCGAGGCATTCCGTACGCCGAGGCTCCTGTCGGCGACAGACGCTGGAAGCAGTCGACGCTCAAGCCAGTCACAGGCGATGTCAACGCCACCAAGTGTAAGACCTGGTGCAAGGACAGGTCGGTTCACTGGCTCCATGGTGTCCTGGCTCAGTGCCCGGCTCAATGTTGAATCAGATGTCCCGGCTCAGAACTGCAACAGCAACTGCAACATGGTCTAGTTGAGCCCGTTCTCGAAGGTTCGATGCCGAAGCCAGTAGAGTACAGAGAGAGAGAGAGAGAGTGCCCTAGGAAGCTGTTGGTAGCTCTGCATGTCTTGGAGCGTTTTCAATAAACGTTCACTTTCACATTTCCCATCGTGTGCTCAAGTTCCTCTCCTCTCCAGTCCTCTGCCTGTCTTACAGGTGATGTGCCCAAGCCCTAACGCCATGTCGACCAATGCCAACGAGATCCTCGCCGACGAGAACTACTTCCTTTGGGAGTTTGGTGCTCGCATGAAGCTCGCCAAGAAGGGTCTGCACGGCCACCTCGAGATGAAGCCCGAGAACGCGATGGCTGCGGCCAGCGACCAGTGGAAGTCGGACGATTTGAAGGCGCTGGCCATCATCGTCAGTCTGCTCGGACCAGTGTACCAGTCGATGATCCGGAACGCGAGAAGCGCCGCCGAGGCGTGGATCATTATGCGCGAGTTCCATGTAAGGCGTAGTCTCCACAACCGCGTGTCGCTCCGCAAGCAACTGCATGAGTTTGTGATGGTCCCCGGCGACAACATCATGGACCACCTGCTCAAGTTTGATGACTTGTGTCTCCGTCTGTCGGCGGTCGGCGACGAGATCAAGGATGACGAGCGCTTGGTCATCTTGCTCGGTAGCCTTACGGCTGAGTATGATGCCATTGTCAAGATCATTGAGGCGCGCGGCAACATGGATCTCTACGAGGTCAAGGAAGTGCTACGCCGCGAGTATGGAACCCTCCAGAAGCGCGAGAAGCAGGAAGCGGCATTCAAGGCGAGTGTCACGAGCAATGGCCAAGGACGCGTGCGCCGTGGCGGCAACCACGGGCGACGCAACAAGGGCGGCCAGAACGGCAAAAAACGCGGTCATTATCAAGGCGAGAAGAGCAAATTTGCGGGTCGCTGCTACGAGTGTGGTGAGGTCGGCCACAAGCGCGCCCAATGTCCGAGCAAGAAGAAGGAGTCGGAACCTTTTGTCTTTTCGGTGTCGAATGATATCGATCCGATGCGGATGTGGCTGCTTGACAGTGGCGCCAGTTCGCACATGACCTTTCGACGTGAAGACTTTGACGAGTTTCGTCCAATCCCTGGTGGGTTGAATGTGCTGGTCGCCAGCGGTCAGCGTCTCCCAGTGTGTGGAACTGGGTCGGTTCGGCTCATGCTCGAGAATGAGCAGTCGGTGGTGGTGACCGACGTGCTGTACATCCCAGGCTTGGACCGACGTTTGCTCTCGATCTCGGCGCTGACAGCAAAAGGCGCCGACGTGCACTTTAGTGAAGGGACGTGCACGATTTTGCACAACGGTCGCATGATCGCGAGCGGTCGCCGGGTCGGGAAGCTCTATGTGCTCAACGTTGCGACTGTGGCGCACCCAGTCGCCGAGGAAGCGAACGCAGCGGATGCCGGTCTCGCCGATCTTGCGGTGTGGCATGCTCGGTTGGGCCATGTGGCCTTTGATCGAGTCGCCGCGATGAACCGTGTCGCGGTCGGTGTGCCGCCACTCCCGCCGTCGAGCTCGGACGGGCCATGTGATGGCTGCATGTACGGGAAGATGAGTGTCGCCAAGTATGCGCGCACGTCGGGCAGTACGGTAAAGTCCTCTGGACTATTGGATCTGATTCACGGTGATCTGATGGGCCCCATGCGCGTGAAGTCCAAGGGTGGTGCTCGGTTCGTGCTCGTGCTCGTCGATGACTGGTCTCGCTATACTACAGTGTATCTGTTAAAGGTCAAGAGCGAGACGTTCACGAAGTTCAAGGAGTACAAGGCGTTTATGGAAGCTCACTTGGGTCGTCGGATCAAGATCTTCCGGACGGACAACGGTGGTGAGTTCTGTAGCAACAAGTTCGATACATTTTGCTCGACCAACGGCATCCTGCACCAGACAAGTGCCCCCTACTCGCCACAGCAAAATGGACTCGTCGAGCGTGCAAATCGGTCGCTCGCTGAGTCCGCTCGTGCGTCCCTCCACTACCAAGCCGTTGACGAGGACTTCTGGGGTGAGGCGATTATGACCGCCGCCTACTGTCTCAACCGTCTCCCAAACACTGCGCGAGATGATACGACACCATTTGAGGTCATGTGGGGTCGCAAGCCTGACGTCGAGCACATGCGCGTCTTTGGATCGCACGGGTTCGTTTACGTTGATGAGTCGAAGCGCAAGAAATTCGACGCGAAAGCGCACCGCTGTATCTTTCTCGGTTATGCCGATGGTTCCAAAGCATACCGTGTTTGGGATTTGGAGACCGGCCGCATTGTGGTGACGCGCACGATTGCTCTTGATGAACGCCCACGGTCTGGACTCATCCCGGCGTCATCGATTGAACCTGTACAGCTCCAATGGACTGTAAACGATGACGACGACGTAGTCGCTGCATCTGCGCCAGCCGAGACCAATGCCGAGATGGAGGTGGAAGATATGGACAACTTGGACCAACCTATGGAAGTTCCTCTACCGCCGAGCCCGCCTGCGACGGCTGCACCAACGACTGATATTGTTGCGCGGAATACCAGTCAGTCGGTGCCCAACACGAGTACGCAGCCAATGGGTGCAGCTCGTGGTGCCCCCGCGCTGCCGCGCCCAGCTCCTCAAGTTCTTCCGGCTCTCGAAAACTTGCGACCGATTATGCGTCGTGATCCTCCCCGTATTGCCCAAGGGGGAGAGAATGCCATGGTATTTGGTGGTCAATTCTCTGCGATCCGACCGCAGATGGCTACGGTCGCACGTCCAACTCAAGCGCCTCTTGCGTAGCCGCCTCCGCCGCCGGGTGAAGATCGTCTTGTTCAATGGTCGGGCCAGGCGCAGACCTCCGCCGCCGCAACCACGAGCTATTCGGATGACGACGAGCCGGATCCGAAGCGTTTGCGCTTGACCGATGGATACGAGATCGCTCTCGCTGTGATGGAGATTCCTACGACGTATCGTGAAGCGATGGCATCACCTCAAGCCGATGAATGGAAAGAAGCCGTGCGCCGTGAGCTCCGCTCGCATTTCCGCAACCATACTTGGGAAGCGGTCCGTCGTCCCGATGGTGTACGATTGGTTGGTACCAAATGGGTGTTTGACGTGAAACGCGATGGCGATGGTAATATTGTTCGTTACAAAGCTCGGCTTGTTGCTCAAGGGTTTCGACAAGTATACGGTGTCGACTACTGGGAGACATACGCACCGGTCTCGAGTTTAAACTCGGTCCGTGCCTTTCTCGCTCTGTGCTGCCAACGCGACTATGTGATCCGCCAACTTGACGTTGAGACCGCGTTCTTGAATGGACCGCTCGATGAGGATGTCTTCATGCGCCCGCCGGAGGGGATACACCTCCCGGACGGCATGATCTGCAAGCTCCGTCGCAGTATCTACGGGCTGAAGCAAGCCGCCGCAGTGTGGCACAAGACGATCGTGAATGTGCTTAAGTCGATGGGATTTGTTGCGTGCCTGTCCAATCCGTGCGTCTTTGTGCGTCGCACAGACGATCACACAGTGTATTTAGTGCTGTATGTCGACGATTTGCTGATTGGCTGCCCAAGCAGCATCGAGGCCGAGAGCATTAAGAGCGATCTCGCAAAACATTTCACGATCAAGGACCTCGGTGATGTTCGCTATGTGCTCGGGATCGAGATGGACTACGATCGTGAAGCTGGTACGCTTCATCTTTGCCAGTCTCAGTTCATTGCACGACTTGTTCAAAAGTTTGGTCAAGAGACGGCATACGCGACGAAAAATCCCAATGTGTACGGTCAAAGACTCCACGAGTTTAATGACGGCGAAAGAGTAGAAAGCAAGCGGTTCCGTGAGCTGATTGGCTCGTTGCTCTACATTGCCAGCGGCACGCGCCCCGACATTTGTGTGTCGATCTGTGAGCTCTCGCAGTATCTTGAGATGCCGACGCAAGCCCACATGAAGGCCGCAGTTCGTGTGCTCCGTTACCTGAAAGGAACGTCGAAGGTTGGTATCTGCTACCAGCGTGGCGATCTTGCAGTCTTTGTTCCTACGGTGTTCGTCGAAGCCAATTGGGGTGGGGACGCAACGACCCGCCGCTCTACATCAGGAGTGTTGGTCCTCATGGCCGGTGCTCCGGTCGTCTACAAGTCGAAGCGCCAGCGCACCGTCGCGCTGTCGTCGGCCGAGTCGGAGTACATGGCACTGTCGCTCGCTGCGCAAGAGACGCTTTGGTTACGTCACCTTCTCGAAGAGCTCGGCTTCCGTAATTTGCCGGCCACGACCATCAAGATGGACAACAAGGCCGCGATTGCCATGGCCGAACGTGTTGGATACCAGTCCCGTGCTAAGCACATTGATCTACGCTACCACTTCGTTCGAGATGCAGTCAACGATGGCGTACTTCGTCTCGAGTACGTCCCGTCCGCCGAGCAGCAAGCGGACTTCATGACCAAGGCGCTTCCGACTCCGCAGTTCGCGAAGCTCGTTCGTTCTGCTGGAATTGTCGATGACTCACCTGTGTCGCAGTGAGGGGGAGTGTAAGACCTGGTGCAAGGACAGGTCGGTTCACTGGCTCCATGGTGTCCTGGCTCAGTGCCCGGCTCAATGTTGAATCAGATGTCCCGGCTCAGAACTGCAACAGCAACTGCAACATGGTCTAGTTGAGCCCGTTCTCGAAGGTTCGATGCCGAAGCCAGTAGAGTACAGAGAGAGAGAGAGAGAGTGCCCTAGGAAGCTGTTGGTAGCTCTGCATGTCTTGGAGCGTTTTCAATAAACGTTCACTTTCACATTTCCCATCGTGTGCTCAAGTTCCTCTCCTCTCCAGTCCTCTGCCTGTCTTACACCAAGTACGGTAGCATATGCTACTACGCCGACACCCTTCCCCCAGTGTCGGCCAGACTGCCTCCATCCGAGGACTGTCTCTTTCTCAATGTATTCAAACCAGCGGACGCCACGAGCGACTCCAAGCTTCCTGTGATGGTCTGGATCCACGGAGGAGCTTTCATCTCCGGTACGTCCAACACAGAGGAAGGCACCAACCTCGTGGCCGCCGCCAAGGAAAAAGCCATCGTGGTCAACCTCAACTACCGCCTCGGTGTCTTTGGTTTCCTCTCAAATGCCGAGATCCTGAGTGAGGGAGATGGTGCAAACTTCGGACTTCGCGACCAAGAGGTAGCTTTCCAGTGGGTGAAGCAACACATCGAGTTCTTCGGCGGAGACCCCGAGCAGATCGCAGCGTTTGGCGAGAGTGCAGGAGCCGTGTCGATTGCCTTGCACATGCTGTCGCGTGACGGAGACCAACAGCTATTCAAGCAAGGCATTCTACAGAGTGGTGCTCACCTACCGTCCCATCACATGATCACACCAGACACTCAACAGCAGCAAGTTCTGGTGATCGCGCAGAGCGTGGGGTGCGATGAATCCGAGAAAACGCTTGACTGCCTTCGTCGAATGAACGCATCAGCGATCTTCGCGGCAGGTGTGACGCTGAACTGGTTCCCTGTCGTGGACGGCAAGTTCCTCAAGGAGATGCCGATCCAGCGAGTGCTCGCCGGGAAAGTCTCTCGCGTGCCGACGATCATTGGTACCAACACCGACCTGCCTTTGGAGCTGCCGAAGCTTCTCAGTACGATACGTTCGTGCGGACCACCTTCGCGAGGCTCACGGAGCAAGAGTATGAACGTCTCGGAGAGCTCTACCCTGCATCGGCCTTTGCAACTCCTCAGCATCGCACGGGGGAGCTCTTTGGAGACATGACATTTGTGTGCCCGAGCGAATTCTTCTCACAAAAGCTAGCCGAATGGGACGCCCAGGAAGCTGAGGCGTTCGTTGGAGGGTCAGGTGCAAGCACGCCGACCTCCCGGCTAGCGCCAACGTATCACTATCGCTTCAACTACACCTCGACCGAGTACGGCTACCCGCTTGCAGTGCACACGAAAGACATAGCCTACGTCTTCAATTTGGTCAACGCGCTCCCCAGTGACGAGGATACCAAGGCCGTCGTGGGGTACATGCAACACTACTGGACAAACTTCGCTATCACGGGCTCGCCAAACGGACAAGGGCAAATCGAGGGATCCCAGATACTCCCGTGGCCAAAATATGATGCGGCAAAGAAGCAGGTCGTCATCCAGCCAAAGCTGGGGCTTGAGACGAACGGCGAGTACCTGCCTGGGCACGCGGAACGCTGCGCCTTCTGGAGTGAGGTAGAGAATCGTATCATTCAGGAGGTCAAGTTTGCTTGAGTCATCAGCAACGGTTCAAGAGCCTATAAATCACAGCACTGGTTATGAGTTTGAAAATTCCATGTTGACGAAAAATCTAAATTGGATGAGCTCACCACAATGTTACTTCGAAGAGCTTCGTGCACTTTTGCTCACTAATTGGCCAAGAGTGCATTCCCTCTACATAAATCCTTCTTCATCTCGATTTCCGATGGCTGATCAGAACGCACAGCGCTTGGGGCGCCACCAACGCTATCCGTTGACTCGAGGGGGTCATCGCTCGGTGGTCGAATTGGAGGTTGGAGGTGTTGACGTCACAGGAGGGATGGGTAAGTGGATGGCCTCATTAGGCTGTCTATGTGCGTTTCGCACAAATTACGAATGGCTGTGCAACACAAAAGCACCAGACATTACTTCAGATTTTGGGTGAGGAACACGAGTGGGATGCCGAAAGGGAGCCAGAGTAGTTGTATTTGTACCTGCACGAATTGGAAAGACGAAGGATTAAAGATTCTAGGTTCAAACGATCACTACTTCAACACTGCACCAGCCCTAACACTCAAGGCGAGGAACTTGAACACGAGTGGGGCCTTGAAACCTACCGAATGAACACGAGAGTATTTTATTTATCATGTACATGTATTATTGGCGGCGGTGGGGGTGGGGGGGGGGGGGGGGGGTAATATGTCGTCGTCGGATCTTCTCCTCGCACAGATCACGTAAGTATGGCACACCCCGACACGGCCACCTTACGCCGACAGCTTCTTCGTGATCTCCGCAAAACTCTCGCCCTGCACACGAGCGATCTCCAGCTCAAAGTCAAGCGGCTGGCGCGAGCCATCCGCACCAGAAATCGTGCCCGCTCCCCACGAGCTACCGCCATGCACCTGCTCCAGGTTGAAGATATGCTTCGAACGGTACCCCAGCGGCACGTACGTGAACCCGTGGTTCGCCAAGAAGCTCAACGCCGTGAACGCCACGGTCTCCTGGCCACCGCCGAGCGTGCCCGTGCTCACAAACACACCAGCCGTCTTCCCGATCAACGCACCCTTCACCCACAGACCGCTCGTCGAGTCGATGAAGGCCTTGACCTGCGCCGGGAACGTGCCAAAGCGGCTTGGGAAGCCGAAGAGGATGCCGTCGGCCTCGGTCAGCACGTCGAGCGTCGCCACCGGGTAGTCTTTCTTCGGCGGCGCGTGCATCTTGGCGAGCACTTCGTCCGAGAGCGTCTCTTCGACCTGGTAGATGGTCACGTCGACGCCGGGCACCTTCTCGACGCCTTCCTTGATGGCTTCGGCGAGCGTGGCGACGTGTCCGTAGGTGGAGTAGTAGATGATGGCGATCTTGGTCATGGTTGTTGTGTTGGTTGTTGTATTGATGTGTTGGTGTGTTGGTCGGTTGCTTGGATGCAAGGAGATTGGAGAATGAGATCCACTGTCGTGCCCGACCCCGACACCCCTCACCTCTGGTGTGACACCTGGCACACCGCAGCGGAAACCCCGATAACCTCCATAACCTCGTCAAAGCAAGCACATTGAATAGACAGAGTCGGATTCACCCTTCCTGAAACACTTGACAGCTGAGTTTCTGAGGTTTGGGTCTGTGCTTATGCTGTTGACGTCACAATAGGGATGGGCAGGGTGGTTCGTCTAGCTGGCCCGTCCATGTGGCATTTTTCCCACGAACTACTGTACAAAAAATAGAGCACGGTTGTGCCTTCTCACCAGCTCACGAATTGTCATCGCCGTGCCAGTGTCTGATTGGCGACTGAGAAGTATCCAGCATCCGTCTCGCGCTGCACATCCCTTGTGAGACGTCATCGCTCTCGCATTGATTCGGCCGCAGCGACAGTCTTGAGCTTGGCTTTGTAGAACTCACTTACGCGTGCCGCCCAGTCCAGGTGGGCTTCATCAACGGGGGGTTCGTAATCTCGTGGTGGCTGCTTCACATCTCGTTCAACTGGTTTTTCATATGGAGGAGGAGATGGTAGTTTCGCCTTGATTTTCTTCATGGGCTCCATAATTGCATGTGCCTTTGCAGTGCGAAGGCGACCAGCTGTCCGAGTTTGGGGCGCTTGGACATTTGATGGAACACCGCATACTGTCTTTGTGGGCCGATTATCCTTCATGGTCTTCGAAGCATTCGAAGGGCGGCCTTTGTGCAAAAGCGACTGTACAAGGTCATCTAGCACGAAGCTCTGCTGAAGCCTCAAAGCATCGCGCACTTGGACATCAATTACATCTTCATCTGCCACTTCACTGTCTTCAAGATCCTTCTTGTCGTTCGCAGCCGAAGCCCAATTTGTGTACTGGGGTGGATCTGTTAGTGAATCAAGCGAGTCGATCGAGTTCACGCGATCCATGCGGTTCTTTCTACGAGAAACCGTCTTAGCTGGGGGCGTTCGTGAGCCTATTTCGTCCACAGGCCCGAGGCCTTCTTTCGAGAACGTATGACCGCCTTGTTGGGGGAATCTCAGTCGGTCACTTCGTTTAACGTCGTAGTCGCCAACACCAGGTGAAGATATCACTTTCGAGATCGAGCGTGGTATGCTACAGCTTGCTGGTGTTGGCGTGGACGGCGGCGGCATTTCCGGCTCAAACGTCCAGTACGAAGGCGATCGGACTGTATACGGCGGTGGGAACGAGCCGGAATTGGCTCGTTGGACTGGGAGGGGTGATGACTTGACTAGCTCATCCGGTTGTGGCTGAGACTTTGTGTCATCTAGTTGTGCGCGCTCCGGTTGATCTTCTTTTTGCTCTCGTTCCCTCACAAGACTTTCGATATTCATGATGAACTCCTCCATTTTCAACAGAATTGATGGTGACACCGGCGTCCCGGATGCCTGCAACAGCCCAAGAGACTGCTGGAACGCTTCTGCCGCAAGAAACATAGCCCTCGTCGCTGTGGAAGCTTGCGAAGTTTGTGGTTCTTGGTTGTCCTCGACGAGCCACGGGTTGATTCGTACGAGCTTCGACAGGGAAGACGCCAGAGCGTCGTTCAGCCTCTTAAATGCCACTGTTGGAGATTCATCAACGACAGAGATTGGGTTCGGAACAATCTTCTCCACAGGCGAGGGGACGCTGCCTTGTGTCGCGATAGTATATCCAATCGGGGTTTCGGATGTGACGTCAGTTGATATCGTGTCTTGAACATCCTTGATCTCAGGATCGTCTTCTTTCGGCGGATCGAATCGCGGAGGACGTTTCTTTCGTTTAGGGATCGTCCGCACGGGAGTCGAAGCTTCTGATACTGCTTCATTCTTCATTCGTCCACTCATCTGAGCAGGCTTGCCTGTTGATCTCGGCCACCAAATGTTTGTCCCTGCCTCTTTGCTGGCCTTCTCCATATCTAGAGCCTCGATTAAAAACCGGAAGAACATGATCCGCTGGATGCTAATGATGCTGGTCAGTTGGAGCTGAGTCACCAGTTCGAACTACGAAGCATTGTACAAAAGTTACGTAAGGAGCTGCTAGAATACAATGGACTAAAAGAATATCCGTACCGGAGACAGCAACATGAAACTGGCGATTGAAATCTCTGGGCTCGGGTAGGGTATTCGAATGTAAAGCGCGTGGAGCAGCTCGATAACTATACGCGTAGCCTCATTCTTTTGCATCTCGCCCTGTAACACGTCGTCCTGTGGTTCCTGGTTTGAATCTTGTAGGGGCTTGAGGTGATAGACAACTCGTAACAAAAGCCGCTGCATCTTGATGCCAGGGTGGGGACGAAGAACGAAATGGCGATGAAGCACACCGTTTAGGATCGCGATACGCCCCTCACTCAGTCGCTTCCGTGAAACCTCAGCGACTAGACTTCGTAGACGTGAGAACTGGTCCAGTGGCAGAAACCAGCTGACTCGGAGCAGTGTTTCTAGAGGAAGTCCGGCGTATTCAGCATTGTGAAGGCTGAGGGTCGTCGACATCGCTGACGCCGAGCGATCACGAAGCAATTCTGCCAGTACTTCGTTCAGCTCCCACTGTGTGACATAGAGACCCATTGGTATATCGCTGACTGGAGGCTCTGGCTCATTTTGCGCAATTGCGTGGAGCTGGGCGATGCAGTGGGTCGTCGAAACCATCGCTTTCTCGACGCAGAATCGCACAGCCGTCGGAGTCAAGCCAGCTTCTTCAAAAGGTCGATCCTCGGCAAGCCAGGGGGCTGGTTTCACATTCGGCGCCTGCTTTGCGCCGTGGGCAACTGACTGGTCAGCGCCAGGTCTCTTCCTGATTTTTGATCGAGCTCCCTGGATTTGCTCATCCAGGCGACGCTCCTGGTCAAGTTTTCTTCGAAGCGACGACACTGCCTTGTTTGTTGATTGTGGCGACCTCATTGGTTTGGCAGACGAGTCTCTAGTTGCGTGATGATTGCGCACGTTCTCTTTGACAACTGAATCTTCGTATCGTGACCCAAACATGAGACTCCAAGCCTCGGTCAGCCTCGCTTGAAGTGGGTCCACTGTTTCCACGATAGATTCAACAGTTGCGTCAGCGATTGGACTGGGCGAGGTCGATTCTTCGACTTCGTTCGATGCGGAGGATGGATCCTGCTTCGTCGGTGGTGTGTCGACAGTAATACCCTTTTGGCTCTCATTGGCTTCAGTCTCAGGTTCAGCATGGATGGCACCTTGGTAAACATTGCTAATCAATGTGTGTAGGTCTGCGACGGTCGAATCTTCTCGTTTCTCGGCCTCCGTTGTTTCGTCCATCGGGGAATCGTATCCCCGGATCACTGGCGTTGGGTCGTACACTTCAGCTTCCTCTCGCTTTGCGTTTTCTTCAGCAGCTGATGGTGTAGATTCCGCCACGCTATCTGGCGCTGGCGCCAGTGGATCATCAGGCGCATCTTTGTCTCGCGTAGCCTCGAGCACGCCTTCCTCTTCACTGGCTGACTGCGGGTCGCTGCCGATCACTTGCACGGCAGGCGCACCGAGCTCCATCAGCGACTTGGTGTCTTGCGAATCACCATTTCTGCGTCGACCTGCGTATAATAAATTATAGATCAACAACCCCACAAGACACGAAAATAGACACCACCACCACCACCACCTACGGAGACACAAATACCGTGAGATTATTTCACAATTGCAATCTACTCGAGTGGCGGCTCCGGGAACGGGGTATTAGTGAGCAAGTAGCGCCAGATGAGCCAGCCAAAGATCTCGACGTGGAGCGTCACACGATGGCCATGGCCAAACATGATCACGATCGACCCGGACAACGCCGGCGTCGACTTGGTCGTCCAGTTGATAAAGTATAAGTTGGAAGTCGAGGAGAACGGTTCGATCTTGAACTCGGCAAAGCGGTCGCCCGGTGGGAGCCGGAAGAGCCAGGCCCAGAACGAGCGGATCTTGCCCTTGTTGCGCATGCGCAGCGACGTGCGCCAAAAGTCCTTGATACTTTCAATCCCGTAGTAGCAGCGCGACGGCATCGACACGGCGAGCACCGAGTTGAGATCCCAGATCGAGTCGGCGTCCAGCACAAAGTCCTTGGGCAGCGACTGCGTGAAGATCTCTTTGATCTTGAGCAGGATATCCATTTGGATCCCGCGAGTGAGCGAATTGCGTTTCTCATCGTCGAGCTCGACGTTCTTGACCAGCATCTCCGACAGCGCGCGGTTCTCCGACGCGAGCACCTCGGCCTTGCGCTTGAGATACTCGTACTTGAGCGCCTGGCGTTGGCGGCACTTCTTGACCGCGGCTCGGTTGCGCTCGCGTTTCTGCTCCGACGAGTAGTTCATGCTCTTGCGTCCACACCGGCGCTTGGGCTCGGTGCCTGGCGCCGCCGCGGCACCGGCTTTCGACGCCGCTTGCTTGCTGTTCTGTGGCGACGCCGCGTCGTCGTCGTCGTCGGCTTCCTCGCGCTTGCGTTTCGCGGCCGCCGACTCTTTCCGTTTCTTGGGCGCGGGGGCTTCTCTCGCCGCCGGGGCTTTAGCTTGCTGCTTGGGCGCTTTGCGCATCGGCAGCTCCACCGACGGAGGCGCGGGCCTCTCGTACTCGTCGGTCGGCTGGATCGTGTACGGATCGACGTCAAACTTGGTCTCCACGGGCCCTCGTGCTGGCGAGATGCCCTGGCGGTGGTGGTTCGCGCGCGGTCTCGGCGCGCCGCGTCTCTCGTCGGGCGCCATCGAGAGCTCTCGCTCCATCATGAGCATGGCGTTGTACTCCTGTGGCGACATCTGCGCCGCGGCCGTCGGCGGCAGCGCGAGTCCGTTGCCTCGCGACGCTGCTGACGACGTCGGTGGGGCCATTCTTGCTCGGGGCATGGCGCCGTTGGGCACTGTACTGCCCATGGGCACGGGCTCGAGCTGGTCGTAGCCGAGCTCGCTCGCCGCGTCCAGACTCGCGCGCATGCCGCTGCCGTGGCCGTGCTGTCCGTTGCGCGCCGGCGACATGCGTCGCGCGCCCATCATGCCGCCGCCTCCGCCCGAGCGCGGCGCGTTGTGGAGCGCGGCCGCGGGCGTCACGATGCGCGAGCCGGGGCTGTTAGCGAAGCCCGACGGCGCGCCGCGCAGATGCATCTGCGCCGAGGCCTGCGGCGTCATCGCGCCGTTGCCGTTGCCGTTGCCGTTGCTGCTGGCGCTTGACGGCGGCAGCGCCACGGGCTGCAGCTCGCGGTGGATGCGGCGCGCGTGGTCGTAGGGGTCGAGCTCGCGCGCCCACGCGGCGGCGGCGCTTGAGAGCGGCGACGCGCCGCGGTAGGTGGTGGCGCTCATCGCGGCCGCGTCGAAGCGCTCCGGCTCGAGCTGGCGGCGGCGCAGCAGCAGCTCCTGCTGCGCGCGCGGCGCGTAGGGCGCGTAGCCGCCGCCGGCGCCGCCGCGCAGCATCGACGGCTGCGCCATGCCTCGCGGGTCGAGTTCGTACGCGTTGGCGCCTCGCGACGCGCTTGCGCCGTTGCCTCCGTCGAGCTCGCCGGCGTCGCCCGCGCGACGGTACTTGACGGGCGGCAGGAAGCCGTTGGCGGGCTGGCGCGAGGCGGCGTAGGCGGCCGAGGTCGCCGGCGGGTTGCCGTTGGTGGTGGTGGTGGCGGCGTGGAGCGCGTCGTAGCCCCGGGGCGGCGCCGCGCGGCGCTTGTACCAGGCGGCGGCGCCGGCGACGGGCTGCAGACTCTTGGCGAGCTCCTCGGGCGCCATGTCGAGCGCGTCGAAGCGCACGGGCGCGCCGCGAGGAGGCGGCGGAGGAGGAGGAGGCGCGCCCGTCGGAGCTGCTCGGAAGCGCGCGTAGTTGTCCGCGTACATGAGCAGCGGAGCGGAGAACAGCGGAGCGGAGCGGAGAACAGGAAGTGGGCCGACGGAAATAATCTCCGCCCTCTCCTCTGGTGGAGGAGAAAACAAAAAGAAAACAAAACGGTCGGTCGGTCGGGGGAAAGGAAAAGGAAAAAAAAAAAAAAACAAACAAACAAACGGAGGGGAGAAGGCTGAATCGATTTCGTGACTTGGTCGGTGTATGGGGGACGAGGGGGCGGGGGGGACGAGGGATCTTGGGGGGCGATTTTCCAGGCGGCATCGGATTACAAAGGTTCGGAGGAGGCGCTTTGACGCGGGCACTTCGCCTGCTGGCGGAAGAAGCTCGAACCAAACCGCGCCACAAGTTGCGTAAACGGGCGGGTAATACTAATTGAGAACTTTATAATGTTTCACGTCGGGAACGCAACGGCTATGCACGACAATCTGGACAAGGGTTAGGGCCTCAACTTCGCAGATTGCCAAAAAAACCCAACAAAAAATGAAGCCCCCGGGCACGCCACTGCACCACTTGCAACCACTCGTTGGACGCCCCCCCACGACCCTTCGCACGAACGCCCTTCGACCGCGATACGAAGCGTGTCGCGAGCATGGGAAACCCTGCGTCGTCTTCCTCGCGCGGCCCATTCTTCCCTCCTGTAATCGTGTGCCACCGTGGACACCCCGGGCCGCGACAGAAAATCTTCCGTGTGGTGTCCATGTCAACCTAACCGCAAGCCAATCCTTGAGGTTGTAAGGTTTTTCCCCTCTCCTCCCAAGTTTCTTTTTTTTTTCTCTTTCTCTTCAGTGGAAACTCCAAAACCCAGCCAAGGACCCCAGCGAGGCGATAGGTTGGAATGTCTCGGCCGGCCATCCGTTCGTTCGGGAAGGCGCTCGGGATTTCTACTCCTCGAGAGTGGCAGTCGTGGGGAGGGAGAAGGATATTAATATTCGCCGCGTTTCTTTTTTTGTTTGTTTCCTGGGTTCAAATCACCACGGAGCGACAGACTCTCTGGTCGACGACCAGACGTTTGAACCACTTCACGTGGAGAAGGCGCGTGAGCTGGAAATCGCATGGGGAGTTTCGTATTTTGACCAATCCGAGCCACCCGCGCTGCTCAGTTTGGTCGCCTCAGATTTCTGAGTCGGAAGTTACACACACGGAACTGTAACCAAATCGCCCGCGAAATCGCGTACCCCCGCCACGAGCAGTATTAATTTGCACAGGTTGCGTGGAGTCACCGATTGTCCGCGCCATTGATCTTACCAATACCGTGAACGATAAATACGCCGTATTTATGCCACACTGTCTTGGATCCACCGGCGCCGTGCGAACCCCCGACGCCTGCTTTCCTGGAGTGAGCAGCTACGCCGCGTTGAATGCTTCGAGACCGTCGAGTAGCCCAGGACCCGATCGCTCGCTTCGTCTTGGCCGTGGGAAGCGGCGTCGATCGGTTGTTCAGTGGTGGACGCAAGTCGAGCGTTGCGTGGTATGGCGACAAGAGCAGGACAGAAGACAGCTCGGGATTGTGTGGCGTGCAGTGTTGGGTCGAAGGTGGACGACTGTTGCGGTGACTTGTCCTGTGGGCGAGCTGAGCGAGGTCAAGGCGTTGAAGCAGGCGAGCGAGCATGTCGCAATGGCGTCTGGACACGGATCTTCAAGGAATTTTTGACTTGGAGTTTCAAATGGGGGAGACTGGAAGAACAGTCCGCAATGAGGTTTTCGTTCGTCAACGGAAGGACCTGGTGGAAGCCCTCGGGAAATGGACTCGAAAGGCTACTTGGGTCGATCCCCACGGTGGGTGGCGTTGTTCACCTCGATTTCTCCTCACCACATTTATTATAATATTTGTTTTAATTGCTCTTGTCGCTAGCCATACTCGCAGCGAGCGAGACATCGATCACGCAATTCTCCATGAGCAAGATCGGGGCGCTTTGAAAGCTCAAGGGTGGAAACACGACTTGCACCACTGTCGGCGGATCGCCGAGCAGTATATTACGGACACTAACGCTGGATTGTGTGTGTGTGTGTGTGTGTGTGTGTGGGAACGAGTACCAAGGCACAGCGTCAAACCATTCCTGCACCCTAGTCGACCTCTTGTTCCTCGATTTCGATGTGAAGATAGAGAAGTTTTTTTGCATTACTTCAGCCGACCCGAGATCTATTCATATCTTTCGGGCACCTTCCTCCAACCTCACGGCCCAGTTGCTCGACTCGTCCTCGGGACCAGAGATGGAGGAAGCAACTCGTATGTCACGTGCTGCTGCCTCGCGGACTGCCCCGTGGGTGGATTGTAGAGAGCCTTCTCCCCACCGAGGCCTTCCTCACCCTCGGGGTCTGCATTCCTGATCCCTGCTCGCGTCTCTGTCAGCCAAGCAAGTCTTCCACACCGTCGCGATGAGCACGGGCATCCCGCGCCCGCGCACAGCGAGCTTCTCGCTCCACATATCCACGACCGGCTCGACCTCGGTCCACACAGCGAGCCCGTCTACCAACAGCCCAAGCAACCTCGGGCGCGTGCCGCTTGACGCTCGCGTCGTTTTGTCCAAGCGACGGTCAGGGTACGTCCGCTTCATCGGTAAGCTCAAGAACGAGGCAGGCGAATGGTACGGCGTCGCGTTGGACGAGGCCAAGGGCGACAACGACGGCCGGTGGCTCGGCGAGCAATTGTTCCAGTGCGCGCCGAATCACGGCGTGTTTGTCCGTCGCAAAGAGGTAGATTTCATTGAGTGAGTCTGCAAAAGAGTGATAGCTAACGTCGTGTCCACGCCAGATCTTCTACATCAAAGAGCAGCCGAGCTACGTCAAGGGGCCTCCGTCACCGGTGATGAACGACACGAGCGACGATGGAAACGCCACTGGCTACAGCAGCAACGCCAGCAGCGATAGTAGCGTCGTGAGTCATGACTCGCTCGAGCCGTCGGCCGGCGCCTCGCCTCCAGCCCCAACGTCGACGTTCAGTCCCCTGCAGCGAACCTTCAAGAGTTTCCACCGCGCTCTCCAGGCACCGGCAAGAATCGGCCATACTCTTCTGTCCGGAGCGACTACGACGTCCCCACTGAAGCCCGCGCCTATCACTCGCAAGGCATCGACGCGAGCCAGCTTGATACCACCACCAGCGATTGCCTCCAGTTCTAGGCACCAGCCACGCCCATCGATGGCCATTCACCATTCAGTCGAGCACGCGGCAGCCACGCCAGCCACGATGTCGCCTGAGAAGGAAAAGAAGGAGGCGGAGACGTCGTCGACCTCGATATTCGAGGAAGATCAGGGCTTTGCAGCTATGACTCGGGCACTCGCGGAGCAGAATAATGCGACCAATGCAGCTCCTCTTGTGAGTTCCCCAGAGCCAGCACTGCCTTTGCCACCTCAAATCGACTCGGAATCCAACAGCAGTCGCGAGGCGTCTCCAACGACCACGCCCCAACGGAGACCGACAGCAGAGCGACGCCATTCGACGTTCGCGTTGGGAACTCCCTCTGCAGCTGCGACAGCCGCCGCCAATGCTGTGCGAGTCGTGGAGCTGGAGAAAGAGATCGTGTCGATGCGCACGAACCACGAGAACGTCGTGGCGGTGCTTCGCGCGACCAACAAGCAGCACGCAGCCAATGTACTCGAGCTGCGAGCCCAGGTCTCAGCTTTAGCAGACGGCAACGGCTACTTGCAGCGACAGCTGAGTCTCAAGAGCACGCAGTTACAGGAGCTGAGGCAAGCGGAACGCACTGTCGACCAGGAACGCAGCGGGATGCAAGCCGAACTCAAAGCGCGCGACCTCAAAATCCGCGAGCTGGAGGAAGAGATCGAGCGGTTAAAGGCGCAGATGAAGTCCAATGCGATCGAAAAAGAGAGCGTGCTGTTGCAAATGCGGCGAGAATTTGAAGCGAAACAGCGGCGTGATCGCGACCAGATCAAGCGGCTGCGTGAAGACGTCGTCACGCTGGTGAGTCTTGTCCATCTGTTCGTCGAGTCGCAGGTTGCAAAATTGAGCGTGTTTCTGTGGAAAAATAGTGCAACGACCGTAACGCGATCCAGTCGGAACTTCAAGATGCGCGAGAAATGAGCTTTTTTCTTTGATCGAGCGGTGTCGGTCGAGGCGTCGGCGACCTCGCTCCCAAACGAGTCTCTTCCAACTATGAACCCCGGTGTCTAATAAACTGCCTTCATCATACTACCCTACAAACTATCCATCCCACACAACAAACATCAGGTTCACTCGTCGTCTTCTGCACTGCTCGTGTTGGTGTTCATCTTGAGGCTCGACTTCCTGCGCTTCATCTTACGACGCATGTTGCGAAGTCGTTTCTGTTCCTCGGTGAGCTCCTTCTTCTGCGACGTGGGCTGCTGATCCTCTACATCAGCTGTAGTCGTAGAAGCCACGTCAACCGATTCAAGGGGAGCGGCGAGAAGCGAAGCCCTCGACTTGCTGCGCTTCTTCTTCTTGGAGGAAGGAGGAGAAGTCTTGGTCTCAACAGCCTCGATGGTTACCTCCTTAACATCCTTGATCTCCTCCTTAATCACCTCCTTGATCACCTCCTTGATCTCCTGCACGATCTCCTCCACGGTCTCTGTCTTGAGCTCTTCAACGACAGCGACTTCATCGACGACCGAAACCTCTTCGACGACCGTGACTTCCTCAACGGCAGTTTCCACGATCTTGACCTCTTCGACCTTGATCTCTTGTTCGACAGACTCCACGGCCTTGGTCTCTTCAATCGCAGCGACCTCCTCTTTCACAGCAATCGATTCGACAACGGCTGCCACAGTGGCCTCGTCTTTCGCTTCCACCGTCGCCTCTTGCTCAGCTTCTTCCTTGACTTCTTCCTTGACTTCCTCCTTGACCTCTTCTTTGATCTCCACCTTGACCTCCTCCTTCACCTCCACAACTTCCATGACTTCCTCCTCCACGACCACCTTGACCTCTTCCTTGACCTCTTCCTTGACCTCCTCTTTCGCCCCCTTGACCTCCACCTTGACTTCTTCGACAACTGCCACCACCTCCTTCACGTCTCCTGCCACAGCCGCAGCGGCCTTCTCGGCTTCGACCTTGGCAGCGACCAGCTGCGCAATCGGTTCGGCGGCAGGCTCGTCAACGCTGGACTCGGAGGTCTCGGAACCGGCGGGTTCCGGGACCTCGACCTTCTTCTCCACGAGCGGCACATGCGCCTGGATCTGCAGCAGACCCTCGAGCACGACGCCCAGCTTGGGCGCAAAGTTGCGCTTGGCGAGATGCGCAAGCGCCGCGACCAGGAACGCGTCGAGCTTCGACTGGCGGTCCGCCGGCGACGGCGACGAGAACAAGCCGCCCTTCTTGGGGAACTGGAACACAAAGCTCTTGTCGGCCGCGACGAGCTTGGTGTACGCCGCGTGGAACGTCGAGTAGCGCACGGCGAGCTTGTAGCGCACATCGCCGCGCACGACAACCTCGGTCGTGTAGGTCACGGGCGAGCCATGCTTGAAGCCAACGACGCGCGCCTTGATGGATTCCATGGGGCCAAGGTTCTAGAAAAAAGGATTGCGGAAGAGAGAGTCGTCGTGCGCGGGTCCGGTCCAGATGAAGAGTGAGCCGGCGGTTGCAACCACTCGACGCGTGATGCTCTGATGAGTGCCACGGTGCATACGGTGCGGTCCGAACGGATAAACGGAGAGGAGCAAAAAGGAAGATGGGGAGGGAACGGGAGACCTTGCACGTCACAGAAACCGCGCCGCGACGGAGCTCGCTCGCGACGGCGAATCAAAAGCCGCGGGCGCCCCCGCAGCTGCAACAACGTTCCGCGGTTTGCCAGACGAGTGTAGCGAGTGCAGCGGAGACGCGCCAGCCTTCGTCGTGCGCGTAGAGCGTCCAGTCCATTGGGCAACGGACCTCCTCACAATCACAGGTGAGCTGCTCGTGACCGTTGACAGCCACACGTCGCAGGCGGAAAAACCGGTGGAAAACCGGTTTTTGCAACCACGTGTTGGTCTGACTAGATCGGTATCTTAGTAGATCAGGTGGATGAGATTAGTACATTTGGAGAGGAAGAGTCGGAACTCTCGATCTCGTGTGCACCAGCTTTCTACGGAAAGCTACTGATCTTTCCAAGGCACCGACGCGGGGGCCGTTGGCACGCGGCCCTTGCTCCAATTGTAACGGCAGTGGCGGCTGCCCGGAAGCTCCAAGTCGTGTTTATGGGGAGCTCAACGAATCGCCCCCCACGGTCGCAGTTGCGTTGGACCTCTTCGGCGCCGACGCGTTGGGAGTTTCAACTGAACGCTTCTTCAACTCATATCTGGTTCCATCGGGCAAGATGATCTGAACGGCACGCCCACCGGATCTGGATCCAACTTGACGCATCTCCACAAACTTCAAGCCTCCTCACACAACGAGGGATTCGACGATGCGACCACACAGTTCAGATCCGGCGTCGGAACGATTGGGAGACAGAACGGGCCGCGCAGCCTCCAAAGCGTCCACGTCATGTGATGAGCGACACGGCTACAGGTGGGCAGCAGAGGAGACTGCAGCACGGCCCCAGGGAACGAGGCGGCGAAACGACGCCCCCTCTGTCTACTACTTCAACGTAAATAAAATGAATCATGTCACCACCCGATTGGCTAATATCCTACACCAAAGGAGTCACCTCCCTTATCATAGTGAATTACACCCAGTTATCCTCTTTCGGCAGATGCTCGAGTACACTCCTCACCCTCCAGCAAACTCCGAAACGAGACGCCGAGACACTCACAACCATCCCGAGCTCTCTCAAACCACTCTCCTGCTCTGGGCCGAGAACTCTGGAGTCTCCAGCATTGGCTCGGAGGGTGCGAACCCACGCAACCCCAGTCCTCCACCTGTTGGGGCCCTAGGAAGTCAGTTCACTCCCCGTCGGTCCATGGGCTTGGCGACCACGCAGTACGCTAGGCCGTCATCTTGAGTCGTAGTTTCGTCGCTGCACGAAAATGTTTAACGCGCACGCCACCCAGGGACACGCCGACGAATGTCCCTCGATCGGGCAGTCGGTGCAGATCGGCCACGCTCCACTTCGCGATGCTTTTAGCGTGCTTTATGTTGCTAAAAGTTGCGCTTGAGTCGCGTCAACGTTGCCGAACTAGATCATGGCGCGCATATGTTGCTCGTCACATCGCACATCGCCGCCGTTCGAGTCGCCGACCCCTCAATCGCCGACTTAGTGGGTCCCATGAAGGACGCCTCTCCCTACACGCTCCACGACGACGGCCCGCGGCTCCAGTCGCCGCTCGTGCAGCGCCACACGCCCACGCGCAGCTCGTCCTCGGGCGGCGGCTACGTGCCGCCGAATGCGCCGGGCGCCAAGGCGCTCAACATGCCCGTCGCCACCACGCGCATCATGGACCGCGACCCGGACAACAACCGCTCGAAAGGCCGATGGAAGTGAGTGCCTTTTGCTTTCTCTATGGAGATGAGAGTCCTGGGTGGTTGAACGAGCCATGCGTGTGTGTGTGTGTTTATATATTAGTATCCGCCGCCAGAAAGTGGACCATTACTGGAAGCTCTACCTGCAGGACCCGTTCCACACGCTCGTCAACATGCGGCTGAGCAAGGTCGTGGGCATCCTCTTGTCTCTGGTGAGTTGTTGGTTCATGGCCTGGACATTCCGGAGCTTGAAACATGATTAACTTTTTTTTTTTTTGGATGGGTAGTACATCGCGGTCATGACGTTCTTCGGGCTCATGTACACGCTGCCGGACCCAGACCGCTGCAAGACCGCCGTGTACACGTATCTCGACGGCTACGGCTTTGCGGTCTCGACCATGTTCACGATTGGCTTTGGTACGAACGGTGGGGATGTGTTCTTCGGCCAGTGCGTCTCGCTTCAGGTGCTCATCACGATCCAGTCGCTGGCCTCGATCCTGCTCAACGCCTTGGCCATTGGCGTGATCTTTGCACGCGTCGCGCGTGCCCAGTCGCGCGCCAACACGATCGTGCTCAGCAGCACGGCCGTCGTGCGTCGCATCCGCGGGAACCTCTACTTCATGTTCCAGGTCTGCGAGATGCGCAAGCACCAGCTCGTCGAAGCCCACGTGCGTCTCTACGCGATCCGCCACGACTACGAGTACGGCCAGCCGTACTACTTCCAGTCGTACCCGATGCGCATCCAGCACCCAGACGACGAGATCAACGGCATGATGCTGCTAGCGCTACCGTCGGTGGTCGTCCACCGGCTCGATGCCTGGAGCCCACTACTTCGCCCTAAGAACAGCCAGGCCTGCGGCTTCCACCATAACCCATCAAAGGGCTACATGTTCCCAGAAGTTATTGCGCGCCAGGCTGACGCGGACAATGGCGACCGAGACTACTTTGTCGATTTGCCGCGCACGCAGCTCTGCAATAACTGCCGCTGCAGTCTCACGGCTGAGCAGCAGGCCCCCGCGGCGCCGACGCAAGGTCTCACACACGAAGCTATGGTCGAGGAAATCAAGAAATACTGGGAAGAGTCTCAGGTAAAGTCTCCACTCTGTCTGCTGTCTCCACAGCGTCTTCCATAGTGTCTTGACAAGCAATACTGACTGTGCTATGGCGGTTGACAGATGGAGATTGTGGTCTTGGTGGAAGGCATTGACGCTGTGACCTCAGCGACAATCCAGGTTCGCCACTCGTTCAAGATGGAGGACATCAAGTTCGACCACCGCTTTGAGAACTGCGTGGACGTGGATCCGGTGACGGGCGGTGCCGTGATCGACTTCAAGCGCTTCCACGAGACCCACCCGGTGACCCCGGAGGCAAACGTCGCCGGCGTGAGTTTCTAGACTGACAGGCCACTCGCACTACCGTGATGCCGAGTTCCATACAACTGCATACCCCAACACTAAAAGCACTGTACCAAGTAAGAAAAAAAAGAACAGCACGAGTCTGTGGTCCAAGAAGAGGCAACTGGTTTGCCCGTTCTTGAGGGCAGTTTGTACAATGAGGAGTCGTACGAGCTGAAGCATTCGAGAAGAGACTCGACTAGGCGCAAGATATAAGATGAATACAACGCTCGATCACGAAGGCACATGTATTTTCAACAATCGACGAAGATCGAGTCATACGCACGTTTACCAGGTTCACAGCAGCCTGATTACTTGGACTGCCCAGTGTTACTGTTGCCGTGCTGGTCACCGAAGCTGAACGAGAATGGCTTCCCATCCGGTCCCACGCCGCCTCCACCGCCTCCGCCGTTGACACCCTGGTCGCCGCCTTGGCCTCCTTGGCCACTGAATCCCTGGCCGCCGCCTTGTCCTCCCTGGCCATTGAAACCCTGGCCACCACCTTGGCCTCCCTGGCCGCTGTTGAAGTTGCTGTTGATGTCCCCGAAACTAAAAGAATACGGCTTCCCATCGGGTCCGACACCGCCACCGCCTCCACCACCTTGGAATCCCTGACCTCCACCTCCACCTCCACTACCACCAGGGAAGCCGCTAGGGAATCCGCCCTGCCCATTAGGGATGAAACGAGTCCAATCGCTGTAGTCGGGTTGATCAGCTTCGCTGCGCAGATTACGCGCCGCTGTGCCGGTCGCAACGTCAGTCGCCGACGCGAAAGAGGCTGCGAGAACGCAGGTTGCGAGAAGGCAGAGCTTCTGAGCTGATGGCATGGTCTTGAAGTGGTTGTTGGTGCTTGGAGGCAAGTTGTAGAATGAGGTTTAGATTGCAGCGTTCCGGGCGGTATCGATGGGGGGGGGGGGGGTTGGTCGCGAAAAGGAAGCAAGATGCCTGATGGATTCCATCCGGTTCAAGGGGGCCTGCCCATGCGGACAGGGACCCGCTACGTCGCCTTGGCTTCTAGTTGAATCCCGCTCCTCCAGACAGCCATCAATGTATCCCAACAAATTCTGGCTTTTGAGTGCATGTTTCAACTTTCGTGTTGCGTCATGGTCATCATTCTTGCTGTGGTGATGGATTCGTCGCTTGATGGAAGCAGCTTACCGGGTGCTTTTTGTTTGTCGCCTTCTTTCTGAAGGTGCATATGTTGGACTCAGCGTTTATGCTGGACTTCTATCCATGCGGACAATGACCATTTTCTCCGAACAGACCAGACCAGGACCAGAACCAGGCGGAGGCAAGTGTGTGGAGACGGAAGTCCTCAACGTGGATAACTCGACTTGGCCGACCTCCATCTGGAGAGAAGCACGCCTTTGATTGCTCTCGAGTGCAGATCGTTGAGAAGTCCATCTGTGTTCGTGATTAGTACGAACATCAATTGAGCCACTTCAGTATCGGCAATGCCGACTTCAACGCATCTACTCCCAACGAAGTTGAATCGATCGCGTGGTATGGGACACATGGAACTTACACCACCACACAATGTCTACAGCCGGTCGATGGTCGTGACGATCATGAACACGTGTCCCGGGAATGGGGTAAAACTGTCTGCACCAGAGTCCATCAAGGTGCCAGATGCTCGATGTGATAGGATTTCGGTCTGTGAGAGCTTCGAACGGACGCATATTTACGTAGGAGTACGTGAGTGCGGCGGCGTCCATTGTTGCCGGCATGAGCGACAGACAAATTGAACGAATACGCTCGCATTATATGAAAAGAGAGTGGCGACCGACCCAAGCTTACCAACTAGTTGAAGGAGAAGGAGAAGCGCCCACTCAAGAAAGCGCAAAGTCGTTGGTAATCATGGTGCTCGACCAAGAGCAATTTGGTTGCGTCAAAAGTTGAGAAAAATCCCAAACCACCGATTCGATCTCGTATTGGCCCCAATCTCGTTGTCGAACACTACGGCGCTGGATTTCAAGACCATATTGAATAGAAAGCTTTTCGGTTGCCTCCATCTTTTCAATGAATCGGCGATCTCTCAGCTCTCCTCGCCGAAGACAAACAATGAAAGAAGCTCGTCGATGGGCGCATAGCCCCGCAACGATCTCGACGACGATGAAGAAGACGTGTGACTGATCCTGCACATGACTAACATAGAGGCGAACTTCGTCAAATCGCACGCAGAAGAGGTATACCTTCTTCACGTTGAGGTCATCTTGCTCCGATCCGTTTACACTGTTACCGAATTTTTTCGGTAACTTGCTGCTTGGAACAACGACACTTGAATAACGCGTCAAAGGGGTCGTTGGGCACTTGTGTGACCAAGGTACAGTAGGTATCCAGCTATGGAGATTCAGGATTCTTCAGCCGTGCAGGATAGTATAAATCTACTTCTCATGATGCAGCCAGGAGAACTTGAACGAGTATTCCGTTCCTGGAGACATGAATATCCCATTACTCAGCGCCAAAAGCCCCCACTGTCGCACAAACCAAGCATAACCCACCGAAGTGCTCGAACGATAGCTGCGGTACGAAGTAGACCCACATGACAAGCGTCGCCTGGATGATCAGTCGGTGCTTGTGCAATGCGAACCCGAGTTGTTGTACGCTTGAGATCGACTGGAGTCGGTGGCTAAAGACGAAACAGATAACGACAAGAGAAAGCAACTCGAGTGACGCGTAGACGCCGACGTGGTACGCGGTGGAGACGAGCTCTGGTTGTGTGAGCTTGGCCAGTTGCGTGTAGTACACGCGGTTGGGCAGGTACGAGAGCACGTAAATGTAGATGGCTGCAAGGAAGCAGATCAGTATTACCGAGTGAACCGCCACTGTATGTCGTCATCTACGATTGGAGCAAGCTTGCACGTACTGTAAATGAACGGGATCGCGGCCTCGGCGAACTCAATGAGCACGTAGAATTCGATCATGTGGAGGAGTTTGAAGACGTCGCGGATGATGGCGAGGCGCTTTGTATCGAGTGTGGACTCCTTGTTGGTCTGTGCCGTCACATGAATGGGTGTCTTGGATGGAATCACATGTGCGACTACACCTCCTCTTTGACTCCGAAATGTGAAGGTGCTTCCTACGACGCTCGATGACGGATCGGCTCTTGTGCGCATCTGTTGGCAGAGGCCAAAGAGCCAGTTTCCGGAACCAGGTGGTGCAAGCATCCGCCTCAGCACGAAGGCCAGCATCTCCGATCGACTGGCCACGAAGAGGCCTTCATTTCCCACAAGAAAGTAGCCCAGAGTAGCCGTAGCCTAGTCATTCTGCATCTCTCCGAGCAACGCTCACAGCAACTACAGCGACAAGTAACCAAGACGTTCGACAACATCCTCACGATGAGCAGTTCTCAGTTCCACGTCCTCCTTATGCCGGAAGACTTCATTGGAGCATCTCCGAGTGACCACCCAGTCTATGCTACTGTGGTGTCTACCTCCAGCACGCAGGCAACGGTGGGTCTCCTCTCCGCGCCGCACGTGACTGCACAAGTCCGACTCGCCACCGCCCGTGCACGCCGCGTGGACCCTCACGAACTCGACGCTGGCGCTGTCGGTGAGTGGCTTCGTAAGCCAGTCGTTGGCGTCCACGATGGTCTCTACGTCTACGGCCAAGTAGTCGCCTACGATGGCTCTATGGTCACCATTCGTACGACGAGTGGTAAAGTCGAATCCACGTCAGACGACCTCGACGAAGTCGCCCCCGTCCTATGTTTCCTCCTCGCCCACGCGCAGTTTGATACATCGACAACCACGCCGGAGGTACTGTCCCAGTACCACGTTACCATTCTCGATCGGCTACTCGGACGCCCAGGTCGCACCCGCCGTGGGCGCACCCAACCGCAACCACCAGCACCTACACGGTCCATCCCACGCCTACTAGCCGGTATCGTGCCAACTCGACTCCAACCAGCACCGGGTGAGGTGCAGGAGTGGATTCAGGCAGACTCTGGCACCACAACATCCATCAGCTGCCGACATGCCATCGACTTTGCGTATTTCATCGACGGTGAACGCCCAATCCCGCGTAGTCTACTAGCCGCCATCGGCCGACGGTTCGACGAAGATCCCTCGCTCTCCTCTGTGAACGAGCAACGCACGATGGGCGGTGACGCAGTATCTCCGACAACGACGCTTGCCCGCCTGCACGGCGCAAACCGACACACCCTCTCCAGTCCACCCGACACTGACCAAGACCCGCTGGATCAACTCGACGCACTGCTCGAAGCCGTCAACCCGACACAGCCACCAACAGTCACGATCCCCCCGACTGCACCAGCGAGCGTTCCCGCAGATCGTCCCGCTGGCGCCAGTATGCATGCACGGGTCCTTGAGGCCATCGCCGACAAACCCGAGCTGGTCAGGTTTTATCTCAGTATGTGCCAAACAACCAACGCGCAGTCAACCGGCGACAACCAACCACCGACGAAGCGCCCGCGACTGGAAGCGATATCAGACCTCGTAGAGGCAACCGAACGCCACGACAGAAGACCAAAACACGAGTTTCAGCCGAGCAAGATCCAACAAGCAATCCAGCGCACACTCGGCTCCCCCGAGTACAAAGGTAAGGAACCCATGGAAATTGTTGAGGCCATGCTGTCCTCGCGCGCCACAAAGTTCAAGCCGATCCCCGCCGTCATTATCCGTGTGTTTGCCTTCGAGTTTGGTGCACGAGGACTCTCGATCATGCACTTCACACGTTTTGATTTCGCCGCCAAACGCGCGTGGTACGCCTCTGCATCCTGCAACCTCAACAACTTCAGTGCCTCCATCTCGTTGCCAAAGCCCGACCGGCCAACCTCTCTCGACGACCTATCGAACGTCCTCACCGTCCTACACGTGTTCGTCGACGAGTTTATGGACCACGAGACGTCACGTCTTGTATCGTCGTCGCGCGAGTTTGTCGAAGAGCTCCGATCATTCAGCACATGGAGTCCGAGCGACGTCGAGACACTCACGTTTTGGTTTGACAGTCTGTTCGAGTCGTACCGTGCCGCGACAGAGGTTGATTGTCGCCAGGGATCCGCCACTCGATGTTTGGTCCGCAGCAAACTCTCACTCCAAGACCCAGACCTCCAGAGTGTATTGTACATCATCCAGTCCGAGCGATTCGCCGCGATACAACGGAGCCCGACGAATCCCAACGCTCCAGCCGATCACTCCCGCCAGCAGCATCAGTACCATCAACGCCACGACCAGAACCGCACACACCAGAACCGACCTCGCACGAAGACGCCACAAGAAGTCATCGACGCTCTTCCCCGTCGTGATCGACTGACAGCCTGCATGAAGTACCTGTCCCGAGGTGGATGCAGCAGCAAATCTGACGAGCGATGTGCGTTCCCCAATCATGTTCATCTTATTCCCGAAGAAGGACTTCATCCCGTAGTATTCAAGCACATCGAAGAAAAGATGGGTGGCGTCCGCGATGAACTACGCCGCTGACTCGCTTCCGACATTCGCGACCCCGACCGTTCCAGATCATCCGCACTCTCGCCCGCAACTGCCGACTCCACCGCCCGACCCCATCCACAATCGCCCGCCCAGCCGAAAGAAGCCCATACCATGCCAACGCCGCCGCACTTCTCTGTCAATGCAAGCACCGCTACAGTCGTCCGCTCTCGATTGCTTGAAACACTGCACATGTACGAATCCGTCCGGCGACAAGGCCTCGTGTCCGCCTTCGTCACGGCAGGCATCCGTCCGCCACGATGTCTCGTTAGCACATCACAAACCGCTGGTGAATCCGCTCTTGACCGCGAATTGGTCACCGCACTTTCGCAGCTCGTGTCCCGAGAACACCTGAGCCTGCCCGAACTCGTTGAAACGTGGAGAGCAGAATCGCCGACCGACCCACGACCGAATAAAGCACTCGACCCCACATGGCTCAATATCCTACTCCACGACTACCCACTCCGTACCGCTGTTGTCGACGCCGCAAGTCGAGGCGTCACGCACATGTTCATATCACCACGTCCTCCGGACGTCACGCCCGTCGACAACCACGGTAGTGCACGAAGATACAGAGCCGCCCTCGAACGTAGCCTTGCAGACGGCCAGCGTTCAGGAACATACCTCGTCGTGACTACAATCGCCGCACTTCAGTGGAAACAGCTACGGTACAGCCCCTTCGGCTGTGTACCGAAGAAAGACGCGGATCCATCGATCGAAGCCCGCCTGATCCACGATCTCTCTTGCCCACAGCAATCGTCCACTAATGCGTGCTCCGACCAGTCCCAACTGCCGTTGCTTCTTTTCGAATCTGTACAACGCATTGCCTGCCGCATAGAAGAACTCGCGGTCAAAAACCCCGGTCACACGATCAAAATGCTCAAGGGAGACGTCAAGAGTGCGTTCAGACACATACCAGTCGCGTCATCGCTCGCCGCGCATTTTGCAGGTTCATATCTCCACAACCTCACCGTCGTCGACCTATCGCTCCCTTTTGGTTGGACCGGTTCTCCTGCCCACTACGGGGCCTTCGGTGGTGCCGTGTCGTTCGTTGTGAGCCGCGAAAGCCCTCGGTCACTCGACCCATACGACAGCGACTCGGAGCCATTCTTCTCCTTCGTTTGGGTTGATGACCATGTGCTGATAGAACCCGACATTGGCCGTCGCACAGAACTTGCCGAGGCTGCTCTCCGGCTGAGCATGCTGGCTGTCCTCGGGCCAAACGCAATCAACGACAAGAAATTCTCGTCTTGGGAAACGTCCCTGCAAGCCCTCGGTCTCATATGGGACACAACCATGCGATGTGTATCGATGCCACCGGATAAGGTCAACAAGGCAACAGCAAGAATAGCCAAAGCTCGATCGTCCCAGTCTGTGTCAAAGCACCAACTCGCACAGCTTCTCGGGTCACTCCGTCACGTTGGTCTTTGCTGCCGAGCAACCCGCGCCTTCCTCCAGCGTCTCCACGGTACGTGGCGACGTGCTCCACTATTCGGCACCGTCCGATTGTCCACCGACGAACTCGACGACTTAAATTGGGTTGAAACGCTGCTCACGCACAACGCCGCATCCAACGTGCCGACGTGTGTCCTCGCAGGCACGATATCGCCCTCCATCAACCTCTTTATGGACGCAAGTGACGAAGGCTTGTGTGTCCTCTTCCCAGCCGCTCGTGAGTACATCCGGGTTCAATTTGACGAAGAGGAGCGGTCACTTATCGCCAAACCGAAGGATCCCGCCGCCACCACCACCTTCTCAATCAACGTACGGGAAATGCTCAGCGCCGTATACGCCGTTATTGTATGGGGGCCACGATGGAGTCACCACGGCCGCACACACGAACCACTCCACGTCCTATGCTGGATCGACAACGTCGCAGCCGTCTCGTGGATCCGCCGGCATCACAGCCGCAACGTGTTTGGTCAAGAACTCAGCCGAGTACTCTCCTGCGCGGAGCTCATGTTCAACATCACTCTGTCTACATCTCACCTAGAAGGCGCCCGCAACACGCTGGCGGATCTTGGCTCACGGGGGTGGGCTGGCTCCAAATTGACCGAATGGGCTACTCACGTGTCTACATGGACTGAACAGGTTGTACCATTGCAGTACCGGAAGATCTACAAGCCCGTATCATCGACCTCCAATGGAAGTCACTTGCAGACACATCGAGAAAACAATACCTCCGAACTTGGCACCAATGGTGCGACTTCTGCACCACGCACGGCCTCCCGCGTTGGCTCTCTTCCAGTAGCGCCGCCGATCAATCACTACAGCTCACTATGTTCGCAGTTTGCTGCTGGCAGCAGAGCCTCGATGGCACGACTCTCCGATACGACACCGTACGGAATAAACTCAGCCATGTCCGCTGGTGTCATCAGCTCGCCACCGGCCTCCGACCACAACTCGCACCGCAACACGATCTTGTCCTCGACGCCATGCGCCGACTCAGTCCGTCCCGCCAAGTCCGAGGGGCCGTCTCCATCCCGATGCTCGAAGCCATTACCTCCGCCTGCAAGTTACACGTCGCCCAACACCGCGTCATTTGTGGGGCTGCGGTGCTGGGCTTCTTCTTCTGCCTCCGCGGGGCCGAGTACCTCGCCACCAATGGACGCCAACGACATCGATACTGTATCCAAGTAAGTGACATTGCGGTGTTTGACAATGATGGCTTCCGAACCACCAGCTACAACGACGCCAAGATCGTCAAACTCACGATACGTGGCAGCAAAACCGACCAAGCCGGCCAGTCGACAACCAGAGAACTGACGAAGAGCAGAAGAGCTCCAGTCTGTCCCGTGTATGCAGCTCTGCTACTCCTCACGAACGCCAAGATCCTCGGCCTCAACGAATCCAACCCACTGTGCTCGTACGAAACCAACCGTGTCCTCACATCCCAGACGATGACGACGGTTCTTCGACGGGCTGCAACCCGCTGTGGATACGACCCAGTCACGATCTCAACACACTCACTGCGTGTGGGAGGTGCAACCGCCATGCACGCCGCCGACATCAACTCCGACTCGATTCGAATGCACGGAAGGTGGGCTTCAAGTGCATACCAACGGTACATCCGTGTAGCACCAGCGACTACAACACGCCACGCCGAACGAATGGCAAGAAGCACAGCCGCGACTCCAGTGAATCGGCCCGGGGCATCACGAGATCACGATCTCGCCACCCGGGCCGATAACACATCAATGTACTCACCGCTGTGCTCCCCAAACGTGCTTTCAACGACGGAGTGAAGGAAATGCGCATCTGTTGGCAGAGGCCAAAGAGCCAGTTTCCGGAACCAGGTGGTGCAAGCATCCGCCTCAGCACGAAGGCCAGCATCTCCGATCGACTGGCCACGAAGAGGCCTTCATTTCCCACAAGAAAGTAGCCCAGAGTAGCCGTAGCCTAGTCATTCTGCATCTCTCCGAGCAACGCTCACACCCACCACACCACACCCGCATCACGAGATCACGATCTCGCCACCCGGGCCGATAACACATCAATGTACTCACCGCTGTGCTCCCCAAACGTGCTTTCAACGACGGAGTGAAGGAAATGCGTCGTTTATGCCGTGGCATGAAGATCTCGGGGGCATCTAGAACCTCTGGATGCTTTTCGAGCAACGTGGACGCAAGCTCGATTGGTCCCAAGTGGTCAGCTCTACGCCTTAGTAACGTGTCGTCACCAGTTTCGGCTTGATTGACTATCTTTGCGAGCTTGCGGATCCGACGCAGCACGCGCTCGACTTCGACGTAGGATATGATGGACTGGACAGCATCGACGACCATGATAACGATGACGAAACCATAGGTAGAGCCCTGCTGCATGGTTGTGGAGACGAAGATGGCGTGGAAGACGTCTGCGTTGAAGACGATGGTGATGGGCGCGAGGTCTTCCATGTGGAAGACCCCTTTGTTGACCAGTTGCGAAAGCACAGCTTCATCACTGGTAACAGTAGTGACACGAGTGTCTGGTACTTGGACGGAACGGCATTGAACGCTATACTGTACGCTGGGTACGCGACAATCACCGACATCTGGGCAGCGAAGACATGGAGGTACCAGATGAGGCTGGCCCTAGCGACGGCATCCGTTCGCAAAGCCTCTCGGCAGAAGAAACTCATACCGGCTAGAAGCGCGAGAATCCATGGCGGAGTCAACAGTTCGATGACAAACGGCGTTGGGAATCCGATCAGGATGCCGAAAATGTAGAGCCACGTTGTCACGGTGACTGCGTTGCCCAGACCGACCAGAGCTAGCTTCGGCAACGTTAGCGGTAGTGTTGGCGAGCTGTTGAAGATTTGGAAACCGATCATGAACGACATGATCCAGCCGGCAAAGAACATGCGAGCGTACAGAAACGGTGTTTGCGCGGCAAGACCTTAGTTCGGAGGCTCCATGGGCAATGCGTCCATGGTCAATATTGAGAGCAAGCATGGGAGTGGAGTTAGCGCGACTGTGAAAATGTTGCGAAATCTAGACGAATGGTGCTCGCAATAGTGAAGCAGTTCACGAAATCTCTCGAGTGAGAACCTACCTTGGAGTTCGACTTGAACGGCGTCCGTCGCGCGGATGATGGCCTCGACACGACGCATGGCTTGGCAATTCGTTAGCAGACAGCGGCGCGACTGGTAGCGAAGACGGAAGTTCAAAATGCTGACTGGTTGAAGATCTCGATCTTAGCACCGGGGATAAGGTCAAGAGGCCGAGTGACTCGAAGGTTCTCGAAGATTGGAGTTTAATATAGACGAAGCTTCTTCGTAGACTGCCACTGCAACGACGCTCTCAACCTTGCTACTTTCTCACAGAGTGCGATCTTGTCAGTTTTTAGGGCCATACTCCTACGCACTGATTGGTACCCATTCATTTGCTGACAGACGTCAAGGTTTGCGACATGCATGACTGGTGGTCGACTACGTTGAAGAAATCTCGATCTCAAAATAGGTTGTGTCGCGGTCGCACAAGAGGGAGATAATTTGCAGCTTCGTTTCAGTGACAACGTAGTGTGACGGCCCCATAAGGATCTTAATCTACCTAAACCCTGGCATGCTCGACCTCTCTTCGCCGACAGCGTCCAACTTCGAACTAAATGAAATTCCATCTATCGGTCGCGGGCACCATTGTTGAACCATATCAATGAGGTATGACCCTTAAGCCCGAGTCCACAGCTAACCCGCATGTGTGCGCCTGACGAATTACGGCAACGAATGCGCGAAATAACGACTATGATCTCGGATGTGTGGCGGCATAACCGGCACACAAGAGCTCATGCTGACGATGATGTCAGTGAAGTCTATTGAATTCGTCTCGTGAATCCTAATAGCAACCTGAACCATGCACATCGCCTCATCAGTATGGATCGGAGAATACGAGTATTGTCAGGGAGCGGGTGCAGTAGAGTGGCGACACCGAGAGCCGGCTTATGTGTGCTTCACTCGAGACAGCGAAGGCGCAACCAAGGAACCCGTAGAACATCCCGCGGCCTCACGCAGCCACCCCACCACCTACCACCCACCCACCCACTCACTACCGCTTACGTCGACGCGCGCGCCTCCATCGGATCGCCGACCACGAGCGGCGAACAGTCCGTCACCGTGTAGTTGGTGTAGTTGGGGTCCCACGAGAGAGCGATCGTCGGGTTCGGGTACCAACGGATCACGCCGGCACCGACGTAGCGGTAGACCGCCGATGCGGAGCTCGAGCACGCGACCGCTTGGCCGTCGACGAGCGTGTTGAGCGGCATGTCTGGCCCCTGCGTCATGTACGAGCAGTCGGTGACGAGGAAGTTGGAGTAGGAGGGGTCCCACGAGGCCGCGATGGTCGGGTTCGGGTACCATCGGTAGACCCTGTCGGGCACGACGCGGTAGATGGCGAGCGAGGTGGCCGAGCACTTGATGGCTCTTCCGACGGCGATCTGCTGGGCGTCGACGGTCATGGAGTTGGCGATGACGGCGGCCATGGCGAGAGTGGCGGGAACGATGGTGTTGGAGAGGGAGAGCATGATTGTTGGTGCTGGCGTTGTCGTGACAGGGGTGTCGGATTGTGATGGAGAGAGTCGTTGCCCCAGGTGAAGGTGAGTCTTGTTTCGGCGTGTGATCCGGTTGAGGTCGTCGGCAGAAGTTGAGAAGTGAGTGGATCGCGTCGCCGATCTGTGCGTCGGCATGTGCGATCGCGGGGCGAGGCTCAAAAGGAGAAAAAGAGAGATCGTCCGTGGCACGTGGGTCGAGGTTCAAGGTTCATGGCTCCTGGCTCGTGGTTTGTGGTTCGTGCCTGCCACGTACCAGCAAGCCGAGTGTTCTACTGCTTTTGCGATCGCCTTTTCTTCACGTCAAGTGTCCAACGGTGCAACTGTAACATGGGAGAGTCGTCCATTGTGAAGCGAATCAAGAACATCGCTTTGGTTGAAGTTGGTACGGCTATGAATGATCTTTGAATCCAGCCATGTGTACCCAGGGGAGAGAGAGTCAAGGGAGTCGATTCGCTTCCAGCCGCGTCGAACTGGTCGAGATCGCGGGTCGCAGTCGTGTGCATCCTTCGGAGGAGAGTTTCCGTGTTGTTTGCGTAAGCGACTAGAGCATAATCAAGCAGCAGTCGCCACTACTGCAAGCCTCGCAGTCTCGGCGTGTGATTCGCACAGCGACACGCGCCCAGTCGAGAAATCTCGCCGTGTGGAGCCAATAGGTCGAGACGAGAACATCACGACGGAAAACTAGATCACTGGGTTGCCAGCGTTACTCGTGGACAGTACAACTCGGTCGTATTGTCCGTCAACGTGCCTACATACATGTGCTTGCGCACGTGCGTAGTCGCGTACGACATCAGCTGAACCCTCAACATGCCCACATGCAGCGCGCCGACCAACCGTCGCGTTGAGATTTTCCAGAACGTGGACGGTGCTGTGACACTGGTGACAAGGGTTGCAGATGACGATCGGGAAGCACCACGTGAGAATAAGACATCCATTTCGTCATCGTCGCTAGTACAAATCGCTGCCTGTCCGCTGGATTTGTGGGTTGTTGCAGCATTCTCCCTTTCTATATCACACGATACCGTAGATCTCATATGTGGGTTCACTCACATCGTGGAGTTGGACACCCCAGCACCGGCTGCGTCATTTCGGAAGTGGATACTGTACTGTACGGGCGATACTGTATCGAGGAGTCTTCCACAGTCTGACGGTAGCGCGGGTAGCGAACTGTTGAAAAGGTGTGATGTCCCACTGATATCTAGTACAAATCCGCCAGCCAACGTTGGAAAGAACGCTACAGTAGTTCACCATCTAGTTCAACGAGCTGAAGCATCCCGCAACACCAAAACTGAAAGGAAATTGAACTCTTGGTCTCCGTGCGTTGGGTATTGGTTACGATTGCGGTTACGGTTGGCTGGTGAGCTTTAACCAATCCCATCGGATGGGAGGCCTCATCGAAGGGAGGCGTTCTGGTTCAACTACGACGAACGCAGCTGTGCAACTTTGTTTGGCGCCACACATGAGTTCTGCCGCATAGCGTTTGCGCGATGGGTTGCAGGCGGGGATCCGAAGTTTTCTTTTCTGGGGTACTCAGCAAGCTCGGGTCTTTTCCCTCCCGTAGGCCCAAGAAGCCTACTCTTTTTGCTTCTCAACCTCAACCCGACACTCGTTTCCCCTGTAGGTGCTCTAGACGAGGCAACCGCTCGATATGTAGCACGGATCCTTACCGAAGCCACGAGGGGTAACTCCTCTAGATCC
Source organism: Pythium myriotylum (assembly GCA_023091665.1). Taxonomy (NCBI): domain Eukaryota; phylum Oomycota; class Peronosporomycetes; order Pythiales; family Pythiaceae; genus Pythium; species Pythium myriotylum. Next base: position 219,911 of record JALJCQ010000004.1, read on the forward strand.
AACAAAATAGCACGTTACTACACAGCACAATGACCAAGGAAGGCTGAGCCTTGACCGTGCACTCCACTCTACACTCCTCGCCCCCGTCCCCGCCCCCGACGCGCTCCACCTCATTCACTTCCCAATTGGATTCGAGCAGCTCAAGCGCACTACCAACGCCAAGTCAAGCCTGCCTAAGCCACCCTCCCAGCCAGACTCCCAGTCAACCAAAAACCGACCAACCGACCAGTTCCACCATGCTCTCGTACGTCAAGATCGTCCCCGGCGCGCTCGCCCTCACTGCCTCCATCGGGTCCGTCCTCACCGTCGACGGCCAGCAACTACTGCCTGTCGGCCGAGCGATCAAGTGCTCGCCGCTCTCAGATGCCGTCTACCGCGTCGTCCAGAACAACACCTACCGATGGTACCCGAACCCGACCATCGCGGCGTCGTGGGACCCCAACTTCGCCAACTACCTCGTCACTGACTGCTTTGGCTTGACGCGAGGTCCCGATATGGCGCTCAACACGCTCGTGGAGGGTCAGGCCATCAAGTGTTCGGAGTCGGCGCCCGAGGTCTATCGTTACGTGGGCGCGGGCACGATCCGTTGGTACCCGAACCCGACGATCGCGGCGTCGTGGGACCCCAACTTCGCGAGCTACCTCGTGACGGACTGCTCGCCACTTGTGCTGGGTGAGCCGATGGAGCTGCACGCGTGATCCTATCTGATTGTGCGGTGGTGAGATTGAGAACGGCTTAGCGGCTTCTTTATGCTCTCCCATCTTCTTCATCCGATTTGCGCAACACATCAGTCGAGCCCGACGAAACATGGATTGTGTCTGGTCTTTCAAAAATGAAAATATAAAAAGGACGGAAGAAGTTGAAAACTCCCTGGGCTTCCTTGTCTTATTCGATCGTTGCCCATGCCTGTTGGATTAGAGATAGCACGTCCGTTTTGATGCCAGTTGGGAAATCGCTGGCCATCGGGAATCCGACTTGCGCGAGTAGCTCGGATGGCTTCGAGGGTAGGTCTGTCGGTCTGTTGGACCGTTGGATCTTTGGATCGTCGGTACATTGGCATGTGTAGCCCAACCGGCTGTCGTGTACGCCGTCGACTCGGTGTGTTATCACGCGGCGGCTGGCACTTCATCGGGATTTCCAGAGGTCCAAAGGTTAGATATTGTGCAATACGACAGGGAGCAAAAAGCGACACCAAAGCATGTAGCCCACGTGGCGCACGAAAATCACCAAGTAACAATACAAAACTTGTGAACCAACAGCTCACTGCTCGCAACCATAAAGAAAAGTATTTGTTAATCCAGGACTCTGTTCGCCACCGAAGTAAGGTAACCGTGGAGACCATGCAGCTATCAGCGTGATAACTCGTCAATGTACGTTTTCATGCTTTGGTGTCGCTTTTTGTTCCCTGCTGTATTGCACAATATCTAACCTTTGGACCTCTGGAAATCCCGATGAAGTGCCAGCCGCCGCGTGATAACACACCGAGTCGACGGCGTACACGACAGCCGGTTGGGCTACACATGCCAATGTACCGACGATCCAAAGATCCAACGGTCCAACAGACCGACAGACCTACCCTCGAAGCCATCCGAGCTACTCGCGCAAGTCGGATTCCCGATGGCCAGCGATTTCCCAACTGGCATCAAAACGGACGTGCTATCTCTAATCCAACAGGCATGGGCAACGATCGAATAAGACAAGGAAGCCCAGGGAGTTTTCAACTTCTTCCGTCCTTTTTATATTTTCATTTTTGAAAGACCAGACACAATCCATGTTTCGTCGGGCTCGACTGATGTGTTGCGCAAATCGGATGAAGAAGATGGGAGAGCATAAAGAAGCCGCTAAGCCGTTCTCAATCTCACCACCGCACAATCAGATAGGATCACGCGTGCAGCTCCATCGGCTCACCCAGCACAAGTGGCGAGCAGTCCGTCACGAGGTAGCTCGCGAAGTTGGGGTCCCACGACGCCGCGATCGTCGGGTTCGGGTACCAACGGATCGTGCCCGCGCCCACGTAACGATAGACCTCGGGCGCCGACTCCGAACACTTGATGGCCTGACCCTCCACGAGCGTGTTGAGCGCCATATCGGGACCTCGCGTCAAGCCAAAGCAGTCAGTGACGAGGTAGTTGGCGAAGTTGGGGTCCCACGACGCCGCGATGGTCGGGTTCGGGTACCATCGGTAGGTGTTGTTCTGGACGACGCGGTAGACGGCATCTGAGAGCGGCGAGCACTTGATCGCTCGGCCGACAGGCAGTAGTTGCTGGCCGTCGACGGTGAGGACGGACCCGATGGAGGCAGTGAGGGCGAGCGCGCCGGGGACGATCTTGACGTACGAGAGCATGGTGGAACTGGTCGGTTGGTCGGTTTTTGGTTGACTGGGAGTCTGGCTGGGAGGGTGGCTTAGGCAGGCTTGACTTGGCGTTGGTAGTGCGCTTGAGCTGCTCGAATCCAATTGGGAAGTGAATGAGGTGGAGCGCGTCGGGGGCGGGGACGGGGGCGAGGAGTGTAGAGTGGAGTGCACGGTCAAGGCTCAGCCTTCCTTGGTCATTGTGCTGTGTAGTAACGTGCTATTTTGTTGGATCTAGAGGAGTTACCCCTCGTGGCTTCGGTAAGGATCCGTGCTACATATCGAGCGGTTGCCTCGTCTAGAGCACCTACAGGGGAAACGAGTGTCGGGTTGAGGTTGAGAAGCAAAAAGAGTAGGCTTCTTGGGCCTACGGGAGGGAAAAGACCCGAGCTTGCTGAGTACCCCAGAAAAGAAAACTTCGGATCCCCGCCTGCAACCCATCGCGCAAACGCTATGCGGCAGAACTCATGTGTGGCGCCAAACAAAGTTGCACAGCTGCGTTCGTCGTAGTTGAACCAGAACGCCTCCCTTCGATGAGGCCTCCCATCCGATGGGATTGGTTAAAGCTCACCAGCCAACCGTAACCGCAATCGTAACCAATACCCAACGCACGGAGACCAAGAGTTCAATTTCCTTTCAGTTTTGGTGTTGCGGGATGCTTCAGCTCGTTGAACTAGATGGTGAACTACTGTAGCGTTCTTTCCAACGTTGGCTGGCGGATTTGTACTAGATATCAGTGGGACATCACACCTTTTCAACAGTTCGCTACCCGCGCTACCGTCAGACTGTGGAAGACTCCTCGATACAGTATCGCCCGTACAGTACAGTATCCACTTCCGAAATGACGCAGCCGGTGCTGGGGTGTCCAACTCCACGATGTGAGTGAACCCACATATGAGATCTACGGTATCGTGTGATATAGAAAGGGAGAATGCTGCAACAACCCACAAATCCAGCGGACAGGCAGCGATTTGTACTAGCGACGATGACGAAATGGATGTCTTATTCTCACGTGGTGCTTCCCGATCGTCATCTGCAACCCTTGTCACCAGTGTCACAGCACCGTCCACGTTCTGGAAAATCTCAACGCGACGGTTGGTCGGCGCGCTGCATGTGGGCATGTTGAGGGTTCAGCTGATGTCGTACGCGACTACGCACGTGCGCAAGCACATGTATGTAGGCACGTTGACGGACAATACGACCGAGTTGTACTGTCCACGAGTAACGCTGGCAACCCAGTGATCTAGTTTTCCGTCGTGATGTTCTCGTCTCGACCTATTGGCTCCACACGGCGAGATTTCTCGACTGGGCGCGTGTCGCTGTGCGAATCACACGCCGAGACTGCGAGGCTTGCAGTAGTGGCGACTGCTGCTTGATTATGCTCTAGTCGCTTACGCAAACAACACGGAAACTCTCCTCCGAAGGATGCACACGACTGCGACCCGCGATCTCGACCAGTTCGACGCGGCTGGAAGCGAATCGACTCCCTTGACTCTCTCTCCCCTGGGTACACATGGCTGGATTCAAAGATCATTCATAGCCGTACCAACTTCAACCAAAGCGATGTTCTTGATTCGCTTCACAATGGACGACTCTCCCATGTTACAGTTGCACCGTTGGACACTTGACGTGAAGAAAAGGCGATCGCAAAAGCAGTAGAACACTCGGCTTGCTGGTACGTGGCAGGCACGAACCACAAACCACGAGCCAGGAGCCATGAACCTTGAACCTCGACCCACGTGCCACGGACGATCTCTCTTTTTCTCCTTTTGAGCCTCGCCCCGCGATCGCACATGCCGACGCACAGATCGGCGACGCGATCCACTCACTTCTCAACTTCTGCCGACGACCTCAACCGGATCACACGCCGAAACAAGACTCACCTTCACCTGGGGCAACGACTCTCTCCATCACAATCCGACACCCCTGTCACGACAACGCCAGCACCAACAATCATGCTCTCCCTCTCCAACACCATCGTTCCCGCCACTCTCGCCATGGCCGCCGTCATCGCCAACTCCATGACCGTCGACGCCCAGCAGATCGCCGTCGGAAGAGCCATCAAGTGCTCGGCCACCTCGCTCGCCATCTACCGCGTCGTGCCCGACAGGGTCTACCGATGGTACCCGAACCCGACCATCGCGGCCTCGTGGGACCCCTCCTACTCCAACTTCCTCGTCACCGACTGCTCGTACATGACGCAGGGGCCAGACATGCCGCTCAACACGCTCGTCGACGGCCAAGCGGTCGCGTGCTCGAGCTCCGCATCGGCGGTCTACCGCTACGTCGGTGCCGGCGTGATCCGTTGGTACCCGAACCCGACGATCGCTCTCTCGTGGGACCCCAACTACACCAACTACACGGTGACGGACTGTTCGCCGCTCGTGGTCGGCGATCCGATGGAGGCGCGCGCGTCGACGTAAGCGGTAGTGAGTGGGTGGGTGGGTGGTAGGTGGTGGGGTGGCTGCGTGAGGCCGCGGGATGTTCTACGGGTTCCTTGGTTGCGCCTTCGCTGTCTCGAGTGAAGCACACATAAGCCGGCTCTCGGTGTCGCCACTCTACTGCACTCGCGCCCTGACCATACTCGTATTCTCCTATCCATACTGATTTGGCGATGCGCGTAGTTCTTGCTGATCTGGAGCAATACATGATTTTCTTCGAACAACTGTACGTCGGGATTTGTGTATCTAGGGCATGTTCTAGGAAATCTCTTTGCGCCTGATGGTAATAGTGTCCGTGCTTTCAGTAGAGTTTTGTAAAGGAGTTTACCGTTGTGGTGCTGGTTTTACGCGCTTATATCTTCCTTGTATTTCGCGGCCAACCACCCTCGAGCTTCTTGCTGCGCGACCAAAAGTCGCCACCGGCCGACCACGGTCACTAGCTCCTACGGCTTGAAGCTTTGAAGGCACGTTCCCTATGCCCGCGCCTCAGCAGAGCACTGCAACCGTACTTTTCTCGGCTTTTGGATCCATTAGCTCCGATCCTGTCTGCCTCGATTCAAAGGCGAAGGGATCATTACTACTATGCACGAGTATCCAGAGTAGACCAAACCCGTGAAGCGCCAGTTTATTCTCCCGTTACCCCGAGCCCAACCTGATGCGAAATGAAATTCAGTCTCTCGCTATTTTCAACGCGGTTAAAGCGTCGAAGCGAGGACGAAATGCGAGATCAGACCACCACATTCGCACCAGTGGCCATATCGAATGACTGGGCGTTTGTCAGCTTCACACTGTAGCGTGGATCCGACGGGAACTCCAGGTCGCGAACATAGAGCAAAGGTGAAGCACACGACGGCACATCGAGCGTTGCTGAAAAGCGCCTTGTCGTCCCAGGAAAAAGATCGCGAAAGTTTCCATCGAGGGTCGTTGACACTGAGCCGCACTGAAGTGTAAGTGACTTTGCTCGAGACGGGCGTGCGAAGCCTGTATTGGCAAGACCAAAAGAGACGGTGCATAAAAGGCCCGTGCAGCGAACCGACTTGGCTCGTGACTCGATCGCATAACCAAGACGATCGGCGTAGTTGCAGTTCTCGTACTGGGCTAACTTGCTCTTGTCGTAGTCAAGGTTCAAGTAGGTCGCGTTGATCCGATCCAAAGCCTTGAGAAGAGCGCTGCAGTCATTGGTGGTGTCGAGGTCATAAGAGTCTGAGCACACCTCCCCACCTCCGCCAAACGGATAACTGTGGACTCTTTCGTCGTTGTTGCTGAACGTTCCCAGGTCACTTTCCTTGGCGAAGATGCAGTCGTCATAAAGCGTTAAGCGGCTAGCCAAGGTGGCATTGAAGCTCAAAAGAAGTTCCCGCCAGTAAGTTGACCGCACTGCAACGGATACTTCACCAGTTACACCGAGAGCCATTTGGTTCGCAACGGAATAACGACTCTCCTTTTGCGCAGCAGTGATGTTAGTAGTCCCGGTTCCAAATGTATCGGAGAAAAACCACTCTCCCCATTTACCGATGAAGCCGGCCTCGATAGTGAGTAGAGAGCGGGAGATCTGGTTCAAGGTGATACGAAGCTGGGACACGAACAAACTGACGAAACCTCTCATGGGGTCAGCGGCGTCGTCTTTGACGAACGCGAAGCGCAGAACTGCTCGTTTGCCAGCACTCTCGAGGGTGGAGATATCAGTTGCCAGTTTGTTCAACAAATCATTGTCAGGAAGTTTGTTCTTGTACGTGTCGAGGTAATACAGGCGCCGGACCAAGCTTACGTTTCTCAACGCGCTCACGTCGAGCGGGATGAAGTTGGATGTGAACGTCTCAGAATGGTGCGAGAAGCCTCGGTCCGGGTTGATATGGGTGTCTTTGAGGGGCATATCCTCACCCTTTGCGAGCACGGAGCAATCAGGAACAATGGGTTGATTCCAGTTTGGATCCCACGATTTCGCGATAGTTTCATTTGGGTAAAGCCGATAAACGCCACCGCCTACGTAGCGGTGGATTGCTGTGGAAGACTGTAAACACTTAATGGCCTGCCCGAGTATAAGCGTGTTGGAGCCTATCGCGACGCCTTTCACCAACGGCGAGCAGTCCACGCGAACGACGTTCTCGGCCCAGTTTGGATCCCATGACGACGCAATAGTGGGGTTTGGGTATACACGATACACTCCTCGAGCAGTGTATCGGTACACAGCTTGATCCAACGGAGAATCAGAGCACTTGATGGCTTGGCCAATAGGGAGTGTGTTCATACCCATGTCGTCACCGAGAAGCAGATTCGTGCAATTAACGACCATAGCGTTCCCGAATAATGGATCCCATGACTCTGCTATCGTCTCGTTCGGGTACGGTCGGTATATCCCCCCGACGACCAGGCGGGAAATACGCGGCTCGTATAGATAGCACCTCACCGCTTGACCAAGAAGTTGGGTATTCATGACCATATCGGGGCCATTGATCAGTCCTGTGCAGTTGATTACGACGGCATACGCCCAGTTGGGATCCCAAGACGATGCGATCTCCGGGCTTGGGTAGTGACGAATTGAGTTCGACATGTAGCTGTACACTTCTGGCGCAGATGGTGAGCATTTGACGGCTTGACCAGGTGCTAGCGAGCTCAAGCTGACCGTTGCCACGCTACTACCAATCAACGTCAAGTAGGTGACCACTGTCAACAGAGCAACTTTGGGATGGATGAGCGCGACCATTATGCCTTCGGTACGTTGGTGCAGGGAGGGCTTTACTTCTCAACTTGGGTGGTGGGGTTGAAGAAAATTGAGAAGTGAGAGAAACCAATGCCGAGAAGAAGCGATTCTCTGGGTCACACAATTTCAAGTATACTGCAGCGAACTAAAATACATCAGTGCGCTCCAAACCACGCCACACAGTCGATCGTTACGCGCAAAAGCACTTGCGCACGAAGCGTGAAAGCCAGGCTTTGTCCGAATCATCGTTGCAGAAAGTCGAAGATTTGATTAGCAATCAATCGGTGTTAGCTTGCACAGATGGGAGTGAGCGTATTCTGATTGAGCCACACAGTAACAGTAATAAGGTGAGGTCTATTGGTTTGCTCTTTCAGAAAATTGAGCCACTCATGTACTAGAAGGCTACGATCCTAGCGTGTCGGTGGATGGCGATTCCCTGTCGCTTTCAAAAAGCGCGATGAATCATTCGTAGTCTCTAGTTCTCATCATCTCACAGAGAGAACGCTTCGGATAATAACTGCTTTCATGTGCGCGGAATACCTAGTGCCTTATCTGGCTAAATCTACGTAGCTGCACTTCGAAGTAGAACTGTACAGTAGGTGATTCGCAGCAAATTGCATCACAAAGACGAATGATTATTTTCACATATCCCGCAAGAAAAACATACTTGGCAGGCCCTTTTGACTCGGTATGTGCTACATTGGTGCAGGCTCACCACCAATTTATAGTTGAGAACAATGGAATCATTTGTCCCTCAGTTAATATATAACTACCGGCTACAGACTATGATGACCCTAGCGAAATCGATCGAGTTCGGGTCTCGTCGACAGCACGGTGGTGCAGCACGTAACTTTCTGAGTTCTGCATCGACCTCATGAAAGGAGGCCCAACACACATACAGAAAGTACGCTCAGTATGCGTGAAAAAACTTCGAAGTCTCAACACACTTGTTAGACTCCGCAATTCACATCCACGTGATAAAACACATCCAGCCTAGCCTCCAGACCTCTGATACGTTATCCATCGTTCGAAAGTTGTTGCGGGTGATGGGATGGTAGCGCGTACCCGTCAGTCAGACACTACGCAATAACTAGAGATGGGCAGTCCTTAGCACAGTCAAGTATTCATCACCAAGCTGAAACCAAATCATTTCTCACATTCTTTCGAAGAAGTTGCACTACAGGAGGTGGATACTAATCACCATCGTGTCCTTCGAATCATGATTCTCTTGCAAATTCAGGGTTCAAACAAATCCTCGAAGTGGTGCACGCCAAAACTAGTACAGAGTCCTCGTCAGCAAGCTCCCCATGGAACAGTAGATGTGTCCTTCGGGCTGCTAAATCAAAATCATTCTTGCGCGATACTTCAACTTCCACGCACGAGCGCATCTGCATATTTGAATGCGTCTGGTTTGGCGCTTGCTTCCTTCTTGAGCGCGTGCAGCACGTACAAGGAGCCACAAGAGGAGACCTTACAACCTTGCATTGGTTTCACGCGCTCTCGGCATATGAATACACGGACCTACAAACCAGTCCACTGCATGGGCTCATTCATATTTTATCCCTCTCGAACAAGCCCACAGCAAAAACGCCAAATCAACAAGCTACCTTCGGGAACAATGGTAGCGTCCAGTATGATCTCTCGCGGTGTTCTACTCGTTACCTCGATGAACCACATGGCGAGCGCATGTTGCCCCGAGATCCCTGATCCGCCGGCTACAGGTCAAGCGATCAAGTGTCAGGCATCTTCTGATATGATCTTCCGGATGGTCCAGAATAATGTCTATCGTTGGTATCCGAACCCGACGATCGCGGCGTCGTGGGACCCCGCCTACTCTTCCTTCATTGTTGTGGACTGCCTTTGGTTGACGCGTGGTCCAGACATGCCGCTTAACACGCTCGTGGATGGTCAGTCCATCAAATGCTCCGAGTCGACCGCCGAGATCTATCGCTACGTCGGCGCGGGTAAGTACCGCTGGTACCCAAACCCTGCCATTGCGTCGTCGTGGGATCCGAACTGGGCGTCGTTCACGTTGACGGACTGCTCGCCACTTGTGCTGGGGCCGCCGATGGAGCTGCACTTGTAACCGTCTGCGATCTCTCGACTACTCGCCATTTCAGACTTCCACATCAATCTAATAACGCAACCGGTATCCAGTCGGCAGTACTACTGAAAGATGCTGTAGGTAGTTGGTAACCTAAAGGACCCCTGTCTTTCTTTCGTGGAGGACAGACTTGTTGAGCATCCTACGATCTCGATGCTTCACGTAACTGCAGTGCTCTGGTCTCCAACTTGTGTCAACTGAACACTGCGTATCTCAAAGCGGATGACAGTAAGGCCAAATTGCAACAATATGCCTCGTACAACTGCGCGACGCGGCGCGGTTATGTAATCGAAGCGTGCTCTAAGAAGTTGCGCTGCACTGGCGAAGAATGTGTGGTGTCGTTTGACCTTGTTCACACTGGCTTTGCTAGACCAACGCGTGCAAAGACGCTCTCAATCCGATGTGACGCAGTAGTCCCACCGTATACTATTATCAATTTTCTGCAACTATTCCCTGAGACGGCCGTCAATCTGACAGCTTCTCTCCAAACTGCATCATGTGCTTCCCTTGTCGTGTCGATTCTCGACAAGTAGTTTGCTAATGATTCGCTGTATAGTGTGAAGCTAGCGAATGGGCAGTCGTTTGACGATGCCACTGGTGAAAATGTTTTGGAGTGATCGGATGATTTGGGGTAAGGTGATGAAATTGAGGTCTATTGGTTTACTTATCTAGAAACCTATAGCCGGCTAAGTGCCAAAGAGTATGTGTTTTCTTCCCGCCAACGTGCGAGATCTCCAGGGAGTAGGGAGGCGATGCGCGTGTGGTGCTGATTGTCGGTTGGGTGCCGTGCACTGCTGCTGGCGTTGTCGTCCATGGCGAGGTTCGCCGCTGCGTCCGCCATTTTATTTGCTGCGCGGGGGTGATGCGACCAGTTGCGGACGCCGAGGGTGTCTGCAAGTCTTCTGGCTCGGGCGTATTTGCCTTGGAGCGTTACATTCAGCGGTGGTTTGTAGTGTTTCATCTGTTGAATGATGATCATGCTGTCACCGATAACGGAGAGGGGAGTCCAGTGATTCTCAGCGGCGGCGTGAAGGCCTACCGTGAGGCCCTCGTATTCAGCCTGGTTGTTGGTAGTAGTAGGATCTGCGAAGGCCGAGGCCGCCGAGAAGACGACTTCCGCGTTTGTCTTGTCCGTCGAAACTCGTACTATGACAGCTCCGGAGCCGCCGGGTCCGGGGTTCCCCCGGGATCCGCCGTCAAAAAATAAGAGATACTGCGCAGACACGGCTGCACGACTTGGCAAGGGGCTGACGAGTTCTGGCGAGGAGTCCCGGAGCAAACGGATCGCTGTGGCAGTGTGCGGGGTCGCTGCGCTCGTTGTCGTCCGCTTCCACTTCAGGTCTCGTAGAGATGCTGCGAGAGCGTTGTGCAGGACCGTGTCCGCGTGAGGCGGCGTCCAGATATCGTCGATCTGGTCTGGGGCGGTGCGCCAACGCCAAATAGTTTGCATGACTACGAGGGAGTGCTGCCTCCATGCTGCGTGTACGGCTGCGTGGGTGGCAATTGTGGCCTCCACTGTGGGGGGCGGAAGGCGGTCCATGCTGGGATGGGACCAAAGCAGATTCGGGAGGCTTGGGAGCCTGAGGGAGAAGAAGGCGACCTTGAACTCTTCCACACCAGGAAGTTGGTCCGGGGACCACAAGAAACTCCAGATGGAGATCATGGTGTGCCAAAGCTGTTGGGCCATGGGGCAGCCCCAGAAGATATGGCCACTGGCGCCGCCGTGAGCGCCGAGCCCCGGGCAGTGCGGACATCCTGCCTGTTGTTGAGTGCGATCCCACCTGCTGAGGCGATCGCCCTTGAGGCGAAGGAGCAATGTGCGTTGTGAGTCGACAATTCCTGGGAAATGTGCAATCTCCGCCCACTGGAGCTGGTCGAGTGCGTCCGCTATCTCCGGATCCTGTTGGCGCCATCGTTGAGACCGTCCTTCATGTTCCGATCGCGCTTTCTCGCACGTGCTCTGGAGGAGGAGTGTCTTGACTGTTCGTTTGTTCACGGCGCTCTCGTTGTTCCATATCCGTAACATGTGATCCAACCATGGGTGCCGATCAAACGTGGCCTCTTCGTCGTGTAGGAATCGTCGGGCTAAGTGAGTTGCTTCCGCCGACGAACTTACCTCGCCGATGGGCACGCGGACGTCTGCCACAGGGCTCCACTGTAGCGTGAAGCACTCTCGAGCTGGAACCAGAGTCCAGATGTCCAGGCTGGGTGGCCGGAGGACCAGGTCTTCGGGTTGCGCAGGGAGTTGGAGTAGTCCTGGGTAGTTGTAGACGAGCTCATCGCAAAGCTTACGGAAGCCTTTGGCTAACTTGTCCGCGAGCGGGAAAGTCGCTGTGCGCGCCTTGAAGCGGAGTTGATTGGCGTTGATCCATTCGATCTCCACCAGATCCCGGATGCGGTCGCTGCTGTGACGAAATGGTGGAAATCTGTTCGCGTGCTTGGGGTTCCTGTTGCATCCAAAAGAATATCACCCGCGCCCGGGACCGTGCTCAATAGCGTCGGGACGTCGAGCCTTCCATAGAGGGTCTCTTGCAGCTGTCGCAGTGGGAAGAGCGTGGGAGCTACCTCCGTATAGTCAGCGTACAGCCATCCTTGGTGCCAGGAATGCTTGGGAGCCTCGGTGTTCTGCAGAGTGTGACGCGTTTTCAGGTATACTTCCAGTTCTGAGGCAAGCCGCGGTTGTGAGAGCAGCGCCCGTCGCAGTTGCACTCCGGTGGCACCGAGGCTGTGCTGAAGAGTTGGTGCGGTCGGTCGTTTTCGCTCCGGACCGGCGTGGATGAGACTAGCCCCATGAACACGCAAGAGAATTTCCCCTATGTGGCCACGGAAGCCGGCACATGGCGCAGCCCACCGTTCGACTGTGGCGAGGCTGAGACACTGAAGTTCGTGTCGGATGATTTGGGGTAAGGATCAACGGTTGAAGTCTTTTAATAGGTACAGTTGTATTGAAAACGCCAGTGGCGTGGTCGTCTAGACCTAAAACAGAGCTGTCGTTCACCCATACGTATTTTTTGTCCTGCTTTATTGAGCTGACTATCGTGGCGTTGCGCTTCTTTCACTTCTCTTGCGGTGAATCAACATGCGATACCACCCAGTGCAGACCCAGTTACATCTCTTTGGTTAATACCTGCCCATGAACAACGAGGTGACCAGCTGAAACCACTAACTAAGTCCCGCCTTGACTTACCGACGGCACCATATGTGCAGACAGTGGAACAATGGCTCACTTCGTTGTTGTGAACGCTTATCGCCTCATAAAATCCCATGAAAAGGTTGCAGTCCTCCTTCACCTAAGAAAGACCTACTTTCGGGCATTGGGGAATAACCAAAGGTCAATCACTGGAGAACGTTGGCACCCGTGGTGGCGTCGAACGACTGGGCGTTCGCCAACTTCACGCTGTAACCAGCAGTGGTCGGGAACTGCGTGTCGAGGATGTACAAGGTCGGCGATGCACACGACGAGGCAGCAACGGTCGCCGACACGTGCGTGGTCGTGCCTGGGAAAAGCTGGCGAAAGTTCACGCTGAGCTGTGTGGTAGCCGACCCGCACTTGAGCGAGAGAGTCTTCGCTCGGGCAGGACGAGCGAAGCCCGTGTTGACGAGATCAAACGCGACGGTGCACGATGAAGCCGAGCACTGCACCGTCTTGGAGCGCGTTTCAATAGCGTAGCCAAGGCGGTTGGCGTAGTTGCAAGCCGTGTACTCCTGTAGGCGAGGCTGGTAATAGTCGAGGTTGACGTACGTGGCGTTGATTCGAGCGAGCGCGGTGATGAGTCCCGCGCAGGTGTTGGTGGTATCGATAGCGTACGACGACGAGCAGGTCTCGCCTCCGGCACCGAACTGGTAGCTACTCACGCTCTCAACGCCGTTGTTGAACGTGCCAAGATCGTTCCATGGCGCGTAGATGCAGTCGTCGTAGATTGTGAGGCGATTGGTGAGCGTGGCGTCAATGGCGGTGAGCTGCTGTGCCCAGCCTGTCCAGCGCACGGCGATTGGCACGTCAGCACCGACACTGTCCGCCATGCTGCGAACGAACTTGTAGCGGCTCTGCATCTGCGCTGCCGTGACAACACCGGCATCGCCGTACGTGTTGGTGTAGTACCACTCACCCCACTTCCCAACGAAGCCAGCCTCAAACGCCAGCAGGGATTTCGCGATCTGTCCTAAGACGGGTCGCAGCTGGTCAAGATGATTGAGGATCACACTCTCGGCTGGATCGTTGGCATCATCCGCACCGTATGCGAAGCGAAGCACCGCGCGCTTGCCGGCACTTCCCAGCAGCGCGAAGTCTTGCTGTACGGTCGTGAGGAACGTCGAGCTAAGGTTGGCAGTCTTGAAGGCATCGAGGTAGTACAGACGGCGGATGAGGCTCACGTCCGTCAACGAGTTGACATAAGATTGCGTGAGTGGGGTGAGACTGGTCGTCGTGGTCTCAGCATGGTGGAGGAAACCTCGGTCTGGGTTGACGTAGGCGGTTTGCGCCGACACAGAGGCGTCCTTGGTAGCTGTAGTGAAGAACAGGAGGGCGGAGGCGATCTTGGGGATCGAGAACATGGCGTGAGCTTCGTGCAGAGTGGGCTTTCGAGTGCTTGCTAGGAAGGAAGTTGGAGAGTGAGCAAATGACCGCTGAGCGCCGGTACGCGGAAGGCCTTTGGTGCGTTGATGGCCCCGAGGTGGTATCTGTAGGGAGGACGTGACTCAAGAATCCCCGCCCAGCAGATGAAGAAGAAGATCTTCTCCGCACAGTTGCGACGCGCAGAAAGATGACGCACGTGGCCCAGACGATTCCCGAGGGTTGAAGGACTAGACCGTCAGTTCGGTTGGAGACTCTAGTCCATAGATTCTCCCGGATAGGATAGCAGAGGGATCATCGAAATCCTTGATGGATGGTAATCCGAACCCAATTCGAGCATACGACTGCATGTTCTGTACTAGACACCAGTTGAAGTTGATCCACTACCTCTGAAGACAGTCAAAAAGTAGTGACTGAAAACTAGAACGCAACTGCTGAATGGGATCACGCGTGCTTGGTAAGTTCGGCCGCTCTAGGATCGGTCATATTTTAGCTAATGCATTGTGGTCTGTTTGTGAATCAATCTCGGCGTCGTATGGGATCCGTCGTACCATCGATGGAAGTTCAACTCGGCGTACAAGAGTGGACACATCGCTTGTGCACTCATGACAAGATGGCGATGGACTCACAACATAGCTCACTGGTCCATCCTCTCATAGTCTGGGATGGTCACCGAGACCTCACGGACCTACTACACAACGGCATCACTCCATGTCTAGCTCACAAGCGTGCCATTTTCGAGTGATACCTAGTGGCATTGTCTAGCGTCAGACTTTAAGGACTCACCAAGTTGAACTCAGAAGACCCCACTTCCATCATCACCACACGAGGACACATAGGGTTGTGGGACGCTAACGTTGAAATTGCTGAGCACCACGCATTGTAACCAGAAACTCTTTACATTTCTCCGTCGACAAACGAAGTTTTGTGGGTTCAAAATAGTGAGTTGAGGTCAGTGTGAGCAGCCCACTCATGGTTTACAGCCACGCGCCTTGACTATCCATCGACTACAAAGTTGAAGACAGGATGTGTAGTAGCCAGAAGGATTCAGTGTGGCTCGCATAAATTTGTCGCGTGATGACTTAGCGTCCAGTGCCGCCAATTCGAGAAAATGTGACAGACCCGCACGAGCACAGAGATTTTACGCATGAGTGAGAACTGAGTTGTCAAAACCAGGTGGGATCGGTATTGCTGAGAACTCCATCCACGTCCACCGATTTCCTTTGGTTCAGCAGACTATGACTTCCGTACCCCTTTTGTTGATCTGGTGAGGCGATGGCGACGATGTAAAAAATGCTTTGTTCTACCATCACTGGGTCTCATAAATGGGCAAAACGTATTTACAATCAATGCAAAGGATTCGACCAATCCAGGCGGACAAGAAGCACATCAATTCTTTTCGGTATGTTTCAAGTCAGACGGCACATCTTTTGAGGATAGTCTCGCCTGGCAGGCGAGGTAATCCTCAAAAGATGCCCCGTGACTGTCAATGGCACGCTGGAAGTCCAGAACTGGCCAGTCAGGTAGGGAATCAAGTTGTTCTTGTGGCTGTCCTCTGTTGCGGTAGTTCACACGTCTGCTCTGCGATAATTGGGGACTGTAGAGTTTCGTACACCACGAGATAGAGACGAAGCTTTCGTGAACCCACTACAATGTACATGAATCAACTACATTCAAGCGCTGCATTTGGGGTTACAAGAGAGAAAATACTTTACCAATTTGCTCAAACGTCAGGAATATGACGATGATGATGATAATGTGAAGTATATTCAACTGCTACTTGTGAGCTTCAATGCCTTCTTGGACACCTGTAAGCTGCTAAAGGCGACAGAAATAGAGTATCGGACACCTGCTAGCGCTCCTACACCAGATTTCTAAGGTACCACCTAAGACCAAAGGGTGATTTTACGTTTGGAGTATAGTAATCGTTGGTTCACTAGAATTTGTTGATCTTGGTTTTGATGAGGAGAAAGAGGAAGAAGGAGACGGGCTGCAATGGCTACTTCCAAACTCCTAAACCTACATCCTTGTTCGGGCCGGCGGGGGCCGCCCACCGTGCAGCCGGATGCCCTACCAACGAACTGTCATGCATACGTTTCACTTTCGTGTCCTCACCCCAGAAAAATCATTCGATGGCGGAGATGTGTTCAAGAACAATGCTGATTGGTATATCATAGAATATGAATACTGATCCGCCATCACGAAATGGAGAATTTGATCTACGGTACAGTGTACGGAAAATCCTGAAACGTTATGCCCCAATTTTAGTAGACAGCAGATTTGTCGGGCTGTGCGCAATCTGCATTGAGCAATTGTGAGCGATTGACCACCTACGTAAACGGACTATGCGTGCAGCTGAGCTGAAGGTTCAACTCATTTCTCGCTTACAAAAAATCCTTCGGTGCTTGATTGGCTCGTGGTCGAATCCGCACATCACGTGGTATAAACCGCGCTCTACTTTGCCATGCAGCACGCCGTTGACAAGTACGCGCTCTGTCCTGTCCTCTAGTTTTGCGGCAACTGTGTCTCTTATGCAATGAAGTCCGTGTAAATCGTCGGGTGGTCATCGAAGACGGGCGTCGACTGAGTCCCGTTCGCTCACTTCCGAATTTCGATTCAAGCAACCACACCGAGTAACGAAGAGCACAACCGTTCAACGTTGAAGCCCCAGTTTGCGCTCATGACCAGATTGCTCAAAGCCACGGTATCCGCTTTGGCGTTTACTAGTGCGGCACAGTTGTTTACTCGTGGCTACTGTGCTGCGGCTTCGGCGACGGTGGCAATAGGCAAAGCGGTTAAGTGCGATTCCTCTGCGAACGAAGTGTACCGCCTCGTCTCGCCGACCGAAATCCGTCACTACCCGAACGAGACGATCGCAGCGTCATGGGATCCATACTGGTACCAGTGGACTTTCATCGACTGCACTTCGCTCACCAGAGGTCCCGAGATGCTGACAAACCCTGCGACTGTTGCCATCGGAAGGTCGATCAAGTGTTCTCTAACTGCAACCGAAGTCTTCCGTCTCGTATCGTCCACCGAGTACCGTTACTATCCAACTCCACCCATAGCGGCTTCGTGGGACCCTCAATGGTCCACCTATGCTACCGTTGACTGTTCGTGGTTGACGAGAGGTCCTGATATGCTGACAAACCCTGCGACTGTTGCCATCGGAAGGTCGATCAAGTGCTCTGCGTCCGATACTGCAGTCTACCGCCTTGTATCACGCAAAGTCTACCGCCACTACCCAAATCAAGACATAGCGTCATCGTGGGACTCGGCATGGGGTAGCTGGAATGTCGTTGACTGCTGGGGGTTGGAAAAGGGAGACGATATGCCCATGAAAGACTCTCATGTCAATCCGGATCGAGGCTTCTACCGTCAAGCCGATACACCCAAGCTCGAATCATGGTACCTTGACGAAGTGAAGAGCGTGAGCGTTGTGAGACGCATCTACTATCTGGACTCTGTGAATTCTCCGCCGCTGAACGCTACGTTTCTTGACACAGTAAAAAGTGACTTCGAACTACTTCGCGGTGCAGGAAAGCGCGTGGTCCTCCGCTTTGCTTACTCGGGTGTTGACCCGGCTGAGAGCGTCATCCTAGGCCACCTCGACCAATTGCGCGACATTTTGGGTCAGTACTCTTCTTCACTGCTAGCATTCGAGGCGGGCTTTATCGGAAGATGGGGAGAGTGGTTCTACACCGACACGTACGGAAACGACGGAAAGGCAAGTCCGCAGCAGATGCAAAGCCGCTATAAGATCGTGCAAAGCATGGCCGACAAGGTCGGTCCAGCGGTGCCCATCGCGGTGCGTACAAGCAACTGGTCCCAGGAAGTGGCTAAGCGCAACGCATCGTTGCCCACGCAGCTTGCACTTTACGACGATTGCATCTACGCGACTAACAACGACCTCAACACGTTCACCAACGCTGTCGAAAACACGTACAGCTACCCGTTTGGAAGTGGTGGTGAGGTATGCAGTGAGTCCACGGAACTTGTCAATCCGAATGATTGCAGCAAGCTGATTACTGCCCTCGATCGCATCAACGCCACTTATGTGAACCAGGATTTCTACAAGACGAGGCTCGATCAGTACGCGCAGTGCAACTACGCGAACCGCCTTGGGTACGCGATCGAGTCTCGCGGCAGATCCGTGCGGTGTGATGTGCTCGGGTGCTGGGTCTCGTTCAGTCTTGTCAACACTGGTTAGCCCGTCCCTCGAGACAGAAGACGCTCAAGCTCAAGTGCGGAGCTGCCTCTGTAACCCTGAGCCCGACATTTCGCGATTTCTTCCCAGGCACTACGATCAGCGTGTTCCGGTCATTGTCTGTTAAGTCCTGCCCGTCGCCGACTCTGCTCATCGAGGATCTCCAGTTCCCGAACGATCCACGCTACAGCGTCAAGTTGACGAACGCTGAAAGCTTCGACGCAGCGACGGGGGCGAACGTGTTGGCCGCAGGAACCGGCTCAGGTGGAGACGAAATCCGCACTCAGGGGCCTTCGGTTCGTTGGTGAAACGTTCCTGTACATCTTGCATGTTTCTAGGAGGATTAACTTCGGCGGCATCTTCGTCGCTGACAAAAAGAAAACCTTATTCCATTGGATTCACTTCAACGTGGTTACTGAGTAACCTCCTCTCCTTTCTTCACTAAATCAGTACTACTGTTTGCTCGCCAACGTTGGCGTGCCACAGCATTCCAAACGCACGCCAACGTTGCTTTTTTGCATTCCAACAACGTGGTAGTACTTCCAGACAAACAGCATTTTTTGTATTCGCATCATCCGACCATCCACGTCCTCTTACTCGCTCTTGACCATGTGCGTGATGAGGTCAATCACGCGGTTCGAGTAGCCCCACTCGTTGTCGTACCACGAGACGAGCTTGACAAAGTCGTCCGTGAGCGCGATGCCGGCCTGCGCGTCGAAGATCGACGAGCGAGCGTCGCCGATGAAGTCGCTCGAGACCACGAGCTCGTCCGTGTAGCCGAGAATGCCGTTGAGCTCGTGCTCGCTCGCGTGCTTGATCGCCTGCTTGATCTCGTCGTACGACGCCTTCTTGTCGAGACGGCACGTGAGGTCCACGACCGAGACATCGGCCGTCGGCACACGGAACGACATGCCCGTGAGCTTGCCGTTCAGCTCGGGGATGACCTTGCCCACGGCCTTGGCCGCGCCCGTCGAGCTCGGGATGATGTTGAAGCACGCGCCACGACCGCCGCGCCAGTCCTTCTTGGACGGACCGTCCACCGTGAGCTGCGTCGCCGTGACGGCGTGGACCGTGGTCATGAGACCTTCCTTGAGGCCGAAGTTGTCGTTCACGACCTTGGCCAACGGCGCCAGACAGTTGGTCGTGCACGACGCGTTCGAGACCACGTGCATGTCCTTCATGTACTGGTGCTCGTTGACACCGATCACGAACATGGGCGCGTCGGCCGACGGCGCCGAGATCACGACCTTCTCCACGCCGTTCTGAAGGTGGGCCGAGGCCTTCTCGGTGGTCGTGAACGCACCCGTGGACTCGACCACGTACTGCACGTCAGCCTTGCCCCATTTGATCTCGCTCGGCTTGAGCTCGTTGAAAACGCGGATCTTCTTGCCGTTGACGATGAGGTTCTCCTCATCATGCGAGACCTCGCCGTCGAAGATGCCGTGCACCGTGTCGTAGCGGAGCATGTACTCCATGTAGTGGGTCGGGATGAACGGGTCGTTGATCGCGACGATGTTGATCAGCGGGTTCTTCTGCGCCGCGCGCAGCACAAGGCGGCCGATACGGCCAAAGCCGTTGATAGCCACGTTCACAGCACCGCCGACGCTCGCCGTCGGGTTCTGGCAGTTGATGATCTGCAAGAAGTCAGGCTTGAGCGAGGCGCCGCCCACGAGGAAGCCGTCGATGTCCTTCTTCTGCGAGAGTTCGGTGGCGTTCGAGGACGTGACCGAGCCGCCGTAGATCACGCGCGTGTGCGCAGCTGCGTCCTTGCTCACCTTGCTCTCGAGCCAAGCGCGGATGCCAGCGTGGACCTCCTGGGCCTGCTCGGGCGAGGCCGTGAGACCCGTGCCGATGGCCCACACGGGCTCGTAGGCGATCACGACCTTGCTCCAGTCCTTGATGTGCGCGGCGTAGGCGTCGAGCTGCTCGGTGACAACTGCGAGCGTCTTGCCGGCCTCGCGCTGGCTCTTGGTCTCGCCAATGCAAGCGATGACACCGAGACCCTTGTTCAGCGCGTAGGCGGCCTTCTTGGCGACCGTCTCGTTCGATTCGCCCTTCTCGCGGCGCTCGCTGTGGCCCACGAGCGTGTACTCGGCGCCAATGTCCTTGAGCATGTCGGCCGACGTCTCGCCCGTGAAGGCGCCGTTGCCCTGGGTCCAGACGTCCTGGCCGCTCACGCGCACATCGCCACGCAGCGCCTTCTTGACTTCGGCCGCGTGGATCGTCGAGGGCGCGACCACGACCTCGACGCCCGCCGGGATCTTGGCCGTGTTGAGCAGGCCCACGAGCTCCTGCGCCTGCGCGACCGAGCCGTTGCACTTCCAGTTGCCGCCGACGAAGAACTTGCGCGAGCTCGAGCTCATGGCGCGCGCCTGCTTGAGCATGTGCTGGACGGCGGAGGCGTTGCGGAGAGCCATAATGGGGAGAAGAAAGAGACGAAGGAAGAGGAGGAGGAGGAGCGCTTGAGGGGAGGCGAGCAAATCCGCGAATGGCGTGTGCGGCCGAGAGGCCCCCAAGTGATCTCGAGGTCGAAGAGCTCGAGATCACTTGCATCTGTTGGGAGTTTTTGGCCAATGAGATCGCAGCCATGGGGCAAGAAACAAGCCAATGCGCAATCTCGAAGCAGCCCAACGGGAATATTACGGCACGCGGACCGAAGATATGCAGCGTTTGTATGGGGGAAGAGGAAGAAACGCGTTTCTAACGGTAAATTACGGATGAGGTTTTGAGGTTTTTGTGGTGTTTCTGCTTGGTGCAGCGCCAGCTGGTGAGGAGATGCGCCCCAAGCACCAAAGTTTCGCGCCTTCCTTTCTCTGCACCGGCAAAGCAGCGTCGGAACCAACGGCGAGTGTCGGCGTTGGCGCCAACAGTTGGAACCACGCCAACGCCAACGATGGGGAGACGCCAACGTTGGAAGGTGATGGAGAAATACAGTAGTAGGGTGGTTTGACAATTTTGGGAGCACTCGCCAACACGTTTTGGTTTGGTCGAATTTACTGATGTAGGTGATTGAGGCAGGAAGCTTCAGGATCGGTCACGAAGGTTGTGCGAAGGTCGTGGGAACCACCACCACCAACACGCCAACTGATGATGAGGTTCGTAACCGTGTAACAACGTGACGCAGTGGGTACAGAAAGGCAAGTTGGCTCGGTCGATTGGATTCTTGTGCGAGGGAAGAGAAGGAGAACATCTCTGAGCTCCTTCCTCATCGTTTGCGAGTGTGAGCGCCTTTTCTTCGTCAAAGGTATCCACTGGAAACGCTGAGAAGAAGTGAAAAGCACTTACCAAAAGAATAAGGTATTGTAGCTCACAAGAAGCAGCTCAATATACTTCACATTATAGCCATCACTTTCCAAAAGAGTTTTCACATTTGCTCGTCTAGCTTACTTGCATTTCCACTTTCTAGGGCCCTTTCAATACGAAAAATGGCATTTGTCTTCTTAAAACACATCGTAGTTCTTGAGTTGGCATATTCCCAGATATTTGCAAGCCGAAAAGACACACCCAACAGGAGATAATGTGGTGTCGCTCAAGGGGTTCATTTCCCCGTGTTGAAGGCGTCAGCCACGAGAGCCGCGTACTTGATCGTGTTGAGTGCCTTCGACACGTGGACAACCGACGAGGAGACATTCGCGATCATCACAGTGTTACAGGCATGCGCTGGGTCCAGATGATCACGCAAGAGCATCGTGAGCTTGGAGTTGCGGTAGGGTGTGTGGCGACCAGCGTTCTGGGCTCGGATGCACTCTTTCAAGGCCAACAGACTCGCGTTAATCTCCTTCGCTTCACGTAACTCCTTCGAGTTCCGCTGCAGACCTTCCCCCGTATACTCAGCACCAGCGAGATCAGCAAATACCAGCTTTCCACCAATACCCGGAACAGCGTGGGCGGCCTTCGTTGCTCGAGATTCAGCGTCTCGTGCGACCTGCTCGGCTTCTTGGACCTCAGCCTCCAGACGAGCGAGAGATTCGGTGTCCTCTGTAGACGCTTCGCCAACAACCATGTACTTGCCATCGTCGCCGCGCGCGTACAGCTTACTTTGAATTGCGATGTATAGGTCGTCGCGAGCCTTCCCAATCGGCACGACACGTGCGCGCGCCTCCACTACGTCCTGTCTCGCACGTGCTAGCTCCGGCGTCACAATCTCAAGCTCTAGCACCGCATGGGAGCGACTGCTCTGGCCGTGGAGTTCGGATGTCCCTTGGATGCGAGAGCTGGCTCCTGTGGTTACAAGTTCGACGACCTGGTCAGCGAAGTCGCAGTAGGCCGCACGTAGAGACTGCGTGAGAACTTCGCCGTTCGGTCCAACAGTCGTCTCGCTTCGAACGTGTATAGTGCCGTCGGCATCCTCCCTCACGAAGCCAGGACTGCGATTGTTCAAGAGATCGTAGACCTTGCCGTTATACACTTCAAAGAATCGAAGCTGTAAAAGTAATCCTTGATGCATTTGGTTGAAAAGTTCTTCGACGGCGAGTCGGTACATTCCTTTTTCAGTTCCGTAGCCGAAGATTGTGTGCGTCTTGCCGCTGTTCGTGTGGCCATACGCGAAGCAGCACGCCGTAGAGCCGACCAGCATCTCTTTGAGCAACGGACGTATGGCTTGATCGAACGCCTCACGGTTGAGGGACGATAAAATACCCCGAAGCAACTTGAAAGACTTGGTTGATCCATCTGAAGTATGCATAATCACGTCACCGTTCTGATGTGCGTAGCGGGTTAGTTGGTCGCCATCTTCTGAGGCAGCGAGAGGTCGAGGGCGCAGATACACCTTGGTCATGATAGTAGCTCGGCTGGAAATAGGATTGTGAATGTCACCAAGGAGACGTTGTGAGGCTTCCAGAGAATGTGTGCTCGTGACTGCAACTCTGCAATCATTCCCTATTATGCGTCATTCGCAAACGAGATTCGAACGTGGAATCGTCGGGCAATTGAAGTCGCCAGTTCGAGTGGTTCCATGATTGTATCAAATATATTGATCGGATCCCGACCAGAGCTTGTCGCCTCACTCTCTCCCGGGCAGCGTGATAATCGTGAAGTTGCCAAAGGTTTGAACGTTTCCTTGTGGCGGTGCTAACGACCGATGTACATGGTCACGGTGGGTGAAGGTCTCATCGATCGGCGTGTCGATATCATCATAGCGGTCTCCGTTGGGCCGCTTGAATGGATAGTCAATCCAGTCCCGGACTTGCGGGTTCCCTGTCCAAAATTGAAACTCCGTCACGACTTGTTCTGTTGATTGGACACGATTTTGCACCAAGGCACGAAGACCGACGGTTGGATACTTGGTCTTCACTTGCGCAGCAAGGTCCCGCAACTCAAGAAGGAAGGCCATCGGATCGCTGGGTGCACTAGCACGTCGGCACCCTTGGACGTGGAGCCACACGGAGCGAGAGAGGCATGGCAGTTCGCCAGGATATTCCACGAGCCGTTGGAGAAATGTCTTAAACCCGGAATGATAACCTCCGCCAGCCATCGAGCCCGACTTGATAAAGTATTCGCGGGGGGATCGTGTCGCGGCCGCGTGGCACACCACCAAGTCAAACAAGCCGTCGTCCATTTGATTGGGGCTATCGATGTAAACTTTCTCGAGATGAGCAAGCTTTGCAAGTTCAGACAGCGTGCGGCCAGTGAGTTTGTAGATTCCCAATTCGTAATCAGGTACCGCGTGAATCTTGAGGGACACAAGATTTGGACACTTCTCAGCGATACCAGCAAAGAATGAGTCGCCGAACACCTTTGGTTCCATGTACTCGTTTTCATCGCGGCTATCAACATGCCAACAAATTGTGAGTTCTCTCAGTGCCGGGCATGCGCGCAGAACTGCTTCGGGTCTTTTCGCCGTAACGGCGTAACCAGCCTTTTTGATAGCTGCACGGTCGTGGGGAACTTGTGTCAAAAATCTTTTCCACTCCCAAGTGTGAGGGGTAGTCATGTTGAGTTTCGTGAGGTTTGGTTTGGGAGTCGCACCGAAGATCTCGAAATATTGTGTCGCGAACGGCACGCAGACCCAATCAAACTCAGTCAGCTGCGTGCAAGTCTCGCAAAAGTGCCGCCACGTGGCTAGATCTACTTGCCATAATTCACCACACTCGACTTTATCATCGTACCCGTACCACGTGTTGAGTTTATACCCGTCGAGAACCTCGATCTGGGGGCAAAAGCGGATGATCTTGCCGATATAGTTGTTCGACGTCGAGCTCGAGTAGACCACTTCCTCCATGTTCAACGTCAGCTGGCGCAGGTTCTTCATCGAGAGCACGATCTCGAGCAGTTTGTCGAGGTGGTGGGCCACTCCTGAAAATCTTCGCGGAGGAGGAATAAATTTTGGGAAGGCAAGCTTCTCCAGCAGTGGGCAGTGCCTCGCGACCGCTTCAACCACTGGAATCAACACATCACTCGACGGGCCGCCATGCCTCACTCCAGTAAACTCGAGCCTGCGCAGCCCTGGAACGCTACGCATCGCAGAATCCCAAAAGTCCCCACCGACGTCGCCAAAGTCGGGCACTTTGTCCATGCGGATCTCGCGCACAAACGATCCACGCAGCGTCAGCTCGTCGCGCAGCGCCAGCATTGCACTGCGCGTGCCACTCGCTCCGTACAGCACGAGACGACGCAGCGCTCGCTCGCTCGCTGCAGCGTCGGCGAGAGCGAACAAAGCCTTGGAGACGCTCGCCAGCGCGAGAAACGCCGTCGCCATCGGCGCTTCTCGCGCGAGCGCGTGGGGCTCCAGATCGCCAAGCGGCGCGAAGAACTGGAGAATCAGGTCGGTCGCAGCGCGCGGCAGCGCGGCGACGTCGAGCGCCGCCGGCAGCGAGTCGAGGCGAGCCTTCTTGGGCATCAGTTGGTGAGGATCAGTTGCTGAGGATCAAAAGGTGAGGAGCTCTTCGTTTTTTTTAATATTTAGGAACCAGATATGGAGAATTCGACATGGTGAACAATTGGGATTCCTTCGGACTGAAACGAAAGAGAACAAGGAACGCCGTGTGCATTGCCTGGTGATTGCCGTAGCTGAAGGATCTGGCGAAGAACCGCGGGCAGATTTTCCATCAGTGTTTGGCTTTGAATCGTACTTTTGGAAGCCATCCGAGTCAAGCATGACATAGAGTTTACAAGTAAGAACACGTCACAGATCGCTTACCTCTTCACTCGCCACGAGCTCGAGGTCCACGGTGTCCGTCTATCCAACTCGGACTCGAGGAGAATTGAAACGTCTGTCGAGTGCGTGGCGCCACATTTGACTAACGGATCCGTGTGTCTTCCGACCGATCTCACTGGACGAGTCCACGACAATCCCAAGACGATCTCTCTCCGTCCGTCTCCAATCGACATCCACTAGACAAGCTCTTCCTCGCCTTCAGCTGGTGCGAACGAAGATCAACAGACCCACCTACAAGTAGCTCACTCTGTGAGTCTAGGAAAACCCAACGCACCGAACATGTAAGCACCACTCTCTCTCTCTCTCTCTCTCTCTCTCTCTCTCTCTCTCTCTCCGCTCATCTCATTCTGCAACTCGTCATCTCCTCCTCAACTGCCTCCCCGCATCTCCCCACACCATGGTTCGCTCCGCCGCGCTCATCGCCGCCTCGATCGCCCTCGCTACCATCCCTGCCTCCGTCAACGCCCATGGCTCCATGAGTGTACCCAAGGTCGTGTTCGCCGACATCTACAACAAGAATGCTCCGTCAGCGCTATCACCTGGTACACCAGGACCATACACGGGCAACGACGAGATCAAGGGTCTCGCCGAGAAGGCCGGGTCCAAGTGCGGCAAGACCGACGCCAACGCCGCTGCGCAGCCCATCCCGGCCGACGGCATGGTCGTCTTCGACATCAGCGCGCAGCATATCGGTCCGTGCGAGATCTGGCTGGACGAGACGAAGGTGGTGTCGGCGAAGGAGTGCTGGAAGGAGTTTCCGGACAAGAAGATCAAGGTGGATTTTTCGAGCTGCAAGAGTGGGTCGTGTCTGCTTCGTTGGGTGTGGATGGCGACGCACACGTCTCCGTGGGAGTTTTTCGACAACTGTGCTCGTGTGGGCAGCGGTGGCGGTGGCGGTGCGGCGAGCAGTGGTGGGGCCAGCGGTGGTGACAACTCCAAGCCTGCCACGCCAACGACGAAGGCGCCGAGTGGTGCTCCGGCCAACATGACGATGCCGAGCTCTGCGCCTGCGTCTGCATCTCCGTATCCTGCCCCCATGCCGAAGCCGATGGAGCAGACACCAGGGACTGTGAAGCCGATGGACGACGGTTACTCGCCGTCTGGTGGTCAGACGAAGCCGTCAGCGTCGGGTGGGTCGTGCTACCGAGGCAAGGGCGACAAGAACCTGGATGCGTGGTGCACGGCAAACTGTGCGATGGGTTTCTGTCCGGAGGCGCAGTGTGAGAAGTGCTAAGTAAGGATGCTGAGCTGAGCTCCAGGGCACTTGGATGTGTGTGTTCGTCGATCGAGAATCTTGCATATGTTCGTGTGAAAGTGCCACGTCCAATGGACGCTGGCGAATAGAAGACCAGTCGGAGCTCGAGTCAAAGCAGCCTTCTCAGTAGCGCAGTAATGGAGATGGCGTTAAACTGAGCTGTAACCTAAACCGGACCTGTTAAATCTTTAGTCCTACTGATTATCCATCTTTAACGCTAAATGCTCTTCGAGCATGCTCTCCTACGCTTTGAGAGACGACGTTTTGCGCTCGTAGTATTGGTTGACCCACTTGTGCATGTGCTGCTTCTGGATTTGACGTGCTTCCGTGAGCGACGGCGGATCCAGCCGGTGCGAAAAGAAGAGGTCTGTGTGGTGGGCGCTCCCTTCAATAAGGATAGCAACCACGGAATCCGACTGACTCTCCAGAACGCCTGTGCCGGACCATGGATCATAGTTGCCGTTCGTGAAGACGATGTTGCTGGACGAACGGATTGCCTTGAGTCCACCGTACTCGGTTTGTGCCCAGTTAGGACGTAAGTGGACTCCCCACGTAGCCATGCAGTTTTCATCGTCATGTGATACGTTGAGTGGTGTCGGCGGGAAGACATCATGCACTCCGTCGGTATTCGATGGCATGTACAGTTCAGAACACTCAATGTAGCCCCAGAAATTGGCAATGTCGATCACCGACTGGTTGCTGTTCGTGGGAGGCGCTGCTGGGAAGTAGCACGGCATGTCTCCAGTAGCGTTGTACAAGACACCAACCGCATCACGAAGTGCTGCGATAACAGCCTTATCGTCCGAGCCGAAGTTTGGCGCCAAGTGCTCGCACGCCGCGCGCACAGGATATCCGGGAAGCTCTGCTGCTCCAGCCGTGATGTATCGCGATGGGTACGGATAGTTGCCCATAGCGAGATTCCCAAAGGCACCGAGAGCCGAGAAGATCAACGCCTGTGCATCTTCGGGCCTTGTTAGCAGCTCTGGGTTACACATGCGGATCTCCTCCGCGATCGTCTGGCGACCAGCAGCAGTTTCGCTGAGTCGGGTCAAGATCGTGATCGCGTTCCGAACATTCGAGATGCAGTTGTCGCTTGAGCCAGCAGCAGGAGACATGTCGAACGTCGTGATGCGCATCGCAGCCTCTGAATCCACTTCATGATCCGGATCGTTGAAGAACGCGAGCACTGGCGCTGACGCTGCAATCACGCCGTCCATCAGATGCGGGTATTTTATCCGGAACCACGTGCCTAGCATGCCGCCGTACGAGCCACCGAAACCAATCACTGGCACATCAGCCTTCCACTCGTCCTTCAGAGCTTGGATCAGCACAGCGTAGTCGGCCAGCGCCTGTGTGGACGACAAATACTGCATGTGCTGCGTCGCTTCGTCGCCGAAAGGCATCGACTTGCCAAAATACCGATGCTCGGCGAACACCAGCACCGCGTTAAACTCCTCGGCGTTCTCCCACATCAAGCCCGTGTTGTTCAGGTACAAAAGCACATCCGCCTCGTTGCCATTGTAGAAGAAGATCGTGCCGTTGTCCGTGTTGAAAAACTGCTTGCCGCAGACAAAGTAGCGCTGCTCGTACGTGCCTTCGCCGCCAGCGACGAACTGGTTCAGATTCTGCGTGATGTACTTCTCCTCGCAGAACGGCAGCAAGTCACGATGGCCGTTCGCGTCCGCCGGGAACACGACACTGGGCGTGAATCCCGAGCCCGTCGACGTGATTGTCGACGGAGACGAGGATCTCGCCACACGGACGCCGACCACGACGAGCGCGACTAGCGCAACGGCCCCGGCGACGAGGAACGCAAGTCGCCGCCTGCGTGGGTGCGCGGCGCGCGGCCGCGCCGTCGACGGCAGAATCGGCGAGCGCTCGCTGGCCATGAGAGCGAGAGCGATTTTCGGCAAGTGAGCTCGAGGTGAGCTGCTCACGAGATCTCGCAAACATTCCGAAAGCGAGTTGCCAACATTCCCAGGATTCGTGGAAAGGTTGACTGGTGATGGCGTTTTGTTGCATACTGATAGTTGTTGTGTTTGGCTGTCCTAGGCTCCATACGGGCTGCTCTTGGTGCTGCCAGGAACGGCAAGTCCAGCCAGTGGATACAGCGTCGACAAGAGGCTGTTGGAAAATCGAGAAGATCAACGACCACGAGACGAGAAAGAATGATTTGGATTTACAGCTCAGTTTAGCGCCATCTCCATTACTGCGCTACTGAGAAGGCTGCTTTGACTCGAGCTCCGACTGGTCTTCTATTCGCCAGCGTCCATTGGACGTGGCACTTTCACACGAACATATGCAAGATTCTCGATCGACGAACACACACATCCAAGTGCCCTGGAGCTCAGCTCAGCATCCTTACTTAGCACTTCTCACACTGCGCCTCCGGACAGAAACCCATCGCGCAGTTTGCCGTGCACCACGCATCCAGGTTCTTGTCGCCCTTGCCTCGGTAGCACGACCCACCCGACGCTGACGGCTTCGTCTGACCACCAGACGGCGAGTAACCGTCGTCCATCGGCTTCACAGTCCCTGGTGTCTGCTCCATCGGCTTTGGCACAGGAGCAGGATACGGAGAAGCAGACGCAGGCGCAGAGCTTGGCATCGTCATGTTGGCCGGAGCACCACTCGGCGCCTTCGTCGTTGGCGTGGCAGGCTTGGAGTTGTCACCACCGCTGGCCCCACCACTGCTCGCCGCACCGCCACCGCCACCGCTGCCCACACGAGCACAGTTGTCGAAAAACTCCCACGGAGACGTGTGCGTCGCCATCCACACCCAACGAAGCAGACACGACCCACTCTTGCAGCTCGAAAAATCCACCTTGATCTTCTTGTCCGGAAACTCCTTCCAGCACTCCTTCGCCGACACCACCTTCGTCTCGTCCAGCCAGATCTCGCACGGACCGATGTGCTGCGCGCTGATGTCGAAGACGACCACGCCGTCGGCCGGGATGGGCTGCGCAGCGGCGTTGGCGTCGGTCTTGCCGCACTTGGACCCGGCCTTCTCGGCGAGACCCTTGATCTCGTCGTTGCCCGTGTACGGTCCAGCCTGTCCGGGCGACGTGACGGACGGCGCGTTCCTGTTGGAGATGTCTTTGAACGAGACCTTGGGCACGCTCATGGATCCATGGGCGTTGACGGAGGCAGGGATGGTAGCGAGGGCGATCGAGGCGGCGATGAGCGCGGCGGAGCGAACCATGGTGTGGGGAGATGCGGGGAGGCAGTTGAAGACTAGAAGGCAAGTTGCAGAATGAGATGATTGGAGAGAGAGTTGTGCTTACACGTTCGGTTCGTTGGGTTTTCTTCGACTCACAGAGTGAGTGACGTGTAGGTGGGTCTGTCCATCTTCGTTCGCACCAGCTGAAGGTGAGGAAGGGCTTGTCTAGTGGACGTCGGTTGGAGACGAACGGAGAGAGATCGTCTTGCGATTGTCGTGGACTCGTCCAGTGAGATCGGTCGGAAGACACACGGATCCGTTAGTCAAATGTGGCGCCACGCACTCGACAGGCAACACCGAGCACTTCGACAGAGTTGGACAGATGGACAACCATGGACCCAGAGTTTGTGGCACGGAAGATCCGAATGATCTGCGACGTGTGTGTACACAGAATTTGTATTTGAGTATGGTGGCAATGTAGATGGCTTTGCACGAATGAAACCTCCAAGGCTATGAGCGTATCGATCCACAACTCGTTCGTGGGGATAGCAGACTCAGAACTTTTAGCTTTCGTCGTGGCTCGGGTCGCATACAGTGCTGAACTCTTCGAGGTTCAAGCGTTTGGAGTGCGAAGTGCCAGGTGCTTCGACGGATTGATCGTCACAGGACGGCCTTTACTTCCACCTGGGACCACAGCATACGCTACGTGGGGTCAGAAACCATTTAGATTTGCGCGGACGCCGTCCCGCGCTCGTACTTAGAGAGTATCATTATGCCACGGACTGTTTTCATTGACAGGTGCTGAAACGTGTCTTGGCTGAAATCTCTCTCTCTACAAGGGGAACATGTCCGCAAGCTTGACTTTGATACCACGAATCCCCGTCAATTCGGACTCCTGGGGGAAGTCTTTCTGGTCAGATGACGGCCACTCGGTCTTATCAGTTGCTGGAATCGGCTCCAAAACGTCCAGTTTCGGCACACATGCTGGCGTTAGAAGGTCGGCATTGCGATAGACCCACTCAAACTCTTCATCAAGTACCTCCGGAAGGTATACGCTCAAAACGTCAGACAGCTCTTCTGGGGTCACAAAGTCTTCTTCAAAAGCATCGTCGTCATCCTCGAAGTCATCGTCACCAAACGCATCGCGTCCCTCTTCTATCGCTGGCACCATTGACTCGGACATCAGACTGGCCATGAGGGTCTCAGCATTAGCCATATCCTTCTCCGTTGGGCACACCGTGCGCTCCACCTTCGTTCTAGAAACACCAAGGGTTCTCTTCCGTTCTTTGCGTTTACTCTGTCGTATTACTTGGATGTCCAAGGCCTTCTTGACGTTGAGTTGGTTTCGAGTGGCGGAGTGGATGATACCGAGGTCGCTAAAGAGGCGCTCGCATGTTGCTGTGTTCACCGCGATACACAAAACCGTCAGAGCGAGCTCTGGTAGCAAGGTTGTCATCTTACGAAGCTCTAGATCGATCTTGACTGCACGCCAATATTCGGCGCATGTTCGGAAGCCGTTTGCTGGGAGTGTCGTGAGGGTTCCAAGCCGCCAGCTTACAAAATCGCCAAAGAGGACGCCAGTTTCCTCAACTTTATTCAGCTGCCGATAGTAGTAGACGCACACACTCGCGAGGTTTGTGGTGGTTGTTAGTGCTGTAACATTGAGGCTGCTCGCTTCGCTGATGTGCGAAGGATGAAGATAGTAGGCAAGCATGAAAAGCGGTTGTTCACAGTCGAACCAGCGGTTCTCCAATAGCTGGACAAGCTTTACGCCATGTTTCTTGTTCCGAGCAAAACTGCGATAGATGCTAGCGTAGTTTCCGACGACATCTGCTAGGGTGTTGCTGTCCTTTTGAAGCTTGTACGATGCAAACGAGAGGGGGCGGATTGCTTCTTCAGCTTCGATGAGCTCTCTCCAGAAGTCTTGATCACCGAGGATGCTCAAGCCGGACGGGAAGTCTTTGTTGTCCTTCCACTTCGTGTAGAACATGTATAGCCCAGTCCTCACGCGCAGCAGCGAGGCGAAACAAGCCTGCATGCTGTTCGAGCGTGTTTCGCACAGCGTCAGTAGGCTCCACTTATTGCCGTAAACCTCGATCATTGAGTCGTACGCACGCTTCAGCCACTTTGATGACGAAGCGTTGAGCGCGTTCGCAGTCCTTGCAGCCGATATGGACACGTCCTTAAAGCTGCTCTGCAGCACAGCGCGGACGAGGTTGTTAATATCGTGGGCAAAACAGCGGAGGAAGACGATACTCGGGAACCGAAGAGCCAAGATTCGTCGTGCTCGCTCGCATTGGCCGGCATCCTCGATAATAAATGCCCCAATAACCCAGCCTTCGCTGATAGCCTGCGTGATGATCCTCTTGAGATCCTCGGCGATCGCCAAGCTATCGTGACTTGTGCCGACCTCATCGGCGGCATACGCGCAGAGTTTTCCAAACAGCGATGACTGGCTCGCCATGAGATGCTGCTTCACAATGTTCTGCCAGACGTTCAGTATAACATTGACACGTCCTCCTCGTTCTTGTTCTTTTGCGAGGTTCTTCATGGATTGTTCGCGGCATGCGCACGAGATGGCATCGAGTAACTCACAACCTAGCTTTCGACGATCGGGAAGCTGAGCCGAAATGCCTGGGCTGAGAAACTTGGCGAGTCTTTTCGTCACGTTCTTCTCGATTAAGGTGTCAGTGGGGTCAAGGCAATGCTGAAAACGGACAAGAAGCACCACGAACTCTTGATAGACTTCATCCGTCCAGTCGCTTGGGTCGGGTCGAGCTTCAGTCATTACTGGATCACGATTCTTGCAGCTTTCGACGTGGCGTTTCATCGCATCTGAGCGAGACCAGATCTTCTCCGGAGTGGGCTATTCTGGATCAGCAATGCGCGCAGCACGGCAAGCCTTGTACTCCACGAAGAATAGATTTTTCTTTGGCGTCTTGTCCAGGTACTTAAACTTGATGCTCGCCTTGCACTTCCGTCTCCCCCTCGAGGAGAGGAACTATAATAGGAATGGCGGCTGCAAGACGCATGCGCTCGACGGGGGTCGTTCCCAACACTTATACGATCCATTTCCAGCCAAGTGCACAAGCGACCCTTCGACCTTCGCCAGCCTTTTCCCAGCGTCACCTCCGAGTGCCCACTCGTTTGCGGCCATCTTTTACGAGAGGATGCCCACGATCACCTGACGCCAAGCTGGGCCGAACGTGTAAGACCTGGTGCAAGGACAGGTCGGTTCACTGGCTCCATGGTGTCCTGGCTCAGTGCCCGGCTCAATGTTGAATCAGATGCCCCGGCTCAGAACTGCAACAGCAACTGCAACATGGTCTAGTTGAGCCCGTTCTCGAAGGTTCGATGCCGAAGCCAGTAGAGTACAGAGAGAGAGAGTGCCCTAGGAAGCTGTTGGTAGCTCTGCATGTCTTGGAGCGTTTTCAATAAACGTTCACTTTCACATTTCCCATCGTGTGCTCAAGTTCCTCTCCTCTCCAGTCCTCTGCCTGTCTTACAGGTGATGTGCCCAAGCCCTAACGCCATGTCGACCAATGCCAACGAGATCCTCGCCGACGAGAACTACTTCCTTTGGGAGTTTGGTGCTCGCATGAAGCTCGCCAAGAAGGGTCTGCACGGCCACCTCGAGATGAAGCCCGAGAACGCGATGGCTGCGGCCAGCGACCAGTGGAAGTCGGACGATTTGAAGGCGCTGGCCATCATCGTCAGTCTGCTCGGACCAGTGTACCAGTCGATGATCCGGAACGCGAGAAGCGCCGCCGAGGCGTGGATCATTCTGCGCGAGTTCCATGTAAGGCGTAGTCTCCACAACCGCGTGTCGCTCCGCAAGCAACTGCATGAGTTTGTGATGGTCCCCGGCGACAACATCATGGACCACCTGCTCAAGTTTGATGACTTGTGTCTCCGTCTGTCGGCGGTCGGCGACGAGATCAAGGATGACGAGCGCTTGGTCATCTTGCTCGGTAGCCTTACGGCTGAGTATGATGCCATTGTCAAGATCATTGAGGCGCGCGGCAACATGGATCTCTACGAGGTCAAGGAAGTGCTACGCCGCGAGTATGGAACCCTCCAGAAGCGCGAGAAGCAGGAAGCGGCATTCAAGGCGAGTGTCACGAGCAATGGCCAAGGACGCGTGCGCCGTGGCGGCAACCACGGGCGACGCAACAAGGGCGGCCAGAACGGCAAAAAACGCGGTCATTATCAAGGCGAGAAGAGCAAATTTGCGGGTCGCTGCTACGAGTGTGGTGAGGTCGGCCACAAGCGCGCCCAATGTCCGAGCAAGAAGAAGGAGTCGGAACCTTTTGTCTTTTCGGTGTCGAATGATATCGATCCGATGCGGATGTGGCTGCTTGACAGTGGCGCCAGTTCGCACATGACCTTTCGACGTGAAGACTTTGACGAGTTTCGTCCAATCCCTGGTGGGTTGAATGTGCTGGTCGCCAGCGGTCAGCGTCTCCCAGTGTGTGGAACTGGGTCGGTTCGGCTCATGCTCGAGAATGAGCAGTCGGTGGTGGTGACCGACGTGCTGTACATCCCAGGCTTGGACCGACGTTTGCTCTCGATCTCGGCGCTGACAGCAAAAGGCGCCGACGTGCACTTTAGTGAAGGGACGTGCACGATTTTGCACAACGGTCGCATGATCGCGAGCGGTCGCCGGGTCGGGAAGCTCTATGTGCTCAACGTTGCGACTGTGGCGCACCCAGTCGCCGAGAAAGCGAACGCAGCGGATGCCGGTCTCGCCGATCTTGCGGTGTGGCATGCTCGGTTGGGCCATGTGGCCTTTGATCGAGTCGCCGCGATGAACCGTGTCGCGGTCGGTGTGCCGCCACTCCCGCCGTCGAGCTCGGACGGGCCATGTGATGGCTGCATGTACGGGAAGATGAGTGTCGCCAAGTATGCGCGCACGTCGGGCAGTACGGTAAAGTCCTCTGGACTATTGGATCTGATTCACGGTGATCTGATGGGCCCCATGCGCGTGAAGTCCAAGGGTGGTGCTCGGTTCGTGCTCGTGCTCGTCGATGACTGGTCTCGCTATACTACAGTGTATCTGTTAAAGGTCAAGAGCGAGACGTTCACGAAGTTCAAGGAGTACAAGGCGTTTATGGAAGCTCACTTGGGTCGTCGGATCAAGATCTTCCGGACGGACAACGGTGGTGAGTTCTGTAGCAACAAGTTCGATACATTTTGCTCGACCAACGGCATCCTGCACCAGACAAGTGCCCCCTACTCGCCACAGCAAAATGGACTCGTCGAGCGGGCAAATCGGTCGCTCGCTGAGTCCGCTCGTGCGTCCCTCCACTACCAAGCCGTTGACGAGGACTTCTGGGGGACCGCCGCCTACTGTCTCAACCGTCTCCCAAACACTGCGCGAGATGATACGACACCATTTGAGGTCATGTGGGGTCGCAAGCCTGACGTCGAGCACATGCGCGTCTTTGGATCGCACGGGTTCGTTTACGTTGATGAGTCGAAGCGCAAGAAATTCGACGCGAAAGCGCACCGCTGTATCTTTCTCGGTTATGCCGATGGTTCCAAAGCATACCGTGTTTGGGATTTGGAGACCGGCCGCATTGTGGTGACGCGCACGATTGCTCTTGATGAACGCCCACGGTCTGGACTCATCCCGGCGTCATCGATTGAACCTGTACAGCTCCAATGGACTGTAAACGATGATGACGACGTAGTCGCTGCATCTGCGCCAGCCGAGACCAATGCCGAGATGGAGGTGGAAGATATGGACAACTTGGACCAACCTATGGAAGTTCCTCTACCGCCGAGCCCGCCTGCGACGGCTGCACCAACGACTGATATTGTTGCGCGGAATACCAGTCAGTCGGTGCCCAACACGAGTACGCAGCCAATGGGTGCAGCTCGTGGTGCCCCCGCGCTGCCGCGCCCAGCTCCTCAAGTTCTTCCGGCTCTCGAAAACTTGCGACCGATTATGCGTCGTGATCCTCCCCGTATTGCCCAAGGGGGAGAGAATGCCATGGTATTTGGTGGTCAATTCTCTGCGATCCGACCGCAGATGGCTACGGTCGCACGTCCAACTCAAGCGCCTCTTGCGTTGCCGCCTCCGCCGCCGGGTGAAGATCGTCTTGTTCAATGGTCGGGCCAGGCGCAGACCTCCGCCGCCGCAACCACGAGCTATTCGGATGACGACGAGCCGGATCCGAAGCGTTTGCGCTTGACCGATGGATACGAAATCGCTCTCGCTGTGATGGAGATTCCTACGACGTATCGTGGAGCGATGGCATCACCTCAAGCCGATGAATGGAAAGAAGCCGTGCGCCGTGAGCTCCGCTCGCATTTCCGCAACCATACTTGGGAAGCGGTCCGTCGTCCCGATGGTGTACGATTGGTTGGTACCAAATGGGTGTTTGACGTGAAACGCGATGGCGATGGTAATATTGTTCGTTACAAAGCTCGGCTTGTTGCTCAAGGGTTTCGACAAGTATACGGTGTCGACTACTGGGAGACATACGCACCGGTCTCGAGTTTAAACTCGGTCCGTGCCTTTCTCGCTCTGTGCTGCCAACGCGACTATGTGATCCGCCAACTTGACGTTGAGACCGCGTTCTTGAATGGACCGCTCGATGAGGATGTCTTCATGCGCCCGCCGGAGGGGATACACCTCCCGGACGGCATGATCTGCAAGCTCCGTCGCAGTATCTACGGGCTGAAGCAAGCCGCCGCAGTGTGGCACAAGACGATCGTGAATGTGCTTAAGTCGATGGGATTTGTTGCGTGCCTGTCCAATCCGTGCGTCTTTGGCGTCGCACAGACGATCACACAGTGTATTTAGTGCTGTATGTCGACGATTTGCTGATTGGCTGCCCAAGCAGCATCGAGGCCGAGAGCATTAAGAGCGATCTCGCAAAACATTTCACGATCAAGGACCTCGGTGATGCTCGCTATGTGCTCGGGATCGAGATGGACTACGATCGTGAAGCTGGTACGCTTCATCTTTGCCAGTCTCAGTTCATTGCACGACTTGTTCAAAAGTTTGGTCAAGAGACGGCATACGCGACGAAAAATCCCAATGTGTACGGTCAAAGACTCCACGAGTTCAATGACGGCGAAAGAGTAGAAAGCAAGCGGTTCCGTGAGCTGATTGGCTCGTTGCTCTACATTGCCAGCGGCACGCGCCCCGACACGTGTCGATCTGTGAGCTCTCGCAGTATCTTGAGATGCCGACGCAAGCCCACATGAAGGCCACAGTTCGTGTGCTCCGTTACCTGAAAGGAACGTCGAAGGTGGATATCTGCTACCAGCGTGGCGATCTTGCAGTCTTTGTTCCTACGGTGTTCGTCGATGCCAATTGGGGTGGGTACGCAACGACCCGCCGCTCTACATCAGGAGTGTTGGTCCTCATGGCCGGTGCTCCGGTCGTCTACAAGTCGAAGCGCCAGCGCACCGTCGCGCTGTCGTCGGCCGAGTCGGAGTACATGGCACTGTCGCTCGCTGCGCAAGAGACGCTTTGGTTGCGTCACCTTCTCGAAGAGCTCGGCTTCCGTAATTTGCCGGCCACGACCATCAAGATGGACAACAAGGCCGCGATTGCCATGGCCGAACGTGTTGGGTACCAGTCCCGTGCTAAGCACATTGATCTACGCTACCACTTCGTTCGAGATGCAGTCAACGATGGCGTACTTCGTCTCGAGTACGTCCCGTCCGCCGAGCAGCAAGCGGACTTCATGACCAAGGCGCTTCCGACTCCGCAGTTCGCGAAGCTCGTTCGTTCTGCTGGAATTGTCGATGACTCACCTGTGTCGCAGTGAGGGGGAGTGTAAGACCTGGTGCAAGGACAGGTCGGTTCACTGGCTCCATGGTGTCCTGGCTCAGTGCCCGGCTCAATGTTGAATCAGATGCCCCGGCTCAGAACTGCAACAGCAACTGCAACATGGTCTAGTTGAGCCCGTTCTCGAAGGTTCGATGCCGAAGCCAGTAGAGTACAGAGAGAGAGTGCCCTAGGAAGCTGTTGGTAGCTCTGCATGTCTTGGAGCGTTTTCAATAAACGTTCACTTTCACATTTTCCACCGTGTGCTCAAGTTCCTCTCCTCTCCAGTCCTCTGCCTGTCTTACAGAACGCCGAACTGCTCAAATACCCACATCAATCAGTTCATGTCTTATCGAAAGGTTCCCTAGAACCCAGTGAGTGTAGAGTTCAGTAGATCTGCTCACTGCAGCTACTGATGTGCAGAGAACCTCCTTACCACTCGCCGCTGTCAGCATTTGACGTTGACTGCCGTCACGGATCTAATGCTTTCTTTCCAACCGCAAGTTGTCGAAAACGAAAACTAAACAACACATTCACACAGTATACTTTCGTCGCAGTAGACTGCACTACAACTAGTCAAAAATTCAGCTCAAGCAACGCCTTAGCACTTCTCGCAGTGCGTCTCCGGGCAGAAACCCATGGCGCAGTTGGCCGTGCACCACGCGTCCAAGCTCTTGTCACCGCCTTTGCCATGAACACACGATCCCGAGGACGGCTTGCTTGTGTCGCCCGAAGGCTTGTTGTCGTCGTCAGCTGGCTTATCGTCGCCATTGTAGTCGTCATCTTCCGACGGCTTCACTGTGCCTGGGGTCGGCTCCACAGGAGCAGGCGCTGGAGCAGGGGCCTGCGTCGCCGGCGCAGTCGTGTTGGCTGGAGCACTCGTAGCTGGCACGCTAGGCTTCGTGTTATCACCACTGCTGGCACCGCCACCGCTGCCCACACGAGCACAGTTGTCGAAAAACTCCCACGGAGACGTGTGCGTCGCCATCCACACCCAACG
The DNA here is from genome assembly GCA_023091665.1 of Pythium myriotylum. Taxonomy (NCBI): domain Eukaryota; phylum Oomycota; class Peronosporomycetes; order Pythiales; family Pythiaceae; genus Pythium; species Pythium myriotylum. Next base: position 258,644 of record JALJCQ010000004.1, read on the forward strand.
AAGCAGACACGACCCACTCTTGCAGCTTGAAAAATCCACCTTGATCTTCTTGTCCGGAAACTCCTTCCAGCACTCCTTCGCCGACACCACCTTCGTCTCGTCCAGCCAGATCTCGCACGGACCGATATGCTGCGCGCTGATGTCGAAGACGACCATGCCGTCGGCCGGGATGGGCTGCGCAGCGGCGTTGGCGTCGGTCTTGCCGCACTTGGACCCGGCCTTCTCGGCGAGACCCTTGATCTCGTCGTTGCCCGTGTATGGTCCTGGTGTACCAGGTGATAGCGCTGACGGAGCATTCTTGTTGTAGATGTCGGCGAACACGACCTTGGGTACACTCATGGAGCCATGGGCGTTGACGGAGGCAGGGATGGCGGCAAGTGCCACGGAGGCGGCAATGAACGCAGCAGAGCGGACCATGGTTTGTGGGATGCTGGGGTGGCAGTTGAGGAGGACGATGCAAGTTGCAGAATGAGATGGAAGGAGGGGTTTGAAGACCGAAGGAGCGTGACCGTGGAGACCGTGGAGTGAGTCAAGCGTCGTGGCTTCTTCAACGCCAGCTGAGGCGGAGGAAGCAACTCGATGTGCGGCCGATGGAACAGGACATGCGGAAGGACGCCAACACGCAACTGTGTTCGATAGGCTGAACACGATCGGCTGGAAGACAGCTGGTTGGTGTTGTCAATGTTGCGGTCTCAGGTGACTTGGAAAGTTCGTGTAAAAGACAGACAACATTTTAGTGTGACGATCAGGAGCCGAACGATCTGTGACGTGTGCACACTGTGAATTTGTAACAAGAGGGCTTCCATGTGGAAATGACCAACTCAGAGAAGTGGATGGCTATCGTAGGGATGTCAACGGTGAGATACCACATCACTTGGTGAGAAGATTCTTCCTCTATCGCTCTACTTCAGCGAAAGGCCAGAAGCTATCGCCCTTTCGTTCTGCCGATCCGGCTCAACTCGTTCCCTCGAGATCTCTGCTTCGCCGTATCATCCGCTGCTCGTTCTCGCTTCTTTCCTTTCTTTAGAGACTATTCAGTGCGAGCTGTATTGTGTCCTCATGCACTCTTACCTTCCATCTGCTGCTCGAGAAGCGTGCTACGTGGCTCCGGGGGCGTGTGGCGGAATTCCTTGACATGGAGCAGGACGAGTTCCGCGATAAAGCCGTATAGATAGGCTCGGTTACTGTGATGTTGCAGTGATGGCGCGTTTCGGATGACGTAAGGAACCCAGACCCCAACCTGCACTTCGCTCCCAGTCGTTGACGATCGGCAGCGTTCATCAAACGAATCTCTCAATCTACTGATGATTCCCATCGAGTCGACACACCTGAACGTCGATGTCGTCCTCATATGCTTACTGTGGTCACCGCCAGGATCAGCTGGGGACTCAAAACATGCACAACCGACCAATGGCACACCAACCCAGTAGTGAACGCAGTGACCAAGCGCTCCGGATCTCGCGATGGCTCCGATGACTCGGAACTGCTCTCCGTGTCTAGCATCCATGCCCCAAGTGGATACGGCGTTGTCCAAAATGCCGTAAATCCAGCCATTTACCGTAATGTATTTGTCCAAGTTGAATTTTTACTACCGTAAATAATTTACGGTAATTTGGTATGGCAATCAATTACCGTACTACTTACCGCAACCTACTATCGAAAAGCAGAGAGATGGTCGATTTGATGCCTCCTCCCACGTTTCAAACGCGACGAGCTGGGGGGCAGTCGGATAGCTCGGTGGATCACCTCTTCGAATTCTTCTCGGCTGGCTCCTGATTCGTTCGGCATCCAAGTCCATTTGCGGCGGAGAAGCCCAGCTCTCTGTGCAAAAGAGCAGTCTTTGATTCCATCAGATCTGGATATTTGGAAGTGCGATCGGCGTATGCAGGATCCTGGCCGAACTCGTCATCCAGTCGCTTCGTGAGTGGGGTGGACAGCGCGCGCGTCTCCGCCTGGACGCTCTCCAGTCGCGTCACAACTTCAGCACGATGAGCACTCGCTTGCCGCTCCATCGCGGCTGCGTGGTCGCCTGCCAGGCGCTCCTTCGCGGCTGCGTGGTCGCCTGCCAGGCGCTCCATCGCGGCCGCATGTTCGCCTGCCATGCGCCCCACGGTTTGGCGATGCTCTGCGGTGAGGCGCTCAATCAAAAGCATTCGCGCGGCGCGCTCCGCCGCGAGCTCCGCCTCTAGGGCGGCGTTGCGCTGGTCGTCTGCTGGGCACATGGTGTCGCTGGTGTCGCCGGGGCTGTGGGCCTCCTTGTTTTTGGTCTTTAGCTAAGTGCAAATCCTACTACGTATTTACGGGTGTAAAAACTAAGGCCGTGCGTTGCCTGGGAAGCCCTGGATGTTCACACTCGGAAAAATTTTGAACGAAATACCTCAGCTTCCTGGCACCAAATAGGCGTCGTCTTCGTAGCAAAGGCGGGCCGGAGAGTAAGGTAAGATCTGATGAGGACGAGGAAGGCTATGGAGCGAGATTAATGTACTCTACTAACTGTAGCTGCAATCCTAGTTTCTGTGATCAACTTGGCTAGGGATGCAAGTCGGAGACGACGAGCTCGGGCACGTCCGTCTGGCAGAGCCTACCTGTGGGTTGATGGAGATGACTCCTACTTCGTGTGTCTATCGCGCGGTTCGGCAGGGCGAGTAAGATCTCTACAGTTTTAAGTTTGAAGTCGAATGAATAAAAGTGGAGAAAATGCTGCACGAATGTCGTCGTACACGGCAGTAGATCTGAAGCCCGACAATCACAACCCACCGGCAGAGGTCGGGGGCGGTGCAAATCACAAATTAACATCTGCGAATGTTACGTATAGGACAGTGTCTGTGATCGAGCTATCGCTTGGGAGACACGCCGTCATCACATTTGAGGCAATAGCGCAGATACTCCTCACTCCTCAACTTGACATTTCCTCAACACCTCAAAGCACCCAATTCAGTCACCCTGGGTACCAAAAGCCCATTGTCACCTCTAACGATGAAACTCGCGGACACTCTGGCGGCCTTGGCTTCCGTGGCTTTTATCGCTACCATTGCCCAGGCAAAACCAAGCGCCACTGATTGCTCACTGCAGCTACTCATGTGCAGAGAAACTCACACACGACTCGCACGCTATCAGCATTTGACGTTGACTGCCGGCACGGATCCAATGCACGACGCAAGGTTCGAACGAGTAGTCCAAAACCCCGTAAATCCAACCATTTACCGTAATACATTCGTCCAATTTGAATTTATTGGAAATTTCGATGGATAGTTACGGAAATGCTATACGGTAATTGGGCGAAGCCCATTACCCTCGGAACCACAAAGACTTCGCGTAATGTATTAAATTAACTTGGTTTTAGTGTGACCGAGCTAAAAGAGTTTAAGGGAGAGAGGCGGTGACATTTGTGAGTTTGCGAGATGTCAGATTCACAAAATGGAGGCAAAAAACCGGTTCTTGAGTGTGCAGGAATTTTGTCTGTCCCTCTCAGCTTCCTATTACAGAGACTTTGGTCTGTAAGAAGAGGAGGTTTGTAAATATATTCGTTGTAACAGTAATTGATTAGATGATCCAATCAATTGCATACCGTACCCATTTACTGTAAAATAGCAGAGTGATGGTCTATTTGATGCCCATCATCGGAGCTCTTCACCAGCTCCGTCCTTCGCCGTCCCCAGCATGAGCTCCGAGCGCTCCTCGCTGCTCTCGCCGTCGGCGCGCGCGCAGCAGACGCGCCACCGCGCTGCGCTGCTCGCCACGAGCGTCCTCGCAATCGCGACACTCGCGATTGTCGTACTCAATGTCTCGCTCAATTTCGCGTCGGTGGTCAACGTGTCCACCGGCTCGACGGAATTCCGTCGAACAGTCTTCTTTCCAGCCGACGCGAACGGCCATCGCGACTTGCTGCCGCTCTGCGAGGAAAAGTTCATCACGCAGAACTTGAACCACTTTGTCGCTGGAGGTCAAGGCACTTTCGAGCAGCGCTACTTCGTTTGCGGTAGACAGTTCTTCAATGCAGACAACGGCACGATCTTCTTTTACAACGGCAATGAAGGCGACGTGTTGTTGTATTTGAACAACACGGGCTTGATGTGGGAGAACGCAGAGGAATTTAATGCGATGCTCGTGTTCGCGGAGCATCGGTACTTTGGCAAGTCGATGCCCGCGGCCGAGAACATGGAGTTTTTGGGGTCGACGCAAGCGCTCGCCGACTTTGCAGTGCTGATTCAACACCTCAAGGAGGTGTTGCGCGCTGATGTTCCGGTGATTGGCTTTGGCGGCTCGTATGGAGGTATGCTGGCCGCTTGGTTTCGACTGAAGTACCCTCACCTGATGGACGGCGCCATCTCGGGCTCGGCTCCGCTACTCCACTTCCTCAATGATCGTGAGCATCCTGTAGACACAGAAGCTTTCCAGCGCACTGTCACGTTCGACATGTCTCCTGCAGCTGGGTCAAGTGAGAACTGTCAACCAAATGTTCGCAAATCGATTGCGACTCTTACCCGCCTGAGCTCAACTTCAGAGGGACGAGAGATCATTCGCGACGAGCTGCGGCTGTGTAACCCTGACAAGCTGCAAGAGCCCAGAGATATCCGACCGATTCTCGATGCTACTGCTGATTTGTTTGGAAACCTTGCGATGGGTAGCTACCCCTACCCGTCTTCCTACATCACAGGCGGCAATGGGAACTTGCCAGCGTACCCGATGAGAACCGCGTGCGAGTCTCTCGCACCTGATTTTGGTGACGATGACCGCGCCGTGCTTGCGGGTCTTCTCGGCGCGATCGGCGTCTTCTACAACGTCACGCAGGATGCAAAGTGCTACTATGATCAAGCCGTGATCGATCTTGACTTGAGAAACCTCGGCGAGTACATCAAGTGCTGGGAGTTGTACATGCCAGTGAGCAGCGATGGCATAAATGATGTGTTCCCAGTGCAGCCATACAACTTCACTGCTGATGACAAGCGGTGTGTACGAATGTGGGGTCTTCACCTTCGCTCAACGTGGGCCGAAACTGAGTACGGAGGCGTGAAAGCTCTCCGGCAAGCTGGAAATATTGTCTTCAGCAACGGCAACTACGATCCGTGGTCCGGAACGGGAGTGTTGGCCAATTTGTCAGAGTCTGTCGTAGCTGTGGTGATCGACGGCGGCGGTCACCACGTCGATCTTTTCTTCGAGAACTCAATGGACCCACCCTCTCTTAGAGAGGCTCGACGGACAGAGAAGCAACATATGCACAAGTGGGTTCGAGAATTCTACGCCCGCAAGAGCGATTAATAATATTGATCGCTCTTGCGGGCGTAGAATTCTCTCCTGGACTCATGAATCCAGTGGAGAATTCACGTTTCCTAATTGATGATCACAACGATAAAGTGATTCAACTACTAATGTTATCCTCTGCTCGACGGATAGTCTGTGATGTTGGTCTATCAATGCTTCACAGGATCTGAAGATTCTCCGTCGCACGAGTAACGACGCCAGAAAGCCAGAAGATGGTGAGAATAAATGACGGGATACCCATACAGCAACAAACAGATCATCCAAAAAGTCCCAAGCATCCTATCCATCAGTCCGAGAGCACTTCTTGAACGCAAGCGAAAACGCTAGACCAAATTCAATAAAGCACCACAATAACGAGCTCACTTCCAAGCGTTATCGGTATTGATGGTCAGAAACACCAGTGAACGTGCTTCTCATGATTCCATTCATACAAATCTGATGTGGAACGCGGTCTCCACTTACTACTTAGTGAGCGACGCCTTGTGCTCATAAAACTCGCGCACCCATTTCTGCATGTGCTGCTTCTCGATCTTACGAGCGCTGGTGAGCGACGGCGGATCGAGCGGATGCGAGAAGAACAGATCGACATGGTGGGCGCCGCCATCGATCAGAACGGCCACTACAGAGTCGGACAACGTCGAGAGCACGCCCGTACCGGAGAACGGATCATAGTTGCCGTTGCTGAAAACGATGTTGCTGGATTCGCGGAGGGCCTTGAGCCCGCCATATTGTGTCACAGCCCACTTGGGTCTGATGTGGACACCCCATGTAGCCATGCAATTTGCGTCGTCGAGCGTCTCGTTTGAGGGTTGTGGCGGGAACACACCGTTGAGTCCGTTGTTACTCAGTGGCATGTACAGCTCGGCACACGCGAGATAGCCCCAAAAGTTGCCTTTGTCGACGTCTTCAACTGTGCTGTTGGCGCCAGGCGGAAACAGGCAGGTCTCTGATCCAGTGGCGTTGTAATACACACCAACAGCATCGCGCAAGCCTGCGAGCACGGCGACATCATCATCACCAAAATCTGGAGCGAGGTGTTGGCAAGCGACTCGCATAGGGTATGCTGGTAGATTCACGACGCCCTCCATGATGTACGACGACGGGTACGGAAAGTTGCCCATCGCGAGATTCCCGAAGATGCCGGTTGCAGCATCCACGAGAGCTTGCACGTCGTCAAGTGACTGGATACTTTCTGGCTTGCATAGTCTCAAGACCTCGCCGATTGTCCGGCGTCCTTCTGGGGTCTGCCCAAGACGACCCAAAACATCAAACGCTTTCTTTGTGTTCGGTGCACAGTTCTTGCTGGAGCCCGCAGCCTCTGTCATATCAAACACCACTGTGCGCATGAAGGCTTCCGAGTCAAGTGGGTTCTCTGGGTCGGTAGTAGTGTGTAGCACTGGTGCAGATGCCGCGATCGCGCCGTCCGCGATGTGCGGGTACTTTGATCGAAACCACGCCGCCAACATCCCCCCGTAAGAGCCACCAAACGTGATGACCGGCACGTCTGCGTTTAATTCTTGCTTGAGGTGTTCGATGAGCACCGCGTAGTCAGCCAGCGCCTGTGTGGACGCGAGATACTTCATGTTCTCGAGCACGTCGTCACCAAACGGAATCGATTTGCCGAAGTACCGATGTTCCGCGAACACGAGCATCGCATTAAATTCCTCTGCGTTCTCCCACATCAAGCCCGTGTTGTTCAAATACAACAACACGTCGCCTTCATTGCCGTTGTAAAAGAAGATCGTGCCGTTGTCTGCATTGAAGAACTGTCTACCGCAAACAAAGTAGCGCTGCTCGAAAGTGCCAGCGTTCCCGCCCGCCGTGAACTGATCGAGACGTTGGGTGATGTACTTTTCCTCGCAGTGAGACAGCAATTCTCGGTGGCCGAGCTCGTTCGCTGGGAAGTCCACGGTTCGCACGAACGTCGAGGTCGTCGACGCGAGCGACTTGAACGTCGCCGAGCGATCCACCGACGACGCGAGATTCAACACTGCGACAATTGCTACAACGAGAGCGACGGCTAACGCTCCACGCCATCGCGACGAGGCGTAGCGACGACTGGCAGAGAGCATGGGCGAGCGCTCGGTCGCCATGGTGATCGGCCGAGAGCAGCGAGGTGAAGCTCGTCAGGAAGCTCGTGATCAGTGGATTACATCATCCAATCGAGGATATGGAAACTTGAGTTACCAAAATCAGGTGATACGGAGATACTGCATTCCATTTTACGGTAGAATATATTCAGTGCAGTGAATCTGAAACTCTCTCTGGCACGGCATAGAGAGAGAGAGAGAAAGCGTCGTAGAGAAAGATGGCCGACGGCAAGCACTTCACGTGCGCGGACGACAATCTGCTGCTGCGCGAGGCGCTGGCGGCCGAGATCTGGCGTGCCGAGCGCGTCATGGAGGCCTGGGAGCTGCTGGCGCGGCGGCTCGGCGGTGCGCCGTCCTTCCCGCCCAACAAAGACGGCCGCGCTATCCGCACGCGCTTCCGCCTGCTGCTCAAGAAGTTCCGCGAGAGCGCGCTCGAGTCCATGCGCCACGCTGGCTCGCGCGAGGAGCTCGACGAGCGAGAGGATCTGCTCCACGAGATCGACGTCGAGATCCGCGACGTCGAGGCCACGAGAGGCAAGCGCGAGAGAAGCGACGTGGACGCAGCGGCAGGCGAGGACGAGCTGCTGGCTCCCATTGCCTTTCGAGAGCCGAGCGAACGTCCTAGCAAGCGACTACGACGTGATGTAGAAGGTGCAACATCGACGTCGACCGTGGTGGACCGCACGGTGGCGCTGCTCGAGCAAGTGCTCACGCAGCAACAACAACAGCTCGCCTACCAGCAAGAGCAGATCGAGAAGCAGTTCGCGATGCAGCAGCAGCAGATGCAGATGATCATGGCATTGGTCGAGAAAGTAACACGCGGGTGATGGGCTCCTATCCTATTGTGTGTGTGTTTGGTGGTCGGACTCACGAAGGTGGCGCGACGTGGAGATCCTCCAGCTTGGTTGTGAGAGCTTCGTCTTCGTCATCGGAAGCAGGAGGCTCAACATCGTCATCAGCGCCATCCAGCACCTCTTCATCACCATCAAGTGGAACAAAGTCATCCACGAAATCTTCGTCCTCTTCTTCTTCCTCTTCCTCCAAGAAGTCCTCTTCAAACTGCTCAAACTCCTTTTCATAACGAGCAGCCTCAGCCTTGCTGAGCTTAACACCGCGCTCAGACGTGAGCTTCTTGAGTTTCTTCTTCTCATTCTTGCGGTCCCTTTGTTCGCGAGGATAGATCTTGCGCACGAGCACAACATCTGGCAACTCTTCCTTGAGTGAGTATGTAAAGGCCGAGCCGAAGATCGCGGATGAGAGATCGTAGCCCTTAACCGAGTCTCCTGCTTCCAGAAGCCCACCGAGGTGGCTGCGCACGTGGAATGTTGTGTCGTTGACTCCGAAATCACTCGCTCGAGCGACCTCGATATCCGCGAGAACCATGTGCTCATCGGTGCCTTGCTGCTCTAGGGCAGTTGGACGACTGCCGTGAGCTGAATGGGCCGGCTCCACGTCCAGCACAACAAATTCGACCATATTCTGGCTCGTTTCCAAAGGAAGAAACGGCAGCTTCCAGTATTTGTCTGCAATGAGCTCGCCACGACGGCCTGTGCGAGGGTCGATAAAGTGGAGCATCGAGGTCGTGCGCGAGCACAGCGCGAGTCGCGAGATACTACTGCAACTCTGCGCGGTCTTGGGCGGCAGCAGCACGAGATCGTCCTTAGAGATCGGGCTCAGCTCAACACTGTACACCGTCTGCATATTCGCGGTGCCTTGGCGAACGTTCTCCGAGACCATTTTCTGGGCAAATTTTGATCGCATCGGCACGCGCGACGACAAGAAATGCACGAATCGTTCGCCAGCGCTCTTGGTACCAAAGTAAAAGTCCAGTCCTTCCTTGACGGTCGTGATGCCGATCGCATTCTCGTGGGCTTTATGCTTGAGCAGAAGCTGTTCCAAACGGAAGAACGTGCGCTTGTGCTCGGTCTTCTGCCGCACCTGCACCAGCGCACGCCAGTGGTTGTTGCGGTACTGCTTCACACAGTCCGGACACTGCAAGTTCTTGATCACGTACGTCACGACACACGAGTTCTGCACCATCGCGTGGTTCATGACCTCTCGCTGGAGCGTGAGCTTGACCTTGACACGTTTGGAGTGCGGCTCGGTCCAGATGAAGTTGGCGTCCATGAGTTTGGCCTTGGAGAGCCCGTGGACGTGCTTGAGACAGAGCGCCATGAGCTCGGCGGATTCCCATTGGCACTCGAGCCACGCGCCGTTTGTCGACTGACCGACGCCGCGAGGACGCGACTGGAAGCGCAAGCACCCTGAGCACTGGAGCAGCTCGGACTCGAGCCCGATGCCCTCGGCGATGTCGACCTCCGAGGCGATGCACGACGTGCACATGTTCATCGAGTTGGGCTCGATGGCCGTGCCGCAGACACAGCAGAGGCTGAGCGAGAACGTGGCGGAAGAATTAGATGGAGGCGGCTCTTTGAAGAGAGATTGCGCGGCCCACAGAGCGACTTACATGGCCATTCTTGCGTGAGAAGAGAGCGCGGACGTAGGCTTTACGATGAGCGTGTTTAGGGGTGCAGGGGATCGCTCGTTGCGCGCGTAGATAGCGAGAAGTCGCGGCGTCGGCGCGTCGGACTTGCCTTGGTGGCGTCCAAATGTCAGAGTGGACCTCCTGAAGCTGGGCGTCGCCAGCTCGATTACGTGATCAATAAGCCCTTTGATTGGCTGTTAGTAGTGTCAATGATGACCTAGATTTACCCAATCAACGAGAGCTTGAACATCTTTTTTACGACTCATGTCGTAATTACGCTTGTATGATTACGCCATCCAATCAAAACACGCGAATTCCGGTGGAGTGATGATCCGCAATCTTTCGGAATGATGGTCAATCAGTCCATCAATGGAAGTGAGGAGCTCACCACACGCAAGGTGACCGGACCGTCCTCCACAGACCTCGATCCACTCGCTCTTCGCCATGGCCAGCGAGCGCACGCCGATCCTGCCGTCGACGGCGCCGCCGCCCGCCGCGCACCCGCGTCGCCGCCTCGCGATTCTCGCGGCGGGACTCGTCGGCGTCGTCACGCTCGTGATCGTCGCGGTCAACATCTCGTCCAACTTTTCGTCCTCGTCTCCCGCGACTGTCGCGACGACGGGCTCGGGATTCACGCCCAGTGTCGCGTTCCCGGCCGACGCGAACGGCCATCGTGACTTGCTGCCGTTCTGCGAGGAAAAGTACATCACGCAGAATCTGAACCAGTTTGTCGCTGGTGGCGAAGGCACGTACGAGCAGCGCTACTTTGTCTGCGGCAAGCAGTTCTTCAACACGGACAACGGCACGATTTTCTTCTACAATGGCAACGAGGCGGATGTGCTTTTGTACCTGAACAACACGGGCTTGATGTGGGAGAACGCCGAGGAGTTTAACGCGGTGCTGGTGTTCGCCGAGCATCGGTATTTTGGCAAGTCGATGCCGTTTGGCGACAAGGCGCTCGAGCACCTGGAGTACTTGTCGTCCACCCAGGCGCTGGCAGACTTTGCTGTGCTCATCCAGGCTCTGAAGGACGAGTGGAAGGCTGATGTGCCAGTGATCGGTTTCGGCGGCTCGTACGGTGGTATGCTCGGCACTTGGTTCCGTCTCAAGTACCCGCACCTGATGGACGGCGTGATTGCGGGCTCGGCGCCCGTGCTTCATTTCGTGAATGACCCAGATCACCCTGTGGACTCGGGGGCATACATGCGCATCGTCACGTACGACATGTCTCCGGCTGCTGGTGCGAGCAAGAACTGCATCCCCAACGTTCGAAAGGCCAGCGCTGCGGTCTACAACCTCGCCAAAACTCCCGAGGGACGTAAGACCATTGTTGAGGGCTTCAATCTCTGCAACCCTGATGCTGTTACGACTGAGGAGGATGCCGCGGAGCTCGTCAGTGCCATGGTCGGCGCCTTTGGTACGCTGGCAATGGGTAACTACCCGTACCCATCGCCTTACATGACTGACGGCTCCAAGAACCTCCCTGCGTACCCAGTGCGTGCGGCGTGCGAGTTCCTGGCTCCTGAATTTGAGATCGGCAAGGACGACAAGGCGCTCATTTCGGCCTTGCGCGATGCTGCTGGTGTCTTCTACAACGCCTCGGGAGAGCTCAAGTGCTACTTCCCCGAGTCCTCCAATAAGGACCCGACTCCAGCTGAGGTTGGCAACCTTTGGAGCTACCTCGAGTGCTCTGAACTTTACATGCCGATGAGCAGCGATGGCGTCAACGACGTGTTCCCGCCAAACCCACTTAACACCACGCACGACGACGAGGTATGCTTCGGCACTTTCGGTGTCCATCTGCGTCCTTCGTGGGCCGAGACCCAGTACGGCGGCCTCAAGGCCATCCGAGAGTCCAGCAACATCGTCTTCAGCAACGGAAACTACGATCCGTGGTCAGGTACGGGCGTTCTCGAGAGCCAGTCCGAGTCAGTGGTCGCTGTGCCCATTGACGGTGGTGCCCACCACCTCGATCTGTTCTTCTCGCACCCGCTCGACCCGCCGTCGCTCATTGAGGCCCGCAAGATCGAGAAGCAGCACATGCACAAGTGGGTGCGTGAGTTCTACGAGCACAAGGCCTCGCTCGCCAAGCAGTAGGCGGAGAAGATCACACATCGGTCACGATAGGCCTTTCTGTGCTGTAGTAGTTACTGTGAGACCAGCCTCCCCTCCGTCGTTCATCCATCGACGAGATCAATCCAAAAGGCAACTTGATCCAGATCACTTGATCATGTCACTATAACGAGGTTCAAATGGTTTGGGGCCGTTGACACGCAGGCTTGGTTGAGCATCAGTAGATACCATGGCAGGCCCCAAGCGAAGCCGCGCGAAGCAGGAGCCGAAGAGCGCCAAGGCCCATGCAAAGAAAGACGCGAGCGCGAAGCCTCCGCGCGTGCCCTTTCTGCAGTCGACGGCAGCGCTCGGCGTGGTGCTCTCGACCGTCATGATGCTGCTCGCCGTGGGCTTCAATCGCTACGTGGTCGCGCCGCAGCGTCCGGCCGTGGTCTCGGATCTCTACATCGCGCGCGATATCCCCGTAGACCACAAGCGCTTCGACGTGACGTGCCACATGAGAAAGGTACGAGCCACGAACTCGCAGCTGGGTGAGTAGTGTGGTGCTCAAGAATTGGGCTTGTCATCTCGTTAGAAATCGCGCGACTTCATTCCTGGGTGCCACAAGTTCGGCAAGCAGTGCGGTCGTGCGTTGCGCGACAACTTTGTTACGCCTGAAGATGTGGTCGCGCTGCGCGAGATTGCAGAGATCGGCATGGCGAACCGCTCGAGGCTCGGCGGCCCGACGATCATGGACGCTAATACGGGCTTTGTCAAGGACGGCGACGGGCTCGTCAACATCTACCAGATCAGCAAGAATTCGCCGCCGATCCCGCGCTTCACGGGAGAGCAGTTTGCGTTGTACCGGAACACGATTGAGAAGATCCGTCTGGCGTTGATTGAGGAGTTTGGACTGGAGCATTTGTACTTCACAGCGCCGACTTTTATCACGCGAATCGTGGGTAACACGAGCTGGACGCCTGCTGACTTGCATGATGAATATTGGTGGGTGGTATGAGCTTCACGACAATGTCTTGGGTGGTGAATTGACGCATATGTGGATATGTAGGCACCCTCACGTGGACAAGGACAACACCCACCACTACGATTACTCGGGGTTGCTCTACTTGTCAGACTATGATGAGGAGTTTACAGGTGGGCTATTTGCCTTCATCGATAAAACGCGAGAGCAGATCGTGGAGCCAGCTCGCGGTCGCCTGATGATGTTCACGTCCGGCAAGGAGAACCTCCACGCTGTGCGCAAGGTTGAGAGCGGCACTCGCTACGTCATGAGTATGTGGTTCACGTGCGACGAACGACGCAAGTTCAAGAACTTTCTCGACGGCAAAATGCACGTCCACTTCAAGCGCGAAGACTTTTAGGTTGCGTTGGAGCTGTTGGACTTGACCAGCGAGTGTGCTAATACCTTGAACGCGCCATGGAGTTTGCGATTGCGTTTTTCAGTCTCTTCTTTCGCAGCCTCGTTTGCGTATTGTCGGAATTTGTGCATGCATCGCTTGCGTCGGTCGTGAGACGGGATACAGTGGCAGACAGTGAAGACCGAGTTCGTGCGCTCGAATACAAACATCGCAAACGGACTGGCCTCAGCTGGCGGTGTCCACACCACTTGCTTTGTGAGATGGTTGTAGAAATACCGCTTCCCGTTATCATCGCACACATACTCTTGCCAGTGCTCTGGCAATGGCTCGACCAAACCTCCACTTTTGAACGCGCCACATAAATCACACACGATATCGGTCGTCACGACCGGTGGCAAGTAGAAGCACGCGAGCTGCTCGCGGAGCTTCTGGGCGTTCGGGTTCTTGAGCCTCTCTAGCTGCCTCGAGACCATCGAGCCTCGTCTCGCTGGCTCGTTCGGTGGGTCCAACTCACTTGCATCACTGCTCCCGTGGGTGGTGGCCGCGTACAGCACTGCGTTCGACGACGGCGTCGAGTTGGCGACGCACGCGAGGCTCGAGATGGCGCTGTGGTGGCGCCTCGTCTCATGCGCAAAGTGCCTCTTAAACCGCTCCTGGCGGCCGTCGTGGAGCGCGAAATCCGTCGCCAGCTGGCTCTGGAGACGTAGCACGTCGTCGAACATCTCGCGCGAGCCGCGCGCGGCCGCCGCGACGCTGGCGTGGCTCATTCGTGTCGCTGGTCACTTCAAGGTGAGCGAGCACCCTGTGTTCTGATCAGAATTCATATGTAAAAATACGAATTAGATTATAATAAAATTATAATTGGGTGAGAGTCGTGGATTGGCTGTAAATGGGCAAGGGCACTGGACAACCGGGGTGAACAAGAGAGGAAGGAGGTAGATCGAGATGTCGCTGCTGCTGCCCGACTATTCGAGCTCGTCGGAGGACGAAGCCGCGCCACCGACGGTCACGACAGCGCGTCCAGCGCCTGCGCCTGCTCCTGCGGCGTCGAATGAGCCGCCACTCGCGTCTGGAGGCGGCGTAGAGCCGACGAAATCGGCCAAAAAGAAGACCACGAAGAAGAAGAGCAAAAAGCCCAAGACGACGCTTTTCCTGCCGCCCGAGATCCAGAGGCTGCTCGAGTCCGGCACGCTCGGCGATAGTGATGACGAGGACGACGATAGCCTGCTGGCCAGGCAGAAGCGCGCGGTCGCGAAGCGTCCACGAGCGAAAGACGAGAACCCAGTGCAGCCGAACGACTCGCTCTCGTTTCTCCCGGCGCCGAAGCACCAGTTAGACGAGCCCAAGCCAGCAGCTCCAGCGCCAGCAGTGGAAAGTAGTCCCGTGGAAGGAGCTAGCGATAGCGCTGCTGCGTCGAGCGAGACGCAAGACGCGGAAGCAGCTGCTGCACAAGCGTATGATGCCGCGGCGTATCAACAGTATTATCAGCACTACGACCCGCAGCAGTATGCGCAGTACTACCAGCAGTACCAACAGCAACAAGAATACTACATCCCCACGGAGGAGGAAGCCGAGCCGTCGAGCAAACGCGCGCGCCTCCGCGATCGCGAGCTCGAGCGAAAGCTGCAGATGGGCCAGTTCGACTCGGTCGCTGACAAGATCATCGAGGTCTCGGCCCCGGTGCCAGATGCATGGGAAGCACCGCCGCCGGATCAGCTCAAGAAGGGGAACGCAAGCGATCTAAGGCTCAAGGCTAGCTTCTGGAACTCGTCCGCGGGCATGGCCGTGGCGTCCGCCAAGCCCAGCCGACTCCAGAGGCAAAAGCACCAGCTGAACCAGCTCGCGTTCGACGCCAAGGCTCGTGAGTTCGAGTTACTAGAACGAAAGGGGGCAGCGATCAAGACCAAGCGAGAAACACATGCCAAGTATGGTTGGTAGGGTAATATAAGCAGTATCATCGATTGTGTACAGTTGGGGACCATGAAATCACACAAAAGAAAGTTGTTCTTACGCTGCCACGGGGGTTTCTTCTTCGTCGGAGGTTATACACTCGGGTTTGCCTCCTTCCTCTTGCAAGAATTCGTCCTCGAACATCTCGAACTCTCTCTCATATCGAGCCACGTCAGCCTTGCTCAGCTTTTCATCTCGGTCCGTAGGAAGTTTCTGCAATTTCCTCGCTGCTTTGCTACCCTTGCGCTCGCGCTGCTCTCGAGGAACCACCTTTCGAACAAGCACAATATCTGGCAAATCGTCGGTGAACCAGTAGGCAAACTGGATAGGAAAGTTGGTCGACATCAAATCGTAGCCTTTGACCGTGTCACCTGCTTCGAGATCGCCGCATAAATGGCTTCGAACGTGGAACGTCTTGTCGTTCACGCCGAAATCAGCCACGCGTGTGACTTCAACGTCTCCGAAGGTGGTGCAGTTGGTTCCTCGCGACGATTCGATCGGTTCGACGTCGAGCACAACGAATTCGACCATGTTTGGACTCGTTGCCATAGGGTCAAATGGCGTTTTCCAGTACTTGTCGGCCGTTAGCTCGCCTTGGCGACCGGTGAGCGGGTCTACGAAGTGCATTATCGAGGTCGTGCGCGAGCAGATGACTAAACGTGGGATGTTACTGCAACTCTGCGCGAGCTTTGCTGAAAGAAACACAAGGTCGTCCTTGCAGATTGGACTGAGCTCGACGCTGTATACCGTCTGCATGTTCGCTCGGCCTTGTTGGACGTTCTCCGAGACCATCTTCTGTGCGGATTTGGATCGCATCGGCACTCGCGATGACAGAAAATGGAGAAACTTCTCGGCTGCGTTTTTAGTGCCAAAGTAGAAGTCGATGCCATCCTTCACCGTCACAATCCCAGTCGCATTCTCGTGCGCGTTGTGCTGCAGCATGAGTTGCTCGAGCCGAAAAAAAGTGCGCTTGTGCTCGGTCTTCTGCCGCACCTGCACCAGCGCACGCCAGTGGTTGTTGCGGTACTGCTTCACACAGTCCGGACACTGCAAGTTCTTGATCACGTACGTCACGACACACGAGTTCTGCACCATCGCGTGGTTCATGACCTCTCGCTGGAGCGTGAGCTTGACCTTGACACGTTTGGAGTGCGGCTCGGTCCAGATGAAGTTGGCGTCCATGAGTTTGGCCTTGGAGAGCCCGTGGACGTGCTTGAGACAGAGCGCCATGAGCTCTGTCGACTCCCAGTCGCAGTCGAGCCACGCGCCCGTCGTGGAGCCGTTGACGGCCTTGCTCTTGGTCTGGAACCGCAAGCAGCCGGAGCACTGGAGCAGCTCAGCACTGAGCCCAATGTCCTCAGTGATGTCGACTTCTGAGGCGGTGCAGCTCGTGCACATGTTCATCGAGTTGGGCTCGATGCTCGTGCCGCATAGGCAGCAGAGACTGCCGAATCAGACCAAGAGCTCCGTGAGAATCAGACCAAGAGCTCCACGGGTTCCATTGACACTCACATGGTCATTTTGATGATGCAAAAACGGGCTGCAGTGGAAGTCGTGAAGTGGGGCGAGCTGGGTCTCGTGAGAGCTATCGAGGAGATGCAGGAATGAGGAAGCGAGCCCATTTCGCTTCCAGACAAAAAGAAAAACTTCAAGATTCAGACCATCACTCGCATAGGAGTGATGGTCGTTCCGTAGAGAGCGGTGCCAGCACGTTCGCTGCAATGTCGCTCAGTTGATTGGCCAAAAGAAAGTAAATTTATGGTAATAAAGTTTTGCAAATAATTCTTCAATTGACCATTTTTAGGAAATTACCAATACAGATTATCGAATTTCATTGATCCCGTGTTTTACGATTTGTATTCGGGACAGACCCAGTGAGGAGCTCACCAACACAGCCCAATAATGGCGACGTCGCGAGATGGCAGCGAGACGGCCGCTGGAGGCGCCGTGGCGTGCTCTGCCGACGCTCTCTCGTCGCGTGGCGTGTAGCGCGTGATCTGCGCTTGCGATCCATGCCGCTATTGTCTCATTCTCGGGGCTATTTCGCACTTGGCGGCTGTTCTCACGGCCGAGTCGTTTCGCGCCTTCTCCTGTTCAACGGCCCCCCGAGGGCTTTCTTTGGCGAGGACATGGGTCGTTTCGCATCCTTTGGACGGTGCGAAACGGATGTGGTATATTGGGATTGCCGCTGCCCGCCAAGGCAGTGTGACAACCGAGGGGGATTCGAAACCAACGCATCCCCCACGAGGAGTCAAGGCGGCGCTTTCATTCTCGCTATCTGCTTCGAGACGCGAGGACCTGGCGCGGGTGGTCCGCACAGATTGACAGGCAACGGAAGCGGCTGCGATGACGACTGCGGAGGTGCCGCGGATCTCGTCGGCCGAGATCGTCGCCGTCACGACGGAGCTGCGGCATCGGCAGGCGGCGAGACGACGTAACAAGAAAGATGGCAAGGCTGGTAAAGGCAAGGCCAACGAGGACGACGCCAAGCGAGAGCTGGTGATGGAGGAGCACAAGATGAGCATCACGGAACTCGTCGCCGACATCGGCACGGACCTCGCAAACGTGAGTGGATCGAGACTGAAGTGTTTTATGATTCATGCCTGGGAATAACTCGGTGGGGTATATGGCAGGGAATGCAAAGCGACGAGGTTGGCCGACGTCTTGAGACGGAAGGCTTGAATCGCTTGTCACCGCCGAAGCAGACCCCGGAGATCGTCAAGTACTTTCGCGAGCTCACGGGGCTGTTCAGCTTGTTGTTGTGGGTGGGCGGCGCGCTGTGTATCATCTTGTACGGGATCCAGGGCGATCCGAATAACTTGTACTTGGGCATCGTGCTCTTCCTCGTTGTCATCGTCACTGGCACGTTTTCCTATACCCAGAACCGGAAGTCGTCCAATCTCATGGAGTCGTTTAAGAATATGATGCCGACTATGAGCACTGTCATCCGCGAGGGTAAATCCCAAAAGATTGACGCGACCCAGCTTGTGCGTGGAGATATCGTCGTGCTCAAGGGAGGCGACAAAGTGCCTGCGGATATCCGAATCATCGAGTGCTCAGACGACCTCACGGTTGATAACTCGTGTCTCACGGGTGAGCCCGAGCCACTCAAGCGTATCCCTGACTGTACGGACGATAACCCGCTCGAGACAAAGAACTTGTGCTTCTTTGGCACGTTCATCCCCCAAGGAAGTGGTAAGGGTATCGTGGTGCGTGTCGGCGACAAGACCGTCATGGGCCGTATCGCCAAACTCGCGACCACTACGAATGTCGAGATGACTCCGATTGCACGCGAGATCAACCACTTCGTCCACATCATTGCTGTTGTCGCTGTGGTTATTGGTCTTATCTTCTTCGCTATTGGCTTTATCATCAAGACCGACATTATCACAAATGTTGTTTTCATGATCGGTATCATCGTTGCCAACGTGCCAGAAGGGCTGCTCGCGACGGTGACCGTGTGTCTCAGTCTCGCGGCCAACCGAATGGCTAAGCGGTCTGTGCTCGTCAAGAACCTCGAAGGCGTAGAGACGCTTGGTTCAACGAGCTGTATCTGCTCCGACAAGACTGGCACGCTCACGCAGAACATCATGACCGTCGCTAACGTAGTGTACGACAACCAGATCTTTGATGCGGAGTGCTCGATCACGCCAACGCCTTCATACGACCTTCAGAATGGCTCGTTTCAGGCGCTTCAACGGTGCGCTACCCTGTGTAACAACGCTGTGTTTGACGAGGATTCCAAGTACGAGAAGGTGCTGAATGCAGATGGCAGTGTCTCCCGTGGCAAGTCCAAGCCCTTCAAGGTGACGACTATGGCCAGCAACGGCGAGCAATTAGGCATGGTCAACTGGGACACGATCGGCGATGCGTCAGAGTCTGCGATGATTAAATTTTGCCATGACAAGCGTGATATCATCGAATACCGCGAGGCCAACAACAAGATCAAGGAAGTCCCATTCAACTCGAAGAACAAGTACCAGCTCTCGCTGCACAAGCAGGAAAATGATGACTCGAAGCCGATCCTCATGGTCATGAAGGGCGCGCCCGAGCGTGTTCTTGTGCGATGCGGAAAGGTGCTTCTCGATGGAGAGGAACAAGACCTAACGCCGGAGCGACTCGCCGATATCGAGCGATGCCAGCTTGAACTGTCCAAAAAAGGCATGCGCGTCCTTGGCTTTGCGCAGAAGGTTCTCGATCCTCAAGTATATGGCCCCAACTACGAGTTTAACACCGATAACCCGAACTTCCCCCTAGGTGAAAAGGACGTCGACTACGAGATGGTGCCCAAGCCCGACCCGAAAATCGAGGAGCCTTTGTGCTTCATTGGCTTGATGGCGCTGATCGACCCCCCACGCCCCGAGGTGCCGTCTGCTGTAGCCAAGTGTAAAACTGCTGGTATTAGAGTCATCATGGTTACCGGAGACCACCCAATCACTGCCAAGGCCATCGCTCACAAGGTCGGAATTCTCTGGGGACCGACGTCTGAAGATATCGAGGAAGACAATGCAAAGCGAGGCGTTGCGCCTGGCGACTTTGGATGGCAGGATCCTAAGACTGCACCAGCAATTGTTGTGCCAGGTTGGACCATCAGCGTTGACACACCCCAAGAGGAGTGGGATCGCATTCTTGACCATAATCAAGTCGTATTCGCTCGTACCTCGCCTCAGCAAAAGCTCATTATCGTTGAAAACTGCCAGCGTCGGAAGGAGATTGTGGCCGTCACCGGCGATGGCGTCAACGACTCGCCAGCACTCAAGAAGGCCGATATTGGTATCGCAATGGGCATTATGGGCTCGGCTGTCTCCAAAGAGGCCGCCGATATGATTCTGCTAAACGACAACTTTGCCTCGATTGTCACCGGCGTGGAGGAAGGCCGCATCATTTTTGACAATCTCAAGAAGTCGATTTGCTACGCACTCGCAGTCAACATCCCGGAGCTCGTTCCATTCCTGCTGTACGCAACGATTCGCCTGCCACTGCCGCTTACGACCGTGCTCATGCTCATGATCTGCCTCGGCACTGATATGATCCCAGCCATTTCCATGGCCTACGAGCGTGCCGAGAACGACATCATGCTGCGCGCCCCGCGTAACGCTGAAGTCGATCACCTCGTCACCAAGAAACTCGTCTGTTTCGCCTACGCTGTGACTGGCATCATCGAGGCTGCTGCCGGCATGTTTGTCTACTTGACGGTGTTGAACGACTTCGGGTACACGCCTCAGATCCTGCCTCAACTCGGCTTTCTGGATCAGTTTGGAAAGCAAGTGTTGTGGTGCAAGACCGAGCGAGGTCGCTACTGCACAGCAGGCGGGTTTTTCAAAAAGAACGGCAAGCTTTTGCCGCTCGGCAACGTGCGGTCGCTGGATGGCAAGTCGGAGTGCCAGGATACATATGACCCGACGATCCCCGCTGGCGGCAACATATTTGATGCGTTCATTTTCTACGACCGTGCAGGCCGCGATGGCAAGCTCGTGGACTGCCAGTTCCCGTTCATGAACATTAAGACCAAGGAGAGCAAGCCGTCCGGATTCGACCGCTTCGACCCGGACACGTACAAAGGGTACTCAGGTGACTCGTTCGTCGTGTCGTTCCAGTCCATGCAGGCTGCATGGAACAATGGATATTACCCATACTACCCGATCGAGGCTCGCCGATCGTCATTCTTTGACATGGAGTGGTTCAAGTTCCGCAATACGAAGAAAGGCGAACCGGGTTTCGGCACCAAGATCTCAGAGAAGATCATGTTCGCGTACCAACCCTTCGGTGTGTGGGCCATCACGGACAAAGATGCCACGGGCAAGGATGACCCGCCAGTGTTGGGCGGTGCCAACTCGGCCTACGGCGGTGCAGACGTGACGCTTGTGGACGCCAACGGTCGTCTCACGGGCAAGACGTTCACGTTAGAGAAGACAACGTCTTACACCACCGCGGGAATTTTCGAGAAGCTCAAGAACGGGAACGGAGTGGATTCTTGCACGGGCGAGGAGTGTCTGCTGGACCACCACGGTGGCTTCTCGATGCGTGACCAGGGCGATGTGTACGTGAATATCGCCTCGCGCATGATGCAGTTCAACTCGCTCGCCGTAGCTCAGACCGCCTACTTTGTTGGCGTCGTCCAGGTCCAATGGGCCAATGTGATGATTTGCAAGACGCGGTACTTGTCGCTCCTCACGCAAGGCATGTTCAACAGCGTGCTCAACTTTGGTCTCATGTTCGAGTTCATGCTCTGCTCCGCCGTGGCTTACGCCGGCTTCGTGCACACGATCTTCGTGACGCAGAACATGCGGCTAGCACACTGGTTCCCCGCACTGCCGTTCTCGATTTTCATTTTCGTCTTCGACGAGATGCGCAAGTTCATGATGCGTCTCACCTCACGCTCGGTCATCAACAAGGAGACAGGCCGAATGATCCGCTACCCTGGCTGGCTCGAAGACAACTCCTACTACTGAGTCAGCGACTACGTGTGTAGCACTCGCGCTTGTATTCACTTTTTTTCTCTTCTCATCCATGCTAATATATCCCATACATTTTCACATCCCACAGATTCCACAGCGAAGTTTGTTCAGATGATGCCCAAGTCGAACTTAAACGAGTTGGATCTTGAAAGGTCACGTGCGACTTGACTTTCCAAAATGGGCGGCAAGATGAAGTCCGATCCGCAGGCAAATGACGATGAAGATGCAGCTACGAATGCGATCTCTGAGGCCCGAGAGAAAGATCTCGTGGAGTCGTACATCCAGGAGCACGCGCTGGAAGAGTCTCTCAACGAAGTAATCAACAAGGTTGTGGTCGGCCGACCGGCCGATCCATTTATCGTGCTCTCGTCGTTGCTTTACGGAAAGGCCACAGCCAAGCGCGGGATTTTCCACGTGGAATGCAAGGAGATTCTCGATGCCAGTGGACTGCCTGGTGTACTCGTGAGGGTCCACACGGGTAAGGGCGTCTTCGAAGCGAGCTGCTCTAGTGCCGTCGTCGGGAAGCCCGACCGCCCCGAGTCGTTCGATGAGTTTGCGCCGACGATCCCACTAGACAAACAACGGTACGGAGGAAAAGGATACAAACGAAGAGTACAGCAGGCGCAGGCACTATTGGTTGAGGCGCTGGTCGATTTGGAGCCCAAGGACCAGCAGGGTGTCGACTCAGCGCTGCTTCTTATCGAGCACGACGTCGGACGGAATCTTTGTCTCGCTGCGTCTGTGGCAGTGTGCAAGGCCGGGGCGAGGTATGCCGAGTTGCCTCTCCATGAGCATATTGCCTCGCTCAACGAGCTGCCTCTTGAGAACGTGTGCTCGCCGATGCCGCTGTTTAGCGTGGTCAACGGTGGAAAGCTTGCATCAAACAAACTCTTCGTACAAGAGATCTTCGTCTCGCCTGTCAGTGCCACGAGCTTCGCCGACGCGCTCCAGCTTGGCGCAGAGTTGAACCGATCCGTGAAGAACCAACTTGAAGAGCGAGGCGTCGGCTTTAGTAACACTGGAGCGTTCGGCGGCTTTGCACCTCAGCTGCAGACAGTGGCCGAGACCTTCCAGATCCTCCGCGCGGCTGTGGAAGAAACGCGGATGCGAATCGAAAATGGTGGAGGGCCAGCGAGCTTGCTTCTCGATAATGCGAGCGTCACACCGCTGCGGTTCGAGTTTGGCATCGACTTCGCAGCCTCTGAGTTTGTCACGCCACCTCCGCCACCACCTCCTTCGGGATTTACAGACGGAGAGGACGACGCACCACAGCAAGAGGCGCGCACTGTGTTCACGTACAACACCGACCAGTGGGTCACAGGGTCCTCGGGAGCGATACGAAGCAGCGATGAGATGCACGAAGTGATCCAGAGCCTCGTTCGCGAGCTGGACGTCACGACCGTCGTGGATCCATTCGACCGCGGCGACATCAAGGCCTTCGCTGCTTTTATGAGTAGCGAACACGATGCAAACGACGCACCCGAAGGCAGTGGAGACGCTGGTTTCCAACGGCGATTCGTAGGAGGCGATCCCAACTGCCGTTTGCAGATCGTTGCGAGAGACCTAGTGGATTGCCACGGACTAGAAGCGATCCAGGAAGAACGAGCAGCTAACACCGTTTTGTTGCAGCTCGACCATTTCCCGACGGTCTCTCGATTCCTACAGGCCGTGACAGACGCGCGTCGGTACGGACTTGCTATAGTACTGGGAGCATCGGTGGGTCAGTCAGGGATGGAAGCTTCGTTCCTTGGCGCTCTCGCGGTCGGCACTGGGACTGGCCAAGTCAAGTTTGGCGGATTGGCCACGGGCGATTGCGTGGACAGGTACAATCAGTTGCTACTTCTCTCCGAGGATGTTGTGCCTCCAGCTTTTGTAGGCGGATCCTATAGGAGGTAGTCGGGGAAATAAGACCGTGAAAGTCAACTATGTGTCACACGTCACAGATGCATGTGACATCGGTGAGTTGGTGTGAGAACTCTCGCCAATGCCTGTCCAAATAGTCCTTCTGCACACTGGAGTTTTCTTGCTGTAGTTGCCCGTTATTCTGAGCCTGTTTCATTTTGTTGAGCGACGAGTATTCTTAGCGAGGCGTCGCTGCGATATGTTTCGCGTCGATAACTTCCAGTCTTTCGAATCGCCTTCCCCTTCTAGCACGAAGGAAACGACTTGGCGTGCCCGCCCTCTCCTGCGATGCTGCATACGCTCGGCTATTGCTATTGATGCGCGTCGGCAGGGGATCAGTCAGCTGCCACGCGTTCCTTCTCGCTCCCTTGTTGACGGCCTGTTCCTGGCGTCGCAATGGAGAACTATGAGAGTCTGGGCACCATCGGTGAAGGGTACGTCTCCTTGCTCGTTCCCTCTCATCTACGAAAACTAACTTGGCCGCGCAGCACGTACGGCGTGGTGCTCAAGTGCCGACACAAGACGACGGGCCAGATCGTGGCGATCAAGAAGTTCAAGGAGTCGGACGACGACGAGCAGGTCAAGAAGACAGCGCTCCGCGAGATTAAGATCCTCAAGCAGCTCAAGCACGAGAACATTGTGAGCCTGCTCGAGGTCTTCCGCGTTAAGGGCAAGCTCTACCTCGTCTTCGAATACGTCGAGAAGACGATCCTTGAAGAGATCGAGAAGAACCCCGAGGGCCTTGATCCGCTCCACATCAAACGGCTCATGTGGCAGCTCGTGCGCGCGATCCACTTCTGCCACCAGCACAACATCATCCACCGCGACATCAAGCCCGAGAACCTGCTCGTCTCGCGCCACGGCGTGCTCAAGCTCTGCGATTTCGGCTTTGCGCGGCCTCTCGCCGGTGCAGGCGCCAAGTACACCGAGTATGTCTCCACTCGCTGGTACCGAGCGCCTGAGCTCCTCGTCGGGGATGTGTCGTATGGGAAGGCCGTTGATGTGTGGTCGATCGGCTGCATGTTTGCCGAGATCGCGACGGGGCTGCCGTTGTTCCCAGGTGACTCTGATATTGACCAGCTCTACCACATCATCAAGTGCCTCGGGGCGATCACGCCGCGACAGCAAGAACTCTTTAAGAAGAACGCGCTCTACGTCGGCGTCAAGCTGCCTCACGCCACGGAGCGCGAGCCGCTTGAGTCGCGGTTCCCGCAGTTTGACAAGCATTCGCTCGATTTGCTCAAGCAGACCATCAAAGAAGAGCCACTGGACCGATGGACGTGCGCCGAGCTGCTGAACCATCCGTACTTTGATAACTCGAGCGAGCTCTTCGAGAAGGAGCTGCAGGACGCGATCCAGCGAGACCTGAGCGACACCATGTCGCTTCGCAAGAAACGCACGCGGAGTCAGAAGCCACCGCCCTCCAGAGGAGCAGGTGCCAACACAGACGAGTACAGCGACCCATACTATTCGAATCCATCGTCGCAGTCCCAGGGATCCAAGCCCTCGTTCAAGCCGATGGTCAGCGTGGCTAAGGAGAAACCTCACGCCGTCATGCCGAAGAAGCCAGCGCTCGGTGTTCATGGATATGGTGGTGGCCATGGAGGATGGGGGCTTGTGCTACCAACGTTGTCTACTTCCATGACGCCGTCGTCTAGCACGACGTCCACGGTCAGCATCGATTCATCAACGCTTACGGCCGTCACAGCGCCGTCTTTACCAAGCAACTCGACGAAGAAACCTGGCGCCGTGCTGCCCATGCCTTCTTCTGACGAAGCCAACTCGTACTACTACAACCCACCGCGCGTATCCCTGACTTCCCACGGAGCGAGACCGGCGATTCCAACGACCTCGCTCTACCAGACGCCGCCCCAACCACAGTCGCCGTTCCACAGCATGCCGCAGCGACCACCACCGACGTCCCATGGAAAGGTCGGCAACTCGACACCAAAAGGCTCCAAGAACTCGCGCGTGTTCCCAGCCGGTACTCTGAAAGCAAGTCAGAAGGTCGTGGCAAAGACGAGTCTGCAGAGCTCGATGGAGATCTACTCGCCGACCAAGAAAGCAGCGGCTACGCACAATAGTAACAGCAGCTACGGCAGCCCCATGTACACCACACCAAAGAAAGCGAACGCCTCGCCGCTGTCTGTGATCGCACCACTATCACACGGTGCTCAAGGCGGAGACTGTGGTCCCGACGTGGGAGCAAGCGGAGGGTATTACGTACCTCCAAAGACCTCCCACGGCGCAGCGGCACGGAGAGCGCAGGC
This sequence comes from Pythium myriotylum, assembly GCA_023091665.1. NCBI lineage: Eukaryota > Oomycota > Peronosporomycetes > Pythiales > Pythiaceae > Pythium > Pythium myriotylum. The sequence continues at coordinate 284,492 of JALJCQ010000004.1, forward strand.
AGCAGTAGTTGGTTCACCATCAGTGTTAGTAGGAGGAGGCGTTGCCTCCAAGCAGCGGAGAACAGGAGGAGCAGAGATTGACAGCTATCGGAATTATTGACAAAGTGAATACCATGAAAGAAAACGTGTAGAATACCACTTGGGTGTCAAAACGTGAGCAGGCAGAGCAGCACGAGGCTGCCGACGATGAGCAGCAGTCGTGAGAGGAACGCCTGCTGCATTTGCTGCCGGGCCTCCTGTGGCGTGAGCGGCGTGCCGTCCGCGCGGTGCGTCGGCGACATTGTCGGACCCTATCAATCGACCACCATGAGCCTTCCAGCACCAATATAAGCGACCCTACTGATCCGTACAAAAGGCCCACCGCCACTGAAGAAAGCCGGGAAGATACCCAGTGTGGGTGATGCCGAGAACGCACCGAGCGGCTGCAACAATACCGCAAGCGATCCCATCATCAGTCGAAAACCAAAAAAAAGACAAATCAATCATCTCCAGACTCACATGGCGAGGGCGTCGACGGCGCATGAGCTCCGGGTCGAGTCGTTGGCCTCGCGGCCGCTCGGGCACGCTCTCGTCGCTTGCAGGCAGCGGCTCGTTGCGCGGGTCCACGGCCTCGGCGCCGCGCGCGTACACGGGGATGACGTTGTCGTCGCTGATGCCGGCCTTGCACACGGGGCACTCGGCGTGCTGCGCCATCCACATGTAGAGACACGGCCAACTGCCAAGCGACTCCGTCAAAAATGCACACATGCAGAGAACAATCAAGTGAGACCGACCAGTAGAGATGGCCGCAGAGTGTCACGACGGGACTCGCCACGGCGTCGAGACAGATGTTGCACTCGAAACTCAGCGGCTTGCGGAGCGACGGCGCATCGTCGTCGTCGGACGCTGTCGGAGACGACGCGGCAGACGAGCCAGTGGCGCGAGCAGCAGCAGCCGCGCCGGCGCGCGTCGCGAAGCGAGGGGATGCCATCGGAATCGGATGCGTGGCGGAAGATGAGAAACATGCGCGATGTCCAGTGAACTACTGTGGAGATTCGGCTAAGTACGTCCCGCTTGAGGAGCTACAGCTGAGATCTGGATCTGAGGAAATGTAGCCATGTCTCGGTCCATCTGAGACAACCATTGCCGCGAGGGTCTCCGCCGCCGTGGCCAGCGTGGAAGAGCAGGCAGTGCCTCGCGGTGGGCTATATGCGACACGGCGGATCAAACACTGCGTGGGGTTGTTGTCCATTTGCCTTGTTCCCACCCTTTCCACTACCATTTCACACATATCACCCACCGCAGTGCCCGAGACGGCACAGGAGACTCTGGTGCGATCTATCGACAACGTCTCTCTCTCTCTCTCTCTCTCTCGCTCACGACGCCGCAACCACGGACGATGTCAACGTGGACGAGACGATCGGATCCGAACATGTGTTGGATTCCTCTCTCGCTTCCGAGGTCGCCTCGAGAGCAGCCGCAGCGCTCACTGGCGTCGGCAGCTTGCCGTCGTCGAGATTCTCGAGCGCACCGAACGACGATGTGCGCGCGCAGCTCTCGTTGTCCCCTTTCGGCACACTGAGTAGTTTTCTATGGATTGGAGAGATTGTCGACTGCTCGGCGTTCGAGTCGGCCACGGCGATTGCTGTTGGAGTCATCGCCGGCAGAGGAACGCAGTCGAGAGCGACGACAGGCATGGTAACGTCGATGGACGCCACAGGTGTCCGCGGAGAGGCCGAGAACAGCAAGGCCTCGGCAGCTGCCGCCTCGGCTTCGGTAGCAGCCATCACTTGCAGCTCAGCAGTGGGCTCGTCTGGAGCCTGCATCACCTCGTTGGCTGCTGCTGCGACTGCCTGCAGCAGGTCCGGTTGCAGCGTCAGCTCGACTGCTGACGATGACTCCATGTTTGTCCTGGAGCTGCCTGCATCTCCGCTGTGTTTCCGGCTTCCCGGAGAGCCGCTGCGGTTGAGCACGCTCTTCTTGACGCGCTCGAGCTTGCCGTTCGCGTCCGGGTTGTCGATCACGGCTCGCTTCTTAGCCTCAACGTGGGCGATCTGTGTCGCGTATTTCACTTTCTCCGGCACCGACGTCGCGTTGGCCTCGGCCTGGTGAAGCATCTCGATCGTTCGCGTGAGCGAGCGGATCTGCCGGTGGGGCCACCGCTTGATGCCGCAGCGTCGGCAAATCTTCTTGAGAAACGTCGTGCAGATGCCAAACTCCTTGGCCACCTCGACGATCGGCTTGTTGAAATGCTCGCGCAGCTGCTCGATGTTGAGCTCGTGCGAGAGCGAGCTCAGCTGTGCATTGCGGCGCACCGCGCCTCGCGCTCCTTCGTCTCCTTCTCCTTCTTCTTCCTCGTCCTCCTCGTCTTCTTCCTCGTCGTCCTCGCCATCCAGCGGGTCAACTTGCTGCGCAGCCGCCAGCAGCAGCGCGCTCTTGGCTCTCTTGCTCGCGCGCGGCGTCGCGAGCTTGCCGCCAGCGCGCTTGGCGCCTTGGCGTGCGTGCTGCATCATGCCGAGCAGCGAGAGTCCGGCCTCGAGCTCTTTCTCGGCGACGCGCTCGCCCATGGTCCGCGTGGGATTTCGCGCGCAATCGCGTGGTGGAGGTCTTGCGGGCGTTGCGGAGCGGCGTGGCGCGCTACGAGGCGAGCAAGGACGCGTAGCTGCTCACGAGGAATGCGGGAGCTCGATGATGCTCTTCGGCTGGGGCGACCGAAAAAAAAAGAACAGCACAGGTTGAAAGCAACAGGGTGTTGCAAACGGTTTTAAACACTTGGAGGTGGAATGACTTGGGATTTGTATAAAGTTGTGGCGAGGGGTGTTGGCAATGAGAGGTGTTTTAAACAAGTGTTTCATTCCGAAAGGGGTCGGAAAGGTCGTGTGGGGTGCCGGAGGGGCGGCGATGATTGCCATTAGGGGCTGGGAACCCTTTCGCGATCAAGTTTCACAGGTTCAAGTACTTCATGATACCGAGCCAATTACGGTGGAACTGGCCTTGAGAGGGGTCGGGTCCGCGTGTGTTAGAGGCAGTGCAATCAATTCTCACAGGTCATCATGCCACTCCTGCCTCACACCAAGTCACACGCAAGAATGTTTGCGACATCCCAACTGATACCAACCTACTAAGTTCCTAACGGTTCTAATACTGTTCTTAACATCCCAAGAGCTCCTTTTCATCTTCCTTCTTGGTGGATCCGTTGACAATGATGGGCGCGGTCGTCAATGACGCCGAAGAACGGCTCGCGCAGCGCCGCCACGACGCCGGTACGCGATGGCTCGTCTCTACCACCGCATGCGCCGCGCCGCGGCGGTGCTAACCGTGTCGTTTTTGCGCGCAGCCGACGCCAAGACCGCGCTCACGCGCGCGCTCGCCGATCTGCAGCTCGCGCAGAACCGACTCGTCTCGACCAAGCTCGACGCCGCGATCGCTGCGCAGCGCCGCGTGGAGGAAGAGGCCATTCTCTTCACCAAGGACGTCAACGCGCTGTACCACCGCGCGGCCAAGTGGAACGCCGAGCAGAAACGGTTCCGCGCTTCGCTCCACGGACTGGGCGGCTTCGAGGACTGGGCCACCGGCATCGAGGCCGAGCTCCAGGGCATCGCGGGCAACCTCGAGTACGTGTGCGCCGTGCTCGAGCGTGAGAATGCAGACCGCGCGACGGCCAATGGGCAGAGCCACTAGTAGGGCTCGACTGGATGGGGGATTTACGAAGAGATTTATTATAGCAATCGAGTAATACAAGTGAGTGGAGATCCGCAGTGAGCGTTGAGAGGAAAAGTTTGGTCCAGTCCATCAGGCACCTGGCGCTGGAGCTTGCTGGCTAGATCGCCGTGCCAGGCGAGACGTGAGGAAACGAAGAGCAAAGACTTGTACGACCATGCCTACGAGCAACTCCACAGACTTCGCAAGCGCTGACGCGACGCTGGCCGAGTACGAGTTGTAGTCGCCCAACAGTGTGGATCGTCCATCGGAGTCGTACTCGAACGACTTAAAGCGTCCGATCTCTCGCCCGCCACGGAGAACCGCCACGAAGACTGCGAGGAAGCACACCGCGCCGACAGTGAGCGCCGCAAACGCGTTGTATCGCAGCTAGAGACGAACGATTAGAGGCACGGGGGACGCGTCGTTCTTCGTGGACGTAGGAGAGTTCTGCGACGTCAACTTTGCATCGCTCTTCTCGCGGATGACGACGACGATATCGTCGCGCTTGGCGTTTGGGGACGAAGGTGGCGATGGCATCTGAGCAAAATGTGAAGTGAGCGATGTTGGCGGCGAACTATGACCCCATAAAGATGAGAAAAAAAGAAATCATATCGAACTCAGGTATCTTCTTCGACTGCCCCAGTGGCTCCTTGCGAAGTGAGCATTTGGGTGGTTTTGGGAGCATTAGCAGCTGAATGGGCTCGGGTTCTCCCGTAGAACTGAGATACAAGTGAGGCTGTTTCCCTCGATGGAGACTGCTAGTTCGTTGCCTTTTGGGAACGATGAGATTCACCGGTTTGAAGACTCCATTGTGGAAGGGTTTTGTCTCGGCAAAATTGGTCATTACCGTCTGTTTTATGTGCATTCGGACGCAACGCTCTTGCGTTCGATCGTATCTACAGAACGCCCGACGCTCTCGGCAACCATGCGGCACACGACCGTGTCGCCTGTGACGTTCACGCAGGTCTTGAAGCGGTCGAGGATCCAGTCAGTCGCGACAATGTAGGCAAAGCTCGCCGGTAGCGGCTGGCTCGGCAGTACGCTTTGCCAGATGGTCATGGTCATGACGATGCCGGCGGACGGCACAGGCGCTGTTCCCACGGCACCGACTGTCGAGACCAAGATGATAAGAAACATCTCGACACCACCGATCAAGTGGCCGAGGCCTTCAGCTTCGGCCATGAAGACGATGGCGATAGGGAAGTAGATGGCTGTGCCGTCCATGTTGATTGTGGCGCCGAGAGAGAGCACAAATCGGTAGATCGTCGCCGATACTTCGCCTGTCTTCTCAACACACTCCATAGTAATGGGGAGCGTGGCCATCGACGACGCGCAGCTGAGCGCGAAGATCTGGGCCTTGGCCATCTTGCGTAGCCAAGCGAACGGGTTGGCCTTGACTACGAGTCGCAGGATCGCCGGGTAGAACACGAGCACGTGGAACAACAGCGTCACGCCGACGCACAGCACAAAGAGCCCGACGTCCGAGACGAGCACACCTAGGTCTTTCTGGCCAGAGATGGATTTGCTCAGCAGCGAGACAATGGCGATCGGCGTGAGCATGATCACCCACGTGATCATACTCATGAAAACAATGTTGATCTCGCGAAAGAAACGCGCGATGAGCGTCATATCGCGCGGTAGAATAGCAATCGCAATACCGAACGGGATCGAGAACATGATGATCGACAGTAGCACGCCGTCTGCGAAAGCCAATGTGATGTTGTTTGGCACCATAGACTGTAGCTGTGCCTGGAGTGACTCGGACAGTGTCAGCTCCACGTACTTGGACGCAGCGGTACTGAACTTGCCGTGGATGTCGGTGACAACGAACTTGGACGTCGCTGAATGCTTGCCAGTCGTGTTGAAAGCTTCGTCGAACACGCACGAGACTGTGCCGTTCGAAGAGCTCAAGAAGTACCCAGGCTCATTGCATTCGAGAGCAAACTCCGTTAGTGTTGAGGCGGTCGATGCCGCCGCGCTGCTGAACATGGGGCGAAAAATAACGACTGCAAGCAAGCCCTCGGCCGTTGCGATCGTTGTCGTGACGGTGTACAAGATGAAAGTCCGCCAGCCGATCGCGCCGGCCTTGCCGACTGCATACATGTCGGCCATACCGACAACCATCGTGCAGAATACGAGTGGCGGGATGATGCAGCGCAATGCGCGGATGAATAGATCTCCCGGCATGCCGATCCATGACACGACCTCGCTGGATGGCTTGGCGCGCTGGACGAGCACGCCGATCACGACGCCCAGGACTGCGCCGGCGATGATACCGGGCATGCCGAAGAAGTACTCAGCAAGCTTGGACCGAGGCTTCTTCTCGCTGAGCTCCGGGGTCTGCGGTGTTTCGACGACATCGTACTTGGGGGACAACGACGACATTGACTTCGGCTCGACAATAGATGCTTTGGTGGCGAATTCGACAATGAACAAATTTCCCACGAAATCAAGTCCCCCACCGATGCCATTCTGTTCTCGAACCGTCGTTCTCTCGGTCGAAGACGCGAACTATAAAATAGATCACGTGATGAGAGACCTTTCTGCCTAGGATTTGCTGCTTGATGGTGGGATCTTGGAAAGGTTCGCTCGCGAGTTCTTGTGCGATGCGTGTGCTGGTTGTCACTTGTCATCCCACGAGAGCCGGACCAAGTTGCACTGATCTTCAAGGTCGAGATTAAACGAGCACTGACTATGTAACACACCGATTAATCAATTTTCAGCATAGACAGGACCTGGCTCTAATCAAAATAGCTGACTTGGGGTTGCAGTAAATAATCATCTCATCGCTGTGTACAATGCAACGCGTTTGCTGGACCTTCTCCAGGTGTGACACGCGAGAGCATCCCACCCCAAACCAGATCTTGCGCTTGTTCGTTCAAGCTCACGATTTAGAATCCGCGCGCACCTGCTGCAACGTCAGTGCACCTCACCATCCTCACGTCGATTGTTACACGTCTTCTTCCTCTTCTTGTAGTGATTCCTCTAAATCGAACGAGTCTTCCAGGTATGCATCGGCCCCGTCTTCATCACTCTTTGCGCTGGGCATCCGAGGCCGAGAGAGGGGAGAAGAATGCTTTGGTGAGAGTCCTTTGAGCAGAGAGCTGCCAGGAAGAATCGGAATCCGTGAAGGGCTCGGGGGCTCAGACCGCTGCGAGTCGGACAGATCACTGTTGGAAACCTTACGTCCGTTCTTGCGTGGTGATTCTCCTCGCGATTCGCCTTCATCCTCATCTCGATCAAAATGGGCAAACTCATCGTCTTCTTCACCCGCGATCGGGAGAGTAGGATCCCTTAGAGGAGACCCTAGCATACTATCGTTCTCACTTCCGGCAGATAGACCCTTTGACGCTAGTGTGGTTTGTTTCTTGCTGTGGATGCTACTTTGCTCAAGTAGCAACCGTTCCACTTCGTCCATGTCATCGTCGTCTTCGCCAGTTGTGATATTTGTGCGACGCAGTACTGAAAGTCCAGGGAGCGGCGTTTTCGTCAGTGATGGAAGCGAACCAAGTTGGCGAGAGCGACCAAGAAGAACGGTGGGAGATGCAGGCTCGGATTGACGTGTCGGGATGAAGCCTTCGTCGCCGTCTGAATCGGAATCTGCTGCACGAGAGGCTCTTGGTTCCATCATGATGCGTGACGGAGCAGGAGGTAGAGTCTCTGCATTTCTCGTTGGCCCGTCCATTGCTCGCTCCAACGCATCATCTGCAAAGGATTCCCCAAACGTGGCTGATGCGTCGTCTATGCTCGACTCGCGATCGTCATCCTGCTCACTGATGTTGTCGTCCTCTTGATCCACGTTCTGCTCAATTTTGATACCTGTGTTGAGCATATCCCTAACAGCTGATTGTGGGTTATTATCTGAATCTATGCTCTCGATATCCGACCGAGATGGTCTAGTGTCTTCAGCCTCGTGTGAACGTGGCGCAATCGGGTCCAAACTGTCGTAGTCCTCGCCTAATACATCGTGGCTATCGAATCCATCGTCTCGCGGGTCATTGCGATCAGGGCTCACATGACTAGTTGGCACCTTCCGCTGAAAGCTTTGAGCCACCATGAGTTTCTCAACTTCATCCATGTCGTCATCAATATCCGACGAGCCCATCGCCATTCTACTGACATTCAATGCCTTGAGCAATGATCCACCCCCGCGGGTACGACCATTTATGCCAGATAGAGGTGGCAGCTGCGACATCAACTGAGGTTTAGGAACGCCTGCGCGCTGCTCTTGTTCTTCGTCACTATCGTCAAAGTTCCTTGTTGAGGCACCTGAAACCCCTAAGCGAGAGCTACTGTGAACTGAAGAATCGACGGTATCCGGTTGATCATCACGACCGTCGTCACTATCATTGTCTATAGTCGTGGTTAAGGCGCCCGGGGTCACTAAATCGCATTGCTGCTTCTCAAGCGGAGAATTTTGATCAAGCTCGGCGGCTTGATCGAGCTCGGCGTTGACGTCCTCACTACCCCTTCGTACAACACCAGAATATGCATTTGTCAGGGTTGACGTGGAATCTGCTAGAGTATCGTCATCCCCCTGTGACTCCAAGACATGATCTTGATCCTCCTCATCTTGACTACCACGGTCCGAGTCGGAGTCAATGAGCTCGTCATCATCTTCCATTCGAAGTGCTGATGCGAACTGATGGTCACCAATTTGAGATATGCCATCATCGCAAGGCTCTGCATGCTGGAGCAAAAGCCTTTCAACTTCGTCCATACTATCCTCGCCGAACTCTTGGTCGTCAAATTCGCGATCTTCGTCCCCATCAAGAGCATCTTGGTCGTGCAAATGTGCCTCATCATTGCTGCCTTCTCCGACTTCGTGATCGTGCTTTTTGACCACGTCCTCAATGTTAGAGTCGAAAGATGAATCATGGTTAAATGAATGGTCGAACTCATTTCCTTGGGCAGAAGAGGACGGTTCGACGTCATCATCGCCACTATCGTGCGCGACCACTTGATCTGATGATTCTTCAAGGCACGTCTTGTAGTGGTCTCCTGTTGATTGTGTGATACCGTGGGTCTTAATGGCACCGTCAGTTAGCACTGTCGAATAAAGAGTCACATTTGGTTCCACCGCAACGGAAGTGGGAATTTCTAGAGAAAGGCTTTCTTCCCGACTTTCAGTCAAACCAACCGCATCTAGTCGTCCGCTTATCAGTTCCTCATCCGCTACGGATGACTCGAATGCAGAATCATTGTGTACTTCGTCAGTGGGTGTGCGGTTGAGCGGGCGAAACCTACGGTCGACTCCCACCTCTTCTTCATTGCTATCGTCTACGACGTGGGAGAGCGACGGCGACGTTTGTTCTTGAGGTAATTCCTCGTTGTGAATACTCGTAGGTTCTCCACAGTCTCCTTGGCTGAGCTGATCATCTGAGAGTTGCAAACTGGCACTGTCGTCGGACTGTGCATCGTCGTGTTCATCATCCTCGACAATCCCAGCTTGTCCAAGATGGGCTCCTCTATCGCCAGCGAAGTCCATCTGCGTCCGCTGAGATCCTATCGAATCCGTCAATTCACTTGGGGCACTACAAGTCGACCGATCAACTCGGCACGTGAAGTCATCTGAACGAGAAAAGTCTCTTCTTTGAGCATCCATGGATCTTTGGGCTTCAGCAATATCATCACCCTGTTTGTGGCTTTCGTTTTCCGTCATGCGCGTTAATGGCAGCGTGGGAATCGGAGGTAGCCCAACTGATCTCATGGTGGAATGAGCTCCATTGCTAATACTGGCTATAGCTGCGAGATCGACTGGCTCATCGACTTGAGCAGAAAGATGATGCGACTGAAGCTCAATACCATCCAAACTCTGGGATTGAATGGCCTCGTCATCTTCACTGTCGTCACTGACCACGTCTTCGTCTGCAACAGAATCAGTCTCACCAAACATTCCCGACTCGATCTCACCTGATGCACGATTATCGGCGAAATGATTGCTCGCATTATCGAAAGCTATCGACGTTTGATCGGATTCATCCTCGTTCATTGAGCTACCCGAATTCTGAAGCCCAGGGTCGAATGTCGCTTCAGCGTTCGCGCCATCATCTGGCGGCTGAGACTCTAGATCTTCAAGATCAGTCGATGCACACCGAGTATTATTGATGCCGGAAGTGTCATCGATCTTGAGTGAGGTTCGATGCTCGTCAACGGTTTCAGGGGCAGAATCCATATCATCTCCAGGTAGTGAAAGAGTGTATGCAGACGGCTCATCAATTGGGCTCCGCGCAGATACATCCTCAGAACTAACCTTCGGCTCACTTGGACTCAAAACTCCATCTGTTTCGTTTATACAAAGTGAATTGAAGTCCTCGTCAGTTTGATCATCTTCCAAATCACTATCACAGCTAGTTGGTTTCGGCGAGTTGGAATCATGTGCTTCCGTTTCTCCCGCGTGATCAGCATCATAATCAGTGTTGCATTGCAAAGATACAATCTTGTCGGCACTTGACTCCACCTGAGAATCGCGCTCACGCTCAATACACGTATCTTCTTGAGCCGATCCTCCCTCAGAGATGCGACTGGCTTCGATTTGGCCATACTGGTCGGTTGGGCAGGTGTCCTCGTTGACTCCATCGTCACCAGAGGCAGCTGTCACAGGATATGCAAACTCCATCTGCGACATTAACGCCTCGTCATTTCGACCATTGTAATCATTGCCAGTCAAACAGGAATCACTTGTATCTTCTTGCTCCAGCACATCATCAGTCTCGTGGGTTTTGTTCTCAATCAGATCTAGAGGGGTTTCATCGCATTCTTCCTCATCGCTTTCTGAATTGGAGAGTATATCGCTGTTGTACGTGTCGCTAACTCCGGCATCTTCAGTGAACTGACCTTCCCCTGATTGATCGATCCTATGGCTTCTGTCTTCCACTCGAGAATAACCAAGTCGACTGAGGTTTTCATCGTCTACTCTCATATGATCAACAATATCTCGGTCCCCTAGGTTTGCGACAATCGCGGATACGCTAGGGGGAGCATGGCTGTTGAAGCTTGATAGATGACCTCGCGGCTCAAAACTCTCCTGCAGAAGAGTCGGTGTGAGAGTGTGTATTACATTCGTGCAGGGATCAGCAAGTGCGTCTGCACGTTGATGTGATCTCACGACTCTGTTATCATCGCTATTGCGTAGAACTTCTTCATGAGATGAATAGTGCTCTTGGGTCGAGATTGACTCAGAAACTCGGCTATGCGGCTCAAACAAATCTTCTTCATCATCTGTCACCACAATCTCGCCACTTCCAAGGATGCCGAGGTGAGCGTCTTCAGTTGAGATCTCTGCGTCAGAAGATGACGCCTCATCTGGTTCCACGTCCTCATCATCTTCATATTGTCGGTGCGGTGACTCGTCTTCAAGAAGCCCATCGTCAATATTCGAGTATCCACTGCAAGCCTGGTGATCGACTTCTTCATTTGAAGTTTTTATGCTCACACTGCACTCTTGCAAGATAGCTTCGTATCCTTCCTGAAGGCGGCGAAGTCGAGCTACCAAGGTTGGAGCTGCTTGCACATACTTCAACCCAAATCCATGCCTATCCTTGTTCGAGTCTGCAGCCATCAATGCCTCCAAAAATTCAACATCCCGAAGGATTGCTTCGTCGGCCTCGACACTTGCACGGTGATCACGTCGGAAGTTATCACGAATCTTCTCATGCTTGTTCTCTAATGTCAGAAGGGAAGCCCTCAATTCTTCCATCTCAACCACGCTGCAACCACTCGAAAGCTTTGCGTACAAAGTTCGAATTTCCTGACCCGCAGTTAAAATTGCTTGTTGATTGACCGGCATTTCCTTCTCCAATGCCATCTCACGATTCCTGGTAACCTTGCTAGTGAGTGATGATATTTTTGCCTCTAGAACCATTATTTCTGCATTCATACTGTCGAGCTCGGCAATTTTTGAGGCTTCTATCTGCGCCATGGTTTCCTTGATATCGGTAATAGAACTCAACAGTGTCGAGTTTGCATCCCTGAGCTGTTGAAGTTCTCTAGCATCTTCTCGCCGACGACCCTCCGTATCAGCCTCAAACTCTTCAATTTGGGCAAGATATTCTTCAACTTTTTCTTCAAGCGAGCGTTTTTGGTCAGTTAGTGTAACGACCTCGTCTTTCAATCCTCCAGTATTATGCAGGAGGGTAGCCTGCTCGCTGGTGAGTCTCTCTAGCTCGCACTTTAGCTCGTTATTGCTGTTCTCAAGATCTTCGATTTGCGAAGTCAACTCAACGACCTGGTTTTCGAGCTCATGGATTTTGCCTCTAGAGGTTGTAACCTCACTGACGGCAAGCTCATGTTCAGACGAAAGTGAAGCCAGTTCATCTGAGAGCTTATCTCTAAGCTGGTTGATGTGAAGTCGTAAGGCATCTAATGGGTCTCGTTCAGTCGTATCATTCGCTGCGGAGATTTCGCGCACTAATTGGCGCAGTTTATCTCTCAAACGTTCTTCACTCTTTGTTACGGACGCCAATCGATCTTGAAGCTCGCGAAGCTCGCCTTCATAATTCGATGATCTGTCGCTAATTAACTTATTCTCCTCTTTCAATATCTGGAGTTCGTCGTGCAATGTATCCAACGAATTCTTTAGCTGATTGGCACCTGTGGATGCAGTATCTCGCTCCCGCTCTAGGGTATCCTGTAATGTCTCAATCTCAAGTTGCAGTCGTACTCGAGTGTCTTTTTGATCGTCCAATATTTGTGATATCCTTGTTCGATGTGCTTGATCAAGTTGAGACAATTCAGCAACTTCCGATGTTTTAGTTTTGAGATTCTCGATCAGTCTATCGCGTTCAGTGCTCAACTCATCATGCTGGAGACGAAGGTTGTCAACCTCTTCAAGGAGCTCCTCATCGCCCGCCGATATACTCTCCAAGGCAGTCCTCATCTCGGAAAGTTGCCTCTCTAGCTCGATCTTCTCAACGTTTAGTTCATCCACCTCGCGGCAGATTCGTTCTTGTTCTAACTTCCCATCCCTCAACTCACTCACGAGTTTCGCAACCTCAGCTTTGTGAAGTTCGGCAGAATTCTTGATCTCAGCATCCAGAACTGCAATCTTACGATTGGATTCCATGATCAACTTCTCGGCACCAGATATCTCTTCGATTCGCTGTTTCAAAATCTCTTGTAGCCGCTCTACCTCTACGATGTGAAGCTTTTTCAGGGTTGCCTCAGATTCTGCGAGTGACTGTTTGTGATCGATGCTGGCATTCCGAAGTGCGTCAAGGAGATGCTCTTTGTCACGTTTGGCGTGGGATAATGCCTCCTCTAACTCCGCGTAGGTGCTCTTTTCCACCAAATTCCCCCGCATAGCAATCATCTCCTCATTTTTGGATTCAATAGAACGCTGGAGCTTCTCAAGCCTCTCTCCATATTCAGCTGAAAGATGGTGGAGAGCATCCTGGAGATCCTTGCTATGCTTCTTGTCAAGTTCATTGCGTTCCATTTCTAACTGATCTAGGCTGGACTTCATACCACGAATATCAAACTCGCGCTCTGTGAGGGTCACTTCAAGCTCCTTTCGCCTGTTCTCTAGTTCCAGAAGTTTGAGCTCGTGCTCAGATCGTGTTTCATTTACCTCAGGATGCGTCGTGGGCAAACTATGGACAGACTTCTCCAGTTCTCGCAGCCGTGCTTTAGCTACTAAAAGCTCTTGCTGCTTGAGCTCCCTGGACTTCATTGCCAGTTTTTTCTCGCGTTTCGACGACTTTGCTCGTTTAGTCGCCTCATCCTCCGCCTTAGACAGCTTCTTGGTAAGGACATCGACTTGGTTCTGCTTACTGTGCAAATCGCTACTAAGCTTTTGCATTTTCTTGTCCACCTCACTTTCCAGAGAGCGCATCTTCTGACGTATCTGTGTGATCTCTTGCCGTGCTTTTTGGATCTGCTGTGACTTCTCTTCATTATCTTGCTTTTCTCGTGCCAGCAACGACTCAAGAAGTAAGTTCCTTCCTTGGGCAACGCCCGACTGTCTTGCCTCTGATTGGATGGATTGAATCAACTCTATGCGTTCGGTTGCCTTGACTTTTTCGAGCTCGTCAATTTGTGCCCTCAACTCTTTAGACTTCGCTTGATACTGCCGTTCCTGCATTTCGAATGATCGCTCCAGGTCGAGCTTCGACGCTTGCAATTGCTCAAGCTCGGAGACAGAACGCATGAGTCGCTGGCGGAGACGCTCATTTTCTCGCTGCTGGGCGACAGTATCAGCAGCTTGTCGCGCCACGATATCTTGTTTGATTCGAGTGACCAGATCTTGCAATGACTTACACTGTTCTTCCACCTTCTTGCAGCGTTTATCCAGAGTAGATACTTTAAGATCAGCTTTAGTATTCTTCTCCTTGGATATCACGGTCAGTTGAGCAACCTTCTCTTCAAGAGTGGATGAGACGCGGCTCTGCTGGGCGTGAAGGGCCTTGATCAATTCTTGCCGCGTTTCAGCTAACTCATCGCGAAGTTGAGACGAGTTCTGTTTGAGTTCTTGGAACCGTTTATCGTGTCTTTCGAAGAACAGTTGCATATGCGCAACTTCATCCCTCGTTTGAGAGTGGGCGTTTTGTATGGGAAGTAGTTCCGCTTTCTTCACAACACGACCTTCAAGCTTATCCAGATCTTCGTGAAAGTCGTTCTTCAATGCCGTCAACGAGTCGATCCGATCATTTTGAACGGACTTTTCTAGGGTTTGCAGCTTGTTCTCAATCTTTTGGGTGAGAAACTGAAGGCTTTGGTTTAACCGGTTCTCAAGTTCATTGATCTCTTTCGATACCCGCATTTGCACAGTGTGCTCGACTGCTTTCGAGTCTAATTGATTCGTAGCCTGCCGCTCCAAAATTGAAATGCGGTCTCTGATCTCCTCAATCTTCTCGTCGTACCGAGCCGTCCGGTGAGCAGTTTTGATCGCGTTACCAAGCCCCTCTATGTGGCCCTCCAGTGAAGTCATCTTTTCCTGGATCGACGTGAAGCTTTTCAGCTTGGTGCTACGTTTCGGTAGAGGACACGGTAGGGGAGAGTTTGGTTCCTACGCATTTCCACACAGGAGAGGTTACCCACCTGATTTCGAAGAGGTCCTGGTCGACACCGACTTTCCAACCAAGAAGTACTGCACTATGCTTTTCTAGCCTTGCTATCGACTCACCGTTCTCGTTGACAGTCTGAGCTGTCGTGGATAAAGCATTTAGCTTTGCGTTGACCGAGTCCCGCAATTCGTTCATTTTTACGTCGAGAGCATTTGTATCCGTAGATACCACGCGGCAGTCTGTTTTCAGGTCGCTTAACGCCTTCTCAAATGCACTAGACCGAGAGGTGATGTGAACTTCTAGAGATCTTCGGAGCTCTTCAAGTGGGCCAGGGTCGACAGATGTGCCTGTCAGGATATTGTTGCCACTGGATACGTGGCCGGTTGCCGAACTCGTTCGCGTGCTGGAACTCTTCGCTTTTGCTCCGAGGGAACTACTACGCTTCATCATATTGCTACCGACACGCGATCCACTCGTAGCTCCAGGCACGTGCCGAACTCGAGGCGACCGTTCATCACTCTCAGCCTCTCCATCGGAAGATGCACCAGTTCCTGTGGCTGTGGCTGCCGGTCGAATTATCAACGACTCGCGGGCACGTTCTCTAGCATCCACTCCAACGCTACTACTACGGTGTATCTTGCGAGCACTACTTGAAGGTGTCCCGCGCGGGATGCTCGTCGTACTTGCGTGTCGGCTGCGTAAATTGTCTTCTGCAGCATACCGATTCGAAATGCTGCTAGCAAAACTGCGCATCTCAGAGGCAATCTGTGCTGCAGATGTCGCAGGTCGAACACCAGTCGTGGAAATGTCCCCACCTCCAAGATCTGACCGCTTGTCGCCGATACGGCGCAGTAGCTTGAGGTTCTGATTAGTCTTCTCGATGATAGACGAGAGATCCGATTCCCAATCGTTGTAGCTGCTCATTACCTCGTGCCACCGCCACTATCTTAGAAATCCTCGGGCGAAAGCCGGGTGGAGTTCTGCATCTCCAAGCGTCGCCAGGTTTTCCCTTCGCACGGTTTCAAAACGGTTAAGGTAAGGTGACTTTTGACAGAGATGGGCGAAGCGGGTTCTTGTAAAAGGTGATTAGCTCAGGGCAGTTGTCTCCATAGTCAACGTGAGCGTGCCGTGGTCGAATAGCTGCTCATACTTCTGGAAGTGGGAGGTTATGCGAGCAGCGTGCGAGGAGATGGCACTTGCGCAGTAGGAAAGGAGTAGCTGTCGGTAGCCATCCGAGTCGACAGCGAAGTATCCAACCTGCTTTCCCACTGTGTGAGAAACACTCAGTAAAGCATTGAGCAGTGGATAGACGTACCTCGATCATGGGGTCGACGCAATCACTCAACGCGACCGGGTAGTCGAGATACCGTGCAAGAACCTCTTCGTCGATGAGACGAGTCGTAGCCACCACCGGTGGTCCACCAAGATGAGGGTCAGCCAGTGATATTTCACGAAGCCGCAGCGTCTGGTGGATAGATGCACATGCAGGATGCGACGTGTTGACCAATACGAGCGTGCCTTCCAGCGAGTACTCAGCAGGAGTCTGCACGTTCTCGTCCACGACAGAAAGCGACAGCACGCACGTTGACGGATGTGGCTCTTCCATCAACCCGCTAGCATCGACAACGTCCGAGATAAACTGCTTGCGCCACGTGCGTGGTAGGTTCGAGAACATCATACTCGGCTTGAGCCCCGCGACCACGAACAGCACTTCGCCGTAGAACCTCTACACCCCCCACGTCGTCAAACACTGACTTCCAGTCCCTCTCCAAATAGCCAAATGGACTCACTGACCATAGACGCTGGGTCCAAACCTCCTTCCTCGCGCTCGAACTGGGCGAGCTCGGCCGGCGACCGCGAGTCCCAGAACCGCTGCTCGGCGCGTCGGAAAGCTGCGGCCTTGCGCAGCGTGGCGCAGACGAGGCGGTGCTTCCCGCGCGTCCAGTGGCGCGCCTGGCAGTCTTTGGAGCAGTAGGAGACCCACGCGCAGCGGCCACAGCGCGAGAGCGGCGCTGTCGCCGAGCAGCCGGCACAGGTCATTGGCATGTTGCCGCCGTTCGATTCCGTGGGTCGAATATGGAGATGTCAAACGAGGGACTGTACCGAATTGGAAGTTGTTGAACACGGGACATGTCTCCCGCGACAAAACACGGTGACTGTGTTTTCGAACGTCGTCTTATTTACCCTCGAATCTTCTCTGGTTTTGAGAAACCTGAGGTGGTGCGTGTCTCGTGCTCTTAACCTCCCTTAACCCCCATCGAACAGTGCTTGGATTGGAGCCATCGACTGTTCTCGTATTGTCCAGAACCTTCGCCATAATGACGTGCAGCCACTTCAACATCCTATAGTAAATGCTAGATAAATCGTGAAGGTTAGCGAAGGTTAAGCATTCACTCTTGTTGCCGATGATGTTGAAGCCGCCGTTGGGAAGGTGGTTGACGACCACGAGGCTCATTCGACAATTTCCCCTCAAGCCCACAGAGCAAGATGAACGCAGAGGACTACACAGAGAAGACGCGCGAGATGCTGGTGGCCGCGCGCGAGCTCGCGGAGGAGCGCGGCCACGCGCAGGTGACGCCGTGGCACCTCACGCACGCGCTCTTCGCCGACATGCAGGGCATCGGCCGCGCGCTCGCAGAGAAGGCGGGTGGCAACGTGGCCGGCGTGCAGCAGGAAGTCGAAAAGCAGTTGCACACTATCCCATCGCAGACGCCCGCGCCCGACTACGCGTCGTTCGACTCGGCTTCGACCAAAGTGCTCAAGTACGCCAACAAGCTCAAGAAAGAGATGAAGGACTCTCACACCGCCATCGAACTCGTGTTCTTGGCGCTGTACTCGGATGCGCGTATTGCGGCGGTCATGAAGGCGAACGGACTCGAAGAGGCCAAGATCAAGGAACGCATCAAGGTCATGCGCGCTGGGCGCCCGGTCACGAGCGCGAATGCCGAAGAGACATACGATGCGCTCAACAAGTACGGACAGAACCTTGTGGAGCTGGCAGAGGCCGGGAAGATCGACCCGGTGATTGGTCGGGATGAAGAGATTCGCCGCGTCATCCGCATTCTCAGTCGACGCACCAAGAATAACCCGGTGCTCATTGGTGAGCCGGGCGTCGGCAAGACAGCCATCGTTGAAGGACTTGCTCACCGTATCGTCATGGGCGACGTGCCTGAGACTCTGAACTGCCAAGTCATTAGTCTCGACATGGGTGCTCTGATTGCTGGTGCGAAGTACCGTGGTGAGTTTGAAGAGCGTCTTAAGGCTGTGCTCAAGGAGGTCAAGGAGAGCGACGGAAAGATCATCCTCTTCATCGACGAAATGCATCTGATCCTTGGTGCTGGGGCCACCTCTGGCGCTATGGATGCGGCAAACCTCCTCAAGCCCATGCTGGCGCGAGGTGAGCTGCGCTGCATTGGTGCCACGACACTTGACGAGTACCGCAAGTATGTTGAGAAGGACAAGGCATTCGAGCGACGCTTCCAGCAGGTCTTGGTCAAGGAGCCATCGGTGACGGACACAGTCAGCATCCTTCGTGGTTTGAAGGATCGCTACGAGTCCCATCATGGTGTCCAAATCACCGATGGTGCACTTGTCGCAGCAGCGAAACTCGCAGATCGCTACATCAAGGAACGGTTCATGCCAGACAAGGCAATCGACATCGTCGACGAAGCCTGCGCCAACGTTCGCGTACAGCTTGACTCGCAACCTGAAGTGATCGATGAATTGGAACGACGTCTTCTGCAGCTCCAAGTCGAGGCAACGGCTATGGCCAAAGAGAAGGACGATCTTAGCAAGCAGCGACTCAAGAGGGTCCAGGAGGAACTGAACGCGATCAACGACGAGCTCAAGCCGCTTCGCCTCCGCCACCAAGCGGAGAAGGAGCGCGTGAATGAAATTCGACGACTCAAGGACAAGCTGCAAGATTTGTACCAGAAAGTGCAACGGGCTGAGCGAAACCAGGACTTGGCTACTGTTGCGGACTTGAAGTACTACGCGATTCCTGATGTCGAGCGCATGATTGCCAAGGCCGAGGCTGAGAAGAAGCGTGAAGATGAGAACCCGACAGGCAATAAGTTGGTCGAAGAGGTGGTTCGTGAAGAACAGATTTGCCAGGTCGTTGCGCGCTGGACCGGTATCCCAGTTGCACGCCTGACTGCCAACACAACAGATCGCCTGATGCACCTTGATCAGCGTATCCACCAGCGAGTGATCGGTCAAGACGAAGCTGTTCGTTCTGTGTGTGATGCTGTGCTTCGATCTCGCGCAGGTCTGTCACGGCGTGAGCAACCTACAGGCAGCTTCTTGTTCCTCGGTCCGACGGGTGTTGGCAAGACCGAGTTGGCTAAGGCGCTGGCGTTCGAGTTGTTCGATGACGAGAAGCACATGGTGCGTATCGACATGTCCGAATACATGGAAGAGCACTCTGTGGCGAGGCTCATCGGCGCGCCTCCTGGATACATCGGGCATGACGAAGGAGGTCAGCTCACCGAAGCTGTCCGTCGGAACCCGTACAACGTGATCCTGATGGACGAGATCGAGAAGGCACATCCAAACGTGCTCAACATTTTGCTTCAGCTGCTGGACGACGGTCGCCTGACGGATTCGCATGGTCGCACGGTCGACTTCACGAACGTCGTCGTCATTATGACGTCCAACATCGGTGCGGAGCATTTGCTGTTCGAGAACGAGTTGTCTCCGCGTGTGAAGAAGATCAAGACCGATTCCAACGACACCAGCGACTACGACCACGCTTCCTTCGCTAAGCAGCGCGAGTTGGTGCTTCAACAGTTGCGTCACACGATCCGTCCAGAGCTGCTCAACCGCTTGGACGACATCATTGTCTTCGAACCACTTGGCCGCAAGCAGCTTCGCCAGATCGTGCTCTTGCAGTTCCAGTCGGTTGAGAAGCGACTCAAGGAAGCACAAATCACGATGAACGTCACGGTGAACGCTCTCGACCGTATCTTGGACGAAGCGTACGACCCGCAGTACGGCGCCCGGCCAATCAAGCGCTACATCGAGAAGCACGTCGTGACGGACCTGAGCAAGCTTATCGTCTCTGGCCGTCTCCAGCCGAAGAGCCACGTCGAGATCATCGAGCGCGGTGGTACGCTGTCTTTCGAGGTCAGGAAGGTAAAGGAAGAAGACAACGATGTCGAGATGCGCCCGTAAGAAGAATCTGCAAGAGTCGTGTAGGAAGTTTTGAGTAGTGGTAGCAGTAGTGAGATTTGACACCGAGTATATTTTCAACAAAGATGCATGTGTGCCCACTTACTCTAGTAGCCATGGTTCCAGTTAACAAAGTACTTGAGCGGCTCGCGTGCGAGGTACAAGTTGAGATTCTCGACAAAGATGTCGGCGACATCCTGTGGGAAGCTCTTGGCCGAGACGTGGGGCGTGATGTGAACCAGCGGGTGAGACCAGAGCTTGCTCTCCTCAGGAAGAGGCTCGATGGGCACGACGTCCAGCACAGCGCGAGAGAGCCACTGCTTGTCGAGCGCCGTGATGATGGCCTTCTCGCTGATGAGATCGCCGCGGCCAACGTTGATGAAGACGGGTTTCTTGGCTGCACAGTGCACGAGGTTCGACTCGTTGAGCAGCCCACGCGTGGCTGCCGTGCTCGGGAGCACGCTCACGATGAAGTCGCTCTGCTCGAGCACGTGCTGCAGGTTGTTGGTCACGCGATGCGCGCAGTCGGGCGCCTCGGCCGCGTCCACGACGTTGACGTTGCGCTTGAAGCCAAGCACGTTGAAGCCGGCGCTCTTGAGCTGGCGCCCGATCTCCTGGCCGATGTCGCCCAGGCCGAGAATGCCGATCGTGACTTCTTTGTAGTGGCGGTAGTTCATAACGGTCTTGTTCCAGTCTTTCTTACTCTGCAGCTCGCGCGCCTCAAAGAATTTTCGCTCGATGGCGATGACCCAGCCGTACACATACTGCGCCATGGCCTGCGGCATGATACCGCCGGCTCGCGTCAGATGGAAACTCGGCACCTGCGCATTGAACAATGCCGCGCGTTTGTGGAAATGCTCGACGCCCGCGTACGTGGCCTGCATCCACTTGAGCTTCTTGAATATCTCTTTCTGCGGCGCATCGGCCGGCAGCGTGACGCTCTCGGGCGTGACCAGCACGGGCGCCAGCGTGTGCGCGTCGCCGAGCAGGATGCTCGCATTCGCGAGCACATCCATTTGGTCGTTTGTGAGCTGCCAGATCTCGCCAGTCGCCGTCGGAGGCAGCGGCACGTCCACGAGCTCGAGCTGCGAGCCGCGGAAGAGCTCGCTCGCTGGACACGTCGACGTGCGCAGCTTGGCGCGCACGGCGCTGCCGAGGCCGTCGATGTACGAGACCACGGGGATGCGCAGCGTCGTCATGGTCGTGGAGACGCCTCTTGCACACTGAGGCGGTGGGCGGCGAGCGAACGAGGCGAAGGCGCGACGCCCACAAAGCATTTTATGGCGCTCGTGAGGAGCTACGTCAGTCTAGATCGAAAGATGCCGCAATCGCCTATCTGTTACGAACATTGCATACAGTTTTCACATGTAAAAGGTTCTTAACAAGACCGTTTTCATCAAAGGCGGGCGGCCGAGTGGGGCTTGGTGAGGTCGACAATGACCTTGCCGATGTTCTTGCGCTGGTACATGTACTCGATCGCGTTCGCGACGTCCTCGAGCCCGTAGAACTTGGTCGGGTCCACGCCGGCGTTCACGACGCCTCGTTTAACGAGCGTCGTGAGCTTGGTCGTGTGAGGGAGGTGGTCTTTGCCAAAGTTGTTGAGGAAAAACCCACGCACGGACGCCGACTTGAAGAGCAGCC
This sequence comes from Pythium myriotylum, assembly GCA_023091665.1. NCBI lineage: Eukaryota > Oomycota > Peronosporomycetes > Pythiales > Pythiaceae > Pythium > Pythium myriotylum. The sequence goes on from JALJCQ010000004.1 coordinate 305,986, forward strand.
TCGTGGACAGCGATCCGCCCGACCCGGGCTTCTGCTTCCACGCCGACGAGTCCTCGTACCCGGCGATTGCACCGATCACGATGATACGGCCTTTCTTCGCGAGGCATTCGACCGACGTCTCGAACATCTCGCCACCGACGCTCTCAAACACGAGATCCACACCACGCGGGAACTCCTTCTTGATCACATCTTGCAAGTTTTCTTTACGGTAGTTGACCGGACGATCGCAGCCGATCGAGCGCAAGTACTCGACCTTGTCGTCCGAACTGCACGTGCCGATAACCGTGTTACCGGCGAGCTTGGCGAGCTGCACGGCGAACTGGCCCGTGGCACCGGCGGCAGCCGTGACAAGCACGGTCTCGCCGTGGGTCATCTCACCCACGCGCTCGAGCGCGATCGACGCCGTGATTCCACAGCCCGTGATCGGCAGGATGGCCGGGTCGGCCGCCGGCACCTTGAGCAACGACTTCTCATGGACGACCACGTGCTCGGCAAACGCGCCGTACGCTACAACAGTGGACATCGTAAGCGATCTTCTCAGCTCGCGCACGAGATAAAAAAGAAACAAAAAGCGCCTACCCATCGAGACGACAGCATCGCCCTTCTTGAGCCTCTTGACGGCCGAGCCGACCTCCTCGACCACGCCCACCGCCTCAAAGCCACAGTCGAACGGCGGCTGCACGCCCGGCAAGTACGCGCCGTTGGTGAAGTTGATGTCGCTCGCGTTGATGCCGACGTACTTGACCTTGACCAGCACCTCGCTGGGCTTGAGCGCGCGCAATGCGTGGGTCTCAATGGCCGTGCACTCGCGGAAGTTGGTCGAGAGCTTCTTGCAGACGATCTTGCGCGTCGTGGTCATGGTGGCGCGTCGGGGGAATCGCGGACTGTCTATTAGAACAAGAGATTCCCGTTGGTGAGCCCGTGAGGAGCTCCTCGGAATCTGTTGACGTGTGCCAAGTTGAACTCGCGGATTCGTAAAAAAAAAAAAAAAGGAGAGGGAGCGTAATTACCATTTGAGAGCTGTTCGACTAGAGAAATGTCTGCGACGTGTGGGATGATCGATCATGGAGGATGATGACCGTGCCTCGGCTGTCCTTGTATGTTTACTGCAAACCCCAAAGGTGCATGAGGACTGGAGGACCCTTCGACGTCATCATGGGAAAGCACGCATTCTTTTTTTTTCGTATTACCGTCACGCAAGTTTTGAGGAGTCGTACGTCCACGAAGAGCTCTCTTTACGGCTTTTAGAGACGAGCAGTCGAGTGCGGCTTGGTGAGGTCGACGATGACCTTGCCGATGTTCTTGCGCTGGTACATGTGGTCAATGGCGTTGGCGACGTCTTCAAGGCCGTAGAACTTGGTCGGGTCCACGCCGGCGTTGATGATGCCACGCTGCACGAGCATCGTGAGCTTCTTGGTGTGGGCCGGCTGGTCCGGGTAGAAGTTGTTGAGGAAGAAGCCGCGCACGGACGTCGACTTGGCCAGCAGCTTGGTCGAGAGAGGACGGCCACCCGCGCCCTTCTGCTTCCACGCCGACGAGTCCTCGTACCCGGCGATCGCACCGATCACGATCACGCGGCCGTGCGTCGCGAGGGTGTTGACCGCAGTCTCAAACATCTCGCCGCCGACGCTCTCGAACACGAGATCCACACCACGCGGGAACTCCTTCTTGATAACGTCGTAGAGGTTCTCCTTGCGGTAGTTGACCGGGCGGTCGCAACCGATCGAGCGCAGGTACTCGATCTTATCATCCGAGCTGCACGTGCCGATAACCGTGTTACCGGCAAGCTTAGCAAGCTGCACGGCGAACTGGCCCGTGGCGCCAGCGGCCGCCGTGACGAGCACGGTCTCGCCGTGGGTCATCTGACCCACCTTCTCGAGCGCGATCGACGCCGTGAGGCCGCACACGGTGATCGGCAGCACGGCGGGAACTGCCGCCGGCACCTTGATGAGGAATTTTTCCTTGTTGATCACATACTCGGAGAAGGCGCCATACGCTACAAACCACACACACACACACACAAATACATCCATCAACACCTCCTTCCCACCCAGGCGTTTCCCGCCGATCCCACTCACCCATCGAGACGACGGCATCGCCCTTCTTGAGCTTCTTAACCTGTGGACCGAGCTCCTCGACGACACCCACCGCCTCAAAGCCACAGTCGAACGGCGGCTGCACGCCCGGCAAATACGCGCCGTTGGTGTAGTTGATGTCACTGGCGTTGATACCAACGTAGTGGATCTTGACGAGCACTTCGCCGGCCTTGAGCGCGCGCAACGCGTGGGTCTCGATGGCCGTGCACTCGCGGAAGTTAGTCGAGAGCTTCTTGCAGACGATCTTGCGCGTCGAGGTCATGGCGTAGACAGGCGGCGAGAAAACGAGGAGAATGGAAAATGGAGAGCGAGTGAACGGAAGCGTCCGGTGTCGGACGAGAAAGCAGGACGACGCAAGCGGCGAGCGTCTTGCTAATCTGTTGACGTGAGCAAGTTGAACCCTTGAGGGGGTCTGAGTCCGTAAAAAAAAAAGGCAGGTGGATGTTAAACTCAGCCTGTAAAAATTCGAGGTAATTACGCAACCTGATCCAAGAGCTCCACGCTGGGCTGAGGAAAAATCTGAGGAGAACTGCGACATGGAGCGAATGGAGGTTGATGCGGTGATGCCCTCGACGAACTTCAGGCAGCAAGCAGGCGTCTGGGCGTCTAGTTAGACCCACGCGTGCTCCCACCGACACTCGGCCCTGCGCGACGCGAGCGCCCACGGCGTCTCGTTCTTCTCTTCTTCCTCCTGCGCGAGATACTCCAAGCTGCGCACGAGCTGCGATCGCAGTCTCGACGGAGGCGGCAGACGCTCGCGGATCGTCCACGTGCGCTGCGTCGTGAGCGCGAGCACGTGGTCGCAGACGTACTGCGACGTGAACGCGACTTCGCCCGAGTTGACAAAGCCGTCGTCCGCGTTGCTTCGAGCCACGACGAGCGCGCGCCAGCTTTCGCCGTCGTCGCTTTGCGCAATCGCGTCCCAGTCGCCTTTGCTTCCGAGCCGCGCGAGCGCGACTTTCGCCTTGCGCTCGGTGATCTGCGACAACGCCGACTCGAGTTGAGCTTCGCTGCAGCCTGTATCGTGGGTCACGACTCGACCCAGCACGCCACCCCACTTGTGCACCAGTCTTGTGACTCTCGGAACACTGAGACTTGGTCGACAGGAGAACACTAATTCGCGGATCTCGTCCATCGTCCACATTGGAAGCACAAACGTCTTGGTTCGTGACGAAGATTTTGGTACATAATGCTGCGGCAGAACGATCACCGAGCGAGCGTAGACCTCTTTGGCGCTCAGAGGGGCCACGAGATCGGCCATTGACTCGCGCACGTCGTAGATGTAGACAGTTTGCTGGCCCATGAGGTCGACTTGGAACGCTTTGCCTCGAGCTCCTTCGTCGATCGTCGCTCTTATCGGATCAATCCGCGCAAACGTGATCCCGGGTACGTCAAGGATGCACACCGGTGGCACTCGCAGTTTGAGCAGCTGAAAGATCACAAAGCCGATGAAGGCCGACTTGCCCACTCGCGGTGCCCCAGTGAGAATGGCGCGGCGACCTTTCTGCTCGAGTATTCTGTGGCCATTGTTCGAGATCGCCCATTTGAAGACTTCCGTCGAGAGCTGGCGCCATGGAGAAGAAATGTACATGCTCGACTTATCCAAGCCGTCGTCCTCGTCGTCAAGCCAGAGAATGCCGACATCATTCGCGCAACGAATAATGGCTGGCATATTTCTCGCTCCTGCAGGCCGACGCTGTATTGCTGTCTCGGAGCTCGCATTCACGAGGCTGTGAACGAGCAAATTCGCCCAGCCGGGGGATTCCATTTCCCGCTCTCGAGCAGCTACCAGGGGCTGTGGAACCCTCGTGTGCTTGTGGCAAACAAGCACGTGGATCGCGGTTGACACGCCGTCGTAGATCGGTGGCTGTACTGGGAAATATTCCATCAACGGCTTGCGCGACTCCATGAAGCAACGTCTCGTGAAATACCGCGCGGCCGTGGCTTCGGCTACAGCGGGATCTCGCCCCAGTGCCAACGTTTGCGCGTCTGGCGACTCATGGAGCAGCCACTTGCTGTCGCTGTCGCCGCCACGCCGGGCTAGAAACAGTCGCAAGTCGTTTGCACAGATGTTGCCTTTTAAGGACTGGCAAAGTTGGACCTGGAGAGCAACCACGAGCGCATCCCGCCCGCGCAACTCGACGGTGCTGACCTTTCCTTCAAAGACGAAAAGACAAGCAAGTTCACGCTTGTCCATGGTTTGTGGCACGAGCACAAGCGAGAGTGGCATGCTCATTCGAGTTTAAGTCGGAAAACAACGTTAACGGGCAAGCTAAACGGCCAAGTCAATTTTGATCCATCAACTGCCAAGCTCCTCTCGCATACGGATCCTTCGCGTACAAATTTTTCTGACGGATTTCGCCCGGTGTCTCGTGTTTCTCCTCTTCTTCCAGTGCGCTGGACGCAAGACTCGTGTGAATCTGATTCCATAGCTTCCGCTGGTGGGCCGTCTCGAATCGCCGAAGACTCCACGTGCGCTCCGGCAATCGCTGAATGAGCTCGTCACACACAAATTGTGATGTGAAGACGACACAGCCGTCGCTCTCAAATTTGTTACGAGCATCGCCAGCCACGACCACGAGCGATCGCCATTTTCTGCCACTTGGACTCAACGCTGTCTCTGTCCAGGACTTGGTCATCTTGGTCTGAAAGAGTGCCTCGGCGGTTTCCTCCACCGAAATATCAGCTACCGTCTTCTGCAGGAGCTGCAGACTCGCATTGACGTCACTCGCGAAGATGCGACCCGGCACTCCTCCCCATTTGTGGGATAGCAGCATCGCGTTGTTGCGATCCACCTCAAAGAGCCTGGCGTATATTCCTATCTCTTTGGCGGTCCATAGCGGCAGCGCAAACTCGCGAGAACGTAGTGTGTGGTTGGACGCGAAGCAGTCTCTCTGAACAAGGATCGACCGAGCGTTGATTTCGGTCGGTGTGAGAGGCTTCGTGTCGTCGCTGGCGGCCGAGTCGAAGACGTAAATCGTCTCAGGCCTTCGCAGTTCTTTCTGGAAGTCGATGCCGCGAACGCCTTCGTCAACTTTGCCGTCCCGACTAAGCCGGGCAAAGGTCAAGCCCGGCACATCGATGACACAGACCCGGCGCTCCTTTAAGAGGAACAATTGGAAGAGCACGAACCCGAGAAAGACCGACTTGCCGACGCGCGGTGCACCCGTGACGATAGCGCGGCGCCCGAGGATGGGCGAGTTCTCGAAGAGCCACGTGAAAATCTGGCTTGCGACCTGGCGCCACACTGGCGGCACGAATATTTTGCTGCTGGCCGAGCGCTCCGGGCAGATCCAAAGGGTTGCGTCGCGCTTGCTCGAGCGGAGAAGCCTCGGGGACAGCTCATCAACGTTCCCATTTGACTTGAAGGCCTTTCGCTTGAGCACAAGAGCAAACCTCGCCCCATACAGACTCGCGACGAAGCGTTCGGTCCAACTCAGCTGGATCGCCGGCAACGACCGTGGCCAGTCCTCAGCTTGGCCGACTCGCACGAGCACGTGGATATGCGCTTCCTGTCCGCTGTACTGTGGTGGTTGTTGCGGGAAGTACTCGTGCACGAACCGATGCGGCTCCATGTAGTTGGCTCGGATCAGGAATCGCCTCGTGGTCTCCGTAGCGTCTCCGCTGGCGAAGAAGCCGAGTCGCCGTGCATCGGGGCTGTCGCTAACAAGCCAGTCGCTGTCACCGTCTCGCTTGGCGACGAAGAGGTGGAGCTCCTCGCGTAGGACGTCTTCGTTGGGCAGGGACTCCAAAAGTTGCGATTGCAACGCAAACACGACGACCCCGCGGCAGCGAGTCGCGAGCGTGAAGGCTGGGCCTTCGTCGAGGACGAGGAAGCAGATGCGACGTGCGTCCATGGACGTTGGTTCAACTCTCGTCCATGCCTACCAAATCCCCCGTTGGAGGCGGGTTGACAGTTCGAGACCCAACGGCTGCATCGATGTCTCACTCTGCAACGTGTATGTATGTATGTGTGGGTGCGCGTGGGGTCTCATATCTAATAGGTCTGTCTCTGCTTCCTGTGCGTCTAGCTGTGTGCCGCCGCTCGCCGCAGCGCGTCTTCTTGCGCTTGCAGCGCGCGGTGCTTCTCTTGAAGCTGCAGCTCGTGCGCGTACTCGACGAGGAAACGGTTGGCGCCGACGCCGAAGATGTCGCCGTGGAGCAGGAACCGCCGCGCGCTCTTGACGCCGCTCGCGCTCAGGCGCATGGCCGTGCCGTTCGTGGACTGGAGGTCGGTGATGTAAAAGCCGTCACCCAGGTGCGAGATGACGCCGTGGCGGCCCGAGATGGACGCGTCGTCGGTGATGCAGAGCGCGTTCGTGGACCGCCGTCCGAGCGAGACGGCCGTGCGTCCGATGGTCTGCCCGACGCCACGCAGCGGGCCTTCCGTGAAGCAGATGCGTAGGAAAGGCGTGCCGGTCGTCGGGTTGGCGTCGATGGCCACGACCTCAAACTCACTGTCGCCGAGCCGCACGCGATCTTCGACATTGAGCCGTTTGGGCACGTCGGGCTTGAGGAAGACGAACGTTCCGGTCGTGGAGCCGAGATCTTGCAAGTAGTACTCTTTCTCGAGCGGGTCGTAGCCGATCTCAAAATGGAACCGACTCACGTACGGATCGTCGACGATGATGTGGTTGCTCTGGTGGCGTCCACCTTTGGCGCCGTCGGCCGGGTGAAGCAAGATCTGCGCGTCGGTCTCGTCGTCCACGTCCACTGTCTCACTCGACTCGCGCGACGACGTGGACGAGACAGTCGAGGGCGACAGCACTTGCGGCAGAGAATGCGACGACGCGCGGCGCGTGCGGCCCGGCAGCTTGCGGTCGAGCGAGAGCGACGTGACGACGAGCATGTCGTCTTCGTCGATCTCGAGGTCGACGCTGAGGCGTCGGCGGTGGCGGCGGCCGCGCGTGGGCGGCGCCCACTTGGCGAGGACGGTCTCTCGGATCTTGGTCGTCGCGACGTCGACGTGGCTCGCGACGTGCTTGATGGGCTCGTGGATGCCGAGCTGGCGCAGCACGAGCACCGCGGCGGCCCAGAGCAGCATGAGCGAGACCACGAGCAGCGAGCGCCAGGGCAGCACGAGCCGGCAGCCGCCGAGCACGGCGAGCGCGCGCGCCAGCACGCCGTCGGCCGCGAGCGCGTCGTCGACGTAGGCGCTGAGCGCCGCGTGCACGTAGGCGCCCGAGGCGACCACGGCGCAGGAGCAGGCGGTGGCGTTGATCCAGCTCCACTGGGTCTTGGCGCGGCGGCGCAGCGACGACGACGGCGCCTTGCTCATGGTCGGCAGTCGAGGAGCTCTTCGTCGCCTGGAGAAAGCGGACCCTGACTCGACGAGAGTGGCGCGAAGGTTGCACGAAGGTGACCGACGAACAGATATAGACGAACGAGGTTGCCGGAAGGTAGCATGATGTAGAAATGGGGGCCAGAATGGAAACCCAGCCGATGTGAGGTTGCTTGAAAGTACGATAGAAACGCAGTCGGGGTTGGGAGGTTGCAGGAAGGTACCAGAGAACGTTGCGGTTGCACGAAGGTACGTGTTCTGCTTCGATGACGCGGCCCTCAATTGAGCTCGTGGGCAGCTCTTCCTCCGACCATGGTCGACTTGGTGCTGCTGCTGCCGCTGCTGGGCGCCGCGTACGCGCTGCTGCTGCTCGCCGTCGCGCTGCTCTACGTGACCAAGAAGCGCCGCGTCTATGCACACCAGCGCCTGCTCGCGAGGAGCGACCAGCGGCGCGTCGTGACCGTCGGCGTCTTCCATCCGTACGCCAACGGCGGCGGCGGCGGCGAGCGCGTGCTGTACTGCGCGCTCGCGGCGCTCGCGAAGCGCTTTGAACGAGAGACGGGGCGCTCGCTCCGCGTGCTGCTCTACGCCGGCGACGACGGGCTCACCGCGGCGCAGCTGCTCGCGCGCGCGGCCGAGCGCTTCAACCTGCCCGAGCCGTGCGCGCTCGCGCTCGAGAGCTCGCTCAAGCTCGTGCCGCTCGCGTCGCGCGCGCTGCTCGAGCCCGAGCAGTACCCGCGGTTCACGCTCTTTTGGCAGAGCGTCGCGCACGTCCGGCTCGCGATCGAGGCCTTTCGCACGGGGGAACGCATGAGTCTCTTCCCGGATATCTGGATGGACACGACCGGCTGCGCGTTCTCGTACGTCGTCGCCAAGGCCATCTACGCGTGCCAGGTCGTCGCGTACGTGCACTACCCGATGATCTCGACGGATATGATCTCCAAGGTGCAGCAGCGCGCCGCCGACTTTAACAACGACTCGGCCGTCGCGGCCAGCGCCTCGCGCTCGACCGCCAAGTACATTTACTACCGGCTCTTTGCCGGCGCGTACAGTCTGCTCGGCCGCACGTGCACGGATGTGGTCATGGTCAACTCGACGTGGACGTTTAACCACATCAAGGCACTCTGGGGCGGCTCGCCGCTCATCGTGTACCCGCCGTGTGGCTCGATGGACGAGTTCAAGTCGTTCAGCATCACGTCGCGAGAGCCCATTGCTCTCTCGATCTCGCAGTTCCGACCCGAGAAGAACCAGCAGCTGCAGCTCCAAGCGCTCAAGGTATTGCTCACCAAGTACGGCCCTCGCGTCAAGAAAGCCGCGCCAGGATTCAAGCTCGTGCTGCTCGGCAGCTGCCGCAACGCCGACGACGAAGCCCGCGTCGCACTGCTCAAGGAGCAGTGTGCGGACCTCGGGCTCACGGCCTCAGTAGAATTCGTCGTGAACGCGAGCTTTGCCGAGCTCAAGGCGTACGTGGCTCGGAGCTCGGTGGGTCTCCACACGATGTACAACGAGCACTTTGGCATCAGCGTCGTCGAGATGATGGCCGCGGGCATGGCTGTCATCGCCAACAACTCGGGCGGCCCCGCTGCCGACATTGTGAAACCTGGCACCGGGTACCTCGCACTCACGGCGGACGAGTACGCCGACAAGATGCTCGCGATCATTGAATCCAGCGTCGACGAGCTGGTCACGCTGAGAGAACAAGCGCGCGCGTCGTCGCAGCGGTTCTCGGACAGCGAGTTCGAGAAGCAGTTCCTCGACGCGCTGCGTGGACCTCTCGAGCTGTAGACCGTCAGGCTAGTAGCTAGTAGAAGTAGAGAACGCAGGTGGCAAGTCTAATGAATCTTCTCTTGAAAAAAAAATAATCTAAACAACACAGCTCTGTCTCTATAGCTCACTCGTCAGACGACAGCTTCTGCAAGTAAAGCTCACCCCAGCGTGCACCGGCCTTGCCCGCCGTGGGTCGCTTGGGCGACTGGGCTGGGATCGCTGCGCGAGTCGCCCGAGGCACGGTCTCACTTGCCGTCGCCGTCTTGGGCACCTTCGGCACGTATGCAGCCTCGGCCACGCTCACAATGTACTCAATCTCGTTGACTGTATCTGCCGGCAGCACGTCACGCAGCTCGAGCAGCTTCTTGCCAAGCTTCCACGAGACAGGCGCGCCGTGGTGGTGGCCAAAGAGCGCGAGCGTCGCGAGCTCCTTGACATCCACCTTGTAAGTCTTGGCAGGCTTGCGGCCGCGACGCACAGGTGCCGAAGCATCCTTCTCGGGCTCGCGACGCTCCTGGATAGCCACGTTCGCGAGGCGGAAGAGCTCCGAGCTGAAGAGGAAGCTGAAGCCTTGGTCCACGGCGTCACCGAGCACGCGAGCACCCGTGACGTCGAGTCGGCCGAGCTTGTAGCAGCTCTGCATCGCGTGCAAGTACACAGGTCCATTGGGCTTGACAAACTGCATGCGAAGGCTCTCGAAGAGCTTGAGGCACGCCGTGGCGCCCTGCACCTCGACATCACGCTGCTTCTTGGTGAGCTTCTTGCCCGAGGCCGTGAGCTGTTCACTGTCCCTGATGCAGTACTCCATCGCGAGCTGGTAGTGGCGCACGTTGAGTGGAGAGGCCGAGGGCTTGGCCTTGTCGAAGAGCTCGCAGAGCGCATCGAACCGCCGGTCCTCGCCGTGGATGTAGAGCAGCATCTCGTGCACATCTTGCTGGAGCTCGGGCTTGAGCTCGGCCAGCGGCAGCTCGCCCTTCGGGTCGTTGAAGAGGTTGAGAATCGCCAGCGCCTCACGCGTCTTGCCGGCCTCGACGAGCTGGCGCGAAACGTGGATGATGGTGCCACGCGGCTTGACAGCGTCCAGGCCGTGGATTGCAACGTACTTCAGCAGCAGCTGCGCGCTGAGCGCGATGTCGGCGGGCTCCTGGTGCTGGTTCTTGCTCGCGCGACTGCCACCGAGGATTCGACGCAGCACAGCGTGAAAAACGTCGAGCGAGACGGTCTCATCCAAGTACTCGACGCACTTGTCCGTGCGGTTGGCGTGCAAGAACGCGCTCACCACGTTGTCGGTCGTCACATACGGGAGCAGTGCGCGCGTGGAGTTGATGTGCTTGCGAATCTGCTTGTCATCGTGGAGAATCGCGATGGAGAAGAGCAGCGACTGCAGCACCTTGGGCTCGCGCAGAATCTCCTCGTGGTTGGCGGCGAGCTCGTCGCGCACAGCGAGCACACGGTCGAGGTTCTTGGCGCGAGAGTAGGCCATGATCGCGGCGTTGAACGCGTACGAGTTGGGCGTGAAGTGGTGTTGCTGCATCTTCTCAAAGAGCGCGAGCACGTCGTCGTCGTCACCCATCGTTGCCTTGATAGAGATGGCGAGCGAGAGCGCGTCGCTATCGAGTGCGGCGTCCCCGCCAGTGCGTGCTGGGTACGTCTGCAACATCTGTGCGCAGATGCTCTCAGCCTTCTCGATAGGCGTCTCCGTGCCGTCACGGAAGTCGGGCGTCGTCGAGTGCTCACGCATGCAGGCCAGCAGCGTCTGCTTGAACGTACGCAGCGGGATCTGGAGTCCTCGGTACACGACCGACGGGTGGCTCGCGACGCGCTCGAAGATCTTGATCGCGAGGTCGAAGCGGCCGGCGTTCACACAGACTTCGATAGCGTCGGCCACCGAGTCAACGTTGTCTTGCACCATTTGCTTGAAACTGAGCGTCTCGCGCGCGAGCGCGTACGCGATCTGCCACTCCTCCGAGCCGATCTCGCGGAGCGTTTGCAGTGTCTCCATCTTGCCACGAATAGGCGGCTGCACGTTGATACGGTGGGCGCGTGCGAGCCAGAAGCGTGCAGGTTCCCATGCGTGGGCCTCGAGCAGCTTGGAGATCGTGTCGCCGAAGCTCACATCCGGGTTCTGAAGGTCGCGGACATCAATAAAGTCCATGAGCTGGAACATGAGCGGCCACTGCTCGTTCTTGACGAACGTATCCGTGCTCGCGCGCACGACCGAGTCGGTGATCTTGAGCCCACGCGCACGCATGGTCGAGAGGTAGTCCATGACCAGCTGCGACTGATCGCTGCGTGCCTTCGAGAAGCCACTGATCACGCCGTTGAAAAGCAGCTCGTTGTGCCAGTCGCCTGAGCTGGACGCGCCAGCGCTCTCCGTCTCACCGAAATCGCTGTCCACCTCCTGGAACGCATCGCCGAACGCGGCAGCGGCATCGATCGCGCCGTGGCGGTCGATCGAGTTGCCCGATCGACGCTTGAGACTGGCTTCGGCGTGCTCCATGAGCTCCTGCAGAGTCGTGAGGTCGCCACTGCTGGCCAGCACGCCGGCGAGACTCGCGTAGGCAGGCGCGAGCACGACCGGCACGCTGTCGACCATGATGTCCCAGATACGCTTGGCGTCACGCGAGTTCTCCTGCGGGTCTCGCTCCGTGTCGCGCGAGAGCGCGTTGAAAACGGCGAGGTAGAGTCCTGCCGAGCGCGGCAGCGGCTTAGCAACACGCTTGCGGCTGGCGACGAACGTGTCGAAGAGATCCACGGCCGTCTGCGTACGTCCGAGACGACCGTAGGAGCGAATGGCTGCGGCGTAGGTCGTGTCGCGGATGTAGGCCGGGTCGTGGTGTGGGAAGATGTGCTCAAACACGGCGACGGCGAGTTCGCTGTCGTTGGTGTGGGCCAGCTGCATGACCATCTTGGCGTACTTGTGGAGGCTCGGGGACTCGTCCTTGCTCGCGAGAATCCGCTGCCAGCACTCGCGCGCGAGGTCATGCTTGTTGAGCCGCACGAACGCGACCATCATGCGCCCATAGCAGAAGACCGAGGGCGACAAGTCCTGTTCCATCATCTGCGTGAAGAGCTGGCTCGCCTGCCAGAATTCGCCGGCTTCCACGAGTGTGTCGATCGTCGCCGTGTAGATCGACTCCGGCACTTCGATGTCCTCTCGATCGCTCACGGTCGAAAACGTCTGCAGCGCTTGCGGAAGGGAATCGTTGACGATCTGCGCGCGGATGAGCTGGTTGAAGACCTCACCGTCGGCTCGAATTCCGCGCTTCTCTTCCATGTGGGCAAAGAGCCCAGCCGCGAGGTCCGGGCGCCCGCCCATGCCACACGCGCGGATCGCCGCCGCGTAGTGCGTCGAGTCGAGCAGCAGGCTCTCTGTAGCTTCGACGTTGAGCAAGATCTGGCGCGCGCTCGTGGCGTCGCGCATCTTGCCGCAGGCCTCAAAGGCCGCCTGGAACGCCGCTTCGGAGAGCGGCACGCCTTTGGCCGTCACGTCCTTGGCGAGCTCGACGATGAGCTTCCACTCTTCGGCCGCGATGTAGGCCTGCATGACGAAGTCGACCGTGCGGTGCGTCGGCAGCAGCGCGTCGAGCTCCATGTTCTGCAGCAGCCCGGGCAGCACTTCGATCTTGCCCATGCGCGCGCACGCGGCCATGGCGAGCTCGTACATGTCGGCGTCCAGCGCGACGCCGTCCTTGTCCACTTGGTCCAGCAGCTTGAGCGCCGCGCGCCAGTTGCCGGCATCGCGACAGGCCGCGAGCTCGTCCATGGCGCGCGCGGCCGCCGCGGACTCGCTCAGCGCGCTGCGCCAGCGCTGCTGCTGCTGCTGGAAGCCCACGCGCGGCGGCGACGCGAAGCGAGCGAGCAGAGACGGGGCAGTCGAGAGCTGTCGCGCGAGCCGCGACGGCCGCGACGCGTCGCGCGAGGCGGCGGCCGCGAGCACTCGGCGCGCGCGGAGCATGACGGAAGGAGCCTTGGGTGGTGTCGGGAGATGGTGGTGGATGGAACCAACGAGGAGCTACGATGCAGAGTGATGGTTGGTCAGAGTGATGGTCGTCGAACAGGGGTAGGGGGTTGTGGGTGACCACTCGATTTTCAGTCTCCCTCGTTTGAATGACACATTGCAGCACGGTGTAGTTTTCTAGTTTAGCTTAGCATCTTCAACACTCTAGTGGTTCGGTTAAGTACGAGGTAACTTTGTCGGGGGAGAGCAATCGTTAACGTTTGTACCCATGTGAGCTTCTGCATCAGTGTCTTCGTCGCGAGCATACTGTACGAAAGGTGTGAATGCATGCAGCACAGTGGTGCTTGCTCAAGGGTTAACATGGGCTTCATTACTTGATCGCTAAACGCCAGGCCCAACTGAATTGATGGTGGAAAAGACGATCTCCATGGCGGAATTGTAGACCACAACACCCGCCATTTCGTCTGACGCGATACGCGCCGTCACCACATCGTCAAACGTCTCAAGTCAATCAGGCACAAGTCGGTCAACCCGAGCGAGTAGTAGCGACCGCCAAGCGCAAATCGCGCGATGAGTTTCGTCACGTTGCGGACTTCTCGCACCAACTCGATACCCCAGAGCACGTCGCCTCCATGGATTCTAAAAATCAACGAACCCACTGGATCCAAACAATGCACCTACAGGTCGACCCCGCTCATTTAATTCGCTAAGCTGCTTCGCATCTGAGGCATCGTCGATCTCAGATCTGCACACAATTTGTAGCTGAACGTGGGCATCTTGGCAGGTGGCGACTAGATCCGCCAGCGCACGTGGAGTCTTACGAAGATCATGGTCCAACAGTTTCTCTATCTCCTCAACAAAGCCAGATCTCTCCCTTGCCCCCAAAACACACTTATCACTAACTTGCAGACCCTCCTAGCCGCTGGGATCGATATCCAAAGGGAACTCGCTTCGCCTCTCTCTCTCGAACCAGCGCGTAGAGTATTGGTGACTCGCGTTAACTTGAGAATGTTGTCGAATGTAGCCATGCGAGCGAGTGAAGAGCTAAAGATATATTGCGCAGTCGGGGGATGGTCGTGAAGAAGAGCAAGAAAGCAGGCGGTCCGGCGCAGCAAGAGAACAATGGAGACCTCGCGGCCATGGGCGGCACGCTGGAGGACTACTTCAACAGCAAGAAGGCCTACCAGAGCGACCACATGCGCGAGCTCAACAAGGAAGTCACCAAGCACTTGCTCACGGGCTCGGGTGCCAACAACGCTATGGTCATGGACAAGGAGGAGAGTGAAGGAGACGGTGTGAGCTCCACACGCGTTGAGGTCGGCGGGGAAGCGAGTGAAGCAAAGGATGTGGAAGAAGGAGATGCCAAGACCACCCGGGAGGAGGGAAAGGCACTCGAGAACGAGCCGCGGCGAAGGCCGAGCGAGTCGGCAGGCAGCGCGAACGAGTATGAAGACGACTACGAGTCGGACTCGTCTGCGAATGCAGTAGATACAAGCGTCGCTGGGATGACGCTCGGTGATTATCTGCACGCCAAGGGCGACGGCGTCGTCCCGTTGGAGTCCAAGGAGCACGACGTGGATCCAGACGCAAAGCTCGCACCGCCTAAACACGACAAGCTCCCGCAGAAACCCAGTGCCACGAACAAGAAGCCGTTGCCCCCTGCCGTGATCAGCGGTATGTCCCTAGATTACTACTTGGGCGTCTCGTCCGAGGCTGGCGACGACAACGACGACTACAGCTACCACGCCGACAGCAAGTCGCCAACAAAGGGGAAGAAGCACAAACACGGCCATAAGGGTAAGGCCAAAGGACTGCTAGCATCTCTGCCAGCACGACAGCCGCCTCTGCATGACCACTCGGCCCATGACGAGTTTGCGACGCCGTATCAAAAGAGGATGAAAAAGCAACTCAAGCTCAAGCAGCAGCACATGAGCCAAGGCGGCGCCGTCGCCAAGTCAATCTTACTCGGCGACTCACAGTCGAGTTCCCAGCTCTTGATGGCCAAGCACCTTCCGACATCTTCATCTCCATCGACGACGGCAACGCAAAAGGACAAACGGAAGCATAGCACAAGCTCCCAGCACCCACTCCCGAAACTCGGGTCCTCTTCGTCAGCGCACAACTTCGCAAGTGCCGGAAACCACAGGGAGGTCCACTCGGACGACGACGGCGGCGCCAGCGACGGAGGCACTTCAGCGGACGAGAAATTGCCACCGCTACAGCACCAACACCAAGGACACAAGTGAGTGGGACACAATGCTCGTGAATTAGCAGTTTACGGTTCCGGCACGAACGGGCCCTTCTTGCGGAAGTACTCGAGCGCGTGGGCGGCCTTGGTAACGCTGATGTTGTACGCAGGATGGGTGGCCACCAATAGGTTGCTCGAGTCGCCGACGACTACTGCGGCGTCCTGCTTGGTGGTACGGCGTCGCAGCGAGCTGTGGAGACCGTGCTGCGCCACCGAAAGCCCGCTGAGGCAGTAACATGAATGGTAGTGGTCGCGCGGCTTGCCGGGCTTGTCGCGCAGTCCGCCTTCGATCTGCTGGCCGCACAGGAGGATGTACCGCTGCAGCTGCTCGCGGTTGCACTGGTAGATCTGCGAGCCCAGTTTCTGCTCGACGATCTCTTCGAGCAACGCCGGAAGCGCTCCTTGCCAGAAGCTGTAGCAGCCGTCCACGAGCTTGTTCGTGCGGCCTTGGTAGCCGCCTTCGAACGGCATCTGGCGGTTGGTGAGCCAGTGGACGAAGCCCTCGAGGTCCTCGATCTTGTCCATCGCGTCTAGTATCCACAGGGTCGCCACGGCGCAGAACGCGTAGCCACCATGGGCTTCATTGAACGGTTCGCCGGCAAAGCCGCCTTCGTACGTCTGGCAGGAGACAACAAACTCCACAACGCCGCGCGTGAGTTCTTCCGTGAGGATGTTGTACAGACTCGCGATCGAAATCACGCAGTAGGTCACGCGCACGTCGACCTCACCGCCTTCGTGGGCCGAGAACGCGCCCGAGGCGTGGTGCTTGCGGCTCATGAAGAACTTGTACAGCTTCTGTCGGTCCACGGCCTCGAGCGACGCGTCCGAGCCGATGAGCGCGAGCGTGAGACACGACGCGTAGGTCGTGGCCGTGTGGCTGAGCTGGTCCACGCCGCCGCCGAAGCCGCCCGTGTCTTGGTTCCAAAAGTGCGTGAGCGTCTCGAGCGCGCGGCCGAGAAACTCGTCGCTGGGCAGCTCGCCCAGCAGCTCGAGCGCGTGGAGTACCCAGTAGAAGATCCACGGGCGGCTCGCGTCGAGCGAGACAAAGCCCGACGGCAAATGGGAGAGCGCGCGGCTGAGATACGCCGCGTGCTTGGCGCGCAGCAGCTTGGGCTCGAGCGCGTCGTTCGCGAAGCCGCTCTCTTGGAGCTCGCGCTGCTGGTCCGCGGGCAGCAGCTCGAGCGGGAAGAAGAACATGCCGCAGCTCTGCTCGCACTCGTGCTGGTCCGCGAGCGTGCGCGTCGCCACGCCGTCGCTGCGCGCGCGGAAGCGCTGCCGCGCGCGGTAGTCGAGCGAGGACGTCGTCGCCATGGGAAGGGAGAAGGCTCTCGTGAGGAGCAACAATGCAATCGGTGGGGATCAGCAACCACTAGAATAGGGACACTAATATAGTACAATGCGGAGAGATCGTACTGTAGTAGGCATGAGGGGGCCTTTTTATGCGCAACTGGAAATCTCCACAAACGGCTCAGTCGGGTCAATACCCACCACGCGCTTTCAACGATAAGAAAGTTGGGAAAGCATGGTCAAGCGTCGTGGTCGGACACAAAGGAAGCGCATTCTCTGTGGAGATCGACGCCAGCGAGTCGGTGGGTCGGTGGGCGACTTGAAAAAGGCGATCAAGAACAGCAAGGAGAATGATCTCAAGGCGGTCGATGCGAACGGTCTGCAGCTCTTCCTCGCGAGGAACAGGAGCGCGTAGCTCACTGAAAAGCAGGCCAAATCGCCGATGGTTTCAAGTGCTTGGATGTTGCGGGAGCAAAACTGCACCACGTCGGGCTATCTGATGAGCAACTGGGGGTAGTTGATGAAGATGACGAAGCAGCAGGAAATGGTCCTGTGAACGTGTTGGTGGTGGTTTCGAAAGTTGATGAGGACCAATGGGTCGAGCCATCGAGTTTGACAGAATGAGTTCGATCGCAGATACCATGGACATTGACAACTGGCAAGTCAGTGGCATCCAGTCGACATTCGCCACATCGAGCCAAATATTCCCGCGTGGTTTTACGTTCGGAAGGAAATACAGGACTTCTTCGAGATCTTCAACCAGCACACACAAAATAAACTCCACACGTTGTTCGTGGGTTCACTTGGTGCCAAAGACCGTGCTGGTCGTGTTGTTGGCATTCTACATGGCGTTGCGTCAACAGAAACGCGTCGTTTTGTTTCGGAAGCTGACAAGCGGAGAATTCTCCTTACTGTACATGGATGCGAAGAGCGAGCAGTATTGGTGAAAGTGTCCGGCACTCAAGAGCGTCTGGAACTCGAGCCTTAAGGTCATGCGGTATTAGTAGAATGGAGAATCCTCGAGCTGATCGCTTGCTACAGACTGACAATTGGCGATAATGCAAGCGCCAGACATCCACCAACGTAGTAGCTTCATGAACACAAACGGTTTTGGTTTGTTGCGACTTGAGACTATACCATCCGGGGAGCTCGGCATCGTGATGGAGCACCAGAAGCTGCGCACGCGTCTCGGGTTCTTCGGCACGATCTGCTTCTCCAAGAATGTCGAGGAACACATCATGCCAATACCAATAGACAATCATGTCGATGGCCACCGACAGCAAGTGGTGGTTCGTGCCCTGGGCTCCGAGGCGTCTCATCGGCGGCGGATCTTGACGCCGCTGAGGTAGTTGAAGTGTATACTCCGGATACGACTATACTCTCATGTGTATAGGTTGAAGTTGAAGATGCCAGAATCCAAGTGACACGAAAGGGAGCAATGGCGACGACGGAGACCGCGATGGAGCAGCGCGTGGCGGCGCTGGAGACGGAGATGCGCTCGCTGCGGCGCGCGCTGGCGGCGGCGGCGGAGAGCGTGATGCGCGAGCTGGCGCGTGTCGCAGACGGCGACGAGGAAGGACGAGGCGGTCTGGAGAGAGGCGATGGAGAGGAGATTGGTGCCGTCTCGGAAGAAGAAGAAGAGGGTCAAGAGAACGGACAAAGTATGGAGCCGACGACGTCGCAGGAGTCGGTGATGAGTTTCGGTAGCAGCGCGAGTGGCTCGTCGGGCTTGTCGCTGCGGGAGTTTGACCACGTGATCAACGGGGAGCGAGACGGTGGGATTCCTGTAGTGAATGTCGTCCCACCGGCGCCTCGGCGTCCCGTGACCATTCCTTTGACCCACGCGGGCTCTTCATCAACACCGACAGTCGGGAGTAGAGCGCGAGAAGTTATTACATCAAGGATTGAACGCGCCAAGGATGTGGTGGCGTCCCCGCAAGCGTGTACCCTTCCACCACCGCGTCCACTGCCAGTTCAATGCGAACTACCACGCGCACCTTCGAGTACACAAGTGGCTGTGGCGGAATGTGTCCCCGTCCTAGTCTCACCTTTACACAAGGAGGAACCAGTTACAGCCGAGGTATGGAAGGCGCCGGCAGACTTTGAGGTACCGACGAACGTCAGTGTCGCCGTGGCGTGGGAGAAATGGTGCTGTGGAGATCCGAGCCTCCACCTGCCGCCTTTTCGCACCATCACGCACAAGCAAGTCGCGAACAAGGCCATGGTGCGCCGTCTTTCCGACATGCGGTGTGCGATGCAGCCCATCGAAGCGACAGCCAAGGCCCACGGCATGTGGAAGCCGACGCTAACACCCGAAGAGGCCAGAGCCTCATTCATGACCCTACAGGACCACTTGCCATTGTGCTCCATATCTGGTGGGTCACGGAAGAAGCAGATCGCGTGGAGCACGGCGCTCAATACCCTTCGCAAGAAGCGCAAGCTCGACCAAGAATAAATAGGTACAGTCGTCGTTTTCTCAGTTTTAAAGTTCAGGACAGTTTTGAGTTCTCTAAGTGGCTTGAAATTGAGTGGCGAGAACGAGGAACCCGACTTCGCCCACCAGAAGAGACGTCAAATTCCCTGTGGAGGCCAGTCTCAGCACTCGTCTTCAGTCCGATTCTCATCCCTGGATACTGTCACGTCGTGTGCGTGGCAGTGACGAATTCATGCTGACAAGCCCATTGGATCCCAAGTCTCCAGCTCGACGCCAGAGTCCCGGTCTCAAGTGAGTACGCGCGGTGTCGGTGCTTGCGCAAATGTGGGAATCCATCGAATCCTCCGCGCATGAGACGCGACAGGAGATCACAACCGCCAATCGCCGCTGCGAATCGAACCAACGCACCAAGTTGAGTCGAGCTGATTGGACATGACTCAGCCGAAAACGACTTAACACGTTGATGTGGCCCGGCGCTGTCACTTACGAGAAAATAGATACCGCCCATAAACGCGACCGATGGACCGTCGTTGTGCGACTTTGGTTCACTCGAGGTTCAACTAAAGCTGGCAGTCATCTCCCGATCGCGTTCCAGCTCTCTCGGGACCGATTCCGACCTATCCTTCCACTGGAGAGGAAGTCTCTTGAACTTTTGTAGTCTAAGGCCACCGTGGCACCCGCGAAGGTAGACCCCGCGAGCAGCTCATTTTCGAAACTCCGTCCTCGGCACCACCATGGGCGTCTCCCCAGTGCCGTCTCCGCGACCGTCGTACACGTCCGTCGTGACGCCCGATGTGGTCTCGTCTCCTGAACCTGCGACGCCAAGGTCCAAGTTCTGGGAATACTTCTTTGGCATTCCGGGTATTGTCACGGGCGCTGTCATCGGTGTGTTCCTCGGCTGGGGACTGCAGCAGTCGAGTCCGTCGGCCGAGCTCATCTCCTGGATCGGTGTGCCCGGCGATCTCTTCATCCGCGCGATTAAGTGCCTCGTCGCGCCGCTCGTCTTCTGCAGCCTGATCGTTGGCATGGCCGACATGCTCGCCGTGGGCAAGGCTGGCTCCATCGGCTGGCGCACAGGTGTTTGCTACCTCTTCACCTCAGCTGTCTCGAGCTGCGAAGGACTGATCATCGTCGTGATCTTCCGCAACCAGTTTGGCAACAAGGCCAAGGAGGCAGCCACGACCGCGGCCGAGTTCGCGCTGCGATGTGACTCGCCTGGCTACTACCTCAGCCACGTCAACGATACGATTTCTTGTGTCTACGACGCGACGTATAACGCGACCGCCAAGTTTGCGTCGTCGTCTGTGTTCACGGTCACCGACATCAACGGGTATTTTGCGAAATCGTCGTCAGGATTCCTCAAGCGCTCGTTGTCAGCAGCGCTGCAGGGCCAGCTCCAGGCCATGGTTCCGAGCAACATCACGCTTGCGTTCTCCGAGGCGACGCTGCTCTCGATCATCATGTTTGCGATTCCGTTTGGCGTCGCGATCTCACTGCTGCCCCGTGACCAGCGCGTGGTCAGCTCGTTCTTTCGTGAGATCAACACCGTGCTCATGTCCATGGTGCACTGGGTGATCCTCTGCACGCCCATCGCCATCATCTCACTGCTCGCGTCGTCGATCGCAGTGCAGGAGAACCTCAAGTCGCTCGTCACAGACGTTGGCTTGTACGTGTTCTGTGCACTCTTTGCCTTGTTCTTCCACACGTTTGTCTTCTATCCGCTCTGGTTGCGCGCGTTCGTCAAGGGCAACCCGTACTCGTGGATGAAGAAGATGACGCGCGCGCAGATCTTCGCGTTCGGCAGCTCCTCGTCCATGGCCACGCTGCCCGTCGTCATGGACTGCGTCGAGGCCACGGGTATCGTCTCGCGAACTCTTTCTCGTTTCGTACTTGCGCTTGGTGCAACGATCGGAATGGACGGCGCGGCGCTGGTGTACCCGATCTCGATCGTGTTCATGGCCGAGGCCGAAGGGCTCGGTCACCTCATCGGCGGCGTCGAGTATTTTTTGATTGCGCTAGTCGCGACCATCGGCTCGGTTGGCGCTGGCCCCGTGCCCTCGGCCGGGAGCGTGATGACTATCACGATCTGGTCGAGCGTGTTCCCGAGCGTGGCGCTGCCGTCGACGTTCGCCTACGTGATCGCCACCGACTGGTTCATCGACCGCTTCCAGACCGTCGTGAACGTGACGTGCGACACAATCGTGACGCGCATCGTGGCTGAAGTCGTGGGCGAAGCCACGACGCCGGAGCAACAAGAGAAAGAGCGAGAGAGCCTCGTGTCAACCACGCAGAGCCCGAGGCTCAAGGAGCGCCTGAGTGTGACCGCTGATAAACCCCAGGTCTGATTGCCAGCGTGGCGACAACCACGAAATGAGTAACGTACAGTAGAGTCAGGTAGAATGTGTGACGCCTGCATGGTTGCCAATCAATCCCACGGGCGCATCCCTACATCCACGCTGGAAATACGTACCGTATTACTGTACTGGCAGTCACTGAGACCTTGACGTTGAAGTGGTCGACGAGTCTCAGTTCCTGGGAAAGCGAACGACGCACAAAACTGCACGCCAATCGACACCAACTCGCACTCGATGACAAGCAGAAGACACGAGAGATCGAGAGGCAAGAGAACGAGGATCGATGGCCAGGGAGTACCAAGCAATTATAATTTCTATTTATTTCTAATTATATTTCGTCTCACTTGCCGTCCCAGCAAACGATTACAAGGCGCTCTTAGTCGAATCAACTCGAGAGAACGAGCAGAGGGAACTCGACTCGCGACGGCAGCTGAGCTCCAAGATGCGGCTCCGAGCGTGGCGTGTCGGCGACTTCGTTGGCGTCTCCCAATCAGCAGCGCCAATTTCGCCAACGCACCAACGCGTTGGAACGGCGCCAACGGTTGGCTCGCAAAACGACCATCACTCTGCATCGACCAATTAGCAGCGAGAGGAGCCATGTCGTCGACGATCCGTTGGGGCTCCGGCTCTCGACTGAAAAGATCCAATGACTCAGGCGTTGGTTCGCCAACGTTGGCGTGGGCGTTGGCGTTGGTTCCGATGTTGGCAAATTTTTGGTTGGTGTCAAATTGCGTGTTGGTACTTTGTAAATGAGGCGAGAAAACGAGCAATCTGGGATACAAGACACCTGCGTCTGTTCCAGAGCCATTTGGCTGGTGTACATCCTCGTCGGAGACTCTGAATGAGTCTAACCAACTCGCATCTCTCTCTTTCAAAAACACGCCAACAGCGTTTTCCGAATTCGTTGGATTGCGCGACGCCAACGGGTCCACGCCAACAGTTGCTCCGTTCCAATTTTCGTTTTTGTTGGCGTTGCCTTGCGTCCAACTCGTTGGCACTCCGACCTACACTTCATCTCCTCCGTCCACCTCCGTCTCTCTCTCTCTCTCTCTCTCTTCCAAGCCCTTCTTCTCACTCGCAAATCTGCCAGCTCTCGCTCAAGTCCCTTCGCCATGACGTTGCAGTCTCCAGTCTTCGACGTCGTCGAGACGCCCTCGGTCGCCGATCTCGCCAAGAAGAAGCCTCGCTCCAAGTTCGCCGAGGCCTTTTTCGGCGTGCCAGGCATTCTCGCCGGCGCCGTTATCGGCATCTTCCTCGGCTGGGGTCTCCAGAAGGCCGAGCCGTCGGCCGAGCTCATCTCGTGGATCGGAATCCCCGGTGATCTTTTCATCCGAGCGATCAAGTGTCTCGTCACGCCGCTCGTGTTCTCGAGTTTGGTTGTTGGTATGGCTGATATGCTTGCTGTGGGCAAAGCTGGTCGCATCGGCTGGCGCACGGCGCTCGCCTACGGCTTCACGACGGTCGTCGCGAGCTGCGAAGGCATGATCTGGGTGCTCATTTTCCGCGGGTGGTTCGGTAACGAGGCTGAAGAAGAGAGCGCCTCGGTGCCGCAGTTCGCTCTCCAGTGCGACAAGCCAGGCTACTTCCTGAGCCACGTCAACGACACGATCTCGTGTGTGTTTGACGAATCCTTCAACTCGTCAGCGTCGTACTCGCCGTCCTCGGTGTTCAAGGTCACCGACATCAACAAGTCGTTCGCCGTCGCGTCCACGGGATTCGTCAAGCGCTCGCTCACGCAGGCACTGCAGGGCCAGCTCTTCGCGATCGTGCCCAGCAACATCACGCTCGCGTTCTCCGAGGGCACGTTGCTCTCGATCATTACCTTCGCGATCCCGTTTGGCGTTGCGATCTCGCTTCTACCACGTAACCTCACGCTCGTCGCCAACTTCTTCCGGGAGATCAACCAGGTCTTCATGTTCATGATCAAGTGGATCATCCTCTGCACGCCGATCGCCATCATCTCGCTGCTTGCGTCGTCCATCGCCGTGCAGGATGACATGGGTGTGCTCGTCTCTGACGTCGGACTCTACGTGCTGTGCTCACTTTGCTCGCTCTCCTTCCACTCGCTCGTGTTCTACCCAGCATGGCTCAAAGTCTTTGTCCGGTACGAGAACCCGTACAAGTGGCTCGCCAAGATGTCGCGCGCCTATATCTTTGCATTTGGCAGTGCCTCGTCCATGGCGACGCTGCCAGTCGTGATGGATTGCATGGACGCGACGCGTCAGATCACCACGACGCTCTCACGCTTCGTGCTCTCGCTCGGCGCGACCATCGGCATGGACGGCGGCGCGCTTGTCTACCCGATCGCGATCGTCTTCATGGCCGAGGCCGAGGGCATCGGCCACATCGTCGGCAGTGTCGAGTACTTTCTCATCATCATCGTGTCGACCATCGGCTCTGTCGGCGCCGGCCCCGTGCCGGCCTCAGGCATCGTCATGACCATGACGATCTGGAACAGCGTGTTCCCGAGCGTCAAGCTGCCGTCGACGTTCGCGTACATCGTCGCGACCGACTGGTTCCTCGATCGCTTCCAGACGGTCGTGAATGTGGCTTGCGACACGGTCGTGACTCGCATTGTCGCCGAGTTGGTCGGCGAGACCATCGACGAGAACGAGCGCCAGAGTCTCGTCTCGGCCGTCGGTCAGATCACGGACCGCAACCCGGAGCTCAAGGAGACGCTCAGCGTCGACCCGACCAAGAGTGAAGTGTAGAAGTGAAAAGCGTGTGCGTGTGTGGAATTTTTAGTCGGAAGACAAGACAGTGAATGGATACAAAAATCGAGCTCTGATTCATATTCTCATGATTGTACTTCGACAACTGTGTATGGAAAGGGGTGCTGCTGGAACAGGACGAGAGATGAAGACGTCGGTGACGCGACTTTCTTTACGCCTCGTGATGCCGGTGGTGGACGTGATGACGAGAGTCTTGCACTTCAGACTTCGGAATAAAATCGCAAGCTAAGTGTAGCCATATGTACTTTCTCGTGTCCACATTCGATTGAATTGACTAACCAATCAAAATCGACGAACGATCTGGTTTCTGTACAAACCAGATGGTGTTAACAACTCATCACCCGATCTACTACAATAAGATGTCTATTTTTTTCGTGGGATTTTGATTTGATGCGGGCAAAGAATACCAAGCAGTGTATGGATTCCACATAGAGAAAGAAGCTCGCACGCGAGCCATGACGAACACTAACCACCTACAGCGAGACCTTTCTCTAGGCTTGCGTGGTCGAGTTGAGCACTTCGCGAAGCTCCGAGTTGTTGTGGACGATCTCCTCCACGGCAGCCTCGAGGTTCGGGTCGATGGTCTCGCCGACCTGCTCGGCGACGATGCGCGTGACGATCGTGTCGCACGTCACATTGACCGCCGTCTGGAAGCGGTCGAGGAACCAGTCGGTCGCGACGATGAACGCGAACGTCGACGGCAGCGGCACGTTCGGGAAGACACTCTGCCAGATCGTCATGGTCATGACAATGCCCGCAGCAGGCACGGGGCCCGAGCCGACGGCTCCGATCGTGGAGACGAGGATGATGAGAAAGTACTCGACGTTGCCGATGATGCTGCCGATGCCTTCGGCTTCCGCCATGAAGACGATGGCGATCGGGTAGCCGATCGCGGCGCCGTCCATGCCGATGGTCGCGCCAAGCGAGAGCACAAACCGCGAGAGCGTCGGCGTGATGACGCCTGTCGCGTCCATGCATTCCATGACGACTGGGAGCGTGGCCATCGACGAGGCACAGCCCATGGCGAAGACCTGCGCACGGAACATCTTCTTGATCCAGGCGTACGGGTTGCACTTGACGAACGCGCGCAGCAGCAGCGGGTAGAAGATGTAGACGTGGACAGCGAGCGCGATGAGATCGCAAATCACAAAGACACCAACGTCCGAGACGAGCACGCCGAGGTCGGTCTGCACGGCGATCGACGACGCGAGCAGCGAGATAATGGCGATCGGCGTGCACTTGATGATCCACTTGATCATGGTCATGAAGACCATGTTGATCTCACGGAAAAAGTTGCCCACGAGTTTCATGTCGCGCGGCAGCATCGAGATGGCGATGCCGAACGGGATCGAGAACATGATGATTGAGAGCAGCACGCCCTCGGAGAACGCGAGTGTGATGTTGCTCGGAACCATGGCCTGGAGCTGGCCCTGCAGCGCCTGCGTGAGCGAGCGCTTAACAAACTCGGAGCCGCTCGTCGCAAACTTGCCGTTGATGTCCGTGACGACAAACTTGGAGGCCTCCGAAAACGCCGCGGTCTTGTTGTACGCGTCGTCCCATGCACACTGGACCGTGTTGTTGACCTGCGTGAGGAAGTAGCCGGGCTCGTCGCACTGGAGCGCGAACTCGATGGGCTTCTCGGTCGAGTTCTTGACGTCGTTGCCGAACCACGGACGGAAGATGAGCACGGCGATGAGCCCTTCCGTGCAGGCGACGACGGTCGTCGTGAGGTAGAGCAGACCCGTGCGCCAGCCGATGGACCCGGCCTTGCCGACCGCGAGCATATCGGCCATCCCGACGATCAGACTGCAGAAGACTAACGGTGTGACGAGACACTTGATCGCACGGATGAAGAGATCACCAGGCACACCGATCCACGAGACGAGCTCGGCCGACGGCTCGGTCGTCTGGATGCCGTACCCGATGAGGATGCCGAGGATCGCACCGGCGACGATGCCGGGCACGCCGAAGAAGTATTCCCAGAACTTGGACTGCGGCTTGGGGCTCGGACGGGGCACATGGCTGTCCTTGTGGAGATCGGCGGCCGACGGCGTCTCGATGACGTCGTACTTGGGGGATACAGGCGCCATCTGAGGCTGGAGAGAGGGCTTGTGGGGGCCTCGGAAGATTGCAAAGTGAGAGAGAGAGAGAGGAAGGAGAGAAAGAGGAGAAGAGGAGACCAAGGCGAAGGGAGACGTGCCAACGTTGGCGCCCGTAGAATGGAATCCACCAAACACGGCAAAAAGGGGTAGGCGTGGCCCAAAATCAACTCAAACGCACCAAAGGGGGTAGGGATGTCGCACTTGACAACGTGGGAATATGTCGCTTTTTGAGTCAAACTTGAGAGAGCCGGCTTGAAAGAGTGGGATCGACGCCTAACACATCGGTGCAAACTCAGGATCTGGTTGTTAGTCTAGGATGGGGAGAGAGACAGGGCAGTGACTTGGCTTTATGACAGAGAGCTTTGTTGGTGGTGGAGATTTCTGGCGAGTGGACGAGGCGCTCGCCCACTGTGCAAAGCGACGAGGAAGCGCGGGAGGAAACCCCTCTGATTTGGTTCATTGGGCCGTGAGGGAATATGTTCGTGAGGGTCAATTGGGGGGAGGCTCTTGTGTTAAACATTGGTATATGTTAGTTTTAGTATGTGATGTTCACGGTCTGTCGAGAGTCGTGTCGAGTTTGGTCAATTTGAGTCCTTTGCGAGTGTAGAACGATTAATCGATGGAGTTTTTAGTGGAAGGAGGAGGATCCCGTCGAGTAAATACTCAAGGGGGGGTGGACAGGCGCGTCTTTATTAATGTGGCGGTTTTATGTTTATATTGCTCGCCAGCGTGTTTGGTGTGCCTCAAAGTGATCCCATGCGCGTTTTGCACAAACACGGCAGGCGAGCAACACGCCAGCGAAGGGGAAAACATTCGGTTCGTTTCTGTTCTCTTTAGCGGCTGCGAGTCGCCAAGAGGTCCATCTTCCTTCAACGTGCCGATTGGCGATCAAGCCATGTTGTCCCTCGGGTTCATCTCCCTCCCATCATGAGTCATGATTGGCTCGAGTCAAATGCCTTGTCGCTCGACGTCACGTCGCCTCTCCACGCCATGATGGTGAGTCAAACGGCAAAAAGTGCAGGTCTCTCTGATGCGGGCATTGTGATTGTGGGTGGGCGAGCCTCCTGTCGCGGATCTGGTTTAGTGCCGTGGAACTGTGGAGACTGATCGCAGATTCGTGATAAGTCTTCCTGCGTGTTCATGGTTAAAGTAATGGGAGAGCTCATTAGCAGCTATCAGACTCATGGAAGTGAGTAGATACTGAGCAACCAATGTTCACGGTCGCACATTACAAGTCACGGTGGTGTTGTCTGGCGCTGTATCCGCGAGCTCGACGTCGCCAATCTACAAACCAGATCCTTTTCGCGAGCTCAAGCTGACTTCACGCTAGCGACCAACTCGTCCGACCGAGCGTTTTGTCGCCGACGTCTCAGAAAGTCAGGGGGATGCTCAAGCACCATGCAAGGTGATGATTCTCGACGTCAGTTGCGAGTCGCGAAAGCGGAACCGGCTCCCCCCGGGCACAACGTGAACCCAAGTCACGAGCCTCGCCGACTGAGCACCACCAAGCTCGACCCGAACTCGAGGTTGCACTAAAGTGTACGTACCAACTCAAGTCTCCGACGTTGAAGTCGTGTTCATTTTGATTGGTTAGTCGGGGTTTTAGTTTCCATGGTGTGGGACATGTCTGCGGAAGTGGCTTCATTCGGTTGAAGTTCCGGCCTTCCTCCCGATTCCTTGCGAAGCCAAACGATCCTCCCTTCCCTTATCGTCTCTTTGTCTCTCTGTCTTTCTCTCTCTCTCCTTACAAACCAGACACGCCAGCATCTATCAAAATGAGTAGCATTTCCCAGTCTAATGCGAAAGTCAAACCGGTCGCGTCTCCAGCGACTTCTACGCTGCCATCAGTCGTTCCTTGTCGCTGGCGAGCTGTGCCAGCGCCTGTGTCGCAAAGCCTTGTGAGTCGTTCGTGGGTGTCGCACACGTGGGCCAGAAGCCACACGTTACGCAAAAGTCTTGCGCCTCGTGCGAGAGCTTGAAGCGGCACGCCGGGCAGAAGCCCTTGTCGCTCGACGAGTCAACGGGCTCGGCGCTGCGCTTTTTGGGTACCTTGGAAAGATCGTTGCCGAAGGCCTCGAGAAACGCTCGGAAGAAAAAGAGGTGCTCGTGGTCGCGTACAAACACGCCGTGGGTCTGCATCGCATCGTGTTGAGCCTCGTCGAACTCATCCGGCGTGCAGTAGTCGTCAAAGTATCCCATGCGTAGCGCTGTTGTGCCCGATCCTTCTTCGATTGGCTCCTTCCAGCGCCACTGCGAAAAGCTCTCAGGAAACGCCTGGCGCATCACGAGCTTGCCAAAGTTTACGCCAGGGCCTCTCACCGGCACCGGCGTCTGCTCACCGATGAGGTCACATTTCTTAAGCTTCTTCGCGAACGCGAGAACACGCTTGTCCAGGAAAGGCGCAATGACGTCAATGTTGAACGCTCTTGCAAGTGTCGGAGCTGTGAATCCCATCACGTCCATGATCTGGTCGCGGTAGGCGAGCATCTGATCTTCCTCCATGTTGGCGTAGAAGCTGTAGCCGCAGAAAATCTCATCTGCACCGTCGCCAGTGACGATCTGTCGCACTCCCTGCCGGGCTGCCTCTTCAAGGGTCGCGTAGATTACAAGACTGTTGCGCAGCTCCATAGGGTCGCAGGTCACGAGTAACCTGGCGACATTTGTCGCGTTCTGCAAAAGCTGGTCGAGAGACCTTTCGAGGATATGTTGTTTCTTGATCGAAATGCCCTTGAGACGGCCGTAAATCCCTCGTGCGTACTCTGCATCTTTGGCTCTCGGATCCGCTCTGACTGTGAATGCATGCTTGAACTTTAGAATAGGACGTGCGCCCCCAGTCTTGTCGAGTGAGAAAGCACCATCTCCAAGCTCACATTGCCAAGGCTGTGCGCTCGCCTCTGCGATAATCGATGTGTCGAGTCCTCCACTCAGTGAGATCGCATCAACGCCGTCCGGATACGGCTTTGTCCATCCTTGAAGCACTTTCTGAAACAGTTGACGAAACTCGATTGCAGCTTTGGATGGTCCTTCACGGAGGTAATCTGTGTAAATATTCCGTTGCTTGGCCTTGACAACCTTGGCCAGATACTTGAGATCCTTGGTATAGTGGTACAAAATTTGGTCGTTGGTATACATCATCGGATGGTTCGGCGCTATCGTGATCCGGGGCATGACCCATTTTTTCCATGCATCGGGAAGGATCTGCGGCAGCTTGTCTTTTGTGACCTGACCTAGAGCCTCGTCCATTTGCGCAGCGAGAATTAAATGCATCTCTTCGTCATGGTTACATTCGGCCGGTTGGTGAAGAAGCTCGCTGTCTTCATCACCCTCCTCTTCTTTTTCTGGCTCTTCTGGTATGCCTTCCAACGGGAAGACCATCGCACACCGGAACGCGAGCCAAGGACCGAGCACAGGGTGGAGACAGATCTGCGACGGCTACACAAATAGTGTCAGTTACACCAATCGAACCCTCAAGCAGCTTCCGCTTTTTCTTACAGCACATCGCGAGACAGCGCGGGCCGCAACCGCCATTTTCTGCGCGAGAATCATTTTACCGGGTTCAGTATCTGCTACCCAATACGTCTGCCGCACAGAAATACACCCATTAATCCAGGTTTCGAATCTCTGACGAAGGAATCCAAGTCTTACCTGAGCTGGAGGAGTAATCTCCTCGGCCTCGCACGCAGCGAGGGCATTGGCCACGCTCTGCTGGATGTAGCGGTCGATCGGGTCCGCGAGCACGCGGCCTTCGCTCTCGAGTTCCTCGGCCACGTGCTTCAGAAACGGTTCCCAGATCGCACGCGAGTTGCCCACGAGCACCATTAGATGGGACTGCAGCGGCGGTGCATCACCGTCGGCTGGCGTGGGCGTTGGAAGCGTGAAGCGTGAGAGATCCGAGGCCGCCGTGGTGTCGTTCGCTAGGAAAGCGTTGTAGCGCTCGAGCGTGAGCGGGATGATGACGTCTAGTCCACTGCAGAGCGATCGTTAGCCAACAACAAGACGAGCCGTTGAGGAGCTACGGCGACTGGCGAAAGAGCACGCACGCGGGGGAGAGCGATCGGCGCAGGAACGCGACGACGCGCTTGGCGGGCGAGCCCATGGTGCCGCTCGTCACTGCATCCACGTCACTCGCTCGCTTCTTCTTCAGGGACTCAGAACCAGAAGGGGTGGTCTTGTTGGACTCAGATTTTCGACTGAAACGTACTGATCTAAGTTGCGCGAATGCAGCCATCTTATTGCTCGTCGCCGAGCTTGCGCTTCTTGCGGAGAGCGTTGAGTGCCGTGCTCCACGCGATCTGCTTCTTCCGTGACCCACCGGATATGGAGCACAATGGCAAGTGGTCCTGTAGGGCCATGAATGAAGCCCTGGCCTCTTCGGGTGTTAGCGTCGGCTTCCACATGCCGTGGGCCTTGGCTGTCGCTTCGATGGGCTGCATCGCACACCGCATGTCGGAAAGACGGCGCACCATGGCCTTGTTCGCGACTTGCTTGTGCGTGATGGTGCGAAAAGGCGGCAGGTGGAGGCTCGGATCTCCACAGCACCATTTCTCCCACGCCACGGCGACACTGACGTTCGTCGGTACCTCAAAGTCTGCCGGCGCCTTCCATACCTCGGCTGTAACTGGTTCCTCCTTGTGTAAAGGTGAGACTAGGACGGGGACACATTCCGCCACAGCCACTTGTGTACTCGAAGGTGCGCGTGGTAGTTCGCATTGAACTGGCAGTGGACGCGGTGGTGGAAGGGTACACGCTTGCGGGGACGCCACCACATCCTTGGCGCGTTCAATCCTTGATGTAATAACTTCTCGCGCTCTACTCCCGACTGTCGGTGTTGATGAAGAGCCCGCGTGGGTCAAAGGAATGGTCACGGGACGCCGAGGCGCCGGTGGGACGACATTCACTACAGGAATCCCACCGTCTCGCTCCCCGTTGATCACGTGGTCAAACTCCCGCAGCGACAAGCCCGACGAGCCACTCGCGCTGCTACCGAAACTCATCACCGACTCCTGCGACGTCGTCGGCTCCATACTTTGTCCGTTCTCTTGACCCTCTTCTTCTTCTTCCGAGACGGCACCAATCTCCTCTCCATCGCCTCTCTCCAGACCGCCTCGTCCTTCCTCGTCGCCGTCTGCGACACGCGCCAGCTCGCGCATCACGCTCTCCGCCGCCGCCGCCAGCGCGCGCCGCAGCGAGCGCATCTCCGTCTCCAGCGCCGCCACGCGCTGCTCCATCGCGGTCTCCGTCGTCGCCATTGCTCCCTTTCGTGTCACTTGGATTCTGGCATCTTCAACTTCAACCTATACACATGAGAGTATAGTCGTATCCGGAGTATACACTTCAACTACCTCAGCGGCGTCAAGATCCGCCGCCGATGAGACGCCTCGGAGCCCAGGGCACGAACCACCACTTGCTGTCGGTGGCCATCGACATGATTGTCTATTGGTATTGGCATGATGTGTTCCTCGACATTCTTGGAGAAGCAGATCGTGCCGAAGAACCCGAGACGCGTGCGCAGCTTCTGGTGCTCCATCACGATGCCGTGCTCGACGTAGCGCGACGGTCGCAAGAACTGCTTCTCTCGCATGTTCGTCTCCATCGAATAACTGGACCGAATGAGGCTGCGTGCTCGGATGGGCAGGTCAAGCAGCGTCTCGATCGGGAGACGCTTGTACGAACTAGAGGTCACGCGAAGTGAACCCTCTTCCTCTGTTGGGTGAGGAAATACAGCGCGGTGGTCAAGATGGATACCAGAATGGGACCGACGCAACTGAAGGTAGATCAGGCGCACGATTGCCACAGTGACGTTGCCAACGAGACTCCATGCGACGATAGAGGCGAGTGGTCCATAGACAAGGGTGAGGATCTCCGATGGCGTGGTCTGTCGCGTGTCGTGGAGATCAGCAAAGCCGTTCCCGAAGGCGAAATAGCTGGGGAAGCTAGTTGCATCAGTCGTGCGCTGCCCATCGACAGCGTACTTGGTGCTGCCGATCGCGAAGATAGAGTTGCGCTGGATGTAAGCAACCAAGCATGTGATCGCACCGACTTCGTACACGGTCACGTATGTTCTTGAAGTGATAGAGTAGGCTAAGCTTTCACCCACGTGCACAAACATGTTCCAAGAAATGTTGGTCAGAATGAGTGGAACGACCCAGACTCGAAGAGTGGATAAGTAGGCCTGCAGCTTACCGGACCGGCGTTCGGTCCACGTCCAAATGATGCTGTTCGGGAGCACGATCATCCAGGAGATCAGTTGAGAAGCGAGCATGAGCAACGCAATAGGGATACTGCGGAACAGCGGGCACGTGAGGACAGCCTTGTAGTCATCCAGCGCGAAAAGCCTCTCGTCGGTTCCCCTTCCACCCTTAGGATCGAACAAATCTTGCATGAATGGCCATAGAACAAGCTTCATGATCTCAACTGCTCCTGCCATCGACGCGAGCAGCAGCACAATGTCGATCGCAATTGTGAGCATGTAAAGCAATCCAAACGATGAAAAGTTGACGAGCGTCTTGTATTCAAGCACCCAGGAAGTCGCTGATTCCGTGACAGAGAATAGAGACCACGAGTTTTGGCGGATCACGAACGAGATGCCCATAAACTGGAGTGCATCGGTTGTTAGGAAAGCTTTGTTCTGATGGAGACTCGCGTACTCAGTTGCAAAGTGACCAACGATGGCTGCTTCAAATCGGTTCGCACTTCCACACCCAAACAGGCTGGACGTGTAATGGCCAGAGCCCTCGTAGGCGAATCCTTCGACGCACGTTAAGCGACAAAGCTGCGGGCCAGCGCGTGAGATCAAGTCAAGCATGGACAACAGCTCGCTCTCAGCCTCGCTGTCGGGGACGACAGTTCGTGGACGTGTTGCCTTAAAGTCGATGAACTTGTAAGCCGCACTGGATTGTGAAGGGTGCAGCAGTTGTGCTTGCGTCTCGGCAATGCTGTAGCGCTCGGCAAGTCCTTTGACAAGTGGTGATCGGCAAATCACGGGCTTCCGGTCATTTCTGAGAAGACGACACGCGGCCCACGCTGATGAGTCTGCCCGTCCAGACGCAGACATTACGAGCCGCGGAATAATAATATTGTGTGCTGGCAGGCCGACGGAGCAGTTGGTCCCCATCGCAGTAAGGAAGAAGCTTGAGTCGGCAATCGGATGAATGTCGTCACATATGGCGAGGAATGAACTCCAACCAGACGCTCGCGGTAGCGTCCCACCGACCATCGTCGAGGATCGGTTGAAGACAGTCGAAGCGACCTTAGCGAGCGAGGTTTCGCTTTGGAGTCGTTGTGTTGAGATGGCAGTGAACGAGATGCTGTCGCTCGGGCCGATCCACTGGGTCTTGAACCAGAGATCGCGCAGATCCAGCGCGGACATCGCCACGACCACGCAGACGTCGGCAGCGAGTGTCAATGCGAGCCATCGCTTGGAGCTCAAGCGGTGTGTTGGTGCGGCCATCGCATCCCCTCTTCGCGACGCTTGAAGATCCATGAAGCCATCTATCTTCAATACTACCTCAGGGGTATTACTAGCGCTCTTGTTGCCATGCCACTCAAAGGGAAATCTCCCATACAAAAACCAAGTGATGAAGACTCCCGACGCGGACATGGCGGCGCGGCTCGCGCACGTGGAGGCCATGGTCACGCAGCTCGCGGCGGCCGTGGACGACATGGCCGAGGCGGTCGCGGTGCGCGTGGTCGCAGCCGTCGAGGACGCGCGGCCGATCGTGCTCACGCAGGCGCAGCTGCAAGCGGCGATCAAGGCGGCCATGGAGGCGAGTGGCAAGCGAGACGACTTGGCGGACGACGCAGAGGTGCAGCCTACGCCTCCGGCAGTCGTAGCGACCGCACAGGTGGCCAAGCTCTCGCCTGCGCCGCGACGACCGAAGACGGTAAACCCCAAGGCGACTGCACTGCCGCCACCGCCGCAGATGGACTTCAACTTGCCGTCGCCGTCGTCGCTGACCCTCGCGATGCTCGACACGCCACGGATCCAAGCATGGCCAGCACCACCGGCAGCAGTACCACCGCCCCCGGCTGCGGTCCGTGAACCTATCGCCCCGCCACGTTCAAAGCCGACTACGCAGTCGCAGGCTGTTGCACCGCCACAGAGTTCCGTCATGGATGGACGGCTGTATCTGTGGGGCAACGCGTGGCACCATCTCCCAGAAGACTACGAGTTCCCTAAGGAATCGATTGAGGTCATGTGGCGCCAGTGGTGCTGTGGTGTCCCGGAGAAGAGCTACAGGCCGCTACGGGAGATCCAAGCGAGCGACATTGCGACCACGAACAACCGCAAGAGGCTCTCGGACCTGAAATTTTTGATGAAGTACATTGAGCAGTTGCTCCAAGAGCGAGGCGTGTGGAAAGATTGCCCAAGCACGATCGAGGCCGACCAAATGCTCCTTGCTGTCCGCGACATGCTTCCGTTTACTCCCACAAACGCCAAGAATGGCCTGAAACGAGAGATCGAGGATCTCAAGTGGCACTCAGCCGTGACTTTACTCCGCGGCTTCAACAAGAAGGCCCGGACGGAGTAGTGAACAATTTACGCGTCAATTGGTCGAGTTATGTGGTAGACTAGCAATCTAGGATCAGAGTTCTAGGGATTAACGACGCCCTACATGGGTAGAAGATGAGTATTCTCAGTTTCTTGCGCTTTCTCGCGCGAGCGTTGGACGGCAAGCTTGGCTTCTTGCACCCAGTTGGTCTTGAAATACGCGGGGTAGAATCCGACAAACGACGTCACCACATAGCCTAAAGTCATTCCACCCCAGATACCGAGGAGTGACTTGCGGCCCTGACAGAGCCCGAAGAAATAAGCCATCGGCACACCGACACACCAAGATCCGACGATAAAAGCGACCATAATTGGCACTGAGCGCGTCTGAGCTTCCAGCACAATCTGCAAAGAGTGATTAGAACATGGATATGACCAGCCTGTGAGTACAAGACAAGTCTTACCATCGCGTAGCAAAAGAATGCGAGAAACGCATATCCTGTGGCTGCTAGTGATCCGATTTGCTCGAAGTTGAGGATCACTTCTGGGTCGTCAGAAAAAAGCCGTCCGATCCGGGTCTGCATGGTGATAATCGCTGTCGAGTTCGCGACGGCAATGACTCCGATGCACACGCCAGCGATGTGAGCGACAGCTCGTGCGAGGTACGCGCGACCAGCACCCAAGTGCTTTGCGATGATCGTGATCGAAGCGTCAAGCAGTCCGTAGATAGGACTCGTGGCGAAGAAGAACAGCTCCATCATCGAGTTGTGTGTGCCCAGTTGCACCTCGCCGATCGATGCCGCGAAAAGCGCCATCGTTTGAAGCTGCGTGTTCTCGAACAGATTCCCAGCAGCCAACGGAAACCCAACGGTCACGAGAGTTTGTAAGTTCTTGGCACTCATAGAGTTACGAGTCCAGACCCATGGGCACTTGCGGTCATACCTCTTGTGCACGTGCATATAGTAGTAGTAGCCCACAAGACGCAGCCACATGGTGATCCCTGTGCCAAGTGCACAACCGACGAAGCCGAGTTTTGGAAGCCCCAACGTCCCGTATGTCAGTCCCAACGAGAGCATGACATTGATCACGACTGTGGCAGCATTGATCGCTGTGGTCGGAAGCACGATCTGTTGCGACTGGTAAAAGCTCGAGAGCACCTGGAACATGCTGCGCGGCCACATGCCGAGGATCCAGATGCGGCAGTAGACTCTCGCGTACGCTGCGACTTGCTCTTTCACGCCGACCAGCACGAGCAGCTCGCCGAGGTTCCACCAGAGCAGCGCCACGGGCACGCACATGACCGTGAGCATCGTGGCCGTGAGCTGTCCGTACTGACCCAGCAAGTGGTAGTTCTTGGCGCCAAAGGCCTGCGAGCAGAGCGCGTTCATGCCGGCGTTGAAGCCCTGCATGAAGACGAGCGTGGAAAAGTCCATGGACATTTGCGAGTACGCGACGGCCGCGAGCTGGTCGACGCCCAGGTGGCCGATGATGCTGAGCTCCGTGAGCGAGATGGCGAAGAAGCAGTACGTGGAGAGCGTGCTGGGCAGCGCCAGCGCCATGAGCGCGCGGAACTCGCCGTAGTACTGCGACCGCGAGGCGATCGGGACCATCGTGGCGGCGTCTTCAGTAGTGAACCCTGACTCATGCCCTCGAAGAGATACGCCCCCATTTCGGGTCGGTCCGTTTCAGGCATCCCGGTCACAATGTATTCGGTGTATACCGTATACTCCATATCTCATCTCTATCCGGCTATACGTCTCGTTTTGGATCGGACGGAACGTCCGGATACCGATCAGGGTATACTCGATGAACCCAAAAACCCACTGATTTAAGGGTGGGAAGAAAGGGGAGGGATGAACTGCTGTGAGGTCGTCAACGTCGCGACAAGCAGCAGTCGAGCAACAGCAGACGAGAGCGAGATGGCGTCGGCGGCGCGCGGCGGTTGGGAGCGCGTGCGCGACTCCCACGGCCGCGTCTTCTACGTGAACCACGCTACCCGGGAGGTGCGGTCTCGTCGTCTAATTCGCTCTACTTGTCGAGATACAGTCCGCGAAAGATTCTGATATTTGTTCTCGTTTGCCTTGCAGACGTCGTGGCACTTGCCCACGCACGAGCCACTGCCGCCAGGATGGCAAGAGATGAAGGACTCGGAAGGCCGCGTCTACTTTGTGGACCACAACACGCGCACGACCACGTGGGTGGATCCGCGCGTGGCGGCGCAGAACGGCAACGCTGC
Organism: Pythium myriotylum; assembly: GCA_023091665.1. Taxonomy (NCBI): domain Eukaryota; phylum Oomycota; class Peronosporomycetes; order Pythiales; family Pythiaceae; genus Pythium; species Pythium myriotylum. The sequence goes on from JALJCQ010000004.1 coordinate 342,975, forward strand.
GAATGGGGCTGCTCGTGCGACTGCAGTGCAGGACAATGGCGTGCGCGCCAAGCCGCAGAGCACGGCCAAGTACGAAGGTCTGGGTCGAATCGGCGGCGCGCCGGCCTCGGTAGCCACCTACGACCAAGAGGAGAACGTGCTCGAGGATTCAACGCTGACCATCGGTCTCCCCACGGGGCTGCGCGACACGGCCCATGACGCGAGCGTGTTCGAGGATATCGAGGAGGAGATGACCGCACGTCAGCTCTCAGAGGACGAGGAGTCAGATCTGGAGATGCCGAGTTCCGCAGGCGACAGTGATATATTGGTGCCGGCCGAGCCCATGTCGTCCATGGAGCCATTTGTGCCACGCAAATACTTTGCGCCGTTGGTCGCGCCCGAAGATTCGACCACGACATGCACGCACTGTAACACCAAGTTTGGCGTGCTGCGACGACGGGTATGGGTGGAGAATTGCTGGTTGGGCTGGATGGAGACTGAGATGTTTGGTATGCATAGCACCACTGCCGACTCTGCGGTCTGATCTTCTGTGCTGAGTGCACATCAAACCGAGCGGTGTTGCCGCTCGTCGGGCCGCAGTACGAGCAGAAGGTGCCAGTTTGCACCCGGTGCAACCGCAACGCTGTGGCGGGTGACTTCCACAGCATTGTCGGATTGCGTCGCCTGCTCACGGATGAGACCAGTCGCCCCGTTGATGTGAGTTCAGCTTTTGACACGGATGTGGCGTGCAGATATAGTGACAACTTACCTCTTCCTTCAACTAGAAACGGGACCAAATGATGCAGCTGGCGTCAGCTCTCAAGATTGGACGAGAAGAGACATCAAGCGGCATGGGACTGCATCGCATCGCACAGCTGAACGATGTTGACGCTGCCGGCGGCATTGGTTCTTTTTGTGAACTGCTTGCAACTGATAACGAAGATCTGCAGAAGGCAGCACTGGAGATGCTCACGAGTTTAATGGCACTGGAGAACAGCGCGGGCAACGAAATCGCTGCTGGGGAGGCGTTTGCTCAAGCTGGGACGTGCACAGTGTTAGTTAAGCTCATGGGAAGTCGCTTTGTTGAGCTGCAGCACGGCGCTCCGCTACGGCCTGAGGTGGAAAAGAGAGCGCTGCGCCTTTTCTTCCATGTAAGCAAATCGAAGTCGTGTCAGAATGTCCTTCGTGCTGCAGGTGCTGGCAAGCGACTGCGCGAAATGCTTGCCTCAGACTCTCTCACTCCTCTTGATATTCGAATCGAAGCTGCTCGGTGCCTCAAGAAATTCGTAACAGAGAATTTTGAAAATACGCTTGAGCTCGCTCAACAGGGAGGCATCCAGCTCATGTGTCGTCTTGTTGGCGAGTTTCAAGACCTGCGATCAAACAGCGTCTTCGGGGCTAGTCGTGATGACGTGGCGGCAGCTGCATTTGCAGCAGAAGACACCTTCAACACTGCTCTTGACGCGATCCTCAGTACGTTGTGTGAATGTCTCCATCTCATGGACATGCAACGATCCACGAGCATGGCGGCCATTGAGACGGGTGCCTCGCAGATTCCGCTCGATTCAATCCCGTCCTTCATTTCAGTCGTTCAGAAAAGTGATCATCGTGCCCGGATGCTGGCATTCCAAGTGTTGCTACTCGTGTCGCAAGAGCTGTCATTTGTCTCATCGATGGAACATCTGAAAGAGTTCATCAAGGAGCTTATGATCCTTATGGAGTTTGAGGATGATTGCGCGATTGCCTCTGAGATTATGTTTTCTGTGTGCTCGACATGGACATCATCTCCAGGCACAGACAATACTTTGCTGAAGTACATGCATGAACAAGGGGTTCTCGACATGGTCGCGACCAAGTTGAAGGCCTGCGTCGTTGGCCCGAACCAGTTCGCCGGTGAGGTTAACTTTCAGAAGAGCCTTATTGGCATTATCAAGTGCTTCACCGACAATTCGAACGAGGAGTTCATTGAAGTGATCGAAGCTTCAGAATGCGTTCCAGCAATCTCTGCGTTCCTACTCTCTAAGAAGTCCACGCTTATTCCGTTCGCTGCGCAAGCTTTGATGAACATTTGTGAGTTCAAGCCGGCACTCTTCGGCACACTCGCGGATGATCGCAATGCATGCGAGTTCTTTCAGAGACTGTTGCAGACTCCACCAGATGAGAATCGCATGTCTGGTCTTCGTTTCTTCAATGCGCTCGTCGAAAGCGGGCGCGTAATTCCAGTTGGTGTTCTCGACACTTTGTTTGTGCTAGCGTTTGGACGTGAGGCTCGACTTCGGGCCGGAAGTTTAAGTTTGTTGGGAGACATTACTGAAATCAAGTCGACGGAAGATCTTGCCCGCCCGCTGCCTGAATCGACGGTGCCAGAACGCGTTCAGCTTATTGAGCGCTTCCGAGAACTTGTTGCAAGTGCGGCCAACTTCCCGCTTCTGATGGATCTTGCCAGTTCGCCGGGCACAGATGACGCATCCCGAGCTGAGGCACTGAAGTGTCTTCGCGTATCTTTCGATGGTGGCCTCGACATTGTGTCACGTATGATCGACCAAGGTCTTCTTCGTGGCTTCAGCTCGTGCTTGAGACGTTGGACGGATTCATCAAAAACACTGGATGAGTCCATGAAGCGTACGAGCTACGCTGTTCTCCAGCTGCTTCATGTCGTGCTCAAGAGTTCTGTCTCACACGTGGCGAATCTGATCGGAGATGACGTGCAAGCTGTGGTAAACGCAGTCACTGAGTATCTTGTTGTGGCCCCGCAAAGCGAAGATCGTCTGGCTGCTGGCATCGGTATTGTCCGCGTCTTCATTGGGCATCGCGTGTGGAAAGATTGCTTTTTGTCGGAATACGCCGTGGATTCGGACACCACAGGACTCGAATTTGTACATACGCTCGTCCAGTTCTTCCCTGGCTTTGCGATTGCTGCTTCTGCAGTGGATGAGGATGGAAATCCGAAGGATGAACGTGCCTATCAAGTCTTTGAAGACTGCTTTGTAGTCTTGGAAGAGCTGATCCAAGAGATCTCGAATCCCTCAATCGCGAACATGATAATCAGCGCGGGTGTCCACGTTGCCCTACTTCAATTGCTTCAGCGCCACGATAGTCTATCACTCTCCACCACTATTCGAATCATTGACCTCCTGAAGGTGCTCACTCAGAACCGCCGCATTCGATTGTTAGTGCTGGAGGCGGGACAATCGCTCGGCGCACTAGTGCAAGTCTATGAGGACCTGAATGCGCGATACGATTCGCTTGAGCCAGCTCAGCAGAACATAGCTCGCCTCTCTGGTCTCGTAATCGTGAATCTGTCTACTGATCCGCTGGAGTTCCGAAAGATTTTGTACGATCACCGGTCTGTTCTCCCACGGGCAATCATCGAGAACGTCCTCTCGTCTACAGGAGAGGTTTCTCAAATTGCCGAAGAAGTTGTATCAAACCTGGTCGACTCGGATTTCGCTACGTGCCCCCTGTGGTTCGATATGGTCGAGAGTGGTGACATCGAGCGTCTTTTCCGCGTCATGGTCGTTGCACAAAGATCTCATGTCCGTGTTACTGTGGCACGTAAACTGACCGAGGTCATCTTCTCCGACCCATCCAAGTTCGTCGACGGACTCAACGAGATGGAACGAAGTACTCTCGTGTCAGTCCTCACAGACTTTCTCGTCGAGGATGACGCGAGAACATCGGTTGTAGGAGTGCTTGCACTCGCACTACTGCTATCAAGTGGTCAGACTTTGGATGCCACACAAATGGAGCGCATTGCCGTTGACGGGGCTACTTCGCTGGTCTACTGGATGCAAAAAGGCACAGAGCGGCATCAGGAGAATGCCGTGATAATTCTTCATGATGGTGTGAGCGAGGATATGAGGAAGAAATTTTTCGATCAACTGAAGCGATCTGATTCGCAACGGGATGTGACATTCCTGACTGCGATGGGTCAGCAAATTGTCGACATTAAGATTTCAGCGAATGCCAGTGGAGTGTTCAAGCGTTGTGACCTGCTCACTGGGTTCCTAGCAACTGTAGACTCTTCTGCTCTCCCACCCGATGCGCGAGAGTTGCTTGTAGAGATCACTGAGTACCTTTTGAGTCTTCTCCGACCGAAGGCTCGTCCCGATCTCAAGTTCTTGCCACCGATTTTCGAGTTCCTGATTAGCCAGGCTCGCATCAAGGAACTTGGTGCTCGCCTAGTCAAGAAAGGTGCAATCGAAACGGTGATGAAGCTGATTGAAGAACAGCCAGCTACTGATTCGGGACAAGAAATGAGTAATGAGGAAGTGACTCTGAGGACGAAGATCCGCTCGGACGCAAAATTGCTTATCTCGATGCTTTTCGAGTATGATATTCAGCGTGTCGTCGCGACTAACGGTGTGAACACGCTCCTCTCACTGATCACACAAACGAGTGATAATCCAACGGTCGAGGAGATGCAGAACTCCCTTGATCTATTCGAGTCGATTCTTGGGTGCTCTGTGGACGGTAAGAAAGCATTGATGGAAAGTGACGCATTCATTGCGTGCCTGGAGCGAGCTCTCAAGCAATTCGTGAGTGACGTCTTGGAAGCATCGCCAGATGAAAGCACCGACCTTGCCAAGTTGGACGTTATCGCACGTATTTGTGCGTTAGTGTTCGATCTATCTAGTGTGCACAGCGCGCGCGAGCAGATTCTTCAGACGTCAACGCTTCTACAACCGACGTTAAACTTCCTCAACTGGTTCACGCTCATAAGTAGCCCTCCCAGCGACGACAGTGAGATCAAGCCAAATCAATCAACGCTTTCAGATTCGACCGTGAAGAAGTACGAGCATTTGGTAGTCGCGGGTGTGCAGTTCCTGGAGTGCGCGGTGGTATCACTGGAAGATTGTGCAGTGATTTCAGACGAAGGTGAACGAACAACCATACGATCAGGCATTTTTGAGTTGCACAAGCGTGTTATGCGTGCATTCCCCACTCAAGGTTCAGTCGAATTGTTCGTGCTGGTCTGTGAAGGACTCACAACCATGTATCAGAACGCTCGAGTTATCGCAGCTGCATCACAAGCTGGTTTGCTGGATGACTATGAAGAGTTACTCAAAACCCATGGCATCGCAGCGCCAACCTCGTCAGCATTCTCGATCGAAGCGATGGCCGCATTGGTAGAAACAGCAAGTGAGTATCGTCAATCGACGAAGATCGGCGACGGATCACCAGACATCCCAGCTTGGTTGCTCGACTTGGGACTGTACGTAGTAGTCGGGGTCGTTGAGTTCGACGCACCTGCCGACTTGTTTGCATCGCTCTCTGTACTTCGTCAAGCCTGTTCGAATGCAGTTTCACGCTCTCACGTTTACCAGCACGAACAGTTCCAGATATTGTCGACTACACTGTCGCAGCTGGCCTCGCAACCGGCTTTCCGGCCTTATCGTTCGTTGGCTCGTAGAATATTGGCTCTGCTAGGAGTCGATCGTGCGACCTCGCAGTCGTCACCATCTGTGGCTGACCGTCGGTCGGTGAGCAGTGCAACGAGCACTAGCTCCGCAGTGTACTCTGTCCGTTGCCTTAACTGCTCCGAGCCAGTCACGATTCCTCTCGGGCGTAATCCAACCAATACTGCCTGTCGCACATGTGGACGATTCGCTGGGCAACAAGAGAGTGAGCGATCGCAGTCTGTGGGTGAAAGCAATCTTCAGTCGCCTGCAGTCCAGACTGAGGTCGAGCCGGAGACAATGCCGTATCCATGCGGCAACTGCAGCCGTATTCTGTACGTTCCTGCAGGCATCGAACCAGCTGAGATAACTTGCCCACACTGCCGCTCGTCTCCCGTCGTGTCGACGAAGCCACCAACCCGACGAAGCCTGTCTCCGTCATTCATGGATCGCCGGGGATCAGCTGAAGAAAAGGCTGATGGAGCGGGAACTCAACTAATCCGTACGATCCAACCCCCTCCATCCAGCATGGACATCAAGGACACGAAAATGGTGACTTGCGGTCACTGCAGTAAACACCTGATCGTAAAGAGCACTGCAACTGCTGTCAAGTGTCCGCAGTGCCAAGGAGTCTCCAAGCTTTCAACCAACACGAGTAAGTGGCCTTAAGGATTCGGTGTTATTGCGAGGTAAGATGGACTCACTGATCGCTTATGATGGCTCCGCAGCGCAAGAAGTTATGCGCTGCCAGAACTGCAGCACTCTCCTCAGCCTTCCGGCAGGAGCCAAGGCCTACAAGTGCATGAAATGTCTCCACACAACTCGTTTGTCGTGATTCCCGAGCGAAGGAAATGTTCGGAGATACACAGAGAAAAAGACACGTGAGGTATGACTGTTTAGATGTGCAAAGTGGGCAGTTACCCTCATAGATATATTTTGTCTTTTTGGGCCACTGTATTGATTGGAGGCAGACGATGCCACATTGTTATGCTAACTTGTTGTGTCTCCTTCACGTCATCGAGTCCATGAGTCTGAGCAAGTCGTCATCGTCTCGCTTGCTCTCTCCCTTGACCTCATCCCCGTCATCAAACTCGTCACGAAGCACATCAGTCTCTTTACGGTCGCTCGTTGCATCAATCCAAATCGTTGGAACTTGCTTGTCATCATCGTCTTCGTCAGCTTTGGATCGAGAAGTGTCGTCAGGGAAAAGATTGATCTTGAAGGACCGATCGTCGGTGTCTTTAGTGGACGCTCCCAGCAAATCCGCCAGCAAGTTTAGTCCGTCGCTCGCCGTCGCCTTGAAAGCTTTGTGAGGCTTCCTTTCGCCTGGCCCGTGGGCACCGTTGCGTTTCGCTCCGGCGACTACGTCTTTTGTTGACTTGCCCGGGAGACTCAAGCCTTTGGCGTCGGCCTCATACATATTTAGTCCGAGTTGTGTGACCCTCTGGTCGCTATCCGAGACAGGAGTATCGGGTGCTTCAATTGAGTCTTCTGCCGTGGCTATCGCAAACTTCTCTTCCTCCTCGACATTACCCTCATCATCAAAGTAACGCACCGTGCCTGGCACGCGCCCGCCAGTCGCCGTGAGTCCGTCGTACTTGATTGACAGTGTACCGTCCATGCCCTGGATACCATTTTGCAAAAAGAGCGACACTTTGATTCGTGTATCTTGGAAGAAGCGACACAGGTACTGCTTGACCAAGTAAAACTCGGCGGCGCTGAGGCTGCCGTAGGTTTGTGACGTGAGCAGAATGGTCTCATCGATGAGCCGCTTGACGTCGTCGCTATCGATGAGCGCCTTGGTCGTAGACAAATGGTTCATCGTCACATGAAGCAGTTCATCGGCCGACGAACACGAGAGGACTTGAAACTTGAAGCCCATGCGCATGAGATCGTAAAGCTTGTCCATGCTGTTGGTGTTGAGTCGCATGATGGAAGAATGTGCAAGGCGGTCGAAGATCTGGCGCGTCGACAGATTCGAGTACATGTGATGCGGCTTAAAGAGCTCGGCCATGAACTTTTCATTGTGCATGGTCTTGAGAATGTCTTCAAGTACCTTGGAGCTCTTGTCGCGTGGGATGTTCTGTGCCTTTAGTCGCTGATCAAGTACGTAGACCATTTCGGCGCCCATATTGATCACCAAGAGCGGCATCACGAGCAGCGGGCCGGCCATGGTTGTTCCTGCCTTCTTCGTCGCTTGCGATCTTGAAAGGTTGCGCTCGCGTCTGTCCAGGGTCCCCGACGGTTCCAATCCATAACCGGTTTCGACGGTTCGTCGGTGTAGACAAGTACGTGTGACGTGTGGCGTGATGAAGTAGTTAGCGTCCATTCAAGTCATCGAGTCCATGAGTCGCAGCAGATCGTCATCTTCTCGCTTGGTGTCTTCCTTCGAATCGAAGAAAGCGTCGAACCGAGTGTCTGCCTCTTTGCTCTCGCTGCGAGCATCGATCCATACGGTCGGGACAAGATCTTCCTCGTCATCTTTCGAGTCATCAAAGAAATTGAGCGACAGCGGTCGCTGGTTCTCGTCGCAAGCTTTGGCCGACGTTCCAATCAACTCAGCTAGCAGATCAAAGTCGCGACCTGGGAAAACGTCAAACTCCCGACGCGTCGCCTTTTTTTCGCTCTGATCTCCACGCACGGCCTTTCTCGCATTCTCGACGATGACTCGGGCAGATTTACCCGCTATTTCACTACCATCCACAGGCTCCCACTGCCCCAATAGTGTCGCACATTCATTACGTTCCATGATTGGTACCCTCGACCCTGCGACAACGTTCTCGCCATTCGTCATCACGAAGTATTCTTCTCGATCGACGCAACCTTCTTCGTCATAGTAGCGCACATCCCCGGGGATCCGTCCGCCAGTCGCAGTGTGAGTTGATTGGAGTAGTTCGACGTGACCTGTCGCGAAAGATTTGGCTTTAACTTCCTGTAGAAATCGACAAAGAAGCTGCTTCGCCAAGAACCAGTCGCCTGGCCTAAAATCCTCGAAAGCCTACTCCAGAGAATCATCAATACTCCAGTATGATGAGCCAAGAGGAAGTTGTTTCGTACCTCTGCTGTTACCACGATGGTTCCGCTGATGAAGCGTGCAGTGTCCTCGTCGTCGTCATCCTCAAAGATCTCCCTGCAACTCTCCAAGTGATTCATCACGACCTGGAGTAGTTCATCGGCCGATGCCATCGCGAGAATCTGCTCTTTGACGTGCAGGCGCATGAGGTCGTAAAGTCGATCCATGCTCATCGCATTAACGCTCAGCGAGGGCGACGCATTCGCCAGGCGGCCGAATAGTGCTCGTATGGATACCAACGAGGGCAGCCGCTGCTGTTGAAATAGAGCGGACGTGAAGGTTGGGTCGTGGAGGGCGCGGAGCACATCTCGAAGCACGCGCTGGCGCCGATCTCGTGGTACTTTCTTATCGCGCATTTGACGGCGCAAGATATGAGCCATCTCGCTTCCAAGTGTGAGCACGAGGAGGGGCATCGTCGTCACGATGGCTGCCATTGCTGTCGGAGAGAGACAAGATCCTGAAGTGAAGGCGAAGAGGTGCAGTAACTGTAGTATTACGGGTCCAACAAGAAACGCCTCATCTAACCTTGGCCCGGCACAAGATCTCACTGACTTTGTCCCGAATGACCATCGACGTTTTGACACCCACCATGTCCAAAGTAGGGCTGCAAGTGGCGCTGATCAAACTCACTCCACGCGTCGCGGATCCATGCAGCTTCTTCCTCGCTGCCGGACGACAATAACGGGATCTGCTCGTTGTTTTCTTGCTGTGCGTTCCGCAAGTGTGCGTGGGTCTCGCACGTATGAGCAAGTCCGAGACACTGGACGAGTGGCCCCATCGTGAACGTGAACACCTACAAGTTCGCTTCTGATCAACGTTGCTCGTTATCGAAATGTGCGAAGACAGTGCGAATACGTACTATCGTCGAGAAGAGCACAGTGAATAACGTGGAACTACGTACGATCGCAGCATGGGCTGGATCACTCTCCAGCGTCCGCACGTTCAGCGAGAGTCCAAACGCAATCGCGCCACGCAGCCCTGAGAGCCAGATCACGACCGTATATTTGAATGGGATCGGGTGGACACGCCAAAGCCCGGCGATGTGACAGAGTGGGAACGTCGTACACGCGCGCACGACCAGACAGACCACGAAGCTCACGATGATGAACCGCCACTCCCACGTGAAGGTGTCCGAGTCTACCAGAAACGGAACGAAAGTCAATCATGATCTGAGGAACTCCTCCTCTCACTCATACAACGTACACGCAAACAAGCTGAGGCCAAGATAGATGAAGATGAAGTTCTCAGCGAGAAAAGCCATAGTGCGCAGCAGGTGCTTGAACGTCGTGGCACTGGCGCGTGAGATGTTGTGCATGTGGTAGTGGCGGATAAATGCACCACTGAAAAACACGCTCAAGTGACCGCTCAAGTGGAAAAACTCGCCCGCCAAGTAGGACGAGTACGCAAAGAGCAGCAAGATTGAGATCTCGTACGACGGGTGCTGCTTAAGTGCGTCGTCCGCTCTCTGAAAAATCCAGTCAGATCGTGCTATGCTCTCGAGACACCCAACAATAAACGAACCCGAAGCAGATACGCCGAAGAGTAGCCGACCACTCCCGCCAGCAGTAGCGATCCGGCACCGATACCAACCAATTCAGCCAGCAACATCATGCCGTTGGTGAACGAGACGCGCGTTTCGCCGCTGTGAACGCGCTCTTGGCAGAGATTGAAGATCGCGACAGCTAGTTCACACAGTGGAACGGTCTCACGAGACGAAATCAAGTGAAAACCAAAGCACATGGGCACGTACTGATGGCGTTGTTGAGCGACCGCTCGCCGAAAACGAGCTCTGGCAGAAGCGCCGGCACGTGGCTCTTTCGCAAGACGAGCTGCGAGGCGATAGGATCGATCGCGGATATCAGCGAGCCGTACTGCATTGCTTCAGCAGGACTGAGCGCTGTGACCATGAGCGGCGTACGGCCAAGCCAGTAGAGACATAGCGCGATGCCGACAGTCGAGAGAATGGTGCCAACGATGCCGAGCAGGAAGTTGTCCCAGAAATTGGCGAAGAACGCGCGATGCTTGACAGTGAAGCCGGCCTCGAGGATAATGGGCGGCAGAAGCCCAAAGAAGATGATCTGCGGGTCGAGTCCAACGTCTTTCGCTCGCTAGAGATAAACAAGACCATCACAACTGAGCACGTCAGAGTTTCCAGTTAGAAGGGAGAGACCGACCGCTTTTGAGATCAACGTCAAGATCAGACACGACTGAAGGACCACCGTGAGAACAAGATTCCATGGTTGAGAGGGTGTGATAACGAGTCTCCTACCAGAATGCCGAGTACGATGGCCCACGCAGCCGCCGACAGATACGGCGCGGTTTTGCCTCTGTCAATGCGGTAGGCGATGCGCACGACCACGAGCTCGAGGATCGCGCACATGAGAAGTTCACCACCGATCAAATGCTGACGCCGCAGTTCCTCCATCTTGAGTCGGGCCCCCAAATCTTCCAGTGACGACCAAGCTGACCTGAGACCACTTGTGCCAGTTGCAGGCCCCTCGTCGCGTCCCAGATGCCTGCTCCAGCCCTCGCAGGAAGGAGAACAAATGACGCCAACCGAAAAGCAGCAGCAGTGGACGGCCCGCGTGCTCTTCCTCTGCGCGTTGCTGCAACTGCTGCTTGTGTACATCGCCTACCGCGTAGACCGCGCCAAGCGCGTGCCATTGATCTCGACAGCCGCGTGGGCGATTGGCTTCGGCGTGGTGCTGGGAGCGTTTCTCTCGTACATGTCGCCTGTGCGTGCAAGCCACGAAGGGCTCGACCCGCAGATTCTTTTCTTCGGGCTGCTGCCTCCGATCGTGCTCGAGGCCGGCTTCAACACACAGCGGAAGGGCTTCTTCTCCAACTTTCTGGCCATCTGCCTGCTCGCCGTGGTCGGCACGCTGATCGCGACGCTGGCGACAGGCGGTCTGGTCTTCTGGCTCGGCTCGCGACTGGCCCCCATGACCTCGCTGTCGCTGAGCGAGAGCCTGCTCTACGGCGCGCTCATCTCGGCCATCGACCCGATCTCGACGCTCGTGGTGCTGCGCAAGAGCCGCGCGCCGTCGCTGCTTTTCAACTTGCTCTTCGGCGAGAGCGTGATCAACGACGCCGTCGTGATCGTGGTCTTCGGCATCTTCCAGTCGGCGGCACTCGACGGCGAGGCGCCGCTCACGGGCTCGGCGATCCCCATGCTGCTGCTGCAGCTCGTGGGCATCAGTGTCGGCTCGGTCTTGCTGGCCGCCGTGGTCTGCTACACGTCGGCGTTCTGCCTCACGGTGAGTCTTCTAAGGGACATGGCAACGTCAGAGCTGAACTGAGAGAGAGACGCTGACGCAGCACGCAGACGACGCGCTCCGCCAGCACCCGACGTACGAGATCGCGACGCTGCTGCTCTCGCCCTACGCCAGCTACGTCGCGTGCCAGAGTCTGCAGCTCAGCGGCCTGCTCGCCGTCTTCCTCAGCGGCGTCTTGGTGCGTCACTACCATTTCTACAGCGTCGCCCACGCCAGCGCCGCCGCCTTCACGCAGACCATCGCCACCGCCGCCTTCCTCGCCGAGAACCTCGTCTACCTCTATCTCGGCGCGAGTCTACTCGCATGTACGTAGTATCCCCGTTCTCCGGATACTGGACGTGCTGGATCCCGGACGCCGGATCGTTGGAGCTCCGGATCCCGGACGCTGGATCGATGGATCTCTGGACCCCGGACGGTCTAACCGGCTGTGTTGATCTTTTTTTTTTTTTTTTTTCTTGTTAGACGCCGACACGTTCCGGTGGGACTGGGTTTTCATCGCCGTGAGCCTCGCGGCGAGTCTGTTGGCGCGCGCGCTGAGCACGTTCCCGCTCTGCGCGCTCGCCAACCTCTGGCGCTCGGCGCGCATCCCGTTCAGCTACCAGCTCGTGATCTGGTTCTCCGGACTGCGCGGCTCGATCGCCTTCGCGCTCGCGCTCAACGTCCGGACGCGCAGATCCGGAGACCACGCGGCCGTCGTGCGCGCGTCCACGCTTGTCACCGTCATGCTCACGACCGTCGTGCGTGCCAACGTTTCGCTTTTTTGTCTGCCTCGTCTGATCATGCTGTTTTGGTGGTAGGTCTTTGGAGCCGCTACAGGTCCACTTCTGCAGGTGCTGGGACTCGCGCGTCGCGAGCCGAGTACTGTTGGCGCCGACGCCAACGCGCCAACGTCCGCTCGCGAGTTATCGACAGACGAGGCGGTGCCTCTGCTGGGCGTGGACGCGCTGACGGAGGTGGACGTTGGCGCCGACGGCCGCGTGCGTCGCGCGTGGAGCCACTTCGACGAGCGCCATCTCAAGCCCGTCTTTGGCGGCAACCCACGCACTTCAACGTCGTAATTTACAGTTGGCTGTTCCTCTCCCGCCAACGAAAAATATGCATTTACAGAGGAGATTTGTGCGCAAAGAAAACACTTTTTACTAATACGTACAATCTCCAAGTCATTCAGAGTGATGGTCCACCTATTTTTCGAACTGACTGTGACGTCATTCGTCGAGGCCAACGGACAATTCCGCCCATGACAATGCAGTCGCCCATGCTGCTCGCCTCTGGTTGCGTGTTCGATTAGTCCGTTCGATTGATGGTAAAGGGACGAGTGGCGGTCGATTGTGCAGATCTGATGGATCGATCGATGGGTCGATTGGCGCAGTATATTTGAAACAGAGAAGCCCTGGTCTCCTCTCTGGTGCGTCGATTTCTGAAGTGAGGAGACCAACGGATCCGGCAGTTGGCTGCCGCGTGTCTCAGACGCCAACTCGAAGCCGAGACCGATCAGCACCATCACCGCGCTCTTGGAGATCTCAAAACCAACGCCTCACTGCTGCAGTTGGCGTGGGTTGGCGATCTCTTGGCTCCCACGCCAACGCGCCAAACGCATTTTAAACCGCGCCAACTGATTATGTTGGCGTGTGGGTTCGCTAGACGGACGTTGGCAGCCTACAACGCCGGACGCGTCAACCACTTCAACGTCGTAATTTACGCGTTGGCTTCTCTCCCGTTATCAAATTCCACAGTTCCCACCAAACTAATACCTCTATAAAATAATATTTTCTCCCCACCTCTACCGTAAATTACTTCCCACTCGAATGTTGGTCTCCCCACGTTTGCTTTTTTTTTCGAACTGACTGTGTTGGAACTGAGACCATTGACACAGAGGAGCTCTTACTCGGAAATGGACGACGCGCTCGACACGGAGAAGCGCTGGACGGGCGGCGAGCTGCTGGTCTGCGCGCTCGTGCAGCTCGCGCTCGTGAACGCCGCCTACCGCATCGACCGCCGCGCCGGCGCGCCGCTCGTCTCCACGTCCTCGTGGGCCATCATCCTCGGCCTCGGCTGCGGCGCCGTGCTCGCCACCATGTCCGAGACGCGCTTGCACAGCGCCGGGCTCGACCCGCAGATCCTCTTCTTCGGATTGCTGCCGCCGATCATCCTCGAGGCCGGCTTCAACACGCAGCGCAAAGGCTTCTTCTCCAACTTTTGGACCATCCTGCTGCTCGCGATCGTCGGCACGGTCATCGCCACGGGCGTCACGGGCGCCATGCTCATCTGGATGGGCGACCGCGGATGGATCACGCCCTTCACGGACGCCGAGGCGTTTCTCTACGGCTCGCTCATCTCGGCCATCGACCCCGTGGCCACGCTCGTGGTCTTCAAGAAGGCGCGCGCGCCGTCCACGCTCTTCAACCTCGTCTTTGGCGAGAGCGTGCTCAACGACGCCGTCGGTGAGTGTTGTCAGAGCCGAACAATTGGGAGCGAGGAGCTTCTGACACTGCTTTTGTGTGTGTGTGTGTGTGGTATGTTGACAGCCATCGTGATCTTCACGCTCTTCCAGCGGTTCGTCTCGAGCGGCAACACCGAGGTGACGGTCGAGACGCTCGTGTCCATGGTCGCGCAGCTCGTGTTCATCGGCGTCGGCTCGGTGCTGCTCGCGGCCGTGATCTGCTACACGTCGGCGTACGCGCTCCACCACTCGGACCCGGCGCTGCGCGAGCACCCGACGTACGAGATCTCGATCATCCTCATCTCGGCCTACGCGAGCTACGTCGCGGCCGACCTCTGCCAGCTCAGCGGGCTGCTCGCCGTCTTCTTCAGCGGCGTCTTCATCCGCCACTACCACATGTACAGCATCTCGCCCGTGAGCGCCTCGGCCTTCCACCACTTGCTCTCGACCATCTCGTTCCTCGCCGAGAACTTTATCTACCTCTACCTCGGCATCAGCGTCATCGCCTACAACAAATCTTTCGTCTGGGACTGGTCGTTCGCCTTCGGCAGCCTCGGCGTGCTGCTCGTCTCGCGAGCGCTCAACACGTTCCCGCTCTGTGCGCTCGCGAACGCCTTCCGCGCCTCGAAAGAGCGCATCCCGATCTCCTACCAGCTCGTCATCTGGTTCTCGGGACTGCGCGGCGCCATCGCGTTCGCGCTCGCGCTCAACGTGCACGGCTCGGACCCGGAGCACGTCTCGATCCTCCAGAGCTCGACGCTCTTCACCGTCATCTTCACGACCGTCGTGCTGGGCGCCGCGACGGGCCCGCTGCTGCGTCTGCTCGGACTCGACGACGCCGAGGAAGAGACGTCGGGCATCCCGCTCTCGGTCGGCTCGCAGCCCTCGCGGCTCTCGCGCACGGGCTCGACGGCCGGCGAGAAGACGCCGCTCACGAACCACGCGCTCGGCCGCCAGCGCAGCCAGAGCTTCGTGCACAAGTCGTGGATCGACCTCGACGAGACGTACCTCAAGCCGCTCTTCGGCGGGAACCCGCGCCCGCGGTCGCTCTCCACGGACTCGCTCTAGTCGCTAAGCAGCAATACACGCATGGTATCGACGCATTTCCATTGACGTGCATGTTGGCGATGAGGGAGAAGAAGTCCGGACGAAGGACGGCGAGAGTGCTGGACGCTGGACCCCGGACGAGGGACCGCGAGAACTCTGGACGCCGGATCCGCACTCAACGAGGACAATGGCGGTTCCCAGGTTTGTGGTGGACGCCGGGAGGGGCGGGGGAGTGGCTCGTCTCCCGCATCTCGCCACGTCCGGACGCGAGAGTTGGCGGTCCAGTCCGAGGGCGGCGCAGCTGCTCGTCCAGCAGAGTGGACGCGGAATTGTTGGCGGCCCGCGGCGAGAACGCCGCTGCCACCCATCGCCGCCCGCCGTAAGCTCGCGGGTCCGGAGGATTGCGGCCAATCTCCGGACCTGCTGCTCCGGACGTGTTGTCCAGTGCGTTCGCCTCCTGTTCCACGAGATTAATCCCCTCCGGCTCGCGACGCTCGCCCGCCCACCGGCTTGCGACAGTAGCGGCACGACCCACCACGAGACAGTAATAGAGTGCGCAGCGCCTCCCAACATGGTGACGATTGTTACCCACCGGACGCACGCCGCGCCTATCAACCAGGCCATCAGCATCCATGCGTCCAGAGGACTCTGCGGACCTAAACTCAGGATGGCTGGTCGCTTCGGGCTGGACGGACGACGAGATGACGGTCCCGCCCCGTCCGCGCGCAGACGGGGCGCCGTTTTGTAGGGAGGGGAAGACGATGGCAACACCGCGCACAGAAACCGGGTCAGGACGCTCGGGAGTTCCGAGAGTGGGAGCCCCCGCGGCACCCTACGAGCCCTACTCAAATCCAGTCTAATTGACCGCGTGTCCGCGTCCGCGCTGCCGATGCGGTTTCAGTGCCGTCTCGTCTGCTCACTGTCCCTGCTGTCCAGTTGAAGCGCGCCGGGACGTGGCTGGGAACAGCCCCCGTCATCGGCGGCTCCGTGCCGAGCTCAAAATGACCGACGTGGGACCCACAACCGAACGACCGGCGCCTTCCACGGAAGCTTTCGGCGGGCGCACCCCGAGCCCTCGCGGTTGTCAAGCCTAATTTACAAGCGAAAAGAGTGTGGTGTGCGTGGGTACACTTTTTTTGGGGGGAAGGCGAGTTCGATAGACCTGGAGGGCTCGGGGACGCCGTCCTCCCCCCGAGGCAAAAGGCGCCCTCTTCACCGAGCGGACGATGGGAAAGAGGGGGGCGCGCAGTCATTTGCTTCCAGTCTTTTATCAGAAACAGCCTCGCCGGATTCCACGACTTCGCCGCTCGTGGACAGTAATCGTCAGCAGCGTGAGCACGGAAGAACGGAATCTCTGCAGACGGGGGCCGCGCGGGTACACTAGAGTACCGTAGGCACCCGCCGGGGGGAGCCTCGCTGGAAGAACTCACATTTTTCGAACCTGCGAAAAGTAGACATAAGGGAACCGAAATTTGCGGTTTTCCAACTCATTTTGTCCCAGTGCGACAACGTAAATTCGTGCAAAGCGTGGGCGAACGGCGCTTTCGCTCGGCACCCATGAGATGAGAGACAGAGTCGGCCGATTGATTGTTCGGAAAAGAACGGTTCCGCCCAGCGGCCCGAACCGCCGAGAATCGCGCCAAATCCCTCGAACCCTCCCCATGGATCCCCCGTGGGCCCCTCCGTCGTTCGAGCAACTGCTTGCGAAGGAGTTGCCGTCTCTCTCTGGAGGCGTGCACGTTCCACAAGCCCACTGAGAGCGCGAGAGAGAGAGACCGTCGCGTGGCTGGCGGTGCAGTCAGAACTCATATCGCCTCTGGCCTTGAGGCGCCGAGGGGGCTTATGTTGCGGCAGGCCGTGTTGCAAAGCCAGAGAGACCGAGGTGCTGGCTCGTCCCTTCCCCTCCCACGTGCATCTGTACTCAGCAATACACTTGACGCCGGCGTAAATTACGGGCCCCCCCTCGGGTGGACGGGACCAAAAACACAGCGGCGGGGGACTCAGAAGTTCCGCGCGGTAGGGTTCGGGGAGCGCGGCCGCCGTCAAGAATTGGCTTGGCCTTGCGCAGCCTGCCAACACTGGTTCTCCCGTCTTGTTTTGTCCGAAGAGCGACGACCCAACACCAACACCTGGGGGGCGGGGCGGTGGGCGCCTCTCGGGCCGTCGGTCATTCGCCCAAGTGCGCCGTCGGGACTCAGTGTCCGACACGCCTCCGTCCGCAGCCCCTTACCCCCCCCCCCCCCCCCCCCCCCCCCTCGCAATGGAGATCACCGTCCGCGTCGAGGTCCAGTACAACGCGCCCGAGCACGCGCTCGTCCGCGACATGCTGCGCATGTTCCGCACGCCCGTCTGGGTGCGCTTCATGGTGCGCTACATCTCGCCGCACCTCAAGAACTGCGCGCCGGCCAACAAGGACGTCGTCGACGGGCTCACGCAGTGGCGCAAGACGTCCTGCGCCGCCTCGTGCGTCATCTGCATGGCCGAGGCGCGCGAGGCCGTGGAGCTGCCGTGCGGCCACTGCTTCCACCAGGGCTGCATCGAGTCGTGGCTCAAGATGCGCAGCACGTGCCCCACGTGCCGCCACCAGCTGCCCAAGGCCTTCTCGGGCTGCTACGCCGTGCGCACGCTCAACTCGGCGCTGCTGCTCAAGGACGAGCACCGCCACAAGCCCAAGGACGAGATCCTCAACTGCCAGGTCGGCAACGAGCCCGTGCGCGCGATCGTCAACGTCACGCTGGGCCAGGTCGCCGACCAGAACAAGCAGCAGCAGTTCCCCTGCGTGCTCAACGCGCTCATGGCCTTTGCCAACGGCGACGTCTTCAGCGAGACCGACGTCGACAAGCTCGAGACGAGCGACGCCGAGCCCGAGCCCGCGCGCGCGCGCCGACGACGCTGCGACGAGCCCGCCTGCCCCGCCGCCGTCTCCTCGCGCTCCAAGCGCGCGCGTGTGAATTGAGCCCGTCGCTCGCGTGTCCCTCTCGCTGTCTGTGGTCGTCGTCGTCCCCCCATTTTAAGCTAAGCATACCCTCGTATAGTAGAATACACCCCCCCCCGTTCGGCCCTGTGGGGCCTTTTTGGATCCAACCGCGCTCGTTCGCTCGATTGGCGTTGGACTCGAGGCGCGATTACGGCCGCGGTGGCCTTCCAAGTCTCCGGACCAGAGACAACCGCGAGGGACCAATCGCACGCCGTTCCTCGCTTCGGATTCCCTTGCTGACTTCGTATCAAACTGCTGAGACCATGTCGACCAACTGGCCCTTCGACACAGGTTTCGCGGTCATCAGCACGAATTTCAGCCAATCCGAGGCGGTGAGGACGGAGGTGAATGATGGTCGCCGCTCATCATTCTGTCGCACAGAGGTCCAAAACTCGGTTGGCCAGAGACGGGCCAGCGGGGTTGCGCTGGTTTTTTTTTTTTCTTTCTTTCTTTCCAGGTAGGAGATGGGCCCGATGAGCAGCGGGGGCGCAACGCTTGCTCACATGGATGAGGGAATTTCCCGTGCCAACTGACCCCTGGCAGACAAAGCGGCCGGCGGCTGGACGCGAGTTGGACGCCTCGCGCCAACTCTTCTGTCCAGTCCGTGCCGTAAAAGTTGGTTCCAGCGGGTGATCTCTTCCGCCCCGATCGGTTAGCTTTCTCGTGTTTCCTTTCCACTCGCCGACGACCCAACAACACGGCCCGCTCGGTCCGGAGAAACCGGGGGGAGCGGCCCTTCCGTCGTTCGGTCCGGTCCGGGCCACTTCCTTCACTTCAACCTGGCATCCACTATTCTCTATCCACAGAGGACAAAAACCGCCGCGATTCGAATCTCACGAGCCCATCCAGAGCGGCCCGGCCGCAAGGGGTCCATCCAGGGGTCCCGGCGGCCTCCGGAAGCGAGCCGTCGCCTGATGTGCCACGGCGGCTGTTTGGTCCCTCTTCGCCGCGTGCGTGCGCGACGGTGCAGACGCCCGGCAGTGTTTACTCGCGTTGCGTCGTTGTCTGGCCACAAGGTCCGATTCTTCCGGACCCACGCGCTCGTCGTCTCAGCAACCCTCCGGACCGTGTCGCATCCCGATATTATGTACACTGACTGCGGAAAGGTAGGTAGTCGTGCGCGCGGCTCTGCACGGCCAGTCACGGCTTTTGCGTGAGCGGGAGCACCTTGAAGTTCCCTCTCGCCCAGAACATTCCGCCCGCCCGCCCGCGGTCGCAAGAGTCTGTTTCTTTTTTTTGGTTGGTTTTTTGTTTTCATTCACGCCGCGAGTCTCCGGATAAAATCCGGAAGCCAGTCCGGAGACGCCAACGCCTGAGCCACGGCCACCATCACCGTCGACGGCAACTCGCTCGACACACGTCGCAGACGGAGCACGGCTTGGCTCGTGAGCAGCTCCACGTCTTTCGCCTCGCACGCGAACGCCTCGACCAGCAGCCGCGTCGCCGGCGCCGCCAAGTGCACGTTGCTGCTCGACGCGTCGCCCTCGGCCACGGGCGTCGTCTTGCTCCAGATGCCCGCGTGGAAACAAGCCACGAGTGCCCACGGGAGCAAGTGCCAGATCGTCTGAGAGGATGGAGACAGTGCGTCGCCACGGAGCTGCTGCCGGAGACGAGACCAGTCGGCGCGACGGCCCTCGAGCACCTGCAGGAAGAACACGCCGTTGCCCACGCAGAGCAGCTCGCGCACGATGCCTTTGTCCAGCGCCTCCATGATACGAACGGCCATCTGGATCTCGCTATGGTCCTCGGGGAACGCGAGCTTGAGCCGGATGAGCGCGATCTTGTCCGTCTCGAGCGCCGAGAAGAGCGCTCGCGCGTGGCTCATGACGTAGCTCTCGGCCTGGGCTCGGATGAGGTGCATCCCCTCGCGGCCGATGATCGACTCGAGGTGGGCGAAGGCTGGTGCAGAGGCGTACGCGGCTGGGTCCATCTCGGACGGGCTTGGTCGGTGGAGAATGTACGAAGTGGTGGAAAGACACGCGAGCAGAGAAGCCGGGGACTTCGCCATGCCGCACTTGGTCTCCAGCATCACGCGGTAAAAGCCCAACACGCGGTCCATGAGTCGAGACGAGCCTGTGCCGACGCGGCACTCGTCGTCGAGAACCAAGTCCACTTGGTCGGCCACGTTTCTCCACTTGCTTGACCTGAACTGCTCTCGCACGCACCGCCGCAAAGCCCGCCACTGCCGAGCGGCGTCCTCCCACGGCATGCGAAGACTATACTTGCGTTCGCCGTGCCCACCGCTCTGCTCGTCCACGAGCCCTCGCAGAAAACGCACAACGCAAGACCGAACGCTGGAGCCGACGAGATCGCAGAGCCCGAGCGGGTCTTGGTCAACTGAAAGACATCGACCGAGATTCTCTACGATGGATGAAAGGTGTGCGCGGGCTGTTGAAAGTGGTTGTGCTGACAAGATCGCAACGTCCGGCACAGAGAGCAGCCGGCTCTCGGTGCCTGGAGTCAGTAACAGCATCGTTGTAGCTGCTATCTCGGCTGTCTTCGCGCTGCTACTAACCCCATTTTGGAAACTCGGTTTCGCTGACCCGAGACGTTCAATCATTGGCGCGGGGCTGAGTCGATCGTGAAGTTTCTCTTCTTGAGCCAGGAATCCGTCGATCGCGCGCTGGAGGAATTCACCGATGGCGATTTTGTCGTGTTCGATGCGCCTAGTAAGACCTGCAAACTCGTGGGCAGCCTCGCTCGCTTCGACGAGCTCGTCTATTGCTGCTCGGCCCATCGCAAGATCATTGAGAACGGCGAGGATGACGGCCACGTTCGCGTCACAGGTGTCTGTCTTCATGGCATCCCTTCCACAACGACCCAAAACTTCCTGAAACCAAAAGCATGTGGATAGCGATGTGGCACGCTGAAGCAACGCCTCGTATGCTTGCACGTAGTTCGCATGGCGGCACGCGCGATCAAGAAGACTCGTAACGGCAGGGGATATTGATGTCGTTCCGTCTGGTGCTGGGTTGAGCAGGAGGTGCACGCTCAACTGTTGCCATTGGCGACGCCACGAGGCGAACCCGGCATCGTTAGCTGCAAGCTGGAATCGGCGTCTATCAGTGAAGCTTTGAAGCATCGCGACAACGTGGTCGTCGTGCAAGGATTCGGGGTGGGAGAGAGCGCGTTGAATCTCGTTCGCAATCCCATCAGCATCGCCGCGCGCGATAAACTGCGTGTAGTATCGACGGATATAGTCGCCTTCATCCGCTAGGAGAAGCCGTAGCTCGTGGTACCCGTTGAGGAGCTCTGTCATCACTGACGGGGTAACTTCATAACTCCCCGCCGACCGTTCCAAGTGTTTGGACTTGACGTGCGATGGCAAGAGCGTTGACGAATTACTGTGAGCAAGCATCCACCGTATTTCGTCCTGGGCGAGGGCCGCCACAGCGAGGAATCTCGGCAAAAGGGGAGCAGAGATCCCCCCGTTATGGCGCAGCAACTTGACACAATCACGGAGGAACCAAAGGACAAGCGTACGTCTTTCTCGTCGAAGCTCTCCAGCGCAATGCAGTGCTCGTTTGCTGAACCTCGTCAGAGTCTTCTTCAGTGGTTGAAGGGTTGGCAGAATCGGGGTTCCAGCGCCAGTTGCGCTGGACAAAGCCGACATTAGCTGTTGGAAGAGCAGATCGTGTGCGTTGACGATCAAATCTCTCGACACCACGATCACCAACCGGTCTTGTGCAATGAGTTGAATAAAATCCCAAAGCTGTCGCGATGAGTTTCGAATAGGCTCCGATTTCCACTGATGAGGCAAGCAAAGCGCAACACACAGGACCCATTCGACGAGTTGCGGGAGCACCAGCAAGTCCTGGTAAATCGGAGATGAAGCATAAGCACCTTGAACCACAGAAGCATCGATCTCGAACAGCTGTCCGTCACTTTTAAGGCGTGCTAAGTCGTGGCAACCCATGTAGCAGTCAAAGCAAGAGAGAATGAGTCCAAGCATGTTCCTGGAGACGTTGTGGGCGAGCACATGCTGCTGCAGCTCCTGCTGAATCTTGATAAGTGGATTTGAGCCGAAGTACAACACGAAATCGAGCGGGCGATACGCCTCTTGGTCTTGCGGACTGTTGGTGGCAGAGTCATCGGCTTTTCTCTTCCCGTCCAGATATGAATGCAACACGAGAAGTCCGGCAAGATTAGGATATGAAGACCAAAGAAGATGCAACTTCACCGACTTGGTGATGCCAGTGAGTACCAGAGACGTGAGTAAACGATGGCGGTCAAAAGTGAGGTGGCTCGAGTCAGCGACGAAGAAAGGCATTAGGGTCTCATCCCATGTCGTCTGCTGCCATTGGTACAGACGTTTCATTAGGTGGAAGATCTTCGCTGCTAGCGCTTGTAAAGCTCGAAATGGGTCGCTATTCGGTGGCGGCAGTATGCTATCGAGTTTTTCCGCCAACGCGGGCGTTGCTGTTGTTGTCATGAGCAAGTGCTTCGAAAAACTGCGTGCGATCGAGTCGACCTGAACGCTCGCGAGTCGCTGTCGAAGAACGTACGGATCATAATCGGGGTCTGTCGGGTGCGCTCGGTTGGTTGGGGGAGGGGAGAACACCAACTTGAGGTAGAAGCTCAGTCTAGCAACGAGCTCATCAGCTTCATCTAGCAGACATGGTAGCTCGTCTAACAGCGAAGATCCCATTGGATTTCGACAAAGTTTGTACGCCCCTCGAGAGTCTTCGTGCCGTCGGTGAATCGTCGCGACAGTTCCTAACGTCGCCTAACGCAGCACGAAACTGGGTATTTTAGGATCGACCCGCAAGCTTCTCAAATGGAGATTCAGATGGCACGTTCTAATGAACTCCAGTCGTAAGCCATGACGAATGACCAGGCCAACTCATGTGACGTCGGTCTACTAGGGCAACGCGAGAACGTGACGTTCCGATCACAACGACTTGCAGCAGTGCCAAGTGACTTGCTTACCATGCACAACCTCTTGATCGTAGATCTCTCCCACAACCAGATAACGCGTTTCCCTGGTGATCTTTTTGTTCAAGACGTACCGCGCCTTGAAGTCCTGAATCTCCAACACAATCTACTATACGTATTAGAAGACATTCTTGCGTTGTCGGTTGCACCGCGACTACGAGAGTTGAACGTCGCCTCGAACCCACTTCGTCTCCTCGACAACCGCATCTACTTCCTCGAGGCATTGTTTGGGTCAGCAGTTTGCGACGCCAAAGCGCTTCGAATGGTCCACAAAGATATGTCGCTCACCGCAAAAGTCTTATCTACACCTTCGGCAACTGGCGTAGAGAGTACGAGAGCGGGTACGAAGGCAAAGAAGCGAGCTACACGAACAATGATGTTGATGCAAAGGCTGCCCCGGCGCACAGGATTCCCGATGCTGCAGAGGTTGAATGGCCTTTGGATCATGGACGACGAGATCCGCGCAGTCGAACGTGAGAGGGGGTGCGCGCTCGAGTATTACATCCCACGATACGGCGCGACCGCTGCGCATCGGCCAGACAATACTGGCGGTCGGGCTATTTCTTCGAAGTATCCATCATCCTCTCCTGAAAAGCTTCCAGGGGCTCCAAACGGTAGACGCTTTGACGGGAGCCGAATGACAGCTATGGAACAAATGAAGAAGTCGTCGCGATCGGCAGCTATTCCCGAGGCGACTGTCATCCAGCGTTTTCAAATTGATGTTGACAACATTACCGTCATCAAGCATAATGAACACTCATCAGATGACCAAGAACTGTCGGATCAAGTCGAAGGTGGCGAGGAGGCGCACGAAGTGATCCATCGACTATTTGCGCAGGATACGACGACCCGTAATGCGCCTCTCCCGCGTCGCCCTGGCACTGCGGAGATGATTACTACCGATGAAATGCCATGGAACTATCCAGTCCGATCTTTCGACACATTAGCAAGTGACGAGCGCCAGTACATTCGCCATCGCAGCAAGCAGAGCGTCGAGAGTAACTTGCAACGGGATGATCACTTCTTCGATTCTAGCATCTATCTCGACTGCATAGCCCAGGCCGAAAGATCGAGGAGGCTCACGATTCGGGCAGTTGACACACTCTGCCCACTTCCTCGCACGTCGCTGTCCTCCCCATGTTCGGTACCTTCCTTCGAATCTAACACAGCCATTGCGACTCCTACATCGTCCGCAGCCGCAAAACTGCGTGAAACGCTTTCAACGAAGTTTACGAAGGAGTCGGACGACGCAGCGTACCAGAAGATCGAGGCGTTTCTTCGTAACCCACAGGTAGAAGTAGAAGGAAGCGCACGTGATCGCATGATGCAGGGAGCATTGTCTGAGCTCTTCTTGACCGAACACGTTGAACATAGACAACAGACTCGGCAGCTCTTAGCGGCCCAGGATGCAGACACAACCGCGAATGTAAACCCGCTCGATGTAGTCGCCGCCCAGCTCGACGACTCGCTGAGTCGAACCAAGTTGCGCAATGCTGTAGATCTCGCGAACGCAATGCTCCTCAATAAAAAACAGGAGAAGCGGATGATGCAAATGCTCATCGACGCTGACGCACGGGCAATCGAAGAGGAACGTGCTGCTTTGGAGCAGGCTCTTCACCGTCACAGACTGGACCTTATTGCCTCGAACACGTTCTACGCAACTGAACAAATAGCTCATGAAGCTGACCGTGAATGGATGGCGAAAGTAGCCAAGCGCACAACGGTAATGCTTACTATCCACATCGGCTTGGTGCTCGTTTCACTGACACTCCTTGTTGTGAGTAATAGCCATCCCCTTGGCAGGCTCGGAATTGGCGAGCGAAGGAAGCAAGGCGACGCTCAATGCTCAACAACTTAGAAGACAAACTTCACAGGTTCGAAACGAAAGCTGATCATGATAGGGCCCCATCCTCGCCACGAGATGTTTCTTCGGTGCAAACAACGCGCGACAAATCTGGCAAGTTCAAAGCCGTAACAAAGCAAATGACGAAGAGACCAGCCTCCGCATCACTCGCGGCTCATATTCACATTTCGAAAGATCTCGATGGTGAGGTGGCAGTTTCAGCAAGCGCCAAATTCCGCTCTATCGAGACTGTGGAGCAGGCAGCACGCGATACACTTGACCACGTTGACTCCCATGACCTGCTTGTGCGATGCGCAGCAATTCGACAGCACACCCACCAGCACACCCAATCACTCGCCGACTTCCGTGATAAATTCCTCGAAGAGGAAGCTGCCTGGGAGCTCATGCGCCAGGACCCGATCAACATCGTACGGCGACACTTACGCCGCAAACTGTATCAAGACGCTCAGGAGATCCAGATCGCAGGCACCCAACTCTTTTACTCGTCTCTGTTCCAACAACAGCTTCCCACATGACTTGATTCGCTCTATCGACCAACCAAAGGAGATATCTTGTTCAAAAGGTGCCAGTATTATGGGACGATGGCTCAAATCTTGGTACGACAACGTGAGCGCAACCGTCGAGAATTCAATGGTTCATGGTCACCTCGTGCCCGAAAATGCTAGGGAGCACTCGCGTAAAAGTATCCAGCGAAGGATTAAGATGTTCCCTTGATTCGCACTGGGGACAGCGTTACTTGTCTTGTGACTCTTCTAGAAGGCCCAGTTCAAATTATGGATGCGTCATGTCGTGTGTTCTTCACAATCGTTGAGTGGATTAGCCAGCGGCGCATAGACCCCCAATCGAAGTACTGTGCAGGGCGAGCACTAGAAAGCTGCTAGGCTGTTTCACGCGTTTTGTTTCCTGGAACTCAAATTCACAATCCTCCAGCGGCTCCGACTCCGCAACGGACCACATCTTGCCATCCTGCCGTTCTGGACTATTAAGCGTCGCTAACAGCTTCTCAACGTACTCGGTCTTAGCGCAACGCGAGGGAACGATGAAAGCCACCAAACTTGCTGTCCACTCGAACGCAACGTGGACCACGAACTTTGCCACCAGGTCACGCTCTCCTGGTACTATCGACTCGCTCCCAAAGGGCGGATTGCCGAGCGCAAGAACGATCGAGCTCTCGCTCTCTGGTGGCGGCTTCGACGCAAGAAAGTCTCCGAGGTTGACAGTCACCCCTTCGACTCCTCTGAGCTTGTCCTTGGCTCGCTCCCACACTTGGCCATCTAGTTCGTACCCGGTCACGCGCTTTGCTCCTGCTTCCACGAGTGCACGCGCGATCCGTCCGTCACCGCACGACGGTTCGAGCCACAGCACCTCGTCACTATCCACGCGTGGGAACTCAATCACTTGGAGCACTTTCGGCAGCCTCTCGACCACATATTGCACGAGCGATTCGCTCGTAAAGTACTGTTGTAGTTGCTTGGCGCGCTGCGTCTTCTGCTGGGTCTCGGCTCGCGCTCGGTGGTGCGCGGCGTAGGCGTCGTCGTCCTCGAACCGCAATCGCACGGGCGACGCTGCCGCTGCGAGCGCCGCCTCGAGCCACTGCTCACACGCCGTGACATTCTTCTGCAGCTCTCGTCGCCAACCGGAGGACGGATCGTCGCGCGACCAGCTGAACTCGGCGAGCTTCTTGAGTCGACGCAGCGAGAGGCGCGGCACCGAGCGTGAGGCCGACGGAAGCGCGCGGTCGAGCGCCTGCCAGTCGCCGATCTCGCGTCGTTTGGCATCGGCGGGTGCGCGAGGTCCCACTGCGTCGATCTCCAGAAGGAAAACGCGCGAAGAGGCGTCGTAGCCGCGTAAGCGCACGGCGCGCGACGGAGGTTTCCCCTCCATTTTGGGCTCGGAGGGCGGCGGTGGCTGGGATTTCCGGAGATATGGCGCAGGACCCTGATTAACGAACTCTCTTTTATGACAGTACAGACCTGGTAAGACCATGGGAGAATCAATTGGTGTGACAGCTTTACCAGTTATAAGGGATTTCTAGTATTCTGCTATTTGGAGAATTTGAAAGCTGACATTCGATGATTATGTACGACTGCTGTCACTGACTCCACTGTTAAACGACCACTTTGAAAATGTAAACTTTATGTCATCAATTAATGAAATTTCCAGATATTCGGGCTGTGACGAACTTGTCAAACGCAACACGGGAGCTTCCGCTACTGTACAGTACTTTACCGAGTCGAGCGTGGCGCACTCTGACGCCGGCGCTCGTTAGTCATCGTTTGTATGTACATTGTACCAGTACTCACCACAACCGAACCACCGCTCGCTCGCTCGCTCGACGAGACCACGAGAAAGGCGTGCCGTGCGATCAAGCAACCGACAGGCCTCTCTTGACTCGCGTGTCGCTTGTCGTGGAAGACAGTCATCCTATTTTCTTCGCGACACCTCGACTCGGGAAGATTTCCGAGCGTCGACGATCGCGAACATGGCATCCACTACCGCACAACCGACGACTCGTGTGCGACAGCCCGACGACCAGGTCGTCGTGGATAACTTGGCGTTCGCAGCTGCTCGTCAGCCACGGCGAGCTCGAGCCCGCGCCCTCTGCTTCGTCTTCTCCCTCTTTGCTTACGGACGCGTTTGCAGGGCCCTTTGACTCAGCACTCCAGCGCCCCAGTGTCTCATCTTCCACCGATCACCTTGAAGTGCATCCACTCACGCACTAGCAGAGGCTCGGTATCACTTAGCGAAGGGACCCGCTCGCGCTTCCTGCCTGGCCCTCCTCAAGAGGTCAGCGATGCCGACGTACGCCCATGAGTTCCGCGCGCTCATGGCGCTGGCGCTGCCCAGCACGCTCTCCACGTACTGCTTCTTCGCCATCTCGCTCACGGAGCTCAGCGTCATCGGCCACTTGGGCGTCGACCAGCTCGCGGCCGTCGCGTACTCGCAAATGTCCATGGACTTTTCCACGCTCGTCTTCATGCAGGGCTTCAATGCCGGCATGAACGCGCTCTGCTCGCAGGCCTTTGGCGCCAAGAACTACCACTTGCTGGGTCAGTATGGACAGCTCACGGCCACGATGCTCACGGTCATGTGCGTGCCCGTGGCGCTGCTCTGGTGGAACCTCGGTGAGCTGCTCGTGCTGGTCGGCGTGAAAGAGCAGGTCGCAGCGTACGCGAGAGTGTACTGCCGCATCTGGATCCTCGGCATGTGGCCGCGAAGCATGTTCCAGGTGCTCTCGATCTTCTACCAGGCACAGCAGATCGTGCTCCCGACCACGATGATGAACGGCGTGACCGTGATCGTCAATTTCCTGCTCGCGACGGGTTTCACCCACGGGAAATTTGGGCTACCGAATCTGGGCTTCATCGGCTGCCCGCTCGGCACGGCCATCGCGATGTGGCTGCGGCTCGGCGCGTACTACTACTTCATGCATGTCTACAAGAACTACGATCGCAAGTGCCGATGGATCTGGAACCGCCGCACGATGAGCCTCAAGGCACTCAAGACGCTCGTGCTGATCGGGTTCCCATTAGCAGCTGGGAACCTCTTCGAGAATGCCCAACTCCAGGTGATGGCGCTCTTCTCGGCGCAGCTCGGCGAGGTGCAGCTCGGCACGCACAACTCCATGATGGAACTCTTCTTCTTCGCGACGAGCCCCATCTACGGTCTCATCGCTGGGTCCGTAACACGATCGGGGGCGCACCTCGGCGCAGGCAAGGGCCGCCTCGCGCGGATGGTCGCACAGATCGCTGGCGCCTGTATCGCTGTCTTGTCGGTTGTCACGGGCACAGTCTTCATGCTGTTCAACGCGCAGCTCGGCAGGATCTTCTCAAACGACGAAGCAGTGATCGAGAATTTCCGTCAGGTCGGTGCACTCGGCGCCATCGCGTACGGTACACTCTCGTTCTTCTACTGGTCTATGGTAAGTGGTCTCACTTGCGCCGTTTGATCTCTGCTCGCTCGCGGCTAATTCTCGCTATTTCTCGACACGTAGATCGTGCTCCAGTCGCAAGCGCGGCCTATGCCACTCATGCTGGGCTTTGCTCTCGGCGCGTGGCTCGTAGGCGTGCCGAGCGCACACTTTCTCGGTCTCGAGCAGGGCCGGCGCAGCTTTCTGGGCGTCTGGGTGGGCATGACGCTCGGGTACGCCGTGACCGCGACCATCGGCTTCTCCTCGGCCTTCTTTCGCACGGACTGGGACCACCAGGCGCGTCTTGCCGTCGAGCGCTCGCGCCGGAAGAAGCAGCAGCTCGCCCACGAGGCCGACCCTCTCCTGGCCTAGCTAATGTTCACTATCAGCAGTAGTAGTTGAAGTTAGAAGTAGAATAATAAAGGATCCTTGGTTGTGTTTTCGGCGTGGTCTTCGCAACATTTTGTTTTCGTTGTACGAACCTAACTGTTCGAGAGAACTTTTAAGCACACTTGAAAGAAGAAGATAGCTAGGCTACAGGGGTGAGCGCACGCGTTTCTATCTCTTATCTACCTTCATGAAGCATGATGTAAAGGCGAGTTCAACCGAATAGAACACTCCTCGAAACAAAATCGATGCTGAACAAACTACTGCGGAACTCCCATCCTCCTGAATTTAACGCCATCATAACTGACTGACTCCTTAAGATTGAGTCTATTTCATGCAAAATCCGCTCAGGTACGAAATATGAGCGTCCTTAAAAGCAGTCAGAACAGTCCCACCAACGAGAGGACATCAGGAAACGCGCGAAGCAATCTCAGCTTCGCTCAACATAACGAAAGCAGCCCTGCTGGTGGTCCAGGCCTGAATTTACTCAACCTATCGACTTGAGGTGTGTGTGGAGCTCAAAACCAAGGCAACATCGACAGATAAAGGTATTCACTGAGGTATCTCCCCACTCCTCACAACACATATACGCAATCACACTATGCAGCACCACTAAGAAAACCTCTCCGGTAACTCTTCGTTCCACGCTCATTCCCGCACGTACGAAACCTCGTAGCCCACAGTACCATTGGGGTAACGAACAATCGTGCTCATACCTTGGGTGGCATTGACAGGCTTGTGGCCAACAGGGAACTCCCCGGACGTGGTCTTAGCGCCAGGGGTTGGCGCCGATGCCGACCCAGAAGGAGTGGCCGATATTCCGCTCGTGAGCTTGTCCGAGCCTGAGATTACATGGTCCCCGATGATGGTACCGTTCTTGTCGCGCATAATAGTACTAGTGGCCCACTTTAAGGCCTTCGGTGTCGGCGCAGGCGCGGACTGCAGCCCCCGGGAGCTGTCCGCGGTAATTGCATCGGACATGTAAAGCACTAGAGCAAGAGGGATCCAGCAGGTCTTGGTGAACATTGCGAGAAGGGTGGGCTAAGCGCGAGCGAGGGGTGAGGCGAAGACAGCGAATTGGAGAATGAGAACTTGGATGTCGGAGACGGCCACGCTGTCGTCATGTAGAGTACGTTCCAGAGCCACACGCATTACTCCCCGAGGAATGGAATCGGTGCAGTTTTTCGAAGTCCCTCGAAAAGCATCCGATTGAGCCGACTGTTCAACTTGTTCGTGTCAGGATGTGGCTTTGGGAGACTGCTGTGCGAGACGGACTGTATAGCATGGAAATAGGGAAAGCCAGCGTTTTGCATGCATCCATAGCCAAAAGCATCCAGACGCAGCGCAGGCTGTCTAGTTTGCATGGCGGTGCGAATATCGCTAGTTGCGTTTGTAGAGGGGAAGAATTCCATACCTGTCCACAAAATGGTCGACAATATGGCCACAGCATTATTGATGACCGATAACTCGTCCATTGGACCAATAGCTAGTCCAAAAGGCGAGTTCATTCTTCCAGAACCATTGGTCTCTGCAGCTACCAGAACATGTTAAGCCCGCACGACATTGTAGTCTGCTTCTATGATTACGAGGAGTCGAATGGATTTCTTGTTGGCGACATGGAGAACAGATACTCCGTCGGTGTCACCGCTGTTGCCTCCATTTCGGTGCTACCACGGGGAAGAGATTCTCATATAATAACAAATCCAATCTGTAACTGTGTGATCAGCACCCAGAGGAAGCTCACTAGCATCATTTTGTAGCTTTCTTCACGGATGCATCCGCATCAAATGGTTTGACTCGAATGATGACCGCTCCTGCTTCACCAAGTCCTGGATTACCACGCGATCCGCCGAGGAAGAAAAGCCCGTGGACTGGTGTGCTAGGTATTGCCGTCGACTTGGATATTCGAGGGCGCTCGAAGGTTCCTTGTAGTTCACAAGATCTCAATAGTAGACAGGTCATTCCTTACTGTCGAGGGTTTCAAGTGCGCACTGGCAGTTGGCTTCGTGACGTACCAGAGCTTGCTCGGGCGATCACGGCCAACCCAGAGCTGCTTTGCTGGAGGGTCGAGAGTGTAGAATCACCATTTTTTGGGCAAGTGCTGCTGTCCCACCGCATCAAGACAGACATGGCCCAACACCCTATACACTACTATCATCACAAGTCCCCGATTCAACTCCGCGAGTCATCAACGAGCTGAACGGATTGTAGCAGGTAGTGAGCAAAGCCGGACTAGCTGGGGCTGCAAGTTTGTCAAGAGCCTTCTTTCAACGTGTCACAACCGAAACGCAGTTCCGAATTTGTCGGTAAATGCGCAAGCGACTTTTCGGTTCAAGACTAAGTTTTCGAGTACAGGCTTCACCGAGCGAGCCGCACACTTTACGAAAGGTCGCAGGAGCGATAACAACTTCGGATTTGTATGGGTAGCGGGAAGAAATCGCCGCCCGGGGGCGTCGGCCATCGACGGCAAGGAAGACCGCGACGAAGCCGAGGGAGGGCGGAAACACCCCACGGACTGACAAGATCAAACCCATACCAGTAAGGCGACCTCAGGAGGCAGCGGGAAGCACAGGTGTCCGGCACGATCGAAGCGGAGGTCGCTCGAAGTGGATAGAAGGAAGTGAAGCAATCTCGCCAGTGTCCCCCGAGACGCCGGCGCCAACTAGGAAGGCTTGGACTGGAGCGGAAGCAACGCGAGCGCTCTTCGCCAAGACCGACCAAGTGAAAGCGGCAAGGCCGACCTATCCTGACGAAATAGTGTATGCTGATGCCTACGAGAGATGTCGTAAGAAGTACAATGTCTATCCTCCGGGTAGGCAACGTGCGCTATCAGCGGAAGAACTCCACGGAGAGTTCTTGTAGCAACAGGGGCGATTCATCTTGCTGATTTGCCCGGCCTCTTCAAGCAAACCCGAACAGTGAAGCAGCGAGCACGAGCGCTGGCATTCATGCATAAGCATGGGTACTCGGTCCTGTATTTGCCCCCTCCACCCGGTGTCAGGCTTGGACAGCGCGAAGCCAGATTCGAACTCAATGTCACGCTGCTGGGCATGAACGAGAATGGTGAGGTCACGGACCCAGTTGCGTTGGATATTCTCGCACATGTCCACAGAATCCACCTCGCGCAGAACTCGATTGAATTCTGGTTTGTTCGCCCAGAAGACGCGGAAAAATTTACAGGCAAGAACCTCCGATTGCCTGGAGGAACAGTTAATGTGAGTATCACAGAAAGAGGATGATACCAATTCATCTCGCTCAACAAGCTGCGAGCGAAACCCAGTATAGCGTTGCTGCCTTGACTTGCTTAATCGATATTGTGTCGTGCCCTTCAGGACGAAGATGGCCATGATGCGATCGCGTGCTTCACCACGTCTTCGAGAGGTAGTAGTAACTGTCTCTAATCATGCATGTAATAAGCCCTCCGTGTGCTCAGCACCCGGGTCAGCGCAAGCTCCTCGGCTACCCACCAAGACGCGATGCTCATCGAAGAACTCCGCGCATCTTTCTGGACGCAGTTCACCCCGTCCACCCTCCCCCAGGCGGTTTCAACCCGACAAGACTGCGAGCACCTCCTATTCTTCGACGGTGGCATTCATGCCACCTCCGAGACGGCGGCCTTCGGAGCAGTCCTCGTCGAAGTCAACACAACCTCAAGTGATGCCTCGATCGTCTGGACGAGCGATGGCACGCTCGCCGCACCTAGTTCTACCCTTCACCAAGCGCTCTACAAAGGACTCATCGTCGGCCTCCGGGCTGCCCGAGAACGTCACCTCACCCAACTAGAAGTCATCGGCTGTAACGCCCTTGTACTCAGGCAACTACGCGACCACCGACCCCCTCGCAATCGTGCACTAGCCAATCTTTACCTATCCGCACGTCAACTGGCTGACCTCACCGAAGTCTCGGCCTGGACCCGCCACCCAAGGGCCCACAACAAGATGGCCGGGCGACTCGGCAAACTCGGTACAACACCGAGCGGAGAAACCCCCCTTGAACCCCTTCGTTCCCAAGACAGCCGGGCTGCCTTGTCGAACTTGCTCTACAACGACCTTCGTCCATGGTGGCCCACTCGTGTCCACCATCCTGACACATAAAGGCCTGCATGTACAGCCCATCAAGCTATTAGGATTCACAGGATGAACTCAATAGACTTCACTTGCATCATGCATGTAATAAAGATGGGATCATCGACTCAAATCTACCTGTGCTCTCAAGCTAGTCGGGAGGTGTAGAGCACCCTCGGTTTGTCTTGCACACGACGAGACTCATCACGCAGATAGACGTTGATTCGCACGCCATGAGTAGATATATAGATCATCACGTACGGATCACGAGTCCATCGGTGGACGTAGAATTGGTCCGCGATTCGTGGACCTACGCTCTCTTGCGGACGCAGGCCGGTAGTTATCCACGCACCCGGATGCCTGCTGATCTGCGACGTCAATCATCTGCAAGGTAACGAGGTACTGTACGTGTTGCCTTCGTGGCTGACAAGGCCTTGCTCGGGTGATTCTTCTAAAAGTTTGTTCGACTCGACAGCAGATCGAGAGACCAGCAGTAGTCAAACAAACCGCATAGTTGGTTATCGGAGTTATGACGAAGTGCACGACTCCACGGGCAGACTTCGAGCAACGTGGGCCGGAGGTCTAGTGGTATTGTATTGTAACCGACCGGATGACCGCACTGGATCGGGCACTGATGTCCGCTGCGTCTTCCATGGAGATCCCACACGGATCCCCAAACGTATTACGAGCGACTTCGACCACATGTCAGTTTCAGTGCGAGGGCTTCATCAATCAAGAGTCTTCGTACCCTTCTTACTTCATGGAAGCCAAAACATTGTACGAAGGGAACGTCCATAAATCCGGTGAACTGCGAGCTGATAGCTATTAGAGTACGTAAATCGAAACTCAATAGACTCCACCTTCTCTCTCTCTCTCATAAATCCGGTGAAGAAAGTGAAGCAAGTCGAAAGGTTACGAATCAAAAGCGTCGCCGGTAATTCTGTTGCGGTTGTCACGCTTTTCTAGCGATGCGCATGTTCACAGAGCCCTTCCTCGCGTCTCGACGAGGCATCAGGTAAACTCAACGGAACTCACTCGAATCGTCCTCGTCACCGCCCCTGGTGCTTCTGAAGTTGTACGAAGGCGCCTTCGTCTTCGACTTCGGCTTCTCCACGGCTTGAGGCGGCTTGTAGACGAATTTCACGATGCCATTTCTGGCAATACAGTCCTTTTTGCACGCAGCTTGTTTAACCACGCACTGTTCCCTCGAGCCTCTACCAGCGACGGCCTCCCAACCGCACGCGTTGAACACTTGGACACACTCGATATCGCACGTGGAGATGAAAGGCTCTTCAGCGAAGGCTGGTCGGGACTTCAATGCGACGGCGCCAAGTAAGACGATGGCAAAGAACTTCATGGCCGAAGAAGAGAAGGAGGATGGCTTGGATGGAAGGAGGATGCCTTCGAGATGGAAAATTCCACAATGAGGAGGCACAATGGTCGCAGCGATCGCTGGGAACGCCACAGCTAAAACATATGGTCGAAGTCGCTCGTAATACGTTTGGGGATCCGTGTGGGATCTCCATGGAAGACGCAGCGGACATCAGTGCCCGATCCAGTGCGGTCATCCGGTCGGTTACAATACAATACCACTAGACCTCCGGCCCACGTTGCTCGAAGTCTGCCCGTGGAGTCGTGCACTTCGTCATAACTCCGATAACCAACTATGCGGTTTGTTTGACTACTGCTGGTCTCTCGATCTGCTGTCGAGTCGAACAAACTTTTAGAAGAATCACCCGAGCAAGGCCTTGTCAGCCACGAAGGCAACACGTACAGTACCTCGTTACCTTGCAGATGATTGACGTCGCAGATCAGCAGGCATCCGGGTGCGTGGATAACTACCGGCCTGCGTCCGCAAGAGAGCGTAGGTCCACGAATCGCGGACCAATTCTACGTCCACCGATGGACTCGTGATCCGTACGTGATGATCTATATATCTACTCATGGCGTGCGAATCAACGTCTATCTGCGTGACGAGTCTCGTCGTGTGCAAGACAAACCGAGGGTGCTCTACACCTCCCGACTAGCTTGAGAGCACAGGTAGATACTTGATGTCCAGTCTACAATCAGGTGGATGTGTGTGGAGTGACAAGTGGAGGCTCATTTCCCGATTTATAGATGAGGCTCGAAATTTCAAGCTGAAGATTAAGCCCAGCCTGGCCAGCTTGACGTGGCGTCACTGGTGAGTCTGGATCGAGTTGAGATACGCTGGTGGCCTCGACGCGAGACCACCACCAATTTGGAGGAGACATCAGGTGAGGCACGAGTCTAATGTTGGAAGTTCGTCGTACACCAGAGACAGTCGGAAGCGGTCTCGGGGGTTCGCCAATGGGAGTCTGAAACACAGCGTCGCTACGGGTTGTACTCACGGGTCGACGTTTGATGGAAGCCGTCAGATTTGACAGATTCATCAAATACATCGATGCAAAATGACAGCCAGACCAGCTTACGAAATTGCAGGTTTGGGGTCACGGGAATTCATGAATCAGACTCGTGTGTTGAGAGAAGCGTCTCCATCAGCGAAAGCCAAAAGGGAGAGAGCTCTTTTGTCTTCCTGGGTTTTTCTGAACATCAATGGGCTGACCCATTCGATTGGAAACATTTCATCTATTTCAAGTCAAGGTTCGTTTCGGTAACGCGAACGTCCTAACAGGAGTACAGCGAGGGGAATGGGCTCGGGTTTTAGAAACAAACATATTAACCGAGTTGGCTCAAATCTAGGTGTGTGGATTGGATAGATCATCTACCCACTCCTGACAAACACATAAACACAATGCAGCGTAACTGCAAGACTCCACAGATACTCATTGCCACGCTCACTCACGCCGGGTCGTCGATGCTCCGGGGTTCGGTTTGCCCGAGCCTGAGATGACTTGCTCGCCAATGATCTTACCGTCCTTGTCGCGGATAATGGTGCTGGCGGCCCACTTGGGTTTCTTCTCGTCAGCATCCTCAGCCTCATCGGCGTCGGCGTCATCGTCGCTCTTGCGCGGAGCATTGGGACTTGGCTTGCCCGTGTAGTAAACGTACTGCGTGTCGACGATGGTGCCGTTCTTGTCACGCATGATACCGCTGGCGGCCTGCGGCAGGCGCTTCTTCTTTTCTGCCTCATCTTCTTCATCGGCGTCGGCCTCATCGGCGACCTCGTCATCGTCACTCTTGCGTGGAGCTTCGTGGCTGGGCTTACCCGTGCCAGAAGTGACCTGCTTATCGACGATGTTGCCGTCCTTGTCGCGGATAATGGTGCTGGCGGCCCACTTGGGGGCTTCAGGAGTTGTCGACTGGAGCGCTCGTAGGTTGCCCGCAGCAGCCTCGGATGTGTAGAGCGCTAGCGCGAGTGCGATCCAGCAAGTCTTGGTGAACATTGCGAATGGAGGGTTGGAGGCAAGTGAGGGGCAGAAAGCGAATTGGAGAATGACAAGTTGGCTGTTCGGAGACGGAGACGGCGTCGAGGAGAACGCTCGGGAGCTTCACACAACGGAGACAATAATCCACAGAAGGATGTGACTCGATAGACTTCAGCGGCATCTGTTGTGAGTCCGACTGTCCAACTCGGGTGGTGTAAAGATCTGGCTCAGGGAGACTGTGGTAGGTGCGAGACGGACTCACCTAGCAGCGAATCGGACAAGCTGGAGTTTTGTATGTGGGGCGGTTTGGAGATCGTTAGGTGTGTCTATAAAGCCGGTGGAGGAGACCATTTGATTGGACTGCACGTGTTGATGCCAAAATCATTGGGAGGGTCTCAGTCCGTATGCTTGGGGTCGTATCTGTCCTTCAAGCACGAGACAATTTTAGTAGATGTTGGAGGGACAGTTGGATTACGGCTCCCGCGTGGCACTGATGATCTATCAGAAATCGCACATGATGATGTCGATGTGGAGCTGCGCGGTCCACTCGTGATAAACTTTCGCATGGCCTTTTCCGGGTGCGAGCCACAAGTTTTGTGATTCGGTGCGCGTATTGGATACCGCTGAGCGGACGGACCAGTCAACCCGTAACCCATCTGGCACCGGCATTGCCGAGCCTCCCGGCCCGGGATTGCCTCGGGACGCTACGTCGAAGGTCAAGATGACGTGCGGTTGTCTTGGCGCGAAACTCGGTGGAGACGCGTACGGAAGCGTGGAGTTGGTTCACATCCTTCGCAGTATAGCCTTCATCACGCTACTCGCTGCCATTGCTTGGATCTGGAGGAGGCACGCAGCCAAGGAGAAGTCTGCAGCCGCCTGGGCTTGGACGTTGTGGTTGTGTTGATATGGTCGACTGGTAATGGGCATTGCCATTGACAGAGACGCCTATCCAGCCCTCAGGGGCGAATCACGCAACAACCGTCCCCACCTCGCCATCATACAGTATTACTACCTCGCAGTATTACTACCACGTCCGCCAAGGTATACACACCGAAGGGTACGTATACCATGTCCGTACCCCCTCCGTCCTCCCCCGTTCCCTTCCCTGCCCGACAATACCGGTACATCAACCGGTACCTCCACCGGCGCCCGTGTCCGCGCCAACCACCAAGAGCTCTTCACGGGACCACCAGTGAAGATTGGCCCCGCGAAGCGACATGAGCTTCCCGCGCGGCAAGAAGCAGCCGCTGGCGGCGCCGCCGGCCGTGGCGACCGCCAGCAAGAAGCGCAAGCTCGACGCCGAGGAGCCGGACGCGCTCTTCGGCAAGAAAGGCCTCGCGAGCGCGACGAGCACGAGCACAAGCACGAGCTCGACGACGAGCGCCAAGCCGACCAAAGTGCGCAAGCAGCCGGCGAGCGGCGACGTCAAGAGCGCCAAGGACAAGGAGCCCGAGGCGCTCGCGGCCGTGCTCACGTACAAGGCGCTGGCCAAGGGCCTGCTCGTGCTCGGCTGCGTGCGCCAGATCACCGAGAGCGAGCTGCTCGTGAGTCTGCCCAACAAACTCAACGGCGTCGTCGCGCTCGCCGAGGCCTCGGACGAGTTCCACGCGGCCGCGACCAAGAAAACCAAGCAACAGAGCGACGACGAGCTCCCGGCGCTCGCCGACATCTTCCGCGTCGGACAGTTTGTGCCCTGCGTCGTGCTCGGCAAGAGCAAGGAGAGCTCGGCCAAGAAGATCAGCCTCTCGCTGCGGCTCTCGCTACTCCACGCCGAGCTCTCTCCGGAGAGCGTGGCCAAGGGCATGGCGCTCTACGGCTCGGTCGTCTCGCTCGAGGACCACGGCGCCGTCGTCAACCTCGGCGTGCGTGGGCTCACGGCGTTTGCGCCGCTGCGCGAGCTCGAGGCCGCCGGGCTCGAGAACGTGCGCAAGGGCCAGCAGCTGCTCTTCACAGTCGCGAATGTCAACGCGCACACGGCGACCGCGACGCTCTCGCCCGACCCGGCGCAAGCGCTCAAGGCCGTGACGCGTGGCGACTCGTTCACGCTGCAGCAGCTCGTGCCGGGCATGCTGCTCAACGTGCGCGTCGAAGATGTGCTCAAGAACGGCCTGCGCGTCAACTTTCTCACGTTCTTCAGCGCCACGGTCGAGCAGAACCACATGAGCAACCCGTGCCAGCAGGGCTGGGAGGACGCCTACCGCAAAGGACTCAAGGGCCGCGCGCGAATCGTGAGCGTCGACCGCACTAGCAAGGTCGTGACGCTCTCCATGGCGCCGCACGTCGTGCACTTGAGCGTGGCCGAGCCGGCGTTTGTGGTCGGCGACGTCATCGAGAACGCGTCGATCGAGCGCATTGACGCGGGCATCGGCATGCTGCTCTCGCTCGCGGCCGGCAAGAAGAAGGAATCCGCGGCGGAAGCGTCGGATGACGCCGAGCCCATGGAGACGGACGGCGAAGACGACAACAAGAAGGGCGCCAACTGGCTGTCGTTCCAGCCAGCGTACGTGCACATCTCAAACGCCGCCGACGGCCACTTGGACAAGCTCGAGAAGAAGTTTGCTGTCGGTAACAAGGTCAACTGCCGTGTCATCGGC
Organism: Pythium myriotylum; assembly: GCA_023091665.1. Lineage (NCBI taxonomy): Eukaryota > Oomycota > Peronosporomycetes > Pythiales > Pythiaceae > Pythium > Pythium myriotylum. The sequence goes on from JALJCQ010000004.1 coordinate 382,266, forward strand.
TTTGCACCGTTCGATGCGATTGTCAACGTGAGCTGCAAAGAGTCGTCGCTGAAGCAGATCGTGCTGCGCCACAAGGACCTCACGCCCGGACTCAAGGTGCGTGCCAAGATTCTTGCGATTGAGTCGTGGGGTGTCATGCTCGAGATCAGCGAGGGCGTGCGTGGCGTCGTTGCGGCACAGCACGTGCCCCCGTTTGTACAGCTGTCCAAGAAGAAGAACATCAAGAAGGACGCGCCGACAAACAGCAAGTTCAGCGTAGGCAAGCTTGTGGACGCGCGCGTGCTGCGAGTGGACCTCGAGAACAAGAAGACGTACCTCACCATGAAGAAGGCGCTGCTCGAAGCTGATGACTCGTTCATCCTGAGCTCGTACGAACAGGCCAAGCAGGGCTTCGTCGCGCAGGGATACATCACCAAGATCGCCGAGTACGGCGTCGTCGTGAGCTTCTACAACAACGTCTACGGCCTCGTGCCGGCGGCGCTGCTCCATCAGGCAGGTATCGCCAAGCTCGACGAGGCTTACGTCGTCGGCCAGATCGTCAAGGCCGCTGTCACGCGCTGTGACATTGCCAAGCAGCGACTCATGCTCACGTTTGATCTCACTGGCACGGCGGTGAAGGCCGCGTCGGCAGCCAAGGGATCTTCTGCGACATCAGAGTCCTCGGCGAACCAGGAACTCGTCGGTACCATCATCTCAAATGTCAAGGTGCTTGAAGTCGAGGCGGCCGCCTTCCGTGTGCAGACTGAGGACGGTCTCGAGGCGCTGCTTCCGTTCGTGCAGCTCACTGATTTCCCCCGTGAGACTGCGCTCGTGGACGCGATCGTCAAAAAGTACGAGGTCGGCGACGTCATCGCCGAGCGCCTCGTTGTGCTCTCCGTGGCCAAGGACGGCGTACTCACGCTCTCCAAGAAGCCATTGCTTCTGCAGTTGGCCTCCAAGTCTAAGCATCTGCCACGCACGTTCGACCAGGTCCAGGAACGTCAGTTGCTTGTGGGGTTTGTCGCGTCAGTGAGCCCCACTCGCGGTGTTTTCGTTCGTTTCCTCAACAACCTCACGGCGCTCGCGCCCAAGGCCTTCCTCAGCGCCAAGTTCGTGTCTGAGGTTGAAGATGGTGCGTTCGAGATCGGCGAGACCGTTGTCTGCTCAGTGGAGAAGGTTGAGAAGGAGAAGCAGCAGTTCGTCGTTGGCTTCCGCGAATACGCGACGCTCAAGAAGGGCCTCTCGACGCCATTCCTCGAGTCGTATCTTAAGGAGCTGGCCGCGACGACCGAGAACGACGCACCGTACACGCTTGGCAAGACCGAGAAGGCCGAGTTCCTCGGTCTACGACCATACGGCGCTGTGTTCACGCTCGCGAACGAGGAGGACGAAGACGCACCGTTCACAGTGATCGTGCCGGGAGTTGAGGAGAAGACGGCTAAAAAGTGGGACGAAGGCGACAAACTCAAGGTGCTGCTGGTCGACTACGACTTTGAGAAGAACGTGTACTACGGCTCCGTAGACAAGGCGCTGGTTGAGAGTGGCAGCAAGAAGGCGCGCAAGCAGAAGACCCGTGTTTCGAAGAACACTTCTGTCTCCGACGCGCGTGTGGTCTCGGTGCGAGAGAACTACGCCGTGGTGGCCTTCGCGGACACCCAGAACAGCGAGCTCCAGCAGCTTGGTTTGCTACAGGTCGCCGATTTCTGGTGCCCATCTCGTACAAGCGCGAGTGCAGAGCTCGAGCTCGGGTCAACCGTGAGCTCGCCGTTCATTGCGTCACCTGCGCTCGGCTCGCTGGCCGAAGACAAGAAGACGCCGTTTGATGGACTCCCACTGCTCGTGTACGAAGACGCCGAGCTTCTGTCAGCGCCCACCAAGAAGTCCAAGAGCAAGACGCCAAAGGACGAAAACGCCGAGCACCTGCCCAAGTACACAAGCGAGGATCTGGCTCTCGGTAAGCTGGTGACGGGCCGCATCGTCGGCATCAAGGAGAACTCGCTCGAGCTCAAGCTCAAGGCCTCAAGCAAGTGCGGCAAGGTCGTCGCGACGGTCTCCGTTGTGGACGTGGATGAAGGCGAGGAGGACCACCCATTCGATCGCTTCAACGTCAACATGGTCGTCCAGGGCCGTGTGCTCGCGGTCGTCGAGAAGGGCGCGAACCAGCGCAAGCCCGTGAGCGAGAGCAACCCAGCCAACTTCCGCGCGCTCAGCGTATCGCTCCGTGCTAAGGACATCGCGACCGACGACGTTCAGAAGCTCGTCCGTGCCGACTGGCAGGAGGGCAGCGCTGGTCGTGCACTGCTCAAGGCCGGTTCGGCGGTCGAAGGCGTGGTCGTTGAGCAGGAGACTGAGGGTCTGCTTGTTCGTCTGAGCCACCGCGTGGTCGCGTTCGCGAGTGCTGTCGAGCTCTCCAAGGACCTTGCGACGCTGAAGAACTTTCGCCAGCAGTTCCCTGTGGGCAAGCGCGTCCAGGGCTGGATCGTCGGCGTGGATGAGGAGAAGAAGCACCTCGAGCTCTCTCTCGTGCGCGCGTCGGCCGAGCCGGCCGCGCTCAAGGCCGGCGGAGTCGTCAATGGTATGGTCACGACCAAGGTCGCAACGCTCAAGGCTCCGGCTGTGATGGTGCAGCTGGGCGTGCACACGTTCGGTCGCGCCGACGTGACCGAGTTGCTCCCGCCGACGCAGTGGAAGAACGAGATGCACAAGCTGCCACAGTTCGCGCACGGCCAGTTCGTGCGATGTGTCGTGCTCAGCAGCGAGGGTGGTCATGTCGACCTCTCGCTGCGCGAAGACGCGTTGGCTGATGCCAAGGGCTACGCCAAGCAGAAGCTGCCTGAGCACGCCGTCGGCAGCCTCGTGACGGCCATCGTGGCCTCGACGACCACGAGCGGCTGCTTCCTGCGAGTTGACCGCCAGACACTTGCGCGTGCCATGCTTCGAGACCTCAGCGATGAGTTTGTTAAGGACCCGATCAAGGAGTTCCCCGCCGGCAAGCTCGTCGTCGGTCGCGTGACCAAGGCGACGGACAAGGGCTTAGAGCTGAGTCTCAAGGCCTCGGTGGTGTCAGAGGACGTGGCTATGGTCAAGTGGAGCGACCTGCGTGAGGGTCTCACGGTCAAGGGCACGATTACCAAGGTGCAGACGTACGGCGTCTTCGTGAAGATCGAGAAGAGCAACATCAGCGGTCTCTGCCACATCTCGGAGATCGCGGACGAGCGCGTGACACAGGCACTCGACCAGATCTTCTCACCGGGCGACTATGTCAAGGCCAAGATCCTCAAGATCGAGGACCGCCGCGTCTCGTTCGGACTCAAGCCATCGTACTTCGAAGGCGAACCGGAGAGCTCTGACGAGGAGGAGGAAGACGATGAGGAAGAGGAGGAGGAAGAGGAGGCCGAGGCGATGGAGGTCGATGGTGAGGAGGAGGAAGAAGACGATGATGAGGAGGAAGAGGAAGAAGAGGACGACGAAGAAGAGAGTGTGAAGAAGCCAAGCAAGAAGATGGTGACGTCGGCGATGGAAGTGGACGAGGAGGAGGCTCTTCCTTCATCCGACTCGGAGGACGACGAGGAGGAGGACGCCGCCAAGTCGGTTGCGTTTACGTGGGACGGTTTTGCAAACGTTCTGGACCAGCACAAGTCCAGGGCCGACGACTCGGACTCGGACTCGGAAGAGGACGACACCAAGAAGACGCAGCAACTCAAGCACAAGCAGAAGAAGCAGACGGACGAGTGGATCGCGCTGCGCGAGAAGGCACTTGCGAGCCAGGACGAGCGCCCTCAGACTGCGGACGACTTCGAGCGCCTGCTCGCCGTGAACCCGCAGAGCTCGTTCCTCTGGATCCAGTACATGGCCTTCCACGTCTCGCTTACGCAGGTGGACGTGGCTCGCGATGTGGCCGTGCGTGCTACCTCGGCCGTCTCCTTCCGCGATGAGAAGGAGAAGCTCAACGTCTGGGTCGCGTACCTCAACCTTGAACACGACTTTGGCGACGAAGCGTCATTTAAGCGCGTGTTCAACAGCGCGCTACGCGTGAACCACCCCAAGCGCGTCTACCTGCAGCTCGTGGACATCTACGCGCGTGCCAACGAGCTTCGTGACGCCGAGGCCACGCTCGCGACGCTGCAGAAGAAGTTCCGCAAGTCCAAGCAGGGCTGGCTGCGTGCGCTGACGCTCCATGTGGCCCAGGAACAGGACACGGGCAAGGCTGCCGAGACGCTCCAGCGTGCGCTGCAGGCGCTCGCCCCCCACAAGCACCTGCCTGTGATCCTCAAGTATGGCCAGCTCATGTTTGAGCACGGCGAGCTCGACAAGGCGCGCACGATCTTCGAGGGCGTGCTGGCTAACTACCCCAAGCGACTCGACCTCTGGAACGTGTACCTGGACAAGGAGATCAAGTGCAACGGCGGCGAGCTCGACGTTGTGCGGGCGCTCTTTGAGCGGCTGCTTGCCATGGACTTCACGGCCAAGAAGATGAAGTTCCTCTTCAAGAAGTTTTTGGCTTTTGAGCAGACCCACGGCGACGCCGCAAGCGTCGAGCGCGTCAAGCAGCTCGCCAAGGACTTCGTCGCGACCGCCGCGTCGGCATGAACTACCAATTCGCTAGAAGCAGATCCATAGACAAGAATATATTTGTGCCTTTGTATTATTGGATACCCTCAGAAAAAACGGCTCGGGATGCAAGTGAGACGGTGACGTTTTCATCAAGTGGCATGCATGAAATGGCCTCCAAGGCCTCGGCACGCGTGGCTGTGGACGGTCGCGGCGATGGGAATGACGAGCCCAGGCCACGTGGGTCGGGCCTGTACCAGTCCGTCGTGGACGCCGTCGTGAGCGAGCATGAAGACGACGACAAGGACCGACGGCGGCGACGGCATCGGCTCTCGCTCGAGGACCAGCGCACGATCCGCAAGACGTCGCTGCTGCTCACGCGGCCGACGCTGCTCGAGCTCGTGCACTCGCACAGGGAGAAGACGCGGCTCGAGAGGCTCAAGGACAAGTACTGTCCGCTGCCGAGCTCCACGCCGCCGCGGATATCAGAGACCTTGACGATCTCCGTTAACACCACGACTACCAACCGCGAGACGACTCGGTGCTGGCTGAGGCGGCAGCTCAAGACGAGACGCTTCCGCGCGGCGCTGTACTCGGTCGTGCTCGCAGACGTCGTGGCTCTGGCGCTGGACGAAGGCACTGGCGATAGACTGACGGCCTTCAACGCCATCGACATCGTCTGCACGCTGCTCTTCATTGTCGAGGTCTTTGCAAAGAGCACCGCGCTCGGCTGGTTCCACGGACGCGACGCCTTCTTCGCTCCCAAGCGGCGGCTCGTGCGGCTACTCAACGTGCTGCTGCTCACGCTTAGCCTACTCTCTTACGCGCTCGCGTACGAGTGGCGTATCCTACGCGGACTCAAGACCGTGCGCTGCCTCACGCTCTACGCGGGGCTGCGTCGCATCCTGCGCTCGCTCGCGCGCGCCATCCCGTTTCTCGCCAACGTCGCGACGCTCGCGCTCTTCTTCCTCTTTGCCTTCTCCATCTTCGGGCTCGAGGCCTACAAAGGCACGTTCGACCAGCAGTGCAAATGGGACTCACCGGTCCCGGCCAACAACGAGTCCTTTTGGACGGCGCTGCCTCGCATGTACTGCTCCACCAACGCCACGTGCTTCGCGCCGTCGGCGTGCGGCGCCGTGCCGCCACCGTCGGCGACCGTCAACTTCGACTCGGGGCTCTCGGCGCTCTTCCTCGTCTTCCTCGTCGTGGCGCAGGACGGCTGGGTCTCGGACATCATGGAGCCCGTGGTCGAGGCCACATCGCGCTTCTCGGCCTTGTTCTTTGTGGCCATTGTCGCGTCCATGGTCTTCCTCGTCGTGAATCTCTTTGTGGCGGTCATCACGACCTCGTTCATGAACTTCTCAGTCGAATCTTCGCGGGAGAGAGACGTCGCGACGGGCAAAGGCGGCGGCGAGGCGACGCCCACGAACGGAGAGGGAGAGGAAGACGACGACGACGGCGTCACGTGTCGAGGCGCCATGATCAAGATGGATCCGCTTGAAGAAGCCACGCGCGTGAGCCTCATCATGGGCGCGACGCTCGCGATTGAAGAGTCAATCCAGCAGCAGCAGCCGGCCGCCGCGACCGATGAGCCTCCGAGCCCGACGACATTCGCACGGCTACTCGCACGCACGCACAAATTCCACTCGCTACACGATCTCACAGCCGACGCTACGCGCGAGCTCATCCAACACCCATCGTCGGTGGACGAGTTGCTGCTCGCGACTTCCAAGCGAGCGTCCGGCTCGCCCGAAGCGATCCCCGAGCACGAATCCATTCGCCACGATGACGCCTCACCGCCCGCTCGAGCCAAAGCGTCTCCATCGCTACCAACCAAAGCCGACCCGGCGTGGTTCCTTTCCTTCCAGCGCGTCGTGCTCTCCAAGCGGTTCGACGACTTCTTCACAGCTTGCATCGTGGCCAACACGGCGTTTCTGCTGGTTGAGTACCGCAACATGCCAGCGTGGGTCAAGACCATGCTCTCGGTGGCCGAGTACCTCTTCGGCGGGCTCTTCTTCGCCGAAATGGTCGCGCGCATGGTCGCGTTACGTGGCGTGCGAACGTACCTGCGTTCAACTGAGCGCTTCTTCGATCTCGTCGTCGTGCTCGGCACGAGCGCCAACATGGTGCTCAACAACATGCCAAACGTGAGCTTCTCGTCGCTGAATTCGATCTCGTCGCTGCGAACGCTGCGTGTGAGCCGGCTCATGCTCAAGTGGGAAGGCACGCGCAAACTCATCGAGTCGGTGCTCAAGTCGTCGCGCGGTGTCATGGACGTGGTCGTCTTCCTCATCCTTTTTCAAGTCGTGGCTTCAATCCTCGCGATGCAGCTCTTCGGCGGTAGCCACATGGCGAGCGACGGCGAGACGCCGCGCTGGAACTTCGACACGTTCCCGCGCTCGTTTCTCACACTGCTGCAGGTCATCACGGCCGACCAGTGGTCCTCCATCACGTACGACGCCGTCAACGCCGACGATCCGCACGTGCTGCTGGTGCCTTTTCTCATCGTCATCTTCATCATCGGCCAGTACGTGCTGCTCAACCTTTTCATTGCTGTCATCCTCGAGAACTTTTCCATCTCGGAGGAAGAAGCGTACCAACTGCAGCTCGAGCAGATCATCGCGATCCCCAAGGAGCTCGACATCTACGAGAAGATCGAAGAGGAGGGTGTGCGCGCCTTCGGCGAGATGGAGCAGCTCGACAACGTCAGCAACGTCAAGCTCCGCATGTTCCTCGGGCTCGACGCAGATGCCCGTGAGGACAACGAGGGAGAGAAAGGCTCCTATGACGGTCGTTCAGGCGAACGCAGCGGGCTCTTCGCGTCGCTCTCGTCCATGGGCAAGCACCAGCGGCCTCGCCATCGTGCTGCCAAGCCCCCAGCCTCCGGATTCGTCGTGTTGGCTCGCCGATGCTGCCGGCGGTTCGTGAGACACATGGCCTTCCGCCGCCTCGTGCAGCTCATGATCCTCGTGAGCTGCGTCACGCTCATGCTCGACGACCCACACCCGGAGATCCAGAGCGAGCCACCGAGCGACACGTGGGTCTTTGCGCTGAGCGTGTGTAACCGCGTGGCGCTCGGCGTCTTCGTGGTCGAGTTCATGGCCAAAGTTGGCGCTTTCGGCTTTGGTCTCGAGTACCTCAAAGTGCAGCTCCTGCACCGTGACGAAGCGCTCGGATACGTGCCCAAGCAGTCGTATATCGAGGATCGATGGAACCAGCTTGATCTCTTCTTGCTCGTGCTCACTGTCGCCGACGAAGCCATCTCCCACGCGAGCGACTCGGTCAGCGCTGCGCGTATGTTTCGTGCTGGGCGAGTGCTTCGACCGCTCCGCATCCTCAACCACCACCACGAAATGAAGCTCATCCTGAGCGCCGTGGCGCAGTCACTACCGCATGTGGGCAACGTCTTTGGGCTCTGTGCGATCGTCTACGTCATCTTCGGCGTCCTCGGGCGCTCGCTCTTTAGCGGACTCTTCTTCTCCTGCAACGACGCGAGCGTTGCGACGGAGGACGAGTGCGTCGGCTTCTTCACGGTCGAGGTCGACGGCGCACTGGCGTTGCAGGAGGCCACGGCCAAGTCGGTGCAGAGTGGCGAGATCCTCGTGCCGCGTGTCTGGCAGAACGCGCGCTTCTCGTTCGACAACATCGGCGCGGCGTTTCTCGCACTGCTCGAGATGACGTCGCTCAAGTGGATCGACAAAACCTTCGCGGCCATGGACATTCGCGGCGCTGGACGGCAGCCAGAGCAAGACCACGCGCCGTACTACGCCGTGTTCTTCATCCTCTTTGTCTACATCGGCTCGCTCTTCGTGATCCGCCTCTTCGTTGGCGTGCTCGTCGAGCAGTTTCAGCGCAACAACGGCACGCAGATCCTCACCGAGTCGCAAAAGTCCTGGGTCGACCTCGAGAAGTTCGTACTGCTGCTCAAGCCGCTCAAGCGAATCCCGCGCCCACGGACCGCGCTACAGAACAAGCTCTACGATCTCTGCCAGCACCGGTACTTCGGGCGCGCGATCGCAGCCGCGATCCTGCTCAATGTCGCGCTGCTGCTCTTCAACAACGCCGGCGACGCCTCGACCACCGAGACGGCGTCATTCCAGGTCATCGAGATGCTCTTCCTCGCTGTCTTCCTTACCGAGGGTACGCTCAAGTGCCTCGCGTTCCGCCACCACTACGTGCTCACGTCCACGGGTGCGTTTGAGCTGCTCATTCTCGGCGGCTCGCTCGCAGCCTACTCGCTCTCCACGGGCATCCACGGACTCATCCAGGCTGGCCGCATCTTCCGCGTCATGCGTGTGCTTCGCTTCGTGCGCCTCAACCGTGGCGTTTACGCTGTCTTCCAGACCTTCCGCGCGAGCATCAAGCCCATCGGCCACATCTTCTTCCTGCTTTTCATGATCTTCTTCATCTTCGCGGTCGTCGGGCGCCAGCTCTTCGGCGGCGTGCGCCTCGGCCCGAGCCTCAACCGTTTCTCCAACTTCCGCAGCTTCTCGTCCTCGTTCTTGCTGCTCTTCCAGATCATGGCCGGCGACGACTGGCACCTGACGATGACCGACTGCATGCTGGCCAAGCCCTTCTGCGTCGAGCGCAGCAACCCGGACACGGGCAAGTTCGAGTCGGACTGCGGCAGCCCGGTGGCCGCCGTGCTCTTCTTCGTCACCTACGTCACGCTCGTCGTCTTCTTCCTGCTCAACCTCTTCATCGCCGTCGTGCTCGAGAACTTTCGCAGCTGCTACTTGCAGGACGACGTCTGCCCCATCTCGCTCCAGGACTTCGAGAGCTACCGCGAGGTCTTCATGGAGTACGACGTCCACAACACGGGCGCGTTCCCGCTCTGGCAGCTCGCGAGCTTCCTCGCAGATCTCCCGCCGGGCTTGCGCGTCGATCGCAAGCACCACCGCATGGCCTTCTTGCAGCTGCGCAGCCAGGCCCAGGCGCTGCTCGAGAGCTGGCAGCAGCAGCGCTGCAAGAGACCGTTCTTCAACGAGCTCCTGCGCATGCTCTGCATCCACCAGTTGGGCATCCGCTGTCTGCCCTACGAGCAGCAGCGCGACCGCGTCAAGCAGATCTTTATCTACCGCGCCAAGGTCGCCGACATGCTCGTCGAGTCGACCGTCAAGGGCTACGTGCAGCGCTGGCGCCTGCGCCGCGAGCGCGCCAAGCTCGACTCGATGCGACGCAAGATGGTGCCCGAGACCGCCGCCGTCCACGAGCTCGAACGCAGCGTCACGCGGCGAGCCTCGGGCGGCGTCGGCGACAACCTCGACGTGCTGGAAGCGATCAAGAGCGAGCACCGAACGAGGACGCAACAGTCCGGGGAGATGGTCGTGGTCTCAGCAGCGATGACCGTGACGACGAGCGATGAGCAGCAGGGAGTCGGTGAGGAAGTCGAGGGGCGAGTGCGACGCATGACGGCAACGTCGGTGGTGGCTGACGCGATCCTCACTGCGATGGCTGGGCCTGCGAAGGAGGAGCCGGCGCTCGAGTCGGACGAAGCCACGCCGAGCGACAAGCACCACCGTCATCATCACCATCATCATCATCATCGCCATCACCACAAGCATAAGAAGCAGAGGCACAAGGACAAACGCGACGTGGTCATACCCGACAACAGTGGCGAGCTCGTGGCCAAGAGCGTGGTTGACGAGCCGCTCCACGCACCGCGGCGGCTGCCAAAGATGGCCCACAAAGTCGTGCCGACGGGCTGAAGAGAAGCGACGAGGTGTATTCAACGAAAACAAGCTCAGAGCTCAGCGAAAGAACGGATCTCCTGGAAGCCGTGGTCCGTGGGCAGCGGCGCGTTGCCCGGGCGCACCGAGAGCGCGACGTCGAGCCCGGCGGCGGCCGCGGCTTCGGCCTCCTGGATCACGTCGGTCACGAAGAGCACGTCCTTGCCGCTGTCGACGCCGAGGCTCGCGAGGATCTCGGTGTAGCTCGCAGTCTCGCGCTTGTGGCCGACCTTGGTGTCGAAGTAGACGCTGAGGAAGCGGCGCAGGTCGCCCTGGTTCGAGTACTTGAAGAGCGACTTTTGCGCGGCACGCGAGCCCGACGAGTAGATGCCCACGCGCACGTGGTGGCGCTCCATGCGCGCGAGGAAGACCGGCACGTCGTCGTAGACGAGCGACTTGAGCTCGCCGCTCTCGTAGCCCTGGTCCCAGAGGTAGCCCTGGAGCTGCTTGAGCGCGCCGATCTTGCGGTCCGCGGCGATGTTGTAGTGCACGTAGCCCACGAGCGCGCGCAGCACGTCGTCCGAGAGCTCGAGCCCGTCGACGAGCGGCGGCACGTCGAGTCCGTCGGCGGCGTCGCGCGTGTGCTGCTCCCGGAGCGCCGCGACGGTCTGCTGTGTGCGAGGCTCGAGCCAGGTCTCGCGCAGGAAGGCCTCGGCGCGGTCGCGCGCGAACGGGAAGAGCACGTCGTGCACGAACGTGATGGGCGTGGTCGTGCCTTCGATGTCGAGCAGCACGTACTGGTGCTGCTCGGCGCGGGACGGCGCGACGGGCTCGCCCGTGACGCAGCACGGCGCTCCTTCTTCTTGCTCGACGCGTGCTCGCTTGCGACTGGTCTCGACGCGCGGCGGCGCGCGCATGAAGTCGACGCCGAGTCGCCGCATCTCGAGCGCCGTCTCGAAGAGGTAGTGGAGGCACTCGCCGTGGCGCTTGGCGGCCTCCCACGAGTCTCCCCAGACGTAGATGCCGTGGCGTCGCACGAGCACGGCGTGGGCCGTCGGGTACTTGAGGATGGCGTCTTCCAGCGCGTCGGCGAGCTCGCTCTCGCGCGCCGTGTTCTCGATGATGGGCACGACGAGCTCGTCGTGGTAGCCAAAGCCGGCGAGGCCCTTGATCATCTCCTGGTGCGTGATGCGGAACTCGCGCTGGCCGTCGCAGAGCGCCGTGATGAGGTTGCTCGAGAGCCCGTGGCTGTGGAGCACGGCGCCGGCGCCGCGCAGGCGGTAGGCGTGCAAGAAGAGCGGCGAGCAGTCCGAGAGCTTGGGCACTTTGGCCTGGCCGGGCTTTTGCTGCGGCGCGTCGAGGATCGAGCCGGCGAGGTCGAGCATGTAGAGCTCGTCGGCTTGGATGCGTTCCTTGGAGACGCCCGAGGGCGTCATGTAGATGCGGCTGCCCCGGCGGATGGAGATGCTGCCGCCCGTGCCCGTGACCCAGCCGAGCGCGTAGAACTGGCGGCAGAGCTCGCAGATGAGCTCGCGGAAGCCGTGGTACGAGATGGTCTCGAGAGCATCGGAAGGCCTGGCGAAGCGCGCCAGCGTGGTCGTGGTTGTGGAACAAGAACCGAGTTGCGCGCGAACCACGACGGGAACACTGGACGCGAGGCTCGCGTCCGCGACGAAGCGGCGCGAGACGTCCGGAGCGAGCGAGAGCGCCACGCCCGGAGTTAACAGCGAGCGGATCCACGCGTCCGCGCTGTCGCGCACGTCCAGGAAGACGCGTCCGGAGGTTACGGTGTACGTGGCGGCCGCCGAGCGCGTGTGCTCGAGCTGGAACTCGGGCGAGAGGACGGCGGCCGCGGCGTCCGCAGCGTCGGCCGCGCGCGCCGAGACGCCGATCTCGCGCAGGATCGCGAGGCTCGCGCGCTCGCGCAGGCTGTCGAGGAAGCGCGGCTGCAGCGCGTGCTCGAGGTCCGAGGGCGGCGACGAGTTGAGCATGGCGGGCGGGAGGCGGGTGGGCGGATGATGGCGCCGGCCGCACGGATGGATTGGGTCCAGTCGCAGCGATTGGTTCCAGCGGGGCCCAATGAAAAGGACGAGCGGACCGAACATTGGCCCAATCCGAGAGAGCGCGCGCTCTTGCTGTCAAAATCAAATCCCAATAATAATTGCAAGCAAAAAAAAAAAACGTTCCCCCCAATAAATATATTGTGATTACGACCTGCGGAAGCGGATGCCCCTCTGCTGCGTCATATGCGAAGTTGGGGCATGCGGGATGGAGGGTTATCTAGCCATGTGGGGTTTCTCTGGCTTGAACTATCGCCTTTGACGGGATCTCGCCATCAGCGAGCGACGCGCAAGCCCGAGCGATCGATCGCGCCGCCTCCCCTCGCGGTCCCCCCTGTATATGCTCGTCTAGACGCCTCGCCATCTCTCGCAGAGACGCGCTTGTCCTCGGTTAGTCTCGGGACAGAGAAGAGAACGACCCCACGATGTCGTCGCTATGGCGGTGCGTCTAACACCTCGCGGCCGTTGGGCCGATCGATCGACGGCGTCTAACGTTATGTTGCGGCAGCACCCAGTCGTCGCGCAAGATGTCCAGCAAGGAACAGGAGCAGGACGACGAGAAGAACCCCAAGCTCCCGCCCGGCTGGACGCGCAAGGAGAGCAAGACGCAGAAGGGCCGCTACTACTACATCTCGCCGAGCGGTAAGACCCAGTGGGTGCCGCCCGTGCCGGCGGCGGCGTCGCCCAGCCCCGCGCCCTCCAAGGCCTCGACGGCCTCGACCGCGTCTACGGCAGCGGCCGCCGCGGCTGCCGCCGTGGCCAAGCGAGAGAAAGGTGCGCTTAAGTTGCTTGTCCTCTCCTAACAACGCGGCGTCTAACCGTGGTCGTGGTCGTGGTTAGTCCAAATCCAGTACAACTGGGTCCACGAGATTGAGATTGAGTTTGGCGAGGGCCGTCTCGGCGTGAGTCTCCGTGAAGTCCGACAGCTCGACAGCATCCCGTACCCGCAGTTCCAAGCCGAGGTCGACGACCTGCCCAAGGTCAATGGCAAGGCCGGGCCGGCTGAGCTCTACAACTGGAGCGTCAAGCCCCACAAACGCCTCACGATCGGCATGAGAATCACGTTCATCGAAGGCACGTCGCTCGCGGGCTTCACGTACAAAGAGGTCGTGGACAAGCTCAAGAAGGCCTCACGGCCCGTCAAGCTCAGGTTCGCCGACGTGGATCAAGGCACGGCCGAGGACAACCCAGAGGCCGTGAAACGGCTCGAACAGCAAGATAAGCCGGCAGCGCCCAAGCCGTCCAAGTACCTCGAGCAGAAGCAGGCCTACACACGCGTGCTGGTCACAAGCGAGCTCCACACGGAACTGTGGACCATCGAGACGAAGAAGCTCGACCGACAGATGAACGTGCTGAATAAAAAATGGGAGACTGTCTCGACTGAGTTTGACGTGCTCAATGCGCGTCGTGTCGAGCTCCAGAAAGACCACGACAAGCTGCTGGACGAGAAACGCCATTACTCGGAGATGATCAAGCAACTCAAGAAGCAAGAGACCCACGAGGTGGGCAACCCAGAATTCATCAAAGCCAACGAACTCGCGAAGCGCCACGCCGAGCTCACAGAAGACATCAATAAGATGGGCTCGGGCAACAAGCGGTTACGGAAAGAACGCGTGACACTACAAACCACGCTCGACGAGCTCGAGAACGAGCTCTCTAAACTCGGCAAGAACGAAGAGGAGGACAAGACCAATGACGACGATCTCTTCTTTGGTCTCGACCCGAACGCACCGCCCGCCGAGCAGCTCGCTGCGATCCGCAAGAAAATGCGGTTTATGGACGACGAGCTCATCAAGGAGCAGCGCAAAACAGCCCGCGTCGAAAAAGAAATGGAGCAGCTCAACCGCCATCTGGCCAAGCTCTCAGGGTCATCGTCATCGTCGTCGTCGAGTTCGTCCTCGACGACAACATCATCTTCTACGTCGTCGTCGTCGTCAGGGCGGCCGAAAGGTGACGCGCGGGACCGAGATAACGCCAAGCCTGGTGATGCTGCGACGCCAGCGCGTGACAGTGGGAGGTCGAACGAGCTCCCGACCGACGTCGCCGGCCTCGAGTTGCGGATCCTCGATCTCAAAAAGAAGCAGCGCGCGTACGTGTCAGCCATTACGAAGGCCAAGCAGAGCGGCGACAAAGAAAGCGCGCGCGATGCGGACAAGAAGCGCAGAGCCGTCAAAGAAGAGCTTGCACGCGCACAAGATGCTCTCAACGCACTCAAGGCCGCAGCCGCCGACGACCGAGGGGAGCCAGCGCCACGATCAGCACGCAAAGAGGCGGCGCCTGGCAGACAGCCGCCCAAGGTCGTATCTCCCCAAGAATCACAAGCATCGAAGACCACGAAGAAGCAGCAGCAGCAACACCAGAAGGAAGACAAGATGCCGACCCTCGCGGGCTTCCTCGACAAGGGCCCGACCGAGTGGAGTGGCAAGGGTCTCATCCGCAAGGCTAAGACGATGCGTGGCGCGCGTGAACGTTGGTGCGAGATCTGCCCCGATGGTCGTCTGAGGTACTACAAGCGCCGTGGCGACACTGAGGTCCGTGGTGAGATCGACCTGAACGACGCCAGTTTCGAGGTCACGTGCCACGACCTGAAGCGCGGCAACGAGTTCGTGCTGTGTACGTCAGACCAGCAGTCGCACTTCTTCACGAAGAGCTCCGAGGAGCTCCAGATCTGGGTGCGCACTCTGCGTGCTGCCAACTCGTACTTGCGAACGAACAAGCATCTGGACGCCATCGCCGGCAAGCTGGACGCGGCCGAGCGACGACACGGCGGGCGAGGAGCACCCGAGGACGACGAGCAGTTTTACGGTCGCGCGACACTGGGTTTCTAGAGCAACGTGCGTGTGTATGGAATTGGAACAACATGGAACCGATGTGGATGAATGCAAACGTGACGTACCTGTTATCGTCGGGATGGCATGGCAGTAGTGGAATGGTACAGAGAACAACAGCGGCTGGAAGGAAGCGGAAAGGACAAGGTGGCTTGCTAGGCGAACCGCTACGTACTTTACTCGTCTACAACGCGAAGTACCTGCCGTCGTCGCCCTGGGTCTGGCGGCGGTCGCCGGTCCACTCACTGGCCACTCTCGAGCTGGCTCGTGTTGCCAGACCAACGACTCGATCTGTCGTTCCTCAACCCAGCCTACTCAAACTCAGTAAGCCTCGGCAGCTATAGGGTCCGTTTGTGCGACGCGAGAGCTTCCCGACGAATATGATGACGACTGCGACGATCGAGACCGGCACCACGGGCCACTTGCCGTGTCTTGTGAAGTCGAGACCCACGCGTCATGGACGCACCATGCGAGTGGTGAACGAGCTCGAGTTGGAGCATACTGGAGGCCGGACGACCGTGCCTCGAGTCCTGACGATCTGCAGACGACGACGTCGTCGACAAGGCCGCGGTGGTCGGACGCGCGTGTGTGGCAGGCTCGCTTCTGGTGTGGGCGGTCGACGGGGATGGAGATCGCGGCTCTCGCGTGTCTAGATTTTCCCGTGCCACTACGCAAATGCGTGAGCACGAGCTTTGTGGAGGAAGAGATCCTGGACGCGTTGGTTCTTGGTGGCCACGGATTCCTCTCAGTGTGGAGTTGAGGTGGGAGTCCTTCTGGTTGGACAAGGGCCACTCGGTCTCGTAGGGTTTTCAGGAATGCCAACACCGCTTCAACCACATACCTTCTGTTTCATCATGGCAGGATGTCATCACTGACGATCCGGTTGCATACTGGTATTAATAGCGTGTAGTAATCACCTACCGTTTTGACCACATCACAAAAGCGAACCTACACAAGGGAGAAAAAATTGTTCGTCTGGAGTGATGAAGTCTGGAGTCTTCCTTCCTTGAAGAGCGATCCTGATCCGGTGAACACTGGAGAGCTTGTGCATCACGTCTGTGTCCGAGTTACATACCATGTTGAAGGGCGTGACAGACAGGGGATCTCAGTGGTTAAATCATGAGCATCCAGCGTTAGCCTGCGATGACTCTTGGTGTCCGATGGTCATTAAGCAATTCGCCTCGCGAGTGAACAGCCATGAAGCCCAAGTCGCACTGCAAGTCCCAGCAGCGCACCAAGTCCACGCACGAGTCACGTTCTCTCTTCTGCGCCGAAACCGTCCTCGTCCTCGTCGACGTTGTCGCGCAAATGTTGGCGATTGCACTCATGCCCAAGTCCTACTTTGTGCCGGTGCCTGACGTTGCCACGCCAACGGAGGAACGCTTCTTCGCTGTGATGGACGTCGCCGTCTACACGCGCTACGTCTCCTCGGGCGCCATGCTCGTCTACCTCGTCACGCTGGTCCTTCGGCTCCATGGCCTGCGCCCGGTTGCTCTCCGCTCCCGTTCCGACAGAGCAGACATCTTCGTCCTCCTCCTGCTGCTCGCCGGACTCACGGCGCGGTGGTACCCGGAGTACGAGGTCACGTCCGACATCAAGCAGTATGAGTTCGCCATCTCGCTCGGCTACCCCTGTTTACTTGCACTGCATTTCATCCTCCGACCCAGCGCGGGTATGTTGTCCAACAGACTACGCAAAATCCACGCCAACCGCAATGGCGACCACATCCAGATCTCGATCGAGTTGTCAGATGCGTCGTTTGAGCGCAAACCCTCGACCGCACCGACCGCTTTCATTGCTCCTGCCTCACAACACGCCAATATCCTGTTTGGCGACGTGCAGCTCTACACGGCGGAGGACATCCCGGAAGCCGCCAAAGTGATCATACAGCAAGATAAACACACAGCGCTCAAGCCACCCAAGCACTTCGATCAGGAGGAGATCTACGAGCAAGTGCTGATCACGGGTGAGCTTCTTGCGGAGTTCTGGGCCATTGAGACGAAGAAGCTTGAGCGACAGCTGTGCGCACTTCTGGTGTTACGGCCTACGCCACCTTTGTGGATGCCGAGAAAGCATTTGATCGGGTGAACTGGGACTACATGTGGAAGGTGCTGCTGGCCATGGGATTTGGAGAGACTTTTATCATGTGGTGTCAGCTTCTCTATACCGACACACGAGTTCGGCTCAACATCAATGGTTGGCTGCAAGATAGTATCCACCCGTGCCGTGGAGTGAAGCAAGGCGATCCCGTATCGGCGCTGCTGTTTGTTCTCACGATGGAACCGCTCGCGAATCTTCTGAGGCAGCACCCCCAGTACGGTTATCATCCGGCTAGGTTCCCTTCCCCAGTCACGGGCTCCTACTTTGCCGACGATACTACACTTGTGAGCTGCTCGACTACTGCTGTGGAAAAGCAACTTGAACTCGTGCAAGTTTATTGTGCTGGATCTGGAGCCAAGCTCAACGTGGCCAAGACCAACGTCATGAACTTCAACCGGCACGCACTGCATATCCCGCATCCCACACTCTGCATCCTCGACCCAAGCGCCTCCTGTCGGTACCTAGGACTCCCTATCGGACAGGCCATCCACCACGACCATCGCGTCAGTGCGATAAACGCTCGCTTTTTCGAAAAATTCGCGCGTTGGAAATGGCGTGCCCGGACGTTACGTGGCCGGCGTCTACTCGCCCAAGCAGTGGTCTTGTCTCAGCTCTGGTACGCCACGGCCGTGACATTCGTACCCAACGCGATCATTCGTGCGTGGCAACGAGCGATTGACATGTTCGTACTGAGATCGGCTACTGGAGAGACCTCAGGCAGGCGCCCAATCGATGCGCGGTGGCTCTATCATCGCGACGCTGACCACACACTTTGCCTTCCTCATGTGCACACGATCGTGAAACGTCAACGCCTCAAGCTCCTCATCCAGATCGTTGAGGATAGCGAATCTACGCGCTCTTTTACATGGTCCACGCTGTCACGCCACTATCTCGACACCATGTGTGGTGAGTTTGGCCGCCCTGGTCGCCACGACTACCTCTGGGTCAACCCGAACAGCAAGCTCGCGAGGCAGGCTCTCATCGTTTTGCCAGTGTGGCACCGCGCCATTATCCGTACATGATATGGAATGAAGCTCGAGATCGACACCAGCAACCTATCTACAGTCGACGAATCGCGCATGCACTTGGAAGCTCCACTCTGGATGAACCGGTTCCCGCAATGGCAGGTCCAACACAATGGACGGCCGCACAGCTTGCTTCCGGCGCCAAGTGACCGCCGATTCATCTTTATGCGCCAAGTCATGTGCTTCTCCAAGATATGGTGTCTGTCTGATGTCTACTCTGCATCTGGATGGCCGTCCCAGGATGTATTTCTTCAACGTGTGATGGTAGACTTTGCCAACGCCGGGGAAGCGCCCCCACGTCTGTCCATGGTCGCCAAACTGTATTGTCAACTCTCCGAGGTCAACGCACGTCTCCCTCTCGGCAGTAATCGCGATCGAATCGACACTGCTGTGACCTGGCCATGGATTATCCGTACCTCGACGTCCGTGAAGCGTTTCCCTGCCTTTCCGCCGAAGCTGGTTTACAAAGCAGCTCTGCCACAGTCGACATCAGCGAGCCCACACCCGCTCCTCCGTCACGAGCTCACCGACGCCGCCCAGCTTCAACATGTTCTGCACCACACTACGCGACTACGACGCTACGTTTCTCCTGTACAGTATGACGTTCGCTTTCGAGTCTGGTGGTTTATTCTACCAGCCGCTGACAAGTACGGTACTGCACTTTATCGTCACGATCGTTATTGCCAACACGGCTGTCGGCACGCTGAGACCTACAAGCACATCTTTTTTGACTGTCGAGTGGCAAGACCCCTATGGCGAGTCCACATAAACGCGTGGAAGCCCATTTTGCTAGGTACCCCACGATGGAAAGAGGCCCTTTTCGGTGACAAACTCTCGCTGCGTCGTCCGTTCCGCCCGTCGCTCCGCGCTGCCACCGTACTATGGAACATCGTGTGCTCCGTAGTATTCCACACTCTATGGGCAGTCCGCAACGACAAAAAACACCGATCCATTGATGCACCTCCTACCTCCGTATTGATCGAGCGCGATATTCGCCTGGTCGTCGACCATATCAAAGCGATCCAACGCACTGCAAGAAACCCCGAGGAAGATCAAGATATCTGAGCTCCCAGCTCACCGCCTTAGCGTCGACTCTCAAACTGTCTCTTACTTAACCATGGGGTCTGTGTGTTCTTCGCGCGCTGCATAGCATATGTAAACTAGATGTATCGTAGTGTGTTAGAGTAGCAGATCGAGAAGTCCTCACAAATGGAAATCAGTTGAACCCCCAGCTGTGCGCACTCAATAAAACGTCCAAGGCGGTCTCGAATGAGCTCAACAAGCTCAACACACAGCGCGTCGAGCTCGAGGCAGACCGTGGCAAGCTGATGGAAGAGGAGGAGCACTACTCTGCGATGATCGAGCAGCTCAAGATGCAGGAGAGCTTCAAGGTCCCCAACCCAGAGTTCATAAGGGCCAACGCACTCGCCAAGCACCGCGCCGAGCTCAAGAGAGACATCAGCAAGATGACTTTGGGTAAGAGGCAACTGCTGGAAGAGCAAGTGATACTGCGAACCACGCTTGACGAGCTGGAGAGCGAGCTTTCCAGATTCGACGAGAACGAGGAGGACGACAAGACCAATGACGACAAAATCTTCTTGCGTGTTGATCCGAACGCGTCTTCTGCTGAGCAGCTTGCAGTGATTCGTAAGAAGATGCGGCTTATGGACAACGAGCTCGTCGAGGAGCAGCGCAAGAAAGCCTTTGTAGAGAGAGAGATGGAGGTCCTCAGCAGCCATTTGGCCGAGCTCTCCGGATCCTCCTCGTCATCATCATCGCCATTACCAAGCTCTTTCTTGCCACCAGCTTCATCTTTTGAGTCCTTGTCGTCGCCAAGGCAGCAGAGTGACATGATGAAGACGCTCGCAGGCTTTCTCGACAAAGGCCCGACCAAGTGGAATGGCCACGCCCAGGGCTTCACCTCCTGGACCATGCGTGGCACGCACAAGTGTTGGTGCGAGATCGGTTCGGATGGCCGATTGAGGTTTCACAAGCGCGCCGGAGACACGGAAGTGTTGGGCGAGATCGACCTCGCCGACGCGAGTTTTGAGATCAAATGCGACGATGGCAAAGAGTTCGTGCTCTGCACGTCAGACCAGCAGACGCGCTTCTTCACCAAGAACACCGAGGAGCTCCATATCTGGGTGCGGGCTTTGCTAGCTGCAAACTTGTATCTGCAAACCAAGAGAGATCTCGATGCCATCGCCGACGAGCTGGATGCGGCCGAGAGACGCCAAGAACTCTGATAGTTGCCCATGGGTACACCGCATTTGATGTGGAGTGTACGTTGATATGGAATACAATTGGGATGGAACGATAAGATAAATGCAAAAGTGACGTAGCTGTTATCGCCGGGATGACATGGCAATAATGACATGGTATAGAGAACAACAGCGGCTGAAAGGGAGGGCAAAAGGAAAAGGTGGCTTGCTAGGCGAACCGCTACGTAATCTACTCGTCTACAACACAAGTACTTGCCATCATCACCCTCGGTCTGGCAGCGGTCGCCAGTCCACTGGCCGCTCTCAAGCTGGCTTGTGTTGGCAGATCGGTGGCTTGCTCTGTCGTCGCTCGGCTTGCGCACTTGGCTCGAGGCGCGGTTGTATGGGTACCACGACACACCGCCTGCGGTACTTGCCGTGCTGAGGAACTTGGCGAACTGCTGCACTTGATGAGAAGAGACTTCCGCGAAGAAGCAGCTCACGGTCTGCTGAGTGACTTCTCGTGTGGAGTCTTGGTCTGAGACGGACCGCAGACGATCCAGCTGAAGCGCTCCGAGAGCTCGTCTTTGGCAAGCGCGGAGTCGCTTCTCAATGAATGTCGGGAGTGGTTGGAGATGGCGGCGTCTACGATGCGTCTACGATGCAGACAAGAAGCGCTGAGCCGTCAAAGAAGAGCTTGCGCGAACACAGGATATTCTCCATACGCTCAAGGCTGCAGCTGCCGACGACCGAGCAGACAGCCACCTAAGGTCGTATCTGCCCAAGAATCACAAGCGTTTCGCCCAGAGGAAGGTTTGTTTTACCACTTGTAATGGTTACCGAGGGAAAACACCCATTGATGAGGTATCGTCTGTTGTTCGACATTGGTATCTCATCCGCGTGTCATTCATCGGCTAAAAAAAAAAACGAGATAGGCAGGCTTCGCACGTGTCGTCATGCTCGAGAATCACACGTTGCCATGGACGCAAGGATGGTGGGGGAGTAAAGCAGAACAGAGAGCACGAGCTGTCAAGAACGATGATGATGATGATGATGATGATGCAGGTGGAGTCTATTGAGTTCAACTAATTGTGAATCCTAATAGCTGGGAGCTTAGCGGGTATCGACCTAGAGGGGGTCAACGGGGAGGCCTGTTATTGGCCACCACGGACGTAGGTCGTTGGCTAGCAGGGCGGGAAGATCAGTATGACCTTCGCGGTTCGTAGGGTGGTTGACTTGGGCACTGTGTCGTGAGTCCATGGCCAGGTTAGCCATTGCATCAGCCATCCGGTTATGTGCACGAGCTTGATGGATCCACCTCTGGATGCCAAGGCGATCTGCAAGCTGACGTGCGCGGTTATAGCTGACCAGAAGTTTTGAGTTGCGCGGTGGTCTGTGTTCTCGCATCTGACGCAAAACGAGGGCACTGTCACCGATTACTTGGAGAGAGGAAAAACCAAGCGAATGAGCCTTGCGGAGCCCAACAAGCAGGCCTTGATATTCAGCTTGATTGTTTATCATTCGTGGTGACGCGAGACTGGTCGCAGCACTCCAGATGATCTCTGCCGCGCTTGAGTGGGGATACGAGCTGTCAAGAACGCGTGCTCTACGACGTTTCGACAAAGTGTTCAGCAGAATAAGAAATCGCGCGCTCGCGGTTCCCACGAAGGATGCGAGCTTGTTAACCGCCTGTTTTTGCCTCAAGTCGCCTCCATACGCAGAACCATGCCAGCCCACCCTGGGCTGGAGACCGAATGTTCGATTTTCGAAAATCCCCTCCCCCGCCTCGATGGGTGGCAAGAGCTTCTTTGGGTGGGTTCCTCCGTGGGGGATTGCTCCTCGCTTGCAAGGTTGTCGGAATTGCGTTAAAACCCACGATCGCCACGCTGAGACCGCCGGCACATCTCAGGCCAGAACCCACGTCTTGACTCGAACCTGCGATGTCTGGCCGAGTCAATTGGTTCAGATCGCCGTGCGCGGCTGTTCGAGAGTATCTTGGCGTCCGCAGGTCGGAGCGCAGCGTGGATGTGGTTACAAAAAACTGCGGACACCAGCCCACGGGCGTTCACCTATTGCAGATCCATCTCATTTGTGACAGAGAAAGGCGAAAGGCGGGGGGATACGTACATGTATCCCCCCGCCTCTCGCCTTCTTCTGTATGCAGAGGTGGCTTTCATGAAGCAGTAGTGACGGAGGAAAAGAGTGGAAAAGCGGTCGATACTGTGCTTGTGAGCCGAAATGGTTTGAAGTTCCTGATTTGTCATTCTTTTTTCTATTTTGACTGCTTTTGTCAAAATCGTGTGCAAGATGAGTTCAGATCCACGACGCGACGAGAGGCGCACGTCATGGCCCATGCAGCAGCAGAATCAGGTGGTCGCAAGTGAGCATTCTCCCGGACGCCCAGGAGCCCGTGGACAAGGACGAGCTCTTTAACTCGAAGAAAGACTATCTCAAGGAGGAGGCACTCGGGCAGATCAGGCCAACCCTTTGGCCTGGCTTTGCTCGACCCTGGAATCCAGGGTCGTGCGGAGGGGAGAAGACGTCTTCCCCGAGAGGGTTCAGGGAAATACCTGTGTAAGTTTATGTACATTAGTTGATAAAGTGCCAGCTTGTGCCACAGATAAGAACACTTGAGTTCATTAGGTTCGAATCGTGAGTAATTCGCGCACTTAGCGCAATTACCACGAACTCCGATACCTGAGCATGAGCGAAGGGTCGCGCCGCTGAACCAAGGTGAAGAACCATCGGAAAAGGCGTCGCCTGGTCACCGGTGATCGTGTCGAGGCTTCCCACGACCAACTGAGGAGACAGTCAGCATGTGACGACGCTTGGTGTCAAACAGCCATTGTGGAATTTGCCTCGCCAGTGAACAGCTATGGAGCCCAAGTCGCAGCGCACCAAGTCCGCGTACGAGTCACAGTCTCTTTTCCGAAACATCGACGCTAGCAAGTTGCACCACTTCGAAACCATCGTCGTCCTCGTCGACGTCGGCGCGCAACTGTTGGCGGTTGTGCTCATGCCCAAGTCCTACTTTGTGCCCGTGCCCGACGGCGCCACGCCAACGGAAGACCGCGTATTCGATGACATGGATGCCGCCGTCTACACGCGCTACGTCTCCTCGGGCGCCATGCTCGTCTACCTCCTCGTGCTTGTGCTTCGGCTCCGTGGCCTGCGCTCGGCTGCTTTCCGCTCGCGCTCCGTCAGAGCCGACGTCTTCGTCCTCCTCCTGCTGCTTGCCGGACTCGCGGCGCGGTGGTGCCCACAGCACATGGTCGCGACCGACATCAAGTTGTACGAGTTCGTCATCTCGCTCGGCTACCTCTGTCTACTCGCACTGCACTTCATCCTCCGACCCAGCGCGGGTACGTTGTCCAGGAGACTACACAAGATCCACGCCAACCGCAACGACGACCACATCCAGATCTCGATCGAATCGTCAGATGCGTCGTTCGAGCGCAACCCCTCGACAACACCGACCGCTTTCACTGTCCCTGCCTCACGATACGCCAATACCCTGTTTGGTGACGTGCAGCTCTACGCGGCCGAGGACATCCCGGAAGCCGCCAAAGTGATCGTGCAGCGAGATGAACGCTCGGCACCCAAACTGCCCAAGCACTTCGACCGGGAGGAGACTTACGAGCAAGTGCTGATCACGGGTGAGCTTCGTGCGGAGCTCTGGAACATCGAGACGATGAAGCTCAACCGAAAGTTGCGCGTACTCAATAAAAAGACCAAGATAGTCTCGAATGAGCTCGACAAGCTCAACACACAGCGCGTCGAGCTCGAGGCAGACTGCGGCAAGCTGATGGAAGAGGAGAAGCACTACTCGGCGATGACCAAGCAGCTGGAGCTGCCGGAAACGTACGATATGGTGATCCCAGAGTTCGTCAAGACTAATGAGCTTGTTGAGCACCACGCCAAACTCACGGAAGAAATCACCATTCTGGACCGAGGCAACGAGCGGCTACTGAACGAGAAAGCGAGGATGCAGGCTACACTCGACGAGCTGGAGAGTGAGCTCTCCATGTTCGACGAGAACGAGGAACAGGACAAGACCAATGACGACAAAATCTTCTTCGGTATCGATCCGAACGCGTCTGCCGCTGAGCAGCTTGCGGTTATCCGTGAGAACATGCGGCTTATGGACGACGATCTCATGAAGGAGGAGCGTGAGATAGCCCGTGTGGAGAAAGAAATCGGGCTGCTCAACAGCCATTTGGCCGAGCTCTCCGGATCCTCCTCCTCCTCATCATCATCGTCATTGTCTGGCCCTTCCGTGCCACCACCTCCATCGTTTGTGTCCTTGTCATCGCCAAGGCAGCAGAGCGACAAGATGAAGACGCTCGCAGGCTTTCTCGACAAAGGCCCGACCAAGTGGAATGGCCAGGCTCAGGGCTTCACCTCCTGGACCATGCGTGGCACGCACAAGTGTTGGTGCGAGATCGGTTCGGATGGCCGATTGAGGTTTCACAAGCGCGCCGGTGATAGAAAAGTGTTGGGCGAGATCGACCTCGCCGACGCGAGTTTTGAGATCAAATGCGACGATGGCAAAGAGTTCGTGCTCAGCACGTCAGACCAGCAGACGCGCTTCTTCACCAAGAACACCGAGGAGCTCCATATCTGGGTGCGGGCTTTGCTAGCTGCAAACTTGTATCTGCAAACCAAGAGAGATCTCGATGCCATCGCCGACGAGCTGGATGCGGCCGAGAGACGCCAAGAACTCTGATAGTTGCCCATGGGTACACCGCATTTGATGTGGAGTGTACGTTGATATGGAATACAGTTGGGATGGAACGATAAGATAAATGCAAAAGTGACGTAGCTGTTATCGCCGGGATGACATGGCAATAATGACATGGTATAGAGAACAACAGCGGCTGAAAGGGAGGGCAAAAGGAAAAGGTGGCTTGCTAGGCGAACCGCTACGTAATCTACTCGTCTACAACACAAGTACTTGCCATCATCACCCTCGGTCTGGCAGCGGTCGCCAGTCCACTGGCCGCTCTCAAGCTGGCTTGTGTTGGCAGATCGGCGGCTTGCTCTGTCGTCGCTCGGCTTGCGCACTTGGCTCGAGGCGCGGTTGTATGGGTACCACGACGCACCGCCTCCAGTACGCGCCCACTCGGCCTCGTTGACCACACGCGTGGTGAGCGACTTGGTGAACTGCTGTGCTGTATCTCCGAGAAGAGGCCGCCGTGGCAGAACAGCTCACGGTCTGCTCAGTGACTCTTCGCGTGGAGTCTTGGTCTTGAGACGACCAGCAGTCGCTGCAGATCCGGCGTCTCGCCTTCCTCGCGCGGAGACTGCGACTTCCCGTGCACGACGCTGTGCGATATCGTCTGCGGCTCAGACGGCGAGACGTCCCCCACCAAGTGCGAGCTCGGGCGACACCAGTGCGCCGAGCCCAATCTTCCTGACACCCACAACCTCGGAAGACGGTGGGAGGCGTGACGACGGAGGTGTCACACCTCCCGTAAAAGCGGTGACCCCGAAACCCTTGGGGCGTTGATGTTGCCACGCAACACGGTATTTTAACGAATCAGAGGTCGAGAAACCCCGCCGGATGGCTTCACCAGCTGGCTCGAGTTGCTTTGAGCGGTGGGTTCGGCATTTGAAGTAGATATGTTCGCATGGGGACCAGACAGCGAACTTAAGAGTGGGTTCTATCGGGTCAGGCCGGAGAATGTGGAGTGTCTAAATGCGTCATTTCCTTGGAAGTTACCGGTACAAACAGTAAAAGTAGACTGTTTTGACCCACAACGAACTTAGAACTTCTGAAAAATTACCCCCGACAAGTGATTATATGGATATATAGAGGTTTTCTGTGGGTTGGATCGCCTCGTCGAGCATGGTCGGCATTCGAAACATCGTCGCGGGCGGATCTCCTCGCCCGCCCGCTCACCCCCGCGCTGGCTTGAGGCTCCGGCGAAATCTCTCCTCCTCTCGCCCTCTCCAATCGCCCCATTTGCCCCAATCGCACCGGAATCAACTCTCTCGATTGTGTTTCGCCACGGCTCCGCCACAACCCACCGCTTGACTGAGTTGAGTTCGTGTCTTGGACTGTTCCTGGCCGATTCGATTCGTTTGACCACGTGACGAAAGAATGTTTGGAGACGGAATGGCCCGAAATGGTCCAGCCTGACTCTGCGGTGACGCAACGACGCGACGACGCGACGACAGGCTGGTGCAAGTCGCGCGCAAAAGAACGCGCCTCCGTGTTGACGCGTGCAGCGACGGGCGTTGCGTCTGTGGGGCTGCTTGGCGCCAAACCCAGATGGTGTCTCTCCTCCCCCACGGTTTTCCTCTCGCGGAGAGAGGAAACGCTTCCGCCAGTGACGAAGATGGCAACGAGGCTCCAGAACGGTCGCGAGCGTCCGACGGCCATTGAGCAATTCGCCTCGCGAGTGAACAGCCATGAAGCCCAAGTCGCAGTGCAAGCCCCAGCAGCGCACCAAATCCGCGTACGAGCCACGGTCTCTTTTCCGGAACTTCGACACCAGTACGCTTCAACGCATCCTCATCGTCATCGACCTTGGCGCGCAAGCGTTCGTGGTCGTGCTCATGCCCAAGTCCTACTTTGTGCCCGTGCCCGACGGCGTGGCGCCAACGGAAGACCGCTTCTTCGCCGACATGGATGCTGCCGTCTACGCGCGCTACGCCTCCTCGGGCGCCATGCTTGTCTACCTCCTCGCGCTTGTGCCTCGGCTCCGTGGCCTGCGCTCGGTTGCTCTCCGCTCGCGCTCCGACAGAGCCGACATCTTCGTCCTCCTCCTGCTGCTTGTCGGACTCGCGGCGCGGTGGTGCCCACAGCACATGGTCGCGACCGACATCAAGTTGTACGAGCTCGAGATCTCGCTCGGCTACCTCTGTCTGCTCGCGCTGCACTTCATCCTCCGACCCAGCGCGGGTATGTTGTCCAAGAGACTACACAAGATGCGCATCAACAGCAGTGACGGCCAAATCCAGATCTCGATCGAGTCATCAGATGCGTCGTTTGAGCGCAAACCCTCGACAGCACCGATCGCTTTCACTGCTCCTGCCTCACAGCACGCCAACACCCTGTTTGGTAACGTGCAGCTCTACACGGCCGAAGATATCCCAGAAGCTGTCAAGCTGATCGTGCAGCAGGATAAACACATAGCGCTCGAGCCACCCAAGCACTTCGATCAGGAGGAGACTTACGAGCAAGTGCTGATCACGGGTGAGCTTCGTGCGGAGCTCTGGAACATCGAGACGATGAAGCTCAACCGAAAGTTGCGCGTACTCAATAAAAAGGCCAAGATAGTCTCGAACGAGCTTGACAAGCTCAACACACAGCGCGTCGAGCTTGAGACAGACTGCGGCAAGCTGATCGAAGAGGAGAAGCACTACTCGGGGATGATCGAGCAGCTCAAGTTGCAGGAGAGCTTCGAGATCCCCAACCCAGAGTTCATTAAGGCCAACGCACTCGCCAAGCACTGTACCGAGCTCGAAAAAGACATCAGCATGCTGGACCGAGGCAACGAGCGGTTACTGAAGGAGAAAGCAATGCTGCAGGCCACGCTTGACGAGCTCGAGAGCGGGCTCTGCAGGTTCGACGAGGACGAGGAGGACGACATGATCAATGACGACAAAATCTTCTTCGGTATTGATCCGAACGCGTCTCCTGCAGAGCAGCTTGCAGTTATCCGTAAGAAGGTGCGGCTTATGGACAACGAGCTCATGAAGGAGCAGCGCAAGACAGTCCGTGTGGAGAAAGAAATGGAGCAGCTTAACAGCCATCTGACTCGGCTCTCCGGGTCATCATCATCATCGTGGTGGCGTGTAAGTGACACGCGAGACCGAGGCAACACCATCCTTCACACTGAAATGTCAGATGATTACCTGACCGACATCGCTCTCCTCGAGTTGCGTATCCTCGATCTCAAGAAGAAGAAGCGCGCGTACGTGTTAACTATCACCGAAGCCAGTCAGTGCGGTGACAAAGAGAGCGCATGCAATGCAGACAAGAAGCGCAGAGCTGTCAAAGAAGAGCTTGCGCAAGCACAGGATGCTCTCCATACGCTCAAGGTCGCAGCTGCCGACGACCGAGGCGAGCCGGCGCCACGATCATCACTCGAAGAGGCAGCACCAGGCAAAGAGCCGTTTAAGGTCGGATGTTTACTGAAATCGCAAGCATCGCAGCAGCAAGAAGACAAGATGCCGACCCTCACGGGCTTCCTCGACAAGGGCCCGACCGAGTGGAGTGGCAAGGGTCTCATCCGCAAGGCTAAGACGATGCGTGGCGCGCGTGAACGTTGGTGCGAGATCTGCCCCGATGGTCGTCTGAGGTACTACAAGCGCCGTGGCGACACTGAGGTCCGTGGTGAGATCGACCTGAACGACGCCAGTTTCGAGGTCACGTGCCACGACCTGAAGCGCGGCAACGAGTTCGTGCTGTGTACGTCAGACCAGCAGTCGCACTTCTTCACGAAGAGCTCCGAGGAGCTCCAGATCTGGGTGCGCACTCTGCGTGCTGCCAACTCGTACTTGCGAACGAACAAGCATCTGGACGCCATCGCCGGCAAGCTGGACGCGGCCGAGCGACGACACGGCGGGCGAGGAGCACCCGAGGACGACGAGCAGTTTTACGGTCGCGCGACACTGGGTTTCTAGAGCAACGTGCGTGTGTATGGAATTGGAACAACATGGAACCGATGTGGATGAATGCAAACGTGACGTACCTGTTATCGTCGGGATGACATGGCAGTAGTGGAATGGTACATATAACAACAGCGGCTGGAAGGAAGCGGAAAGGACAAGGTGGTTTGCAAGTCGAACCGCTACGTCCTTTACTCGTCTACAACACCAACAGTGCGCAGGTCCAGCCGCACCGTCGAGAGCTCGTCTTGCTTCCCCGCGATTATCGGTAGTGGTTGGCGATGACGGCGTCTTCTCACGCACGCGTGCTCAGTGTGGGTGGTCGCACTTCATGGAACCAGGGCACTCGCAGGCCATGCAGATGGACGAAGTTGCCGGCAAGCTCCTCGATGGCTTGCATCTTCAACAAGAACCAGCTGGGAGAAACCAAAGAAGGTGCTACGTTCGCCTGTGTAAAACTTGCGTACTTAAGGGTAGGTTTTATCACATCGGGTGGGAGAGAATGCATTGTAAAAGGGGTCATTTCCTTGACCAGTACCGGTACAGAAAGTAAAAGCAGACGGTTTTGACCTAAAGCGAACTTAGCAACTGAAATTTCAGGGTTCCATGTGGGTTGGATCGCCTCGTCGAGCATGATTCGAAAGACCTGGGCTCCGGAACGCCGTCGCGATCGCCCCGCGCTGGCTTGCTGGATCTCTCCCCCCCCCCCCCCGTCTCTCCCCTCCAGGTGAGGAGAGAGGAGGGGAGGGGGAAGGAGGGTCGCGAGAGCGCCTCCGCCTCCCAATCGCTCTCGCTCGAAGGCGTTCCGCCACGACGACTCGCCGCTTGACCGAGTTCAGCGGCGTGGCATGGACTGTCCGGTTCGCTTGGTTTGGCCACGTGACGAAAGAAAGGTCGGTGCGAGGAAGGCCCCAAGTTTCCAGACTCGGCGGTGACGCGACGACGCGACGACAGCGCGCGCGAAAGAACGCGGCGACCGGTCTGTCGTCCGCCACCCGGCGCAAACCCCGCGGTTTATCTGGGCAGCTCGCGCCAACGCCAGATGGCGGGGAGGAGCGGACTGAGACGAAGATGGCCAGGAGGCATGGGTTTGGGCGACGTCACCGTAAGGTTCCTTAATTTTTTTCCTACGGCCATTGAGCAATTCGCCTCGCGAGTGAACAGCCATGAAGCCCAAGTCGCCGGGCAAGCCCCAGCAGCGCACCAAGTCCGCATACGAGCCACGGTCTCTTTTCCGAAACATCAACGCCAGTACACTTCAACGCACCGAAACCATCCTCATCCTCATCGACGTCGGGGCGCAAGCGTTCGTGGTCGTGCTCATGCCCAAGTCCTACTTTGTGCCAGTGCCCGACGACACTACGCCAACGGAAGAGCGCTTCTTCGCCGACATGGACGCCGCCGTCTACGCGCGCTACGTCTCCTCAGGCGCCATGCTCGTCTACCTCCTCGCGCTTGTGCCTCGGCTCCATAGCCTGCGCTCAGCTGCTCTCCGCTCACGCTCCGACAGAGCCGACATCTTCGTCCTCCTCCTGCTGCTCGCCGGACTCACGGCGCGGTGGTACCCGGAGTACGAGGTCACGTCCGACATCAAGCAGTATGAGTTCGTCATCTCGCTCGGCTACCTCTGTCTGCTGGCGCTGCACTTCATCCTCAAGCCCGACGCGCGTACGTTGTCCAAGAGACTACGCAAGATCCACGCCAACAGCAGCGACGACCACATCCAGATCTCGATCGAGTCGTCAGATGGGTCGTTTGAGCGCAAACCCTCGACCGCACCGACCGCTTTCACTGCTCCTGCCTCACGACACGCCAATACCCTGTTTGGCGACGTGCAGCTCTACACGGCCGAGGACATCCCGGAAGCCGCCAAAGTGATCGTGCAGCAAGATAAACACACAGCGCTCAAGCCACCCAAGCACCTTGACCAGGAGGAGATCTACGAGCAAGTGCTGATCACGGGTGAGCTTCGTGGGGAGCTCTGGGCCATCGAGACGAAGAAGCTTGAGCGACAGCTGTGCGCACTCAATAAAACGTCCAAGGCGGTCTCGAATGAGCTCGACAAGCTCAACACACAGCGCGTCGAGCTCGAGGCAGACCGTGGCAAGCTGATCGAAGAGGAGAAGCACTACTCGGGGATGATCGAGCAGCTCAAGATGCAGGAGAGCTTCAAGGTCCCCAACCCAGAGTTCATAAGGGCCAACGCACTCGCCAAGCACCGCGCCGAGCTCAAGAGAGACATCAGCAAGATGACTTTGGGTAAGAGGCAACTGCTGGAAGAGCAAGTGATACTGCGAACCACGCTTGACGAGCTGGAGAGCGAGCTTTCCAGATTCGACGAGAACGAGGAGGACGACAAGACCAATGACGACAAAATCTTCTTGCGTGTTGATCCGAACGCGTCTCCTGCTGAGCAGCTTGCAGTGGTTCGTAAGAAGATGCGGCTTATGGACAACGAGCTCGTCGAGGAGCAGCGCAAGAAAGCCTTTGTAGAGAGAGAGATGGAGGTCCTCAGCAGCCATTTGGCCGAGCTCTCCGGATCCTCCTCGTCATCATCATCGCCATTACCAAGCTCTTTCTTGCCACCAGCTTCATCTTTTGAGTCCTTGTCGTCGCCAAGGCAGCAGAGTGACATGATGAAGACGCTCGCAGGCTTTCTCGACAAAGGCCCGACCAAGTGGAATGGCCAGGCTCAGGGCTTCACCTCCTGGACCATGCGTGGCACGCACAAGTGTTGGTGCGAGATCGGTTCGGATGGCCGATTGAGGTTTCACAAGCGCGCCGGAGACACGGAAGTGTTGGGCGAGATCGACCTTGCCGACGCGAGTTTTGAGATCAAATGCGACGATGACAAAGAGTTCGTGCTCTGCACGTCAGACCAGCAGACGCGCTTCTTCACGAAAAACACCGGGGAGCTCCATATCTGGGTGCGGGCTTTGCTGGCTGCAAACTTGTATCTGCAAACCAAGAAAGATCTGGACGTCATCGCTGACGAGCTGGATGCGGCCGAGAGACGCCAACAACTCTGATTGATGGTGGCGATAAGCTAGATAGTATGGGATGCGGAGATATGGAATGCAGTTGGCATGGAACGATATGAATAAATGCAAAAGTGACGTGGCCATTTTCGTCGGGATGACATGGCAATGATGACATGGTACAGAGAACAACAGTGGCTGGAAGGCGGGGTAAAGGACAAGGTGGCTTGCTAGGCGAATCGCTACGTAATCTACTCGTCGACAACACAAGTACTTGCCGTCGTCGCCCTGGGTCTGGCGGCGGTCGCCAGCCCACTGACCGCTCTCGAGCTGGCTCGTGTTGCCAGACCGGCGATTTGACCGGTCGTCGCTCGGCTTGGACTCGAGAAACGTTTGGTAGCTACAGGATCAGTTTGTATGACGGGGGAGCTTCACGACGACTACGATGATGATTGCGACGATCGAGACCAGCA
Organism: Pythium myriotylum; assembly: GCA_023091665.1. NCBI lineage: Eukaryota > Oomycota > Peronosporomycetes > Pythiales > Pythiaceae > Pythium > Pythium myriotylum. Next base: position 414,749 of record JALJCQ010000004.1, read on the forward strand.
CCACGGGTTGCTTGCAGAGAGTCCCGAGCGACTGCCCTCAAGCCGAGGCCAACGCGTCGTGGACCCATCACATGAGTGGTGAACGAGCTCGAGTCGGTGCGTACTGAAGGCCGTGAGACGTGGTGCCGCTAGAATCGTGCCTCGAGCCCCGACGATCTAGAGGCGACGACGATGAGGACAAGGCCGTAGTGGGGGTGGGACGCGTGTTAGTGTCAGGGCATTGACTCGTCGTGGGCGGTCGACGCACAAGAAAATTCATGAGAACACTCAAAGTGAGATCATCCCTCCCCGAAGCTTCCAACTCATTCTTGATCGAGAAGGTGTGGTAAAAGTAGGGTGGTCCCGATAAACTGAACACAAGAGGAGGAGAGAGGTGCCTACGTGTGAGCAGGAGGTTGTCATTCTCATTAACAACGCACCTGGTTTTGTGAAGCACCCGGGACAACTGTATCTGGTCCTCGGTGGGCCTGGGTCTGGAGGGCAAGTCGCCAGCAAGCACACCCGGTGGACACTTGACATGACACAAAGAAACTACCCTCAGAGGAGGCTTGATATTGAATCGAGCAGCCTGCGTTGAACTTGTCTTTACCGTGGGTCAACTGGCCGGATACCCTGGGTTGCAAATCCGAGAACGCAAGTCGCAGCAGGTCTGCATTGGCAGATCCTAGTAATATGATGATAATCTTGACTGGATTAGCCTGGTTTGTCGGTGTGTTCGCTATGGCGCTGTGAGCGCGTCGATGGGGGCACCATTTGCGGACTCCGAAGATGTCGGCAAGTCGTCTGGCTCTGTGGTAGAGCCTGTGAAGTGTATCATTGAGAGGTCGGTATATGCGCATCTGACGAAGGATGAATGCTATGACAATGAGGTCATGCCATCCGTTCTCCGTCGCTACTCGGCACCCATCAATCAGCCCTCGGTACTCTGCTTGGGTGTTGGTAGTCGTAGAAGCAGCCAGCCAGGTGACGGGGCTTCAGAGCACTGCCGGGGTGGAGTCCTCAGCCGTTGAGGTGACTATGAGAGCACCTGCTCTCCCTGATCCAGGTCCAGTGTTGCCACGTAAACCTCCGCCAACAAAGAGCGCGCGTGTTGGCGCCGTGAGAGGGGCTATGTGGTGGTTCGTCTCCTCGGTCGTGCCGAGGAAGTTTCGACGATGATACTCGTTGCGTAAGCAAGGGTGTCCGGGTCTCGTTACAGTCGGTGCTTCAGCGTGTCGAGCACGCGTTGGTAGCTGATCTTATGCACTGCCGACGCCTGCTGGCTGGACCAGGCTCGCGGGGCGTTGTTCACGTCGGTTCTCCAAGCAATGAGCACTACAAGCGTCTCCAGCACGAGCTACTGCCAGACCGCTTGCAGGTCTGGGAACGGTCCAGCTCCTGTGTCTTCGTCGTCTAGAAGACACTTGCGGAGGGGAGGTAGCTTCCAGTACTTGGGCGGAATTCGCGGTAGGCGAAGGTTGAAGACTGCAGTGAGGAAGTCGTCGCTTGCTGCCGAAGCCGTCTCTTCCTAGAACCGGCTATACAAGACGCCTCGGAGCCCGGGTCTGCGACAGCTCTACCACAAGACTCGTCGGCTGGCCGACCTAGTGCACGCCTCCAAGTGCGAGCTCGCAACACCATGGCCAACGCGATGGACACTTCCGCGATGGACATTCACACCATGAGCCATGTTCGTCATCCTACGGGCATGCCATGCAGACCTGCCCCAGCTCGTCGCCTCCGCTTTGCATCCCTAACTAGGTTGCCAGGTTGACCCATGGTAACCCAGGAATGCCCAGGGCTCCAGTTATCAGGATACATTTATTGCGCTCAATAGACTTCCCGTACATCACCATCATCATCACGTTTCTTCCCGAGGCAACGGCGGAGCGCAGGATTGTCCGGCGGAGCGCAGGATTGTCCAAAGGGTTTTCGCAGCTGCACATTCCCACACGATGTGGAAGACCCTCCCGCCATCTGAGCCGGCCTCGGTGCAATGGGTGCATCCCTGCCTGTCACGTTGGCAGTCCCAACCGGAGAGTTGGAGCCATTTGATTCTGTAGTAGAGCAGGCATTCATTACCTAGAAGAGCTATGCTTTAGACGATATGTCTTCTTCCAGCTCACGAAGTCGAGCACTGTGCCGAACACCACTGAAGATCGTAGGCCAGCTCCCATCGGCACTCGAGTTCCTGCATGGCCCATTCGCGTTTCGTTCGCGCTACAAGTTCGCGCAGAGTGACTTTGCCATGAAGTCGCGGCGTTCCCCAAAGCGGGAGTACCATGCTGAGCATGGGGTGCGGGGAGAACTTGAGCGATGCGCGCTTCGACACACTGCGTGTTGTGGTCTCCCACGTGGTGCTGTCACAAAATTGGAGACGAGCCAGACAAAAGAACTAGTGACCAAAATGGCCGAATCTGTCTTCGTGGGATTGAACTGGTCATGGGAGCATGTCTCGACCGTAAAAGTATGGCTCACTCCGAGGCTCTGGCTACACTCCTCAAAGGTGTCTGGGAATGCAATGCACAACTTTCGTTGGGATTGGAGAAGCTCCGTAATTGTTTTGTCGCAGTGTGCCACGCTTCGATCTTTAGTTATTGAGGATACTAGTACACTGTATTACGAAAGCGGGCACGATGTTGAAGTGGACTAGAAACTTTTTGAAGTTCCGCGTTTTTCATTCTCTTCAATGGATGCGATCGAGACCACCAACGCGATGGCGGGCAGCCACGGGAGAGTACATGAGTACATGTTCCCAAAGAGACAATCTCCACAATCCGCATGAAATTCCCGACGTCTCTAGTCTAGGGTACGAAATTCCAGAGGGTGATCGTAACGGTTCTAGTCCAAAGACGTACAGGCCATGACCATCCCAATGGGACTGCATGCGGAGGCAGCATCAGTATGCGACGTCTCGGCGTCTGACGGGCATTGAGCAATTCGCCTCACGAGTGAGCAGCCATGAAGCCCAAGTGGCAGTGCAAGTGCCAGCAGTGCACCAACTCTGCGGAAGAACCACAGTCTCTTTTCCGAAACATCGACGCTAGCAAGTTGCACCACGCCGAAACCATCTTCATCCTCATCGACCTTGGCGCGCAAGCGTTCGTGGTCGTATTCATGCCTAAGTCCTACTTTGTGTCCGTGCCCGACGACACTACGCCAACGGAAGAGCGCTTCTTCGCCGACATGGACGCCGCCGTCTACGCGCGCTACGTCTCCTCAGGCGCCATGCTCGTCTACCTCCTCGCACTTGTGCTTCGGCTCCATAGCCTGCGCTCGATTGCTCTCCGCTCCCGTTCCGACAGAGCCGATATCTTCGTCCTCCTTCTGCTGCTCACCGGACTCGCGGCGCGGTGGTACCCGGAGTACGAGGTCACGTCCGACATCAAGCAGTATGAGTTCGCCATTTCGCTCGGCTACCTCTGTCTGCTGGCGCTGCACTTCATCCTCAAGCCCGGCGCGGGTATGTTGTCCAAGAGACTACGCAAGATCCACGCCAACCGCAACGGCGACCACATCCAGATCTCGATCGAGTCGTCAGATGGGTCGTTTGAGCGCAAACCCTCGACAGCACCGACCGCTTTCACTGCTCCTGCCTCACAACACGCCAATACCCTGTTTGGCGACGTGCAGCTCTACACGGCGGAGGACATCCCGGAAGCCGCCAAAGTGATCATGCAGCGAGATGAACGCTCGGTACCCAAACTGCCCGAGCACTTCGACCAGGAGGAGACCTACGAGCAAGTGCTGATCACGGGTGAGCTTCGTGCGGAGTTCTGGAACATCGAGACGATGAAGCTCAACCGAATGTTGCGCGTACTAAATAAAAAGACCAAGATAGTGTCGAACGAGCTTGACAAGCTCAACACACAGCGCGTTGAGCTCGAAGCAGACCGTGACAACTTGCTCTTGGAGAAACACCACTATTCGGAGATGATCAAACAACTCGAGCTACCGGAAACGTACGAGATGGTGATCCCAGAGTTCATCAAGACTAATGAGCTTGTTGAGCACCACGCCAAACTCACGGAAGAAATCACCGTTCTGGACCGAGGCAACGAGCGGCTACTGAAGGAGAAAGCGAGGCTGCAGGCCACACTCGACGAGCTTGAGAGTAAGCTCTCCAGGTTTGACGAGAACGCGGAGGACGACAAGACCACTGACGACAGGATCTTCTTCCGTGTTGATCCGAACGCGTCTCCTGCTGAACAGCTTGCGCTTATTCGTAAGAAGCTGCAGCTTATGGATGACGATCTCATCAAGGAGGAGCACGAGATAGTCCGAGTGGAGAAAGAAATCGGGCACCTCAACAGCCATTTGGCCGATCTCTCCGGATCATCATCATCATCATCATCATTACCATCATCATCATCGCCATCATCAAGCTCTTTCTTGCCACCGCCTTCATCTTTTGTGTCCTTTTCGTCGCCAAGGCGGCCGAGAGGCCAGATCAAGACACTCGCAGGCTTTCTCGACAAAGGCCCGACCAAGTGGAATGGCCACGCCCAGGGTTTCACGTCCTGGGTCTGGCGTGTTGCGCACAAGCGTTGGTGTGAGATCGGTTCGGATGGCCGACTGAGGTTTCACAAGCGCCCCGGTGATAGAAAAGTGTTGGGCGAGATCGACCTCGCCGACGCGAGTTTCGAGATCAAATGCGAGAATGGCAAAGAGTTTGTGCTCTGCACGTCAGAGCAGCAAACGCGCTTCTTCACCAAGAACACCGAGGAGCTCCATACGTGGATACGGACTTTGCTAGATGCAAATTTGTTTCTCCAAACCGAGAAAGATCTGGATGCTATCGCCGACGAGCTGGATGCGGCCGAGAGATGCCGAGTCTTTGATGGTATCCTTGGCTAGACAACGTAGGATTAATTAAGAGTATGAAATTGGAACAGCATGGAACCGATGTGGATGAATGCAAAAGTGACGTGGCCATTGTCGTCGGGATGTCGGCGCAATAAAACAGTACGGAGAACAACAGCGGCTGGAAGGAAGTGGAAAGGAAAAGGTGCTTGCTAGGCGAACCGCTACGTAATCTACTTGTCTACAACACAAAGTATTTGCCGTCGTCGCCCTGGGTCTGGCGGCGGTCGCCAGTCCACTGGCCACTCTCGAGCTGGCTCGTGTTGCCGGACCGGCGACTCGACCGGTCGTCGCTCGGCTTGCGCACTCGGCTCGAGGCACGGTTGTAGCGGTACCACGACGCACCGCCTCCAGTACGCGCCGACTCGGCCTCGTTCACCACACGCGTGCTGAGCGACTTGGTGAACTGCTGCAGGGCGAGCGCGCTGTCGCCGAGACTGCCGGCCACCTCGTCGCGCGAGCTGCCGACGTTGTCGATAGACGTGTGGCGGAGGCCGGCGTTGGGCGCACGCAGGCTGACCGACTTCTTGGCCTTCTGAGGCGCAGCAGCCTTCTCCTCGTCGGGGTCCTCCGTCTTGTGCACCATCTCCGAGAAGATACCGCCCTTGCGGAGCAGCTCATCGTAGCGGCCTTCCTCGGCGACGCGGCCCTGGTTCAGCACCAAGATCTGGTCGGCGTTGACGGCAGTGGAGAGACGATGGGTCACCGACAGGATCGTCATGTTCATCTTGTTCGAGAGGCGCTCAAGGGTCGACACGATCGAAGCTTCAGTCTCTGGATCCAAGGCACTGGTGGCCTCATCAAGCAAGAGCAGACTCGGGTTGCGGCACAAGGCACGCGCGAGACACAGACGCTGGGCCTGACCACCAGAGAGGTTCGTGGTCGCGTGCTGGCCAACGACGGTCTCGAAACCGTCCTTGAGATCACGGATGAAGTGGCACTCAGCAAGGCGCGCTGCCTCCTCGCATTCAGCGTTGGTCGCGTTGATGTTACCGTAGCGAATGTTGTCGTAGATGGTGCCGTTGAGGATACCGCCGTCCTGGAACACCACCGCTGTCTGGTTCATGAACGAGGCCTTCGAGTAGTTGAAGATATCGTGGCCATCGAGACGAATCACACCGCCGTCGGCTTCCTGGAACTGCATCAGACACGCGAGCAACGTACTCTTACCACAGCCTGACGGGCCGACGATACACGTGTACGAGCCACGCGGGATAGTCGCCGAGAGCTCGTTCAGCACATACTTCTCGGTCGCCTTGTCGTACTTGAAGACGAGCTTCTCGACGCGAAGGTCCTTCTGCATCTTGGGTAGGCTCGGGAGGTCCTTGTCGCTGTCGTTGTTGTTCGACGATTGGCCGAGACCAATGATGATGTCGTCCAGACGCTGCAAGCTACTAGCGTTACCGATGGCAACACGCATGAAACCACCGAGCGTGGTCACCGGGTTCGACACACGCTGCAGCAGCGTCATGAAACCGAAGAAGTCACCAGCCTTGATACTGTCGTTCGGGTACTCGGTGCCGTTCCACACCTTCATGGCAAGCGCGGCCGTCATGATGGCCGTGAAGATGTACATGGCCGACTCGATGTAGATCTGCACGATACTCGACCAGAAGTCCTTGGAGAACTGGGCCTTGCGCAGCATGGCACACATCTTCTTGAAGCGTTCCATGAGCGGCTCCTGGATCGCGTACGCACGCACGACCTTTTGGCAGCTGACGGCGTTCTGGAACTCGGCGGCCACGTAGGCGTTCTTCGAGGCGAACTCCTTGGAGCGCTGGCCGGCGAAACCCTGCGGACCACTCGAGAGCAGGATCGCCGTGAAGGCAAAGGCCATGACGCCGATCGGGTACTTCATGTACAACGCGTAGCCAAAGCCAAAGCAGACAGCGATGAGCGGGTTGAGCAAGTTCCAGAAGACGGCCTGCCAGAGCGAGTTGACACGCGCGACGTCACTCGAGAACAGGTTGTTGAGATCACCTTCCGAGCGCTCGGCGAAGAAGTTGGTGTTCTGGCGCAGGATGATCGCGAGCAGGCTGCTCTGGACGCGCTCGGTGGCCTTGGAGATCATCTTGGACTGGAAGTAGCCGATGGCGTAGTCACCGATCACGAACGGCACCGAGAGACCGAGCAGACCCATGATACCAATCTTGAAGATTCCTTCGTCCGGACCGGCCTGGTCACTGATGGTCTCGAACGCGTCCGAGAGCCGCGACTGGAAGTAGGCCATGAGCGGCGAGATCGACGCGTTCACGGCCGCGACGAGGAAGCAGAGCGTGAGGTCAAAGAGCTGGTTAGACCAGTGGCCGAACGTGCTGCGCACGACGTCAAAGATGCTGTAGGCGACCTGCGACGAGCTCGCGTCGATGTCGCGCAAGTGGGCGAGGAACTCGGTGGCCGAGAGCGTGTGCGGGCGGTAGCGCAGCGCGCGCTCGAGGAAGCTCATGAGCTCGTTGCGGCTCATGTCTCCCGAGTCGCGACCGCAAATGATGAGCAAGTCGGTCTCCATCATCTCGATCGCGAGCGCCGTGATGCCCGGGATGCGCGCGAGCGACGCGCGCAGCGACTCGATGGAAATGCGAATGTGGTCGCCATTGGCGCGGAACTTGTGGAGCTTTTTCGAGAACGTGCGCGCGCGCGGCTTGAGAATGAGTCGCAGCGCCGCGACGCAAATGTAGCCGAGCGTGATGTCGAACTCGTGCTTGGGCATCTTGTATCGACAGCCGAGCAGTCCGCCCATGACCACGACGCAGAGCAAGTCGGCGATGTTGGAGTGCGAGCGCAGCAGCGCCGAGCGCAAACCACAAATACGAATAACCATGTCGAAAATGTAACAGACCATGATGCCCGAGGAGAAGTAGCGCGAGCCTTCGGCCGCGGGCTCTTCGCTAAAGTAGTGGCCGACTTTGCCCTCTTTGGGCGTGAACGAGAGCGCGAGGAGCTGCACGAAGAAGTCGAGGAAGATGCCGAAGGCCTCGGAGTAGTGCCACTTGCGCGAGTCGATGATGCGCAGGAAAAAGACGCGCGAGGACGCGGCCTGCGCGCCGCGGCCGCCGCCGGCGCCGGCCTTGAGCGTGCGCGGGTCGGAGGCGTCGGGCAGCGCGCCGCCGATCTTGACGAAGCCCTCGCCGCTCGCCGACATGGGCTCGAAGTTGGTGCTCTCGGACGCCATGAAGGCCGAGGTTGCTTTGGAACTGAGGGGAGAAGGGAGTCGGAGGAGACGGTCGGTCGATGGACAAGGGCGGAAACCCCGAGCCCTAATCATGCGGGCGAGGAGAGCCCTAGTCGCTGGGAGCGAAGGGTGGAGGGGGGGGGGGGGGAGAGGATAAGTTATGGGAGGTGGAAAGAGAGGGAAGAGACCGGAGGGGACAAGCGGCGGGTTCTATTCTATCAGCGATGGCAATGCATCAGCGGCGAGGGGTAGGGGAGCGAGGTGGCAATGGTTTCACGGGTGCCAGCCGGTTGGCGAGCAGGCGGCGCTTGGCGGTGGGTCGGTTTGTGGAAATTCAAGAAAACGAGAAGAAGAAAAAAAAACCACCAACAAAAAAAAGTGAAACGCCCCAACCCCACGCCCTCCCACCGACCACCTGGTCGCCAACGGTCTCTACGGCCATGACGCCCACTCGCCAGGATGCCACCGTTGGCGTCGGCGCTTGGCCTTTGTTGGCGTCGGGCCCGCGCCGCCGTCTCTCTGAGATCGCCCTGTCACACACCCCAGCCTTCACTGCGTTGGTGGTCGCCGTGTCGTTGGGAGGAGAGCCCGACCGGCTAGTCAGTCGGGCGAATCTGAAGATTTGCGACGATCAGAGTTAGTCCAACGAAATGTCGCATTCTCATTGGGCCCCGCGGATCTGAGTCCGGACTCCTTGAAGTGAGCGAGCCAACGGCAACGAGACCAAGTTGCCTTTTTCTTCCGACCTAACTAATCATCCGTCTCCCTTCGATCGGGAGACCTTCTCTTTGTCTTTATCTTCTCTTTCTCTCCACTACGGTCTCACTTCGTCCATCTCGTCGAACACGCCGTTCCACGAGAGCCCGTGGCCACCCACGAGCGACTCGCGTGTGAGCTCCTCGCGCTTTTGGGCCAAGTACTGCCTGATCGCCTGCCGCAGCTCTCGGCACGACTCGAGCTGCTCGACGATCAGCGGCTGCCGCGTGAATGGATCGACGCGCTCGGTCGCGAGCAGCTGCCGCTCGATCACGGCGCGGTCCACGATATTCCCTGAGGGCAGCCGCACGGGATCGGTCATGATCGTGTGCAGCAGCGGATCCAGGAACTCGGACGGCACGTCCACGAGCAGCTCATCCATCGCTGCCTGCAGCCTCGCGGCCTCGCGACAGCGTCGCAACACGCTCGCGAATTGATCCATCACCGACCGAGGCATCTTCTGCGGATCACCAAGCCACTCGGAGCACCTGAGAAAGGCGGTGTAGTCAAAGCGCCCGTCGCGAGCGAGCAGCGACACGAACTGACCGCCCAAGTGGTCGATGGCGTCGTGGTCTCGCGGCGTAGCCATCACCACGTCGTCGTCGGGTTGCGAACGCTGCTTCGTCTCCAGACGCAGGATCGCTCGACCGAGCGACCCGCGGCCATGCACATCCACGTCACCGAGGAATCGCAGCATCGACGACGCGCTCTCTTCCACCAGTCGCAAGAACACCGTGTTTTCCTCCTCGCCATTGCTGCCTGTGCAGTGGACAGTGAGCATGACGAGGTACGACAAGACGCGCTGGGCGTCGCTCGCGTGATGCCACGTCGTCTTGAGTTTACCATCTTGGAAGGCAGCCAGGACCGTCGCGAGCAGGAAACTCGTCGTATGGACGCATTGGTCGATCAGTCCTGGCTTCAGCATCGCTCGCCGCATCGGCTCGTGTCCTGCGAGCCACGTCAGATGCTCTAACACTTCAATTAGCATCCGCATCGAGAGCCGCAGATGCTTGGAGTGCAACGCGATGTAGCCTTCCAGCATCGACGGCCGGAACGGAAGCGAGATCTGACGGCCGTCGCGGATAGCCTCGCGCACCGAGGCCATCTGCGTGAGCAGTCCAGCCTTTGCATTACCCTCTTCGAGCAGCTTGGCAGCATCGCTCCATAGACCAGCGATCAGCAAACTCACTTGGTGGTCGAGGCCGGCGCTGGACGGAGAGGAAGACGTGTGGCCTTGAAAAGCGTGTGCGATCTTTTCACGCTGGTCCGGGAATTGCCAGAGGAAGCGAATCAACAGCACTGTCAATCCACGGATCGAGAGGAAGCCCCAGAGCAAGTGGTCGCCGTTGCTCGCGCTGCTGTCGAAGAGCATGCCGCTGTTGCGGACGTGGTAGTTCTCCATGTCTTCGTGGAACTGCAGCATGCCGTCTGCTAGACACTCTCGAAGTAGCGTACATGACCGCAGGATCTCCTGCAGGACTCCGAGAGGGCGGTCGTTCAACGAGCAGAACGAAAAGAGCGAGGACAACGCCTTTGCCGCTTCCACGCGTAGATGTGGATTCTTCGTACACTCCCTGGAGGCGACCAGCTGCACGAGCATCACCAAAATCGGCGCGACCGAGCATGCTACGGCATCCTCGAGAATCTGGGGAGTCGGGAGCTGACGTTGGAGCGTGAGAGCCTGAACAGCTTCGCACAGATCGAAGAAGAAATGCTCCGGAAACGAGCTAAACGCCGACGAAAACTGTGTGAGTACGATCTCGAACGGATCCTCTGAAGGGGACGCGATCTCCAACAGCCATCGACACGCCTCCGCATAGAAACTGATCCAATCAACCACTGTCGACGGCTCCAGAAGATGGAGCTCGTCTTGTCGCCGTGTTTTCTCCAACTCAAGCAGCCTCGTCTTGCTTGCGGCGTAGTGGGAGGCTAACTTCGGACTTGTTGGAGAGCTTGGCTCCTTCTCATGCTCGATACGTTTCTCTTCACAGGCGCAGAAAGCCTCAAGCTCGCGGATTTCCTTGACTAGTCGTTGGTGCTTGGCCAGTGTGACGAGAGGCCCGGCGTGGAGAGCTTTGATTGTCAAGTAGATCAACTCGGTCTCAATGTTGAAACGTTCGCGAGGATATACACAGGCCGGGTAGACGAGTCCTCGACTGAACAATCCTCGAGCTCGCGCGTTCGATCGCTGGCGCCAATTCCGCGGGATCCCCACGTACAGGTGGCCCGGCACGTGGGCCATCCTTGGATCGTGGAAGCGCTCTTCATGTTCGAGACAAGACACACACACGAGTCGTGGGTCGAGGCAGTTGGCACACTTGAAGATCATTTCGGCTGAGTTGAGTTCGGTCTTGCACTCGGCACAGAAGAGGTCTCGCGTGCGTTCACTCTCCGTCAAGTACATGGCGGCAGCCGAGTCGTACGGGATCGGGTCATAGTGGTCGGCTGCGAGCAGAGGAATCGGCACGTCGAGCCGCAAGAAGACGTGGTCGGTGCAGTGGTATTGCCGCTGCAAGCGTTGCCTCTCGGCTTCTTGCTGCGTCTCGTCGAGAAGCGGCCGCTTGGTGAACTCGTCGTAGCAGTCGGAGCAGAGATCCGAGTCGTCGCACACGGCGCACTTGTACCGCACGCCGACAAAGTCTTTTTTCGCGCAAAAGTCACACTGCACGAACTCGTGCTTGGACGTCGCGGGGTAGTAGTAGCTCCACTCGGACGACAGGCCTTGCTCGCGCGCTATCCGGAACTGCGCCTCCTGCTGCATGACGCGTCGGTCGTCGGCGTCTCGCTGCGCCTGCTCGATCTCGGCACTGGGTCTCCGCAGTGGCTCGGGCTTGTGTAGGTACGCGCGTCGTGCGGTGAAGCCTTCGTGGTACGCCGTCTGGATGCAGTGTCGACGTTGGGCGAGGAACGGCAGCACGGTCTCCACGAGCGCCGAGCTGAGGTTGACGAGCACGCCTTCGTGGGTGTCGTCGCCGCTTTGCCGCGACTGGCAGGCCGCGACCATCGAGGCAAAGTACGTGAGCGCGGCGTCGGCGACGAACGCGTCCTGGCTTCGCAGCAGCGTGGCCACGAGCCGTGCCAAGAGCCTTTTGAGCCGGTGGAAGCCTTCGAGCCAGTCGCCGGGCGGCTCGCCGGCACTTGTCATGGTCGTGAAGCCCAGCAGCGGCCCGAGGAATGTGAGGTGCATCTTGCGAGCGGCGATGTACATGTAGGGCACGAGCCAGAACGTGGGCTCGCGCTCGACGAGCAGCCGCGCCGCGCCGGGCGCCGCGAGCACCGCGACCAGCAGCTCGAGCAGAGGCGCCATTTCGGTGGCACGCTGCACGGGCAGCTCGCGCAGCCTCGCGCGAGCAGCGACGGCGAGCTGCGGCGCGAGCGACGCGAAGAGCTCGGGCTCGTCGAGCGCGAGGCGGGGCAGCACCGCGCGCAAGAACCGTTCCGCGTGGAACGGTTCCGGGGTCTCTGTTAACTCGGTCGTGGTCTCGAGGCAGTCGGCGCAGAGTGTAAAATCGCAAGGTGAACATCGATAGACGAGCGGCAGCGGCGGTCCGGAGGGTCGCGCGCACGCGGCGCAGATCCAGTTAACGGGCGCCGGAACCACCTGGAGCGGCGCGCAGGCGTTGAGCTTGTGCGTGTGGCGCGCCGAGCGCGATCCGAAGGCGGCGCAGCGCTGGAGCAGCGCGTTCACGACGCGCTCGCTGCAGAGCGCGGCGGCGGCGGGCGCGTCGCGCGTCGTCGCGAGCGCCACGGCGTGCCACTGGACCAGCAGCCGCACGCCAACGTTGGCGACCGCGGCCGTAACCTCCGGATCGGCGGCCGAGTCCGGAGTCGGCGGCGTCCAGAGCGCGACTGTCCGGAGAATGTGGAGCGCCGTCTGCTCGACCGCGTCCAGCGTCGCGAGGTCGTGGAGCGCGTGGGCCCAGTCCGTTGGGAGAACCGAGTTGGCGGAGTGTTCTCGTCCACGTTGGCGTCGCGGCATTTTCGTGTCTGGATCGACCGAGGGGCGCACCGAGAGGCACGCCAACGCCGAGTCACGCCAGCAGTCGATGGCGCTCGCATCCCTTCCTCATGCAGCTTCCACTGTCCCGCGGCGGTCACCACGGCGCGTCTTAGCGGCGGGCTCGCCCGCCTCGAGATATCAGCGAAAAGTAACGGTGTGAAGTAGCGCCAAGAACTCATTCCCATCACGGAACAGAGGGGTTGCATGCGCGAAGAGAGGCACGACCGGTTCGAAAATGATTCCGCCCCGTGCTTAACACGTGGCGTCGTCGATGAGACGGAGAAGACTCTTCTCGGTTGGGAGGCGTGGAATGGAGCGACGTCTGCTGCCCCCCACGACCGCATGACAACGAGCCAAGCGAGCTCGGACACTTAATCCAGAGCCTCGAGGGCAGATCACGTGTTAACAGCCTTCAATTCTGAGTGGAGACTCGTTGAGAGCGAGGAAGACTCGCAGTCAGTTGGAGAGAGGTGCGCAATCAAAAGCAATCGGTGAGTGTCGCCGGACGAATCCGATTGCGGTCGTGATTTGTGAGGGGAATCCAAATATCCGATCTCACCAATCTCTCTCTCTTTCTTGTCCTGCGTTTCGCTGCCAAGTGTGTGTGTGGGGGGGGAGAGATGGCGAAATAGAATCAGCCGAGTGAGTTTGAAAGCGAACCCGAGAACCCCCTCGGTGCGTGGGTAAGGTGGGCCCTGCTGGCAACTGAGCTCAGGATACAGCATTCGTGGCTCGTGAATAGCCGACTTGGCGTTCGCAGAGTTGTCTTCATGACCAAGGAGTCGAGGCGATGGCAGTGGCGAGATTTAAATAGGTACTACAATTATAATTTTCACGTGGCGCGCTTAAAAGATATAGAATCTTGAAGAGAAAGCGTCGAGCAAGCGCAAGAAGCCTTCCTGGGTCGTTCGGGAGCATCCTTCGCGCTGTCCTGTCGCGTGTGCGATGGCATCAACTCGGAATGGCGAGCACGAAGAAACCGAGCAGACTCGCATTGGCCCATTTATGTGCAAGTGGATGTCGAGCACATCGACATGTTTACGATTATTGGACATCCGTCGACAGCACCGGTTGCGTCTCCACTCGCTTCTTCTTCAGCGGTGGGTGTGATCACAGAGATCGGTTGGGAAAAGGTCGATCGTGTCTACTTCACACTGAAGTAGAAATGTGAAGTACCCGAAAGAACTCAGTGGGCGGGTTGATGTGTGGGTGGATCCATGGGTTAACTCACTCGCGGGAATACTGTCTCTTCTTGATGTCAGAACGCCCTGACCGACAACCATCGTCCGCTATCCAACCTACCGAGAGCGTCGAGCAGAAAGCATTCTCAATGCTGTCTTCCATCAATTCGCAATGCGATTAGTAGCACCACGGCCAATTCGATGTGGATCTGCCACAATACACGATGACCTTAGAGAAGTGGGTCTTGCACTGTCCAACTCTATCGTGGCTCATCAGGGGCAAGAGGAACACGGCGATTTAAAAATCGCGGTGTTGGCCCAAGTCTTTTTAAAGACTTGGGCCAATTGATCCAGCGCAGTCCCCTGATTGATAACGCAGTGATCCCGACCAGAGTCTTGGTGCTTCTACATGCAGTGAGCTTCGGGTCTTTGCAGTTACACTGTTGAAAGTCCTATCCAAGATTTGTCTCGAAGAAGAAATCAATAGATTATGACGTGTTCAACACAAGAAGTTCCTGAGTGGAACTACAAGAAACGCGGTAGACTTGGGCGCCTTGGCTGCCTAGTCCGTCGTAAGCTGAGGCTCTACGCTCGAATTCGACGACGGCACTTTGTAGATAGCGACATTCACCTAGTGCCGTTCCCAACCACTTGGAGTCCGCAGATGGAGGCGCCGGGGTATTTCTGGCTACACGACATCTTGCCTACCGGATCGACGAGCGAAGGTTGGAACGAAAACACATTGCGTGGGCGGACCCGTTCACACTGGCCACACCGATCTCGAGGATGTTCTTGCAAACACAAACCATACAGATGATAAGGTGCGACGTGTAGGGAACAGCTCGAGATTCCGCCCCTGTCGAGGTGGCGAGTTCCAATGTGTGCGGACTCGTGGTTGCCGTGAGCGTCGGATTTCATCCCTATCTCCTGAACGTTAGGTGCGAGTTGTTCTCGCTCAGCTTTTATCGAACTCGCTTGCACTTTTGCTGTCAGTTCGTGTTGCGAGGCCCGATCATCGTGATCGTCCGAGATCGTGAGAACCAATTCGTTTGCAAAGTAGCGCAATGTCAAATATTCAAAAAATTGGACTACCGTACTGAGAAAACAACCACCGGGTGTTGTCTACAGCTACAAACCATACCTCTGCGAGTCGACTCCAACTCGCAGCGGTTCACAGACAGGAGATCGGATCTCTTCACCGCCTTTCTAAAGCACGAAGTACTTGTTTCGCTCCTCCTCGCTTGTCTGGCTCGCCGCCGACATCGCAGCGCCGCGGGACGGGTAGTCAGGGTACTGATCGCCCAGCAAACTGGCGTTGCCGGATCGCCGGTCCTCCGTGTTTTGTCGACTTCGCGTTGCGGTCGCGGCCACACGCGAGCTGAGCGTTCGTGTGAACTGCTGGAGAGCCAGGGCGCTGTTGCCAGACTCACTGATCGTGTCGATTGACTGGTGGCGACCCACCGACAGACGGCGCACGACTGATGGCTTCTTCAGCACATTCTGTGGTGTGCCGGCGTCGTCATCGTCATTGTCGTTAGTGTGGTTGACCATGTCGGCGAAGAGACCGGCGCGACGGACGAGATCGTCGTAGCGTCCTTCCTCAGCGACTCGGCCCTGGTTCAGCACTAGAATCTGATCGGCGTTCATTGTCGTCGCAAGGCGATGGGTCACCGAGATAATTGTCATGTTCATCTTGGTCGCAAGCTTCTCCAGCGTCGACACAATTGAGGCCTCTGTCTCTGGATCCAACGCACTCGTAGCCTCATCAAGCAGCAGCAGCGTCGGCTTGCGACACAGCGCACGCGCCAAGCACAGACGCTGGGCCTGGCCGCCTGAGAGACCAGTCACAGCGTGCTGGCCAACGATGGTCTCGAAGCCGTCCTTGAGGTCCTTGATGAAGTGGCACTCGGCGGCAAGAGCGGCCTCCTCGCACTCTTTGTCGGTCGCGGTGATGTTACCGTAGCGGATGTTGTCGTAGATGGTGCCGTTGAGGATGCCACCATCTTGGAACACCACAGCCGTTTGGTTCATGAACGAAGCCTTGGAGAAGTTGAAGATGTCGTGGCCGTCGAGGCGGATAACGCCGCCATCAACCTGCTGGAACTGCATCAGACACGCGAGCAACGTACTCTTACCACAACCTGACGGGCCGACGATGCACGTAAACGAGCCACGAGGAATCGTTGCCGAAAGATCCGTCAGCACGTACTTGTCTGAGCCCTTGTCATACTTGAAGAAGAGCTTCTCAAGGCGCAGATCCTTCTGCATCTTGGACAGGCTCGGCAAGTTGCGGTCCGTGTCCTCGTCGTTCTTCGTGCCTTCGCCGAGGCCGATGATGATGTCATCGACACGCTGCAGCGAGCCGGCATTGTTGATCGCGACACGCATGAAACCACCGAGCGTGGTCACCGGGTTGGACACACGCTGAAGGAGCACCATGAAGCCGAAGAAGTCGCCGACGAGGATAGCGTCCTCTGGGTACTTGGTCGCGTTCCAGACTTTCATGGCGAGCGACGCGGACATGACGACCGTGAAGATGAACATGGCCGACTCGATGTAGATCTGCACGATGCTCGACCAAAAATCCTTGGAGAACTGGGCCTTGCGCAGCATCACGCATGACTTTTTGAAGCGGTCGACGATCGTGTCCTGCACTTTGTACGCGCGGATAACCTTTTCACAGCTGATGGCGTTCTGGAAGTCGGCGGCCACGTAGGCGTTCTTCATGGCAAACTGCTTGGACTTGGTGGCGGCGAGACCCTGCGGTCCACTCGTCATGAGGATGAGCGTGAACGCGATAGCCATGACGCCGATCGGGTACTTCATGTAGATGGCGTACGCGAAGCCAAAGCCGACCGAGATGGTCGGGTTCAGCAGGTTCCAGAAGACGGCCTGCCAGAGCGCGTTCACGCGGGCGACGTCACTGGCAAAGACGTTGTTGAGGTCGCCCTCGGAGCGGTCGGCGAAGAAGGCCGTGTCCTGGCGGAGCACGATCGAGAGCATTTGGTTCTGCATGTGCTCGGTGGCCTTGGCGATCATCTTGGACTGAAAGTAGCCGATGGCGTAGTCGCCGAGCACGTAGGGCACCGAGAGCCCGAGCAGCCCGATGACGCCCTGGTCGAAAATGTCTTCGTCGGGCGAGTTGCGCCAAATGGTCGTGAAGGCCTCGGAGAGCCTCGCGAGGAAGTAGGCCATGAGCGGCGACACGGCGGCGTTGACGCAGACCACGAGGAAGCAGAGCGTGAGGTCCACGAGCTGGTTGGACCAGTGGCGGAACGTGCTGCGCACGACGTCGAAGACGCTGTACACGACCTGCGACGAGCTCGCGTCGATGTCTCGCAGGTGCGCGAGGAAGTCGGTGGCCGAGAGCGTGTGCGGGCGGTAGCGCAGCGCGCGCTCGAGGAAGCTCATGAGCTCTTGCCGCGTCATGTCTCCCGAGTCACGGCCGCAAATGATGAGCAAGTCGGTCTCCATCTTCTCGATCGCGAGCGCCGAGATATCTGGGATGCGCGCGAGCGACGCGCGAAGTGACTCGATCGAGATGCGGATGTGGTCGCCATTGGCGCGGAACTTGTGGAGCTTTTTCGAGAACGTGCGTGCGCGCGGCTTGAGAATGAGCCGCAGCGCGAGCAGACAGAGGTAGCCGAGCGAGACGTCGAACTCGTGCGGCTTGAGGTCGGGCGTGGGCTTGTAGTCCGGGTACCAGCGCGCCGCGAGCCCCGCGAGCAGCAGGAGGATGACCAGGATGTCGGCCATGTTGGAGCGCGAGCGGAAGACGGCCGAGCGCAGGCCACAGAGGCGCATGAGCAGCGTGAGGAGGTAGACGAGCATGGCGCCCGAGGAGGCGTAGCGCGCGTAGACGGCGGCGTCCATGTCGGCGAAGAACCGTTCCTCCGTTGGCGTCGCGCCGTTGGGCACGGGCACAAAATACGACTTGGGCATAAATGCGACCGCCAACGTTTGCGCGACGAAGTCGACGAGCAGCACAAAGGCCTCGGTGTAGTGCCACTTGCGCGAGTCGATGATTCGCAGGTAGAAGACGCGGCTCGCCGAGCCCGGTTTAGTCGCGCCCACGGAGCGCGTTAGACCGAGCGGATTGGTCGATTTAGTCGCGTCTAAGAGCGGCCCCTGCTCGTGCGCCGGCATGGCCTCGTAGGCGCCCGGCGTGGACGCGCCGCCGTGCTGCGGCGTGTATTGCGGCTCGCCCTTCATCACTGCTCCTTCGCTGGACGGATTCCCCACTGCGTCTAACCTGCTCCGGACGGACGCACAGAGCGCGACCCCTAGCCGCTTCGAGGGCGAGGCGCTGACCAGGATTGGGGGAAATGGTCGGCAGGCTCGCTCCTCCCCACCGTCTGGCTTTTTTGTTCTTGGTTTGCGCACGTTTCGGCACCGCCCACCAAGTGACCTACACATGGACGCGAGCCATTTCGAGTGGACAGAAAAGCCCGGAGAATCGCCGTGTCGAAAAGCAACTGGCGGTCGAGGAACACGGGCGACCGTACATGGGTTGACGCGTGACAGATGCCACGGTTTTTGTCACGGGGGTCAAAATATGATACAGAGAATCGCCCCCGAGAGCAGGCGCTTCTCGCATCGAGCCAGTCCACCCGACCCTCCGGTGAATCGATCTCGAGAGATGGCTAAAAGGAGTAGATTGAGATATGGAAGGCCGCCCGCCTCGAGGGTCATCGATCGGCCGGCCTCGCGCACGCTCAGGTCGAATTGACATGGCGTGCCTAAATAGTTCGTCTATTAACCAGACGCACGACTGCGGGCTTCCCGTGCAAAAGGTGGGTGCCGTACTCATCCTTGAGTTGAGGCATCGTCATCGCCCATGTGTCCACTTGCTCACGTTCTGGCATCCTTCATCGAGGGATAAGGCCAGGCTCGAGGCTCAACGATCCGGAAGCTCGCTCCGACTGAGATGGAATCCGCCCAACCACGGCAGTCTCTAGTCTCCTTTGTCAAGACGTTTCTGCAGTGGTGGTAAGGCCATGTCTGCTGAGAGCGTCTTCTTCTGTCGCTGGCAACGTGTTCTCGCCACTTCCATCACCACCCAGTCGCCCCCCCCCCGCTCGACTTTTTCCGACCTTCTCTCCACCTTGGCGCCAACACGGAAACCGCCCCCGATCTTTTCCACCAATCAACATCATTTAACTCTATTTTCCACCAATCAACATCTCTAACGCTCTTGATTGGTCATCTCCTCGCCGCTCATCTCTCCACTCGTCGTTTTCGGTCGATTTTTCCCGACGCGCCAAATCGCCCCGCCAACATGAGTCGGTCCCAATCGTCGGCGCACCACTTCTCGCTCTCGCACGAGGACTTCGAGCGCGAGGCCGTGCTCAAGCGCCGGCGCCAACTTTCGCCGCCGAGAGCCGACGCCAACGACGCCATCAGCGTGCGCACGCGCTCGAAATCCAAGTCGCGCGCCCGCGAGTCGACGCTGCGTCGCCTCCCAAGTCTCCAGGGCCACGAGTTTATTGCGCTGGGACGGGGCGATCGCACCGCCCGCGCGCCAAAGTTGGCGTCGAGCCGCTACTCGGCCCCACGATCGGACGACCGCGGCCGCAAGCGCGAGCGGTCCGAGCCCAAGTACAGCGACTACGACCGCCGCCGCGCGCGGTCCAAGTCCACCACGCGCGCGTTAGACGCTACGAGCCAGTCGCGGTCCACGTCTAAACTGCGCGCGTTAGACGCCGACGCCAAGGGCCGCACGCGGTCGAAATCCCATAGCCGCAAGCGCCGCAGCCCTAGCCGCAGCCGCAGCCCGGAAGCCAGCCACCGATCGGCGTCTAAACGCGCGCGGTCGAAATCCAAGTCGACCGCGCGCGCCGAGAACAAGTCTAAAACTAACGTGCGTCCGACCGTCACGGCCTCGTCGTCGTCGTCGTCGCCTGTCTCGTCGGCCGACCGCGAGCTCCAGCGCGACATCGATCGCAACGAGAAGCGACTCGCGCAGGCCAAAGACGAGCTCTCGCGACTCGAAGAAGAGCTCGCGGCGCTGCAGCAGCGCGTCGACGGCAAAAAGTACGAAGTGCTGGACCTGCAGATCGTCGTGGATGGACTCAACAAGCGCCGGGAGCTGCAGCAGCAGTTTCTACGACGAGAGAGCTTTACGACGACCACGACGACCACGCCAGTAGCAGCGACCAAGACAACAACTACTACTACCTCGACGACTTCGCGTCGCTCGCCGAGTCCCGAGCGACAGCTCTCGAGTCGCGCTGCGCGACGCACGCGAGGCCCTCGCGTCGTGGACGACGAGGATGAGAGCGACGAGGACATCGTGGAGATCGTCAAGCCTCGCGAGGTCCGTGTCAAGACCGAGACTCCACGCGAGGAGCCCTTGGCTAGAAGACCCAGCTCGGCGTCGTCGTCGTCGTCGTCTCGACTCACGTCCAGTTCGGAAGTGATGCCGGTCGCCAAGCCTGTGCTTGATCAGATGAGCGACTACTTCTGGGGACGTGTAGACATCGCCAAGCTGCTCGTGCAGCCACGCACGCGTCTCATCCCGGACGGCAGCAACCGCAAAGGACGCCACTTGGCGTTCAATCCGATCCAGCAAGACGTCTTCGCGGTCGGCTCGGACGACGGCGGGCTCATTCTCTGGAACTACTCGCGGCAAACGCAGGAAGTCTCCAAGGTCGTGAGCTTCGACCCGGCGTCGTTCCGGAAGGACAGCCAGTGCGCCGAGTCGATCGCGTGGAGCCCCGACGGCGAGCGGCTCGCGATCTCGTTCCGCGACCCGCTCGAGGCCATGGGCGAGTTCTGCGTCGTACGGCTCCATCAGTTGGCGCTCACGGGCGGCCAGGCGCCGCAGATGCTGCCGCGCGACCGCGTCAAGTCCAAGTGCACGACGCTCCACTCGCGAGGCATCTCGGCCATCGACTGGGTGCCCGGCGGCTACGGCGACCACACCGGGTCGCGTGGCCTCGTGACCACGGGCCCCGACCACGCCGTCGTGCTGTGGGAAGAGCACCGCGGGCAGACCGACTACAAGTGGCGCGTGCTGCACCGCGAGCACCGCAGCGACGTGCGGTCGATCTGCATGCACTCGCAGCGCAACGCGATCTACACGAGCGGGCTCGACGGGCTCGTCGTGCGCTACGATATGAATTCGCAGCGCACGCACACGGTGCTCGAGCGACGGCGGCCGCAGATCTCCAAGATCAACGCCGTGCTCGAGAACCCGCACAACCCGAACCTGCTGCTCGTGAGCTGCGTCGAGTCGAGCGAGCAGAACCTGCTGCTCCACGACCTGCGCGAGCGCTACGACGAGAAGAAGACCATGACGCTCTCGTGGATCCGCTCGAGCGACTCGCGGTCCATGAGCCAGTACATCGTGCCGCGCTGGTCGCCCGGCGGCTTCCACGTCTCGTGCGGCAGCACCTCGGGCCAAGTGAATATCTGGGACGTGCGCGTGCGCGGAGAGCGCTTTCCTCTCGCGCTGCCGCAGCAGTCCATCTCCGTGCACCGTACGTGGTCGTTTGTCCTGTTTTGCGTGGTGCTTGGTGGGCACGACACTAACGCGTCTCTCTCTGTTGTGTTTGTCATGGGTCACAGAGAAGCAAGTGCTCCACGCGACTTGGCACCCGCGCTACGACGCGATGTTCAGCGTCTCGCACGACCGCAACCTCGGGCTCCTGACGTTCCGCTGAAGGCTGTTGACGCCTCTACGCCCGTCCCATCTTGCCAGAGGCGATAGCGTGGGATGTGTAACGCCCTCGACGAGACCACGCCGAGCACACTCTCCGTGGCGTGCGTGGCCTCGCGTTCGAACGAGACACACTGAAGAGCTCTAGAGAGAAGTTAAAGGGGGACGGGCTCGCGGAGACCTGACCGGCGTGCTGACTAGTTGGCGCGCAGAGTTGAAGCGTGCTGAACTCGCGGGCAGCGCGTACTGTCCTGCTACTCAATAGAGCGCCACCCCAACATATCCAATCGCGTGCGCTGGAACGCCCGTTTGAAGAGCCACAGTGTGTTTTCGCTTGTCCGTACGCTACGCCGCACGCCGCAGGACCGTTACTAGTCTTCCGACGAGTCCACGATGGCGCACCCGACGACCGAGGACGAGGACCTCGCGACGCCGCCGCACCGCAGCGAGAGCCGCGAGACCGTCGACACGTACGAGGCGCTCAAGGACGGCGAAGAAGAGCAGCTCGATCTGGACGACGACGAGGACGAGGACGAGCGCGCCGAGCTCGAGCAGGAGCTGCGAGACAAGCGCACGCGCTTCGAGGAAGACGAGCGCCGGCCCGAGGGCCACTCGCCGCTCACCGACACCATGAGCTCGGACATGGACACGTTCGTGCCCGTCATGGACGACAACCAGACGACCCAGAAGGCCAACGCCATGGACCTGCGGTATCAGATGATGGAGCGCAAGCTTGGTACGTGAGGAAGGCCGCGTTCAAAAGTTCGCGGGGTGCAGGATGGATGGAGAAACTGACGGTGTGATGGATGCACAGAACGACTAGAGAAACGACTCGAGGCGTACGAAGGCATGCAGCGCAAGATGGCCAAGGACAAGACGTCGTCGTTCCGCGAGAGCACGAGCGGCAGCGGCAGCAGCGGCGGCGGCGCCGACACGCAGCAGCTGATCGAGTTTTTCCTCACGGAGATGGACAAGCAGAACGCCGTGATCGCGCAGATGCGCGCGAACCAGCGCGTGCTCGAGCAGAAGCTGGAGGAGAGCATGCGGAAAACGCACCGCTTCCACCACGAGCAGCTCCACCGCATGACCAAGTTCCAGGAGGTCGTGCAGCTCATGAATGCCGAGTTCGTGCGCGGGACCATGCTCCGCGAAGAAGAGAAGGCCCTCGAAAAGACCAGCCAGGACAAAAAGACCAAGGCCGTGCGACGTGCGCTGGACGAACAGATCCTGGACCTGAAGAACGAGACCTCGCACCAGCGAAGGCGCCTCGAGATCAAGTTTGAGAAGAAGCTGGTCGAGCTCGCGACGGAGAACCAGCTTCTCAAGGCCGAGAACCTCGAGCTGCGCGACGAGGTGACCAAGCTCGGCCAAGCCGCAAGAAGGTGACTTGTTGTTTTGTTCCTGTGGGGAGAGGAGGAGGAACGTGCTGACGAGCGTCTTTCAGTACCAAGCGGACCGTGCGCGTGCTCAGTGAGGAAGTGATCAAGCTCAAGCGCGCTGTGGGCGCGGCGCCCAGCCCGGATGTCGACGAGATCCTGCGCGCGAGCAATCTGTTCAAATCCAGCCACGCGACCAACCCCCCCACCTCGTCCCCCGAGGTCCATCCAACGTGAAGTTTGTGCGTTACGACGGAATGCAATAGCAACTAAGTTAAGCAGGACAGTGATTATAAGGCGAGCGAGATAGAGACGCGTAATAGAGCGCCGCCGGAAATGAGCCCCACGCTCCCGAGTCTCTCAGCGACAAGCCTCGCGCGACGGCGCCGTGGAACGCATCGGGACATTTCGAGGGTGCGACACCTCCATTTGGCCACGCGTGGCGAGGGAAATCTCCCCCCTCACGGAGAAGATGCGCCGCGCGCCGTCCAATCACCTCGCGGTCGCGTCGGACGAGCCGGGCATTGGCGCCATTGGGTGGTGTCATGCGCACACAAGTGTTGACCGAAACCCTCTGTAATCGTATATATCGTGACAAGACGAGCTCAAGCCGGCGACGAGAGAAGATGGAACGACCTCTATAAATGGATAAAATTGTCAAATTGTGGGCTATGATCGTTCACTTTTGCGGGCGGTGGAGTTCAGCGTCAAGTCGAGCATTGCGTGTGACATGGCTTCATTTCGAACTAACGACTCGCGTCCTAGAAAGAATGCGCCCGGGGTCGGCTCGAAAACGCCCACAACGACGCCACGACGCGGGCAAACGTTCTTTTATTTGGATCGACAGAGAGACTTGCATGGCGGTGGTGGTGGCGGGAAGACTAAAGGCTGGATAAATAGGGAGGCACGACTAGTCCTAGTGGTGGCGCAGGCGCTTGCAGTGGTGCTCGTCGTCGCCGAGGTCGTCGCTGTGGAGATCGCACGTGGGGCGCGCGCGCACGCAGCCGACGCGCTCCTGCGCCTCCTTGTCCTGCTCGCACGAGACGTCGAACTCGGAAAAGACCTCGCCGTCCGCGTGCATCACGAGCGCCGTGAGCTCGCATGGGTATTCCTTCTTTTTCTCCTCCGAGAGCACCTTGACGAGCGTGACGTTGACGATCGCGCGCACGAGCTGCTTCTCGACGCTCGCGTGGAGCACGTCGTGGCGCGAGAGCGCGCGCTGGTCGGCGTCGAGCAGCACGGTCGACGCGAGGCTGTGGACCGCGTAGGTGCCGGCGAAGGCCTTGCGGAACTGGAAGCGGCACACGGGGCACGTGCTGCGCATCTGGAGCCACGACTGCACGCAGTGGTAGTGGAACGCATGGCCGCAGGGCAGGCGCACGTGCTCGATGGCCGGGCGCGGCGTGTCGGCCATGCAGATGACGCAGTCGCCGGCGAGCTGCGGGTGGGGCTCGCCGGCCTCGCCGCACGTGGGCGACGCCGGCACGCGCCACTCGGTCTCGAGGCTCTCGAGCACGGTCTTGTCGGCGGGCGAGGCGGTCTTGAGGCGCGGCGAGATGTAGCGCATCATGAAGCGCACCCACATGGGGCGTCGGAACATCTGCAGCACGTCGAGCAGCACGGCATTCTCAGGCGCGAGGTACTGCACCTCGACGCGCACGGTGATCTCCATCGCCCCTTGCTCTCGAAGGCCAATTCGCGAATGGAACGACGGGAGCGAACTGAACGACAGCAGAGAGCGGTGACGCGGTCGGCCTCCGAGTCTCGCCAGTGCTTGATGACAAGCTCGAGGTCCCCGTCTCTCGCCCTCGCGGCGTTGTCAGATCACGGCTTCGCAGCGCCGGGTGGAAGCAGCGTCTCTCCGGGTCATGGAAGCAACTTCGCGCCGCGCGGTGTAACTCGCGCACGAGACGGGGCGCTCTTCGACTACAGTGGACCCACGCCATCTTTCGTTGTGGCGAGACTCGACCACGTTGCAGGGCAACAATGCCGCTCCAGCCGTCTCAGCAGCTCGCAAGTCGCGAGTAACACAGCGGCGTGTAACGGGCGCGGCCCCCATAGGAGGCGACGCTCTCGCTTGCGGACAGTCGGTATCTCAGACAGCGCCAGTTCGCCGCTGGCGACAAGAGGTAACGACGTATCTCATGGGGTCCCAGCTACTCACGCCGTGAGTCTCGCGCGCGGCCCCGAGTGTCAATGGAGCGGTCATTACTCACCGGCCGATTTCCAAATTTTACGAAACTGAGTCGTCTGCCCCCGGAATTGGCGAGGATGATATATCGTACGTCAGTATACTATATTTATATGTGCATAGAGTACAAAATAATACTACTGATGTAACGTGTTCCATGCACTCGCCAGCCGGCCCTCTGTGTCGATCAGCTAACGGAGCGGGTTACCATTACTCACTTTCCATGGAACGAGGAACGGTGTTGCAGTATTCCAGCGTGGATCTCGAGACTTCGCGCTTGCAATGGACGCCGGCACGGCCGTCTGCCAGCCCCCGCCACATGCAGCTAATACGCTGTGACACCTCGCGAGGCTGTCGCCGGCCACGCAGCCACAAGTGTTTGCGAATCAACTGGCCGAGTATTACTTCGAGTATTACTTCGGAATCCGCCAAACCAAGAAGCTGAACCGATGAACCGATGAGCCGATCGCGTCGGAGCGAGTTGGAGTTGTTGCTCAGCAGTCATAGAATTGTCGAGGCGGTGGGTATCGCACGCCCCCAGCGACTTCAACGCCCGGCGACGGGAGACACGACGCTCGCCGGGAAAGCGCGGTATCGCAGCCGGCAGGCAACTCGAGTTGAACACGATCCGTCTCACTCTTGCCGCGGTCGAGCAAGGTTCAAGATGCCCTCTCTCTGCTGGGTCGCCAGTGACAGAGAGAGCGAGCAGTCGCACGACCGACAGTCTCGCCATCAGAAGACTTCCGAGCCGCGCCCCGCCGCGTCTCTGGGAGCTCGCAGTTTCCCGGTGCGCCTGTCACGACGGTGGACCAAACGCTTGGCCGACTCGCAATCGTTCAGTCGAGCGAGGGGCACCCGACACGCGACGGTGATCAGCGGATTACACGAGAGGCCCCGACGTCAGGACCATTCGCGTGGTCCGATCCTACACATCTCCGTAGAAGAAGGCGCGCACGGGAGGATTTGCCCCGTCGGTCGGAAGAGGATAACAACGAAGGGAGGGCAAGAGGAGTAGTACCAAGCGACTAGTAGGAGCGATCTTGACATAGAGAGAAGACGCGCGGGCGATCGCGAGACCGTGGGCGAGCCGTTAGCTAACGCGCCATCTCAGAGTGCCGATCCGAGGTCAACTCCAGTACATACTGTGCAGCAGTTGCACGAGGAGCTCCTCGCCGGGCATCGTCACGTTGTGGATGCGCCCATGAGGATGCGCAAATCCGTTGACATGGGTACAGAATGCCACTCAAATGAGGTCTCTCGAGGTCGCCCACTCGTTCTGGGAAGGGCATGGACAACCTCAGATTCCATTCGTCAGCCGGGTCCACAGGTGAGAGAGCATTTGGCGGATCCCGAGGCGTTGGACTCGCTGTCATCTCTCTTCGCAGAAACCTTCATTCCCTCCGCTTGCGAGACGACGATCGAGGAGGGACTATGCGTCATGTTTGCGGACCTCGTAACTGATCCCGTGGAGCGAAACGGCTGACGAATCGCTTGCAGCATGCCGAGTCTGTCCCGTGGCTGCTCATGGACCTATACGAGGCCTGTGAGAACGGCAACGAGGAGCGCGTGGTCGAAGTGCTGGTGTTCGGCGAGCACTGGCATGGCTTCCACAAACACCACCACCACGTCCACTCGAGTGCTAGCACCAGCGCGCCGCCCAGTCCAGTGCGCGAGCGAGACGAGAGCAGCAGGCATGTGCGCGGCTCCGTGTTCAATGCCGGCGCCCACGACCTCAACAAACTGGCCGGGAACCTCGCCGAGACGGCTGGGTTGCTGCGGTCTCCTCGGGAGATGCTCGCGACGCGAGGCACGGCTGGACGCACGCCGCTGTTGGCCGCATGCATGGGGGGCCAACTAGGCGTCGTGCGCTTGCTGTTAGGTGAGAGCTGTCCCGTGTACTTCACGAGCCGCACTCAAGACGAGACGGAGGAGCTGCTACGACCGCTCGCCGACGAGTTTGACGCGTTCGAGAAATCCCAGGCCGCGACGAGTGCAGCAACCCCGGAGAGCCACTTCGAAGTCACGATGGTTACGAAAGACGGCGACACCGACTTCGTGCCGGTCGCGACCGTGCGCTTCACGCCGTCGCGGTCCATCGCAGCCCAAGACCTTCTTGACGGTGTTAAACACGTCGACGACTTCGGCAACACGCCGCTTCAGTGCGTGTGCTGCTTCGGCTGCGGCACATCCGAGAAGCACATCGACGACGGCCTCGAGCTCACGCGGCAGCTGCTTCTCCACGGAGACCAGCCGAATTTGCCCAAGATCGCCGACCAGTGGACACCGCTCCACTGGGCCGCGTACAATGGCAACCACGAGCTGTGTGCGATCCTCATGGATCCGCTGGCGTCGCTGCCTGCGCACCAGTCGGCCGCGCGACTCGGTCAAACCCAGTTCAGCATTCCACTTCTGGTCAACTCGGACAACCTGTTCGCAGCCGATGTCGCGGGCCGTCGCGGACTTGCGCTCGCGCGGGAGATGCAGTCACTCCGCTCGCTTGCTGATGAGGATCGTGATGAGTACGCACGATGGCGGCTGCGACTCGACCACATCGAGACATTGAGAGTGTTCACGCGCGAGTTTCTCGCGAATGCGTCTTCTCTAGTGCGCTACGTGAGCGAGATGAACGCTCGTGTGCCCCTGCAACTCATGGGTAACGACAAGAAGACGAACACACGATATCGTCGCAGTAAGCGCAGACGAAGGATGTTCACGTGCGCCGACGCGATCCGGTACGGCCAGCATTTACTCTATTGGATGGGCTGTTTTGGGCTGGAGGACGATGTCCGAGAACTGCTAGAGATGAAGCTCGAGATGCCGACTGAACAGGCAGGTTTAGATGCCTCGGCAGTAGAAGCCTCGGCGTTCACAATCGTCCACTTACGACCTCTATACGTGTGCTCATGTGAAGAGAACAAGCGCCAGTCAGTACTCCACGCCGTGGCTGCCCACGGCCAGGAAGGGATTGTCCGACTGCTACTTGAGCAAATGCTCTTCGAGCAGAGAAACCCCGAGACTGCGGCTCGGATGCTCGCGGCGATGCCCACGCAACCGCAGGCAAAGCTGCAAACCAAGAAAACCACTCGCGATGCGAGAGCTAAGACGTCAGCGGCCGTCGCGCCGGCCCGAAGTCCTCGTGCCAGCAAGTCCGGCGACACGACTGACCCTGTTCCCCTCGAGGAGACCAAGCTCGACGTTCTCCCTCTCGCGGATGTGGGCTGGCGCAACTACCGTAATGAATCTCCGCTGTTCCTTTCTGTGCTCTACCTGCGCGATGGGGTTGTGCGTGCATTCCGCGAGTTCCTTTCGCCCGCGAGCCTCCGATGGGAACTCGCCAACTGCAACGTTGAAGGTTCGTACATTCACCACGTAACGAACGAGGCGATCCGCCGCGAGCTCGCGCTCGTGGAAGACACATCACAGCGCCTCTCGTGTGCCGAGTACGTGCTTCTCTTCGACGGCGTCCACAAGAAGCAGTTCAAGGAGTCAGTCATCGAGACGATGCGCGAGGAGAGCGTGGTCGCACCGTCGCTCAAGGTTACTCGAGCTGGTCACCGTCTCACGGCGCCGAGTCTCTTTGGGCTGGTCAAGGGCAGGTGTACGGACTACATCGTTGTTGGCGCTACTGACAAGGTGCTCGTGCAGCATGCGCAAGCGCTGCAGCTAAAGATCAAGCACCGCGGGTCGACGCTAAGGTCCAAGTATAACGCTGCGACTCCACATCTCTTTGAGCCCTTCCGCTCGTTACAGCGCCAGCAGGTTGTGCGTGATATTATCGAGAAGAACATCAATTTGAAGAAACACCTCGCCAAAAAGAATCTGCGCGCGATCTTCCCGCTCCACGATACGTCCGGCTGCAAGAACATCATGCGTCACTGGGTGCGTACGGACGAGCAGCGTCGCATCTTCCAGCCATTCGTGGGGAACTCGCTGTCACAATTCCTGCTCGAAAGCCGCACACACCAGTACGAGATGCTCTGGCCACTGCTGACCTACTTCGGAGAGAAACACGCATTCTACTATGCGTTCCTCCTCTTTTACACCGTTTGGCTCGTCGTGCTCGCCGTGCCTGGTGCTGTCTGCCAAGTGCTCTGGTCTGTGGGTCATGCTGGTTATGTCGCGCCACTCTTTGCAATCTTCACTTCGCTCTGGGCCACGCTTTTCGTCGAGCGATGGAAACGAAAGCGCAGCGAGATCCAAACCAATTTCGGCAACTTCAAGCGTAACCGGAGTGAGCTCGCGCCAGAGTTCTACGGTGACTTCCAGGTCGAGGCGCCGGACAAGCCCGTCGTTGACACGACCTTCCCCAAGTCGCTGCAGCTCGTGCGCATCTACGCAGGCATTCCGGTGTTGCTCACGATGGCGAGTCTTGCAGTCGCGATCTTCATTGGTGTCAAGCTGAACGCGTCGTCTACGGCTATACTTGAACACGTCTTCCCGTGGATGCCGACCAAGCTCTCAGCGTACGTAATCCCCGTGCTAAATGCCGTGAGTATGCTTGTGCTCGACAACGTGTACACACAGGTGGCAGTCGCACTCACGCAGTGGGAGAACCACCGCACTGTGTGGGAATTTGAGTCGATGCTCGCAACCAAGCTTTTCTGGTTCAAGTTCCTTAATGCGTTCCTATCGCTCTTTTGGGTCGCGTTTGTCGACAAGGACGCGCCTGCTCTGCGTAAACAGCTTGTTATCATCATGGGTGCGCGACAACTTTGGTACATGACGCAGCGCAGCATCTTGCCGTTAATGGCGGTCGCTCGTGCGTGGCAGAGTGCCGGTTTCCGACTCGGTTCGATCGATACCAAGAGCTCAAAGAAGACCAAGGCCTCCTGGCTCTCGTTGACCCACGAGTGGTATTTCGCCGAGCTGGTGAGCGAGAGCGAACCAACACTCGCGAACCAGGCTCCACCGCCCATTGTGCTGCTGCAAGAGCTGATGCAGCCGTCCGACTTTCTCATGGGCAAGCAGATGGAGGTCGTGCTGCAGTTTGGCTACATCACCATGTTCGTGTCGGTGCTTCCCGTCGCGCCACTGCTGGCACTGGGCAGCGTCGTCGTGAGCACGCGTCTCGATGTGGCTTGCTGCACGCAGGCCAAGCGACGACCGCCGTTCGAGAGTGAGACCGAGGTCTCGACTTTCATGAGCATCCTTGAGTTCATGAGCTTCGCTGCTGTGGCCGTCAACTGTGCCGTGCTTTTCTTTACGACCATGGACGACTTCGAGAGCTTGCTTGGCGCCATCGAGCCGAGCTGGCACGCCAATGACACCGAGTCACGTGCAGAGACGAGCAGCTTTTACCTCGATAAGCTTTGGGTGCTCCTCGTGCTCGAGCATGCTGTGCTCGGACTTAAAGCGATGCTTTCACTCACAATCGATGACGCGGCCGCGTGGGTGCAGAACGACGAGGACCGCGCGGACGACGAGGCCTCGCAGCGCGCGCAGCAGGAGAAGGTGCGCATCGGGCTCGGCGCGCCACCGAGCGCTCGCGACAAGAGCTCGCTCGGCGACATGGCGCTGCCTCCACCTCACCTCGACGCCTCGTCCTCTTCCTCTTCTTCCGCCGTGCAGCGCGTGCTGGCCGACAAGTACGAGCTCGCACTACGCGAACGCGACGCCGCGCTCGAGCGCGAGCGGCTTCTGCAACGCCAGCTCAGCGAGTCCATGCCAATGCGAGAAAGTCCATCTGTAGCTGCTGAGCAGCTCCGTTCGTCACCGCTATTGCCACCTTCCGGCTCGGCTCCCAGCGGCCGTGCGAGCTGCGCAGTCTGCTGGGCGCGCCGCGGGCTCTCCGTGGGCGCCGCGCGTCGCTGCCTCGCGTGCCGCGCGAGCCTCTGCGGCGACTGCGACGTGCTCGTGCATCTGGATGATCTCGGGGTGCGAGAGCCTCGTCACATGCGGGTCACCAACACGGGCTCGGAACGGTTCCAGGCCGTGGAACCAATCCACGAGAACGTTCTCGAGAGGTACACGCGGAACGCGCGACTCGTAGAACAGTTCCATGGTCATGGAACCGATATGGACCCATGAGCAGTAATATTGAGCCATGACATTACTGAGACTATTCGACTATTTCCGATGAGCTCTTGACGAGGGCCACTTGGATCAGTTGAAGGTGATGACGACAATGATCGAGCCTCGCTTCGTCGCGACGGCCGACGCCAACGTCGCCGATGCGTAGAGCGTCGTGGATGGCGGCGGCAAGGAGCCGACGGCAGCGACGACGAGAGCGCCGCGCATTTCGCTGGCACGATGGGATGAGGCTGGCGAGATCGATGCAATGGAGTGGATGGTCACGGACGCGATAGTTCCAGCGAGTGAGACAGAAGAGGACGAGTGCCTTGGAGCGTTTGGCGGCGAGTGGGGTCCGACGCGCGAGGCGATGAACGCGGCAGATAACCCCATGCAGCTGTTCTTCCTGATGTGTTGTTCCACGCGATGGCGGCCGAGAGCTCGCGCATTGCGGTCGCGTCAATGGGCAAGCGCGCACTAAGAAACCGTTTATTCATGAAGACGCGTGGGACAAGCAAACGCCTGACGGAGTCGAGAGCGCCGACGACATCGAGCTGCGTCTGCGCGCCACGTTTGCGAGTAGCTGACCCCATCGAAAACGATGGGCATTCATGAGTCATCGCAACGTCGGCGTGGAAAAGCTTCTCCAATGCTCTAGGGGAATGAGATGCGAACTGACTAAAGGCTTGGTCGGCCTGTACCTCGAGAGCCTGCTTGAGAGAACGAAACTCGTGCTAGAGAGCTCACTCTCACATTGGGCCCCCTCGCCGCGAACCTCCGAACTACTTAGTGCAAAACACACTGCGATTACAGGAACGAATGCATCGGCAAGAAAGAGTTCGATTGTTTAGCCCTCGAGTGCGCGGTTCTGGGCGAGAAAGTACTCGCGCATGACCTGAATGTCGGCGGGCGCGGTGCGGCAGCAGCCGCCGAAGACGCGCGCGCCGGCGTCGTACCACTTGGGCAGGAACTCGTGCCACGGCGTCGAGCCGTTGTGGGCGAGCTCGGACGGCAGCCACTTCTTGTTGACGGCGTCCCAGCCTTCGCCGCTGTTAGGGTACGCGAGCTTGACGCTTTCGCTGTCGAACGACCGCAGCAGGCTCTCGACGTGCTGCGGCGCCGAGCAGTTGACGCCCACGGCGAGCACCTGCGAGGGGCGCTCAAGCTGCTGGAGCAGTGCCGTGAGCCCCGAGATGTCGTCGCCGTTGTTCAGCTTCTGGCCGTCGCGACAGGCCACCGCGATCATCACGCGCGCGGCTGGGAACTCGTTGACGAGCTGCACGAAAGCCGCGACCTCGTCGAGGCACGGGATCGTCTCGCAGATGATAAAGTCGACGTCCGGGTTCTTGACGAAGACCGAGAAGCGCGGGCGGTGCCACGCCGCGAGCTCTTCGACCGTCTTGCCGTAGTCGCCGCGGTATTCCTACAGACACAAGAGTCGTCAAATGAGCACGGTGTCTTTTCCCACCACAACAACAGAAGAGGCGACGCGACGTACGGATCCGTCAGCGAGCGCGGCGCCGTAGCAGCCGAGACTGCCGGCCACGAGCGGCTTGATGCGCTTGTTGACGGCGTCCTGTTGCAGCGTCGCCCAGACTTGCTCTCGCGCCACGGCGGCGAGCTCGACGCTCTTGTTGTAAAAGGGCTCCATCTCTTGGTTCGTCGAGGCCGCGCCTTCGCGCTGGAAGCCTTCGAGCGAGGCCTGGTAGCTCGCGGTCGTGGACGCGTCGGCGCCCGCGAGGTAGTAGTTCTTGTGCACCGTGGAGACGACGTCCTGCACGTGCTGGTACTTGTCGAGCAGCAGCGCGGCCGACCAGAGACAGGTCTCGCTCAGATCCACGCGCGGGTCTTTCTCGAGCTCGGTGGCCTGGCCGCCGTCGAGCAGCAGCACGCGCTCGGCGAGCGCTTCGGCCGCGCGGCCCTGGAGCAGCAGCGCGCGCGTGTCGAGCGTCGAGGTCATGGCGGCGGCGAGGAAGCAGAAGTGAGCGATTGGCTCCGGGGCACGGCCAATGGTCTCCACGCATGGAGCCCACGTAAGAGAGCTGCATGGGACATTCCCATGTCCCTCGAGAGAGTGACGTTGAGGACGTTTGCGCAATGGTAGACTCCGGTTCAGCATCAGAATCAGAAGACGCACCGGAACAAGCGAGAGGAAAGGAGTGATGGTCGGATTTAAGAGGAACACTGGCACGCGACCTTTCAAGATCCAAGATCCAATTGACCCGACAGACACTTCAGGAGAACCATGGCGCCTCGGCGTCTGCCCGTGCGCGTGCAGCTGCTCGTGGACGTCGCGCTCGTCGTGCTCTTCCTCGCTCTCGACGCACGCGACCTCGTCTTCAAGACGCGCTGGCTCGGCCCCGAGGACTCGTTCTCGTTCTCGGCCACGACGCGCACGTTGCGTCTCGACCGCAAGCCGCTCACGACGGCGGCGATCGACGCGGCGTCTGCGCGGTCGAGACAGCTCTCAGGATGGCCCTCGTTCCTGCAAAAGTGCAAGAGTCTCCACGCTCTCCAGCGAGCAGACGATCTGCCGTCGTTCGCGCACGTCGTGGCCAGAGGCTGCGAACTTGGTCGCCGAGGCCGCAAGCATACAGTCGATGAGCTCGTGCTTTCGAGCAGCGCGCGCGTCGACTCGATTGCATGGGCCGCGTGCAAGATGCTCTACCACCACCGCAAGCCGCCTGTATGCCATTCGCCCGTCGTGCGGTTCTTTGGCCATCGGTACAATATGGACGACAAGCCATCGCTAGTTCGCGTAGATCACTCCTCGGGAGTCGTCACAGGAGTCCCAAGTGTCGAGGTTCCAGGAGCATATTCGGCCTTGCCGGGCTCAGACGCCGAGATGGAGATTATCGAGTTGCTCAATGTGATTGGTAAGAGTTCCCCAATCAGCCGAACTGTCTGTGTTGAAGGCTTTGCTCCGACGCGAGGACCAGGCTTCTACACCGCCACACTCTTTGGCTGCGCGAGCCCGACGTCCAACCATAGCTCTTTCGCCGGCCACTTGGCATCTAGCTTCGAGCAGTTCCACCAGGACAAGGCATGGCTCACGGCTGACATGCTCCACATTTCGGGCATGACCTACATGATCCGCGAGAATCGACGCAGCGTGTTTGAGCTCCAAGGCTCGTCGAGCGACGGATCGCTGACGCTAGAACATCACACACTGCTGAACTTCTCATCTTCGGGAGCGCTCTATGTCATCGCGACGGGAATCAACTTTGTGCTGCTGTTCGTCCATATTTACAGCGCCACAGAGATCATGAAGTTGATGATATGGCCAATCTGGAAGTCGCTCGCCTCCAAAGATAATGTCGTCTCGCGAGCGAATAGCAAAGCTGCCTTCACAGCCGAGGACTGCCAGGCAGTACTCACAGCCTCACTCTACCGCAGCAAACCCGTCGTGCTGTTAATCGTCGTGTCCGATGTTCTCCACTGGATGATCGTTGGACCCACTGGAGTCATTCTGTCGGAGTATGGTGTCCCCAGCGGAGCCAGACTCCACGCCGTTCTTTCAGTGTTCCGTTTCTGGGTGCTGGTGCTGCTCGTCCTTCATTCGCTCTGGGACACATTCGTTGCGTGGTTTGAAAAGCGAGCGTTTGCGATTGTGCATGGGACATACATCACCATCGGTGAGGTGGCGATGATTACAGGCATCGTCGGGTTTTTACGGCGAGCGGCGCTCGTCTCACTCCACAACGACAAGAATAATCTCGAAGGTCAGAAACTCATCGATGAGACATCATTTGTAGGAAGAGTGGCCGTGTCGAATGCGTTTCCGGAACACCACGACTCTCTGCAGAACACGAGCGCAGCCGTTGTCTCGCTGACGTATATGCCTCTTGTTGTCTCCATCATTTGGAGTCTCGTGTCTATCAGCTGCTTCGTCTCGGTGCGATATGTGTACTTCAAGTTTCGCGATCCAGACTCTTCCAAGCACCACTCGAGGTATTTGGTGAACCGCCCATCCGCCAAGTTCATGGTGAAGCCTGAGCCCGATACGGACATAATTGGATCTCCAATCGGCGATACCGCCCCTCCTACTGCCCCTGGAGTCACTCGTCAGGGCAGCCCCAAGCGTCCGGCCTCAGACATGGCTGGAGAGGGCATCATGCCTACTGGCAGCCACGAGTTCGCGTTGCGGCTCCCTTTGGAAAAGGTGGTCGATGTGCCCATCCGAGCTCGAAGTCTCGTGCGCAATGGCTGGAAAATGGAGAAGAAGATCGGCCACCAGATCTTCTTACGTCCACCCCAGTACCTCGAGCATGGTATCATTCTACAGGGTGGGTGTCTGAAGACGCGATTCGGCTTCACCGATATCGTCCATCCGTACCTGCGTGCCGGCAACCACGTGATGCCTGACGATGAAGGCTCCCACCGGTCGTCGTCCTCGGGCTCGTCGAGCCCACGTCGGTCCAGCTCATCTGACAAGCTGCAGAGCGACAATCACACGCTTCGACTTCCTCTTGTGCCTTTGCGTTGAGGATGTCCAGTTAATCGACAGCAACGGGCACATTGTTCATTTCATCCTAGGTGCAAAATGCACTTCTACACACACAAACTACTACTACTTCTTCTTTCCCTAGTTTCACTCTAGACGGTGTCGTAAGACGACTTCTCCAGTTCGGGCTCTCGCGTCTCGCTGTGACGCGGCGTGCCGAGCGACTGCAGGTCGCCCGTGTGCGGCGAGAAGAGTCCAGCCAGCTCGAGGGCATCTTCCTCATTCTCAGTATCGGCCGTGTTCTTGAGGTACGCGAAGGCTGCAACGCCCAGCAGCGACAAAGGCACGCCCAGATCCGTCACCAACCACATCGTACGCGCGCCGTAGTGCTCGTAGAAGTAGCCACCGATGAGCGTGCCTGCTCCGCGACCAGCACCGTTCTGGATGGCGTTCAACAGACCCATCATGGTGCCTTCGGCGCCCTTGGGCGACGCCGCGTACATGTACTGCGTGCAGGCGGCCCAGGCGATGCCGAACGTGAGTCCATGGAGGAACTCGAACGGGATGGCGCTCCAGGCGTTGGTCATGAAGGCGTAGTACGTGATACGAAGAGCGTAGCCGGCAATGGAAAGCAGCAACACACCGACAACGCCGAGGCGATCGATGATCTTCTGCGAGAAGAAGAAGGCTGGCAGCTCCGAGGTGGTCTCACACATGATGGCGATGCCGATGATCTGTGGGTTCTGACCCGAGAGATTGTAGAGGTTGAGCGTGAGGAAGCTCGAGAGCACACCGAACATGAGGCCCATGAGGAAGACGACGCCCATGAGCACGAGCACGTCGGTCTTGTGCCAGAGAGCGTTCATGGCCTCCGAGAAGGACGACTTGCGTTCGAGCGGTTTGCGCTTGGTGCCGTCCACGTCTTGGATGTCTTCGTGGTGTTCCTCTTCCGGGTGGCTCAGCACGGGGATCTGGCGCAGCACGAAGAGCGAGGCGAGCGAGAAGGCGAGCGAGATGTTGAAGGCCCAGGCGATACCGCCAACGGCGACGACCACACCAGCCACGTAGGCGCCGGCGCCGTAGCCGACTGCACCGAAGAGCCGCTGCTTGCCGTACTCACCGCCGTACTTGGTGATCATGTCGAGGATGGCGTGGTCGAGCAGCGAGCCCGAGGGCGCCATTTGGAAGTTGCCCACGAGCATGAGCGCGGCCGCGAGCGTGAAGTCGGTCGTGAGGTGCACGGCGAAGAGCAGCAATGCGCCCGTGGCGATGCTCATGATGTGGATGGACCGGTGGAGATGGTACTTGTCGGCGAGCGCGCACCAGAACGGCGGCCCCACGATGGACGTGAGCGCCGGCAGCGTCTGCAGCACGCCGATCTGGAACTTGGAGAACTGCGCCGAGTGCTCGAAGAAGACCGGGAGGTAGTTGAGCAGCGACGACACGCCCATGTTGAAGACCGTGTACATGGCCTTGGGCGCCCAGAGCGGGTCGCCCAGGCACGTGGACGGCGCCGTGGGTTTGACGGGCGAGTGGAGCAGCGGCTGCGTGGGCTTGGCCATGGCGAGACGAGGAAAAAGGCGCACTGCCGTTTTCCTCCGCACGGCCGTGGAGCCCACGCGCTCCCGGCGGGCCAAATTTTCGCCATCCAGCAGATCCGCAGCAAGCAGATCGCGCCGGAGTCGGTGGCCAGTGCGATGGTTCTGCTTGGTCGGGCGTGGGACCATCCCACTCCACTCGAGCCAGCGCCGAGTCTCAGAGGCGGCAAGTGACTGGAGAGGGGAGGATGCCAAGGTCTCCATTAATAGTTGTTGAAGGTGGCTCCCATACAAAAAACAAGTACGATTGATGCATCCACTGTTGGAAAATTTCGGGCCCAGGCTCTCAGACCGTGTCGTAGGACTTGAGCTCCTCCTCCTTCTGCTTGGCCTGCTCGTAGCGCGGCGTGCCGAGCGCCTGTGGGTCGGCCGTGTGCGGGGAGAGCATGGCGGCGAGCTCCAGCACCTCGTTCTCCTTCTGCACGTCGCCCTGGTTCTTGAGGTACGCGAAGGCTGCCACGCCCAGCAGCGACAAAGGCACGCCCAGATCCGTCACCAGCCACATCGTGCGCGCGCCGTAGTGCTCGTAGAAGTAGCCGCCGACGAGTGTGCCGGCGCCACGACCAGCACCGTTCTGGATGGCGTTCAACAGACCCATCATGGTGCCTTCGGCGCCCTTGGGTGATGCTGCGTACATGTACTGCGCACACGCAGCCCACGCGAGACCAAAGGTGACGCCGTGCAGGAACTCGAAAGGGATGGCGCTCCAGGCGTTGGTCATGAAGGCGTAGTACGTGATGCGGAGAGCGTAGCCCGAGATGGACACCAAGAGCACGCCGACGACGCCGAGGCGATCGATGATCTTTTGCGAGAAGAAGAAAGCCGGGAGTTCGGATGTGGTCTCGCACATGATGGCGATGCCGATGATCTGCGGGTTGTTGTTGGAGATGTTGTAGAGGTTGAGCGTGAGGAAGCTCGAGAGCACGCCGTACATGAGGCCCATGAGGAAGACGACGCCCATGAGCACGAGCACGTCGGTCTTCTGCAGCAGCGCACTCATGGCGGACGAGAACGATGGCTTGCGCTCAAGCGGCTTCTTCGTGCTGTCTTCATGCTCCACTTCGTCGTGGGAGTGGGAGAGCACGGGGATCTGCTGCAGCACCAGCACGGAGAGGAACGAGAAGGTCAACGACAAGTTGAAGGCCCACGAGATCCCACCAGCCGCGACGACCAGACCAGCAAGGTACGCGCCGAGCCCGTAGCCCACAGCGCCGAAGAGGCGCTGCTTGCCGTACTCGCCGCCGTACTTGGAGATCATGTCGAGAATCGCGTGATCAAGCAACGCGCCACCGGGCGACGCAACGAAGTTGGCCAGCAAGATAAGCGAGAGTGCGAGGTAGAAGCTCGTCGTGAAGTGGATCGCGAAGATCAGCAGCGCGCCCGTGACAATGCTGGTGATGTGAATGGGTCGATGGATATGGTACTTGTCCGCGATCGCGCACCAGAACGGCGGACCCACAATGGCGCAGATGCACGGCAGCGCCTGCAGCAGACCGATCTGGAACTTGGTGAACTGCGCCGTGTGCTCGTAGTAGACGGCCATGTAGTTGATGTAGGCCGACGCGCCGATGTTGCTGATGGTGTACATGGCCTTGGGCGCCCAGAGCGGATCGCCGAAGACCTTGGTGGGCGCATTGGCCTTCTCTTTGACGGGCGACGACGCCAGCAGCGGCTTGGTGTCCGAGGCGGCGGAGGCGGCCATTGGGGCGGCGAGCGGCGAGCGGCGTTGGACGTTGACGGTAAAAGACGCAGTGAGAGCGGAGACCGCCACCCGCGCGCAGCCGGGAGTCCCTGGTGGCGGCCCCTTGTGTAATCGCGTGGAAGGCTTCGGCGAGGGCCAATGCGCGGCGGTAATCGTAGTCAGGCGGCCCATCTCCGTTGATGCCCGCGAAGAGCTCATCTGAAGCCCTTCGCTTCAACCCTTGTCCACCATTGACGTCGAAAATTCCTAGTTTGGACGGTGTTTAGGAGGATAAACTGGATTTAGTTCGTGAAAAAGGGATTTTAGAATGGTTTTTGAACGAAATTAGGATCCATATGGACGGGCTATGCACACATATCCAGTCCGTGTCACTTTTGACAACTCATTGCTGCCGAATACAGAGTGGTGCACATAAGACCTCTACAGAGTGACATGGTCACAATCTCTCGCGGGCCTAATCCGACCATCACTCTCCATCCGTGACGATTATGCAATCGCACGAAGAGCTACTCCAGATGATACCCCCCCCCCCCCCCCCCCCCCCCTCTCTGGGTTTCTTCGAGAAGCGACTCTATTCGACACCACGTCAGTTCTGGATTTCCGACACGCCCTCGACGACCATGGAGATGGATCTGAACGCCCGCAGCGCCAAGTGGAAGCGCGAGCAGGAGAAGCTCAAGGACCGCGCGCGACGCCAGGCGCAGACCGAGGCGCTCAAGCGCGCGGCCGCCGCCAAGGCCCAGGCCGAGATGGAGCGCGTGCAGGCGCAGAAGCGCCAGGAGCGGCTCGAGGAGCAAGCGCGGCTGGAGGAGCAGGCGCTCGAAGAGCAGCGCGTCACGGGCGGCATCAAGTACTGCAAGGCGCTCGCGCCGACGCCGTCCACGAGCGACGGCGACAAGATCGCACTGCCGGTCTCGGCGCTCGAGGAGCTCAACCCACAATGCGCTTTCGATCTCGGCGTGTTCACGTTCGAGCTGAGCTTTGTCGGGCGCGAGAATGTCGTGCACAAGACCCACGCTGGCGTGCTCGAGTTTGTCGCTGACGAAGGCACGGTGGCGCTGCCGCCAAAGGTCGCCGCATCGCTCTTCCGCGACGGAACGGTCCCACCGCAGATCCAGGTCAAGTATGTGCGACTAGAAAAAGGCAACTTTGCGAGTCTGCAGCCCAGAGGCGAAGGTTTCGGTGATCGTGAGATCGACTTCAAGGTCATTCTGGAACGGTCGCTCAAGGCCCACACGACGCTCACGGTCGGCGACTCGCTCTTTGTACGCCAGGGAAAAACGACGTTTGAAGTCGCCGTCGTCGAGTTGAAACCCGAGTCCGCAGTCAACATTCTGAACACGGACCTCGAAGTCGCGTTAATGCCGAGTGAGGCTGTGATGCGGAAGAAAGAAGAGGAAGAGCGACGTCTTGAGGCGGCGCGACGAGCAGAAGAAGAAACAAAGGAGCGGGAGCGGCAGTTAGAGGAGGCCGCGAAAGAGAAGCAGCGATTGCGAGAAGAGAAGCTGAGTCAGCTTCAGGAAGAGCCGCCGTTGGAAGAGAAGTTTCAGGCCAAGGTTCAGTTGCGACTTCCTGACGGCACTCAGTCGACGCGACGCATCGCCCACGAAAGCCCGCTGCGGCTTGTATTCGAATTGATTGAGGCGTTGACTGGCGACGATGCTCAGTGCTTTCAGCTCGTAGCGACCTATCCTCGACGCGTTTTCACTATCGATGTGCGCGACAAGACGCTCAAAGAACTCGGTCTGAACGGTCGACAGGAATCGTTGTTTGTCGAGCGCGTCACGGCAGCAAGCTCAGCGGAGGCAAGTGTAGCCGATACGACTACAGATTCGCCTTCACTGGACGTTGACATGGAGTCGGTGAACGAGCCCGTGCTCCTGCCTCAGGTCTGGCAAGACGCCAGGCGTGAGTTGGAACAGCGACTTGATGAGGTGAGTCTGGTGCTTGAGTCGTTACGTGCAGACAATCGAGTGAGCTGACATTCACTGATCTCTCAGGCACTGAGTTCGAACACTGCGACCCCGATCCACGCGCTCGAGCCAATTATGCCCGTCCACGAGACAGCCGACCAGCTCACAAAATGGCAGGCGCAGCTCAGAGAGCTTGCAGCGATGGGCTTCACGGACGAAGCGCTAAACATCCAGATCCTCGAGCGGTATCAGGGCCGGCTGCTGCGCGTTGTCAATTATCTATCGGAGCTCACGACCTCGGAGACACCACTCGTTGAGCCCATGCAAGAATAGGAAGCAGTCGCAAATAGAGTCTCAAAGTTCATCATGCAATATTCTGGTTCATGTCTAGTCTACCCAAGAAAGCCAACGCGCTCAGCCTTGCGGCCCAGCTTCGCATCTCGCCCACGCTGGAACTGGAGCGCAGCCTGGAGCGCGCGGAAAAGCTCCTTGGAACGCTCAACCGCTTCGTCGACCATTTGTTGCATCTCCTTGAGCTCGATGGCGCCGGCGCCGCGCTTCTGGACGCCGCAAACGTGGCCCTTGGGGTCAACAGCCACGCTGAGCTGCGCGTCGACGCACAGCTCCTCCTCCTGCAACGGGTCCGTGATGTAGTGGCTGCCGACTTTGCACATGGTTACACAGAGAGGCCAGTCATCTGCAGCCATGCGCTGGCCAGCGGCCGGGTCGCTGTCAACCTCGATGGTCCTGTCCTCGCCCTCGACACCGACGAGCCGCACGGACGGGAAGACAGTGTCGTTGAGTGCAGCGTAGATCGCCATGGACATGAGATCGGGCAAGTTGCCCGTGGACTCAAACACGGTCACGTCCACGTGGATGGCCCAGACCGACTCGCCGGGCACGATGCAAAACTGTTCGAGGTCGACGCTCGGGCACGAGCAGAGAAGCCTTGTCATGAGCTGCGAGAGCTCGACGTTGAGCTCCTCAGTCGCGCGGCTCGTGAGCTTGGCCGACACGGACGGGCTGCAGGCCACAGCCACGGTCACGACGCCTGCGCGCGGCGCTTCGGGCTTGGGCGTCGCCACCTCGAGCTTGACGGAGGCGAGGATGTCGGTGCCGGCGGCCTCGAGCGAGACGCGCGCCGAGCCGTTGGACTGCGCGAGCAGCGAGGTCTCGACGAGCAGGCTGCGGTAGGCGAGGCGCGCGCGGCCGTCGGCGCGCACGTTGGCGGCGACGCCGGCGGCGATGAACGCGCGCTCGGACGAGCTGATCTTGATCATGCTCGGATGGGTGGCTGATACACTGGAGAGGCGGTTTTCGTGTCGGGGAGACAGGTTTTAGAAGATCGGTACTACCTGTTTTGGAAACAAGTAGTACCGATCTTCAAACCCCCGCAGACGGCAACAGTCAAAGATGGGCCAGGAAATCAATATCCACGACCCTCACAAGGGCGAAGTGTGCAGCGACACGAAGCGCGTCGCGACTACCTGTTCCGATTGCTCGATACATGAGGATCAAATCTGGCCAAAAGTGGTCGGGTCAGTGGCGAGGTCGTCCATTCGACGTGACGATGACTGCAACTCCAGCTCCAGCTCCAGTCGCGGACGTCAATCCAGATGTCGAGTTACTCTCGCGCAATCTCAAGGTCAAAGCACAAGCTCAATACACAAGCTCAAATGCAGCAAGTACCGGATGTGGATCCGAGCATACAGCGCCATCGATTGATTGGGACCGGGCGCTCCTGACCCAGCACAGCTCGCTGAGAGCTCAGAGGCCTATCGCTACTACTAGAGGATACCAAGCGCGTTGTGGACCACTTCCAAACGTATTGGGTCAACTTCGCGACTACTAGATACGTAGATTGCAGTTCTCACAGGAGAATTTCTGACCAACTGTCGGCAAGGTTTGTGTCTACACGTAGCAAACGCAGCTCCGTCGTCTGCTGCCAGCTGATCAAGCTTCGACTGATATCGACTCGGGAAAGAGGAGCGGGAAGATCTTCGCGACGCAGTTGATCGTCATGGCCGGCTCCGTGAAGAAAGTCTTCAGATTCTCGGCCGATCGTCGAGTCGGATCCTCCACGCGCGCGAACATCTCGCACTCGTACTTGGCGATTGCCGCCTCTGTCTTGGCCAGCGAGTCCGTTGTCTTGCCTGCAACACCAACAAGCGCGTTGGAGATCGCGAAAGCCAACTCCATGGCATCGACCATAGCAGTGTTGACGCCTTCGCCCGCACAAGGCGACATGAGATGCGCGGCGTCGCCAATCAGCGTGGCGTTGGGGCGATTCTCCCACGAGATCCCCACCGGCATTGCATAGAACGGCCACGACAACAATGTCGGTGCGTCCTTGTCGTCGCTGACATTATCAGCCACGACCATCGCGAGCTCGCGAAGCTTCTCACTCCAGTGCGCGAATCGCGTCGTCGCTAGAATGGTCAGTCGCTCACGGTCCGTCTTGGCGTTCTTGAATAGTTCGTGCTGGCGCCAGTCAGGTGGCGTACACATCGCCAGGTGTACATGGAAAACGCCGTTTGAATTGCGTTGGGCTACGATCGAGTTACCACCGCTGAAAGAATAGAGCGTGCCTTGGTTCACGAGAGCCGCGATCTCCGGGTAGCGTGTGTCGACGTCGCGAATCGTGACATCCAGAGAGGTTACTCCCGGTCCCTGGAACTCTGGCTTCTTGTCGGTCAACAGCGGTCGCACACGGGACCATGCGCCATCCGCACCAACGACTACATCGACGTCAACCGTTCGGTCTTCAGTAAAGATGAGTTGGTAGCCTTGATCACATGGCTGGACGCTGAGGAGCTTGTGGCCCCACTGGATCGCATCCTTGGGTAGAGACTCTTCGAGGATTTGGTTGAGCTGCGAGCGGTCGATCTCCGGACTGTAGCGGTCGCTCTCGAACGTCGCGTTTCCATCGAAGTAGAAGACCG
The DNA here is from genome assembly GCA_023091665.1 of Pythium myriotylum. NCBI lineage: Eukaryota > Oomycota > Peronosporomycetes > Pythiales > Pythiaceae > Pythium > Pythium myriotylum. The sequence goes on from JALJCQ010000004.1 coordinate 458,535, forward strand.
TCTCGCCGCGGTGGTTCATGAGACGGAGCTCTTGGCCTTCTGGACGGGCAAAGTCGTGGAATCGGTCGTAGAGACCGGCCGCCTGGAGCGCGGCGAGACCCGTGTGCTTGCCGAGATCCAGGCTACCGCCGATGTACCGAGACTCGGGGCCCGAGCCACCGTCGTACAACGCCACCGTCCACGGCACAGGCTTGCCTTGGTCTTGCAGCTCGCGGGCCTTGCGCTGCAGGATGCTGGCGAACGTGAGACCGGAAGGCCCAGCTCCCACGACGGCGATGCGGATGGGCTCCATGGTTACGGTGGTGGTTACTTGGTTCTTTGGCGGAGAGTTTGGTGGAGTTGGAACTGCGCTTGAGCGTCCCAAGTCCAATTTGAAAGTGATCGTTGACGGATAGGTTCCCCGCGTTGTGAGCGTTGCAAGCGTTTTGTTGCTTCAGAGGTCATGCATGCCCTGTTCCCTCGAGGGTGGATCCTGCTTGGCTCTACTACGTAAAAGCTTCAGAGTCTGTCTCGAAAGGTGGATCTTCTGTCGCCAAGACTCACGAGATGGCTCTGTGACGGACGGATTAGACTGTGACCACTGTCACAGAAAGGGCGCGCGACTCCGTGATCCGTTCAGCCAAACTGGTTCAACTGCATGAAGTCAGCATCAAGTTTTGATGCTGACTTTATGGAGTTGGATCCGAAGGGGTCCATTGAAGAGGCCCTTCCATTCCCGAGGCTGTTTGGTTTCATCTCCATTTGAATTTATTGAGGTCCCACGTCGTTGATTACGACGCGTTGCGCCCATCAATCACATCAACCACAGTCTAATCTGTAGGAGACACGTACTTAGCTAAGGCACCGTCTCCCTCCCTGTCTCACTCTTAGCTGCCTCGTCCTCCTCATGCACGACAGATGTGCGCATTGCATCTCATGCTTGTCTCAGTGACAGAAGATTGATACCTTCGAGAGATGTTTATCGCCTACAATCGAAGATTTCGGAGTATCTCCTCGCCATTTTGCGAGTCCTTGTCGCTGTCGCGAAATAGCCTTTACGGCATAACAAGATACCGTTTTCCTCTTCGTCTGCGTCTCTGAGTCCGCTTTAACGAAACGGGGTAGCTTTTCGCTCATCGGCCTGCAGTCGCTGTCGCATCACTCTTCGTTTCTCCCTTGAAGTCTGCGCAGTCTACAAGACATTGGTTGTTGCGCCAAACCCAACGCGTGCCATCCACGAGTGGCGCAAGGGCAGGAACGGCCACCGGCTCTTCCTCATCTCGCAGATGGGTAATAAGTGTTCCCCACGAGTTTCTCAGATTCGGTGGCGTCATAAAGGTTGCCTTTTCCTCCAGCGCTTTCTAGGATAACAGGCGATGAGGACGAAAGACGGTCCATTGTGTTCCATGGATGCAAATAAACGTAGTGCAGGAAGCGCACCATGCATCTAAACCCACCAGGATTCTTCCGACGTTGCGGTTTTCGATCCTCCAGGTAGCCCGGCGGTGTGTTCGATGAGGAGACAACATAAACGAGCCGCTGGCTAGCTTAGGCCCGAGCATACACTGTGAGATGTTGAACCTCCGGTGGGGAGGAAGCTGCCACACACAAAAATAGCCTTGGACAGAGTGGTCCGGTGTTTCTATCGAAACAAAAAGACCTCCATCGGGAATGGAAGGGCCTCTTCAATGGACCCCTTCGGATCCAACTCCATAAAGTCAGCATCAAAACTTGATGCTGACTTCATGCAGTTGAACCAGTTTGGCTGAACGGATCACGGAGTCGCGCGCCCTTTCTGTGACAGTGGTCACAGTCTAATCCGTCCGTCACAGAGCCATCTCGTGAGTCTTGGCGACAGAAGATCCACCTTTCGAGACAGACTCTGAAGCTTTTACGTAGTAGAGCCAAGCAGGATCCACCCTCGAGGGAACAGGGCATGCATGACCTCTGAAGCAACAAAACGCTTGCAACGCTCACAACGCGGGGAACCTATCCGTCAACGATCACTTTCAAATTGGACTTGGGACGCTCAAGCGCAGTTCCAACTCCACCAAACTCTCCGCCAAAGAACCAAGTAACCACCACCGTAACCATGGAGCCCATCCGCATCGCCGTCGTGGGAGCTGGGCCTTCCGGTCTCACGTTCGCCAGCATCCTGCAGCGCAAGGCCCGCGAGCTGCAAGACCAAGGCAAGCCTGTGCCGTGGACGGTGGCGTTGTACGACGGTGGCTCGGGCCCCGAGTCTCGGTACATCGGCGGTAGCCTGGATCTCGGCAAGCACACGGGTCTCGCCGCGCTCCAGGCGGCCGGTCTCTACGACCGATTCCACGACTTTGCCCGTCCAGAAGGCCAAGAGCTCCGTCTCATGAACCACCGCGGCGAGACGGTCTTCTACTTCGATGGAAACGCGACGTTCGAGAGCGACCGCTACAGTCCGGAGATCGACCGCTCGCAGCTCAACCAAATCCTCGAAGAGTCTCTACCCAAGGATGCGATCCAGTGGGGCCACAAGCTCCTCAGCGTCCAGCCATGTGATCAAGGCTACCAACTCATCTTTACTGAAGACCGAACGGTTGACGTCGATGTAGTCGTTGGTGCGGATGGCGCATGGTCCCGTGTGCGACCGCTGTTGACCGACAAGAAGCCAGAGTTCCAGGGACCGGGAGTAACCTCTCTGGATGTCACGATTCGCGACGTCGACACACGCTACCCGGAGATCGCGGCTCTCGTGAACCAAGGCACGCTCTATTCTTTCAGCGGTGGTAACTCGATCGTAGCCCAACGCAATTCAAACGGCGTTTTCCATGTACACCTGGCGATGTGTACGCCACCTGACTGGCGCCAGCACGAACTATTCAAGAACGCCAAGACGGACCGTGAGCGACTGACCATTCTAGCGACGACGCGATTCGCGCACTGGAGTGAGAAGCTTCGCGAGCTCGCGATGGTCGTGGCTGATAATGTCAGCGACGACAAGGACGCACCGACATTGTTGTCGTGGCCGTTCTATGCAATGCCGGTGGGGATCTCGTGGGAGAATCGCCCCAACGCCACGCTGATTGGCGACGCCGCGCATCTCATGTCGCCTTGTGCGGGCGAAGGCGTCAACACTGCTATGGTCGATGCCATGGAGTTGGCTTTCGCGATCTCCAACGCGCTTGTTGGTGTTGCAGGCAAGACAACGGACTCGCTGGCCAAGACAGAGGCGGCAATCGCCAAGTACGAGTGCGAGATGTTCGCGCGCGTGGAGGATCCGACTCGACGATCGGCCGAGAATCTGAAGACTTTCTTCACGGAGCCGGCCATGACGATCAACTGCGTCGCGAAGATCTTCCCGCTCCTCTTTCCCGAGTCGATATCAGTCGAAGCTTGATCAGCTGGCAGCAGACGACGGAGCTGCGTTTGCTACGTGTAGACACAAACCTTGCCGACAGTTGGTCAGAAATTCTCCTGTGAGAACTGCAATCTACGTATCTAGTAGTCGCGAAGTTGACCCAATACGTTTGGAAGTGGTCCACAACGCGCTTGGTATCCTCTAGTAGTAGCGATAGGCCTCTGAGCTCTCAGCGAGCTGTGCTGGGTCAGGAGCGCCCGGTCCCAATCAATCGATGGCGCTGTATGCTCGGATCCACATCCGGTACTTGCTGCATTTGAGCTTGTGTATTGAGCTTGTGCTTTGACCTTGAGATTGCGCGAGAGTAACTCGACATCTGGATTGACGTCCGCGACTGGAGCTGGAGCTGGAGTTGCAGTCATCGTCACGTCGAATGGACGACCTCGCCACTGACCCGACCACTTTTGGCCAGATTTGATCCTCATGTATCGAGCAATCGGAACAGGTAGTCGCGACGCGCTTCGTGTCGCTGCACACTTCGCCCTTGTGAGGGTCGTGGATATTGATTTCCTGGCCCATCTTTGACTGTTGCCGTCTGCGGGGGTTTGAAGATCGGTACTACTTGTTTCCAAAACAGGTAGTACCGATCTTCTAAAACCTGTCTCCCCGACACGAAAACCGCCTCTCCAGTGTATCAGCCACCCATCCGAGCATGATCAAGATCAGCTCGTCCGAGCGCGCGTTCATCGCCGCCGGCGTCGCCGCCAACGTGCGCGCCGACGGCCGCGCGCGCCTCGCCTACCGCAGCCTGCTCGTCGAGACCTCGCTGCTCGCGCAGTCCAACGGCTCGGCGCGCGTCTCGCTCGAGGCCGCCGGCACCGACATCCTCGCCTCCGTCAAGCTCGAGGTGGCGACGCCCAAGCCCGAAGCGCCGCGCGCAGGCGTCGTGACCGTGGCTGTGGCCTGCAGCCCGTCCGTGTCGGCCAAGCTCACGAGCCGCGCGACTGAGGAGCTCAACGTCGAGCTCTCGCAGCTCATGACAAGGCTTCTCTGCTCGTGCCCGAGCGTCGACCTCGAACAGTTTTGCATCGTGCCCGGCGAGTCGGTCTGGGCCATCCACGTGGACGTGACCGTGTTTGAGTCCACGGGCAACTTGCCCGATCTCATGTCCATGGCGATCTACGCTGCACTCAACGACACTGTCTTCCCGCACGGACGGGAAGACAGTGTCGTTGAGTGCAGCGTAGATCTTTGACTCGCGAGTCGCTCCACTGGGGGCAAATACATTGAGGAACAGGCAGTCCTCTGACTCGGGGTATTGGACCAAAACGGGAAACCTGGCGAAGGCATGGCAGGCGTTGCCGTAGCTAGTCGCGTTCAGATCACTTGTGAGTGTCTTGAGCGTCGATGGCGTCCATCGTCGCTCTCCCACGGGAGGTTCTGCGTACGGAATGCCGCGGAAGACGTTGACTGGGTTACCGGCGGCATTAGTTTCGGTTGAACCGGTAACTATCGCGCCATTCGGTAGAGTGACTGAAGGCGCAGCGTCGGCGACGGCCGCGCTGACCGCGCCGACCGTGAAGAGGCGGAGTAGAGGTACAAACATGGAGAGCAGGGTTTTCCGGGAAAAAGCGATGTGGGAAGACGAGTGAAGCAGCGTGCGTTTTGTATTGTGAGGGAAGAGGGGCGAAGTGTTTTGTGAAGGCGGTTGTGTCTCATCGTAGTGGAATCAGTCGATGATTTGTACAGTGTGAGCTGATGAGGACTCACATCATCATCATCATCAATGTGAGGTCTATTGGTTTACTCGTCTAGAAACCTATAGCCGGCGTGAAGCGCCTGGTTAGGATTGAAGTCCTATTCTGTAATGCGCAATGTCGCTGCTAAGTAGCGCAGCAATTTGCTTGTGCTCTGGTCGGTGAGTTGGGTGGAGAACTTGACTGCTACGTTCCTCGTCCATGGCGAGGTTGGCCGCTGCGTCTGCCATTCAGTTGGCTGCTCGCGGATGATGCTTCCAAGTGCGGACGCCGAGGATGTCCGCTAAGCGTCGAGCGACTGCATACGAGCGCTGAAGTCTCCGGTTCTGAGGTGCCTTGTACCTCTTCATTTGCTGGATAATGAGCATACTATCGCCGACCACCTCTAGTGGCGTCCATTGAAACTGGGTGGCTGCGGTCAAGCCGGTGACGAGGCCCCTGTACTCTGCTTGGTTATTTGTGGTCGTCCGCGCGGCGTGGGACATTGCTGCTGTGTACACAACCGTTGCGTGGGTAGCTTCATCGGTAATGCGTGCAATTACTGCTCCTGAGCCCCCAGGCCCAGGGTTTCCGCGTGAGCCGCCGTCGAAGAATGATGAGGACTCACAAGAAAGGTCATTTGTTTTGTCATCGGTTTAGAGAACGATTCTGTTCACGTAAATTGTGATGATGTCACTCCACAACGAAAAGGTGTCTCATAGCTTACCCCGCGGCTGTCTTGTATTTAGCATGGACTGATACGGCGGTGCAAAGTTCGATCACAGAGAACTAACCTCACCTGTAGATTTGGAATTCGTTTAATGAACTAAAGGTCGTGGATTCGTCTACACCGACTCAGTTACCTCAGAGCGATTCAGGAATCAACGATCTAGGCCGTTGCGGAAGACTCTCCAGTCAGCTCCAAGTCCTCTTCTCGTTGTGTGCGAAACAGGTGCAGTACCAAACAATTCACATATGGTGTGAATTGTTTGGTACTCCACCTGCCTTTCATCATGACTATACGACAAACTATACTCTATACTTTTACCGGTACTTCGAAGTAACACAAGCTAGACCACAATGCCGCGCGTTGCACGGGAAGCTCTGCATATTTATGTCCAGCCAACTTGCTCCGAAATCGACGCTGAAGTACATGGCTGTTGGTGAAGAGCTAAATGCATCAGCTGCAATTGTGAGATACTCTTGCATACGAATATTTGTTGCATGAATGTACGATAACAACTCGTAATCCGTGAATGTTGCACCTGGCTGGTACGCATCTCTGGTATTGACAATCCATGATGAAAGGTCAAAGGAGGGAGGTTTGCTTCACTTTTTCATTCGAAAAAAAGAAAAGTGAAGCAAATTATATTATTTGATACAGTGGATGTAACTCTTGACTCAGCCTCCTTAACTCTGGATGGGCTCTGGGATGATGTAAATATTCTCCAGAGAAATACAGCTTGCTGTTTTGTTGGAAAGCCTCTAATCTGACCCACTGAAGTGTTCTCATCGTTGAAGACCGCGCAATAGGTTCGAAATTATCGCTAGATTTGACCCATCCGTTTCCCAAGTGGTTGTACTCTTGCTTGGTTAATAAATAAGAAGCACGATAACTAAGAGGCACTTGGGCCTCTCGGTCACGAGTGGTGTCATGTCATGTGCAGCAGCTCCAGGATCGCAAAACGGCTAGCAGCTTCACGGTCTGACAACGGACTAGGCCGCCGATCACGTTCAACAGCATGGGTCAGCCCCCTTCAAGCGGCTGTTTTGTCCAATGGCAAACCCAGATTGCGTGAAAAATTATACCAGTTGCATCGTCGCTGGACTCATCACGTCCGTGCGAACAAGATCAAGTCGTCAATCATGCGATGGACTTGCGATCTAGCTCGCAAGTCCTTCATCCAGCCGCACGGGAAGGTCACTATGACTTTTCGGAGCAGCTACGTAACGACCGACTTCCGCGGCTCGCGGCTTCCACCGTGAGTAGCGAACTTCAAAATTGGAAACATTCTGATTGGACTTTACGCATTGGAGGTAGGGTCCTGTTGTGCTCACCAGGATTGGGGTACTCGACACTCTTTTTAAAGAATGTGGTCGGTAACTCCTGGATATCGAGCGATTATTCGCACTTCATTTTAAGCTGATAGTAAGTCAGCAGAGTACACACATCATTTAATGATGTGTGCACTATGCTGTAGCTAGAAGTGTACGTATGCCGCCTCTTCAAATTTGAATAGGCGGTATACGTTCACTTCTAGCTAACCAAAGGACATCCGTTTCGAGAGTATTGATTAAAGTTCCACTTAATACTGGCAGTGCTCCGAAGGAGTACGTTAAGCCCCTCCACCCTTTATTTCCGATTTACATGTAATTTGGAGGACGATCTATCTACAGGTTTGTGCGAGGCGGTACGGTACTTGAATTAGTATGCAAGGGTTATCGGAATATGCGACCGATCGGTTTGAATGGGTATGTTTTCTCAGGTGTGCGGTTGACACGGCGGCGACACACCCGGCTTGGTGGATCCGATGCCACTAGTGGCACGATGGTGAGTGGAGTATCACTATGGTGTACCGGTAGGTTGGATGAGGCGATTCAATGAGGAGAGCTGCCACTTGAGTCATGGATGACAACAAGACAACAACTACCTCTGCTCGGAAAATAATGAAAAGATGGCAGTACTATCACAAATTCTAAAAAAAAATCCAAGGGCTCCGCCGCAAATATTTGTTCTGAAAAGGTTCTGACAATTGTAAAAATTTACAAATCAACACAAAATAGAAAGAAGAAAAACAAAAAAGAAGGAAAGAGGAGTGCCGACGGCGATAGTGCTTCGCCGACCGACTTAGAAGATCCCATGGAAATCTGCACTCATTTGTTGTGGAGGTGGTGGGGCCAACAGAGACGATGCCTTGGATGCCTTGGCAAACTACATGGAGCGAGCTGAGACTGTGCTGTTTCACCATCTCTGATGTCAGGTCAGGTGAAAACAAAAGTCTCAGCTCCGATCATGTTGGCATGTCTGCCGCGACGAAAGAAGGCGAATCAGATCGACTTTGTGATGATGATGATGATGGTGAAGTCTATTGAGCGCAATTACTGTACTCTAATAGCTGGAGCTCTATGCGTTCCTCATTACCGTTGGCATATAAGCCAGGGTTGTAAGTCGGAGGCGACGAGCTGGGGCAGGTCCGTGTGGCAGGGCCTGTCCGTGGGGTGATGGACGTGGCTCGTGTTGCTTGTGTCCATCGCATGGTTTGCCAAGGCGTCGGCCATGGTATTGTGGGCTCGCACGTGGTGGTGCCACTGGCGGACACCCACGAGATCGTCTAGGCGCCGGGCTGTCGTGTAGAGTTGGCGAAGCTGGGCGTTGCGGGGTGGACGACACTCTCGCATTTGACGGATTAGAAGCGCGCTGTCCCCGATGACAGAAATGTCGCGCCAGTCGTTGTGCACCGCCGCTTGGAGGCCGTCTATGAGGCCTCGATATTCCGCGCGATTGTTGGTGGTCAGTGGGTCCGGCAGATTGGTCGCGGAGCTCCAGAGGATCGCGGCGGTAGGGTGTGCGGTCGAGACGTCGACGATGACTGCCCCTGCCCCGCCAGGGCCTGGGTTGCCTCTCGAGCCGCCGTCGAAGAAGAGGAGGCGAGCTGGCGCCGCCAGCACAGGGAGGTAATCGGAGGGGTCTCTGGCGTCGTCCAGCAGAGAGGAGAACTTGGCAATGATGCCGGCCGCGTGGGGTGGCGGGTCCGGTTGCCGTTCCAGGCGGTAGAGTAGTGTGACCAGCACTCGTTGGCAGCTGATACGATGGGTCGCCGCAGCTTGGTTGCGAGTCCAGGCGCGGGTCTCGTCAGGCCCGTTGTTGCGCCAGGCGTTGAGCACCACAAGCGTCTCCAGCACGAGCTGTTGCCAGATCGCTTGTAGCACTGGGAACGGTCCAGCTCCTGTGTCTTCGTCATCTTGTAGACACTTGCGGAGGGAGGGTAGGTCCCAGATCTTAGGCGGCACTCGCGGAAGTCGGAGGCTGAAGACTGCAGTGAGAAATTCGAGGTTCGAGTCGGTTGTGGGCGTAGTCCACAGACCAAGAGAGGCGTAGATCGCACGGATGGTCGCCCAGAGTGACTTGGCGGCCGCACACTCCCAGACGATGTGATGGACGGTGCCCCCAGATGAACCGGCGGAGGCACAGTGGGGACATCCTCTCCGTTCGTGGAGCCTGTCCCATCCGGATAAGCGTTGACCTTTGACCCTGAAATACATCAGTCGTTGGCGGCTTGAGGTGTGCTGCAGGCGGTGCACCTCTGTCCAGCTGACAAGGTCGAGCGCCGTGCCGAACTCGACAGCAGACGCATGCGCTTGTTCCCGCCGGCGCTCCAGATCCCTCGTTGCTCGCGCTCTGTTCGTCTTGGAGATGAGAGTGCGAAGGGTGGACTTGTCATGAAGCCGAGATGTGCCCCACAGTGGGAGGACCGAGCTGAGGGCTGGGTGCGGGGCGAATTGGAGCGTGTGTCGCTTCGATACGCTTCGCGCCATGGTCTCGGCATGGTGGAGCGAAGAGACTTGACCGACCTCGCTGGTGTCGTTGTTCTCATCGAGTCGGAGCAGCTTAGTGGCCGTTGGAGTGAGGAGTAGGGACCAGACGTCCTTCGAGTTGCCCTGCTCGACCAGATGATGATCCGGGTCGTGCGGCGTTAGCAGGTCCGGATAGCTGAACACGAGGGAGTCGCACAGGAACCGAAAACTGTCGACAGCGTCGTAGGGATAGCTGACGTCGCGAAGTCGAAAGTTGATCGTGGTAGGGTTGACCCAGTGCATTTCGAGGAGGTCCTGGACCGTTGCCTCACCGGCCCGTAGCCCGGAGAGGTCAGAGGCGCGAAGTGGACGGCCCGAGGCATGTAGTAGGAGATCGGATCCGAGAACGCGCGTGTGCAGAAGGGCGTGGAGGTTGAGTCTTCCCGCCCGAGAGCGTTGCACCGCGCGTATTTCGTTGAGCTTCTTCTTGACGGAGTGGTAGTCCCGTTGATACCAGCCGTTGATCCATCGGCCGTCGCGTGATGACGCGCGCCCTGCCAGAGGAAGCAGGGAGAGAACTGCGGCGCGTTCCTCTTCAACCCAGGGAAAAGTGGCCGCGCTACGAAGGACTGCCCGCCCTGTTGTGGCGATAGTCGTAGCGAGGCGAGGCTCGTGAGCCGGTTCCCTGCCGGGCGTGATGTGGGTGGATGTTGGGAAGGCCGGTGTTGCGGCGAGCACTGCGCCCACCGCAGCTGCTACCAGGTCTTTCGCTGAGTGCCACCGCTGCAGAGTTGCGGCGCTGAGTAGAAGGAGCTCCTCGCGAATGGAAGGTAACTGAAGCCCGCCGTGCTCACGCGCCGTCGAGGCCGTGGATTCCCCCATCCAGGCTCTGCGCGCGCTGTTGGTCCTTGGCGTGAGGAGTCCGTGCCACGCGTAGGTGTGGACGAATTCCTGGAGCATGTCAACTATATGGGCAGTAGGCCAGGAGTGGCGAGCAACGAATAGTATCTTGGGGAGGATCACCGCTTGACACACTTGAACGCGCTGCAGAATGTCCGTCGTTTTGATAGCCGCTAGATGGAGGCGTGACCGGAGTTGTTGTAGCGTGATCTCCCAGATATGGGACCCGACTGGCTCCGTGGATATTTGGCCGCCCAGGTAGCGTACGAGTTGGTCCGTGGCCGCGACTGGGAACCCGTGCATGTCGATGTCCGCGTGCCAACCGCGAGGCGAGAGAAAAATCGCTGTACTCTTGTCCACGTTGACCTTGAGACCGGACGCTGCCCCGAACGTGTCCAGGAGGTCCTGCAGGGCCGGGAGCTCTGCTGGCGAGCGCAAGTAGACGCTAGTGTCGTCTGCAAATCCCACGATGGAGACCGTGACCGAGTCCGACACTGCCAGCCCGGAGATGTCAGGAAAGGCGCGAACAAGATCATAGAGCACATCCACGGCGAGGACGAACAGAGTGAGAGCGAGCGGGCAGCCTTGGCGGATGCCAGTTGTGACGTCCAGGGTCGTGGAGACTTGGCCATCAACGACAAAGGCCGCGGTTGTGCCGAGGTGCATGTGCTCGATCGCGTCAATCATGGGGGTAGGAAGACCGTGTCTCCGCAGTGCGCGTGTCAGGAAGTTCCTGTCCAGCGAATCGTAGGCTTTGGCGAAATCCAACATGACTGCAAGGGCCGAGGGCTGGAGTTGCTGCGACGCCGCACGCTTTTGCAGGGCGGACCACACATCAATTGCGTCGTGGACCTGCCGGCCTTTGACGAATCCGTATTGTGTGGAAGAGACCAATTCGGGGACGACCGCCCGGATCCGATGGAGCAGAACCGTCGCATAGATTTTGTAGTCCGTGTTGAGAAGCGCTATCGGCCGGAAATCGAGTCCCGTCTGGGGTTGGCTTTTCTTGGGTATGCAGCACACTGAGGCAGTCTTGAAGCTTGGAGGGAGCACATTTGCCTTATACCACGTTGCGAAGAGCGTTGCGAGTAGGGGCGCCACCGTGTCAAAATGGTCGCGGTACCAGTCGTTAGGAATGCCGTCAGGTCCACTGGCTTTCCCCCGTGGGCAGGATTTGATCGCTTTGACCACGGCTTCCGTCGTGAAGAGGAGTTCGTCAAATTGGTCCCCTAGGGTCTGCGGCTTCGGTGGGAGTATCTCGAAGACTCGGTCCTGAGCCAGTTGGTCACAAGGTGGGCGTTGTATGATCGGGACCCAGTCTTGACCGACTCGATCAGCGTTGCTCAGGTTGGAGTGCGTTAGGCGCGGGAGCCCACACATCGTTCGACGTTGTATCTTGTAACGGTCCACGACCGTACACAGCACCTGCGCTTGAGGAAGCGTGAGCAGCCGCTCTGAGTCGACCCCTGTCGACGAGCGCCAAGGACTTGGCAAAAGGCGAACTGATTGTATTCAGATTATTCCCCTGGGGAATAATCCCCCCTATACCTGATATCCCTGGTATCTAATACCCAGGGATATCACCTACTGAATCTAATAAAAGAGAGTCACTACTTAGGGTAACTTTTCCCCTAAGTGGACCACACACATTATGTACCTACACAACCTAACCTACTTGTGTAACCTTGTAACCCGTTATACCACCCCCCATCCAAAATGACGAACACCCTTGTCCCTACTTTAGGAACAGCCGTGTCCTAGAAAAGGAACACGAGCCTATTCCAGTACGGAATTTCCGAGGACCCACACGGAAATGGGTACAGACTCATGGCGACCATGAGCGCGAAGTCGCGTGTCGATTTTTCGACAACGACTGACCGAGAGCCGCAGCGGCTTGGCGCAACACCTCGCTGCGTCATGAGACGCATGCAGACGTGCGCGCGGTCGCCAGCGACCACTGGATCATGACGATCCCCCAAAACTGGGCCATTTTGCCGTCTGACGGCGGCAAGCCAAAATGGCATGGTCAGACGACCATTGCGAGGCGAGCAGAGCTCGCGGCAAGCCCAAACTTGGCACACACACTCAGTGCGATGGGTTCTTGCATTGTGCAAGCGTACAGACCTGTACGATGCGAACTCGCAAACTTCGTCTCTTGACGGTGCCCAGAACTGGGTCCAGTCCAATACTGGAGACTGTGGTCGGTGGGTATTCACCGCGAGTACTACCAAGTACTCGAGAGGCTGGCTAGCCTCATCCAGCGACTCAACTGAGTTCGTGGAGTGCGGGGATACCCGTGGCAGTCGAACAACGACGCTGCCGGACAACTTCGTGTTGTCGGCCATACGCTCGGGCGTGATGGCTACACCGCAGAGAACTGCTCGGTGTAGCAACACCAAACTGAGCCAGCCACTCTGGCTTGGTGCGAGCGTTGTCCAACGCAACCGATGAGGTCGGTGGACGTTGTCGAAGCTTTGACTGCGCCGAACGCGGCGTTCTCGCCATCTTCATGGCCTTCTGCTTGGGTCTTGTACCCATGTCTACAATAGACAGGGACAGTCGACTTGACTGAGACGGACCTTCCGTGTGCTCCACTGAGCGTCTTCCTTGAGGAACTTGAGACACTTCTCATCTTGATGGAGGTGGCCGGTCCCACCTACTGGAACCATCCAGGATGATCATGTTCGCATGCACGAACAAGATCAGAGCAATCTTGCCTGAGAACACTCTCATCGACCCAGGAGCTCTGGTTGCTTGCATATCCAAGCCACTTGACCAAGAGCAGGCGGACGCCATTGTGCACACGCACACTGTCGAGAGACTCGACGTGATAATGGCGTTCGCCATTCCTGTCGATCACAGGCAAAGGAGCGCGCACCGGTCGCAGCGCTTTCCTTCTGGTCTTCACACCAGTGTCGGGGATCCGACGTGCTCCTTCGGGTTCGGCAAACGTAACCCGACGTCGTATTGACGACGCTGCCGTCGCATTTGACGACCATGCCGCACTTCGACGGGCTTGAGCAAGCCGTGCAGAGCGTCTTGGCGCTTCGCTGTGTGGGTGAACCACGCCACCTGCAGAACCCTGCACTGCGAGAGAGTCGCTAGAGGAACCATCCGTGACTGGCACGTTCTCGTGCGCAACTGTGGGTGGTTGCATATCAGCGGCAACTCCGCTTGGAATTCTTTCCGACGACTCTTCGTCTGATGCATCTCCATCGGGGCGGAGATATGGCTTGAGCAAGCCGACGTAGAACGTCGGGTGCGTCTGCAACCATGTTGGCAGGTCGACCCTGTAGGAGTTTCCACTCCGCTTCAACACCTTGAACGGGCCGATATATCTCGGCAGCAGCTTTGAGCTGCCCAAGCTGGACACAGCATTCTGAGACAGGTTCTTCGTGCTGACAAGCACATAGTCGCCTGGCTTGAACACGTGCGTGTTCTTCCGACCGTGTTTGTCGGCTTGTTCCTTCTGAACATCTTGGGCAGCTGCCATCGCGTCACGCACGCGGGTGATGACGTTCACACGTGTCGACAAGAACCCGTCGATCTTGCGGCGCTCCGCCGACTTGGAAACACCTTCCAACTGGGAGGCAAGTAATTGCCGAGCCCCTCCCTCACCAGACTGGGCACTGCCCATGAGACAGAGCGGCAGCGCTGGGTGTCTCAACCCGTTCACGTAGAACGGCGACAGACCTGTCGAGGCATGAACAGAGTTGTTCATGGCGAACTCCACCATGGGGAGGTGGTCGCACCACGAGAGTGGGTCACTCGCACAATACGAGCGGAGGATATCCTCGACGACGCGGTTGGCGCGCTCGGTCTGACCATCGGTCTCCGGATGGTCCGTCGTCGACATGTCGAGCCTGGAGCCCAGGATTTGGAAGAGACCTTCCCAGAAATCACCAGTGAACCTGGGATCCCGATCCGAAACGATTGAGTCGGGGAGACCGTGTAGTCGAAACACGGTGTCGACGAAAAGTCGAGCACAGTCGAGACCTGTGCAGGTATCCGAAACCGGAACAAGATGCACCATCTTGGACAAACGGTCAACAAAGACCAGCACACCATTGTGTCCAGCGGACGTCTTTGGCATGCCAAAGAAAAAGTCCATGCTCACTGAGCGCCAGCAGTCGCTGGGGACAGGCAAGCTCTGAAGCGGAGCCTGAGAGTGTGCACTTGGCTTCACTCGTTGACAGACGTCACACGTGCGGACATACCGCGACACCCACTTGTACATCTTGGGCCACCAAAACCTTGGGCTGAGAAGCGCGTACGTCTTCTCACGACCAAGATGGCCAGCACCAGGTGAGTCGTGGGCACCATGCGCGATCACATATCGCAGGTCGTCGTCTGCAGGAACGACAACGCGAGCTTCTTCGCTGTTCGAGACCTGATATTTCAGGAGGCCGCCCTCGAACGTGTACCGATGGAGTCGGGCTCGAACACGAGGCGAGAGAGACTTCTCCGAGTCGGATGACTTGAGAGCACGGATGATCTCCGCACACTGTGCGTCGCCTGCGTAGGCGTCACGAATCAAGTCGTAGACATCAGAAGCAACTGATGTGAGATGGTTCATCTCGTAGTCGGGACGCCGAGAGACTGCATCTGCCAGCACGTTGAGCCGACCCGGCTTGTACTCAACAGTAAAGTTGTATTCTGAAAAGAATGACAACCAGCGAGCCATTCGCGGCGACAAGTGCGGGGACTGTGTCACCGTGCGTAGAGACGCATGGTCTGTGTAGACCACGAACGGCAACGCGCCGAGAAGGTGAACGCGGAATTTCACCAGGGCGTACTTCATCGCCAACAACTCCTTGTCGTGAACTGGATAGTTCTTCTCGGCCGCTTGGAGCTGGCGAGACTGATACGAGATGACTCTCTCGTGACCATCGTGGTCCTTCTGCAGAAGTGCACAGCCGATCGCATAATCGGAGGCGTCGCAGACGACGCAATACGGAGCGGAGTCATCCGGCAACGCCAGGATCGGCGCTTGGAGGAGACTCTCCTTGATCCTTTGGAAGGCAGCTTCCGTGTCGTGAGACCACGACCACTCAATGTCATTCTTGAGCAGCTGAGTCAGCGGCCGAGCCATCTCGGCGTAGTTCTTCGTGAACCGGTGCAAGTAGTTGGCGAGACCCAACCACTTGCGTAGGTCCTTCACGGACCGTGGGGATGGCCACTCGGCGATTGCCTTCACCTTCTCGGGATCCGCCCGAACACTGTCGACTCCGACGAAACACCCAAGCACTGGGATCTCTTCGGCACCGAAGATACACTTATCCAAGTTGGCATAAAGCTTATGCTCCTCGAGGCATTCGAGAACTTGGCGGAGGTGATCCTCATGGAGCGTATCCAAATCACGACCGGGCTCCGGCTTCGTGTGGACGTAGATGTCGTCGAAGTACGTCTGTGCGAACGCTCACAGGGGACGGAACAAATGGGTCACCAAGCGATTGAACGTCGCTGGGGCGTTCGACAGCCCCTGTGGCATCACGAGCCACTCCCAGAGCATACCGCTCGGCGTACTGACGGCAGTCTTGGGGATGTCCCCACGCTCCATGAGCACTTGGTAATAACCGTCGACCAAGTCGAGAGAACTGAATTTCTTCGCGCCGGACATCCGGTGGATGATCACATCCTTCCGAGGGATCGGAGTGGACGCACGAATCATCTGTGCGTTCAACTTGTTGTACGCGTGGACGATCCTCCACTTGCCATTTGGCTTGCGCACACAGAACGTTGGTGCGCTGTGCGGCGAGACGCTCTCGCGCACCAGGCCAGCCTTGGCTTTCTTGGCAAAGAATTCATCAATGAAGTCCGATTGTTCGGCCGGCAGAGCCCACTGGCGAACCGTCGCATAGCTCGAGCCAGGCTTGAGCTTGATCTCGTGACGAACGCCACGATCAGGGGGCAACCCCGCCGGCGGATTCTTGCTGAGTCAAGTCTCCGCAAACCGCTTAACTAGCGGATAGAACCGATCCTTCGGATTCTTAAGGATGGCCGAACCACGGCGCGCGTAAAACTTCTGACGAAACTCAACGAGGACATCCTCGTCAATCACCGTCGAGGTGCTGAGTTGAGCGAGGTCTCGCTCAGATCGGAGGATCACAACCTCAGCGATCTCACCAGCCTTGAGCTCGCGGACGAAATCGCCCATAGGGAGTTCCTCCAAGCTAGTCAGCTCGGAGAACTCTGGTAACGGTGCCATATCGACCGTGGACGGATCGATCGACGATCCCGTCATCACATCAACGATGTGCACGTCATACGACGCGCTCGAGAGCGGGAGTGGCTCAGGCATGGGCTCGGTCATATCTGACGACCCTGAAAGCAGCTCGACCGCACGCAGACACGCGACAAGGGGACAAATCCCGGAAGCATCTTCCATGCTGGTACTTGGAGGGGGCGGAGACAACTCGACGCCCTCTTCTACGCCGTACTCCACGGCAGACGGCACGACCGTCTCCGGAACACCCGAGGTGTCCATGGCGTTCACTACGCCAATGAAGTAGGCACTTCCATCATCCTTGATGGGGCTCATCAGCCGGCGGACGAAGGAGGGTTCATGACGCTCCTGAGCTCCGTTCCTGCCGGGGGACGTGCTCCCAATCGACTTGGTTCTCCAGTCGATCCATGGCTCGTGGCGCTCAAGCCACGGCATGCCGAGGATGAGGTCAAACCTCTCATCCATGTCGAGCACTGTAAAGCGCTCGACTGAGTCGAAATCGACAAACGCAATGCGTAGATCGACTTCGATCTTCTTCGTCTCTGCGACGATGCCCGTCGCAAGACGCACCGAGACTCTTCCGAGATCTCGCTCACAAGCTTGAGCAAACAGAGAAGCATTCTCAGCAATACTTTGCTTGCGAACGTAATTGCGCGTCACACCAGAGTCGATTAAGACTCTGAAGGGACGTGCAAATCCCTTCACTTGAGCAGTGACGACGATGAGCTCGCCACTGATGCGCAGCTCATCAACTGCTGAGAAGAGATCTTCTTCCGGGGGCACCCCGCCTTGCGATACTGCCGAACTCGGCGTCGCGGAGCGAGGAGTGATCGCCCCAGTAGACTGCCCCGCGTCTACTGGGAACTGTCGTTTCCCTGCGACGTGGAAGCAGATCCACCTCGGTTTCCCGAGCGCCGCGGCCGACCACGGCGAGCACGACCACCGCCCCTCTTGCGCGGACAATTCCCCTGGAAGTGACCGAACTTCCCACAAGTAGAACACTTGATGTGAAGAGCCTTCACGTCGATCGCACGCAAGTCGACCGTGCTGAGATCGACTCCACTGAGGTCGATGACACTCAGGTCCATCGGTTCGATGACCGGTGGTGGAACCGGCGTGACCGGAGGCGGCGCAGCCGGACTCGCGGATAAACCGCGCGAGAGACGCTGGACGTAGTCCTCCCGCAGCGCGACGACGAACGCGTCTTCTAGGAGCATGGGCTCCTCGCGGAAAACCGCAGCCTTCTCAGGACCGGGATCCATCCCTTCCATGAACGTCGTCAGCATGACGTCTTCTGCGAGCGCATTCGCAGCCATGTTGGCCCGGAGTTGACGTAACTCCTGCACATACGTGTGCAGCTCGCGGCCACCTTGCCGACAAGCGAGAAACGCAGCTCGCTGGCGATGCGCCACATTTGGCGGTTGAAATATCGACTTCATCGCCTTGGCAAGCGTTGCCCAGTCGGAAAAACATCCGGGATGCGAGGTCTCGCACGTGAGGGCCCAGATCTTCGCCCGGCGCGTCATGTTCGAGATCGCAAAGGCGATCTTCTGCCGTTCATCACGGATGCAGCCGGCTGCTGTGGCGAGCTCGATCTCGCGTTGCCAGAAGGCAAGATTGTCGCTTTCATCACCCGAATACGGGGACACCGTAACCTTCACGGCCTTCGGACGTTCCGGAGGTGCCGGCGATGGCACATACGTAGCCGTCGGCGGCACCTGAGCTGGCTGAGTAGCCTGAGTCGCGGACACGCGGGACGTCACGACGTCGAGAAGATACTTCTCGAGAGCTGTCTCGTAGTCGCGATACGCGCGACATGGGCGAGGACTTCGCCGGAGCCGCGTCCGAGTAGCTCGATGACACTTGCTCGGCCATTGATGGCCTCCATCTTCTGGAGATAGGCCCCCTGGGCCTCATCCAGGTACGGATGGTCTTGACGCGACAGCGTCGGATGGCTTGACGCCATCACGAAGTCGGAAGCTTCGGACATCACGATGTCGGCGTCGGATTGACGACGAGTGCTACCAAGTGTAACCGTCCACGACCGTACACAGCACCTGCGCTTGAGGAAGCGTGAGCAGCCGCTCCGAGTCGACCCCTGTCGACGAGCGCCAAGGACTTGGCAAAAGGCGAACTGATTGTATTCAGATTATTCCCCTGGGGAATAATCCCCCCTATACCTGATATCCCTGGTATCTAATACCCAGGGATATCACCTACTGAATCTAATAAAAGAGAGTCACTACTTAGGGTAACTTTTCCCCTAAGTGGACCACACACATTATGTACCTACACAACCTAACCTACTTGTGTAACCTTGTACCCCGTTACATATCTTCACTGATATCCTCCTGTAGAAGGCCTTCACCGATTCGTGAGACCGCCCGGCATGCGAGGCATTTCTTGCACGTCTCGTTCGGAGAAGGCGTTGGATTTGGACGCGGATAATCTCCCTCCGGATGGACCTGTATCGAGCCGTTGGGTCCAGCGCGAGGGTCGTCATCGCGGCGGTGATTGCCTCGACGGTGGCACCAATGGATCGGGATCTGCTGTTCGCTGCTCGCCTCGCCTCCTTGAGGGCTGAGGTTAGTCGTTTCAACTGGTGTCGTTGGCGTCGCGTGAGCTGTTGACGTTGGGCGACGAGACTGTCGCGCCGTATCTCCGTTTTAGCCGCGTCCCAGCCTTGCGCCAACTGTGCCGCGGTGTGGTGTTCGAGCTCCGCCGCAAAGCGCTCCACGACGCCTTTCCCTATGGCGTTGACCGCGTCTCGCGCGCACTCGGGTAGCGGGTATCGAAGCCGTGGAGTCTGCTTGCCCTTCCGGGCCTGGGGAGGCTCAGCCGTCTGGAGTTGTAGAATGACGCCGTCGTGGTCGGATCTGCAGAACGGCGCGGTTGTGGCGAGTCGGCGTATTCGGTTGTAAGCACTCGCGGATAAGTACCATCGGTCCAGTCGTGCCGTTGCGAGCATGTTGTCTCGCAGGTGTAGACGTAGGTGTGGTGAGTTGCCCTGAAGTCGAGCATGTCGTTCATCGTCTTGACCGCCTGCATCGCGTCGGACGATGCGTCAAGGAGATCCCACGCCACCAAGAGTTGGGAGAGACCGTCCGTGAGTTGTTGGCCGTTGGTGCGTCTGCTACGGTCGAGTTCTGGATCTAACGTGCAGTTGAAGTCGCCACCGAGGAGTATGGTGCCCTCCGGTCGCTGTAGCTCGGCTAGCTGGCGAAAGTGCGAGTCGCGCGTGGTTGGATAGATGCTGCCATAGATACAGACCAACGTTATTACTTCGCCATCGAGCCGTCCTTGAACCGCCGCGAAGTGAGCCGACCAGAGTTCTTGTCTCCATGGTCGGACATCCGAGATCGCTGATTGAGGATGGAAAAGGATTGCGACTCCACCAGCTGCGCTCTCCGTTGCGGGCCAGTAAGACAGCGGATTTGCGAGTTTGGCGGAGTCGTATCCCCAGGCTCGTGCGTACATGTCTTCCAGGATAGGGGACCAACGCTCGGTGGCTCGGGTTTCCTGCAGTACGACGACGTCGAAGTGTCGGCGGTCGTACCGGCGACGGAAGGCGTCAAACCAGTTCTCGAGATGAACGCGGTTCTTTAGTAGCCCTTGGACGTTCTGCGTGAGCACTGGGACTTGCGGTGGGGGTTTGTGCCTGGTGGGTCATCGAGGTCGTGTCGGCGACGCAGGCGTGGGGCCACACTGAACCCGTGAAGATAAAGTGTGGTTGGTCGTGCTGGTGTGCCGAGGCGTTGACGCCTCGTGCACGATGGCCTCAGTCAGATGCCGCACTTGCATCTGTGAGGCTGGTCGCACGGGACTCATACGCGACTGCCAACCTGCTCGCGGTGTGCAGGTTGGGTCGGATGAGCAAGTTCGCTCGCCAGGGCGAGCCTCGAGCCGACCGTCCAGTCATGTAGTCGGAGGTCGTGGAGAGCGGAGATGGTTTCTGCCGGGTGGGCACGTAGCCAGTCGATAGTACGAAGATCGATGAGTTCATCGGAGCTGACGACGACGACAAGGGCCACGAGCCGGCACCATTCCTGGCGTGCCTGGCCCGAATCGTTTGCGACGACGAAGTCGGGGATGGCACTGTTCGCGGCGAGCGCGTTGAGCTCGTTACCGAGTCGTAGGAGCAGTGACGGCGGGAGAAGGCTGAGCGCGACTTCGGGGTACGGGAGAGACCTCAGAAGAGCGACTAGCTGGGATGTTGAGCGACTCCAATATTCACAGCCTGCGTTGACCGTGTCAGCTTCGTCGCGTTCTGCGCAGTCGTCTTGGCGGTTGTCCCACTGGCGATAGGCCACGAGGTTTGCCGCTTCCGCTTGATGCCAGAGTTGCGCGAGGGCGCCACGGCGGCGTCGTCGTGGGTTCAGCGCGCTGGTCAGTGCGTGCGCTGAGACTGGCGAGAGGATCCCGGGGGACGCCACCGGCGACGGGGACGGGGTCGGAGTTGCCGATGGGAGATAGGTCGAGTCGCTGTCAGAGAGGAGGTCGACAGGAGCGCACTTGGGGATGCCTTGATTGGAGGGCGGCGCGACATACCAGCCGAGCGCCACGAGCACTTGATCCATACGAGCTCTCATCGCGAGGCCTTCTTTGTCGTCACTGGTCCACTCCTTGTATAGGCTCTCATGGAACCGGAAGCTGTCGAAGTGGCCGTTCCCACTGTTCGGTCGGAAGACTAGGATCGTCGGGAGGACACGATGGCGGAGAAAGGTGCGCACGATTTCGAATGCTTCCGATGGTCCAGGGAAGAGTTGGAGGATACATTCCGGTCCCCGGGCGTCGTGTCGCTCGAGCCGAATGATTCGCACCGTCGTGGCCTGGGTGTCTCCATCCTCGGCGATGACGATAATGGGTTCACGCACGTACCAGACCAGCCCGAAGATGTCCTCGTCCGCGCCCCATTGGTCCCTGGTGAGACCTTGAGAGAGCGTGGCGTCTCGGATGCCTTCTATGAAGCGCCGAATGGCCCGCAAGGCCGCTTCCTCGTCCTCTGGAGGACCCAGCCTGAAGAACCGTCGGTTAAAGTCGGCCAGAGTCACGGTGTCGTCTGCGAGCATGGGCGAGAGGTACTCGAGTAGACTTGTGCACATCCCGTCCTTGTAGTGGTTGCCTTCATGCACCGTAGTCCGGCAAACGAACATCTCTTCTCCGCGGATGTAGCGTGCTCTGCAGCCGTGCACGGCGAACTGTAGGCAGCCACCATTTGACGGAGTTTTGACAATTCGCGCTCGGAAAGTCGCCCTCCAGTCGTCCAAAGTGCACGGCGCCCATAGCTGGTTAAGCAGGGCGTCGAGCAATGGGCTCGGAAATTGGCTTTGCCAGTGCTCCTCGGGGCGGAGTTTGCGTATCATTATCTCCTGTTCGAGTTGCGCTTGGGCATCTGCGAGCGTTTGGGGGGCGAAGAAGGCGGATAGTGGCAGTTGCTTCTGCGTCCGGCGCGCCGTCGGTTTCGGGCCGTCGACCGTACCGTCGCCTTTCTCCTCACCCTTGGGATCTGCAGCCTGTGGAGCATCGCAGATTGTCGTACGTGGGGGTTCAGTGCCTTCCATCGATTGGGCGGGGTTCGCGTCGTCGGGTGGAGAGAACTGGCGACCTTTGCTCGCAGGTGGGCCTGCGTCGCTGGCGGTTGGGGACGGCGGAGACTGTCGCTTGCCATTCAGCGTGCTCGGGTCAACGTACGGGATAATCGCAAGTGGCGTCGGCGTCGGCGAAGCTGCGCTGGGAGTCTCAGGTTCGTGGCCTACGCCCGCTTGCGTCAACACCTCCTGCGGCTGCAGCGGTGGTGCTGGGGCCTGTGGTCGAGTCGTACCGCTGGCCGTTGGTCCGCCGAAGGACTTAAGGGTAGCGCGCGCGTGCTGCTGAACTTGGTGGAGTTGAGCCCGGACGCTTTTGTGCGCCTGTAGCGTTTGCTGCCGAGCTTGTTTCTTGCGGTCACGTGCGTCTTGCGCGCGTGCGAGAAGCTGAGCCCTGACTTCAGCTGCCGCCTCCTTGGCTGCTTGTTTCGCGGCGGCTTTAGTCTTGCGCTCGAGTTTGTGCAGCCGACGTTGTTCAGCGGCCTCGAGGCTCCGAGCGAGCTCCGGCGCTGCAGCCTCTCGAAGTGCCTTCATTTGGCGCCCCAGCTTCTTGGGCGAAATGGCGGCCGTCAGTTGGAATATATCTGCCGGGGCGACTTCAAGATTGAGCGTGCGGCTCGCAGCGGAGCTTTCTGCAAATTTGGTTTTACAGTCCTTGGTCGGGTGGCGGATGCTGAGGCACTTGGAGCAGGGTGCCCGCCGGGAGGATCGCGGGTGGTGCACATCTATGGTGATCGGCGCATTGTCGTAGACCACTTGGAGTCGGCGTACGCGCTCTAACGGACCGGGGCATGTGATCTGGTCGAACGTTAGTTTCCACCGCGTGGGGTGGAAGTCGCGCATACCAATAGATTGGACAAGCTTGGCGTGAAGGACTGGCATGCCTGCTGCTGCCCGGCCAATGGCCCGGATAGCGTGTTGTGCCAGGTCGATACCTCCGTAGAAGTAGACATGGTACAGCAGCTTCTGAGCCGGAGGGTCGAATCCGATCTTCGGGATGTCCGTCGTAAGGGAATCCGTTGCCTGGAGGCGAACCACGCCCTTGCCCAACGCGAATTCGAAGCCGTCCCAAGTATCGCGGACGGTCGGTTGCACGAAGCGGATTTCCATGATCATAGACTTGGGGTCAATAGTGATCGTATGCGTTGCATTGAAAAACGCTAGGACTTGATGCTTTTTGGCCTCGTTCGTTCCGAGCACTGCAGCGTGGCAGAGATGGTACTTCGCTCCTGTCTCCGGGATCGTAAATCCAGCGGGGATGACACCGTAGAGCCGGAAGCCGAGATGCTTGCGGTCGAACTCCGCGATTGAGTCGCGTTCAGCTGCCGTGTACGTTTCCGTGATGAATTGCGGAGGTTCAGCGAGATGGAGCCTGTGACTCATCCACGCGTAGAACGTGTCCGCTTCGAGCTTAGTCATGAGACGTTGGTCGCCGTCTCGACGCAAGTTGGCCGGCTTAGTCGCGCACGTGAAGTACGCCAACAGAGCCGGTTCCGGCGGTGGGAGCCCGTCGGCGCTTGGTGTCGTCGTCGGGTGCATAGCCGAGCCACTGAGTCTTGCGCGCAATTGCGCCGTCCCGGCTCTGCTCCAGACCATGGGTTCGGCCTTCTGGGTCACTTCTTGGGGATCGGCTGCGGCGTTGGCAGTGGGCGGTGTCTTCTTCTTCGGCTTCTTCTTCTTCGTCGTTGGTGGCGTCGGCGATGGAGCTCGGCCAATGGTAAAGCCGGCGGCGGCCGCTTGCAGGGTCGTGTCCGAGAGAGCCTTGCGCGGGGCCGGCGGTGGAGCATTCCCTCCCATCTGCGCGTCTCCGTCTTCTTCAGAGTTCTTCGAGAGTGGGAGTGATTGGGCGGGGGAGCCCCCGTCATCGCCGACGGAGCTCGCGTCCGGTGCATTCGAATGGTTCAGCTGGGATTCTGTCGCCCCCGAAGGCAACGGGGTAGCTGATGTCGTTCTTCAGTGCTTGATGCAGTGTCGTTCTGCGTTGTCGGTGGTGAAGCAAGTGCGCTGAGTTCGGGTGGCTGTAGCGATAGCGGAGTCGACGCGCTCGCTTCTGCCGCCGAGGTTGCAAGAGCTTCTGGCGGGGGTCCGGTATCCACGGGGAGCAGCGGAGCTGCTCCCATCGAGGTTGGCGGCATGGCTGCCGGGCGCGAGGCTGGCGCTGCTGTCTCTTAGTCCGAGGCTTCCTTCGCTTGTCGAGAACAGAAAAGGGGATCTGTTCACCAGCGGGTGAATTCGGAACTGAGATCGACTTTGTCCTAGCTTGTGGGTAGGAACGCGAAGGGAAACGAGCCACTTAGTGAATGACAACGGATAGTGATATATGTGTGTTAAAAACAATGCAGCATGGTTTATACTGTTGTGGAAGTCGACTGTTGATGTGGTGGCTCGGTGACTGATGTGGGACATCAGTCACAAGCCCTTCACGTCTATCAAACGGTAATACTCACGTCGCTGGTATCATACTTTTGGTCTACTACCGAACACAATTGGCACTGCCAGCCCCCTCCCCAATCTCTCGTTTCCCGCCTCATGCTCGGGAAGAAGTTCCGTGCGAAGTACGATTCTCATCATGCCAAGGCTGAATCAGCAAAATAGTACCGGTACTTGGGTCGTACGGAGTGCAGTTGACGCTAGTAATGTGCTTGTTCCTGTCGTGAAGCCCGTCGCGCCAGCCCATGACACGGCTAGTTGTAGAAGACAAAATAACACGATCATTGCATGAAGTGATGTATTTTGGCCCCTACCCTTTACAGAATACCGAGGCTTCGCCACTCAGCAGATCATCATACGATGGCCCTCTTTCGTCGCGGTTGTAGTCAAGAGTAAAATCTTGGAACTGCATTTTGACTTTTACCGAAACTGAAAACATAATTTTGAAAAAGAGCTGGGCAGCCAGCACGTTGGGACCAGTAGCAGGCTACTTGTCGAAGAATGGCGCAATGCGGGTCTCAAACGCGTACCAGAACGCGCACCGTTCTGAGTGGTGCGGCATGTACGCAGTGTTGGCCTCCACCTCGAGTGTAGGCTGCAGAATAATCTGCTTCCTTGTGAATGCATTGTAGTTTGGCCAAGTAGCTGACTGCTTCTGATCTGCACCATTTGGCGACGAGGAGATAGCGAAGTTGGTCCAGAACTTCTGGAAGTGGTTCACAACGGTGCGCGAGTCAGAATCGTTCTTGAGGTTGTACTGGCGATCAAACACGTAGTTCATATCCTCGGCATGCAAGACGAGTGGCTGACCAAGGGCCATGCCAGGAAAGTTGAAGCGGTAGCGGTACGTATTGGCTACGCTGAGCGACTGTAGAGAAGAAATGATCTCTCCAGCACAAGCGAACGTTGCGTCGTTGAATACCTCTGAACTGCGGTGATGGGCTGTCGCGAAGGCTGAAGGAGGGTACAACTCAGATAGTCGAGCGAATTCTTCCTCTGTCATGAGTGGGTATTTGCTGCGGATCCATGCGTCGAACTGCGAAGCCTCTGCAGCTCCAAACGAAAAGTACCATCCGTCGTCTGTGTTCACGCCAATCACAGTTGGGATGCGGCTGAACCGCCCAGTGATTAGTCGAATGAAGGGTGCGTCGTCCATATATACCTTGTCAATGGTTGGGAACCAGTTTAGGCCCTTGCCTGCAGCGAAAATGTTCCCAGCATCGGCCTCACGGAGACACGCGAGAGCGCTCGTTGTGCAGCCCACGGCAGCAGCAAGTGTAGTTGTCTGGTTTGCTTGAACCGCACGAGTAGCGATGCCCTGGACAGACGTGTAGCCCCCGCTTTGGAGAATCGCGCGCTTGAACATTTGCTGGTTCCCATCACGAGATGCCAGATGCCATGCGAGCGATATCGCGCCGGCACTTTCTCCAAACGCCGTGATGTCGTCCGGGTTCCCACCAAAGTACGCAATATACTTCTTCACCCACGCGAATGCCACCTCCTGGTCACGAAGTCCAAAGTTCGCACCGTCGCCTTCCTTTAAAATCTCTTCATTAGACAAGAACCCGAGCGATCCAAGCCGGTAGTTAAAGTTGACGACGATCACTTTCTGTCCCGAGGCGCCAATCAGGTTGTTGCCTGGGTACGGGTTACCGGCACCAGCGATGAAACCTCCTCCGTGGACCCAGACCATGACCGGTAGTTTGGAGCTGGGCGTGACGCCTGCGGGAGTGAACACGTTGAGGTAGAGGCAGTCTTCGGACGGAGGGAACTGTCCCGAGACGGCATCGAGAGATGGGTCGCCGTAGCAGATACTCCCATACGCCGTGGCGTTGACATCGCTAGTGAGTGTCTTCAGCTTGGACTGTTTCCATCGGTTCTCTCCCACGGGAGCGTCAGTGTACGGGATTCCCAGATACGTGTTGATGGGCGTGCCTTCGTAGCTGGTCTCGGCAAGACCCGTGACTTTAACACCGGATGGGAGCGTGACAGTCGGAGATGCGACGACTCCGCTTCGTACCAATGCAGTCGTGGCAGCAAGCAATTTGAGCAACGAGACGAGCATTCTTCAGTTTCTTGACCGCTGACTCTGGGAAAAGTTGCAAAATGACCATCTGAGGTGTTCAACTCGTCAAATCTTGAGGCCAAAATGTCTGGCGTCGAGGAGAATCCAGAAGCGCGATAGGCACTACTTGAAGTTTGGTGCAATGGAGAGGCGTAACAATGATTACTCTCACTGTCTCCATTGGGGCTCCATTCACGTGCTGGGCAAAGGCTTGGTGAAGTAAGGCAGAGGTCTCCCCTGACAATGACAGTAACGTTATTTCAAGTTTTGTTTGTCGAAGTACGCTGTAATCTGCTTACTGATTCCCGGTGCGTTGACGCGAAGTCGTGTGAACCAGACGTGATGATCTCCAGTTGAAGGTGAGCAGTAAACACGTGCAGGGAGCTTTGCGGGTTTTCGCCCAGTCGGTGTAGAAAGTGCATATCTTCAATTCTGTCCTGAACTGCAACGTGAAACTGTTCGAGTTGGGACCAGATGTGGACCACACTTGTGAAACCCGTATTGACAACCAAGTGTACAGCTATCGGTGATACACGAAGATAATGTCAAGTACTGCTAGGGTAGTATATTGTGCCGCTACTTGTGAGCACACCTTGGCCACCTGTAAGTTTCTAAGAATCTTCCAGAGATATCGGTAATACGAAGCCTATCAGTACACTTGGCGTGCCTCACGATCATATTTGAGGTATCAAGCAAACGCAATTTCTGAGGTAATGCGTTTCTCGACATCCAACCAGAAGGCACAGCGCTCGATATGCCCCGGAATGTTGACGCCGTTCGTCTCAAGAGTCAGCTCCGGTTGGATCACGAGCTGCTGCTTCGCGGCATCGAACTGGGGCCATACCATCTGCGTCGACTGCAGAGGGTCGTTGCCGTTTGGTGAGCCAGTAGTCGCGAAGTTGACCCAATACGTTTGGAAGTGGTCCACGACGCGCTTGGTATCCTCGTCCTTCGGCAGAGCCGAGACTTGGTTGAGGACGTAGGCGACGTCCTTGGCATGGATCACAAGCGGGTAGCCGAACTCGTTGGACGTGTAGTTGAAGTAGTAGCGATAGGTCTCTGGGCTCTCAGCAAGCATTTGAGAAAACTGTTCGCTAGGACACACGAAAATGATGTCACCGAAGATCTCACCCACACGGTGATGAGCCGTCAGGAATCCCGATGCAGGGTACAGATCGCTCACTCGCGCATACTCAGCCTCTGTGAGCATGGAGAAACGAGTTCGCACGAAAGAGTCGTATTTCGATGCATCTGCAGCCTCGAAAGTGAAGAGCCAGCCCTCGTCGCGATTGGTACCGATGATCGTGGGGACGCGGCTGACCTTCCCAGCAAGTAGGCGTTGGATCGGCATCTCCTTCATGTACACACCGTCGACCGTAGGGATCCAATTCAGGGAACCTCCGACCTTAAACACCTCTGAAGCATTCGCTTGACGAAGGCAGGTAAGCACATCCTTCTCATCAGCACAACCGACGCCCTTGGCGATTGTCAGAGTCTGGTTTTCTTGAACAGTTGGCGTTGCCGTATCGTGGGTAGTCGTGTACGTGCCGCTCTGCATAATCGCACGCTTAAAGAGCTTCTGGTCTCCGTCGCGTGCAAGCATGTGCATAGCGATCGACATAGACCCTGCGCTTTCGCCGAATGCCGTAATGTCATCCGGGTCACCACCGAAATGCTCGATGTACGTCTTGACCCACTGGAAGGCGACCTCTTGGTCTTGGAGACCAAAGTTGGCACCACCGCCTTCTTCCAAGATCGCCTTGTTGGAGAAGAAGCCGAAGACGCCGAGTCGGTAGTTAATGGATACGTAGACGATCTTCTCGTTCGCGGCTGCCAGGAGGTTAGTGCCTTCGTCCGAGTTGGAGGCACCAGCGACGAAGGCACCACCGTGAATCCACAACATGACAGGAAGTTTGGACTCGCGAGTCGCACCAGCGGGGGCAAATACGTTGAGGAACAGGCAGTCTTCGGACTGGGGATACTGACCCGAGACGGGGTTATACATCGCGATGCCGTAACAGATGCTGCCGTAGCTGGTCGCGTTGAGATCGCCCGTGAGTGTCTTGAGCGTTGATGGCTTCCATCGTCGCTCGCCAACGGGAGGTTCCGCGTACGGAATCCCACGGAAGACGCTGACTGGGTTACCAGCCACGTTGGTCTCGGTGGATCCGGTAACTACCGCGCCGTTTGGAAGCGTCACTGAAGGTGCTGCGCTGGCGATGGCCGCACCGATCGTGAGGAAGCGAAGCAGGGGGACAAGCATCGAGAGGAGACTTTTTGGAGAATGACCAGAGTAGTGAGTGGGAAAGATCCCGAAGCGGAAGCTAATAGGACGAGAAACCGAGGCGCGTGGATCTGTGACGCCAGCTGGTGAGATCGAATGGATGGACTCCACCCATCTGATCTCGTTGATACCTTATCACCCACGAGGCTCGTACGTGTAGAGGGTGTCGCGTGACAACACCACGCTTTCCTGGAGTTTTGTGGGTGAGGAGTATGTTAAGTTACCTCAAACCTGAGCCCGTTAGGTTTCTTTTTCAGTCTGTTCTACCTCTGGTTTGAGGACTTGCGAGGTCTCAAGCGAACCACGTTCAGTAAAAAGTCAGTGGTTTCACTTTTCCCTGCGTGGATTGCTGGACTTGCGTACGTTTCGAACGAATCCGAAGCGTCCAAACCTGGACTAGCAAGGTTTGAAAAACCCGGTTGGTCTCTTGAGTCCTGACGAATCGTGACTCATGGAAAGCGTGTGTCACCACAAAGGCGAAGCCAGACGATTGTGAACTTCAGTTGGGGACCCTATTGAGGAAGAAAGACAGTACACACACGTGGATTACATTATTACTGTACATGCAAACTGTAGAGCCGGCGCCAGAAGCCGAGAACACAGTGTACCCCTGCAGCAGGGGGTTTCCACGTCATTCCCGGGAAAAGTACAGACATCCCCTCACACTTGATTTCTTTGAAGTTCCAGCCCGAGCGCGCAAATTTCGTCCCAGCATAATGGAGTGGTATCGTGGACAGCCGGGGCCTTGAACGGGGTCACATCCGAACGTGCTTGTGTCACGCGCCCTCCCAAACAGATCCATGTGGTTGCCATCCAGACAAGGAACATCGATTAGAGACCCTATCTTCAACTGTACAGTATCGTCTGGATGACGAGAGTGGTGGTAGATTTGATTATGGTGTCGAGTAACGGTATGCTGGCACAGCAGCACTGGATACATTTTATCCATAATAGACAACTGAACAGTGGCCGACGAACAAAGGGGCCTAAAGCAGTCGCACTCTAACGCTGCAGCAGTAAACTTTGCTTCACGACGCTGTCTACTAAACTCGAGATGCTGATACTCAACTACAGTCTGACCAAACACAGTTCAAGGTTTTATTTTTACGTGTATAGCACTGTCCAAGACTTCTGACGTAGAAACGTATGATCCGTTCTTTAGCCAACCCTCTTCTCCCGCCTAGACGAGTGCTCGTTGAATGCAATTGTTTGCGTAGCATTTGTCATGCTTACACGCTTCGACCTCCTGGTCCGCTCACGCGAACGAAACGTCCGATGTGACGCGCTTCTCAATGTCCAACCAGAACGCACAACGCTCCAGGTGGTTGGGGAGGTTGACGCCGTTGGTCTCAACCTTGAGCTGTGGCTGGATTACGAGCTGCTGTCGCTCGCCGTTGAATCGAGGCCACACCATACCCACCGACTGTGCGGCGTTATTTCCGTTGGGCGAACCCGTGATCGCAAAGTTCGTCCAGTAAGTCTGGAAATACTTTACAACACGTTTGGTATCGTCATCGTTTGCGAGGCTTGCGACCCGGTTGAACACGAACGCGTGGTCTTTCGCGTGGACCACAAGCGGGTATCCGTATTCAGTAGAAGTGAAATTGAAGTAGTAGTGGTGGGTCAGGGGCTCCGCAGTCTCGCCAAGCGTGTAGGAGAATTGCTCCGTCGGACACACGAAGATGGCGTCGCCAAAGATCTCGGCCGCGCGGTGATGCGGCGTGAGGAAGCTCGACGCCGGGTACAGCTCGGCTAAACGAGCGAACTCGGCCTCGTTTAACAGCGGGAAGCGGTTGCGAACGAAGGAGTCATACTGCGAGGAATTGGTTTGTTCCATGGTGAACGTCCAGCCTTCGTTGGCGTTCGTGCCGAGAATCGTGGGCACACGGCTCACTTTACCCGCGAGCAGGCGTCTGATAGGGACATCCTTCATGAAGACGCCGTCAACCGTTGGCTTCCAGTCGATCGCGCCACCAGCGCCGAAGATGGTTGACGTGTTGACTTGACGTAAGCACTTTAGTACGTCAGCTGCTGAATCGCAACCCACCGCCTTTGCAATCGTATGCGTATCGTTCTCTTGGGTTTCTGGGGTGTGAGTATCGTGGGTCGTGGTGTACGTGCCACTCTCCATAATTGCACGCTTGAAGAGCTTCTGGTCGCCGTCGCGCGCGATCATATGCATGGCGATCGACATGGAACCAGCGCTTTCACCGAACGCCGTGATGTCCTCCGGGTTGCCACCGAAGTGCTCGATGTACTCCTTGATCCACGCAAACGCAACCTCCTGATCCTGGAGACCAAAGTTTGCGCCGCCGCCTTCAGCCAGAATTTGGCGGTTCGAGAAGAAACCAAAGAACCCGACGCGGTAGTTGAGGGACACGTAGACAATCTTGTTGTCGGCAGCGCCCAAGAGGTTGGCTCCGTCAAAGTTGTTGGAGGACCCGCCCATAAATCCTCCGCCGTGAATCCAGACCATCACGGGCAGCTTGGACTCACGAGTCGCCCCAGGCGGTGCGAAGACGTTGAGGAAGAGACAGTCCTCCGACCCTTGACTCTGGCCCATTACGCAGACACTGCCGTAGTTCGTGGCGTTGATGTTCCCAGTGAGCGGCTGGAGAGTCGAAGGCTTCCAGCGGCGCTCTCCAACTGGAGGCACAGCATAAGGGATGCCGCGGAAGACATTGACGGTGCCGCCGACAACGTTAGTTTCAGTAGTGCCGGAGATGGTCGCTCCGTTAGGGAAAGCAACCGTCGGCTGGGAAGCAGCTCCCGAAGTGGTGGCCATGACGATGGCCGCACTGGCTGTGAGAAGTCGAGCGATGGAGGTGATCATGGTCAAAGCAAAATCGAAAGTGAGCAAGACGTCGCCAGCGCAAATGCTGTTAGTGAAGACGCTCGGTTGCACTGGACGGTGACGCTTGTCTACCAGAGGCAAAGCTCAAGGTTATCCTGAAGGATTGTTGCAGAGTCGGGGTAAGTTGCGGCGTCAATGGCCAGAGTATGGTCCATTTCCGGGTGACTGGAGTCCTGACAAGATCGGAAGAAATGCGACACACACTTTATGTACCATCACCAACCTGCAAGGCTGTAATGCCCAGATATTGGAGACAGTCGGATGCGCGCTCTGCACAAGCGGTCGCGGCGGCTCGCGTGCACGCTGAGGCGTCGAGCCACTTCTGTCACATGCCATTCCACACCACGAGTCGTGGCGTGGAATGGCATGTGACAGAACTGGTCGTATGGCACATTTGTGCCGCAAACCTTCCTGGGCTAAGCTGCAAACGCTCGCGAACCACATCAATAGCATCGTCGACACCGAGGAATTATTGGTCGTATGATCAAGCACACAGAACTTACGTCCGAATGTATCAAGGGCACGAACTAGCTTACTGTGTAGGCTTGGCTCACCTAGACACGATGCCCTTCATGGTCAAATAGTCACATTTCCACAGCATTGACTGCTGTAGCCTGCTCGAGCCGATTACGCTGAGGAGCTCGTTTACTAGGTTTCGCCAGATCGTTGGATTCTCTCCTACGCTGCCGGATCTCTTGACTCGGTAGAGGTGTCTACCTCTATGAAGACGCCTTCCAGACACCGTCTCTTTATCAGACGACAAATCGCGATGGGCATCAACGTGCCCAGGAATCGAGAGCGTTTACGACCTCGGTACAACTTTGGTTTTCTCCCTCTCATAAGGCTGTTGCCTCAGTGCAGTAGGCAGTTCAGTGGTTCGCGATCAGCCCTCGGAGATCGCCACATGACTTTCTTCGTTGCAAAGACGTCGTTCAACTGGTTGGTCCACCGGCACGTCTGAACGACCACTCGCGAGGTTCTCAGAATGCGCAGCAGGGGCAGGACTCCACATTAGCCTATCTGTGTGGACTTTCGCAGTGTCCAACAGTGCTGATAAGACCGCGATTACGGTGCTCCTCCACCACCTCAAAGAGAGGAAGAAAGAGAGATTGATTCGGCCACGTTCGTGCCACGAGCGATCTGCGCGTAACCCGAGCGGGTTCTTGAATGAGGCGCACGTTCTACAGTACTGGCGAAGCAACCGTTGACTCATCTTAACTAGCTTGGTCTAGTTGGTATTGAGATCATAATCCCCTCACCCATGATCTCGTGTTGACTCCTTGACCCAGGTTGTCCATCTCCCTTCCTCCTCCAGCTCGATGGAGATGATCCACGCGAACAGAACGTGAACGTTCCCCGATGCTCGTGCCCTTGTGGAAACTGCTGGCGGCCGCGAACGCCGTGCACTCGGCGTCGCCGACCGTTACGCTTCCCACTGGCGTCGTCGTCCGTGGCGTAGCGGAGACCAACGTCCAGGGCAAGCCCATCCACAGCTTCCTCGGGATCCCGTACACTGACGCTCCCGTGGGAGAGAACCGATGGAAACAGTCCAAGCTGAAGACACTCACTAGCGATGTCAACGCCACGGCGTATGGGAGTATCTGCTACGGCGACCCATCTCTCGATGCCGTCTCGGGACAGTTCCCTCCATCCGAAGACTGCCTCTACCTCAACGTGTTCACTCCCGCAGGCGTCACGCCCAGCTCCAAACTACCGGTCATGGTCTGGGTCCACGGAGGAGGTTTCATCGCTGGTGCCGGTAACCCGTACCCAGGCAACAACCTGATTGGCGCCTCGGGACAGAAAGTGATCGTCGTCAACTTTAACTACCGGCTTGGATCGCTCGGGTTCTTGTCTAATGAAGAGATTTTAAAGGAAGGCGACGGTGCGAACTTTGGACTTCGTGACCAGGAGGTGGCATTCGCGTGGGTGAAGAAGTATATTGCGTACTTTGGTGGGAACCCGGACGACATCACGGCGTTTGGAGAAAGTGCCGGCGCGATATCGCTCGCATGGCATCTGGCATCTCGTGATGGGAACCAGCAAATGTTCAAGCGCGCGATTCTCCAAAGCGGGGGCTACACGTCTGTGCAAAGTATCGCGTCACGTGCTGTCCAAGCGAGTCAAACCACGACGATTGGTGAAGCTGTGGGGTGTAGTGGTGCGGAACTCGAAGTACTTGCGTGCCTGCGGAAGGCAGATGCCGGGGCCGTGTTCGCAGCCGGCAAGAGTCTGGTCTGGGGACCGACGATCGACAGAGAGTTCCTGTATGAGGCTCCATACCTTCGCCTCGCATCTGGCCAGGTGAGTCGTGTTCCTACGATCATCGGCTCCAACACAGACGACGGGTGGTACTTGTCCTTCGGGGCCCCGGAGGCCTCTCAGTTTGAATCGTGGGTCCGAAACACGTTCCCGCTGATGAATGAAGACGAGCGCACACGTCTCAATGAGTTGTATCCTCTCTCTGCTTTCTCGTCGGCCCAGCACCGCTGCGCCGAGGCAGCAGGCGATTATACGTTCATTTGCCCAGGCGAGATCATCTCAGCAATCGAGTCTAGAACTGTCCCGAACACCTATCGCTATCGCTTCAACTTCCCGGGTACGGCCCTTGGCCAGCCTCTCGTGCTCCACGCTGAAGACCTCAACTTCGTTTTCGACCGCCAGTACAATCTCAAGAATGACTCAGCATCGCGCGCGGTTGTGCGCCATTTCCAAGATTTCTGGACCAATTTCGCGATCTCTGGCTCTCCAAATGGGGATGACCCTACCCGGTTCTCGTCTGAGGAGCTAACATGGCCGAAGTACGATGAGACAAGCAAACGGCAGATCATTTTGCAGCCGAAGCTCGACTCCGAAGCTGACACAGCGTACATGCCACACCACGCGGAACGATGCGCATTTTGGAATGCAGTTGAGGCTCGCCTTGCACCCGACTTTGACTAAACAGAGCTGTTAACCACGAGTATACTAGACGTATCGTTGGTATGGACCCATAATCGTCGACGTTTGAGAAACGGATGTATTTGCACACCTTAAACTTACGACTCTCCCAAACGCACTGTTACCATACGTCCTCACCGAATAAGGCCGCAAAGCACTTTCCAACTTCTTCCATTGAATTCATTTCGCTCTGTTTAGTCAAAGTCGGGTGCAAGGCGAGCCTCAACTGCATTCCAAAATGCGCATCGTTCCGCGTGGTGTGGCATGTACGCTGTGTCAGCTTCGGAGTCGAGCTTCGGCTGCAAAATGATCTGCCGTTTGCTTGTCTCATCGTACTTCGGCCATGTTAGCTCCTCAGACGAGAACCGGGTAGGGTCATCCCCATTTGGAGAGCCAGAGATCGCGAAATTGGTCCAGAAATCTTGGAAATGGCGCACAACCGCGCGCGATGCTGAGTCATTCTTGAGATTGTACTGGCGGTCGAAAACGAAGTTGAGGTCTTCAGCGTGGAGCACGAGAGGCTGGCCAAGGGCCGTACCTGGGAAGTTGAAGCGATAGCGATAGGTGTTCGGGACAGTTCTAGACTCGATTGCTGAGATGATCTCGCCTGGGCAAATGAACGTATAATCGCCTGCTGCCTCGGCGCAGCGGTGCTGGGCCGACGAGAAAGCAGAGAGAGGATACAACTCATTGAGACGTGTGCGCTCGTCTTCATTCATCAGCGGGAACGTGTTTCGGACCCACGATTCAAACTGAGAGGCCTCCGGGGCCCCGAAGGACAAGTACCACCCGTCGTCTGTGTTGGAGCCGATGATCGTAGGAACACGACTCACCTGGCCAGATGCGAGGCGAAGGTATGGAGCCTCATACAGGAACTCTCTGTCGATCGTCGGTCCCCAGACCAGACTCTTGCCGGCTGCGAACACGGCCCCGGCATCTGCCTTCCGCAGGCACGCAAGTACTTCGAGTTCCGCACCACTACACCCCACAGCTTCACCAATCGTCGTGGTTTGACTCGCTTGGACAGCACGTGACGCGATACTTTGCACAGACGTGTAGCCCCCGCTTTGGAGAATCGCGCGCTTGAACATTTGCTGGTTCCCATCACGAGATGCCAGATGCCATGCGAGCGATATCGCGCCGGCACTTTCTCCAAACGCCGTGATGTCGTCCGGGTTCCCACCAAAGTACGCAATATACTTCTTCACCCACGCGAATGCCACCTCCTGGTCACGAAGTCCAAAGTTCGCACCGTCGCCTTCCTTTAAAATCTCTTCATTAGACAAGAACCCGAGCGATCCAAGCCGGTAGTTAAAGTTGACGACGATCACTTTCTGTCCCGAGGCGCCAATCAGGTTGTTGCCTGGGTACGGGTTACCGGCACCAGCGATGAAACCTCCTCCGTGGACCCAGACCATGACCGGTAGTTTGGAGCTGGGCGTGACGCCTGCGGGAGTGAACACGTTGAGGTAGAGGCAGTCTTCGGATGGAGGGAACTGTCCCGAGACGGCATCGAGAGATGGGTCGCCGTAGCAGATACTCCCATACGCCGTGGCGTTGACATCGCTAGTGAGTGTCTTCAGCTTGGACTGTTTCCATCGGTTCTCTCCCACGGGAGCGTCAGTGTACGGGATCCCGAGGAAGCTGTGGATGGGCGTGCCTTCGTAGCTGGTCTCGGCAAGACCCGTGACTTTTACACCGGATGGGAGCGTGACAGTCGGAGATGCGATGACTCCGCTTCGTACCAACGTAGTCGTGGCCGTGAGCAACTTGATCAACAAGATGAGCATTCTTGAGGATTCTCCACGTGGTCGCATATGGAATCTTCACAAATGGTCTTCGCTGGGTGTCTAATTTTTCGGGTTGTCTAGCTTTCTGTGGCATTCGCTGAGTATTTACAAGTAGGTAAGGTGCGAGTTGAAGATTGAAGGAGAGGTGCAACGAAGACATGAATTCCTCTGGATGGGGAGATCAGCCAAAAATTCGAGGATGGGAAGTCTGCGTGAGTGGGCCATGTAAGCGGAAGAGCGGTTA
Source organism: Pythium myriotylum (assembly GCA_023091665.1). Taxonomy (NCBI): domain Eukaryota; phylum Oomycota; class Peronosporomycetes; order Pythiales; family Pythiaceae; genus Pythium; species Pythium myriotylum. The sequence goes on from JALJCQ010000004.1 coordinate 495,417, forward strand.
CCTATCGCAGTGTGATCGGCTTGGCTCATTCTCCTTTCGACCTCTATTCCTGGTTTCTCCACCATGTTGAACCCTGACGGTCGAAGATGATGATACTACGACCTGACAGCTCCTGCCATTAGCGTATCTAAATCGAATTTCAATTAACTTCAACTTCACCATGGCTCATTCTAACCCGCCATTGTGATGGACAAGGAAAGCGCGGATCAGTCCTCTTGTGGATCTAGCCTCGTCATCTTCCGAAGATAGGACAGGATTTGCCGATTTGTCGATTGCTTTGTGGTGGTATTTCTAGATGATCGGAAGGATTGTCTTCTTTTGATGACCAGCCCTCAGACGAAGTGTTCAAGCACTGGCAACAGTGCTTCGAGGTCCTTGACGCAAAAGCGTGGGGTGTGAGCAGGCAGTAATCGTTTCCAGCACGCTTTGCGCGTTGCCCCGACAGAATTTGTTCAATATGTTGAAGTTCAAGGAGTTTTACCACACACACACACACACAGGTTGTGCGTGTGGTTACTTGTGTGTTCAAACACACAAGGAATGCTTCAGATTCAGGAAGCGAGAGCTCCTCGATAACCACTTTCCGATGACAGCTTGCGAGGAGTAAATCAAAGCACTTTAGCAGCCTGTGCTACGCAAGTCGATGATTGAAAAGGAGGCAACACTATCATAAACACCTCTCTTAGACCATAGTATCACGCTACATCGCTCAGGCAAACTTGACCTCCTCGCTGACACGCTTTTCGACCGCGTTCCAAAATGCGCAACGTTCTGGATGTCCGGGCAAATGCTTGCCGTTCGTCTCGATCATAAGTTCTGGTTGAATCACGAGCTGTTGCTTCGCTGTGTCGTACAGAGGCCACGGGATTGTCGTGGACCTTGTGCCTTCTTCGTCCCCGTTTGGAGATCCAGAGATGGCAAAGTTCGTCCAGTACTTTTGGACGTATCCCACGACGGTCTTCGTTTCCTCGTCTCCTGGGAGGGCGCGTTCAAGGTTGAATACGTACGGCACGTCCTTGGCGTGGATAGTTAGGGGATGGCCGAACTCGTAGGAAACATGGTTGAAGCGGTAGTGGTATGTCGGCGCTGACAATGTCGTCTCGGCCAGGTTGCTCGGGCAAGCTCCGTCAGCACACACTTCAGTTTCAACGATACTCAGAGTTGCAAGCTTGTCCGAGAGCTGTTCGCTTGGACAAACAAAGATCACATCACCAAATACCTCGGCGGCACGGTGGTGAGGGGTTGCGAACGCCGACGCCGGATACAAGTCCATGACGCGCTCATATTCACGCTCAGTGAGATGCGAGAAGCGGGTACGCACATGAGCCTCGAATTTGTCAGCCTGAGCAGTTTCGAAAGTGAAGACCCAGCCCTCATCGGTATTGGAACCAATGATCGTCGGCACACGAGAGATCTTGCCGGCAAGTAGGCGCTGGATGGGCATTTCCTTCATGAACACGCCATCCACAGTCGCAATCCATTGCAGCATTCCACCCGCTGCGAAAATCGAAGAAGCATCTGCCGCTCGGAGGCACTCCAATGTGTTTTTCGATCCTTCGCATCCCACACCCTTGGCGATCGTTGCAGTGTTTTGCTCTTGGACCTCTGGTGTTGCTGTGTCGTGGACGGTGGTGTATCCTCCGCTTTGCATAATCGCTCGCTGGAAGAGTTGCTGGTCTCCATCGCGCGCAAGCATGTGCATAGCCACAGACATGGATCCTGCGCTTTCCCCAAATGCTGTGATCTGCTCCGGGTCTCCACCGAAGAACTCGATATGTTGTTTGACCCACTGGAATGCGACCTCTTGGTCTCGAAGCCCGAAGTTCGCACCATCTCCTTCTCTCAAGATTTCCGCGTTAGAGAAGAAGCCGAAGACACCGAGACGGTAATTAAAGTTGACCACAATTGCTTTCTCCTTGGCGGCAGCCACCAGGTTTGTGCCTTCCTCCGTGTTGGATGTACCGGAGACGAAGGCGCCTCCGTGGATCCACACCATCACTGGTAGCTTCGAATCGCGTGTGGTGTCCGCAGGCTTGAAGACATTTAGAAAGAGACAATCTTCGGACGGTGGAAGCTTGGCAAATGGGGGGGGTGGTACATCTCCACATAGTAGCAGATGCTTCCGTATTTGGTCGCGTCCACATCTCCTGTCACTGGCTTGAGTGTTGTCTGCTTCCAGCGCCTCTCGCCAACTGGAGGCTCGGCATACGGAATTCCTCGGAAGACGTGGACAGCATTTCCTGCAACGTTGGTCTCGACCTTGCCTGTGATCTTCGATCCGTTGGGGAGAGTGACCGAGGGCGACGCCGAGGTCGCGACGGCGCCGATGACTAGAAAACTGAGGAGCGAGACAAGCATCCGACGAGGAAGATTGGGAAATGGATGAAGTGAAGACGGGTGTACAGTACGGTACACTGAGTTGGTCACTGTGACAAGTTCGTCCACTTGAAGATTGACGATTGGAACAATCAGATTAGGGGGATGGACTGGATTGTGGTCTTTGTCGGCGGTACCTTGGTCCCGACAGAATATGGAAATTGTGATAAAGTATAGAATTGGGATAAGAGAACTCTTTAAGATTGTTTTATGAAGTATAAACACAAGATTATGTTACCCTTTGGTTACATAAATTTCAAGATAGGATAAATGCACGGGCTCATTCAGAATAGGGATTTTCATGGCTGCCATAACGTTTTGGCGGGAAAGAGACGTCACGCAAGCACGCTCACAATCAGATCAAGAAGGCCCAATTGATTATCCGTGCCCTTGAAGTTTTCCTGGTACTCTTCACCCGCACACCAATGCAACTCCGCGCAAAATGATGGGGAAGATCCAACCCCAAGCATTTGACCGTGCAGCCGACCGTCCGATCCTGATTATACCTTTTTGATGATTTTTACGCGAAGTGCACGTCCGAAATGACGCGCTTTTCCACCTCGAGCCAGAACGCACAACGCTCGGCGTGGCCTGGGATGTCGACGCTGTTGGTCTCGACAGCAAGCTCTGGCTGGATCACGATCTGTTTTCTCATAGCATCGAACTGAGGCCAGGACATGAGGGCCGACTGTTTGGCCTCATTCCCGTTCGGCGAGTTGGCGATAGCGAAGTTTGTCCAGTATGTTTGGAAGTGATCCACCACGCGCTTGGTGTCCGCGTCGTTTGGTAGCGAGTCCACGTCATTGAACACGAAGGAGACATCTTTGGCATGGACAACAAGCGGGTACCCATACTCATTCGACGTAAAGTTGAAGTGGTAGCGGTAAGTCGGTGGGCCTGCGATATCAGCGAGCGTGCGAGAGAAATGCTCGCTCGGGCATACGAAGATTACGTCGCCAAAGAGCTCACCAGCACGATGGTGAGCCGTCTCAAAAGCTGGAGCCGGGTATAACTCGATGATACGGGCGTACTCAGCGTCCGTGAGGCGCGTGAAGCGGTTGCGAACGAATGATTCAAAGTCTCCAGTTTCGAAAGTGAAGAGCCAACCTTCGTCGGTGTTGGTGCCAATAATTGTCGGTACCCGACTGATCTTACCATCAAGCACTCGCTGAACGGGCATATCCTCCATGTAGACGCCGTCAACGATCGGAATCCAGACGAGCGACTGGCCAGTCTCAAAGATAATAGAGGCATTGACCCCGCGCATGCATGCCGTGATCTGTCCTCGCTTTGCATCACCGCAACCGACGGCCTTGGCGATCGTGAGCGTCTGGTTGTCCTGACCCTCGCGAGTGAGCGTGTCAAATGTGGTGGTATAGGCACCGCTCTGCAAGATTGCGCGCTTGAAGAGCTGTTGGTTGCCGTCACGCGAGATCATATGCATTGCCAACGACATGGAGCCCGCGCTCTCCCCGAACGCGGTGATTTGCTCCGGGTCACCGCCAAAGTGCTCAATGTATTTCTTGATCCAAGCGAACGCGACCTCTTGGTCCTGGAGACCAAAGTTGGCACCGCCGCCTTGAGCCAAGACCTCGCTGTTTGAAAAGAACCCGAAGACACCGAGACGGTAGTTAAGGCTCACGACGATGAGGTTCTCATTTGCTGCAGCTAGGAGGTTGATTCCTGAATCACTGTGGGCTGAGCCAGCGACGAAGGCTCCACCGTGGACCCAGACAAGGACGGGGAGTTTGGATTCGCTCGTAGCACCCGACGGAGCAAACACGTTGAGGTAGAGGCAGTCTTCGGATGCTGGGAGCTGGAAAGACACAGGGTCGAGAGCCGTGCCATAGCAAACGTGGCTGAACGCTGTAGCATTGATGTCCTTGTTCAACGGTTTAAGAGACGAAGGCTTCCAGCGACGATCTCCTACAGGAGGTTCCGCGTACGGGATCCCACGGAAGACATTGACGACGTTGCCTGCCACGTTGGTAGTGGTGGCACCGGTGACAGTGGCTCCACTTGGTAGGGTGACAGTCGGAGCAGAAGCTGCAACAGCCGAGAAAGCTGAAATCGCAATGAGAAGACGTCCGATCATCCTGACTAAGAGAATTTTGGAGAATGAGGCAGGATTCCAAGACCGAACCGAACAAGATAGTGCACGCTGTTTCATCCAGACGAGGACCATGGGTGAGTATGCCCGTAATCCGCATACGTCAGAAGGTTTATACTATCCATCAGTGTAGATCCGGATCGCTACTGATGGGAACCGCGCGTATAGAGAGCTGTGGACCCGCGCGTGCCCGCTGTGAGGAATCATCGGATCTCTATGAAGGGACCTTCAATCTGTCCGATATAGTTCACAGGACAGACTGCAGGTCTCGAATCCTTACAACAGATGGAACGGTCTTCCTCGCGGTGTACAGTCTTATCCACCAAGCTTTGTGTGTTTGCTCTTCCTCACTCCTTTGCGTTTTGGTGGACTGTTGTCGTAGAGCAGTCTCTTCGTCACAACGAGACTACCGCAACACGACTTACTCTATTGGACAAGATGCCCTTTTTGTGCCGCCTGTGTGCCACGAACCGGATCACTGTTTGGAACATCCAACTGGTCCGTCATGCAGAGCAGTACCAAACATCCATGCTGTTGCCCCGACACTTAGTCGGTTGTGTGCTCCTCCAATAGACTTTATCATCATCAAACCTGCAAAAGAGTTAAGTCCCACAGTAAAAAATTGTCCACTCGTGGTGTCCATGGAAGTGTAAGGAAAGATATATACCTTAGTGCGAGTGCCCAGTACGTTGAGTAAACGTACCCTGGATCATCAGATCAGTGCTCAAAGATGATTGGATTAGGAGGAGTTTGCGTTTTCATGCTGTCCAGAGAGAGAAAATATCAATAAATACTTCCGATGCAACAGGTCAAAGCAATGGACGAGCTTCCCAAATATTTTGTTTTGGACGAGCTTCCCAAATATTTTGTTTTGTGTACGAGTTCTCTGAGAGCTTATGAGATGATATTCGCTCAGACGAAGAATTTCCAGATATTTGACCCAAGCGCAAATATTACATTTCGAACATATAAAAATGTTTAAACTTCAACATATAACAGGCTTCCAATGTTGACAGGAAACTTCTGTGATGACGTTCCACGTGAATTTCACAGCTGAAATGGTTGAAATAGCTGTTTTGTTGATCTCGAGTATTGGGCATGTGCGCCAATCGAGGCATCTTCAAACAAAAAAGCCACTTTGTCGGAATACAGCCCTTGCGACTGACGCGGGTCTCTCATTCCCGTCGCAGCTCGGGATCTTTCTGTCGACAGGGGTGACCTTTCGTCTGAACTGGGAGCCATGAGAACCGTCGATTGCCGCCCATTCGCACAAAGGCAATGGCGCCAGTCGCTTACCGAGTCATTCTTCAAATAGCTGCAGTCTACAATCGTTGTGAAAGCACCGCCCTGCTCGACGGCAATGCATTTTACGCTCTTCCTCGCGTCGATACTTCCTCTTTTGATCGCTGCGCAGGACACCGCGCGATTGGTCACATTGAAGCTTGGCTCTGCGACAGTCTCGGGCCAACTCATTGTGAATGCACAGGGTCAGACCGTTCAAGCATTCGCTATGCAGAAGCTCCAACGGGAAGCAATCGCTGGAAGCCAACGAAGCTGCTTGAGCTGAAGGGAAACATCGACGCCAGATCGTTCAGTAGCATTTGCTATGGTGACCGACGTTTCAACGTGCAGCCGCCATTCCCCGAGTCGGAGGATTGCCTGTTTCTCAACGTGTACGCTCCAGCTGGGGCGAATACCAAATCGAATCTGCCCGTGATGGTCTGGACTCATGGTGGTGCTTGGGTTAGCGGCAATGGCAACATCTACGACGGCCGCAACCTTGTTGGTGTCGCCGGGAACAATATTGTCTATGTATCGTTCAACTACCGCCTCGGACTCTTCGGTTTTCTTGCAAACCAGCAGCTTCTCAAAGAAGGAAACGGTGCCAATTTTGCTTTGCGCGATATGCAGAATGCTTTCAAGTGGGTACGCGTCAACATCCAGCAATTTGGCGGGAATCCGTGGGATATCACGGCGTTTGGTGAGAGCGCTGGCGCGTTTATGATCGCGATGCAGATGGTCACGGATGGCGGCAGCCAGCAGTTGTTCGACAAGGCAATTCTTGAAAGCGGTGGGTTCCCATCAGCCTCTCAGGTGATGAGTACAGCTGAGCAAGACAAATATTTCAGCGCCGTCGCCAGTAATGTTGGCTGCACGAATGCGAATCCAGCCAAAGTTCTCGCGTGCCTACGTGGTAAGGACGCATCCGCCTTGATGGCTTCTGGTGGCACGCTGGACTGGCGTCCGATCGTCGATAACAAGGTGCTGACTGATATCCCGTATAAGCTTGTGGACGCCAACCGCGTGAGCAGGATCCCGACAATCCTGGGCACTAATACCGATGAAGGATATCTATTCATGTCTAACATCGACAAGGACGAGCTCGTGATTCCGACTGTGTCGGCATTGTACTCGGGTTTGACTTCGAACGAGCTGTCAGCAATAAACACACTCTACCCGTCGACGTCGTTCCCTACGCCCACACTTCGTGTTGCAGAAATCGTCGGTGATCTACTCTTCGTGTGTCCAAGCGAGAAGCTCACCGAGACTCTGGCACAGTGCACCTCAACGTACCACTACCGTTTCAACGAGACGTCTCCCTTGTTTGGTGTGGGCCCGTCGCTGGCGATCCACACCGCGGAACTACCCTACGTTTTCAACGATAATGCGAATGTGGCGATCGACGCGAGCGCGCAGGCTTTGGTGAATAACGTGCAGACGTACTGGACCAACTTCGCCCGCTACGGTTCCCCAAACGGCCAGTTCTTTTGGCCAAAGTACGAAATCTCTTCCAAGAAGCAGATCGTTCTGCAGAAGTCGATTACTGTGGAGAAGAACGGCGCCTACATGCCCGGCCACGCAGACCGTTGTGTTTTCTGGAACAAAGTTGAACAGCGCATGGCTAGCAGCGACGCCTTCGTTTCAAGGATGCTACTCGCGGAGTTGATGGAAGCCGCACCTTTCTAGGAGTTCAGACGGTGATTAGATCTTTGTTGTTCTATAATTCACGGGTCGCGATCTTTTCACGCGCGACTAGTCGCGGATCGAGTCCGAAAGATACCGCATTTGTGAATTCGATGCGTCTCTCGCTCGTGTCGTTCGTGAGCGCAATCGTGGCTTTGCTGGTCACCAACAGCCTTGCTCAGGACAATGATGGTACGCCCGTGACAGTCAAGCTCAGCACCTCTGTGACAGCGATTGCACGCCAAGTCACCAACGCTCAAGGCCAGTCAGTTCTCGTCTACCGCGGCATCCGCTATGCTGAAGCACCGACAGGAAATAGCCGTTGGAAGCCGACGAAGTTGCTCTCGTTCACTGGTACCGTGAATGCCTCGGCGTTCGGCAGTGTGTGCTACTCGGACAATCGTTACGACGTCGTACAGCTCTTCCAGCAGTCTGAGGACTGCCTCTTTCTCAACGTCTATGCGCCGCCCAAGTCATCTTCTTCGAGTCTCCCTGTCATGGTCTTTACGCATGGTGGTGCTTGGGTCAGCGGCAGTGGCAACATTTACGACGGCCGAAATTTGGTCGGCGCTGGAGGAAACAATGTCATCTACGTTTCATTCAACTACCGACTCGGTCTCTTTGGCTTTTTGGGCGGCCAGCAGCTCTTAGCGGAAGGCAACGGCGCGAATCTCGGACTGCGAGACATGCAAAACGCATTCAAATGGGTCAAAGCGAACATCCAGCAGTTCGGCGGTAACCCAAACGATATCACAGCCGTCGGCACAAGTTCCGGAGCATTCATGGTGGCTCTGCAGATGATCACGGACGGTGGAAACCAGCAGCTGTTCAACAAGGCAATTCTGCAGAGCGGGGGTTACCCTTCCGTCACACAGCTGCTCCCAGTCGTCCAACAGAACGATTACCTGCAGACGATTGCGCAAGGGGCTGGATGCCTGGATCCAAAATCCTTGCTAGCGTGCCTTCGAACTAAAGACGCGGTGTCTCTGATGGCTCTCGGTGGCAACTTGGACTGGCGGCCGATTGTGGACAATGTGTACCTCACCGATGTCCCGTACACATTCGTGGCAAACAACAAGGTGAGCAATATTCCTATCATGATCGGCACCAACACGGACGAAGGGTATCTATTCATGTACGGCGTTGACAGCAACGACATGGTGATCCCGACAATCGCTGCGGCCTTCCCATCGCTGACGCTCGCTGATTTCACGCGAGTGACCACACTCTACCCAGTGCCACAGAAGCGAGCCGCCGAGATCCTGAGCGATCTAGTCTTTGTGTGTCCAAGCGAGAAACTCACCGAGACGCTGGCGCAGAGCAAATCTCCGTATAGGTATCGATTCGACGAAGAAACATGGTTCTTTGGAATGGGACCCGCCGTCGCGACGCACATGGCCGAGATACCGTACGTCTTCAACAACGACGACAAGATCGCAACCGACGCAAATGCCCAGGTACTGGTCGGGAATATGCAGAAATTCTGGACAAATTTTGCGCGTTACGCCAACCCGAACGGTCAGAGCCGATGGCCGTCGTGGCCCAAGTACGACCTCTCCACCAAGTCCCAGATCGTTCTCCAGCGAACACTCGACGTTGAGAGGAACGGAGCTGGCATACCTCTCCACGCAGACCGGTGTGCGTTCTGGAACTCGATCGAGGCACGAACGGCGAGTAGCAGCTCTGAATTCATGCCAAAATCCTTCCTAGCTGAACAGCATGCTGAGGAGCGCATGGTTGAAGCGTTTTAACATGCATTGAAGACAACGTACTTGTTGTACCGTCTCCTTTCGGATATGAACCTACTCAAAAGCCTGAGCTTCCTTCTTGTCGGCGTACAGAACTGGGGGTGCGAACGCGCCACTGTTGGCCATGCGGACTTCGACCTTGTTCCAGAATGCACAGTGCTCAGCGTGCATGGGCATGTACGCGCCATTCTTCTCAAACGTGATTGACTTCTGCAGCACAATCTGCTTCTTGAATAAGTGTTCGTACTTGGGCCATGTCGAAGGTGATGACCGACCCGTTGGCGTGCCGTAGCGAGCAAAGTTGCTCCAGAATTTCTCCACTTGGGACGCGAGTGCCTGAGAACTAGCATCAGTGGGCAAATTCGCGACATCGTTGAACACGTATGGTAGCTCCGCTGTGTGAACCGCGAGCAATGGCCCCACACCATGAAAAGGTTTGGTCTCGTTAAAGCGGTAGTGGTACGTGGCCTCGCACTTCGACAATGTATCCGAGAACTTTTCACTCGGGCACACGAACAACACATCGCCGGCGATCTCACTGATGCGGAGCGTTGGTGTGGCAAACGACGACGAGGGGTACAACACATCGAGCATCGCCAATTCATCTTGGAGGAGTCCCTGGTATACACCGGCAACTGTCGGAATGACGGCCTGGTCTGTCGTAACGTAAAACACAAATCCGTAGCCTTCGTCGGTGTTGGTGCCCAGGATCGTCGGGATCTTGCTCACGCGGTTAGCCTCAACTAGTTTGTATGGGATATCCGTGAGCACCTTGTTGTCGACGATCGGGCGCCAGTTCAGCATGCCACCCACGGCCATCAATGCTGACGCGTCCTTGCCACGTAGACATGCGAGAAGTTTCGATGGATCGGTATCCGTACAGCGAACACCGTTGGCGACGGTAGAAACGTAATTGTTCTGCTCAGTCACGCTCATGACCTGAGACGCAGATGGGTAAGCCCCGCTTTCGAGGATCGCCTTGTCGAACAGTCGCTGGTAGCCTCCATTTGATATCATCTGTATCGCGATCATCATCGCACCGGCGCTCTCACCAAACGCCGTCACGTCTTTCGGGTTGCCACCAAAGTGGTGAATGTTGGCGCGGACCCACTTGTGAGCGTTCTCCATGTCGCGTAACGCAAAGTTGGCGCCATTTCCTTCCCTGAGAAGCTGTTCGTTTGCGAGAAAACCGAAGATGCCGAGACGGTAGTTCAAAGAGACATAGACGATGTTGTTGCCGCCAGCGCCGACGAGGTTGCGGCCGTCATAGATGTTGCCGTTGCCGCTGACCCACGCACCACCGGGAGTGAACACCATCACGGGCAAGTTCGATCCCGCCGTCGCGCCAGCCGGAGCGTAGACGTTGAGAAAGAGGCAGTCCTCCGACTCTGGAAAGAGCGGTTGAGGGTTGTAACGTCGATCGGTGTGGCAGATGCTGCTGAAGGATCGAGCATCGATGTCTCCATTGAGATCAAGCAGCTTGGTTGGCTTCCAGCGGTTGCTGCCGGTAGGTGGCTCAGCATAGCGGATTCCCCGAAATGCCTGGATCGACTCTCCTCGCACATTCTTGAGAAGCTGCCCAGTGACAGTCCCAGAACCATGCTTCACTGTGACATCTTCCGCTGAGATTTGTTGAACGGACGTGAAGAGTGCAAGCAGAGACGCGAGCGCAAACGTCGGGCGAGCGAACGAGAGTCGCATTTCTCGTGGTCGATGAAAGCCTTCAAAATCGAGAATGAGGGAACGAGCTTTGGCAGAGTGTGACTAGTCGGCGCGGCTCCTGGATGGATCCGCCTAGACCCGTGAAAAGACACGAGATTCGACGGCTGTCATTTACCAGCGTCGGCTCACGAGGAGTCGCAAACCTCTGGGACAGGAGGGATGACCTTGATGCTTTGAACCGTCGGTACGCTCCGCCTTGAGAAGGTACGCTATCATTGCGAAAGAGATCAGATGTGAGCTTCCTCACAAATAACCAGTTGACTTGGAGCCCCTTCAACGTTGAAGTGTTGTTCGTTCGATTTCAGAAAATATCTCTTTCTTGCTTTAACTCGGGGGACGGTGGGCAGATACTTTTCAATCACGCTCGTCATTTGCAATAATCCAGCGATACTCATGCAAGCTATGACATCATCTCATGTCGAATGGGCAGGCTCCAAATAATTGTAACACGAGGGTCTATGGAGCCGCTGGCCACCTGGCCTGGACGTTTTCGATTGCAGCTGAGCATTGACAACCTGAATTCTCTCTGTTACAATCCCGTGCGTTGGATCGTCACATTATTAGTGAGTACGCTGGTGACTATAGAATAGGCCGCACTGCGAAGAGGTCCAGGCGCATGTGGATCTCCAGTACGAGAAGCGAATCAAGTTTTCTGAAATCAGGACTCTTTTTATCGCCCATACGACCAGGCTAGCTCATACGAAAATAGCCTCCTCGCAAACAAGTTGTCAACATCCGGGAAGCCAAGCTATCACCGCCTGGCTATGTGCAGCCGGACGACCAGAAGTTTTTCTGGTTTGACTGAGTTCTCTTTTGTCTTTCTCTCCCGTTATCCACTTGCCACGTGTGCTGTACGGTACTGTGCAACACTCATGAATGCCTGCTCTTGTAGAACAGACAACAAGGCTCGCAGCACACTGTCACTCATAAGAAAAGAGTCGGCGCAATCATACCTCGTCTCACTTCACCGAAATCGTCTGGGCGACCACAGTCCCACATTCTAGACAGCAACTTTACCGGCGTTTTGCAAGCCTCCTTGCACGGTGAAATTTCCATGGATCTGATTGGCTGCTGTCACCGTTATTCTAGTTTCCGAGCCATATGATGAGCAGTAACGGTGGCTGTGACACCGTATTTTTGCAACTTTGGCTTGCACCTAGGCTTGCGTTTCTTCCCACCAGTTGCAATCTTCTTCGACACTGTGTGTCAGTCATCCATAAAACGCTTGCAATTCCCACCGTACAGCCGTAAATCGCACTACGAGCTCTTCCACCTCATTGCAAAACAGCATCGCTGGAAACTGTACGCTGCATCATGGGCGATCGTCGCTACAAGTCCATCTTTGTGCGGTTCATGTCCATGGTGGACAAAGCAGAGTACGGCGACGATGCGGAATTCACGACCGACCATTTACTACGTATTACGCCAAGTGATGTGTGCAATTGGATGCGGTGGCGAGCGTTTGGTGATGTCGATGCCCCACTGGGCACCAAACCCGAGCGTGCGCGCTCTTCTACTCTCGAGTTTGATAAGAAGGCGATTTCGTCGTTCATGCCGAGGCGCGCACTCCAATGGGATCCGGTGTCATGCCGTGGCAACCCCACACGCGCTGAAGAGGTGAACAGAGTGCTCAAGGACGTTAAAAAAAGCGAAGTGCGTCGAGCTGGACGTGATTCACAAGCACGTCGACCCATCGAGTACGAAGAGCTCATTCAACTACTGTCGATCGTGCGGGCAAGTTCAGACGTATCGAAGCTAATGGTCACCAGTGTGATAACACTACAGTGGCATCTAATCGCTCGAATAGATGACATGATGAAGCTCAAGTGGTGTGACTTTTCGCCTTGCTTGTCGCATCCAGGCACGGTCATTTGTCAGATGCGATGGTCAAAGAACATCATGGAGGAGCGAGACGCGCCAGAACAAATCGTCTTCGGCAGTGGCGACCCTCTATTGTGCCCGTTGCTCAATTTGGCAATCTACATTGAGTCTACTCCATCAGTGGCAACTTCCGAGTTCCTGTACGGGAATCCAGACGAAGGTGACCGTGTCGTTCGCCGTGTGCTGAATTCGTCGTTCAGCAATGGTGCTTTCAGTAAAATGAAAGATGGGAATATGGGAACCCACAGCATGCGCAAGGGCGCTGCAACGTACGGAACTCGTAGCGGTTTGAGCAGAGACTATGCCAATCGACGAGGACGATGGCGTGTACGCCAGGCTATGGTAGACATGTACATCGACCATACTCAGCCATTCCCAGACGCATCAACAGCGGCCGTGCTTGCAGGGCCGCGCGGGCCGTGCCGTTATCTGCTGAAGGCTGACACAGCATTTGTAATGCACCTGAATCTCGTTGATTCGATTGCTCCACGAGCGCGTCAAGTCTTTGGGGATGCTATTGCGACAACACTCGCGAACGCTCTGCTTTGGGCAGCTCTTGAACCGACTGAACACTATGACTACATGTTAATCTCTGCACCACTGCGATCACAGATTTATCAAGCTTACTTAGTCGCCGGTGGCAGCGCCAGCATCAGCCCAATTGAGCGCCAGTTCTTCCATGTCACCGGCGATGGTTCGCAAGTACGACTTGTAGCTGTTGGTTCGAGTGCAGATGAACATCACGTCTCTGGGACCATGCCAACCGCTCGAGAGATCGCAGGTTTGTATTCCGAGCTATTTGAGTTGAGGCGGTCAAACGCGGAGCTATCCAGCGAGGTGAAGCGATTGCGAGAAGACACTCGTCAAGGCTTCCAGCGACTCAGTGCAGGGGTGCAGCGCCTCGGATCTCGACCCTTTGGGTTTGGTGTTCCCCGAGACCAGAACAATGGCGATGATCGTGAATCGGCCAACCAAACTCGCAGACGTATCGCGGCGCTATCAAAACGACCACGTGACTTGTATGAGTTATGGCAAGAGTACGAGGTTGGCCTGGGAAGAAACATGCCCGCGAAGGCGTTCACTAGAGCTGAACGTGGTGCTGTCACTAGCAAATACAGTCGAAGAAACGCGTTTTGGGAAGTCGTTGCTCGTCTCGTCAATGGCAACATTACAAGTGATGCTGCAATCGGGTATGTCTACGACGTTTACGGACGCAACCTACCAGTATCAACCATCCTAAAGAAAATGAGCAAAGATCGCGCCAAAGGTGTTCGCCATGAGAAGCTCACTGTTGCCCGGCCATGAAATCACCACCCAAGTCACAGACGAATAAATTTTATCCAATCAAAACACGCTTGCACATACTCTTGCACAAAAGACTGATACGATGACTGTGCCCCTCCGCGACTATCCTGGTGCCTCAGCATTCCTGCAGCCTCACAACTGGACAACAGCGATCAGACTCGTCTTGGCGCGCTGCCAGATCCCTCTCACTTGTCATTCGGACTTGAACGAAGAATTTCATCGATGGTCCTTTCAATCACTCGGGTGGCCTTGGCCTTGGTCTCACTGCTGCCTCTCGCCACAAAAGCTCAGGACGAAGCTGACGTCAAGATCAACCTCTCGGGTGGGACGATAGTTACTGGAAAACTCATTACAAACGCACAGAACAGGACAGTGCAAGCCTTCCGCGGCATCCGCTACGCCGAGCCGCCGACCGGGAACAATCGCTGGAAGCCTTCCAAGCTGCTCGAGCCCACGGGCGACGTCAATGCCACCGCTTTTGGCAACATTTGCTACACCGACCGGCGCTATGACTCCAAACCGCTTTTTACCGAATCTGAGGACTGTCTCTTCCTCAACGTCTACGCTCCAGCGAACACAACGGCAAAGTCCAAGCTCCCTGTGATGGTCTGGACCCACGGTGGTGCGTGGGTCAGCGGAAATGGGAACATTTACGACGGTCGCAATCTCGTCGGAGCCGCTGGCAATGACGTCGTCTACGTTTCGTTTAATTACCGACTTGGATTGTTCGGTCTCCTTGCGAACCAACAGCTGCTGAGCGAAGGGAACGGTGCCAACGCGGCGTTGCGAGACATGCAGAACGCCTTCCAGTGGGTGCGCGCGAACATCGTGCACTTCGGTGGCAACCCGAAGGACGTGACAGCATTTGGTGAAAGCGCTGGCGCGTTCATGATCGCGATGCAGCTGATCACTGAGAATGGAAACCAGAAGATCTTCGACAAAGCGCTACTGGAAAGTGGCGGGTACCCGTCGTTCGCTCAGCTTATGGCTGTTGCTGAGCAGGATTCGTACGTCGCTACTGTCGCAAGCAAAACCAACTGCACAGACACCAATGCGGTGAGTGTGCTCTCGTGCCTTCGAAATGCTGACGCGTCGACCTTGGCTGCTGCCGGTGGTAACCTCGACTGGCGTCCGATTGTGGATAACAAAGTTCTCGCCGATTTGCCGTACAAACTGGTCCAGGCTGGCAAAGTGAGCAAGATACCTACGCTACTCGGTACGAACACAGACGAAGGCTACCTCTTCGTGACGAGCGTCACGGCAGACGACGCGGTCATTCCCGCCATTAACTCATCGTTTCCGGGATTCACGAATGATGAGCTAGCCACACTCACTACGTTATACCCATCCAGTGCATTCCAGTCTGCAACCCACCGCATCGGTGAGATCTTTGCCGATCTCAT
The DNA here is from genome assembly GCA_023091665.1 of Pythium myriotylum. NCBI lineage: Eukaryota > Oomycota > Peronosporomycetes > Pythiales > Pythiaceae > Pythium > Pythium myriotylum. The sequence continues at coordinate 510,926 of JALJCQ010000004.1, forward strand.
CTTTGTGTGCCCGAGTGAGAAGCTTTCTGAGACGCTCGCAATTCGAAACCCTACGTATCACTACCGATTCAACGAGACATCCCCGTTCTTCGGGTTTGGTCCACAACTCGCTATCCACACGGCCGAGCTCGCTTTTGTTTTCAACGACAATGCAAATTTGGCTAGCGATGCCAGTGCGCAGTCTTTGGTAGCGAACGTACAGAGGTTCTGGACTAATTTCGCTCGCTACGGAAACCCAAACGGCATCACAAATGGCTCCTCGCTCGTGTGGCCTCGATTCGACGCAAAGACGAAACAGCAGATCGTCCTGCAAAAGAACCTCGGACTCGAGACAAACGGTGTCTATATGGACAAACATGCCGAGAGATGTGCGTTCATTAAAGGTGTTGAGGCGCGCATTGCCAATGGAAGCGCGTACAAGCCGACAGGAGTAGCCATTTAGACGACCGGTTGAAAGTGTTATCTTTTGGTCGCAATAAAGTGTGCTAATAGCTCTGGTGCCTCAACAAGAATCCTTAATGGTTAAGATGAACGGTTTCTCCAGTCGGACTACAGAATGTCACAACTAGTCACTAGCGGTCCAATAGTATGAACACCCAGGGTAATAGGACCGCTGCCAATGGCCTAAAAGAACTTGACCTCCTGGATGATCCGTTTCTCAACCTCGTTCCAGAAAGCACAACGTTCCACATGCCCAGCCAAGTACTTGCTGTTGGTCTCGATGGCCAGTTCTGGTTGAATCAAGAGTTGTTTCTTCGCCGCGTCATAATGTGGCCACTCGATTGTCCTCGATCCGTCGATGGGGCCGTTTCCATTCGGTGAACCTGTGGTAGCGAAGGTGGTCCAGTAGTGTTGGATGAAGTCGACAACATTCTTGGTCTCGTCGTCACTGGAGAGCAAATCCACCTGGTTGAAGACGTAGGCGATTTCTTTCGTGTGCACTGCAAGCGGGTAGCCGAGCTCGGTCGAGATGTGATTAAATCGGTAATGATAGGTTGGCACCAACGCGGACAGTTGTTTGCTGGGGCAGGTCCCTTCGACGCAGACTTCGGCTTCCAACACGTTCAGTTCGGCCAGTTTGTTCGAAAAAAAACTCGCTTGGACACACGAAAGTAATGTCGCCGAAAATCTCCCCCGAACGATGCTGTGCATTCTCAAATGCCGATGCAGGATAGAGATCGTTGATGCGTTCATACTCTCGAGCCGTGAGCCTCGGGAACAAGTTCCGCACGAATGCTTCGTGTTGCGAAGCCTCGGGTACTCCGAAGATCCAGCCTTCATCTGTATTCGTCCCGATGATTGTCGGTACACGGGAGATCTTGCCAGCGAGTACTCGCTGCATCGGAATTTCCTTCAGGAATACTCCATCTACTGTCGGCATCCACCAGAGCGCTCCACCTGCATTGAAGATCGCGGAGGAGTCAGCGTGGCGTAGACATTCCAGTATGTTCTCCAATTCGCCGCATCCTACACCTCTTGCGATATCAAGTACTCGGCGTTCTTGTTCCTCGGGCGTGCTCATGTGGTGAGACAGCAGGTGAGTGCCACTCTCTAGAATTCCCCGCTTGAAATGCTGCTGGTTTCCCTCGCGCGAGAGCATATGCATGGCGACAGACATGGCACCGGCACTCTCACCAAATGCTGTGATATGCTCGGGGTCTCCTCCGAAGAACTCGATATGCTGCTTGACCCACTGGAACGCGACCTCTTGGTCTCGGAGCCCAAAGTTTGCGCCATCTCCCTCGCTCAGGATCTTCGCATTGGACATGAACCCAAAAACGCCTAGACGATAGCTGAAGCTGACTACGATGACATTATCCTTCGTTGCTGCCACGAGGTTAGTACCTTCCTCCGTGTTGGACGCGCCAGAGACGAATGCCCCTCCGTGGATCCATACCATCACTGGTAGTTTGGAGTCGCGTGCAGCGTCTGCAGGCTTGAAGACATTGAGAAAGAGACAATCCTCGGATGGTGGGAGCTTGAGTAACAGAGGGACATAGGTATCGGTATAATAGCACATGTTGCCGTATTTGGTCGCATCCACATCGCCCGTCACTGGCTTGAGCTTAGTCTGCTTCCAGCGCCTCTCGCCAACGGGAGCCTCGGCGTACGGTATGCCTCTGAAAGCGTGGACGTCATTTCCTGCGACGTTGGTCTCGACAGTGCCGGTGATCTTGGCTCCGCTTGGGAGCGTGATAACGGACGGTGATGCCGAGGCCGCAACAGCGATAACAACGAGAACACTAAGCACGAGCGGTATGCGCATGAGTGCTTGGAAATTGGAAAGTGGATGGATGCAGTATTATCCTCTTCCTAGTCTGTTTTCCGAGAAACCGTCAACCAACGCAATTGTTCACAAATGATGAATTGACACCACCTTTCTACATTTGTGTCTCCTCTGAGTCGTAGCTGGCGGTCGTAGTGCGCTGCCGGCGACGAGGTGGGAGTTCGTCATCCGAGTCGAGCCCGCTGACGGCAGTTTGTTTGCTCCTGGCACCACGGTGGTTCTTCCACGCTGCCGTAGCATCAACACGTTCTCCTGCGAGAACCTGGTCCGATGGAATAGTACGCCGACATCTCAAGTCCATTGCTCATTTTCAGTTTCACCAACTTCTACTCAACAAGCCTTCCCCAGCAGCTCTCCACCATGGCCCGCGGTTTCTCCCAGCAGGACGCTGCCCTTGCTCTTCACGAAGCCAAGAACCGTACGACGTCTCGCCAGGAACATCTCGAGACCTTCGGGAACGTCCAGATCCCGCATGATCACGATGAAGTTGACGACTCGCCGTCACCAGTTTATGATCCTTTTCATAGCTTACGCAGTGAGAACGGCATCCAAAACATGACCAACTTCACGGCCGCAGAGTTCGAGGCGATCTGGAGCTCCATTGCTGTGGATGCTACGGCAGCGTGGAAGAATCACCGTGGTGCCAGGAGCAAACAAACTGCCGTCAGCGGGCTCGACTCGGATGACGAACTCCCACCTCGTCGCCGGCAGCGCACTACGACCGCCAGCTACGACTCAGAGGAGACACAAATGTAGAAAGGTGGTGTCAATTCATCATTTGTGAACAATTGTGTTGGTTGACGGTTTCTCGGAAAACAGACTAGGAAGAGGATAATTAGAAATTATACAAAAACAGTTGACATTTTCGATCGTTTTCGAACGGGAGAAAAGTGTGACCATACTGGATAGAAAGTGATAAAACGTGAAGACATGGTCCTCTCGTGGGACCCCTAATGTTCACGTATTTAAACGGAATTCCGTAAATCCCAGACTGAGACAATTATCCCAGAATTCTCGAGGGAAGCTGAAATTTCTCACATCTATGGTGGGTTATTTTAGCACATGGGTTATTACCACTTTTCAGCCTTCCCAATCTGAAGCTCTACGGTATAGTCTGTGTCCCGGTTTCTGGAACGTCAAGGTAAAATGCAACAATTATGTGATATCCTTAATGGTATATCCTAAACGGTATCCTACATGGGATATCCTGTTGTATTGTTGCAGTGCACAATCTGTGTCGCTCGCGGTCTTCATGGAGCTGACTTTCGCGACCTGGATTGGTCACACTGAGTGAACCATCGTGATTGCACAATGCAAACCGTCATCACATGTGGGTCGTAAACATTGTGTGGTCCAACAACCGTGCTGGACCTATCCCTGCAGACATCCAAAGCCTCCCGAGCCCAAAACTTCGGTTCTCGGCGAGGCGAGCAAGATCGGAGTTCGGTCCGCTCACACCCTCTCAGATGTTAAGAACGCTACAGTGTAGAGAGAATACACTGTTGAAAGCAATATGCATGTTTGGTTGCTCCAAACGCGAAAGACTACCGTGCAACTCTAGATAGCCCACCCCCCTTCAGCAAGACTACGGCAACGAGCGGCTATTATATAGTAGTAGCAACAGTAATTCCACACAACAGCACTGCAGATCTCGTCACACTCGTCCAAGACACCACACTTGAGCCAGGAAAGGAGAACGCCAATGTCGACGTTGTACTCGCCGGGTATCGTTTCGCTCAGAAAACACGAGTGATCGTGACAGTGGACTTCCTTGCCCAACGCCGGCGTAACCCATAGATTGCTTCAAAGCCTATAGGACATACAAGCCTTCGAAGCTACCATTCAGTCAAGAAACGACTTACCATTCCTGCCCGCCGACTCGCAGACGAGCTCAAGGTCCGCGAGTGGCACCACACCTCCGCGCCTTCAACAACATGGCCGACGGTCGGCCATGTTGTTGAGGTTCGCCACGTGGTCGGCGGCCGACCACGTGGCGAACGTCGCAATGGATCTGAAGAGAAGCATTCAAGGGCCCACACCTACCGGTGGCCTCATCACGAGTAACTGCGCCGGCTGCTCGCGACCGACTCCCAAGAATGGCAATCGAGATAATTCAGCGGTAGGAAACAGGGTCGTCAGACCCGGCTATAGGATTAATAACAGTGCGATCCAATAGACCTCACCTTCAAAGTCAAAGCCAAAGACTCACCATTCCTCCGTTCGTTGGCATATTTGCGAGTTCTCAATCCTGCTGAGCAGGATTGAGAACTCGCAATCTTGGTGCGATGAGCAGGATTCCTGCTCATCGCACCAATATTCGTCGTCGTCTTATGTTCTCTACTTGCCTGTAACAATCTTCGTCGTCGTTCTGTGTTCTCTACTTGCCTGTATTCTTCTCATCAACAATGATCGTCGGCAAAAGCAAACTAGGCAGAGCGTAGATTGGTTGAAGGAAGCCGAGATATTTCGGAGCGTCTCTATTGATACCATGGACTGGACATCGCCTGGCTTGGTATCATCTTGTCAAATCGAACGAACCTGAGAGCAAACTCAGTGCAATGACGGTTGACGTTGTCATCATAACCAATGACTTTGAATTTCAGTGTACTGCCTCTGTTTTGTCTTTCCATATGAGATTCAATGATGTGTATCTGGACACCCCAGAAGATCTCTCAACCATATGGAAAGCTTCGCCAGTCAAGGGATGATACCGTTGAAGATAAATGTCCAACTTCAACTCGTTATCTACAATCAGGATAGGAAAACGCACACCACAAGCGATTGGAGATATTCAGATAAATAGCAACGCCGGACTCTCCGTCCACACACCACCAAGAAGGTATTTGGCATCGACTGCAGCTGAGGTCCATCGTGATGCTGAGCGTGAAACTCGGATACTTGTCGTACTCATCTGTCTAGTATATCACGCAAGCGCGCAGGACTCAGCTGAGAAAAGAAAGCGCTGTCCAAATCATGATGACGATAGAATCTATGGAGGCGAGTGAGTTCTGATTGTTACCCACATCCATCCATCCTCATCTACCAAGTCTTGCTCCCACTCGTGCTTGTAGTATTCAGACCTGATGCAGTAATGCAGACTCCTGGTTTTCTTTATGACTATCTCCATCATCAACCAAGTTTTGCATCTCCACGAAACATCAATGCTGAGGCGGAATCGGCGCGCAATCACACGAAAAAAGACCCATACGAAGCGCGAATTCGCGCAAGTCGCCTCCGCTGCACTGACTGTGCCGTAAAGAAGATACGTACTGGCTATGCACAACAGGCAAGAGGTGCGTGGCAGTCACTCGGAGCACTTCAGCGACGAACTAATCAGTTCACCAGAGTTCTTGTGGACCCTTGTCGCATCGAATACAAAAAGCGGCCTCGACCAAACCATCCGTAATCGGCCCCATGGATCCACTGATTGTTTCCTCTTTCCATCTTCAACCTCGCACAATCTTCACAAAAACACGTCGTCTAGTACTCGGTACCTCCAGCCGCTGCCCAGTCATTCCCGAATTCCCACGCTCCAATGCACGCCCCTCTGATCATCCTTCTTGCCGTAGGCGTCGTCGCAAGCTCGGCATCACCTTTGGTTACTCTCCCCAGTGGGGCCAAGGTCACGGGCACTTTAGAGACCGACGTCGCAGGAAATGCCGTCCACTCCTTCCGAGGTATTCGATACACCGAGGCTCCTGTCGGCGACAGGCGCTGGAAGCAGTCGACGCTCAAGCCAGTGACGGACGATATGGACGCGACCAAGTACGGCAACATATGCTACTACGCCGAGATCTACCATCCGCCGTCACTCAAGCTCCCACCATCCGAGGATTGTCTCTTTCTCAATGTCTTCAAGCCTGCGGACGCCACACGCGACTCCAAACTACCAGTGATGGTATGGGTCCATGGAGGAGGGTTCATCTCCGGTACATCGAACGCCGAGGAAGGCACCAACCTCGTGGCAGCAACGAAAAAGAATGTCATCGTCGTGAATTTCAACTACCGACTTGGCGTTTTTGGGTTCATGTCCAATACGAAGATCCTGAGCGAAGGAGATGGTGCAAACTTTGGGCTCCGAGACCAAGAGGTCGCGTTCCAGTGGGTCAAGCAGCATATCGAGTTCTTCGGAGGAGACCCCGAGCACATCACAGCATTTGGCGAGAGTGCCGGTGCCATGTCTGTCACCATGCATATGCTCTCGCGCGATGGAAACCAGCAGCATTTCAAGCGAGCAATTCTTGAGAGCGGCACACACCTACTGTCACATCACATCATCACACCTGGGGAGCAAGATCAGCAAGTTGAAGGTATCGCCAAGACAGTGGGTTGCGACAAATCCGAGCGAATGATGGATTGCCTCCGTGGCACTGGCGCGTCTGCCATCTTCGATGCAGGAGCGGGGCTAAATTGGTTCCCCACTGTAGACGGAGTGTTCTTAAACGAAATCCCGATGCGGCGAGTGCTCGCTGGCAAAATCTCCCGTGTACCGACAATCATCGGGACGAATACAGATGAAGGCTGGATCTTCGGAGTACCCGAGGCTTCGCAACACGAAGCATTCGTGCGGAACTTGTTCTCGAGGCTAACGGCGCGAGAGTACGAACGTGTCGAAGACCTCTACCCTGCGTCGGCGTTTGCGAATCCACAGCATCGTTCGGGTGAACTCTTCGGTGATATGACGTTCGTGTGTCCAAGCGAGTTTTTTTCGGACAAACTGGTCGAACTGAACGTGTTGGAAGCCGAAGTCTGCGTCGAAGGGACCTGCCCCAGCAAACAACTGTCCGCGTTGGTGCCAACCTATCATTACCGATTTAACCACGTCTCGACCGAGTTCCCGCGTGCAGTCCATGGGAAAGAAATAGCCTACGTTTTCAACCAGGTCCGTTTCCTCTCCAGTGACGAGGAGACCAAGACCGTTGTCGACTTCATCCAACACTACTGGACCACCTTCGCTACCACAGGTTCACCGAATGGAAACGGCCCCATCGACGGATCGACGACGATCGAGTGGCCACATTATGACGCGGCGAAGAAACAACTCTTGATTCAACCAGAACTGGCCATCGAGACCAACAGCAAGTACTTGGCTGGGCATGTGGAACGTTGTGCTTTCTGGAACGAGGTTGAGAAACGGATCATCCAGGAGGTCAAGTTCTTTTAGGTCATTAATACCGATCCCGCGTCCGAACAATAGTAGTGCTCTACGCTAGTTCGGACGAGGGCCTGCGTTTAATCAACCACGACAAAACTGTATCCCTGCATCGTCAAGGATATTATAAATTGAGGCAGCTTCTTGCTTTGTTTTTATGACAACAATCAGCCCACCCTCCACACAAACTCAGCAGCAATACGAGCTTCGACAGCTCGCCAGAATGCATAGCGTTCTGCGTGGTCTATTGCTTCATAATCGTATCGCAGGTGGGCCACAAAATTCGACTGAGATTATGTGTCGATCGGTTTCGGATACCATAGGCTATGAAAATCCATCCCGGCCTTGGTATCGTTATCGGTCTTCAGATCGGCCACGTGTTTGAAGACATAGTCAAGATCTTCAACGTCGAAAACGAGTGGGTCGCCGAGGGCAAAGCCTGGGAAGTATGACCAATACCTGTATGTGTTCGCGGCAGAAGTTTGACACAAGTTCCACGGGCGTGGCTGTTGGAGCCAATGATCGTGGACAAGCGACTCTCGTGCTCTTGTTGGCTAGAAATTCACGAGTCCGCTGGCACCGAAGACCTCAGTCATGTTCTTTTCGTATCCACGCAAGCACAAAAGGGCCCACGCAGCCCACCTCGGAGACCTATCTTCAAGTAGACAGAGCGTCCCCGGTTTTGTTAATTGCAGTGAACTCACCCATGGTCTCACCGTCTCGTGGCACACTCCCGCCCATCTATACGGCCACGCTTCCAATGGACGGTCGGGACGTCCACTTCGAGCAGAACCGGTTCCAGGTGTCGTCTGAAAGGTCGGACGAGTTGCAGTTGCTTTTCGGCAAGTCCCTTGCAAGAGATGAGCGGCACAGACTTCAGTACGATGACAAAGACAATGACTCACTTTTACATTGCTCTCAACATCAAGGTCTGAGGCCAATCCTAATAACTGCCCACACAACTCCTACTCGTCATCACCCTCAATAGCGCCGGTGTCCAGCGTGTACGTGGCCTGGAAGACCGTGCAGGCCGAGGTCGAAGTCATGGACACGAACGACAACGCGTTACTGCTGCTCACAGCAAGACACTTGCCGTCGGCGACCACGTAGCCGTCCACGAGGGCATCGCCGTTCGAAACATTCGCCGTCGAGCCACTGAAAGTCACAGAGGTCTGCACGTACTGGAACGTGAGGCTCAGACACGTGCTCGTGGCCGAGGGCAGCGCGAGGCACGAGAGCTTGGTGCCGCTGGAGAGCTTGAGCCCTGAGGCCGGCGCCGTCCACCGCGAGAGCGAACCGCTCGTATCGCACGAACCGACCTTCAGCGAGCCACTGGTCGTTGACGTGGTCGAAAGACACGAAGCATTCGTCGGTGTCGTAAAGCTGTTCTTAATCTTAAGGAACGTGCGGTCGATCTGGTTGTCGAAGACCATGGCTGGAGCGAGCTTGCCCGTCTCCGTGTAGCACTGGTTGGCGCGGTAGTCAGCCACGCCCATGCCACGCACGCGGTAGAACGCGTTGGTCTCGAACATCCACTGCGCAAATGCACGTGAGATGGTCACGGTGCCGGTCGTCGCGGACGTCGTGAAGTACTTGCCACCGTTGTCCTTGAGCACGTCCTGCACGAGGCTGCAGCGCGAGTTGGCCGTGGCGCCTGTGATCGTGAAGTCGTGCGACATCTTGACTGGACGATAGAAGAAGCCGCACGGACGCTGCACGCCGAGTGTCTTGTCGTTGCCCGTGTTGGTGTAGAAGGCCGAGGCATCAGTCGATGAGAGCAGTGGGCCCGTGAAGCTCGAGATCTCGCTGATCACCCCGGGCGTGCTGAAGTAGGTCATGCGGCCACGGAAGTCGCCCGAACATCCCATCTTGAGCAATCGGCTCGTGCCGAGCTCCGAGTTGTACCAGCAGCCGTTGTTTGAGTTGGAGTTGACGGACTGCGGCACGAAGTTGAAGAAGCCACTCGGGTTGGAGAACTGGCAGCCGACGATGTGGCCTGCCTGGAACGGGATGCCATTGGTTGTGGCGTCGGTCAGATCATGGATCAGGTTGAATCGAGACTGGTAAAGCGAGTTGCAGTACTGTGCGCGGATGGTGTCGCCAGCCGAGTTGGAGCTCGGGCGACCGGCTTTCTTGAGCACGTTTGTGTAGCTCATGGGCGCGGACACATCGACGGGGCGCCCGAATGAGTCCAGCTTGTACGTGTAGGTTGAGCCAGCCGATCCTGTGCGAATGACATTTCCTGACGCGTCCACGTCCACGGCATCCGTCGGAGCCGAGAACGTCGTGGTCGTCGGAGCCTTAAGTGCCGCGAGGAACTTCGTAAGCGTGAACTGCGCGTCCATCGAGTTGAAGATCTCGCCGCTCGCGACCTTACTCAGCATGGACGCTGTCTGGTAGTTGTTGGCGAATGCACGGTACAGCGTCAATGGAACCGCCGCACACTTGTCGCTCGCGCTCTTGAGGTACATCGAAATGGTTTTGCTCGTGGACTGATCCGTGGTCTTGTAGAAGCTCACACCACCGAACGAAGTCACACTACCGACCGACGTATCGACGTTCTGGTTGATGAAGTCCGGATCGCCACTGAGCACGAAGCCATACACGGCTGTGCTAGCTGACAGCGCCGTCGGCCGCGCCGAAACGGCCAGGTGCTGGTACAGCGAGCAGGTTCTGGATGAGCCGGAGCCGGCCACCTTGAAGAACTGGCACTTCTTCTGAGCAAAGCACTTGGTGGCGCAGTCTTCGAGCGTGCTCACGGTCGTGGTCGTGGTCACAGCCTTGATGGACGCGGTCGTGTCTTCGAGGATGCGAGCGTCACCGTTCGTGAAGGCCGAGTACCAGTCCGTGCATGCGGTCACGGCATCCCACGAGGTCGCGCTGCTCGTGAGCGTGACGCAGTCGGAGGCCATGGCACGCAGCGAGCGAGAGGCCGACGCGGCATCGGGCTGGCTCAGTGAGAGCGCGAGCACGAGGCTGAAAGCGAAAGAGCTGGTCGATGACCACATCGTGTTGAGTGGCACTGGGGAATTGGAAAATGAGCACACTGGCCAACGAGTGCAACTCGGAACAGTTCGTTCGGGATCACGCATCCATCCACCGTGAATGGATGCGTGATCCCAACGGTGGCGCTCACATCCAGCAATGGCCCATCTCGAGGAGGTGCCGCGAGCCACGGCGTTCCAATCTCGAGATTTGGACGAGAAAGTACAGCAGCTATCAAAAGAAGGTGTATTTTACTGGCAGCTAGTCCGAGTAGATGATACTTAATTAACCTTTTTCTTTATTGGTATAAGTCGGTTATACCTTGATTTGATTCAACTTGTGTTGATCAGCCCTTCATCGGACCAAAGTACTGGCGGTGGACTGAGAATCTTGAGCCACGATGACGCACTGCCGGCACCACCGCGGTGCTGTCTCATTGGTGGTGCTGGCATTGCGAATGAGCTGCTTTGCGTCGTGTGGGCGATCAAAAAATAAACTGCACAAATCACAGAGTGAACCGAAGGCATAGAGGTTGACGTCAAAGATCTTGTTGAGCTGATAGATTCTGACTAGATTCAAAGAATCGAAGTCGGAAAAAGTCACCGTGCCCAACTGACTGAATGCGAGGTGCGCACAGTACGGTACTGTACAGTACAGTACGAATCGGTTGCGCTGGAGTCCAGCAGAGGAATCGACGGCCTGCAGCAGCCTAAGCATTATGGAGCACCAAAGCGCCATGAATACTTCTTCCGTCACGATACACCAACTGAGGTGTCACACGACCTTTGTGAATGCTACATGGACGGAAGCTTGGTCTTCATGACAATCTAGCAAAACCCCAGGAAATCGACAAAATGATCTGAATATCCAAGATTGCGATATATCTAACAAAAATCAATAAACAAAAATAACCAAAAATTTGTTATTCCACAGAAGTAACCCATACAATAACCGGTAATGACTTAAAAACCGGTATCAATTCTACCAAAATGATACCGGTATTCTATCAGTAGCTCTTAGATTCGCATCAGCAATCCGACCCAGACGCTACCCGCACTTAGCGCGGCAGCTTGCACGCCGGAACGCGCGAAACTTTCACGCGCGCCAGGTTGTGCTGACTAGCCCTAGTCCACGGCATCCCCGAGCCACGATGGGACAACCTGTCACCTTTAACTCAGTACATTTTCGTTTACGGCGCCGTCCGACTGCGTCATTAGTCACGACGCAACACCGCCCGACTAATCAAATGTACTGAGACAACACCCGCTGGAAGCACCACTGGCGACGGGTCCTTGTCACAGCTACTTCTGAATCCTCTCATTGTGCAACTTTTCACTGTGCAGTTGCGACATCGCAGTCCCCACGGATGCAACTGCAACCATGGCGTGCGGCTCACTTCCGACCGACCGTCCTCATTACCTAATGCAGCTCTTCAGACGACACGACGAGACTCGTTCCGTGCCATTGACTCACATCTCTCTCGCACCATTCCCCAATTCTCCCAGCGCCGGTCTCGTCGTCCTCCGGTGGGCAGAATATTCAGCTTCCCTTACCTTTTTCCCTCAAGCATGAAGGTCCCTACGCTTCTCTCGACGGCGGCGCTCGGCGTCGCGCTCGCGGCGTCCTCGGCCGCCGCGCAGCAGCTCGGCAACGGCGTCAAGCTCTACGGTATCAACTACGATCGCCACAAGGACGTCGAAGGCCTGCCCGACTGGCAGCGCTGCAAGACCGTCGACGATGTCTACAAGGACATGGAGAAGCTCGGCACGATCGCCGAACGCGTGCGTCTCTACGCGATAGATGGTGATGCCTGTGATACGACCCACATCCTCGATGCGGCTCGTGGCAAGATCAAGGTCACCATGGGCATCTGGCCCCACGACGACGCCCACTTTGCCGTTGAGCTTGGCCGCCTCGAGGCGCTCATCAAGGCCGGCAAGATCGACGACAACATCACCGGCATTGTTGTTGGTAGCGAGGCTATCTACCGCAAGAACTACTCGGCCGACAAGGCCATCGACTACTTGAACCGCACGCGCAACTTACTGCGCCAGTACGGCAAGACCAACATCAAGCTCACGATCTCGGACACGCTCGACTCGTACTACCAGAACCTCCAGCTCATCGACGCTGTGGACTACGTCTCGGTGAACCAGTTCTCGTTCTGGGAGAACGCCGACATCAACGAAGGCATGCTTATCATGCTTGACCGCATCCGTAGCATCCGCATGAAGGCTGCGGCGGCGGGCAAGGAGTTTGTCATCAGTGAGACTGGCTGGTCCTCTGGCGGCTACGAGGCTGGTGCCAGTGTTGCTTCGATCGCGAACCAGAAGAAGTTCTTCGAGGACTTCTACCGCCAGGCCATCGTGCACGACCTCAAGTACTACTGGTTCATCGCGTTCGAGACAGACTACAAGCCGCAGGAAGTGGAGAAGCACTTCGGTGTCATGTCGCTCGACCGCCAGTTCCGCGAGAGCTTCAAGAACCTCAACCTCACGCCGCCCAAGCGCCTCACGTTCAAGGCCTCGAGCGGCAAGTTCCTCGCCGAGACGTTCAACCCGAACCGCATCGAAGAGGTCACGGGCATTGAACTCATCGATGCTTCGAACGAAAAGTTCACGAACCTCCGCTACCAGTGGTTCTACGATGAGGCCAAGGGCCAGATCCGCTCGATCAACAGTGATCGATGCCTCGACGCGTACCAGCCATGGAACGGCGGCATTGTCCACACGTACAAGTGTATCGAGACCGAGGGCAACCAGAAGTGGAAGTACGACGCCACGACCAAGCAGCTCAAGCACCAGACCCACGCCGGTTTCTGTCTTGACAACGACCCGGCGCAGAACTACAAGCTCCAGCTCTGGGGCTGCTCGGACAACAACGCCAACCAGCAGTGGGCGACTGACATCTCGGCGCCACCTGCCACTGAGTCCACCACTGTGCGCCTCTTCGCCAAGGAATCCAAGAACCCCAAGAACGCCGTCCAGCTCGCCCGCAATGGTGACAACGTCAAGATCGCCTCGGGTGCCCAGGGTGCGGCAGGCTCGGAGTGGACCTACGACAGCACGACCAAGCTCTTGCGTTCCAAGGACTCGAACAAGTGTCTTGACGCTTACGAGGCTTGGAATGGCGGTCGTGTGCACGTGTGGGACTGTAACCCCCAAGAACAGAACCAGCGCTGGAACTTCGACAGCTCGACCGGTCAGTTCAAGCACCTCAAGCACTCGGGCTACTGCTTGGACGGCGACCAGACGGGCAACGTGATCCAGCTTTGGGGCTGCCACCTGAACAACAACAACCAGGTGTGGCGCATGGTCTCGTCCTCGGCCCAGACTGTGCAGATCACGAACAAGGATAACTCTGTGGTCGAGTTTGTTGGCCGCTACCAGCAGCTTCTCACCGCCCAGGCTAACAAGGACTCGCAGACATGGTTCTGGAACTCGTTCAAGAACACGCTCCAGTCGAAGTGGGGTAACGAGTGCCTGGATGCCGACAACGGAGCTGAGGGTGCCGCCGTCCACACGTGGGACTGTATCTTGGGTGAGAAGAACCAGATGTGGAACTTCGAGAACGGCCTCATCAAGCACCTCAAGCACACTGGCAAATGCCTGGCGTACAAGAACGCTGCAGACAAGTCGCTCGTGCTTAAGACGTGCTCCAACTCGGACGCGTCGCAGACCTTCTCGCTCACGAAATTGTAATCGGCACTTACGGCATGAATGAAGCGAAAGAGCTTCTCTACGATTTAATGAACATCTGAAATACACCTTTTGATTCAAAAGATGACTGTCTCTCTCTCTCTCTCTATTTTCGTTACATTTTGGTGATACCGGTACCGGTAGGCTGCAAGCCACGGGGAGGACTTGATGAGACGTACGGGACAATTAACACGCTCGGTTGAAAGAGCTGGCTAGCTGGCGGAGCAGTTTCCGAGACTTCGTGGGTGACCTCTAACGCCACGCGACTCGCTATCTCTCACAATCAAGCTGAAGGCTGCTGCTGTGTGAGCAAGATTGCGACAACAGAATCTATAATGATCCAGAAACCAACGGAATACCCTCCGTCAAAACCTGAAGAAGAACCTCTGATATTGTCCCGGCCAAAAAACTTGTCAAGGATTTCGCACGTGCAAATGACCCCTTCAATGGGAAAAAACCTATAGCGATTGTTTGATATATAGTATTTTCCCATGCGTAGAATTCATTTTTGAGGTCTGTTTTGGCTGATTCGAAGCCGTTTTCACGATACAGGCGCCGAAAAAAGGCATTCAAATTCGGCCTGTTCTGATTGCCTCAACATCGTCTCTTTTCTGCAATGACGAGACCATCTTATTGGTGGAAAACACAAATCATATGGTTTTTAGATAACGTATTGGACCAGTAGAGTGCACGATCTGAGGATGGTTGGGAAATCCTTTCGCCCAATCAGAGTTCTTCGATCTGCCTCAAGAGATGGTGATTGGTAGAATCTACGGATATCGGTCATTGCCAGAACACCTGCCAGTTTGTTCCATCTTCATTTCGTTCATAGTTACAGCTCATCGAAAATTGGACGTACCAAGGCTCAATTATTGGGGGACCACTTTTGTGCACGATGTATTAGACAACCGATTGCTGCAGCAATTCTTTCGTGACGAGTCTACCAGCGATGTCTACTGTCAGCCGCTTCTTTGCTGCCCTTTTCGAACTGTCGCTGGGGTCAGGGGGCAGCAAAAGGACTTCTTCTCTCACCTCGACCTGCTTTCTCTTCAGCCATGAAGCTGTCCCGATTTCCCCGCGCACCCCACCCGATTTCGACAGCTTGAGACGACTGAGCATCCTAGATAGACTGGGCGGGTATATGCCCGTTGTCGCAAAGCCACTCACAGCGCTGGTTGAACTGTTGATGATGGCACTCTTGTATGCCTTGGAGCCAATTACGATGGCGTCACGCTTGGTGACCGTACACGCATCCGTGGTGAACATCAAACGCTCCAACGCGTCTCGAACATTGCCTTTGAATGCTCTGAACACTGCAACATCGAGCGGTTGGAACATGTGCGTTGCGTTTGGCGGGAGAGCGACCAGCAGGATTCCGAGGTCGATGCACATATCGACAGACTCTACAAATGCATGTTCACGTTCAAAGTCAGACACAATTTGAAAATGTGAACATAAAGCAGTACCTGGTGTGACGTGTGTCGAGCTGTTGTCGAGCACGAGGATGACCGGGAATTCGACTCGGTGACGGACAAGGTCTTGCTGAAAATGGCGCAGCCACAGCTTGAACACATCTTGGTTGCTGAAGCCCTTGGGGGCTCCAGTAAGACAGGTGTTCGGGATAGACAACGCCGTGAGGTCAGTCTTGAGCACTCGCTTGCCTGGTACGATGATCATAGGTGCGATCGCGAATCCAGACGCACTGATGCCTGCCACTATCGTCATGTGAAAGCTGGCTTTCATCTCCTTTGTCCACACATTTGGCGATCCTCGCATCGCAAGAACCACCTTACTCGTGGTGTCCGGAGAAAACGATGTCTCGTCCATGTTGAACATGCGAGCTGGACCAATGCCACACTCAATCACGAGCTTGGCAAGAGTGCCGAACAACGTGTACACCAGGTCGGTGTCGACGGCACGACGAACACGGGCGAGTGGCTGAGCTCGACGGCTAGCGAGCTCGGGGTGACGACCTCGAAAGCGCTTGTACCAACCTGATGTAAGTGGCTGGCTGGTTGCGACCGAACGTGTAGGCACGGATTCGATGCGTCGCTTGATCTCGTTTGCACGGTGGATTACCTCCCTTCTTGTTGGAGGCATTCCAGCACGCTGCATAGCCGCAACCCACTCCACGATGTCTCGTTCGATCTCGTCCGGAATCACTGGCTTCGTGCCACGCCGTTTGCCCGACAGATTGCCACTCTGTTCAAGCTCTTTCTTCTTCTTAAACAAAGCACGCAAACTGACGGGCGACGTCGCCGCGACGTGAGCATGTTTCTCGCCGGAACTGACCCGATTGAGGGCATCACGGAGCTCGAGCTGTGTGTATCGACCGCGAGGCTTCCCCATGTTGATCTGGGCCTCACACCACAAGACTGTCACTCACAACCACATATCTTTGGAATTTGATATTGTGTTGCGAAAATTGATTCCGTCGTGCCCAAAACTGGTCCAAAAATGACGAACCAATCACACGCGCCAAATGGACCAATTCCGTAGCGTGATTGGCTCTAACCTCTCACCGTGCACTAAACTTGGGCTATGCACTATACTGGTCCAATACGTTAATTAGGGTTAATTTGAGGGTTTCTCGGACAAGCCCGCTGAATGAACCTAACTGATTCATGAGATATGCGAGATATCAAACTACACAGGTAGTTGGACACTGTTTAGAATCACAAATCGGCACAGATTATTGTGGGATTATGAAGTATATATTATTGGATACAGGTAAGTGACATCAATCGGTTAAGACTCGAAGAGCCTTCAGCAGCAGCGATTTTCAAGCCGCCACCCGCGATGCACGGCTCCTCTGGGCATGAAACTCTGTCTGCTGTGAAGCGCAGATAACGCGCTACACGATGGTATAATTTTTTCTACATGGGATGGCTTTGAGCGAACACTAGACAGAAATCTTTTCCATCTTGGGTGATTATGAGCTCCTAGGCGTGTGGTTATTGACGACCCGAAGTTGCTCTCAATGAATCCCCAGGCTGAAAAACTGTTTTGGGCGTGTAGAGGAGATCTAGAGGAACATTTTAAGCGTCGAAACGTTCTCATAGCGGTTGATTTGGTGGAGATATTCTGGAAAACGTCACGTGTTAGAAAAATCCTTGACAAGTATTTTGGCCGGGACAATAGATATATCGTCGATATATCTATCAGGGGTTCTTCTTCGATATATCGTCGATATATCTATCAGGGGTTCTTCTTCAAGTTTCGGAGGGTATTCCGTTGGTTTCTGGATCATTATAGATTCTGTTGGTTTCTGCGCCATTGCAGGTTCTTCAATATTGCTCGCTTCTTTGCTTGTCAACGTGGGCGAAGTGAGGCGGGGAGCTTGCAGCTCCTCTACTCTACATCACATCGGGGACTGATGCTCCCGCAACTTGAACGCGTTCTTTCGTTCTCCAACGAGCCTCGTGAACGAAGCCTTTCCACCATAGACTCGAGTTTACGCGGTGCAACTTGCGGTCACGGCGTGTGCATGTCCCGGCTCAGGTGGATACTGTACAGCAGATCCAACCTGATCAGTGCCCAGAAATGCCCGCACGTTTCCTCCCGTGATCTCAAGACGTGCACGGAGCTGATGAAGCCTTCAGCCCCGTGTACGTGTTCCTCGTTCAGTCGAACTCTATGGCTGAGCAACGGGCGAAGATTCGATTTGCTAAGCAGGCGTGATTATGGAGACGAACGCATTGCGGAGACATTCAGAAGAGGTCACCTGCCCGTGACTGCTTCCTCCACTCATCCACCACCCGTGTCAGGCCCCGTCACCCCGTCGGGATCAACTTCAACGGCTTTGAATTGAGACGACATCTTGAAAGATTCGGCGATTAAAAGCTCTGTAGATGTATGGGATGTAACGAATCGCGAAGTAAAAATGACGGGAATTTTATAGCTAATTATGAGTCCTGTGGGGTTTCTCGGTTATTTTCGCTGATCAGTTTCGACATGCGATGGTGTTGACTCAGAACGTCTATGGGGTTCAATTCTAGCATCGGACAAGATGGTCACGGCAGAAACTGCATCATGCTGGAATAGGGGTGGGATGCTGCGATCATGTGCTGGTGTGAGATCATGTGCTGGTGTGGCCTTATGGGGTGGACGGTGTGGTCTTATCGGGGGTTTTGTAATGGCTGTAACTCGAAGCTTTCATGAGTTAGAGTGCCGATGGGCTTAATATAGGAAGAGACGCACAGCAAACCATGGATTCGTTGCACCCATATGGGGATCCATGAAAACTACGTGAATTCCATCACTCATTTGTTGATTCGATCACCATGGACCAGACTCTTCCCAAGCTCGTGCTTCGTCACAACATCAACCAGGTGGGGACTCAGCCGTGTCAAGTCTGCAACCGCAACGTCAGGGCTGACTTTGGGCCGGCGTACTGCCACCACCACCGCAACAACATCGACCCCACGAGCGGCTGGGGGTACATCACAAGGGAAGAGAAGATGATGCTCAACATCCTGCGCAAGAGCGGCTGGACCAACGAGGCTCTCAAGGAGCTGCAAGAGCGTGATCTCATCGCCGACATGGAGCGTCGTGCCGTCATCAGCGGCAAGGAGAAGCGCCGATCATCGCGCTCGGACTCTATGTCTTCGTCGCGTCGCCAATCGAATGCAGAGAGCGAGTCAGTTCGTCGCCCATCGTTTGCTGAGAGCTCGCCACAGCGTCGTTCATCATTCAACGAGGCGAGTCCAGAGCGCCGCCGATCATTCACGCAGGAGGTGTCTCCTCCACGCCGTTCGTCGCGCACGAACAGCCGCTCGTCCATGCAGAACCCGCTGTTCACACCGGATGCGAGTGAGGATGAGATCAAGTACGAGCCACGCGACTTGATGTACAGCATCAGCACCAGTGGTGATGAGTTCTAGATCAGAACTGACATGCTGAGCAGCAGCAGGACACTGCATATCGATTGCATTAATCTCCTTTAATACTTTTCTTGAATCATTTCAAATCTCTAGAATGGAAATCTTGCTCCTGGATATCTATGACCTGCTGCAGGACGTCCTGCAGCAAAGATCTTTGCATCTATACTCACAGAGTAAGGGTACTGCCTTACCTGCTGCTGGACGAGCAGCAGCAGCTTAATCTCAAATTTTAATCTATTTCTGCAGTTTTAGGATAGTTCAGTGGGGTCACCGGCTGCTGGACGTCCAGCGGCGGGCTGCAGGATATCCTGCAGCAGCTTAATCTCAAATTTTACTCTAATTCTGCAATTTTAGGATAGTTCAGTGGGGTCACCGGCTCGGACATATCTCCGGGCGGGCTGGAGCGCGTTGATGTCAAATCTTGTTCTAATTTGTGTTTTTCTGGTTTCTATCTATCCAATATATCTTTTTTTACGTAAAAAAAAAAGAATTAATATATAGAGTCTAAAGAGCCCCAGAAGAGGAAAGAGAGTAGGCCCAAAAGGCCCACATATGGCCCAAAAATAAATAGGATTTGAAAAAATATCAACATACCTCTAAATGAACACAGTCTTAAAAAAAATAATTATGCAACTTTCAACCATTGTACCTTAATCATAGTCTACTACCTCTCCTGTGAGACGATCTACACTTAAACTTCTTCCGTAGATAATCAAGCATAGGTAGTTGGTGCATTGATAAGATTTCAAGATCGCGTCGTAATTCATATGAATTACGACGCGATCTTGAAATCTTCGGCAGTTAGTAGCTCAGTAAGTCCATGAGATCCAGCAGTTTGAGGGGAAAAAAGACGGAAATTTTATGGCTAGTATTGAGTCCTATGGGGCTTCTCGGTTATTTTCGTTGGTACGTCTCAGCATGTGATGGCGTTGGCTCAGAACGTCTATGGGTTTCAATTCCAGGATCGGACGAAATAGATGTGGCAGTTGCTCCAGCAATGACAACATGATCTGGGCGGGATAGAGCACCTGCAAGGAATCGTTGGAAGCTTTGGAAGCGTAACGATTCGTTGCAGATTGGCTGTAGATGATTGGCTGGGCGTCCGATTCGTTGCAGAGGACGACGGGTTTGTCGGCGAAGGCCAACAGCAACTATGCAAGAAAGGATGCCTTCTCAATAATCTCAAAAACACCCACAAAGACTTTCGTCTCCGGTGTGTTTCCAGCCGCTGTCCTCCAAACACCTATCACTACACTGATCTCATCAGCTATTTTTGCTTCTGCCTTTTCGACCGTCCACTCGATTTTTGTTGTCTCAAGTATTGTTGCTCCAGCTGACAAAGCTGCTCAAGGGCTGCAGCTGCCGTGGGTCTCTGCGATGGATCAGGATGCAACAGCAAATCCTCGAACTGTGATCGCTCTCCACCTTTGTCGTACCAACTCGCGTGCACGCTTCCGCACGTTCGAATCAACAGTCCGACTGACCAAATGTCCACGGCCGTCGAATGGCTTTCACTGGCAAAGATCTCGGGGGCATGTTCCTCTCGATTCAAGTGGTTACCACTGGAAGAAACCTGAGGACTTGGTGCGGCATCCATGAAATCAATGAGAAACCACGAGTTGTCTTCACGATTTTGAATAACATTCGCCCATCGAATATCCCGATGCATCCACGAAGCAGCATGCAACTTCACCAATGCTTGCAATACATTTGCTAGCACGTGAAATAACTCGCCAAGATTTGCTGGTCTTACTTCTCGACCACGTGGCTTGAACACCAATCGCTTTGCATTGTGGTCTGCATGATCCAGACGATCAACGTTCGGGATAGTGTGCTCTTCCAACACCCTGTATACCACTTGAACATGGTCTTTTGCTTGTTGATATAGCGCTGTGGGGAAACACTTGACAACGCGGTCTGGCTCAAGAAGTACCTTGATCCCTTGATCTCGAATTAACTTCTTGTATTCATCTCGGGCGCTCTCTGGGCACAAACTCGCAAGGCTTCGCAACAATCGCGCGACGTTCAGAATTGCCAGCAGCAAACTGAAACGTCCTTCCAAATGTTTAAGATCATATACTCCCAACTCAATTGCGTCCACGCCGTCGTGCGCATGAGTAATAGCATACAATCTGGCTTCATAGCCAACGGCTGCGTATCCGAACAAATATGGAGCGTCACCATAGCTCCAAATTAGCTTGTGAAATAACTCGCGCCGCGGCGTGTCAATCTGCTCCCCAGGGGCCTTTTCCTCACCACGAAAGACGCACACAGAATCCACAATGAACAGATAGTTGGGGCGATTTGATCCTGTTGAAGCTGATCGACTTGAATTTCGATCGCTCTTGCCGATGCCGATGAAGTTCAATACGTGGCAGATCAAGTCATCCCAAAACGAGACGAACGAATACTCTGTGTCACCAGGATCCACGGAGACGACTACACGATATCCAATCTGGTTCAAAAATTCCACACAAGGCTCTGAGTTCGCGACTCGAAATATCTTGTCCATCAGCTCATACGATGGAGTCTTCATTTTGCTTATCCAGCTCTTTTGGATTCGCTCGTGGAGAGTAATCTTCACTGGTAGCTCATGTTTGATGAACTCGTCCAGCTCTCCGACAAGTGGTAAATTATGCGATGCAATCTGGCTATTGCGGAAGTCGCTTAACCATTTGGCTGTCCAACCTTCGTCAATTGGCGGCATCAAGTCGACTTGGTCCGGCTGAGGCGGACATTCCACCAGCACATGAATGTCTCCTTTGACTCGCTCAAAGCTCTTGCCAAAGTATGCTTCATCGTTGAGGTCCCACGCCTCATCTAGTAGCAAGTGCTCTTGCATGAGACTCTTGATTCGATCGGGGATCTCTCCACGCTTGAGCGCCTCCATGTCTGCGTCTCGCGAGTTCAGCCACGTGTCACCATCTCTCGAGAGATACAGCGTTAGCTCGCTCGCAGGAAAGCCGTAGCCTTGCTTCTCCTTGATCTTGTCCTTCAGATCCCCAACAGTCTCGCTGATGTCGATGTCCACAGGGAAGACGCTTCCGGCGCCAACGACCGCGCAGAACAGCTTCACAACCATGTTTCTTCTTGTCGAATGGCAGAATGTTCTCTTTCTCAGCACAATTCATTTTTGAAATTCATTTTTGAAATTCATTATCTCAATTCGTTATCTCAATTCATTTCACAATTCATTTTGCGATTCATTTCACAATTCATTTTGCGATTCATTGGGGTTGTTCGGCGCTGTGTTGTTCTGATTTGTTCTAATTTGTGTTTTTCTGGTTTCTATCTATCCAATATATCTTTTTTTACGTAAAAAAAAGAATTAATATATAGAGTCTAAAGAGCCCCAGAAGAGGAAAGAGAGTAGGCCCAAAAGGCCCACATATGGCCCAAAAATAAATAGGATTTGAAAAAATATCAACATACTTCTAAGGACAGAAGATGAACACCCATATTGTCCAGTTTAACACGACTTTTATCTAACCACAGCAACATACACACCGCGTAAACACCGTAGATCTCGTAAAAAGTCGTGAAAACTGGTGATTTAGAACTATGTTGATATTTCTCTGGAAACCATCTAAAAACCGGGCAAAATGTGGTCCTTTTGGACCTATCTCAATCTGAACTACTAAGTATTATAACACACATTATCTACAAAAAAACATACTAGCGCTCTATTCAAATGTTCGGGGCTTCATCATGTTCTTCTTCTTTGAATTTATATCCTATTAGAACATTACGAGCCTTGGAGGTTTGTGAGAGCTTTAGAACTTCCTTATAGAAAAATTTTAGAGTGTGATGACTACAAATGAGATTTATGAACCATCTGTAGTTTTGACTACGCTTGTCGGCTTTGCTGAGGTTCTCGTAAAGATAGCTGCGCTTGTAGATCTCAAAAACATCTTTCAGGCTAACATAGTCTTTCTTATCATCAGACCGCTGGAATTCAGAATCAAACCACGAGGTAAACGGATCCGATTCAGTCCGATAACGAGTAGAAACCTCTTTTACAGAATCAGGAACCTCTACTGGGTGCTCTTCATGCTTCAGCGAATCATCAATTTTCACTTCTAGGCCCGCAATTTGATCTTTCAGCTGATATATCTGCTTTTCGTAGCTCTTGTTAAGTTCTGAGATTTTTGAAATAAATACCTCAGTTTGCTTCTCATGATGCCTCTGATTGAGGTAATTACTAAACTGTTGCTGCAAGAAACTGATTCGACTCAATACTAGTTTCAAACCATCATCATTCAATAGTTTAACATCGACATTTTCTACAGGAACATGGGGTTCATCTTCTTGGATAGTCAGTTGTTGTCTTCGGTTTCTGTACAACATCTTTTGTTATCGTAAAACCAAAATATCTATATTAATGTAAAAAAATACATTACAGCATTATTATAATTCAATGTTCTTGTTATAGTGTGTTTTCTGCACAACCTTGATGTAAGTATTTGCATCTTGACTATACAGCTTTTTGTATTTTAAGAATCCAGTAAAACACATAAACTTATCTTCATCTTCATGAGTACCATATGGACTTGTGATGACTATATACGATTTGCCATTAAAATAACATTCAGTATGATCAATATAATTCCAATAAACACCATTTTTTAATTCAAAGATACTTGCACTTAGCTTCTTTGGTAAAAATTGCTTCTGAATGCCAAATTCCTCAACAAATTCATTCCTATTGTTAATGATTTCTTCGTCACACTTGCCATCGAATCTTCCCCAGTAGACATTAGCATAGATTCTAGGATACTTAGTTAATTCACAATACTTCATGATTACCATATATACTAGATGTAACATTTCTCTAAATGAACACAGTCTTAAAAAAAATAATTATGCAACTTTCAACCATTGTAACTTAATCATAGTCTACTACCTCTCCTGTGAGACGATCTACACTTAAACTTCTTCCGTAGATAATCAAGCATAGGTAGTTGGTGCCTTGAGTGCAATTGTTAACACCGCTGATTAAAACAGACTGTGGTACTTCAGGGTTGGTTACTCGCGAACAATCAGCAAGTAGAACACGTTGTACATTTGACCATTTAGTGAAATCTACTAAACCATTCGAAATTTCATGCGAGAGATTACCATTGATCGCAGCAATCTTACTGAATTCATCAAAGAAGCTTTCATAATCGTAATCAATAGTCTTGTTGAAGATGTTTTCATTACCAATTTGAATCTGGAAGTTACGAACACTGGCACCAGGCTGGCATGTCCAAGGGGCAGAATCGAACGGCGAAGCGAACTGTTGAGTTAAGTTAGCACTAGCATTACTGAAATGGCCGCTGCTCGTCTCAGCAAAAGGAATGAGAGCAACGTATTTAATGTTCTTGAGGGATGCCGAGAGCTGGAACGAAAATGCTACGTTCTGCTGCGTCGTGCTTACACCAACACCAGCTTTTTGAGTAAAGTACTGAGCATAGCAGTCAAGGTAGTTAACTTTCTTAATTGGTTTTTGAACAATCTGCGAAGGATTCGCAATGTCATAGAAAGGAATATAGAGACGACTTGTTGTGAACGGGAAGATCTGACCAGATGTTGATAGAGTAGTTAGAGAGTTCTGTAAAGGTCCAAAAGCAACACGAAGCGAGCCTGAAGTAGCATTAGGAACACCATTCATTGGGTTGCCAGCAGCTGCAGAAGCAATCATAACAGGAACCGTAGTACCAGATGTTAAAGTTGTGCTTGCGAGCGACATAGCATTCGAGGCACCAGTGGTAACATCAACGTAACCTTGGTTAACACGAAGTTTAATTTTGATCTGCGGATTGGCAATTAGATCTAATTCTTTGAAAATTGGATGTAAATCAATGAGACGGATGTTAAGCATATGATACCATGTACCAGCAATACCACCAGCAGCAGCAGCTGAAGCAGTGTTCACGAAGCCACCCTTAGCATTCTGTTGGACCATAGAGAGAAGACCCCCAGATCGAGTTGTCATCCATCCATAAGGATTCGTGGCAGTTAAAGTAGTACCATCAGTGCTTGTAGCAACTTGGTCAGGATTGTTGTATAAACGACTAATGAAACCGATATTGAATG
This sequence comes from Pythium myriotylum, assembly GCA_023091665.1. Lineage (NCBI taxonomy): Eukaryota > Oomycota > Peronosporomycetes > Pythiales > Pythiaceae > Pythium > Pythium myriotylum. The sequence continues at coordinate 536,009 of JALJCQ010000004.1, forward strand.
GAGGTGAGGTACCAGTAGATTCAGGAACAAGGCCAGTAGCAACTGTAGACGCGACATTGGTCGTGTTGTTTAGATAACCATCACCCCAAGCTGTAGCAGCAGCATTGCCACCAGATTGAGCAAATAGTACTGAAGTAGAGTCATCTACAGCTAAAAACGAATCAGCGCCACGCTTGAGAACATCGGTAGAGCTCCATTCCGTCATCGCACGAAGATTGTTCCAGTAGAGCTTGTAGTCATTATCAGTAATGATCGACTTACCATTAAGTTCTACCGAGAGCGAGTCAATAACATTCCAGACGCCACACTTGAGACCAACTGCATATTTAGGGACTACAGCACCAAGAGCAGACTCTCCTGTGTTCTTCATGGTTACAACATATGGAAGAGTAATATAAGCATCACGAAGACTACCAAAGCCGGTAGAGCCATTTAATTGACTCGTAGCATCAATAGTAATAACACCCGACTGGTATGAGCCATTAGAGTTATCAACACAGTGAATAACACGCTTATCCTTGGAGATCGAGACTACAGGATCAGGAGATACACTGCAGTCGTGGAGGAACTGATCGGCTAGTTGAGTTGAATCTGTCATTGTTTATTCTGTTTCAAATTAATTTGAAACTACTGTTATATATCTTTTGTTTTATATTTTCTTTATTCTTAAAAATATAAAACGACTAACGAACGTAGTATATATACTACGTTGAAGATATCATGTTGGAAAATAAATTAATTAAACCGATCACTACTGACACAGATCTAGTAGAGTTAGCACGTTTGCTTAATGTTCACCTGAATGGTATAATAGATATTAGAGATGCCAACAATCTACCGCATGAAGGATCTTATATTGTCCTTCTCCGAAAAGATGATAGCACTGGCCATTGGGTTGCCATTTACAATGATGAGTATTTTGATAGTATGGGCTGCCCACCTCCCCCAAAGCTAAATTTACATAAGTATAACAAGTTACAATATCAAGGAAGCCGAAATGATTACTGTGGCATCTATTGTCTTCTTTGGCTCTACTCAAAACAAAAAAAAGAACCTGATGTACTAAAGGGTTTTATAGATCTAGATACAGATATTTCATACTTATAGACGCACAAAGCATTTATTGGTTACCAAAGAAACTCTCGAGCTAACTGGCCTGCAATTCCAGTATCTTTGGCATGTCGTTTCCAGTAGCTCTCTCTGCGTTTTCGATCATAATGGTTTAAGTGTTTCCATAGCTGTAAAGGTGTTTTATCTTCATATTGTTCAAACTTGCTGTCTCCAAAATTTACGATTTTAGTGGCTCCTGTGGAAGGGATCGATACCCGTGCAGCATATTTTATCCTTTTTGAGTAGGTGGGAGTATTTCTAACAACCTGAATGATACCATTTGTATATTAGTATGATTATTGTTTCATAAGCTATAGATTATATTTAACTTTATTGATTGTATCTTCCAGTATAGCTACTTTATTGGTTAGCATATCAATATTACTCAAAGCCGTCTTTAAGCTTGAATGAAGAAGAGCGATGATTTGACTTCTTGATAGTGTATAAGTCTTACCAGCCTCACTGACAAAACCATCTTCATCAACGTATTCTTGAGCATCAGAATCTACTTCAACCATGATTAACTCGCCAAAATTATTTTTAATCAAGTCTTGAGCAATATACCCAAACTGTCTTCCATTTGGGTCTGACTTATAATAGAACTTCTTTGGATTGATAGTTCTAACGAATCTGTCAGCATATTGATCATCAAGTAATTCAATATGTTCTTTTTTTCTAAAATCACTGATAACATCTATTTCACTATTAACAAGAATACGTCCAGATGTTCTGATTGAAATTAATGAAGGCGTGCCCGTCGTTGAACCATTGGAAAGTCCAGGTCCTAAATAATAGTAATAGTTATATGAAGCATCCCCTGCTCCAGATCTGTTGACATGTAATGGATAGAGAGGAGATTCAGTGTTGATGCCTATATAACCGCCGGCGCTGATAGTCATACGAGGCGAATCATCAGTCTTGAACGTTAAAAATGAAGTAGTTGAACATCCAACATAATACCCATTTCCGAATGATCCATTGTTCATGTAGATATCAAAGTTAGCAATCTTAGCACTATCTAATACTCTAAAACATAATGGAGTATCTGAATTTACGTACATTTGAGCTGGCGCCGATGAAGAATTAACGCCTAATCTACCAGCCGAAGTTAGATTCATTCGATAACCACCATTTCCGTACCAGTACATTCCATTAGGAACAGTATGGGCACTATTACCAGCGCCATAGTTCCAATTAACTACATTTCCTCCAAAAGTTATGGGTATTAGATGATGTAGAAGTATTTAAATTTTGTAGATATAATACATCCCCCGATCCGTTTAGGTATATTCCATTATAGGTTGATGTTCCATTTAATCTAAATTGAAACGTTGATTGTGGTGCTGTTGTGTTTAGCATCATCCGCCCATCGCTTAGTATAAGTAGATTGCTGCCTGATGTGAAACTATTAGTTACATTACTGTTAGAAACAAGATTTAAAGCCCCTAAATTACTGTAGAATTGTGTTCCTCCAGAACCTCCCCATGCTTGAGCGCCCAGTAAATATCCATTGAACCAACCAGTTTGATAATTAGTTGAGAAGCCTTGAAGCTTATCATTAGCTCTTATAACTTCATAATAACCACTGTTAGCCGTTCCGATTACTCCTGTTTGGTCGTATCCTGCATATAGTTGTAACATTGGCGATATACGTTGAGTAGTTTACTGTTTGGTTGCAATAGTTAAACCGGCATCGTCGGAATCTCTAAAAACACATACTATTTCTTTAAAGGAAGTTCCTCCATAAAATCTTAAAGAATTTGAAGTTGTATTTCCCAGACCCATTAATCCAACTCCTGAAGAGCTCAGAGTCATCGCTTTAGATGCAGCAAATGTGCCAAGGCTGAGAGATGTCAATGTTGAAACATCTGTGCTAACCCCATTCAGCTTATAACTACCGAAATCACATGCTGTTCCACTAACTAGCGAGGTAGCATTGATCATAGATCCTGACACTAAACCAAGTCCGGTTATATCTTTTAAAGAGCTGAGAACAACCGCTTGAGATGCTACAGCGTTGCCTTCTGTGATATTGATATAGTAGTTCTGGTTGAAAGTATTTCCGTTAAACTTAAGAGCGGGAATGTTTAAACCTACGCCAGCCATATCCATTGTCAACCCATATATATTAGTGACAGATCTATTAGAATCTAAAACTAATGCTTTAGATCCAAGTGCAGTTCCGGCAGTTACTCCAGAGATATAGTTTAAGTTTACAAGTGATCCAGATTGGTATATGTTACCAGTAATGTAGAAATCAGATGCATAATTGATTCTATACTTTCTGTTATATCGTTGATCTGCAGTATTAAGCGTAAGAGTAGTATAAGCATCTATCCAATCGTCTCTATTGTAGAGGGATGGAAAATACGTAGGTGGCAACATAATTTGTTAAACAGATAAGTATATATTTTATAATATATATTCGTACAGTTAATATAAAAATGAGCTTAATACCAGATTTTGGTGGTCAACTTCCAAAAGAATTCAAAGGTAAAACGTATAAAGATATTGAGAATTTAGATATAAAGAGCTTATTTCGCATGGTGGTTTTGGGACCAAGCTACAGTGGTAAAAATAATCTTTGCTTCTTCATATTAAAAAATAGCCCGCATGTATTTAGCCATCTCCACTGCATTGTTCGAAATAAACACCAAGAGTTATATAACTACTTAGAAGAGAAATTAGAGGGATTTGTAACATTCTACGATGCAGAAAACATTCCAGCAGTGGATTCTATCAAGAAGAACAAAGATGATACTTTAGAGTTAGTCATCATTGATGATTTTAGTAATGATGACAAGTTACAAAAAAACGTTTTCTCGCATTATTTCACTCGTGGTAGACACTTCAAATTGAGTACCATATTCCTGAGCCATTCGTGGTTTCGCGGGACCAATAAGATGATCCGTTTGAACTCAGAATATGTGGCAATTCTCAAGGCCAATTCAAAAAAAGATCTGTCTATGATTCTCAAGGATTTCCAGGCATCACAGAAGATAATTTTTATAAAGCTTATTGTCAGGCGACTAAAAACAAAGGACAGATACTATTCGTCGACAGCGTGAAACAACAGATTAGATATAATTTTGATAAAGTCATAGATCCAAATGAATTATAATGATTGTGCGTAGTTTTGATGCTTTTTTTGATTTGTTGGATCTATAACAAATTGATGTGATCCATGTGCTTTTTGGTTAATAGATGCCGTTTCTTATTTGCCATTTGTAGCTTGCTCCCACACTCACAAGTGAACATTTCTACTTTTTTAGTTTTTCCCTCCAATTCAGCGATTTTAGTATCCACTTCATCTAGAGACATAGCTGTGATTTCCGCATCAATAGCTTTCACTCGAGCAACTTCAGCTGGATCGGCTTCTGATTCCAACTTAGCAAGTCTGGCATTGATATCAGCGTTTGCAGCTTTATATTCGGCTTCAACTCGAGCTAATTCATCTTGTAGGTTACCTTCAATCTTGGATAACTCTACTTTGAGATTATCGAAAATAATATCAACTGCGGACATCTTAAATTACAAACTGTGGATGGTATATTATAGTAATCTTTTCTTAAGATGAACGCTAAATTAAATATTTATTACGTAATAGATATATAACATTACTAATATACATCTACGATGAGTACATCCACGATCGTATTCAATCGAAATTCTATTGTAAGTAACGGTTGTAACAATCAGCTGCGATTTAACTTTAGTGGCAATGCAGTAAACTTTAAAAACCAAGAGATTTGTATTAGTAATATTCAAATCTACAACAGTAACTTCAACATTAATGGAACAGTTTACTCGAACAACACATTTAGTATTCAAGTGCCAACAGCCGCAACATATCAAACTATTCAATTCAGCCTTCCAAATGGGTATTATGAGTACACTGATATCAACAACTACATAACTCAACAGCTAATCTTAGCTGGAGCCTATTTGATTGATTCTTCTGGAAACAACATTACATATATCAAAGTATCAGCCAATGCCACTTATTACTCATGTCAGATCGATCTTTTAGCTACTCCAACTAGTTTACCAACTGGCTACACGCGTCCTACAATTGGATTATATAGCTCCGGAGGAACTGGTCTACCTACAGCCACGAATACTCCTAAGATTGTGTTATCTGGAAACTTTTGTAATGTCGTAGGGTTTAGTCCAGGAACATACCCAAGCACTACTCAGACTACTAATCAATCATTTCTATCTACAATAGCCCCACAAATTAGCCCTGATAGTTCATATCTAGTCCGATGCTCATTGGTGAACAATAAAGCTATGCAACCACCGGATATCCTTACGTCGTTTAGCTCTCAGGGGACGAGAGTTGGTCAACTAATTAGTATTAGCTACCCAGAGTATGCCTGGATCAGCGTAGCCAATGGATGTTACAACAACATAACTTTAACTATTGTGGACCAGGACTTTAATTATGTTCGTTTTGAAGACACATCGATGTTGATTACACTCTTAATTCGCGACAAGAAACAATAAATAATATTCTATATTTTGTTTGGACTCCATAATATAGATTGCTAAGTTTCTTTTTTCAAAAGAAACGCAAGCATGTTTCCTAACTTCAAAAGTTTGCGTGATAAAAGAAATAAACTGCATATACTACAGCAACAGATTGAGAGAGAGCAAGAGCTTGAACGTATCAAAAATGAGGCATACGCACTGACAGATTGGACTAGTGATCAAGCTAAAATGATGGCTGTAAGCCAAATTCCTTCTACTGCCACTGCATCCACTCAGACCAATACTAATACTATGTCAGGATCGACGCAGACTGATAATAATACCAGTTCGGGATCTACACAAACAAATGATTCTATGGCGTATACAAATGCTGGAGCGCAAACAAATGACTCGATGTCACAAGCAAATGTTACAACGCAAACAAGTACATCTGCACTTGTGAGCACGGCAGCTCAAACGGATGAATCTGGTGATGTTAAACAACCCATTGTTGAGCCTCGAATAAAGGTTGAACCTGGCATTCATGATGAACAAGCAGCTGCTAAAGATGAAATTGAGTACATATATGGGAAGCTGCCGCAGTTGACTGGTAAAAAGATTAGTCCTCTCAAATCAAATGGTATGCCTGACAAAGATACATTTATTGGAGCGGAAGGAAAGATTTACAATAGACGAACCGGAAAACCCTCTCGAAAAGCAGATTTTTCATTTGATTTCTCTCAAACATTGAGTTATCTAAAGAATCTGCAAGATCAACTAGATATTAAAGATGAACCTATGTTAGAAGAGCCAAATAGCGATGCCTCCACAAATGTTACTGATGGATCAATAGAAGCGGAAGCAAAAGATCTTCTTAAGCAGATTCTACAAACAAATGATTTATCCAGATTCAAAGTTGTTCCAATTGGGAAACTCAAACATCCAAAAACAAATGAATTCTGGGAATATCCTAACTATCATGTCGATAAAGATCTCAACATAGTGGCTGATTCATTTGGAAGTAAGAATTACAACTCCATAACGTCCAAGATTAGTTGGGCGCATACATTATCACATTTTGTTAGTGTGCTGAAGAAAAACAACGTAAGCTTCAAACAATATAATTTGTTTACTGGAGTTAAGAACAAATGGGATAGCCCTCTTGCTTTGAACGATTTATCAGTATCACTGAACAATGCAAACAACAAAGCATCTCAACATAATAACGCTACATACTTGAAAGATAGAGTTATCCAGTTATACAATGACAATGATTGGCTTGTAGACTACAATTTACATCCTGTAGCTTTACCAAGAGGAGATTCGAAAGCTTTCCGAGAAGCAGGTTATATTCTTGGAGAATACGCAAAGATCTACAGAGTTGACAAAAATGGTAACATTAAAGATATATCTGAAAAATCTTCAAATACATTAGATAAAAAGGTAGATTGGGCTGCTACGTACGATATGATAATGAAAGACTGTTACAGCGATATGTTTGGTAAGAACCAGATGTATGAACCAGAAACATCAATGATTGCTAACAGACTTAATTACATTAATCTAAGTGGTACCCGTCTCCGAATCCGAGGAAGAAGATCTATGTTAAACAATGAGAGATATAAACTATCTGGGGAGCTTCTATTAGGAAATAAAAACTCAAAGATACGCAAAGAACTAGAGTTGCTAAATCAATATGAACGGAAATAATATATAATATCTACATCATAATATAGATTCGCCGTAGGATGAAGACAATTCACGTTCGATTTCCAAATCTGGGAGGTAAAAGCTACAATCAAGCAGCTAAGCAGAATGAGCTAAAACTGATTACAAAAGTGAAAAAAATATACAAAAAGAAGAAAAAAAAAGAATATAGTGGCTTTGCTGGCGGACGAGCGCCAGCAGATGGCTTTGCTGCTGATCATCCAGCAGCAAACTTTCAAACTCAAAAAAAGAAAAAAGCCGCTAAAACATTTGTGTTAGAGTAGGCTTGCTCGGACTTATGTCCGGGCAGCTCAGACACGTGTCTGAGCAAAGATATGGAGATTCCACTTGCTGGAGAATATCCGCCAGCAAGATCTAAAGATATGTAACGCTTGGAACACATTCTTCTATATCTATTATCGTATTCTCTGCATCTTCTTGATTCTTATCAGTTTCTACTTTATGTATATGTTTTTTTGATTTCAAATGGTTGTAATATGAATTTTTATAGATCAACGTCCCGCATTCACAATTGATTATCAGCTTACGTTTATTTGTTATCTTTTCTCTGTTCTTCGCATAATACTTTCGTTGGGCTTCCAGATATTTATCCCGATGATCAAGATAATATGTTTTGTTATAAGTCATGTTTACAACAGTTTTATATACTATAGCAAATATATTTTCAAGATGAAAAATTAATTATGTGGATTCAGATGATGTGATTTATTTAATTTTTCTTGAATAGTTTGAATGCTCTAGTATAATAGTATAAAATGAAAGATAACTATGTGCATCTTGCAGTTGGGGAGTTGAGTCCAGCTCAGCAACGAAAGTTCCTCAAAACAGGCAAAATAGCCTTCACAGCGGCTCAGTTGAAGAATGCTAGTCATCATTTAGCTTTACACCCCGCAAACGCAAAATTACTTAAGAAAGCAAAACTATCAGGAAAAGGAGTAAACATAGAGATTACTCCGGGGGAGGTCGCTGCAGGATTGGCTCATCACGCAGGAGGAGGTCTCTCGGGGGGATCGTTGTGGAGCTGGATAAAGGAAAAAGCATGGCCATGGGTTAAACAGAACTGGAATGTTATTAAACCCGTTGTGAGCAAGATTGCAGATGTAGCAGTTCCAGCTGCTGCCACGTTTCTAGGAGCTCCTGAAGCAGGCGTTGCAGCTCGCAGTGGATTAAAGGCCCTTACAGGTGTTGGCGTTCCTAAAAAGGGCTCAGAAGCTATGAAAGCTCGTATGGCTCAACTTCGCAGTTTGCGCAAGAAATCAGCCGGGGGCAGTTTTGTAATGAGTTAGAAGACAAACCTAACTGGGCCCGTCTGGGCCCACATAGGAAGCTATGGATGAACATCCTAACTGGCCACTAAAAGGGCCACATGGTTAGCCTAAGTGGCCCGGGCGGGCCACTTATAGAAAAATTATGGATGAACATTAATTTTTTTGTTATCTTAAACTATAATTGTAGTTATATAATCGGACAAGTTAAAATGTTTGAGTTTATTGACAAAGCTTTTGAGGGTGCTAAGCAAAAACCATTGACTATTAAAAATCGTATCGGATTCCTTAAATCTATCGCTGCTGAAATCACTCCTGCTCCTACAGATCTATCTTTCTTGCGAAAAGAGAAAATTGTATTAGCTCGCGTAAATGATTCTTCTAACATCTTGACTCAGTATAATCGTTTGTGCCATATCGTGAAAGCAATTGAAGTAGCTCCGGGATTAGTGTCTAAGAAGACTATGAATAGATATGTTGCATTACTGAAGAAATTGAAACCCCAAAAGATCGGTATTGAGAACGATAACAGATTAACAGATGAGCAGAAAGCTCGCTACTTAACATTAAGACAAGTATATGTTAAGTTTGAACATGCAATTAAAGAGCTTTTAGATGAATATGGGCTCAAAAGATCGATTACAGAGGATGATATCAATAGACTCAAAGCAGTTACGAATCGAAAGGGCAAGAACTTATTCAATTTTGCAAAAAGATTCCAACAAATAGCTATTATGGCATGTTACACGTATCAACCAGCTATTCGTAACAATTTTGGATTGATGAAAGTAACAAAACAGAAGCAGATCGCGCTTAAAGACAAAGACTTTAACTATTACTATATTGATAACAGAAACAGAAAAGCAAAGATCATAATGAACCAATACAAGAATCAAGCATACTTGGGTCAAGTTACATTAGATGTAGATGAAAAATTGAGAATCATCCTCAAGAACTGGTTGTTCCTGCTAGAGAAGATCGTACCCACGTACGAATATCTGTTCTACTACAGCATCTCTTCAGATGGCACAATCAAACATAGCAATAATCAAACTACTATTGGTCGTACTATACCTAGAATTTTTGAAAAGATAACAGGTAAACCACTGAGCATTAATGATATGCGTCATATACACGAAATCGCACTACAGAAGAGTGATCAGTATAAAGAAGCCACAGTTGCAAAGCGTGAAGAAATGCATAAACAGCTTTTACATGGGCATTTGACTGGAATTAAATATAATTTATCATATACAGAAGAAAGTAAAAAGTAAAACTACAAGCATCTTAAGATTATTTCTCTATATAGTATATCAATAAGAATGCAAAACTCAATTGTAGATGATGATTTACCAAAAGGAGATCGCCGAAACTATCGCAAATCATATTATCAACCAAACAAAGAAAAGATACTAGAACAAGGCAGAAACTACAAAAAGAAAGACCCTCAACGATGGAGAGACTATGCTCGGCAGTTCTATGAACAGAAGATGATGTCGCTCCCAATGATCCAGTGCGAATGCTCTCGAATGGTTCGAGAAGACTCAATGAAGCGACATTTATTGAGTAGACTTCATATGCGACTGTTGGAAGAACGGAAAGCAAAAGAAAATAACTAAATAGAAGTAGATCCGCAGCTCAGATTTCTTTTTTTTTGCAACTTGCAAGAAATCCTGCAGGTTTAGATTCTGAGATGGCGGACGCCATCTCAGCCTGCTGCTACTTAAGTCGCAGCAAAGATTTTATGTATTTCTCAAATTTTTCTAGGAAATCTGAATCTAAGATTATGTTCATCTTAAGATAAATTATGTAGATAGTATAATATTTAGATAAAAAAAAGTGACCACCCAGCATATATAACTAGTGCAAACAAAGCTTAAAATGTGTATCGTTGTAAACACCTCAACAAAAAAAGAATGTACGCGTTCGGAAAAGGAGAACTGCAATGGATATTGTTTGTATCATTTCAACAGATTGCAAAATAAGAATGATTATGATTCTACAAATATACCCAGTAGTACAGAAGAAGCTGAAACAGTATTAGTGAAAATGTTATCTGAAAGCGATGAGTATTCTGGATCAGACGTCTCCACAGTGTCACTAGATTGTGATAACGAAGATAAATTTGATCTATTCACACATCTTTTTGATGTAGAGAGTGGTTACGTTAATAGAGATAATTTGCTTTTTCTGAAGAATACTAATTTCAATGAGCTCTTCAACTATAACAAGCTTGCATTCATTTTGAATAACATCAGAGATATCGAAAAGCTATACAGAGATGATGCTAGAAACCAGGTTGCCTTGGACAAGTATTATGCCTTTAGTAGTCTGTTCAACAAGAAATCTAAAATTGGTTTGCTAGAGTGTAAGTATTACCAGAATGATAATGGTTTATTTGGAAGATATCAAGCTAAAGGATGTTTATCTGGACAAGGTATGGTTCGTGAGGTACGTCATACTATCTACGATGAGTACTACGTGGACATTGATATCGATAATGCTCATCCTGTAATCACACAATGGTTGTGTAACAATCTGAAAATCGATTGTACATTATTATCACAGTATATTGGTAATCGCGAAGCAATATTTCGGGATCTAATGGCTTTGAATCCATCAAAGAGCAGAGAGCATTTCAAGAAAGCATTCCTCAAAATGAGTTATGGTTGTGGAGACAAGGCATATGAGGCTTTATTTGATGTCAAAAATGATTTTGTTGTTGGCTTCCGCAAGGAAATCACATCTATTCAACAACAAATTTCTGAAATATTCAAACAGTTCTATAATTTGAACAAAACTCAGAGAAATGCGAGTTACAAGAAGTATAACTACTGTGGATCAACTCTTTCTCATATCTGTCAGTTTGTGGAGAATCAGTTACTGATGATGATTTACAACAAACTTGAATCAAAGATTGGAACTGAAGCTATCAAAACTAGCATTCTCTGTTTTGATGGCATCATGATCGATAAAACCGTCTTTAACCATAGCTACTTAGATCTGCTTGAGCATATGTTCAAGCAATATGGTATAGATATCAAAATGTCAGTTAAGGCGATGAATCCTATTAATCTAGCTGATATGGGGTACAAGGGGAATGTTTCATATAAGCACGATGTTAAATGCAATTATGATGATCATGATTTGTACAAAAAGTATCCCCAGATGTTTAATGTCCTGACTGATGTTTCTGCTGCTGAGATGTTTGTCAATGTATTTGATAATTTCACAATTTTTGATAACAAAGTTTACAAATTCAACGGTGTCTATTGGTGTCAAGTGCTGCAGCAAGAGATAACTAACTCATTCAAGATCATTTGCTCTGATTTTAACAGAAATTTGAATGGAAATGCCGATGACATCCACCCAGAAACAATGAAGATAATTGAAAAGAATTTGATCAAGCTGGGTAATATAACTACACTAACAACTATGTGTAAGGCTATCGCAAATATTATTGAGGTCAAGGAAAGTCCTTTTGATGTAAATCCAAATCTCATTGGATTCAAAAATGGTGTGTATGACTTATTAACTGGTGAGTTCAGAGATGGATGTAAGAGTGATTATGTTACACTTAGTACTGGATACATTTGTACAGACAATGTAGATACAACAGAAATAATGAATTGGCTAGATGTTGTTATGCCAAATGAGGACGAACGAGATTTGTTATTGCATGTATTATCATCTGGGTTGCATGGAAAGTCTACTCCTTATTTTACGATTTTGACCGGTAGTGGTAGAAATGGAAAAGACACCCTAGTTACTTTGTTTCTGAAGAAAGCGCTTGGGGATTACTACTATCGCTCTAACAACAGTGCTATTACAGATGACGTCAAGGGTGATCTGAATGTATCTATTGCTTCTATGCATAAAAAGCGATGTGTAGTCTTTAATGAGCCAAGTAAACTAAAGACAATCAAAACAAGTATGATTAAAGAGTTAACTGGATGTGCTAATGTCAGCTTCCGGATGCCGTACAGTACAAATACTAATATTGATTTGAGTTGTTCAATGCTTATGCTCTGTAATGATAAACCCAAGTTAGATGCTGTGGATGCTGCAATAGCGGCTCGTCTCATTATTATTCCATTTCGAACTTCATTTAGAACAAAAGAGTATGTTGTTGAGAATGGTTTAGAATTTGGTAAAGAGTCGAATAGTTATGAATGTGATCGTAAATATGAGAATGAAGATGTAGTAAATAGCTTCCGTATGCCACTTATGAGTGTGTTATTAAAGTATTTCAAGAAGTACAAAGATGATAATTTTCAAATTAAGCGGGTTCCCGAGTCTGTAAAAGAGCTTTCTGCTCGGTATCTGACTGAATCGGATCCGTTTACCTCGTGGTTCGATTCTGAGTTCCAGCGTTCTGATGACAAGAAAGTTTATGTTAGCCTGAAAGATGTTTTTGAGATATACAAGCGCAGCTATCTTTACGAGAACCTCAGCAAAGCCGACAAGCGTAGTCAAAACTACAGATGGTTCATAAATCTCATTTGCAGTCATCACACTCTGAAATTGTTTTATAAGGAAGTTCTAAAGCTCTCGCAAACCTCCAAGGCTCGTAATGTCCTCATTGGATACAAATTCAAAGAAGAAGAACAGGATGAAGCCTTGAACATTTGAATAGACTACAAATATGTTTTTTTGTAGATAATGTATGTTATAATACTTAGTAGTTCAGATTGAGATAGGTCCAAAAGGACCACATTTTGCCCGGTTTTTAGATGGTTTCCAGAGAAATATCAACATAGTTCTAAATCACCAGTTTTCACGACTTTTTACGAGATCTACGGTGTTTACGCGGTGTGTATGTTGCTGTGGTTAGATAAAAGTCGTGTTAAACTGGACAATATGGGTGTTCATCTTCTGTCCTTAGAAGTATGTTGATATTTTTTCAAATCCTATTTATTTTTGGGCCATATGTGGGCCTTTTGGGCCTACTCTCTTTCCTCTTCTGGGGCTCTTTAGACTCTATATATTAATTCTTTTTTTTACGTAAAAAAAGATATATTGGATAGATAGAAACCAGAAAAACACAAATTAGAACAAGATTTGACATCAACGCGCTCCAGCCCGCCCGGAGATATGTCCGAGCCGGTGACCCCACTGAACTATCCTAAAATTGCAGAATTAGAGTAAAATTTGAGATTAAGCTGCTGCAGGATATCCTGCAGCCCGCCGCTGGACGTCCAGCAGCCGGTGACCCCACTGAACTATCCTAAAACTGCAGAAATAGATTAAAATTTGAGATTAAGCTGCTGCTGCTCGTCCAGCAGCAGGTAAGGCAGTACCCTTACTCTGTGAGTATAGATGCAAAGATCTTTGCTGCAGGACGTCCTGCAGCAGGTCATAGATATCCAGGAGCAAGATTTCCATTCTAGAGATTTGAAATGATTCAAGAAAAGTATTAAAGGAGATTAATGCAATCGATATGCAGTGTCCTGCTGCTGCTCAGCATGTCAGTTCTGATCTAGAACTCATCACCACTGGTGCTGATGCTGTACATCAAGTCGCGTGGCTCGTACTTGATCTCATCCTCACTCGCATCCGGTGTGAACAGCGGGTTCTGCATGGACGAGCGGCTGTTCGTGCGCGACGAACGGCGTGGAGGAGACACCTCCTGCGTGAATGATCGGCGGCGCTCTGGACTCGCCTCGTTGAATGATGAACGACGCTGTGGCGAGCTCTCAGCAAACGATGGGCGACGAACTGACTCGCTCTCTGCATTCGATTGGCGACGCGACGAAGACATAGAGTCCGAGCGCGATGATCGGCGCTTCTCCTTGCCGCTGATGACGGCACGACGCTCCATGTCGGCGATGAGATCACGCTCTTGCAGCTCCTTGAGAGCCTCGTTGGTCCAGCCGCTCTTGCGCAGGATGTTGAGCATCATCTTCTCTTCCCTTGTGATGTACCCCCAGCCGCTCGTGGGGTCGATGTTGTTGCGGTGGTGGTGGCAGTACGCCGGCCCAAAGTCAGCCCTGACGTTGCGGTTGCAGACTTGACACGGCTGAGTCCCCACCTGGTTGATGTTGTGACGAAGCACGAGCTTGGGAAGAGTCTGGTCCATGGTGATCGAATCAACAAATGAGTGATGGAATTCACGTAGTTTTCATGGATCCCCATATGGGTGCAACGAATCCATGGTTTGCTGTGCGTCTCTTCCTATATTAAGCCCATCGGCACTCTAACTCATGAAAGCTTCGAGTTACAGCCATTACAAAACCCCCGATAAGACCACACCGTCCACCCCATAAGGCCACACCAGCACATGATCTCACACCAGCACATGATCGCAGCATCCCACCCCTATTCCAGCGTGATGCAGTTTCTGCCGTGACCATCTTGTCCGATGCTAGAATTGAACCCCATAGACGTTCTGAGTCAACACCATCGCATGTCGAAACTGATCAGCGAAAATAACCGAGAAACCCCACAGGACTCATAATTAGCTATAAAATTCCCGTCATTTTTACTTCGCGATTCGTTACATCCCATACATCTACAGAGCTTTTAATCGCCGAATCTTTCAAGATGTCGTCTCAATTCATCTGCATTCAGTCAGTTCAGAGCGGTTAGGATTCACTCCCACCTTATTGTCGCAGACCGAAATAAGGTTCAAACAAATTGTCTGCGTGCTTGCTTTGACCAAACAGTCGCCTGTTCAATGCCTCCAGATTCCCTGGCCATTCGATACCTGAAAATCAGGCGGGAATTCCTGTGGTAAGACTGAGGTGGTCTTGGCGAGTGGGACAACCGTGTTTGAACTGTACGGTTGTCCGTCACCGTCTGGCGTCGTGACCGCTGCTGCTTCATCGCCGGGACGCTCTGCACAGTGGCAATGCATCGGAGGAAAACTTGCCAAGACCAAACATTGCCCCGTTTCGAGATGCGATGGGTTCACTCTCGCTTGACAGCTGAAACCGTCCCAAAGATCACCATGTGGCACCCGCATCTGATTCGCCGGTCTCACTTGCCGTTTCCTTGCTCACTTTTTTGTTGGCAGAGAATCACAGAGTGGAACACACGGTCTGGGAAAAAGACCTCCCTGAGAATCTCCGACTTGACGCAAAACGAGAAATGGAGGCAGACAAGATCCCGTGAACGGATGAGGAGCAGGCGGGAGCCGGCTGCCACTCTGCTGAGAACATTTCGCGCCAGCCTTGTCATCCTCCGGCAGAGTGGGGCCGGCGGTTCGTTCGTTGGAACGGCCACAAGGGTGGTGCCGCAGAATCCTTGCTAGCCCACTTCGTTTTTATCCGGCTCACCCACAAGCGAATACCGAGGATGTGGACTTGCTCAAAGCCTCTCACCGCGCTGGTCGTGCTCGCGCTCGCGCTGAGCCAGCCCGATGCCGCGTCGGCCTCTCGCTCCCTGCGCGCCATGGCCTCTGACTGCGTCACGCTCACGAGCAGCGCGACGGCCTGGGACGACGTGACCGCATGCACGGACTGGTACTCGGCCTTCACGAACGGTGACGCTCGCATCCTCGAAGACACGACCGCGTCCATCAAGGCTGTGACCACGACCACGACCGTGAGCACGCTCGAAGACTGCGCGACCAAGTGCTTTGCGCAGAAGAAATGCCAGTTCTTCAAGGTGGCCGGCTCCGGCTCGTCCAGAACCTGCTCGCTGTACCAGCACCTGGCCGTTTCGGCGCGGCCGACGGCGCTGTCAGCTAGCACAGCCGTGTACGGCTTCGTGCTCAGTGGCGATCCGGACTTCATCAACCAGAACGTCGATACGTCGGTCGGTAGTGTGACTTCGTTAGGTGGTGTGAGCTTCTACAAGACCACGGATCAGTCCACGAGCAAAACCATTTCGATGTACCTCAAGAGCGCGAGCGACAAGTGTGCGGCCGTACCATTGACGCTGTACCGTGCATTCGCCAACAACTACCAGACGGCGTCTATGCTGAGCAAGGTCGCGAGCGGCGAGATCTTCAACTCGATGGACGCGCAGTTCACCCTGCCCAAGTTCATCTCGGCGCTCAAGTCGGGTCCTCTTACGGAGTTCACTGTGCCCACTGACGCAGTCGATATCGACTCAAAGGGCAACGTCGTTCGAACGGGCTCGCCTGGCTCGACTTACACGTACAAGTTGGACACGTTTGGCCGCCCTCTCGACATTTCGGCCTCGATGAGCTACACGAACGTGCTCAAGAAAGCCGGTCGCCCGAGCTCCAACTCGGCTGGCGCGACCATCCGCGCACAGTACTGCAACTCGCTTTACCAGTCTCGATTCAACCTGATCCATGATCTGACCGACGCCACAACCAATGGCATCCCGTTCCAGGCAGGCCACATCGTCGGCTGCCAGTTCTCCAACCCGAGTGGCTTCTTCAACTTCGTGCCGCAGTCCGTCAACTCCAACTCAAACAACGGCTGCTGGTACAACTCGGAGCTCGGCACGAGCCGATTGCTCAAGATGGGATGTTCGGGCGACTTCCGTGGCCGCATGACCTACTTCAGCACGCCCGGCGTGATCAGCGAGATCTCGAGCTTCACGGGCCCACTGCTCTCGTCGACCGATGCCTCGGCCTTCTACACCAACACGGGTAACGACAAGACACTCGGTGTGCAGCGTCCGTGCGGCTTCTTCTACCGTCCAGTCAAGATGTCGCACGACTTCACGATCACGGGCGCCACGGCCAACTCGCGCTGCAGCCTCGTGCAAGACGTGCTCAAGGACAACGGTGGCAAGTACTTCACGACGTCCGCGACGACCGGCACCGTGACCATCTCGCGTGCATTTGCGCAGTGGATGTTCGAGACCAGCGCGTTCTACCGCGTGCGTGGCATGGGCGTGGCTGACTACCGCGCCAACCAGTGCTACACGGAGACGGGCAAGCTCGCTCCATCCATGGTCTTCGACAACCAGATCGACCGCACGTTCCTCAAGATCAAGGATATCTTCTCGACACCGACGAATGCTTCGTGTCTTTCGACCACGTCCACGACGAGTGGCTCACTGAAGGTCGGTTCGTGCGATACGAGCGGTTCGCTCTCACGGTGGACGGCGCCGGCCTCAGGGCTTCAGCTCTCCAGCGGCACCAAGCTCTCGTGCCTCGCGCTGCCCTCGGCCACGAGCACGTGTCTGAGCCTCACGTTCCAGTACGTGCAGACTTCTGTGACTTTCAGTGGCTCGACGGCGAATGTTTCGAACGGCGATGCCCTCGTGGATGGCTACGTGGTCGCCGACGGCAAATGCCTTGCTGTGAGCAGCACTAACGCGTTGTCGTTCGTGTCCATGACTTCGACCTCGGCCTGCACGGTCTTCCAGGCCACGTACACGCTGGACACCGGCGCTATTGAGGGCGGTGACGACTAGAGGCAAATAGGAAGAAGCAGTTTTGGTGTAATTGTTGTTAGTTGATGCGAAGGTATTACTGTTAGAAAATCGCGTTTGCATCCTTTCGCTCTCTCGATATAACGTGTCCAGTAACGAATCGAGTTCTAGTATCTCCGACGCATATCGTACTCCATGAAGCTGTAAATGTCTTCGAGATAGATCAAGTAAAGACATCCTTCAATGCGCAACAACCACACTCTAGGACACCACGTGTGCGACTCCCATCAACTAAAAACAGCATCGTACAACCAGCACCAATTCCAGCACCGATTCCGGCGGCGATCTGACCGTGATACTCCTTGAAGATACTTCGAAGCAGGGTGCGGGCTGAGTATGCCGCGTGCTCGCCGGTGTCCTCGAGAGCTGCCATGAGCAGATCTCGCCTTTGCTCGCTGGATAAAGTTTCCGGAGTCTCTTGACCGTGGTCGTTGTCCGCCATGTCTTCTTCGTCGTCGTTCGATCTGTTGCGCGACTCGTCCGCCGCGTTGAGATCTGCTGCAGCCTCAGTTCCTCTCTCCGTTCACTCGTGTTGAGACCTAGGCCGTAGGCGTGCTCACCAAGCTCTGCGACGAGAGCGACTGTGCGAGCTGCACTTGTGTATTCTCCGCGTCCTGTTCATCTTCACTATCCGTACGAGCCTCGTAGTGGCAAGAGCACTCGCAACTGCAGCCGATCGCGCAGTGAAAGATGGGTTGGCAACAGCAGCCGCAGTGGCAGGCGCACTCGCAGGCGTCGCTGTTGACCGGCTCACCAAGTAGGCATGTGCATTGGCTCTACCGACTTACGACCCCGGTCGAGGTCAGAAAGTAAATCGCACTTCAGTGAATTAACAAGGTACTAAGATTCTCGATCATTCCTTCTTGTTCAAATCTCCCGCCCACACGCCAGCTCCCTCCACTTCGTCACTCGGACTCTTTCGAACAACAGCCCCGGAAAATGGACTCCTACGTGCCATCGGGATATGAGTACGACACTGCCGGCAGTGGTAATTTCACGCACCAGATAGTCATGAAAGTGTGTCAGGGTAGCGACGACCTGCGAGTTGTCGAATACGCAATGCTGATCGGCCTCATTCCACCCAAAGCGTTCTGTCGTCCTAAGTGTGCTAACCCAATGAAGTTATGCAGAAGAATGGACAAGGAGATCAACCAGTTCGAGTGGCGCTGTCATAAGCAACGGTGTGACGACACGTTGAGTGTCCTCACTGGCACTGTGTTTGCTGGTGCGAAGATACCTCTCGCGACTCTGATCATGGTGTTGTTTTACTTCGCCAACGAAGAGCCAGCGAAGAAGGTGACAGAGTACCTTAAGATCTCAGAGAAAGCGGTCACCAAATGGTTCGACGTCTGTCGTGAGGACTGTTCGAAAGAAATGCTGCGAATCGACATCAAGGTGTGTGTGCCTGCTTTCTTGTTCGGAAGCTTCCCCATCGTGCATGGCGGGCAGATCCAAGGGAGGCGCCTTGGGATACTGAGAGCACGCAAAGGTATGCCCCGAACGGCCTTGGTAATCTTTTTCAACACTCCTCGTCCTAGATGGCCCATCCGATCATGCCATAACAACAACGCATCCTTGTCGGCACGTGAAGGCACTTCTGCAAGGTAGGTGGCGTTGGGCGAAGACGTGGCTTGAGACACAAAGCCCCATCTCCCCCTTCAGCGACTACGCTAACGAAGCTCTCAACACAGTGCGCTTCGCTTTCACTGTCATCGGAGAAGTCGGACATGAACGAGACTCTCTTGCCGGAGACTGTCTTCTTGCCTTTTGTACTGTCAGTGGACTTTGCTGCTGAGACTGTTGATACAACTTACAGTGGAATGCAGGCGTCTTACACTGGTTGGCCCAGTGTCCGAACAGCCCACACTTGTCGCATGTGTCCTTCTGTGATGTCACCTTGCGTCCATTCCTCGTATGGGGCTTGGCGTTCCGATAGCCACCACGCTTGCCGTGCCGTCCTTTCCACTGCTGCTTGCCTCCGCGCTTTTGCTTCTGCTGGTTCTGTCCACCAGCATCACCATAGTTCACTTCGGGTGTGGAACCAGGTGTTGGAGGCAATCGGCGCTCGTCATGATTGCGTTGGAGCAGCAAGCCGTGCTTCTCGTTGAGTAACAGCTCAGCAACAAGCTTGTCGAAGGTGTCATGGTTCATGCGTCTGTACTGCATCGCCAGGATACGTTCTAACGGGTGGAAAGTCGTCAGAGTCTTCTCGATCTTCTCAGACTCAGTGATCTTGCGATCACACCATGACAGCTCGCTCGTGATGCCATAAAGCTTTGTCGTGTACTCTGTTACCGTCTTGAAGTTGTAGAAAGACAACTTATTCCACTCGTCGTTCAGTAAAGGCAGCATTGCTTGCTTCCGGTCAGTGTCAAACCGAAGCTTCAGGCTCTGCCATATCACTGCAGGGTTCTGCTCTTCCAAGTAGTTAAACTCCAAGTCCTTGTGCAAGTGTCTGAGGATCAGGCACACTGCACGGGCAGCATTCCGACGTCTCTCTTCTGCTAGAGCATTGCTTGTAACAGGTACGACAAGCGCGGGGTCAACCGTTGCCCCAAGACCATCGGCACAGAGGTAGTTGTACGCCTCAAGTGCCCAAACGATGTAGTTCGTTGCAACATCAAGTGCTGGGAACTTGAGTTTTTCCAAGTCAGACATTTGGAAATGAACGAAGTGTCTTTTAGAACAAGTTACAAGCTAGTAGTTGACACAAGCGTAGCAGGAGAAGCAGTTCTTGTCGTGCGCTTCACGCCTCTTCTTCGCAGCTTCGTCGGCGGCTTGCTTGGCAGCGACTTCGTCCGACCGCAAGATTTCGAAGATGGCGGTGTCGACGACTTTGCGCTGGCAGTCCGAATGAAACGGGAGAATGCCGAGAGCCTTGACAATCGCCTTCGTGCGGTTGCAGCCGACGGCGTGCTTCTTGAGCTCCTCGACGAAGCGGTGCTGGAGCCGGACCGTGCGTTCGATGGAGGCTTGGAGGTCGTCACGGAGCTTGTCGAGCGCCTTCAGGTCACCCTCCTTCAGGGAGCGGATGCGCTTGAAGTCGGAGCGCGGGTCGAACGTCTGGACGTGGCGAGAACGGCGGCGGCTCCGGACTTTGACGGTCTTGACGGCTGGTCCAGCGGCGGAGAGGTTGAGCACCTTCTTCGTCTTCGTTGTCTCGGCAGCACTCGTACCCATGCAAGCGGGAATGTGGGCAGGCAACTCGGCTAAAGGCCACGCCACGGATCCACGGCAATGCTTGCGCGGCGGGCAGAGGGACGGCGAGAGGTTCGCGTCAAGCGAGCGGTCCAACAGCCTGCGCAGGTCGGGTCGGCGGGTCGGCGGGTCGGTGAGCGGTCCGGGCTGACGAGTCGGGTGGGCTTGTCAGTGCTGATAACGTGAGACGGGTTGAGTTAGCCTGGACCGAGGGTTGACTTTGGCGAGGCCGAGGTTGACTTAGGAGGGGCGAGTTGACTTGAGCAGTAGATGGTAGAAGACCGAATGAGCTATATTTCCTGGGATGAAAATGGTGGTTGTAGGGAGCTAGCGCTGCAGAGATCTGTGTCCTACATGGCCTGGATTTATTCACCCATCAATCTTGGTGGCAGCCATCATTTGTGGCGGCGTCCATCATTGCCCGGCGCTCACAATCCTTGGTGACGCGCCGACAACTGATTCCCAGGAATCCCCTAGAATAAAGCAGTAAGCATTTTCTTTCACAGGTGTCACACTCCCGTTTGCTCACTTCTCATTGGACCAAAGCTGTTCGATAGGATTCTAACGAGAAATGTTGCACAGTTACAAACTAACCGCCGTCCATTTTATTCATTTTCAGAAGGACAGCTGGCGACACCAGAATGAGACCAAGTTTTGGGAAATTCAGACTCACTACCAACCCACTTTTCTCTGGAACAGCGATCTGTAGCCATCACGTTTCACCAGAACAAGATTCGTGCCGCGGTGGCGTGGGTGGTTGTGTAAGTACAGAGACTGCACGATTACTTCGTCGGCCGTAGATTTTCCACGCGAATTTGGGCCAAAGCGATAGTGGTTCCTGTTTGCCTACTTCACACTTCCGCTTCTACCAGGAGGAATCATCACTGGCATTGGTAGTGCGGCAGCATCGTTACATGCCGTCCATGGTAGTATTGACAGTGCTCTTTATATTCATTTATCGATGAGGCAGCGCCACCGCACAAAATAGTAGAGGGGAAGAACGAGGGCCACGCCAAAGAGCGATTCTCACTGGGCTCCAAACGAGCATAGAATATTCAAAGTGATAGACATTTTTGTTGACGTTGAGTGGATCTGGACATTGATCTCCACGGCAACAAGCAGCGGCAACACCAAGGGCAGTATTCGCGCCCAGAGAAGGTAAGCAGGACGATCAACGAGAAGTTGACTAAGTGACGACATGGTAGAAAAAAAGCTATAGGAGGGCACAAGCCTCGTTGCTGTCGGGTACAATGGCACCGACTTCGCTGTGCTTTTGGATTTTGCTATATACGTGTGTGTCCAGCCACTCTTTACGGGGACCAGGCAGATGAGCGGGTAGGGTCCGAGTTCACACGTAGACCCTCTCTACGCCTATATAAAGATGGCCAACCTCGAGACCTTCGCTGCCGTGGACTCATGGCGTCCCCGATATCCTGTGGAGTTCTGCGCCCAGCCTTATCGACCCACCAACAACAACAGTCAAGCTGTCTACATGAAGCGGACCCTGCGGATCCAGCTGAGATCTAGGTCAGCGCTGCTTCCAAGGATAACGGTTCGATTATAGAAAGAGTACAAATAGCTGCCCAGTTGGCTAGCTGAGCGAGCCTAGTCGGGTCAGACTAGCAAACGCTGGAAAGAACAGGAGGCTGTCTCTTCCTGGACAGTCGTGGGACTGGCAAGAGCGGTCCTCGGATTTGGTCATTCGGGAATCAACTACAGAGAATACAAGTTGGTGACTTGGGAGTTCCACCTCCCACGACGGTGTTTCGGCTTGACACACTACAAAGTATACTTTAGTCGCTAGTGTCAGCGACGCACGAGAACGACAACCAAGGTCAACGGCCACGGAACTATGGCCGACAACGATCAAGGACACATGGGTGTGGCTCTGTTCACGCCCATCGCACCACCTAAGCTCGTCTCCATCTCGCACGCTGATCTCGTAGAGTGGAAGAAGAAGCGCCTGGAGTACGAGGCGCAGGTCGAGGTACGGTGCGCAGGCAACATGGAGAAGATGGCAGATCTTCTCGTCTCGGTGAAGAAGTCTATGGACCGCCGGCTGCTCAAGGCCTGCTGCGAGTACGAGTGGGACGTGGACGAGGAAGATCTGACAGAGGAGCAGCTAAACGAATACCTCGATGCTATCATCAAGAGCATCAAGAATGAGACTCTGCCTGATGTCGACCATATCTTTGGCACTAGTCTGAAGATGGACATGAAGGAGACCGACGTGAAGGCGAGGATCATGAAGTACTTCGCACTGTTTGATCAATTGGTGGCAGAGCATGGTATCGCCAGTCTCTTCGAAGGAGACAAGGGCCTGAAGGAGAAGTGCAAGGTGCTGCGTGAGCATCTACAACCCTCGGGTCTACGTTCGGCGGTGGAGCAGGCACTCCGCTACGGTGATGACAAGGCCAAGAATACGCCAAAGCTTCTCTACAGGCTGGTGAAAGAGAAAGCGCTCGAGCAAGACAAGTTGTACCACTTACATAAGCAGGGTGAGCGCGAGCCTTCGCGTGGTAAGAGAGCTGGTCACCAGCAAGGCAAACATCACCAAGGACGCAGCAAGCAGTGGAAAGTCCCATCAGATGGTAAGCGAAAGTACGAATTCCGCAAAGGGAACGTGGGAAAGGGACAGCAACCACCGGAAAAGCCAGCGACGGAATCAAAGTCCCAAGATGAGTCTGCGACAGGGGTGAGCTGTTTCAAATGTGGTGGACCGCACTACAAAGTCGAACTCACCGAGGCGAAAAGAAGCGCCAACAGAAGAAGAAAGGCAAGCTCAAGAACGTCAAGAGGATGCATTCTGATGATTCAAATGGACCTGTTGCGTGGCTGAACGGGCTGGTCAAGGTGCCCTACTGCGCTCACAGCGGGTCGGATGACAATCTGATTTCTCGGTGGCATGTCGAATTGCTCCAAACGATGGACCAAACAGTTACAGTGGTGAGATTGGAAAGTCCCGTGAAAGGCAAGGCAATCGGAGGACAGATTGTGGGGTCGTCCGAGGTCGTTTATCTCAGGATCACGATGGAGACTGCGGCCGGTCCAGTGAGACTCCAAGAGCGAAAGCGATGCGTCGTCCTCGACCTAGACGAAGGAGAGTTGATCGTAGGCAACAGTCTGCTCAAGGAGCTCGGGATCGATGTGGGCGGGCAGCTCGAGATGCTGGCGACCCAGAACATCGAGGAAAGTGACCCGCTTGGACCAGATGAAGACCTCGATGTCGGAGTAGCGGTTTCAGCGGGTCCAATAGAGCCAGTGTTAGAGGCGATGCTGGTTCGTGCACTCCAGCGTGGATTGCTGCACGTGAGCAAAGAGCGACTGATTTACATGTACGATATATGGCGTTTGGTCCTTGGCGACGACCCGCCGGCTGATGTACCGCCACTGAAGCTGAAGCTGAAGGCCGGCGCGCAGCCGTACAAGTGCCGCGCCAGACGATGCAGCCCAAAGAAATCGGAGTTTCTGGCGAGCTTCAATGCCGAGTTAGTGCGGCTTGGTTGGGTGTACCAGAACAAGGCCAGCCGATGGGCCTGTCCTGCGGTGCCGGTGCGTAAAGCCAAGTCCAATGAATTCCGACAGACCAACGATTATCGACCGGTGAACTCGGTGACAGACGCCATCGTCGGATTGATGTCAAATCTGCATGTGGTGCTTGAACGGTGCAGGGGCAAGAAATACTACGCGGTATTTGACTTTCTGATGGGTTTCTGGCAACTGCCCCTCGACAAGGACAGCCAAGAGATCCTAAGCTACATGACCGACCGAGGGGTGTTCACACCCACGAGAGTACCACAAGGATGTACAGATGCGGCACTACATTTTCAGGCCACGATGGAGCTCGTGTTGGAGGAATTGCTGTACAAGAACGTCATCGTCTGGATTGACGATGCGCTGGTGTTCGCGGACACGGTGGAGGAGCTACTGACTGTGCAGGAGCGACTTTTTGCTCTGCTCAACGCTCGTGGGCTCAAGCTGAGTCCCAAAAAGAGCGAGCCTTTTCTCACCGAGGTTAAATGGTGTGGACGAATCATAAATGAGCATGGCATCCGGCACGATCCTGATCGCATTCAAGCGCTGCGTGACATACCAGAACCGACTACAGCTGGGGAACTCCAGCAGTTTATCTGTGCGAGTAATTGGATGCGTGAGAGTCTGATAGACTACGCGCGAGTCGTTGACCCATTGCAGCAGCTGCTTGACCGCTCGTTGGCCGGTCAGAAGAAGACCAAGCGGACTGCAGCGGGCATCCCGATCACAATATCAGTAGAGGAAGCGAGGAGTTTTGTAGCGGTGAAGGACCTGCTTCAGCAAGCGGCGACGCTGGCCCACCCCGACCCGGAGAAGCAAATGTGCGTCTTGACCGACGCGTCCGACGTCGGGTGGGGTCTAGTCGTCACGCAGGTCGCTGACTGGCGCCCAGATATCCCCGTCAACGACCAACACCAGGAGTTATTACTATATATGGGAGGCACATTCCGTGGTGCGGCTCTGAACTGGAGCGTGATTGAGAAGGAGGCATATCCGATTGCTCATGCCTGTGAGCACCTCGAATACCTCCTTCTCCGATCACAAGGTTTCCATCTCTACTGTGATCATCGAAATATTGTGTATCTATTTGGACCAAGCAAGGAAATGAAGAAGCATGTGGGAGGAAAATTGCTTCGTTGGTCAACGAAATTGCTCGGTTACCGCTATGTACTGGAACACATCGACAGACCGAGCAACGTATGGGCTGATCTGCTCTCTCGTTGGGGAGGGAAGGGAACTGCGGTGACTGCAGTGAAACGATTCCGCCTTACCACCAAGAAGAGATCGAGAGCGAAGACCACGCCAACAGAACCAGCAAAACATCCATGCGACCACGACCACTCGACAATGAGGGCTTCGTATGTCCAACACTGGAGGAGATCAAACGAGCTCAGAACGAGAATCCGGTGCCGCGTGGAGCTCACGCCCGTGATGATGGACTGGTCGCAGTTGACGACCGAGTGTGGATACCAGACAACGAGGACTTACTGCAGAGAATCATGGTGATTGCGCATTGTGGTTCGAATGAACACCGAGGAGTCCACGTCATGGTCAACCATCTAAAGAAAGTGTTCCACATCGAAGGCGTGATGAAGAAGGCGCTGCGTTTCTGCAAGCAGTGTCTGCTATGCCTACATGTCAAAGGTGGAAAGGTGATTCCACGACCGTGGAGTGAGAAGTTCCGATGCGCTGAGCGCAATGAGGCGCTGCACTGGGACTTTATATATATGGGCGAGTCATTCGGAGAGCTCAAGTATCTACTGTTTTTAAAGGACGAGGCTACCCATTTCACTGAGCTCACGGCATGTGATGAGCCGCGAGCGGAAGTGGCCGCAGAAGCGATGCTCGAGTGGCATAGTGTGGTAAAGCGGCCGAGAATTTTAGGGCACTAGACCGAGGTGATAGGCAGAGACTCTGGGTAGTACCGTAGGAGGCTCCAGACTAACCCATACTATTACTATACTCGGTATCAGCCGCCGGTATTACCGGCGGAACCGATACTGAGACGATTGTGCCATCCCATAGCCGATTGGCTAAAATGGGGGTCGATTGCGTAGCCGAAAGCCGCAGTCATCACCTGAATACAAGGGGGATGATCGGCAGGATACTGGCTGAATCGGCAGAAAAAGGGCATGTATTCAGCAGTAGTAATGGGTGTAGAGCCGGTAGCGAACTTAGGGCAGCCGAACTTAGCGTAGGGGTAGTTAGATCAGCTGATGAGACCAAGGTAATAGACTTCCACTTTCACCGCCAAGCCCGCAAGCAAGCCGCGTCGTCTTGGCAAGGAACGTCGCATCAAGGCTCGCCGTCACCAACAGGAGGTGACGTTAAAGAAGACCCCGGTGGAACCTGGCTATTGCTGTCAGGGGAAGCCGACGACTCTCAAGCGGCCGACTTGAAGCGCTGGGGCAAGACCGCCAGCGGCGTCGGCTGCATCAAGGACAAGGACACTCGTGTGCGCCGGTGGGATCGTCCCCCCGCCACGACAAGGCAAGGTTACGGTCTCTAGTGCTGGGCGCTAGCAGATCTTACGCCCCAAGGAAGCCGCAGCCGTCTCATCGGCTGCGCACAAGTACTCCGAGCCCCTGCGTGTTGAGCAGGCGTGTTTCTCGGCCCGGTACGACCCCCGGCCCAACTCTGCGAGACGGTCTCCTCGCGGAGCTCAGCTGGCCGACCCCAGAGGCTTCACGACCCTCTGGCTTCCCCTCCCCCGACTTCGGTGCCAGAGCGCCCACGGTTCACCCCCACAGCGACTTTCGTGGGGTGTAACGTCTGTTGGTAGCTCACTAGCACCAAGAACCCAAGGCCTGTTGGCGAGTGGTCAGCTGTCACAAGCAGTCGCTGTGCAGTGATTTTGCTGACCCACTCTACCACAATAGCCGCTTCGGCTCGCCAGAGGTTTGGATCAGCGATCAAGGATCGCACTTCAAGAACATGGTGTTGGCCGAGCTGAACCGGCGACTGAAGAGCCGGCAAGGGTTCGTGCTAGCGTACTGCCCATGGCAGAACGGCACAGTGGAACGCGTGAACCGAGATATTGTGCAAGTGGCAAAGGCGCTCTTACTTGAATACAAGATCAGTCGCAAGGACTGGGTCTACCTCATTCCAGTGATCCAATCGAGTTTGAATCACTCGCCGGTGCGGTCGTTGGCAAACAAGGCGCCAGAGGAGCTGCTGACTGGGCTAGAGTGCCAGTCGCCATTGAACGCGATACTGGCCCCCGGCAAAAAGGAGAAACTTATCTCTGGTGACCTGGAGAAGAAAGATATCGCCGAGAGCCTGGAACAACTAAGACAAGAACTGCGGGAGATGCACAAAGAGGTCATCGTGGAAAAGGCCAAGCAGACGAAACGGAACAAGGTGGCAAATGAAAATGCAAAACCCGTGAACTTCAGTATGGGTGATTTTGTTCTGCGGTCAAGGGTTGATGAGAACCGCCATCCACCCAAGCTATTGGTGACCTGGATTGGTCCATATCGGGTGGTGAAGGCTGAGGAATACAATTTTGTGCTGCAGCACTTGGTGACGGTGAAGAACAGGAGGTCCACCCGTCGAGCATGAATTTCTATGCTGACAAGTATCTCAATGTGACACAAGAGCTGGTGGAGCATATCGCGGCCCAAGAAGTCCGACTTGCCGTCCGTGCGCTTGTTGGCCACAAGTACAATGAACACAAGAATGTGTATGAGATCAAGGTCAGCTGGAAAGGACTGGAGTCTATAGAGGACTCTTGGGAGGGCATTGCAACTGTCAGCAAGGATGTGCCGAAGATGTTGCGGGAGTACGCAGACGCCTCGGGCGACATAGAGTTGCAAGGAATCCTCCAAGACCTGAACTAGGAAGGCGGCGCTTGGGTAGGCAGTGAAGCGGGCCCTGCGGATCCAGCTGAGATCTAGGTCAGCGCTGCTTCCAAGGATAACGGTTCGATTATAGAAAGAGTACAAATAGCTGCCCAGTTGGCTAGCTGAGCGAGCCTAGTCGGGTCAGACTAGCAAACGCTGGAAAGAACAGGAGGCTGTCTCTTCCTGGACAGTCGTGGGACTGGCAAGAGCGGTCCTCGGATTTGGTCATTCGGGAATCAACTACAGAGAATACAAGTTGGTGACTTGGGAGTTCCACCTCCCACGACGGTATTTCGGCTTGGCACACTACACTACAGAGGCCACCTTGAAGGTCTTCAAGCCGCACATGACAATGACTGGCGTGACCTCACGGTCATTAGCACCAGCGGACGCATTTTCCGACAGCTCCAGAAGTATCAGACTCCACAGAATGAGCGGCTACGGCTGATCTATCGCCGAGGAATACGCCTCACCGACATGGCCACTATCACCACCAAGTGAAGGCGCACAATTTCATGGCCATCGCACGGGCCACCCATACGACGGACACAGCTCTCGCGAGGCTCGCAACCCACCTCACCGGCAGGCCTTCCCGTGCAGGTCTGTTCCAGCTCACCACTTCCGATTTACAGCCCTGGCTGGCCAGCCCGGTTAGCCCACGGTAAGTTCAGGAATTCACTCAGCTGCAGTATCACTGTGCGTATCACTGCAATTGTTGTTGCAAATGAAGTCCGATGGTACGGTACGTCGCCGGGCAAGGTATACTCACCCAACATGAACTCTCTGCGCTGACACGGCAACTGCTATTATTTCTACTGAAGCTGTGTTCGGGTGACGCTTCATTTGCCCCAAGTGAGCATTTTTCATTCCAAGTTTCGACAATCATGTTCCCAAAATGTGATTTCCCGAAAATCGTGTTTGGTTCCATATTGAAGATGTTCGACCAACAAGTTTAGCAGGGTCTGATACAATAACGATGTCCAACACGAATCGTTTGAATCGTCTCGACTTGGCCCGTGTGTTTTAATACACAGGTCTGCTCGTCACGTGTAAATACTGTATAGAGTAAATATTGAGGGACTGTCTCAGTTTCTATATTGAGGAATATATTTGTCGAAAATACAATAATTCCATTGGTGTGATCGGATTGGCTAAAATAACTGGCAGATGTTCTCTCTCGCCAATCGACGAGCCTGTGTTGTATGATAGAAGTTAGCTTTTAGCACAGGTATTTGCCGTGGCGGGAAAAATACCTTGATCTGGAGAAGTTTCTCGAGCGAAAATTCCCAGAGAACTTTCACCGCTCGGCCTGGCGTCATCATGTCCATTTTCATTTATTTTTTTTGTCCAATCAATGATGCTTGGTTGATTTGTGATTGTCCCAGCCAGTTCCAACCGCCGCGTTTCGGCAAATTTGGCCAGAATTGACAATAAACTCTGGGTACGATGGTTCTGTCAAAACGTGCTCCGATACAGAAAGTAGTATAGCGGTATGTGCTGGTTATAGCAGCAGCAGTAGAAGTCGCCGCACCAGCTACGGTAGTTGCGACGATGGCGCTCGATTCCTCGAGAACATCGACTGACGATGATGAGATGAACCCATTCGTCAATGAAGGCTTCACGCACGCCACACTCGAATTCCATCCCCAGTCTCAAGGACGATCGAGTAAAGGACCCCTTCTATGCGCAACAACCACAGCGTAAACCTATCGACACATTCTAGAACACCACGTGTGCGACTTCCATCAACTAAAAACAGCATCGTACAAACAGCACCAATTCCAGCACCGAGTCCACCACCAGCACGAGAGAGCACCAAGTACTAACACAACGAAGCTCGTGCATCATATTTTTTCAGTTAGTATATAGTGGCTACACAACAACCCCTCTACGGAGCGAAGGCCGCGCAGAATGTAGGGAACTCGTCCACGAGCTTCTTGGCGTTGATGCCCTTCTCGTTGTTCGAGAGCGACAGGAAGCAGTCCGCAGGCTCCAGCTTCTGCATGGCCGCCAGCAGGTTCTTGCAGTTCACGCTCTTGCACATCGCGATCTCCTGGGGAATCGTCGGCTCCGCGTTCGGCGGGATGAACGTCCAGCCCGAAGCCGTCTGGCACGAGAGCAGGTCAAGCGCGTTCGTGCCGACCACGCCCGCGAGCTTGTTCAGCTCCGACTGCGGGCAGAACTGCGGGTACGTGGCGTAGCCCGACACGGTGGCGGCGGCGACGGCAGCGAGGACGACAGTGGCCTTGAACATGGTCGTGGTCGTGAGGGTGGAGGTGGTGGTGGTAGTAGGGAGAAGTGGAGCGAGCAGAAGCTGGAGAATCCAAGAATGACCGCTCGGTCTCGCGACCGAAAGGAACCCACGCCGTTCGGTGGGAAAAACCGTCACCACCACCGAGCAAACCAACCGCCGAGCAAACAAACCAGCGACCACATGGCCACACGGGAGAAGGTCCTCGCAGGACCCTCTCTGCTCTGCTGATCTCTTCTCTCCTCTTCTCTTCTCGTCTCCTATCCTCCGTTCCTCCGCTTCTTTGCTCTCTCTCTACGCCATGGAATCTGATGAGGTGCCTCTTCATCTGACAGACCACCCATTGGGACATGTCGACGCCTGTCGAGGATTCCGTGATGGAGGGCGTCATGTCAGCATTGAGGTCGGATCTTCCACGCCTCCGCATGTCTTCTTCGCTGCGTTCCCAGTCATAGGGTATTCGATCGGACTCATGTGGACTCGAAGTCGGATTGGCAAGGGTTGGATCTGGTGCCGCGCAGGGCGTCACACCATCGACTGTCAGTGGCCATTGGATGCCGTGATGTCCGTTTGTCCTTTCCATCCCGTGCAAACTCCCTGGTCAAAGGCACTTGACCAAGTGTGTTGCAGTCTGTAGCGCCAAACGGGCCACGTCATTCGTGATTGTGACTTCGGCATAGGACGGCGGAACAAGGTGAAGTGCGCGAGTTGGTTCAAAGGACGTGATGATGATTATGACGACGATGATGATGATGGTGGTGGTGGTAGTGGTGATGACAATGGTACAAGCGAAGAGGTCTGTAGTGGTTGCGAAGCGAATTCGGATAACCCTACAGCCTTCCGTGGACGTGGTGGAAGCGGGGCAGACATGGCTTCGTTGATGGCGGTGAGATGACTAGAGACGGCTCAGTACGTACAGTACTTTGCAGTAGTCGTAGATTGAACAGTACAGTAGGGGTTGTAAACTCTTGCTGCGGTAGTTCTAGAGATTAGCAGCAGTAGCAGTCACGGCACCAGCTTTGCTTGTTGCCGACGATGGCGCTCGGTTCCTCGAGAACATCGACTGACGATGATGAGATGAACCCATTTCTATGCGCAACGAGCAAACCAAAAACCAACCGGCATACTATAGGACAGCACACATGCGACTAGTATACAGCGCCTTAGCAGCATTTTCCGAAGCCTCTTTTCGTCTCCCCATTCTCACGCCACAAGTCTCTCGTGCGTGGACATTGGATCACACGCCCCATCAACCATGCCACAAGCCAGCACGACACATCCCATGCAGCCACGTGGCATGGAATATCCCAAGCACCACATCGTCCCATTCCTAAGATCGTGACAGAACCTCCCAAGGCGTCCGTCCCAAGTGTGTCTTGCTATTAATTATACCACTAGGTTCACCTTCACCTTCGTAACACTGGGGCTCACGACTACATGCGGCATACTCGATATAGTTTGGCTAAATTGTCAAATACAGAGTGCAATGGTGATGATTCACTTGGTGTTAGCGCTTGCTGTCGATATCTCTGTATCCACAACCTTGTTACTCGGGTACACTTGGAGCACCAATCGGTCTGCTGGCGAGCTCTGCCTCTAGCGGTGGCATAGGTTGTTCCTTCTTGCTGAATCGCTTGATAACAAGCGCTGCGACTGTGAACGCGACCGATACGAATACTTGGGCATTTGCGAATGAGGAGCCGAGCACACCGAGTGGGTCTGGCTTGGTCACAATAGTCGTAGTGCACTGAAGAGGCGGAATTGACTTGAAAGGCTTGCAAAACTCCGGATAACGATCTTTGAACAGATCAAGCACCAGTCGCGGCCATGCCTGTCGGTGAAACAAATCGATGGCACTGTTTGGGATGACGGTACCAATCTTGTTAGTATGGGGCAGCAGGTTTGAGCCGTCCACGAGGCATGAGCTGATCGCTTGGCCGTTGGAGTTGACGAGGTTGAACCAAGGCGTGACGTAGTTGTTCTTGGGGAGTTGGCACGTCCCATTACCAGCGCAGTCTGGTGGCGCATTGAAGAGGAAGTCGTATGCGCTCAATTTCACGTTCGCGGCGCTGTCTCCAAAGTCTTCCTCGCTCGTGTACGGCTCCCACTCTGCACGGACTACGAACCTCTGGTACTCGAACGTCACGCGACTTGCGATCTTCTCTACCATCCCCGGTAGCTTGGCCACGCAGTCATCGAACGTCGCAAAAAAGGCCTTGTTAAACACGACCCCCATCCCCCCAAAGTCAAACAGCGTGTCGTCGGGCAGGCGCAAGTCCTCAGATGTCTTGCAGTTGACGGGCTGCTGGCTCGGCTGCGAGAGAGCCTTCAGCACCGCTTTTGAATCCAGCACGAACCGTGGCGAATTGCCCGTATAAACGCCGAGGTTGGTGCACACCATGTTCTTGTCGTCCAGTGCAGTCGGCAATATCTGCGTGAGCTTGATCTCCTGTCGCGCCTGAAGCCCAGTGACCATTAGAGCGACGAAAACCACCGACGCGGCCACATACACGCCGATTGTCATGCCTGACAACACGCGTTGCGAGCCGGAGATGAGCGGTCGCTCGGCTTCTTCGTAAAACGTCTCGGGAAATGGAATGCGAGACACCAACACTGACACTGGTGCCGCCTGCAAAGCAGCCACGACAGAGCCCTGAGGCTTGTAGAGAGCAGCGACTTTGGCCGTTGGCGCCGCTGGCGTGGCGCTACTTGCCTTCATTCCTCAGTCACGGGACTTGAGTGAAGGAGTGTGAGTCTGATACTGTCGAGTGGCTGCTAAATCAAGAATAGAGCCACTGGCAATGTGCGAACATTGGCGCAGTAGCAGGCAAGGTGCTGCGTTATTCATATCTATGGGACTCTGCATCGATTTGAACAGCCAATCTCTGAGCCGTAGGACTTCCCCCAGGAATGTGTGGACGCTATACTTGTACAATCTGAATACATACCTGCCTTTCGGCAGCTCGCTTTGGCGGAAAACAGATCTATTGCGAAGCTTAACCTAAGGAATGCAACTGAGCGTGAGCACGCTCGCCCTGGAGTGGAGGGTGGGTCGACGCTGCTAGAAGATGAAGATGCTTGGTGGCGCAGGA
Source organism: Pythium myriotylum (assembly GCA_023091665.1). NCBI lineage: Eukaryota > Oomycota > Peronosporomycetes > Pythiales > Pythiaceae > Pythium > Pythium myriotylum. The sequence continues at coordinate 569,856 of JALJCQ010000004.1, forward strand.
GAAACGAAAGTGAGGATGGGATGAGAACCGAGGCATCCCACGCTCGCAGCCGAAAGCTAAATTTCCGCGACCGGAAATAACCAGACCCGCACCGAGTTGCATGAGATTCGTATCCTGTTTCGTGCTTGTAATCCGCTTCATCCACGTTCCTTCGTGTTTCCAAAGATATCGCTTTGAGAAAGCTCCAAAGTATAACCTCGGGAGCGGGCACTCGATCGCCTTAATTCTTCTCCGCAGGCCAGAAGGGACTTCGTCGACGTGTTAGTCCGCGTCGCTATCGGTACACCCGACACCATCATTGGGTGCGCCGCCCCCCGCTGTACCAGCACCTAACCATCTCGGCGCGGCCGACGGCGCTATCAGCTAGCAATGTCTCGAACGGCGACACGCTAGTGGTCGCCGACGGCAAGTGTCTTGCTGTGAGCAGCAGTAACGCGCTGTCGTTCGTGTCCATGACTTCGACCTCGGCCTGCACGGTCTTCCAGGCCACGTACACGCACGACGCCCGCGCTATTGAGGGCGATGACGACTAGAGACAGATAGGAAAAGGTAGTTTTGGAGTTTTAGTGTACTTGTTGTAAGCAGATGCGGAGGCATTACTGTCAGATAATCGCGTTTGCATCCTTTCGCTCTCTCCATGTCACGTGTCCAGTAACAAATCGACTACTATCTCCGTCTGTCCTCCGCATATCGTACGCCATGAAGTTGTCAATGTCTTCGAGAAAGATCGAGTAAAGGGGCGCTTCCATGGGCATCAGGCAAATCAAAAACCAATCCAAACACTCTAACAGCATCCCTGCCACTTCCATCATGAAAAAACACAACAGTAATCGTACCCATCGAGTACCAAGTACTAACACAACAAAGCTCGTGCATCATATTTTTTCAGTTAGTATATAGTGGCTACACAACAACCCCTCTACGGAGCGAAGGCCGCGCAGAACGTAGGGAACTCGTCCACGAGCTTCTTGGCGTTGATGCCCTTCTCGTTGTTCGAGAGCGACAGGAAGCAGTCCGCAGGCTCCAGCTTCTGCATGGCCGCCAGCAGGTTCTTGCAGTTCACGCTCTTGCACATCGCGATCTCCTGGGGAATCGTCGGCTCCGCGTTCGGCGGGATGAACGTCCAGCCCGAAGCCGTCTGGCACGAGAGCAGGTCAAGCGCGTTCGTGCCGACCACGCCCGCGAGCTTGTTCAGCTCCGACTGCGGGCAGAACTGCGGGTACGTGGCGTAGCCCGACACGGTGGCGGCGGCGACGGCAGCGAGGACGACAGTGGCCTTGAACATGGTCGTGGTCGTGAGGGTGGAGGTGGTGGTGGTAGTAGGGAGAAGTGGAGCGAGCAGAAGCTGGAGAATCCAAGAATGACCGCTCGGTCTCGCGACCGAAAGGAACCCACGCCGTTCGGTGGGAAAAACCGTCACCACCACCGAGCAAACCAACCGCCGAGCAAACAAACCAGCGACCACATGGCCACACGGGAGAAGGTCCTCGCAGGACCCTCTCTGCTCTGCTGATCTCTTCTCTCCTCTTCTCTTCTCGTCTCCTATCCTCCGTTCCTCCGCTTCTTTGCTCTCTCTCTACGCCATGGAATCTGATGAGGTGCCTCTTCATCTGACAGACCACCCATTGGGACATGTCGACGCCTGTCGAGGATTCCGTGATGGAGGGCGTCATGTCAGCATTGAGGTCGGATCTTCCACGCCTCCGCATGTCTTCTTCGCTGCGTTCCCAGTCATAGGGTATTCGATCGGACTCATGTGGACTCGAAGTCGGATTGGCAAGGGTTGGATCTGGTGCCGCGCAGGGCGTCACACCATCGACTGTCAGTGGCCACTGGATGCCGTGATGTCCGTTTGTCCTTTCTACCTCGTGCAGCCACTCGAGTCCAACCTGACTCGGGTGACTGTCAATGGAAATGGAACCACGCGGCTGGTGCACTCGTGACTGAGAACGATGTCGTGACGGACCCTTGGGAGCTTCCACGGGCAGTCTCCGTAAAAGCTTTGCCAGCGTCGAGAGCTGACGAGTACTGTTTCGTACAGTACATGAATGGACGGAGCTCCCACTAAGTTCGCATTACCGTTTAAGTTCGGGTGGTTTCAGTGATCAGCACCCAATAACCCACGACCTGTCGCTTCCCTCAAATCCATGGAAAAAAACCTTTTCGAAAAACCCAAAATGGGTTGTGTGACCCACGGGTCACACTGTACCCAGTGGTGAACCCATTTCTGCCCTCGGTTTCCTCGCGTGTTCGGATGGCAGATTCGCCGCCGCGGAGAGGCCTCGAGCGCCGCTTCTCCCGCTGCGTCTGTCGCCGTGAAAGGCCTCTGCGGGCCTCTTTCGCGAGCCCATGTGCCCCCGTGTCGCGTCGAGCTGGGTGGCTCGCCCATCCCATCACATCACGCGTCATTTTGCAGAAATGATGTGGTCCACCTCAATCGTCGTGAAGGGGTGGTGGGAATTAGATATGGTTTTATCATTTCCGCCAATCGCATCGCTTGGTCGCGGTCTACAAATTAGTCTCGCCGAGGAATTAGCGCGCAAAATACCCGGGCCCGTGGCCCGAGAGCGACTCCCCCTTGGTGTTGCGTTGCAAGGGCGAAGGAAGGCGACGGGCGAGCAGGCGAGAGCACGTCGCGCCGCGCCACGAGGCACCATGAGCGCGTCCAAGAGCAAGCAGAAGCAGTTCTGGTCGCCGTCCGAAGTGGCCGAGCTCACGGCGGCCGCGGTCGCGGCGCTGCCGGCGTCCATCTCGGCGTCCATGGGCAAGCCCAAGCCGAGCGCGGCCAACTCGACGACGCTGCGCAAGGAGAACGGCGACATCGTGCACACGCACCAGTCGACCCACCGCGGCAGCAACGCCACGCTCGTGACCTCGACGACCACGACGATCCACCACCACCACCACCTCCATCCGATGATGAAAGGCGCCGCCGGCCCGCTCCCATTGCCGGCCGCGTCCACGACGACCACGACGACCGTGGCCTCCATGGGCCACGCTCACGCGCACCACGGCCATAGCCACGCTCATCTGGCGCCGCCGCTCTCGGCCGCGGCGCTCGCGGCGCCGCTCGACCCGGCGAGTGCGAGTATCGTCGCGAGCGCGAGCTTCCAGGGAGACCTCCAGAAGATCGACCTCGGACTCAACTCGGAGGACGCCGACGTGCAGCTTGAGGCCGCCAAGAAGCTGCGCGTGCTGCTCTCGTCCGAACGCGACCTCCTCATCCGACAGGTGAGCCGCTGTGGGAGCTACCGAGTGGACCAGAACACCAAACTCATGCGTTCGTTTTGCCTAACGCCGCTGTAGATGCTCGAGAAGAACTGGACGCCGAGACTCATCAAGTGGCTGCGTCTGCGCGATCGTCCGACGCTCCAGGTCGAAGCGCTCTGGGCGTTGACCAACATCGCGGCCGGTGCGACCGACAACACGTCCGTGCTGCTGCAGAACGGTGTGATCCCGACGCTCGTGTCGCTGCTCGACTCGTCGAATGAGGAGGTACGAGGAGATACCCTCGTCATCACAGGAATCAGGAGAGCTAGTTAGCTGACAGTTGGTGACAGGTTCTGGAACAAGCTGTGTGGGTGCTCGGCAACCTCGCAGGCGAAGGCTCGGCGACGAGAGATCTCGTGCTCAACGCCGGTGCACTTGTTCCGCTCGTAAACCAGCTCAAGAAGACCTCGTGGGAGCGCCTATCGTTGCTGCGAATCTTGACGTGGACGTTGAGCAACCTGTGCGACGGCCAGCCTCGACCTGTGTTCGACATCTCGATTATTCTTCCGTACCTGGCCAAGGTAGGATGTTGCGGTCTCTCTGCGTTTGGGAAGCCTTGAGTTCTCATTGCGATGGTTCTTCGTGACCACAACACAGATGCTTGAGAGCACTGATACAGAAATTCTGAGCCATGTGTGCTGGGCGTTTTCGCACTTATGCGATGGCCCGAGCTCGCATATTCAGGCAGTCGTGGATTCTGAAGTGTGCTTCCGACTCGTTGAGCTGCTCAGCCACTCATCGTGGCGAGTAACCAAACCTGCACTGCGCGCGATTGGCAACATTGTGTGCGCCGAGGACGACCACGACTACACTCAGCACATTATCGAATGCGGCGCCGTGCCGTCTCTGCGAAGATTGATCGCGCACTCAAACCGCGAGATCCAGAAGGAGGCGTGCTGGACGCTATCGAACATTGCTGCGGGTACAGTGGACCAGATCCAGCATGTACTAGATTCGGGGTGTATTCCGTCGCTTATGGGTCTGGCTTCGAGCGACACAACGGATGCCGAAGTGAAGAGTGAGGCGTGCTGGGTCGTTCTCAATGCGACCTCGTGTGGTTCGGACAGTCAGATCGAGTATTTGGTGAATGAGGGGTGTATCCAGATATTAGGGAACTTGCTAGAAGAAACAAGCATGGTGATGATGGCACTGGAAGGACTCGAGCGGATTCTGCAAGTGGGAGAAATGGAGGCAAAGAGGACAGATTCACCTAATCCATACGCACGGCTCATGGCATCGGCAAACATAGAAACACTCGTATCACACAAATCCGCGACTGTCGCAAAGCGCGCCTCTCGAATTTGGCAGCAGCATTTCGTGACTTGTGCGATCTGTCTCGGCCCGTTCTCAAAGCACTCGAATGACACGTTCTTCTGCGATGAATGCAAGTGCAATGTCTGCAAGAACTGCGATTGCACTGTGTTCCACCTCAAGTACCAGGAGAGCCTTTGGAAAGAGGAGACTGAGAAGGAGACGAACGAAAAGCAAGCAAAGCAGGCTTCCAAACGAAACAAGCGTCAGAAGAAGCGCCAACGCACCAAGGAGCGTAAGGCTGCCCAGAAAGTGCAACCTCAACAAAAGGGAAGCGGCAACAACAACAAAAACGGACGTGACAAGAAGGGCAGCAACACAGGAAACTCATCCTCCTCCTCGGAAGAGGACGATGTCAGCGAGAAAGGCCGCGGCAACCGTCTCACGTCTCGAGACGAAGACAACGAGTCTGTGGTGTCGGAGGAAGAGTTTGTGGAAGGGAGCGTCGAGTCGAACCCGGCCGACCCGGAGCATTTCGGGATGGACGCGCTCGATGAGATGGTGAGCTCGAACGACAAGCTCGTGTCCTACCTTCTCGAGACTGGCTCAATCATGGCCCTGGCTGAGCGTCTGGACCTCGAGGACGACAGCTTGTGGACCGTGGCCGAGAAGGACCGCACGGCGATTCATGCGTAAAGGATAAAGGGAGGGCCGCCACCGATATCGTTTTCTCCAGGATCGAGCGAGACAACCCAGTCGACCACACCTCGAGGACGCGAAAGACCGGCGTGCTGTGGATGTTCGGAGGTCTTTTATTCATATATGACGAAACCGGAACAAAGGGAAACAAGATCGGGAAAAATGAAGAGAGCAGTTGTCGCTGACCGTCCGCACGGAACTTTCGACGAAGCGGTCACGCGGTGAGTGAAGGTTTGAAGCACACATGCGCAACGAAATAAGCAAAACAAGGCTCTACTTCCTCCGTTCTTCTTTCTTTCTCCAATCAAATGCAGCAGTCTTGGTCCGAGGATGGCTCTGCCCAGGCAGTAGATGGTCATGGGGATTGGCAGTCGATCGCGTGAGCAAAAGAGCAGAAGCAGAAACACAGGAGACGCCTGGGTAGATAGATGCCAAACGCGCAAGCGACGCTTGGCGGTGTTCCTGTTCTTCTTCTTCGCTTCGATTAACCGGCCATACTTTCTACTGTCACAGCGCCACCCCCAGAGGGGGGACTCCACTTGGTCAGACCTGACTAGCGAGACGCTTAGTCGGTCTTCTTGCGGTACTGGCAGCCGTCCGTGAGGCGAGCCTTACCACCCGTAGGCTGGCAGAGCATGACCGAGCACGAGCCGCAGAGCACGACCGTCTGCGCGTGGCTGAAGACCGTGGTGCTGTAGATCAAAGAGAGCCGAGTCAGTGAGACTGCACTGACCAACTCGCGGTGTAGGAAAACAAATCACGACGTACATGTTGAAGCAGCCCGGGCACTTCACATCCATGAAGTACGAGTTCGGCGACTGAACCAGGCGCTTGAGCTTGTGCTGCTTGGCTTCCTCGGAGGCAGAAGGGTGGAGAAGGTCACGTGGCTAGGAAGCAGAACACGAGCACGATCAGTCTCTCCGCTCCGGTCTAAACACGAGGTACGCGACGCGAGCACACGCGCAAGTATGGGAGACACGGGGGGAGAGTCCAACACGAAGCGCGCGCGTCGAACCGCCATGTCACCACCGATGCTTATCATCCTGTCGTACTAAATCGCCGCCGACACGCTGAAAGGCCCTCGATATATCAACGAACACGTCACACCGACAGCCTATTCACCCGCTCGATTGCTGCAGCATCGCTCGCGCTCGTCTCTGCCGTTCCGTCGATGGGTTGAGGTTTCCGATCCATAATGTTCCGCTCGCGATATCTCGGGCTCTACTGGTCGGATCGACTCGCGGCCGCCGCCGTTCGAACGCTCGTCGCGCGGGCTTCGCGCCTGTCTCCCTCCTCGTGCGCGCGTCTGCTCGCGTCGGCGTGGGGAACGCGGCGTCACGTACCATGGTTGCAGGTTGGCGATTCCGAGATCCACAGGAAGAAGTCGAGTGGTTTTAGCGCCCAGGCCCAGGAGCTCCCGACAAAGTTCTATTGAATGGTGGAGGAACTCCGAGCGGCCCAGCGCGGGCCGACCCACCCACGGAAACCCGTCCAAATATCGGCCTGTTTCAGTTCAGTGACTACTTAGTGCCTGTTGTGGACCACATGGTATATCAACTAAGTACGCTAGGCGAACTTAACGGGTATTCCCAGCGCGCCGCCGCAACGTGCCCCGAGGGTATATATTGCATGACCACCAGCAGTCAACCATGCGCATCCGTCTCGGGTATGAGGACGACGACGACGAGAGCGAGCCCGTGGGCGTCGTGGAGTGGGCGGCAGACGAGGCGCCCGATGCCTCGGACCATTTTGGCGCGCGGTTCGTGAAGCCGCGGCTGCGCGCGCCGAGCGACGACACGAGCGACTCGAGCGACGTCGGCAGCGACTTTGGCGACGCCGACGCGCGCGACAGCGGCTCGTTCGGCTTTTTGGAGCCGGCCGAAGCCGTGCCGACGCTCTCGGCTGTCTCTCGGCAAGGTGAGCGAGCATTTGGGTTCGTAAAGGGTCGAGGAAGGGGGGTGGCTGAGGGAAAAAGGTGCGAGTAGACTTGCTGCGCCGCGTGGAAAAGTCGTGCGAGAAGCGCGCGCTCGACTCGGTCACGACCTCGATGGCCTACATGTCGCTCTGCAGCACGCTCAAGAGCGCGCGCGCCGACGCCGAGCGGCAGCTAGACGGCCAGCGAGATGATGACTCGCGCCTGTCGTCGGTCTTCCAGAAAGTACGTTGGCGTGGGGGATTTGTTTGGTGTGGGAGTGCCAAGGAATGCCTCGGCTCACGGAATGTATATGTTGGGTTGGTAGCATGCAGAGACGGAGTCGCGCGCCAAGAAGCAGCTTGAACAGGTGAGAAGTGCCTCAGAGAAGGACAGTGGCAAAGGTGTCGGAGCCAACAGGGGTGGTTGCTTTGCCGATAGCTCCATAGTCGCGAGCGCCAAGCTTTCGATGAAGTGCAGAGGGCGCTAGAAAAGTATCAGAAGGAGTTGGAAGAGATCTCTCAGAAGGAGTTGGAAGCTCGCCAGCAGCAGGAGGAGGCACGGCGTCAAGCTGAGGAAGCGCGTCAACGAGCTGCGGTCAGATTGAACTGTGGAGAGGCACCACCGGCTAAACAAGGCCCACTCACGTGATAATTTTGTGGAATAGAAAGAGAAAGAGGCGGCGGCCAAGGCAGCAGAGGCCCAGCGTCGAGAGAAAGAAGCGCAAGAGAAGAAGCAGAAAGAGGATGCCGATCGAGCCGCTGCTGAGCTCGAGCAGAAGGAAAGAGAGGAAGAGGAGAAGAAAAAAAAGCAAGCGGAGGCTCGCACTGCCGCGAAGAAGCTCACGAGTGAGCACGTCGTCGCCGGGCAAGAGCGAGTTGCGCGTCTGGAAGCGATCCAAGCAATCAGTGCTGAGATTCTTGCGAGTATGGATCCCTCCGTCAAGCAGCTTCGAGTCGACATCAAGAAACAGGTATGTGAACAGACCTTCGCGGTGCTGTGTGCCAGTCTCTGATGACCCGTGGCTTCATATGCAGGCTGGTGCTTGTAATCAGATTTCGGCCGCGCCATCATCAATCCGCAACGTCGTCAATAAGATCAAAGCCCTCCTTACGGTACGAGATTTCCATCCACCCGTCTTTCATCAATGTTTCAAGCTTACTAACAGTGTGTTCGCTCAGACGGCCAAGGACTACAATGAAAAGGTCTTCAAGTTTGCTCTTGACCTGGTGGCCGGTAACCTCACCAAACAAGCTCGCGTTATCCTCGACTACAAGTATGGCTGTATGCCTCTTGTGGCTGGTTACAAGATCCATGGCTGACCATGTCTCGTCTGTAGGTCCTGTTATCCGCTCGCCTATGTTATCATGATGTCATGTGTGGGCACCCCTGAGCTTACAGACGTCATCCTTGGTTACTTCAACAAGATGTGTATCTACACAATCCCGCATTTCTTGAGAAAGACCCAGTCGCAGTCCATGAAAGAGTACCAGCAATCCATCGGATTCGAAGTCGCTGTAGGCAAAGAAGGTGCTGCAACGGGTGACGAAGAGCTAGAGCACGTCACCGAGTACACCAAGCGTATGACGATGATCTCAGCCGTGCTCGCTGCAACCATGCAGACGCAACCCTGGGATGGAAGTCCTCAGCCCCCCGGACTAAGCATCGGTGATTGCTGGACTTGGCTTGCGCGCATCTCTAACGACGAGCCCGACCTTCTTACCGGCTCATTACTGCTGACGATCCTTGAAGTCGCTGGCTACGAGCTGCATCGAACGTATAAGAAGCAGTTCCATAAATTGCTGGTTCTCATTGCTCGCCAAGTTGGACCACGTCTCAGCAAAAACGCTCGTACGGGTGCAGCAAATGCTGCTGGCCAGCTGGAAATGTTCATCACGGAGTATGAGCAACGTGGATGTCAAATCATCGAACCAGCTGCTCGCAAGTTGGAAGAATCAAAGATCTCCGAGGCAGACGAAGAGAAAACTGATGGTGACGATCGTGGTGGATATGGCGGCGGCTATGGAGGTGGCTACGGTGGTGGACGTGGTGGTGGCCGTGGAGGAGGTCGTGGTCGTGGCCGCGGTCGCTACTAAAAAGTGACATACTTTTTGTCGAACTAAATTTAATGCTATCAGCAAAGAATGCGAATGCATTTTGATCAGATGAACAGTGTGCGCGACTGAAGTGCATGCGTTATCTCCGTCCATCTGTCCAGGCCACAAACAATTGTCTTAAGATACCTTCAGGTCAAGACACGATAAGCGTTCTGTACTGCTAACGAGTGGGTGGTTTTATCGTCTAACTGGATAACACGCCAAGCGATTCTAGTTCCAGGCGGTATTTCTCCACCTCAGCTGCATAGCGATCGTGGTGACGGACGTATCGAAGGCGGAGTCCAAGATTGAGCCCCCACGCAATTTGTGGATACGGAGCTTCGTCTGGCACGATAAAGTTGTCGTCCATATCCTTGCACGACCCGCCGTGGGTCTCAGCATACGCCTTGAACGACGCCATCAAAACTTCATTCCAGTACTGCTCTTGGTGCGGCTCCAGCGTGACCACTCGTCGATGCGAGCGCCTAGGTGAAGGATCCATGATGATTCCGTCGTCACTCATCTGACGGCGACGACTGTGGGCCTGTAGCCAGCGTCCGAGCTTGAATCCACTTGCCTCTACAGGCCATCGGGTGTCGTTCGCAGGAACGACAAACTCTGGATCAGGCATCGTTTCCTCGCCGTAGATTTCCTTGAAAATGGCAATGCACGGCTGGACCACCTCGCGGTCAACGCCGGTCATAGTGTGCGGCAAGTGCCAAGTGAACCCTAGCGACTTGAGCTCTTCGCGGTGCTCATCCACCTGCTTGCGGTACTGCTTGCGCGCTCGGATGGCGCTTGCAGCCGCACCAAGTTTTGTTCCCCACGACTTGACCGGCCAGGGCTCATCGCTCGGTACGACAAACCCACGCGGCACGTCACAGTGGCCAAACATTTTGGCATATATGTGCAGAGCCGGCAGAATCTTCTCCTTGAAGTCACTGTCGAGGATATTGAACTTGAATCCGAGCGCATGGAGCTCATCGACGGCGTCCACCACGTCAGTCGACGACCGGCCAAGTTTGCGAATAAGCTGGATTTGGCGCCCAAGGTGGTATTTGCGTGACTCTTCTGGCCACGGACTATCACTGGGCACGATAAAAGTCGGTGGTACATCGCAATGACCGTAGAGTTGTTTGTAAGTTCTCATCGCCGGAAGAAGCTGGCGTGCCCAACGACCAAAAAGCACATCCCACCGGTACCCAAGTTCGCGAAGCTCGGCTTTGCTGTTCTGGACTTGCTCCGAGAACATGCCTTCTTTGAGGATACAGCGGACAACATATCCGAGCTCCCAGTCCCATGTTTTCTCCGGCCACGGCGCCTCACTTGGGACAACGAAATCACTTGGGATATCTACATGGCCATGGATCTCCACAAACGTCGTAAGTGCAGGTATCGCAACCGTTCGCCACGCGTGTTCGGCGGTCTCAGCTTCGAACAAACCGAGCGCCTTCAGATCGCTCGCGCAGTCCTCGATGGTCTCTGGATCGAAAGAGCCCCCCTTCAAGGAGTTGTACAGGTACCCGAGCTTGGTGTCACCGATCGAGGCGTCCCACTGAGGAGTGTTTTCCGGGACCACAAACTTGTTTGGCACTTCGGTGTGGCGGAAGATCTCTTTGAACCGCCGCATTGCTGGAAGGAAGAGGATCTTGAGCTTGTAGTGGTTCTCGGTCCAGATAAAGTCGATCTCGTTCAGTCGCTCAAGCTGGCTTGGCGTGAGCGCCTCGCGCTGCTGGCGCAGGAGTGCGACAGCGAAGCCGAGCTTGAAGCCCCACGCGCACTTGGGGAAGCGGTCGTCGTTCTCAGGCACGACGTACGGGAACCGCACGAACGTGTGGCCTTCCATCTCCTTGAAGACCGACAGCGACGGCAGCAGCTGCTCTTCCCAGACGTACGTCTTCCAGTCGTCGTACGGGAAGCCGACGCTCTTGAGCATGGCGCGCTTGTAGTGGTTCGAGATGCCACGCGCAAAGTTGCGCAGACGGAGTCCGAGCGGCACGCCCCAGAGCTCCTCGGGCCACTCGGCCGACGCCGACGGCACGACGAAGTCGGTCGGCACGAAGAAGTGGCCTTCGCGCTCGTAGTGGACGCGCAGCGCCTTGAGAAAAAGCTCGTCCTTTTCGTTCTTGGGCACGACGACTCTAGAACTCGTCGAACACAACCGCGACTTTGGCTGGTTCCAGCGCAGCTCCCCGGCCACGAGCGGAGCCGCCCAGTAGCTCGATCGAACGAGCAGAGAGGTGGCAACTCGTTGGTCATACGTACGGCGCTGGCGGTGCGCGAGCGCCGCCGCAATCGCCTGTCGGCCGCGGCGCATCACTCGGCTCATTGTCCAGGTGCGCTCAACCTTCCATTCACTGGCCCAACAGCGGTCATTGGGCCACTTTACTACCTTCCCCCCCCCCCCCAACGACGGGAGGTACTATTTCCCAAATCCATGTGGACCACATAAATCAACTCGCCTCCCTTTCTCAACGTCATCGCACTTAGTCGGAGATTCCGCATTTAGCACGTTCCTCCTCTGTTTACTGCCTCTTCAACAACGCCCTAGCGTCTTTCTCTATCCAATCTCCCTCTTGATAAGAACATATGTTCGTATCATCCGAGGGAAACGTGGCCCCCAAGCTCACCTTGAACTAGAGCAAAGTGCCGTCATATCCACCTCGCCGTCGCCCTCGACTGCCTCCATTCGTCGGCGCCAGGGCCTCCCCACAACGCGAATCTCCTCGTCCGCCATGCTCTTCCGCCGCGTCTCGTCGTCCGCCTCGTCCTCCTCGCTGCTGGCCTCGCGCCGCGCGTTCTCGGCCGCGTCCGCCGACCGCGTGCCCAACTTTATCGGCGGCGAGTTCGTGCACTCGACGACCGACCGCTGGATCGACGTCAAGAACCCGGCGACGAACGAAGTCGTGGCGCGCGTGCCGCAGTCCACGGACGCCGAGATGCGTCGCGCCACGGCCGTCGCGGCCGAGGCCTACAAGTCGTGGAAGAACGTCGGCGTCCAGCACCGCGTGCGCGTCATGCTCAAGCTCCAGCAGCTCATCCGCGAGCACATGGACGAGCTCGCCGAGTCCATCACGCTCGAGCAGGGCAAGACGCTCGCCGACGCGCGCGGCGACGTCTTCCGCGGCCTCGAAGTCGTCGAGCACTCGTGCTCGGCCGGCACGCTCATGATGGGCGAGACCGTCGAGAACCTCGCGAGCTCGCTCGACACGTACTCGTACAAGCAGCCGCTCGGCGTCTGCGCCGGTATCTGCCCGTTCAACTTCCCGGCGATGATCCCGCTCTGGATGTTCCCCATGGGCATCGTCGCGGGTAACACGTACATCCTCAAGCCGAGCGAGAAGGACCCGGGCGCCGCCATGATCCTCGCGCGCCTCGCCAAGGAGGCCGGCCTGCCCGATGGTGTGCTCAACATCATCCACGGCGCCCACGACGCCGTCAACTTCATCTGCGACGCGCCGGAGATCAAGGCCATCTCGTTCGTCGGCGGCAACCAGGCCGGCGAGTACATCCACGCGCGCGGCTCGGCCAACGGCAAGCGCGTGCAGGCCAACCTCGGCGCCAAGAACCACGCCGTGATCATGCCCGACTGCGACAAGGAGCACGCCGTCAACGCGCTCGCCGGTGCGGCCTTTGGCGCCGCCGGCCAGCGCTGCATGGCGCTCTCGGTCGTCGTCTTCGTGGGCAAGACCAAGGAGTGGGTCCACGACATTGTCGAGAAGGCCAAGCAGTTCAAGGTCAACGGCGGCTTCGAGCCGGGCACCGACGTCGGTCCGCTCATCACGGTCGAGGCCAAGCAGCGCGTTGAGCGCCTCATCCAGCAGGGCGTGGAGCAGGGCGCCGAGCTCCTGCTCGACGGCCGTGGCGTCAAGGTGCCAAAGTACCCGAACGGCAACTTTGTGGGCCCGACTGTGCTCAACAACGTGAACACCGACAACATCGCCTACATTGAGGAGCTCTTCGGCCCCGTGCTCGTGTGCACGTCGGTCGAGACGCTCGATGAGGCCATTGAGCTCATCAACAAGAACCCGTACGGCAACGGCACGTCGATCTTCACGTCCTCGGGCGCCGCTGCGCGCAAGTTCCAGCACGAGATCGACGTGGGCCAGGTCGGCATCAACGTGCCGATCCCGGTGCCGCTCCCGTTCTTCTCGTTCACGGGCTCGCGCGGCTCGATCCGTGGCGACATCAACTTCTACGGCAAGTCGGGCCTCAACTTCTACACGCAGATCAAGACGATCACGGCCCAGTGGGAATACAACGAGAAGACCCAGTACGGCACCGTCATGCCCACGCTCGGCGCCCGCAAGTAGAGGAAGAGTTAAAGAGAGTCAGGTGGCTAATAAACATGCCTTACAGTCCATTCGTCGCGGTACCTCGCAGTGTTCTTGTGTCTATCCGACGAGAAAGATTCCAAGATACCCTCGAATGCATACGTCAACCGGCCTCTTGCTGGCCGTGACCCAGGGCACTTGCAGAATCTTCTCTGGATGAGCAATCCTGGATCTGCCGAGCCGAGAACCCAGGCCAAGATCTTGTCATCTGGTTCCAGGGGGAATTCCCCCTGCAGAAACACGCGTGGCCGTGGCGGCGTGATTCCTCATCGGTTTCGTGCGTTGGATTCACGTGGCAGCGAGTCTTCCACGACGGATCGTCTCCCGTCGAAGTGTCTAGCTGATTTGGGTCCCTGTATTGTGGCAAGACGGTGACTGACGCGTCGGCGTGCTGTCACAGAAAGACTCTTGTCGTGTGAACGGTTTCAGTGCCCGTCACAGCATCTTAAATCATAGAGTCCGCCGTTGCAGACGTGCCGGCTCTAGTTCTAGCGGATGGTGTGATGCACTCCAATCCACGCTTCCATCCATCAACTGCTGCGCTGATGCCGTCGAACCTTGGATCGGTTTCGTGTGCAAGCGGCCAGGGATCCATCGATTTGAGCCCCTAATGAGACACTCTCCTCTCAACATGGAGGCCGCGACTACAAGGCGTCAGACCCGAGCGGCTGCACTTCAAGGAAGAGTCTTCCCAAGGATCTCCTGACAAATCAAGCGAGCGTGGCGTCACGGCATCAAGCTCAAGAATGCCACGTTGAACCTTGTGGGCCAACGCCGAAACAAGTGTCCTGCCAAGGCCTTCGCTGGGGACAAACTCGAGGCCAAGACCTTGAACCGTGAGTGCCAGGATGGTCGCTTCGGGACTGTTCAGTCATAGAGCAGGACAAGACTATTCCTACTAAGCGTTTCGTCTTCCCACGAGAGGGGATTCCCCTTCTAGCTAGAGTGCTCGTTTGGGCGCGTTCGGGCTCAGCCCCGAGTGCTCATTCTTGGTTTTTCCAGCTTCTCCACACTTCTCCCCCCCCTCCTCACCACCACCACCATGTTCAAGACCACCGTCGTCCTCGCCGCCGTCGCCGCTGCCACCGTCTCCGGCTACGCCACTTACCCGAACTTCTGCCCTCAGTCGGAGCTCACCAAGCTCGCTGCTGTTGTGACGACGAACGGCAACGATCTCCTTGCGTGCCAGACTGCTTCGGGCTGGACCTTCATCCCGCCAACGGCTGAGCCAACTGTGGCCCAGGAGAAGATTATGTGCAAGAACGATAACTGCAAGAAGCTCCTCACCGCTGTCCAGGCCCTTAAGCCGGCGGACTGCTTCCTCTCGCTCTCGAACAACGAGAAGGGCATCAACGCCAAGAAGCTCGTGGACGAGTTCCCGGCCTTCTGCGCGGCTTTTGCCCCATAAGCGTTTGTCACCACGCTGCTTTTCGCAGAAGGGTCCTCGTCTCGACAGGGTTTCTCGATTCTTCGACGGTTCACTCCCTGCACGTACCCATTTCTGTGTAGGACGCCTCTGCAGTCACCACTATCTTTGATGAGTACACGTTGATTCTAATTACGATGCAGTGTGGGTGTTGTGCTTGCCGGCAGGGTTAGCATCCGGTATTCGTCGACTACGTACTAGTATCACCTGACCTGGTTTCATTAGTGTGTAGTACGTACACAAAAAGGAGGATCACAGTCAACTGCGACTACACCATTTCCAAACCAAATTGGACGAAACACTCGATCGAATTGGACGGAACAAAATTCAATTTGGCACTACCCGTGATCGCTTATATCCCTATGTCCGACAGGCCTTTGAAAACACATATGTACCGACATAGGTTCACGCGCCAACTTGAACGTCTTCCATGTTGAGCGCTGGGTAATGGAAAACGCGTGTACTAGGACGTGTACTGGGACGAGTATGGCGCACCCAGTTCTTGCAGAACTCAGGCGTAACCTTCGCTGGCAAGCTGTACTCAGCAGCGCGCACGAGCCATGACGCTCGGCGAGCAGTCTTGGCGGTTCCTCGGGGAACTGTGAGGATCTCGTCACGGTGCTCGGCGAGAGAAGTCTTCACCGCGGACTTGAACACAGAGAAGGCGTTCCCAATCGGGTTCAGCATGGGCGAGTATGGCGAGAGCAGGATCGCTTGGACGCCAACAAACTCTGCCTCCTTGATCACTTCCTTCATGGAGTTGTGCACAGACGCATTGTCATACACGAGCACGACGACAAAAAGCGACGTGCGTCTCGACTTCGCGAAGGAGCTCACGCACAAAGTCGCCGACATTGTCACTCTTGGGCGATCCGAAACGGTACTTGACATACTCCAAACGGTCTTCGGATATGTCGGCAGTGATGTTGAGGCTCTCAGCCTTGTGCGGCTGCTAAATGTCCGTGTCGAAGGCGCGCCGAACCCATTTGCGTGCGGTGCTCGCGGAAACACCGTTCATGGCGGCGATTCGGAGCCAATCCTTGTTGTCGCGGGCGGCGTTGGGGATGCGCTGGCGCGTCTCTTTCATGTGGCGCTAGTGTCCCATCTTGCACAGTGAAAAGCACAAGCGAAAGTGAGCTGCTACTTCACAGCTCTGTCGACAAGATTTGTGCCGTACCTGGGACGACAGCGGTGCTCCAGACGCGACGGCATCGTTCTCCTCTGTTGTGCGATGCGTGATTCCGAAGCCGCGGATTCATTCTAGAAGCAGGGAAAGAAGCAAACGCACCGCAGTCGAGAGCGTCCAAGGCATCTTCCCGCCTTTTCACGCGTGTTTGACCCGCCAACATACCCTTTCGAATGCGATGGTCACAAAATTATCGATATTCACAGGTGTGCCAATTTGATTTTGGCTTTGTCCAATTCGATCCATCACTTCCGCCAATTTGGTCTGGAAATGGTGTACCACTTCGCCCCTGCCCAGATCATCTGCCACGCGATGTCCCAAGGAGGCTCATCGCTCAGAATGGTGCCCTGTTGAGTTGGTGCAATCATACAACGATGTCCACCAGAGTACAGGTGTTCTTTCATCACTGACGGCGAGTAGTGCGCAGTGTCCACCAAATCTTCGGCCACCCGGTTGTGGACATCCTGAGCAAGCAACGTCAACTTCGCTGACGCCATCGCAACCCACGCAAAATTGGAGCCCTGAAGACTTCAACATCTGCGACACTTGAAGGATTCTTGACACTCCTGCATCCATCAACGGAGGCGTCACGAACACGCCTGAGCGTCACACAATCCCATTCCACCGCACTTGAAAGTTATCCGAAGTGTTCAAGTTCGGGATGCTTACAAGACGTATAAACATCCCACGTGCTGCAGAGTGGACAACACAGGAAACACGAAACGATCATTGGCGAATGCAAATTCTGTGTTCAATTTTAGAAACACATCGCATGGTCCTGGATTCCAGGACCATGCGATGTGTTTCTAAAATTGAAGGAACTGATGTCCTTGGGTCATCCAGCCTGGATGACCCAAGGACATCAGTTCCATGCGAAAGAGAGACCGAGAAGTACGCTTATCGCTTGAGGTATGTTGTACCAGGTAGACAAGACTACTGACACGGATTTATGTATGGTCACTGACGTGGCTACATCGACGTGGACCACATCATGCAAAAGCGTGGAGTGTGGAAGAGTGAGTCAGATTGAGTGGAGGCTCAACGCTCGTCCCTGACCCGGTATGCCGTATGTCTCCTTGGGCTTAGACTCTTCAGAACGTTGTAGTTTTTTCAAATTGTGTTCGACAGCAATTGCTACATTCCTCGATTGCCTGCCGACAATGTTTGGGATACACACAGAATCAAATACTACTCGGGAAAATGAGCTGATGCTTCAACGCTTTAGGTCAGCAGAGCTCTGCCCCACAATTTGATCTGGTGGATTTCGATCGTGGTGATAAGTGCCACGCTCCTTTGCTCCTTCACAAACTAGAGGGAATTGCAGAGGTCACGAGCCAACAAAAATAAAGGATACGCTGTGCCGCCGGTGGGCTTCTCCACCACGCGATCGAGAACTCGGATCACTCGTCCAACTGCTTTTCATTCTTGGATTGTCCAGCTTCCACAAGAACTACAAGAACCTCATTTCTGCCATGTTCAAGACTTTCGCCATCGCCGCCGTTCTCGTTGTCGGCACCGTCAACGGATACGCGACGCCTCCTAACTGCTGTCCGAATTCGGAGCTCGCCAACCTCGGACTTGTCGCTGTCACTAATGTCGGCGATCTTTCCGGGTGCAAGGATGCTTCGGGCTGGCAGTTTATCCCGCCAGTTGCTGAGCCCACGCCTGACCTAAAGTCCAAGATGTGTGGCAGCCAGGCCTGCAAGAACCTTCTCGCGGCAGTTAAGGCGCGTAACCCGCAGGACTGCTTCCTTTCGCTCAGCAGAGATAACAAGGGCGTCAACGTGAAGAAGCTCGTCGACGAGTTCACGTGCTAGGCACCCAGGCCTTTCCGACCCACGGACTTGGGATCGTGCGAGACAGCGCGAGAGGTTTGACTATCAAACTCGATCAGATATTCGCAGGCAAACACGTGTGCAGTTCTTTGGCTTGACTCGCGGTGTATTGTTAAATACGATGCTACACATGTTCCTGCACAATTCTTTTCTGCTGTGGATGGCTCAGGCATTTTTGGTCCTGGGCGCCCAGACGAAGCGGCTACATTTATGTGGACCACGTGTCACGGGTACCTCCACACACGAACTCAGCCAGTGCGCAGTGCGCACTGGCTGAGTTCGTGTGTGCACGCGGGACCGAGTGGACTCTGGTGGAACGCCAGCTCATAGTTCTCCGGAATGACCGAGTCACCTCCTCTCGAACAAGCGCATCGATCACGTGATACAACTTCAAGCTCCTTTCCACAAGCTTTCTGCTGGTGGAAGGGCGCTGAGTACCCTGTAGTTTATGAGATAGCTAGCTGAAGCGTGCGCCTCTTCATGTCGATGAAAGTGCATCGAATCCCCATCCCCAGAAACGAAGGGTTTTCCGAGAGAATAATCTACTCCAAAGATGACAATTCGTTCTTTCCGTCGAACTCCACGAACTGTTGCGGTGATTGTAATTGATTCCAGGATACGGATCCCGACGTTTTCGCAAACGGACACGGTCTCGCATGGCCCTTAAACCGAGACCAAGATGAGCCAGACACCACACTCTATTCTCGGGCGAGGCTGCACAGTTGCGCTCCTCTGGCTAACGCCTTCCACTATATTTATACTTTCTCCTCTGTGAAGCGAGCTGCTGAGTTCTAATAAATGTTGTTCCATAGCTCACACGGCGACTTAGGCATTGACACCGAATCTTCAGCTCCGCAACCGCGGATACCTTCTGCATGAAACACGGCAACACTGCGGTATGAGGTGGATCCATCAGGCTCGTGCACATCACCGGATGGCTGATGCAATGGCTAACCTGGCCATGGACTCAAGTCACAGTGCCCAAGTCCACCACCCAATAAACCGCGAAGGTCATATCGACCTCCCCCCTCTGCTAGCCAACGACCTACGCCGTGGTGGCCAACAACAGGCTTCTCCGTTGACTCCCTCTAGGTCAGTACCCGCTAAGCTTCCAGCTATTAGGATTCACTAGTTAACAGACTCCACCTGCATCATCATCAACGCTGCGGTTTGCAGAAGCCTGATCGCTAGCTATACCGTCTATCTCCTGTCTTTTTCCTTTCTGTTTTTTTAAAAGTCTGAGGCGTCATGAATCCCTCTACAAGCTGCATCCATCAACGAGGGTATCACGAACTGGACGAGCGTCACACGATCCATTCAGCCTGATAGAGCTCAGCATACTGCGAAGGATGTCACACAGCCACTTTCCAAGCATGAGAGCGTCCAACCTGTTGAAGTTCGGGACCTTATGTGATGCTGTAACAGGCTGAGAACTTCAAGTGATTGTTGGTTGCTGTCGCAATAGACCCCAACTTCAAACGAAAAAGACAGTAATGATCGTTCATGCCATCAAATCATTCTGGTTCTCCGTGGATCTCGAGCATATCATGATAATGGCTACATTGGCGTAGACCACTTCACATTGCTCGCACGAAGGATTTACCATGCAAGCATTGTTTTTGAAAAAATCCTTAATACAATGCAGTCGATCGACAAGATGATATACAGTAACAGCAGCAAAAGCTATGGCAACATGGCCATTTACAATCTCTAAAGACATCACACAATCTGACAAGCCAAAACGACCGCGAGGAATTAGTCTAGTTTCGCGCTCGGACCCATGAGTTCCCGAACACCCCGAGGCTCCTCGAGCCCAGGACTTCCCGAATGCCGCAGTCTCCTCGCGCCCTATCGCTTTTGACAGCTCTCGGCACTCTACTTGTTTCGTGAATACCAAAACTCGCTCATCCGACTGGTTCTCATTCTCGGGTTTTCCAGCTTCCACAAGAACCACAAGAACCACAGAAACCTCATTTTCCGCCATGTTCAAGATCATCACCATTGTCGCCACGCTTGTTGGCGTTGGCGTTTATGGATACTCGACGGCCTTCTGCCCACAGTCGGAGATCAACAAGCTCGCGGTCCTTGCAGTCACCAATGGAAACGATATCATTCAGTGCCAACAAGTATCGCACTGGCAGTTCATCCCGCCAGTCGCTGAACCCACGGATGCCCAACGCCAAAAAATATGCAGCAACGGTAACTGCAAGAACCTTTTCAGTGCTGTGAAATTACTGCACCCGCATGATTGCTTCCTCTCGCTCAGCAACAACACCAAGGGTGTCAACGTCCAGAAGCTCGTGGATGATTTGAAGTGCTTTGGAAACTAGGCCACTCGGCCACTTCATGTCGTCTCGCTCGACCATCAATCTCTCGTCCTCGCTCCATCAATAGGCATCACAAAACTGTCTATTGGTTTGAACGGTGTATTTTTCACCACTTTAATACACCTGTTCATCTAGCGTTCCAACTTTTGTTATTTATGCAAAAGTAACGCTCCTTAGCTATTAGGGATCACGTCGTCGATCTCAAAAGAGTTCTCTTCGGAACGAAACACGCAAATCTTCGACCTACTCCAGTTTCTCCCAGCCTTGTTCCAAGGATCACCTCAGGGCGGCCATTCACTGGTGACGAGAGGCACCATGCACGAAAGGCCGCCCACGGCGCAGGAAGATCGTCGAGCTCGAGCGCCAAGGCCGCGCTCCGTCAAACTCGGGGCTACAGAACACCATGAAGGGAATCGACAACGCGTGCGTCGATTGGAGCAAAGAACACACGAAGCTGTTCTAGCATGCAACGACTAAAGGCTTCGGCTGGCACCTGCGCCAAACACGTGCCAGAGCAAAACGGTGCAGCAACTGCTCTGGCTCGTGTGAAGGGCTCATGATGCCATGGCCACTGCGCTGGCCATCTACGCGACGGAGATCACTCGAACGAGCCACGTTCACCACCCCACAGACAGATCTCGCCAGGCAGGCCTGCCTCAGCTCGTCGATTGCGATTTACAGACCTGGCATTTCTGCCAAGTTGACCCACGGTAATTTCAGGAACGCTTAGAGCTCCAGCTAATATAGTGCATTGATTGTGCTCACTAGAGGAAGGCCCATAGCAGCATGCAATGCGCGCTTAAAGACGCAGACGCTGCTCATGCGTTGGCTCGCGCAAGGTAGCTACGTCGGTTACTGGCGACCGACTGCCATTCGTGGCAGTCAAGGCGCTGACTTCGCAGATCTCTGCCGTAGGAAATGAAGTCGTCAGGCCTGGTCATGGTGAAGTCAAAATCTTGCAGGTTTTTTGTGTGACTTGCGCACAAAATGGCTACATCGATGTGTACCACATCATCGACTGACTCGTCTCCTCAATCCCGTCAGAGCAAGTCATCCCGCCGGAGTGGATAGTCGTCGTAAGCTTGGATTTGGTCCTCTCTACTGTAGTGGATCATAACAATAGTCAACCGCCCGGTGATCACTACAGGCGTGCTGCCCGTGACGATGTGGTTCAATGATGGATGATGACGTCACGAGATCGATCCGGCGTCACGCGATCCCCTCCAGCTGACCTTGGGCCTCAACTTCAATGCTTTGGCATTCAAGAAGTGGCTCTCAGTGTTGAAGTTTGTATTTTTTTTCGTGAAACAAGAATCGAAGCAGCCTGGCCGCTCCTATCGACCCCCCCCAAAGTTCTGATCTTCAGTGTGCCATCGAAGTAAGTTGAAGAGATCATGGTCCTGTCCCAGCGGGCACCAGTGCGAAATATACGTTATTTCGAGGGGCGTTGCCCGAAAACGATACTCGTAGCACGAGAAATCCGGGCACTTTCGCTTCGAATGTTGCAGTATACAGGGGACGAGTCTCGAGTCTCGAGTCATCACGCTGTGCCACGCTGTGATGGAACGGGAAATTGCACTTTCGCTTTGGTATCCGGGCTCTCACGATCACCACCGAGTCATCGTGACGCGCTAATAGTGACCTCAAAGTTTACTGCACGCCCGTGGGAATCACGGGTCACCCTCTTGGGTCTCATCATGGCCCGTCAACCGCCTGCGCAGGAGGGAGTACGACCCACCTTGCATTCCTCTCAGGCCAGAGATTCCTTTTCCGGCGGAACAAGCTCTTCTCATTCTCGGATTTTCCAGCTTCTCCACATTCTTCCTCCTCACCACCACCACCATGTTCAAGACCACCGCCGTCCTCGCCGCCGTTGCCGCCGCCACCGTCTCGGGCTACGCCACGTACCCAGACTTTTGCCCCCAGTCGGAGCTTACCAAGCTCGCTGGTGTCGTCGTGACCAACGGCAACGATCTCCTCTCGTGCCAGACCGCCTCGGGCTGGACCTTCATCCCGCCAACGGCTGAGCCAACAGCCACTCAGGAGATCACGATGTGCAACACCCAGAGCTGCAAGAACCTCCTCACCGCTGTCCAGGCCCTTCAGCCGTCGGACTGCTTTCTTTCGCTCTCGAACAACGAGAAGGGCATCAACGCCAAGAAGCTCGTGGACGAGTTCCCAACTTTCTGCGCTGTCTTCGCTAACGCGACCCGATTCTAAGTCCACACACTTGGAGCGGCCTGCCTGTCTAGGTTTGCAGCCTCTTCCTAATGCGGTAATGCATCTAGTCTCATTGTCTTTCTTATTTCCTTGGTTGATAGTTTCTAAACACATCCTTCTCCACAAACGGAGTTGAGTCCATATCGAGTCCGCCCTCCCTGGCCTCCTCAACATGGTGTTGAGTCTCTCGACGCTTGTCATTGACCTGTCATGACATAAATGTCCACTCGGCGGGAGAGGCCAAGTCACCATCCATCATCTTGACCACTCGCTCTTCCGCGGCAGCCAGACTGCCGAGACGCCATTCAGCCAATTCAGCGTGAATGGCAGTTGGGACACGCACTGCGTGACGCGTAGGACCTGGCGTCACGAAAGCCGGCTGATCAGGATCCTCCGCGCATTTTCCAAGACAGACTCGACGAGTTCTAGAACTTGCCCGCCATAGTGGCACGCTGAGGCTTCGCCAAACTTCCCATCGATGCCGTGACGCCACGCACTTGTCTAGCTCAAAGGATTCGCTGATGCCGTCGGCGTCAAGCCATCACCTGGATAAGAGTGTGCGATTGGTGGATAATCCGAGCTTATCCGTGTCAACTCAGCGCGACGAGATTATCGAAGCGAGTGAGTCCTCTCTCAGAATGACGCGGTGATAGATTCCTTGGGTGCCTTGTCAGATTGCGCATCCAGAGACCCGAGTCCTGGTAGGACCACACGCGAGAGCTTACACCGAGTACTGTTCACCTCGATGCGAGTACTGTATTGATGGAGGATACTATTTCTGGACTCAAGACACCACCGCGAGTTACAGTATGTATCATCGCAGAAACACACCTCAACGGGGCTTTTTCGTTCAAGAATCGATCAGAGTCGAGAGTCGCGAGGGGCACAAGGGCCGCGACCGAAGCCTGGAGAGGAGCTGCTCGACAGCCAACGTCCACTGGCCCGGCTATGTGCGGATACCATTGTAGTGTGATGCCTTCTAAGAACCAAAATCAGGTGATACTGAGTAGGGTCCATACAAATAAAGGTATGTTCAACTCCCTTGTTCAAGGTAATCCTACCTCGATTTGCAATTTGCCAAGGGATCGGCCCTGGGACAATTGTGGCATCACGTATCCTCTGACAGAGCCAATGACATGTTCCGTGTTCAGCCTCTGCGCCTTCCTCGCGGTGGGGATCCCTCAAGGAATCCTGGATCAGCCCGATTGGGACCCAATCGGGCTGATCCAGGATTCCTTGAGGGTCATGGAGACCCAATCATTGGGTCTCCATGACCAAACAGCTTTGTCAGGACGATCGGTCTTATGTACATTCTGAACAGGCTTTGTCCAAAGAGGCGGAGAGGTCACGAGTTCATCCCTTGCATCCAGCCATTGACCCGTTCAGATCCACCTTCCTGATAGCTCTTCATTCTCGGATTTCCCAGCTTCACTCCACTTCTCCTCCTCAACCATGTTCAAGACCACCGCCGTCCTCGCCGCCGTCGCCGCCGCCACCGTCTCGGGCTACGCCACCTACCCGAGCTTCTGCCCGCAGTCGGAGCTGAACAAGCTCGCCGCTGTCGTCGGCACGAACGCGCTTGACCTTCTCTCGTGCCAGACCGCTTCGGGCTGGACCTTCATCCCGCCGAACGCCGAGCCGACCATCCCCCAGGAGATCACGATGTGCAACACCCAGAGCTGCAAGAACCTCCTCACCGCTGTCCAGGCTCTTCAGCCGTCGGACTGCTTCCTCTCGCTCTCGAACAACGAGAAGGGCATCAACGCCAAGAAGCTCGTCGATGAGTTCCCGAGCTTCTGCGCGGTCTTCGGCAACGTCACGATCACTGCTTAAATAGCAATCGCGTTGCATACTCGGACTGATCGCGACTCGCTTTGAAATCTGCCGGTCACTCCGATTTCCATCCATAGTTAATATCACGTCGTGTTCATTTGATGCAAATGCGTTCTGTTCGTTGACGTCGCTGATGAATATCATCACAGCGGCATCACTTGCAAATGTCGTTTATGGTGCGAGTACACTAGCGTTCCCAACACTATGCAGGCGAGTTACCACAGGATTCGTCTCCGGCACTGCTCCTGTCACGACCACGTAGTATAAACATGTGCTAGTAGTATGCGTCAGTTCGATGTTGCTCGCTGTTTATAAGCAGCTCCAGCCAGAAGACTTGCGTGACCGAGGGTGTTCTGATCACCATCGAAGCACCGGAACTGAGACATGGGTGTCTTGCGGTGGTCGATCCAGTTTGCTACCGAACAATACTGTACAGTACTCGTTGATTCCATTGCCCACTCGCAGCTCCTACATAACGTCACGTTGACGGGCTTCAGAACACTTCGCGACGCATTGACAACTCTTCGCGATCCATTGGCAACACTTCGCGGTCCCATCAGCAACTCCGAGACTGGAGAAATGGCTACATATTTCAAGAATTCTATTGGTTAATATCCAGTGATTTGGTGCCAAAATCCCGTTGGCACCTTGCTGGGTCGAGTTGAAAATACTGCGAGTGTACGGCGAGACCAACGGTAGACAGGAAAGTTGTCCATTTCATTTTCTTCGTGGCTAAAGTGTCGTTTCAACAGTGAGTGGTGATTCGTGTCTGATGCGACAGGAGGACAATCCCGATGGCCAACCATGCGACCCCCAACCACGCTGAACAAGTCAGGAGTACGTCATACATGTAATGGCGAGGCGAATAGCCACAGCGAAGACACTTCACTTCGTAGTATGCGTACTGAGGCTCTGCGATGATAAATAATAGAAGGAAGCGAAGTGTCGAGATCGAATCACGCCCCAGGACACTCGAATCGCGTTAGAATAAGTCCAAACGGCTCAGGTAGCTTTTCAAGTACGTGTAGAAAGGCTCGGTGACTTACGATACGGTTCTTTGACGAACAACCAAGACAATACCCAGTTCAATTGTCTCTACGATGGACAGTTGGGAATTCCAAGATGGCTACATTTATGTACGTCACTTCAACATAGTGTTGTCCACACCATGATCCCACTGCTTCAATCCGAACTTAGCACGGCAAGGCGAACCTAGTGATCTTTCTTCCCCCTTCCACATCATCAGAGCAGCTCACACCAAGCCCCCCGATGGATGCTTCGGCCGCGTACCACGTCAGCGCGGAGCTCGTCGGTCACGACGGAGCGGTACGTACGTCTTCTCTGCTCTTCGGCGGGTCTGCTCGCGGTTTTTTCGCGTCCAGAGGCTCACTGGAACCGTCGCTATGTGCGATTCTGTCTCGGTCCCTAGGTGCGCTCGATCTGCGTGCTCGACAACGATGTCATCATCACGGGCGCCATGGACACGAGCGTGTTGAGCTGGATCCGCGACCCGAATGCCAGCGAGCCCGGCGCCTACATTGAGCTGCTCAGCGCGCGTCTCTACGGCCATGAGCACTGGGTCACAGCGCTCGTGAGACTGCCGCCGAACGTTCTGGAAGCGGCGCCGGGCGGAGGCTTCATCACGGGCTCGATGGACAAAGCCGTGCGCGTGTTCTCGCTCGAAGGCACGCTCATCTCGATTCTGCGCGGCCACGAAGGCGGCGTGATCTCGCTCGCTTTCACTGGCGATGGCAAGCAGTTGATCTCGGGAAGCTGGGACGGCACGGCCCGCGTCTGGGACCTGCACACGTCCAAGTGTCTCCACACGCTCAGCGGCCATGAGAATGGCGTCTGCGTGCTTGGACTGCCTGACGGTGTGATCGTGACGGGCTCGACAGGACGACAGGAAGGCAACAGCGTCGTAGACTTTCAGCTCCGATTCTGGAAGGACTTTGCGCTGACCAAGACTGTGCGGGACCATGCCGGACCGATTCGACAGCTCGCAGTGGTGCCGAACATCGGATTCGTGTCGTGCTCAAACGATGGGTGAGTTCCGTGGAGGCTGTATTACAGACGAATGGTGGCTCAAGAGCATTTTGAATTTGCAGATCAGTCAAGGTCCGCACGCTGGATGGCGATGTCATTGCTCAAGTGCAGCACCCCTTGAACGCTGAAGGCAAGCCTGGCTTTGTTCTCGGAGTGTCTGTACTCCCGGACAACAAGATAGTTTCCGCGAGCGAGGACTGCACAGCTCGAGTCTGGACAATCGACGGCACGTTGATCCAAACGATCGAGCACCCTGGCGGCCTGTGGTGCGTTACCGCACTCCCAAATGGCGACTTTGTCACTGGGTGCGACGACAAAACGGCACGGATTTTCACAAGTGATCCGACTCGGGCATCTCCCTCTGCAAGCGCAAATTTTGAAGCCGCTGTCGCTGAGGCTAGGTTGGTGCGCGAGCGAGGACCCAGTGGTGTGGAGATTGCGAAACTCCCAGACTACGACCAGCGCGATCGCATTATTGGAAAGTCGGACGGACAAATTCAAATGTTCCGACGGGGAACAAAGGCCTGGGCCTGTCAATGGAGTGGGCCGTCAAGCACGTGGATTGACGTAAGTTCTCCAAGATTCTACGTTGTGAACATTACTCACGTCCTCGTCTGATGTGGTTTTCGCAGATTGGTGAGGTGACAGGTACCGGAAGCGGTGGAGTTGTTGATGGAAAAGCGTACGATATGGTTATCCCCGTCGAGATTGAACAGCCAGGAGGCGTGCGAAGTCTTGAGATCGGTTACAACCAAGGCGATAACCCGTTCATGGTCGCTCAGGAGTTTATCAACAAGCACATGCTCGATCAATCGTATCTTCGCGAGATTGCGGACTATATTACTCAGCGATCTGGAGAGTATCGGCCCCCAGTCATCGGTACTGGCGATGTAGCCGCTGGCTCTACACCAGGTACCGAGACTATCAGCCAAGGTCCAAGTTTCAAGTTTTTCCCGGTTGCAGCGTATCAGACTTTTGAGACAACGAAGATTGCGAAATTGATCTCTACTGTCCGACAATTCAACGAAAAGGTACCTGAGACTCTTAAACTGAGTGATACTGAACTGAACTGGCTGGAGCAAACGTCGAAAACTGTTCAAGAGACTGCATACTACCACTCGAGTTCGTTCAGCGTTGCTGAGATTGGTGCTCTCAAAGCAGCAGTCGGTCGGTGGCCGACCGAACAAGTGTTTCCTCTTCTCGATTTGCTCCGCCTTGTGGTCGTTCATCCTCAAGGGCCTTCAACATTAGGCCGCGCAACCATGGAGAGCTTGATTGATAGAGTCATCCAGCTCGCGGCCCATCCGTCGTCTGAAGTACCTAATGCGACTCGTATGCTGAGTCTGCGAGTAATCTCGAATTTGTTCCTCCATAAAGAAGGACGCGATGCAATCGTTGCGAAGAAGACTGAGGTATGCTCATGCCGTTGCTGTCTGGGAATACTCAGCTGATATCGGCTGTATTTGAACAGATCCTCTCTTCACTCACAAGCTTCGCAGTGCATCGCCAAAAGACCATCGCCCTGAGCCTTTCAACACTGCTCCTCAAGTAGGTAGAAGTTCGCGACAGATCATGTTCTCTGCAATTCTGACTGGCTGTTTTCACTATAGCTTCTCAAGACTCGCGACTGAGAGTTCTGCACTATTGTCCTCAGAAGAGATCACAACCGTCGGTTCCGTCGCAATGGACGTGATTATCGGCACGAGCTCCCTCGAAGAGTTGGGTGAGGATGTCGTGCTTCGCTCTCTGGTCACGGTTGGCACTCTGGTACGTTTCGAACGGCGTTTACGCGCCCTTTCCAACCGTTTCTCACCCAAGGTTGTGCGACGACTAAGGCGTTGAAGGGAGACCAAACGGTCAAGAACGCGTTTGCTGCGCTCGTGAACGTGTTCACAGCGTCCAAGGCCCAGCAGATCCAGCCGATGGCGTCAGCCTCGGCGTGCCTCGACGAGCTCACTCAATGCGTCGCGCTAATCTAGAGCCAAGACACGAGCCAAACTGCGGTGGGTGGACTCATACAGACGATCGCTCATGTTTTTTGTGTGGCCGGCCGCCCTTTCGAAAGGGGGTCGGCGCTTAAATAATTTCCTGCGGCAGTTTGCCTCCCTGCCGCGTCCAAACGTACATATCTGTCGATGGAGAACCCCACATCTTCGTCGAGGATCTTCTTTTTCTTTTCTTCTTTCTCCCACCCCGAACCATGATGATGTCTCGAGAGAGAGCGAGAGAAAGAGCTTGGCTTTCGTATGATAGATACTGCATTGCGTCGATATATATCACGGAGACTTGAGGCTTCCGGCTCGTCCGACCGAGCTCACGACGAGATCTCGAAAGCGGATGCGGAGCGGCGACGAGATGTCGAGGCTGCGACGGCAGAAATACTCGACGCTCGCGTTCCACGAGGACGCGGCGCGTCTCGCGAGCGGGTCCGAGGACGCCGCGGGCGCCTCGGCGGCCTTGGCGGCGCCTCTCGCGGGGCCCGAGGACGAGCGCTGGAGCGTGGCGCTCGCGCCCAGTCGCGTCGGGATCTCGATCGAGCTGCTGCGGCTCGTCGCGAAGAGCGAGACGCGCGTGCTGTCGCTCTTCTTCTTCTCGTCGTCGTCATCTTCCGCGGCGCAGAGGCTCTTGAAGCCGCGGTCGGGCAGCAGCACGCTGTCGACCGACGAGAACGACTTGGCGCGCTTGGCGAGCGGGCGCACGCGCGGCGTGGCGCAGCAACTGTCGTCCGAGCTCTTGCGCTTGCGGCGGCCGTTGAAGTCGAAGCTCATGGGCTTGTCGTCGGGCGCCAGCGCGTCGCGCTGCAGCAGCGCGGCCATCGGGTTGGGCGGCCGCTCGTCCTGCAGCGAGAGGCGCGCGTCGAGCTCTTCCTCGAACTCGAACATCATGTCCTCGTCGATGCCTTCGTCCTCGGTCGAGCAGTCATGAGCGACATCGTTCATGCTCCTCGGCGACCAAAATCCCGTTCTTGGACGCGAGAAATTCCCGTTCTCGCGAGCGGAGCTTCGTACTGGCGGAGATCCAAAAGGGAGGAGAGCAGTTTTTTTTCTTTCTTTTGTTCTCTTCTTCTTCTTGGCGGGTGTGACTGGTCTTGGTCGTCCGGGTCGCGCGCTTCCCGACGGGAACGAGGCGGAGACGAGAAGAGGTCGAGGAGCTCGCGGGGAGCTGCGGCAATGGCGAAGTGGTGGCCTGTGGTTGCCTCGCCGCGGCGCTCCTCTCGGGAGGAGAACAATTTGCCGTCGGGGGGTTGGGGGGCCGTAGTTTACGCCCAAGTGAAACTTATCGAGTCTCGCAGGTTTCACCGAGGCGAGCCGCGCAACATGATGAAACCTCTCGGCCTGATGCACGCTATGGCGCCGTTCATTTCATCAATAGAGAGAGAG
Organism: Pythium myriotylum; assembly: GCA_023091665.1. Lineage (NCBI taxonomy): Eukaryota > Oomycota > Peronosporomycetes > Pythiales > Pythiaceae > Pythium > Pythium myriotylum. The sequence goes on from JALJCQ010000004.1 coordinate 599,671, forward strand.
GGAGAGAAAGAGAGAGAGAGAGGCAGGAACGTGTCGTGAAGATGTAGAGCTGTAGCTGGGAGGACATGATGGCGACGCAAGGACAACTGGGGAGTCGTTCGCCGTTCGCAGGCGAGGCCACGGGCAGATCTTTCGTGATGCTTGGTGTAACCTCCCAAGGCAGGCAAACTAGGTCGGAATGGCCCGAGAGGTTACAGGCTGTTCACAAGCGGAGACCGCGAGAGCCAAAGTTAATGTTAAAAACATGAGACAGTGAGCAGCACTCGACGGAATATTACAAACTCGTGGTCCTGGTCTCCAGAAAGCCCGTTTACTGAGACCCACGCCATAGTGGTAACTTCCTCGGGTCCTGACCCCCGACCAGACTCGCCCTTTGAGTCTTCGCGGTTGTGCTTCGTCTCCACAAGCAGCAAAAGGGCGCTCGCTGGACAGACATTCTCTGGCGTGCTCTCTTGCCCGAACAAGAACTCATTGCACGCCATGATTAAAAAACTTTCATGAGCCCAGAGAAACGCCGCTCGTGGCGAGAGAACTCGCGGCGCGCGTACTCGCAGTGGAGCTCGCCAACTGCAGCAATTGCGACGCCGCGACCAACCAACACTCGCTTTGGCGTGCGTCAATACTGCAGCGATCTGAACATGAAAGAACGCGCCTCTTGATGCGAGCGAGGAGGAGAAAGTTCCCATTGTCGCTTCCGTCGATTGGCCGATCCGACGAATTGGAAGATCTGACCGTCGGGAGAACAAAGATCTCGCTCCTCGGCAGCTGCTCGAGTGTGAACAGCCGAGCGAAAGAGAGAGAGACGCTCGCTCTTTCTTCCAAGCGACCGCCGCGTGTTTGTTGCTCCTGTTGGAGACGGAGCTCAGCGAGGCCACGTGCATGGTTTCCACGAAAAATATACATAATTCTGAAATTTATCATCCCCAAACAATTCTGTTAACCCAAGTAGCAGCGTAACCCAGGGTATCCTCAGGTTTCGGTGTTTACGATCTTTCGGTCATGAAAGGTCGCGAAAGTGAGCTCCTGAGAACCCCGTTTCAGTGACGGCAACTTTGCCTGGGGTTGTTTTCTTCTCGGTTTGGCTGTGCGATCATGGAGGCGCAGCTTCGCGTAAGTCGCAGCGTCTCGCTCGCCGAGCAACCGCCGGTGGAGCGAGATGTGTCGCTGCTGCACGCGCGCGGGCGTTGCTTCCGAGTGAATTTTGTGACGCGCCCACAGGCACTGGCCTGCCTGGTCTTCCGAAACTTCTACGCGGCGTCACTGCGACTTGTCCAGCATGACGTCGACGGCGCGACGCGTGTACTGCTAGATGAGCAAACGCTGATGCAGCACGCGCACTGCGAGGACGACGCGCAGAAGTGGCATCTTATTCATCTGGATAAGGTACGTGCTGCATATCGAAAGAGTGAGAGAGAGAGAGAGAGCGATGGCATTCAAGAGTGCTGAGATGCGAGTGCGTCGTCTAGTTGACACCCAAGCCCGACGTTGCACGCATCGAGTCGCTTCAGTTTTACTTGTTCCAGCCGTCACCGCTTTTTGAGACCTGGGAGCTGCAGCATCTAAAGATCTACGAGTCTCGAACCAAAGATGGGAGTTTGGAGGAAGAGACGATGGCTAGTAGCCCCCCACAGCTTACGGACGAGACCACGAGCGAGCGGCCACCGACGATGCATCAACTCATGCGCCGCCTCTCGCGCAGTTCACTGATGGTTGTCGACGCGCGCGACGTACGCGAGCACGCGTCCCAAATCCTCTCGCGCGTCCATCAACTACGACAGCTTGTGCATCGTCCGCCTGGATAACCATTCACATTCAATTCATACTCATACACTGCTAATCCAACTAATGCACGAGGCTCTTTCGTGCTGCAGCTCGCAGCTGTGTGACTTCTTTGCGCCGCTCGAGGAACACGTCCGTGTCCACGAGCTCACTTACCAGCGCTGTTGTCGAGTCGTTCGCCGCCGCCGAGACCACACGGTCGTACCTCAGGCTCTGGAGTAATCGGGGCACCCACTGGTCTTGCGCTAGCCGCCTAGCCTGCTCCTTTGTCCTGGCAGTCGCGAGCTCGCCTCGAGCCCCTTTGCCCCACGTGAACACGCGTCCGGACTGCGTCACAGCGACGTTGTGCGCGGATCCACAGACGAGCTCTCGTATCTCCTGACCAGCGAGCGCGACGACGGGTGTCGGACGGTCAACATAACGGTACGGTGAGTCGGTCAGCGCCTCATAGCCGTCCAAGAGAGGCCCGCGAGAAGGATCTCCGAGCCCGAGTCGGCCGTTCTGGCCGTTACCCCACGCGTATACCGTGCCGCCAGCACGGATCTCGATCCCGACGTCCGCCAGCAGCTCGCAGTGGGGGCCATTCTCGTCGTCGCTTTTGACGAACGGCATCGCACGGTCCGTGAGCGAGAGTTTGCTTGCGGCACGCAGGACCTCACCATCGCGAGCGGAAATCATGGCTACTAGACGATCCGTTCTGAGAACTGGCGACTCGAGAAACACTGGCGCGCTGCGGGTCTCTCCGTCGACCTCAAGCGACTGCTCATCCTGAATCAGCACGACGCCTGCAGCGCCGTTGCTCATCGCGCTCTGGATCCTTGCAGCTGTTGTGCCTACACGCTCGAAGCAGCGTGCCATCCACGCCGGCGGGATCGTCGGCATATCGTTCAAGTCCTCGACCTCCTCGAAGGCCTGAGCAGCCAAAAATTTCGTCAGCACGTCCCCAAGACACAGCGAGTTACGAGCATCCGGCGAGCGCGTCGAGATCGTCGCCATCGTGACCATAAACACGGGTACATAGACCCCAGCGCCTTCGGGCAGCTCCAGTTCGAAGGCGTCGACGTCTAAAAAATCGAGCACGAGCAGCACGGCCAGTGCACCGGTTTCCTGAGCCGCGAGCACGCGCCGCGTCATCGCCTGCACGACGAGCTCGCTCCACTCGTACACCTGCCGCCCGTCGGGCGTTGCAGACCGTGTGAAGAAGCGAGAGGCTGGCTCTTCAACCTCCTCACTCTCGAGCCCCGTGCTCTCGTCGGACTCGCAGCTACTCTCGTTGAAAACGACGATCGTGATGCTGTTGGGCTCCATGAACTCCGTCGGCATGGCCTTGCGCACGCGTCGAGACAACGGTGCGAGCCTTTCTCGCATCACCGCGTGAAACAAGTGCGTGGCGAAGCCTGTTTTGTTGCACTTGCCCCTTGCCGTGCTTGCGGCAAAGACCGGGAATTCGACCATCGGAGGTAATAAGGCGGCGTGCGGGGCCTCGAGCTCGGCTTCTTCTTGTGCGAGCTGCTGAACTGGCGAGTCTTCACGAGGAAGCAGGATCTGCAGGTACGCGCCTGGTGGTTTACCTCTCGGCATACCGACAAGCCGGTTGAGCACGTGGCCGTGGAACCAGAGCATGAGCATCTTCTCGAGCTGGAACTTGCGTCCTAGGCTGCGGAAGCAGTGGAACACGTGCGCGAACTTGGCGTCGTACATTGCGACGTCAGTTGGCTCTCGGAGACGGAAGGGATCTACTCGACGCCGCCAGAGCGATTCGTTGTCTCCGGAAGCTTCGAACTCGTCTCCTTTATCAGACTCTTGTTCCACGTCTTCCTCTTCTTCAATGTCATCGACGTCGCAGTCGGCGAGCACGCAAACCCAGCTCCTCGTGGCATAGAGCTTATCGACGGCGTCCTGGTCGCATGACCACGCAGGCGAACAGGCCAGGTACAAGCTCTGGTCACCACGAAGGCCGTCGACACGGCCGGCGAGCGTGAGCCAGACGCTGCTGCCCTCAGCGAGAGTGTGGTGGTCGCCGACGGCTAGCTGCCGCAGTCGCAGTGGCGCCACAGAGTTCTTCTCCACGGGCGCGAACGCATGCTCCTTGTCGTGGCCGCAGCGCTTGCCCCAGTTGCCCCACTCGAAGACACGGCCGTCGGCTGTGAGTGCCACCGAGTGATTCTTCTTGCACGCGATCTGCACAACGCGGTGCTCGCTGAGCGCGAGTACAGGCTCTGGCTCGGGCAAATACGTGTAGGCCGAGTTGAGCATGTACCGGTCCACGAACGCGACCTGGAAACTCGAGTGGGCGTCGCCATGGCCCAGCTGACCCTCCGAGGCCTCTCCCCACGTGAAGACGTCGCCATCACGACTCAGTGCCATGCTGTAGTAGTCGCCACAGACCACGCTTTGTACAGGAATTGGCTCGGCCTGCTGCAGTGGAGAGCCCTGGAAGTACACGAGTTTTGTGGGCTGCGGTAGGAACTCGTACTCGCGACCGTCGCGTTCGTCGTAGTATGCTGCATACTGCCGCTTGCCTAGCGTGCGCGCCTGCAACGTCGCGGCTGAGCCGTGGCCGAGCTGTCCGTGGTCGTTGAAGCCCCACGAGTGGACATTGCCGTCCTCCGTGAGTACGAGCGCGTGGTTAAGCCCACACGCAACTTGCACCACAACACATGTGAAGTTGAATGCGAGTCGTGCAGGCACGTGCTGAGTGAGCGTGATCTCATCGTCGTCGGCGTCTTCGTACACGCGAGGGAGGCTCCTTCCCCAGCAGAAGAGCGTCTGTTTGTCGCTCGGAAGCGCCAGCGCACAGCTGCGAGACAATGCAACCGCAATGATCTTCACATTGAGCAGCTTGAACGCCTCCACGAGCCGTAGCGGCGACGGCGTCGTCATAGCCGAGATTTCAGCGGTTGGAATGCACGGGCCCTGACCTGCGATGAGCACGCCGCCGTTCAACGCGTGGATCTCGGCCTCAGCGTGCTGCTCGAGCACTTTGGCGAACTGACACTGGCGCAAAAAATGTTGGAGTAGTGCGGCTGACGCGTGGCGCTGGCGCTGTTGAGCTACACGCTTGCGCTCGAGCAGCCCCCTCGAGCATCGACGGCGCCACGTCGACTGGATCAGCAGTACCGCGCTCTCCCGACGTCTTGTGAGGCGTCCTTCGGGGCTCACATACTGGCCCAGAAGCGTCTCGTACTGCCGGCGCTGGGTGTCTAGAAGCCCACGGTAGTCGCGTGGGAAGAAGAACCCGTCGCATGGTGATCTTGCGAGGCCGAATGTGAATGGATTGCGCATTTCCTCTCCGCTGAAGAGCGCGAGAAAGCGGTGGTATGCTGGCCTCGCATCCACGAAGCGACGAACTTCACTCGCCGAGATAGCGACTTTCTTGGAGAAAGCGGGTTCGTTGTTGCTCTCGCGAGCGGACAATGCGAAGCGGATGCCGTCGCTCGCGAACTGCCGTGCGAGCTTGGATACGTCGAGCGCGTGTCGCTGCCAGAGTCGCTGGATTCCAATAGTGAGCTTGCACGCGCCCTGCATCACACAGAGAAAGAGCTGCGCGAGGTCGGCTTCCTTGAAGATCGGCTCTTTGGTCTTGTGAAGCCCAGAGGAGTTCGCCGGGTCTTGGAACAATGTCAGCAGCAAGCGGCACTTGTGCTCGACACTCCAGATCGCGTGCGAGCCGAGTACCATAGCCGCGAGGAATTCCATCGCAAAAATCTTGGTTCTGCCGCGAGCAAAAGTAGTGAAGACGTGTTCAACATACAAATCCAAGACGAGAAGTGCTGAGGGCTGTGGCATTCGCTTGGACTGAAGAATCGCCGGCTGGAGCAAACTTGGAGGCGTCATAATGTCATTGGGCACGACAGGAAGAGTTGACGGGTGGAGAATGCTGTTAGCGTCAAAATCATTCGAGAGCCACGCGCGAAACTCGTGAATCGTCAGGAATCGCGTGGACGTTCGCCGCATGAGACGCTGATAGAGTATGTGGGCGTCTTGCTCCGTGAACCAGAGCAGGAGAGGAAGACACTGGGGCCAAACGGCCACATCGGTCGCACTATACTGAAAACCGACGGCGAGATGCTGCCAGCCGCTACCACCTGAGGCGTGCGCGGTCGATTGGACGCGAGAGTGCTCGGCGCCCATGGTGTCTTTGCTTTCTGCACCTCCATCACCGGTCGCGGCTCTTCAAGACCCACGGTCTCAGATAGCCTCATTTATCTGAGACCTTCGATTCAACGCAAGTCTTCATGGCCCGGAGGACTTCCGGTGAGGTCGTTCCTGCTGCTACAGGCAAGTCTCGTGCGGAGATTGCCGCACTTCGGCACTTGCGTGAAGCCTACGAGGTTTTGAATCTGAGAGCAGATTCCATCGCAGAGAGATCTCCTCAGAAGAAGCCGTTGAGCAGTCGAGGTCGAGTGCTCGACACGGTCCGTTCGCTTCAGGCCGGACAAAGCGAAGTTTCTTCCCCACTTCGCAGCCGTGATGTCTTCTCTCAGTGGCTTGCGCTTGAGTCGTTGTCACATGCGATCCAAAGCGATGAGATCGCACTACAGCGCGAAATCGAGAGCTGTGAAGTGAGGACCAAAGCTGTGATTCGGCTACCTGCCGAAGGTTACGAGAATCTCGATCCTAAATTGCTCGTTCTCAGCGAGGTCTTGGGGCATACTGCTTTCGCGGAATATTCGGCCGATCTCTTTCGGGAGGTGGCAACGTTGAGGCGGCGTTGCTCGCTGTATGGAGATACGCTCAAGCAATTTCGAGAGCAGGTCGAGATCGGATGCATCGGCTCAAACCAAATTCGAGACATCGTAAGCCATCGTGAGTGGCTTGAGATCGCAAACGCTGCCGTGACAGCATTGAGGATTCAAACGGGAGAACCGTTGTTGGTTTCGCATTTTCCCGTTCTTATGCAACATTGTTCACCACCTCGAATGATTCGTGAAGGAGAGAACGTCGTTGTTGTCCCTGAAGTTTTACAACTTCTCGAGCGTGTAGCACCGGCCCGTGAACGCCTATTGGCATTATGCTTTGAGCAAATCAGCGACGTGCGTCGTGGCGCGGGGTTCGCTCCTCCTCCGGAAGGTGTTCGGCCACACAAATTTGCGGCACTCGCGAAGCAAAGTCATGCAGATGCTCTGTGTTCGCGAGAAGAACTCGACCAGATCCTCGTTTGGCTTGATGAAGACAACAACGAAGGTTTTGTCACGGCCAATGAGTTCCGAAGCTTTCACACAGTGATCAGTGACACGTATATCGAAGAGGACGCTGAGTTTATCGCTTTCTTGATGCGTGTGTGGCATTTTGATATTCCGCGAGACCTTCTTGTTGGCGACGTCGTCGCAGATTACGAGGCACGATGCCAGGAAATCACGAATAAGACTCGAAAAACAGATGTTTTGAAGAAAGTGTACCACCTTCGCGCGGCGCTACCATCGAAGCTGACATCATTACGGAGTCAGATTGGCCAAATGAACCAACTGACAGTGTTGAATACAAGCCACTTGGAGCTGCTTGCTTCAAACAACCAGCTTACGACCCCCACCCTTGGCGGACTTCGCGCGCTTCGGTTAACGGGACTCGGTTTGCGTGAGTTTCCGATCTTTGTCGTAGCACTCCCGTTATTAGAGGAACTTGATCTTAGCGAAAACCATCTAAAGGATCAGCTCCCTTTGGCAGCGATTGGAGCCATGAAGTCGTTACGAATTCTGCTACTGAGAGGCAATTTCCTCACGGACAAGAGCATCACGATGGCTGGTGATCCGGAAATGATTGTCTGGGCTGGGTTGGAGGCTTTGAGTTCCCTGGATCTCGCTGGCAACCAGCTTTCAATGATCCCAAGTATTGTGATCAATCTTAAAAATCTGACAAAGCTGGATCTCGCGAACAACAAATTACGCGGATCTGGAATATCATCCGAAACTGCCAAGAAATGGAATGCCCATGGCTTCCCCCAACTGCGGGTGGTCGATATTCGAGGAAACGAACTATCATCTTTACCTGATGCACTGCTAACGACTTGCCGACAGACCCTAGAAGAATTATTCGCACAAGATAACCACTTGACAGAGCTTCCAACCTCATTACTCTCAGTAGAAAGCCTGAGCCAGGCTGTTTTTTCACGAAATCAGTTACGACATAGCGCAGAGATGGATTTCACGCCGCTCCTGACCCGATGCACACGACTCACGGGGCTAACGCTCGATCATAACATGCTGAAGTGTTTCCCAGTCGTCAACCCAGTGAACTCGACCGTAGTCGAAGGTATACAAGTGGCAGGATTGGCCAAGAATCGCCTTCGAGTGTTGCCACCATTGGGAAATATGCGTTTTCAAGAATGCTCTCAGCTGGATCTACGAGGCAACAAAATTTCCGAGATCTCGGAAGATTTTTTCATCGCATTTCCGCATTTGCGATTTTGCTTTCTCCAGCAAAACGCTTTAAAACATCTTCCCGAGTCAATATCATCGTGCAAGAAACTCCAGACGCTCGAAGTGCACGAGAATAAGCTGGAGTCGGTCCCAGTAAGCCTTGCTTCGCTCCAGGAACTTGCAACGCTCAACCTCCGGGACAATCAACTTACGTCAATCCCCACCGAGTGGCACATCTTTGCATCGTACTACGACGAAAGCCACCACCAGAGACCACGAATACTGCAAAAGCTGAATTTACAGCGGAATCCGCTGCGCAACAAAGTGCTCGAGGCTCTAGTAGATGTCGTGGGTGGAGGTGCGACATTCAAGTCCGACACCACGCAGATCTGTGAAACGTACATCCGTAAACTAATTGATACGCTCAAACAAAGCATCCTGGTGCAGAAACTCGCGCGGATAGTCCACGTTGAACCGAGCGACGATCACGGAGATGACGAGGAGGGTGACAAAGTACCACGACGACGATGGAAAGGGCGAGCTCGCTTCGCGCTTCAGCATCTTGAATCGCAACTCAGGATCAAGTGCGAGCACACCGAAGGTCCTCTGCTGGTGGCCACTGCCGTTTTCAAAAAGCTTCTGCAAAAGTTGATGGGCGCCAGCACGGAGAAAGAAATCCAGCTCATGGCCGGCCGTTTCCAGGTGAAAGGAGGGCTCGTCGATGGCGTTGCGTTTCTCCACGCCGTCGAAGCCGTTGGTCTCTTCAACTCTTTCGAGACTCAAACCGACACAAGCATCGGACAGTCGCGAAGCGAGTCGGTTCGCAAACCTGTGGATGCTGTGGCGTCCATTCTACATTACTTGCAGGTGTCCCACGAGCTGAAGACGAGCCCGCTGCAGCCCAATCGAAGCGGCAAACCAGACCCACTGGCTCGTCCACGAGTTACAAATCGGAGCTCTCCGGCTTCCCCACCCAGGCGACCGCAGTCTGCAAAGACGACGCGCGAACCGGCAGCGAAACCTGTAAACAAGCCTCGTGAGAAGAGCCCCGAGGTCGTGCACTACCGACGGAAACTGGAACGCGAACGTCAGCGGATCCGCGTCCTGGAGCAGCAGCTGACGGACGAGCGACTGCTGCGACTCTGCGCTCCACGACCAGCGGAAGCATCCGTGGAAGCTGTTCTTCCGCAAGAACAGCAGCCGTCGCGACCAGGCGCGAGCGTGCTGGTCCATATCAAACAGCTGAACCGCGACATGACTCCTAAGCCGGAAGCTGGAGACGTTGTTGTGGTCGCCGTGGCCGCAGACGCCACGGTGCTTCAGCTCAAAGAAGCCATCGCGAAGCGTCTGGGCGTGGATGTAACCCGCCAGGTCCTCATCGCCAAGCACGCAACGCAAGACCACGTGAGGCTCCGAGACGACGAGGCGCTCGCGGTTTACGGCTGTGTCACCACCAGGTGGACCGTCTCGCTGATAGTAAGCGAGCGCCTGCGCGTGGTCTGGGCAAGGGAACACGCCGGAACGACACCGCAAGGCTCGACTGGCGACCCGGTGGATGCGCCATCTCAGATTGGCGTGGCGGGCCACGACGTTTCGTCGTCAGCATCTCGTCAATGCGAACGGGCTGCAGCCGGCCCGTGAGCATACAACGACCCAGTGAGAGTCGCGCTGAACCCAACGACATGTTGCGTGGGACTCGACTTTAATTTTATCCGAGACCGTGGGAGAGAGCGAGTCGAGGATCATCCCCATCCACGCACAGCTGGCTCAGCATCGCATGGCACCGACCTCGCACAGATGGCTCCAGATCTCTCCACAGAGCGAGCGATGGGCTCGATAGAACGACCAGGAGCCCCTCTATTGTTCACTGAACTCATTCTCGAATCGCAGGCGGACGGGAACATGGCGTCCGCGCCTATAGACCACTCACGCGTGCGGCCAAGCGGCTTCACGCGTTCAGGAATGACCACGAAACCGGACGAGCGGGTGCGCGAGGTGCTCGCCGACCGATCGACGCTCGTTCGCGTGCGGTTGCTCGCCCCCGAGCTCTGGGTCAAGAAGGACGACCGCCCCCATTGCGTCTTCTGCACACGGCGCTTCCGCACTTTTAGCCGCAAGATCCACTGCCGGAGCTGCGGTGAAGTCTTCTGCAGCTCCTGCAACAAGAAGCGCGACGTGCAAATCGGCCCGACAATCGACGACACGCTGCCTGTTCGGCTATGCCTCGACTGCATAGATAAGGCCATGGCCGCATCACCCGCGAGCGATGCCGAGGACGAGTTAGATTTCGAAGGCAGCTTCACCAACAGCGGACGTGTCACGCTCAGCTCTTGCAGTTCGCACATGAAACACGCCGACGGACTCTTGGCGAGCATGCGCTCGACCGCCAGCGGTGGTACAGCGCCGACCGACAGCTTTGTGAATCTCGAGCTCTCTCATCTGGAAGACGACAGCGAGGCCGGAGACACAGATGCGGAGAGTGCGTACAGCTACGACTCGGACACGACGTCGCTCGACGGCAACGAGGGGAGTGAGGAGTACGCTGAAGGACGAGGCCGTGGCAAGTCCATCTCTTCCTGCACGAACAGCACAGTGAGTAGCAGTGGCAGCAGCAGCAGTGGGTGTCGAGCGCTCGGCCTCGTTCCGGAAGAGGTCGACATCAGTGACTTGGCGAGCGTCCTTGAGCTCAAGTTGAGCGACCTCGACAGCACGCGTCGGCCCGATCTGCTGAAGGAGTACAACGTCACGACGCCAGAGCGGCAAAGAGAGTTCGACGCGATCTGCCAGCTTGTCAGTCGTGCTCTCAACTGCGGCGTAGCAGCCGTGGCCTTCATGGGGGAGACGTCGCAGTGGTATAAGGCCAAGATCGGCATCTCCCAGGCGAGGCTACCACGTGAGGTGGCCATGTGTTCCAAGGTCGTCCATTCTCGCGCCGCGACCATTGTGATGGACGCCTCCAAGGACAGCCGGTTCGAGGATAACCCACTGGTCAAGGGCTCGGCCCACATCCGTTTCTACGCGTCCATGCCCATCTGCGACCCCAAGACGGGCATCGTGCTTGGGTCGGTGTTCGCCATGGACCCCAAGGTGAAGACCCAGCTTCCATCGCGCACGATGGAAGTGCTGGCGTACGCAACGTCCCAAGTGGAAAAGCTGCTCGAACTCAGTCGTGGAACCAAGTCAAGGAAGCGGCAGCAGCGGATGCGGCGCGTTTTCTCCGAGCCGACGATCACAGATGGGTCAGGAGATGACGACGACGACGACGACGATGAGCCGTGTACCAAGTCCACGGGGGCTCGTGGTGGGGCTCTGTGGACGACTGAACCGCCGGAACGACTTTGCTCTCGCAGGAGCAGCATGGGCATCCGGCTTCTGGACCTCGAGTCGTTCCGGAGCCTCTCGCGTCGCCCGAGCACGAGCTCCGACTGCGACGACGAGCCAGACCGCGTGCGGAGTGCCCCATCCTTGCAACGTCACAACAGCGAGGCATCCATGTCGGCCGTGGGGCTCTGCGACGAGATCAAGCAGCACATCGAGACGACGCAGCACTTGCTCTCGTCGTTCGGGCCGCGAGCCAGTCGAAAGGCGAGCACGAGTCCAGGGCCACTCGCCTCGGAAGTGGAAGTGTAGTAGTAGTACAGTAGTCGAGTACAAGTAGTAGTATTCGTGTGTGTGTGTATTAGTTTGTAACCGGTACCCAATTCCTCCCCTGTTCAATAGCTCGAGCTCTTATTGGCGGTACTTTCTACCAATTATCTTGACTTCACTATAGAAAATCAGCCAGTCAGAAGTGACACGCCACGCAAGAAGATCCCCTGAGAGGCGACCATCAGCTCCACGATTGAGAGGCCATGAGCAGCGAGCAGCTCGCGAGCGGCGCCGAGCAGACGGCCGGATGGACGTCCTTCGGGCTCAAGCAGGAGCAGCTCAGCGCGGCCCGTGGGTCCGGCGCGCAGGGAGACGACGATGACGACGAGAACCCGTTCTCGCAGTACTACGGCATGCTGCTCCACCAGCAAAACATGCTCCAGGACAACGTGCGCACGAGCACGTACGAGCGCGCGATGCTCGAGAACGCCGCCGACTTCAAGGACAAGATCGTGCTCGACGTCGGCACGGGCTCGGGCATCCTCGCGTACTTCGCTGTCAAGGCCGGCGCCAAGCACGTCTACGCCGTGGAGCTCAGCGACATGGCCAACTGCGCGCGAGAGATCATGGCTTCGAACGGCCTCAGTGACCGCATCACGGTCATCAAGGGCAAGATGGAGAGCGTCGAGCTGCCCGACCACGTGGATATCGTCGTGTCCGAGCCCATGGGATTCTTCCTCGTCCACGAACGCATGCTGGAGACCTACGTTAACGCCGGTAAGAAGTGGCGACGGCCCAACGCGCCGTTCAAGATGTTCCCGTCGATTGGCACCATGTTCGTCTCGCCGTTCTCGGACGAGAACATCTACCGCGAGCAAATGGCCAAGGTCTCGTTCTGGCAGCAGCGCAGCTTCTACGGGCTCGACCTCTCGGCCATGCGAGACCGCGCGGTCGCCAACCACTTTTCCCAGCCCGTTGTGGGCTACTTCCCTCCCGAGATGCTGCTCTCGTCCAACGCCGTGGCCCACGAGATCGATTTCGCCAATGTCTCGGAACAAGAGCTGCACACGTTCGATATCCCATTCCAGTTTGTCATCGAGCGTACAGGTATGAGCGACTCCGTGATCGGCTTTGTATCCAAAGCGAGTGTTCTGACTGTGTTCATTCCCATCTAGCTATTCTTCACGGCCTCGCGTGCTGGTTCACGGTCGATTTCCTGGGCTCAACGTCTCGTGTCGTGCTCAGCACCGCCCCCGACCAGCCCGGCACGCACTGGTACCAGTGCCGCCTGCTGCTGCCTGATCCGATCGCGGTCAACGCCACGCAGAGCATCACGGGCAACCTCCATTTTGTCGCCAACAAGAAGTTCAGCTACAACATCGACGTTGAAGGTACGCAGCGAATGAATGAAGTGCCTGGAGTCTTTGGTCTGACACGGTTTGGGGTGCAGTGTACCTGGACGGCACGTCCATCTCGTCGCGGAATCATATTCTCCTCCACGATCAGATGTACCACTACCTCTACTCGCCCAGCGCGAACTGATCCCCCGCCGGATCCGCCACTACGCCCTCCACCACCACCGCTCATGCCGCGAGCCAACAATGAGTTTAAATACTGCGAATTTCTCTGTTCTCAGAAGCCTCTCTCCAAAAAAACAATAAAAACAATAACGTAGTGAGGTTCCTCCCCAGCATTCGAGGGGCTTACACCTTCATGATGTGGTCGATCGCTGTCTTGATACACGGATCGAAGACATCCCGGGCGTTGGGATTGGCTCGGGCACGAAACACCGCCTCTTCAAGGTTCTCAACGGCCTTGTCCACGGGAACGCCTCGCCCTTCGTACAGCTCGCCGTCGACACTGAAGCATCGCAAGTACGGAATGTCCACTGTCCAGCAGTTGGGGAGTCGCAGCTTTCTCGTCTGCGTGAGCGATCCAGCGGACCGCTCGCCGATGCGGACCGTGTTGGCTCGGTTCATGAGCGACAGCGCCAGGATCTCGGCCGTGCTAAAACAAATATCCAAGTCAGCTTCAGTGAGGTTGTCACTAACGAGCTCGATCTACGTACCCTTTTGTATATTGGCTCTGGAGCACGACGAGCGGTCCGTTGTAGCGCGCGGCGCGGCTCGAGCGCGGCACGAAATGCTTGCGGCGTCGCGAGAACCGCTGCGTGTTCGCTCCAGGCACTTTTTCGTCCGTCGTGAACGCCAGCGAGCGCGCCGAGAAGAAGCTGGCGACTGCGAGCGCGGCGTCCAGCGAGCCGCCGCCGCGATTGAAGCGTAGGTCCAAGATGAGCGCGTCGACGTCTCCGAGCGCTCGCAGCACGGCCTCGAGCGCCCAGCGCATCGCCTCGAGGTCGTAGGTCTCAGGAACAGCGAGCGACTTGCCTGTTGCACGTTGTGCACCCCAGAGCGGACTGAGCGCGTCGAGTCGAGGCAGTGGGAAGTCGACGAAGCCGTCCATGGCGTGGATCGCGAGGTAGCCGATGCGCCACCCTGGGCTGGTCTCCGCGTTGAGAATACCGAAGACGAGGTGCTTGGCGGCCGCGCGGCCTCCGTCCGTGAGGTGTCGGCGGCGCATGAGGTCCATGGCCGCGGTCTCGAACTGCACGCGCTGCGCGTTCTGCGGCGCGCGTCCAAAGGCCGTGAGTCCGAGCGGCGCCGAGCCCGAGGGCGGCGGCGGGCGCGCGAGCCGCAGCGCCGGGTCGTCGCAGAGCGCGAGGCTCTCTTGGATGGCGAGCCAGAGGTCGTCGTCGCTCGTGGTCGTGGCGAGCGGCTCGCCGAAGACGCGGTGGATGGCGAGCCAGTCGCTTTCGTCGAGAAAGGCGTAGCGGTCGCGCATGGCGAGCCAGAACGTCTGGTAGTTGTAGCGCACGTCGCTCGAGTGCGTGATGCGCGCCAGCAGCGCACGCACGAGCTCGAGCGCGAGGCGCAGCAGCATGCCGTGGAGCGTCATGAGCACGACGAGCGCGCCGCCGAGCACGGGCATGTGGCGGCGCACGACGCCGACGGGCAGGATCACGAGCGACTCGTAGAGCGCGAGCGGCGCGAGCACGAGCCACTCGAGCAGCTCGAGCGGCGAGGACGCGGCCGGGAGCACGCGCGCCGGCGAGAGCAGCCACCACCAGGCCATGGCGAGCGAGAGACGAGGGACGCGAGGGGGGGAGGGGAGAGGATGACTCGACGCTCGGGGAAGCTGCTTGATGAGCCCGTGCGCGTCGACACGGGACACTGAGATAAGGGAGGGGGAGCGCTTGGGTTAGTATGTTGAAGCGGCGATGGGGAATCTCGTTGCGAGGGAGACAAGCAAGGCGAGGGGATGGAGAGAGGAGGGAGAGCAACGTCGACGGGCTCAGGTATGCGAGAGAATTGGGCGGTCGACGGTGGGGACGCTGGGTATTGAAGCAGGAAGAGAAAAGCGCGAGGTCCTCGAACGCGTGAGCATTGGGTGCTGAGATCAAGGGCCATCGTGTCAGTATACTCACTGAGCTCAAGGGAGACGACTGAAGCCTGGCTGGTGTCTGTGGCGGAGGACCAGCGAGAAAGAACGAGCGACAGAAGAAGACAGAGGGCGGTGATGGAGATGGAATATTGAATCCATGTGTATTGAGTGCACGTGATGGTCTCTGATAGAAAGGGTCGTGTTGAAAAACACGTGCTCGTGAGAGCGGAGGTTAGCGGATATGGAAACAATATGCATCGCAGTTTGCCGGAGCGACTGGTGTTGTGTGGCCGCGCCGGCAGACCCGACTCGACTAGTCTCCGCGCGGCCACCCAGCCGCCCGGTTTGCTCTCGGCCGTTGTTGGCCGAGGAGCTCTTCAGTCTAGCTTGATGGATGACGGGGGCTTCTTCCTCGCGCAGGCGGGAGCAGTCGGTTTGCCGTGCGCCTGGGGGGCCCTGGCCGCCGCGGAAGACCCGAGTCGACTAGTCTCCGAGCGGCCATCCAGGCGCACGGTCTGCTGGCCCTGGGAACTCGGTTGTCGGTCCCGCCTGCGCCCTCGACAGCCGTCGCGGCGGCGCGTCCCCGTCATCTGCCGCTTGGATGCTGGCGTCTCTTGTGTTGGTTTCTTCGTGGCGACGTGGTCGCATTCTGCAGCGCATCGTGGCGAATGATCCGCCGCAACGCCAGCATCGACTCACCTGGTTGCGCCGTGTCCACAAAGCCGATGCTGCGCTGGGCGTCGCGTCGCGTGGAGTGATGGGAGAGATGGAGGCTGTGTGGGCGCGTCGGGAGATCCAAGAGTGAGCTCTGCGGGGGCATGGTTGGGCTCGGGATCTTCTTGGCGTGCCAAGAGACTTGAGGGCTGTGCCATGGATACTCGTGGGTCTCATGGGTACAATCGTGTTGAGCGGGGTATGTGAAGTAGTGATAATGATGTGTAACTACAAGGCCTGTATTTCAGAAGAAGAGTAGTGCCTTTTCCCTCTACGATATGTACTTTGACAGGTCAGAGGTCAAGTTCCGTCAAACGGATGCTGATACTGATGCTGGTAATACCAGTCTCTGACAACTTCGGTGTTGAGTTCGAGTGGCGGGAACGTGAACGTCTGGAGAGAAACACTGGAGCGACTCCAACGCCTTCCACATCCACTCGCAGTGATGATGATCCTATCCATGATTGTGGTTGGTCTCTTCGATTTGGAACCGTTGAAAAATTGGCCTAGCCGTTCTAACGTGTTGTTGGGGTGTTCATATAATAGCAGTACAGGCAGCTGGAAGGAAATTAAAATACATTCTTTATGCTCTTAGATGAGTAAGATGTTCCAAAACGAGTTGAATGACGAGCTAGCGACCTTGTCCGCGCGTCCTCGTGGATGCGAGATGCGACTGCGAGATGAGAAACTGCCTCCACCAGACAGTCTTGTCGCTCTTCGTCTCGCTCTTGCCTCTGGACTCGGTCACAGCGTCTCGTCGACGCAGCTCCGCCTCTTTGACGGCCGCTTGGTCTTCCGGTTTCTCCTCATCGCGAGCCTGTTTAGCGAGTGCGAGAATCTGGTTGGCGTGGATCTGCTGGAAGACCGTCGAGGGAGGGGTCAGGGAGGAGCTCATTGTGGAGGAGTTGTGGTTCTGTGTGGTGGCTGGTGAGTTTTGGAGTGAGCGAGCCCCAGGCTCAGGCGACGGAACACCAGCTACAGCTATCCAAGGGGTGGAAGGTTGTCAGCATCTCTCCCCCATGAGTGCCAGCTTGGAGCCCGCGAATGCTGGTCGCTGAGTTGGGAATGTAGGTGTATTCATTTGGAAACCCATCACCACGAGATTTCACTTCGTCCAAAGCACTTGAAAGCGAACTTACCAGGCGGATCACAGCTCAAGAACCCTACAAAACCCACTGCCGATGGCTTCATGCAACGAAAATATTCTCGTGGTTGCGAACTCTGGTAGAAGCCTGCGCAGGAGAGTCGCTGCTCATCTTTTGACGCAGCTCCTTGGAGAACCTGCAGCTGAGTGAGTGGGAAGTGGCTATGTTGCCTTTTTCTTGTGGAACGCCGCCGCCCAGAAGGAAACGAAGTTGCTCTTCTTGGAGTTTAAAAAATGTTGTCGGCGGAATGATGATCGAAAGAAGAGGTTAGCGTGTCGATTCGAAGAGTAACATTTAATCGAGGTTACGCACTTCACATGCGTCGATCTTGAAAAATTTATAATCCACAGACTAGCGGATGAGGTCGGTATGCATCCGTGGATCCATAAACCCCTGAACATTCAGAGGGATCGCATAGCTACGCGTACTTGTCTTGGGTGCGATCCTCGTAGGTATAGCTGACTGACTCTCAAAGGGACTTCCCTTTGCTTGATGGGCCGGTGAATCCTCATACTTTTGCAGGATCGGGACGATCTTTGCGGTGCCCGGGGCACTGGGACCAGCTGATTCGCTTGGACGCTGGCGCAGATCCATTGCAGCACGACAACCGCTGACAGGAGTCTTGGTTTGAACGCAGTGCATTGGCGAATGAAGCACGAGCGAGTCGAGAGGGTGCGAGCGAGTTGAGAGGCCCAACACAATGTCCTCAGCAGTCCGTAAGCTGTTTGGATCTGTTGGAGGTGTCAACAAGGAGTAGTGGTCTTAGTTCAAGACATTGATTCCTGAAGAGAGAGATCCTTTAGGACTTGCATACTGATACAAATTATTATGATCGACGATTACAGCGGAACTGGCTCTGGCACGAGCGACCTGTTTGACGGTTCGAGCTAATCATAAGCATCGAATCCCGAGTCAACCAATTGCTTGAAGGCCTTCACCAGCATCCCTGGTCTGTGACGCGAGCCCCCGGACCTTGCTTTGTGGCAGCTGAGAGAAGATACAGTACCGAAGCTGTGCTATAGGGTGATCTTACTGCGATTGTCCAGGATTTTTTGTCAATACGTGCGAATAGCTTCCGTATCAGCAAATTTGGTGTCCTTCTCATGGCCATCATGTTTCCAACTCCTTCTGTTGACACTAGAATGAATTTAAAATGCAACTGCTATTATACACACACACACACTGTACTCAACAGGCTCCATCTTCGTCATCACTTGACTGAGGAATGTTGGTGCATCCATCTGACGGTCTCTCCTCGTTTCTGAAGCCGGTGCAGACGCCAGCGAGTTGCTGGCTGTTCCGACTCACGAGCAAACGAGCAAACACTCTCCACGCACTATCGACATTCCGAGTTGCCGTTGGATAGCAGGAAACCCCTGGCTCATCGCATTCCCTCAGCCTCAGCGAGCCGTCGAGGTCGAGCTCACTCTCGAACTTGCTCTCCAGGGCTCGAAGCCTCTCCCCCCTCCACTTCCTACTTCCCACTTCCCACATCATCCTTTGCACCATGAGCGCCTTCTCCACCTGCACCACGGCCTTTCGGCAGATCCACGCCCAGCACGTCTGTCCGTTGGTCAAGTCCCAGCAGCCAACTGAGCGTGTCGATATCAAGACGACCAGCGAGAAACGCCTCCTCGATGCCACACTGCGAGCCAAGTCGACGCCGTTGGCGACAGTACAAGAAGCCAACGGGCGATCGACAGATGAAGTGGACGGGTCGCAGACTCGCAGCAAGGTGCGGGTGTGGTGGAAGCAATGGGTGATGTCGCAGTCGAGTATGCGGGCGACGCGCTCGCTCGCGTCCGGTCGGAGGTAGACGAGAGAGTTGTAGTTGTATTATTGATAAATCCACTATTCTGTCATGATTTCCTGCACGTGAGTGGTCTTGTCTGTGAGGATGTGAGTGGTCTTGTCTGTGAGGATGTCCATCGCCAGCATGGTAATCTACCTTTAGTGCTGCACTCTTGGAGTCGCGATCTAGAAAATGTGAGTGAGGGAACCAGAACTCCGCTGCCGCCTCGACCAAACAGATGAAGAACGACAGCATACCCTTGCGTTGGAAACATGAAGCTGGTACTGAATGGGTATTGATAGTAGAACATTGTAAAGAGGATACAAAGCCGATATCGGAGTGCATGAAGATGTACATTGCAGATAGTAGGCTAGTCAATACCGGTGTAGTGGAGTGCCACTTCATGCTTCGATCGCACGATTCCGTCATTCAGGGATTCGAGACGGCCATAGATAAGATCCAGTAGAGTGAGTCGGAATACTCTAGCGGCGCATCACGCCGTGCCGGTGCTGCGTCACAAGCGTCTGAGAGAGCACCATCTGCCGCCGCCACACGTCCTTGCGCTGGTCTTCGCCACTCGAAGGCTGTGTGGTCTGCGTGGTGTGGTCGCTGGCTCGCTGGTTGTCTCGGTGGTGACGACGCAGTTTGTTCCAGAATCGTCGAGCGCTGCTGTCGTTGCGACAGACTTCTGGCTTGGCTGGCGAGTGTTGTTGTTGTAGGAGTTGTTTGTTTTGTTCTTCTGCGTTGCATTTGCGGACGTAGTGGATGGCCTGGGCGAAGTGTGCGTTGGTGTTCATGTTCATGTTCATGTTGATCTTGATGTTGATGATGTGTTGTTGTCTTGGTAGTATAATGGCTGAAGTAGTCGGTGGTTGGTTGATGTTGTTGTGTTGTTGGTTGGCGTGGCTTGTGGGCGTCCGATTGGAAAGTGATTCGATCTTCTGCGCGAGTGCCACTCGAGTAAATGTGGGAAGACTGTCTGGAAATGTTGTGGTGATGCTTTGCGTTATCTGGCTGCTTTATGACGGCTTCTTCCCCATGGGTTCACCTTCTTCATGTGGAAAACGCCCGCGAGAATGGTGGCGTGGTGGTGAAGAATGACGGTGCAAGCGGCACCTGCTACTGAAACGTTCACGATGAAGAAATAGCCATAGCACATCCAGCGCCGAACCAAACCCTACGCTGTTGACTAAAGGCCGCATGGACTCGGACACGGTGGGTCGTGTAATTCAATAAGAGAGAGAGAGAGAGAGAGAGAGAGAGAGAGAGAGAGAGAGAGAGTCGCCGTGAGCTGCCAGTACCACACGTGGGCGAGCGAGCGACTGTGGCCTCTGAGTTGACGAAATAGAGTTGGACGCAATCGCGTCTTTTTCAGTGGACTTCTGTACGGACGACAGTTGCAGTGGTGGATCCCACCGTGGCGTGGTGCCGGTACTGTAATGCCCACCAACACTCACAGACCCGACTCGTCGCATCCATCCACGGTGGCGACAAACTTCTGTGGCGTCCTCATCCAAGATAGATGTTCTCTGTTCCTACGGCCCTACGTAAGGTACAAGGACGCGACGACTGCCACCCTACGACAAATTCCGTCCGGTGCAGCTCCCATCACTGACCAACATTCGTGAGCGCGTAGCATCATTCCGAGTATGCGCATCGTTCACTGAATTTGCTTTGCTTGGATCCCTCGCTCCCCGCTCTCCGCTTGCTCACTCGCCAATTCACTCCACTCCTCACACACACAACAAGCCTACGCTCACCAACCACGACCATGAACTCGTTCTCCGCTTCCACCGTCGCCTTCCGACAGACGCACGCCCAGCACATCTACCCGCTCATCAAGAACGCACAGGCACAGGCGCAGGCGCAGGCGCAGCAGCCTGCAGCCACTACGAGTGAGAAGCGACGACTCGACGCCACGTTGCGATCCAAGTCGAGGGCAATCGCCATCGCACCTGTTGGTGTTGAGCAGCGAAGCGTCGATTCGGATGAGAAGAAGGACAGCAAGCTGTCAGCTTGGTGGAGGCAGTTTGTGATGTCGCAGTCGAGCCTGCACGTGACCCGAGGGCTAGCTTCAGGCCGACGATAGATGAACGAATTTCTATAATGAACTGTATTTCTTCAGACTGTGAGCTTGCCGAGCGCTCTCCTCTGTGTTGCGGGATACCGTAGTGTCGAGTGTTGTCGTTGGAAAAGTTGAATATGCCCCTTGTTCGGGAATGGCTGATCTGCCTTGCGATTGTTTCTCCAGCATGTACTAATAAGTTGAGAAATCAATCAGCTAGAGTCGCAAATGGACTCTTACTTCTTCGTGAATTAAACACCACCGAAGAGCTTGTAGTCACTTTGTGCATGGTTGCCGCGATCATGTGGACTTTGGTCGAGACCTATTCTGTGCATTTCGGAAATTTCTCCGACAGTGCGATACGGCCGTCGTCAGACTCACTTCATCCTGCAGCCAATCCGAGTGTACTGTCTCGTGATGTCTGCCAGTCGGCGGTGTTGCCATGAGGTTGTGCACATTACATACAGTGTACATGAAGTGGGTTCATTAGGTGTTGAAGGGTGCTCGAAGGAATTTCCCTCCACCGTCATTCACTCCACGCGCGCAAACATCCTCAACTAAATTTCACTACTGCCCTATAAGCTCCCAAGCGAGCACTTTCGATAGCGGATCACTTTCCAATCCGCCGCCCGCAAGTAAAGCCAACCAACAACACAACAACATCAACCACTCGCCGACTACTTCGGTCATTATACTACCAAGACAACAACACATCATCAACATCAAGATCAACATGAACATGAACATGAACACCAACGCACACTTCGCCCAGGCCATCCACTACGTCCGCAAATGCAACGCAGAAGAACAAAACAAACAACTCCTACAACAACAACACTCGCCAGCCAAGCCAGAAGTCTGTCGCAACGACAGCAGCGCTCGACGATTCTGGAACAAACTGCGTCGTCACCACCGAGACAACCAGCGAGCCAGCGACCACACCACGCAGACCACACAGCCTTCGAGTGGCGAAGACCAGCGCAAGGACGTGTGGCGGCGGCAGATGGTGCTCTCTCAGACGCTTGTGACGCAGCACCGGCACGGCGTGATGCGCCGCTAGAGCAATTCAACTCACTCTACTGGATCTTATCTATGGCCGTCTCGAATCCCTGAATGACGGAATCGTGCGATCGAAGCATGAGGCCGCCTCATGCAGGCGGCACTCCACTACATCGGTATTGACTAGGCTACTATCTACAATGTACATCTTCATGCACTCCGATATCGGCTTTGTATCCTCTTTACAATGTTCTACTATCAATACCCATTCAGTACCAGCTTCATGTTTCCAACGCAAGGGTATGCTGTCGTTCTTCATCTGTTTGGTCGAGGCGGCAGCGGAGTTCTGGTTCCCTCACTCACATTTTCTAGATCGCGACTCCAAGAGTGCAGCACTAAAGGTAGATTACCATGCTGGCGATGGACATCCTCACAGACAAGACCACTCACATCCTCACAGACAAGACCACTCACGTGCAGGAAATCATGACAGAATAGTGGATTTATCAATAATACAACTACAACTCTCTCGTCTACCTCCGACCGGACGCGAGCGAGCGCGTCGCCCGCATACTCGACTGCGACATCACCCATTGCTTCCACCACACCCGCACCTTGCTGCGAGTCTGCGACCCGTCCACTTCATCTGTCGATCGCCCGTTGGCTTCTTGTACTGTCGCCAACGGCGTCGACTTGGCTCGCAGTGTGGCATCGAGGAGGCGTTTCTCGCTGGTCGTCTTGATATCGACACGCTCAGTTGGCTGCTGGGACTTGACCAACGGACAGACGTGCTGGGCGTGGATCTGTCGAAAGGCCGTGGTGCAGGTGGAGAAGGCGCTCATGGTGCAAAGGATGACGTGGGAAGTGGGAAGTAGGAAGTGGAGGGGGGAGAGGCTTCGAGCCCTGGAGAGCAAGTTCGAGAGTGAGCTCGACCTCGACGGCTCGCTGAGGCTGAGGGAATGCGATGAGCCAGGGGTTTCCTGCTATCCAACGGCAACTCGGAATGTCGATAGTGCGTGGAGAGTGTTTGCTCGTTTGCTCGTGAGTCGGAACAGCCAACAACTCGCTGGCGTCTGCACCGGCTTCAGAAACGAGGAGAGACCGTCAGATGGCCACACCAACATTCCATCGTCAACACCAACATTCCACAGGCAAGTGAGCCAGCCGCCAGTTGTCCACCGAAGCAGGTCACATCTTCACCCTGGTGCCTCCAGACACGAGTGGTTGAGAACACGAGAGCAACGGACGTGAGAAGGGCACCGAATCTGCTGATACGGAAAATATTCGCAAGTATTGATAAGAAATCCGGGGCAATCGCAGTAAGATAGCCCTATCACAAAGCTTCCGTACTGCGCATTCTCTAAGTTCCCACTAAGGACGACGGAGGCTGGCGTCATAGACCATGGAAGCTGTTGAAAGCCTTCAAGCGATTGGTCGACAGCGGATTCGATGATTACCTTCAGCCGTCAAACAGGTCGCTCGTGTCAGTGTCAGTTCCGCTGTTATCACAGGTCGTACTAATTTGGTTTAGTACATAATGCTCGAAGTTCACACCCTTCGCTTATCAATGTATTAAACTAAGAACCCTTCTCCATGTTGACGATCTAAACAGCTTACGGACTGCTTAGTACATTGAGTCGCGGTCTCACGACTCGCTAGCACCCTCTCGACTCGCTCGTGGTTCATTCGCCAATGCACAGGGTCTAAACCAAGTCTCCTGTCAACGATTTTCGTGCTGCGATGAATCCGCGCGAACGCCCAAGCGAAACAGCCCGTGTCAGTGCCCCATGCACCGCCAAGATCGCCCCGATCCCACAGAAATTGGAGGGTTCTGCAGCACATCAAGCGAGAGCAAGCCCTTTCAGCGGACAGGTGGCTGCACATACGTCGATCGCACCCAAGACAAATACGCGTAGTTATCGTCATCTCTATTCGCTGACCGACTCGTGCGATCTAAACATGGGCCGCGTCTTCTTCGAACAGTGAATGTGGCTCATTGATTTTCAGAAACAACGATCCGAACTACTCTTATTGTAGTCCAAATCTTCCGCTCTAGGTTGCTGATGACTTGGCTTTGACTCCAATGTGAAAACATTTTTGTGGGCGAAAAATTGGGTTCGGACAAATTATTCCGGCTTTCTGTGTGCTTCACCGACCTGGCCCATTGGAGCGAAGAAGCGATTGAGAGATGACCAGCTGCTTCCCCCAGATCTTTTGCTGGGCGGATGATCTTGCAGTTGAATGTCCTTCCCCTCGATCAACGTGTTCCTGTCGATCATTCGTCCCCTTCGTCTCAGCAAAGGCGACACTTTTCTTGTTCTTCTTCTTCTCGTCTTCGTTCTGAGGTCCAGACTTTGACTTGGAGGCGAGCGACTTCGAAGAGGCCTTTTCCATTGCGTGTCAATTTATGCAATGGGAACACAGGAGATTTTCCCGCTTCCTAAGCTGGTCCGACCCGGCGGCTCTATTTTATCAGCGCTTTGATAGCCTGATTACTCTTGAAGTTTTGGCGAGAGAAGGCCAGCCATGCCTCGTTCTAGGTATAATGGATCCCGACTCGCAATCCGAAGAAGGAAAGGGTGAAGCGAGCACGAAGTACGGGCGCCAGGTAAATGTGGTGAGGAGAGCGCTCTTGACGAAAAGAGGGAACCTTATCACGTATGAGTTGGATTCACTGGTTGATGATGAATGCTCAAACACTTTGGATCTTGTCGGCAGTCATTCTTAATGACTCACCAGCATTCTCCGAGTGTCCGTGCTTTTGCGTAATAACGAGCTTGGTTCACCCAAAGCAGTATTTCTAAGGCTAATAGACATCTGTGTATGGCGGATCATCACTGAGAGTTGTTGACAATGACCCAACTTGTTCCAGTAGCAGCGTAACTGTTTGCTGTCGGTGCAGATCACGAGCTTTCCCCCTGTTTCATATCGCACTTAGATTCCATGCTGTCAGCTTACGCCATTTCTTGGTCGTGGTGGATTGCGTGTGATAATTTGGTTTTGGCGAAGGTACAATAGGACGCTTGAGCTGGACGAGGCGAGAGTTATGAGAAGCCGGAAGTCACTCACACTGACAGCGTGGGCTACGTGGCATCGGCAGGGGCATTCTCTTGATTGTGTTGACGTCAAGGTGAATGGGACATTGAAGCGATAGCCATCACCACCTTCAATATCGAAGCTCATTCGACACTCTATGGGTTTCTAAATACGTCAATTTCAACCGACATCTTGGGCAACATGACCAGATCCACCCCACAACACAGAGGAGAGCGCTCGGCAAGCTCACAGTCTGAAGAAATACAGTTCATTATAGAAATTCGTTCATCTATCGTCGGCCTGAAGCTAGCCCTCGGGTCACGTGCAGGCTCGACTGCGACATCACAAACTGCCTCCACCAAGCTGACAGCTTGCTGTCCTTCTTCTCATCCGAATCGACGCTTCGCTGCTCAACACCAACAGGTGCGATGGCGATTGCCCTCGACTTGGATCGCAACGTGGCGTCGAGTCGTCGCTTCTCACTCGTAGTGGCTGCAGGCTGCTGCGCCTGCGCCTGCGCCTGTGCCTGTGCGTTCTTGATGAGCGGGTAGATGTGCTGGGCGTGCGTCTGTCGGAAGGCGACGGTGGAAGCGGAGAACGAGTTCATGGTCGTGGTTGGTGAGCGTAGGCTTGTTGTGTGTGTGAGGAGTGGAGTGAATTGGCGAGTGAGCAAGCGGAGAGCGGGGAGCGAGGGATCCAAGCAAAGCAAATTCAGTGAACGATGCGCATACTCGGAATGATGCTACGCGCTCACGAATGTTGGTCAGTGATGGGAGCTGCACCGGACGGAATTTGTCGTAGGGTGGCAGTCGTCGCGTCCTTGTACCTTACGTAGGGCCGTAGGAACAGAGAACATCTATCTTGGATGAGGACGCCACAGAAGTTTGTCGCCACCGTGGATGGATGCGACGAGTCGGGTCTGTGAGTGTTGGTGGGCATTACAGTACCGGCACCACGCCACGGTGGGATCCACCACTGCAACTGTCGTCCGTACAGAAGTCCACTGAAAAAGACGCGATTGCGTCCAACTCTATTTCGTCAACTCAGAGGCCACAGTCGCTCGCTCGCCCACGTGTGGTACTGGCAGCTCACGGCGACTCTCTCTCTCTCTCTCTCTCTCTCTCTCTCTCTCTCTCTCTCTTATTGAATTACACGACCCACCGTGTCCGAGTCCATGCGGCCTTTAGTCAACAGCGTAGGGTTTGGTTCGGCGCTGGATGTGCTATGGCTGTTTCTTCATCGTGAACGTTTCAGTAGCAGGTGCCGCTTGCACCGTCATTCTTCACCACCACGCCACCATTCTCGCGGGCGTTTTCCACATGAAGAAGGTGAACCCATGGGGAAGAAGCCGTCATAAAGCAGCCAGATAACGCAAAGCATCACCACAACATTTCCAGACAGTCTTCCCACATTTACTCGAGTGGCACTCACTTTCCAATCGGACGCCCACAAGCCACGCCAACCAACAACACAACAACATCAACCAACCACCGACTACTTCAGCCATTATACTACCAAGACAACAACACATCATCAACATCAAGATCAACATGAACATGAACATGAACACCAACGCACACTTCGCCCAGGCCATCCACTACGTCCGCAAATGCAACGCAGAAGAACAAAACAAACAACTCCTACAACAACAACACTCGCCAGCCAAGCCAGAAGTCTGTCGCAACGACAGCAGCGCTCGACGATTCTGGAACAAACTGCGTCGTCACCACCGAGACAACCAGCGAGCCAGCGACCACACCACACAGACCACACAGCCTTCGAGTGGCGAAGACCAGCGCAAGGACGTGTGGCGGCGGCAGATGGTGCTCTCTCAGACGCTTGTGACGCAGCACCGGCACGGCGTGATGCGCCGCTAGAGTATTCCGACTCACTCTACTGGATCTTATCTATGGCCGTCTCGAATCCCTGAATGACGGAATCGTGCGATCGAAGCATGAGGCCGCCTCATGCAGGCGGCACTCCACTACATCGGTATTGACTAGGCTACTATCTACAATGTACATCTTCATGCACTCCGATATCGGCTTTGTATCCTCTTTACAATGTTCTACTATCAATACCCATTCAGTACCAGCTTCATGTTTCCAACGCAAGGGTATGCTGTCGTTCTTCATCTGTTTGGTCGAGGCGGCAGCGGAGTTCTGGTTCCCTCACTCACATTTTCTAGATCGCGACTCCAAGAGTGCAGCACTAAAGGTAGATTACCATGCTGGCGATGGACATCCTCACAGACAAGACCACTCACATCCTCACAGACAAGACCACTCACGTGCAGGAAATCATGACAGAATAGTGGATTTATCAATAATACAACTACAACTCTCTCGTCTACCTCCGACCGGACGCGAGCGAGCGCGTCGCCCGCATACTCGACTGCGACATCACCCATTGCTTCCACCACACCCGCGCCTTGCTGCGAGTCTGCGATTCGTCCACTTCATCTGACGATCGCCCGTTGGCTTCTTGTACTGTCGCCAACGGCGTCGACTTGGCTCGCAGTGTGGCATCGAGGAGGCGTTTCTCGCTGGTCGTCTTGATATCGACACGCTCAGTTGGCTGCTGGGACTTGACCAACGGACAGACGTGCTGGGCGTGGATCTGCCGAAAGGCCGTGGTGCAGGTGGAGAAGGCGCTCATGGTGCAAAGGATGATGTGGGAAGTGGGAAGTAGGAAGTGGAGGGGGGAGAGGCTTCGAGCCCTGGAGAGCAAGTTCGAGAGTGAGCTCGACCTCGACGGCTCGCTGAGGCTGAGGGAATGCGATGAGCCAGGGGTTTCCTTCTATCCAACGGCAACTCGGAATGTCGATAGTGCGTGGAGAGTGTTTGCTCGTTTGCTCGTGAGTCGGAACAGCCAGCAACTCGCTGGCGTCTGCACCGGCTTCAGAAACGAGGAGAGACCGTCAGATGGATGCACCAACATTCCTCAGTCAAGTGATGACGAAGATGGAGCCTGTTGAGTACAGTGTGTGTGTGTGTGTATAATAGCAGTTGCATTTTAAATTCATTCTAGTGTCAACAGAAGGAGTTGGAAACATGATGGCCATGAGAAGGACACCAAATTTGCTGATACGGAAGCTATTCGCACGTATTGACAAAAAATCCTGGACAATCGCAGTAAGATCACCCTATAGCACAGCTTCGGTACTGTATCTTCTCTCAGCTGCCACAAAGCAAGGTCCGGGGGCTCGCGTCACAGACCAGGGATGCTGGTGAAGGCCTTCAAGCAATTGGTTGACTCGGGATTCGATGCTTATGATTAGCTCGAACCGTCAAACAGGTCGCTCGTGCCAGAGCCAGTTCCGCTGTAATCGTCGATCATAATAATTTGTATCAGTATGCAAGTCCTAAAGGATCTCTCTCTTCAGGAATCAATGTCTTGAACTAAGACCACTACTCCTTGTTGACACCTCCAACAGATCCAAACAGCTTACGGACTGCTGAGGACATTGTGTTGGGCCTCTCAACTCGCTCGCACCCTCTCGACTCGCTCGTGCTTCATTCGCCAATGCACTGCGTTCAAACCAAGACTCCTGTCAGCGGTTGTCGTGCTGCAATGGATCTGCGCCAGCGTCCAAGCGAATCAGCTGGTCCCAGTGCCCCGGGCACCGCAAAGATCGTCCCGATCCTGCAAAAGTATGAGGATTCACCGGCCCATCAAGCAAAGGGAAGTCCCTTTGAGAGTCAGTCAGCTATACCTACGAGGATCGCACCCAAGACAAGTACGCGTAGCTATGCGATCCCTCTGAATGTTCAGGGGTTTATGGATCCACGGATGCATACCGACCTCATCCGCTAGTCTGTGGATTATAAATTTTTCAAGATCGACGCATGTGAAGTGCGTAACCTCGATTAAATGTTACTCTTCGAATCGACACGCTAACCTCTTCTTTCGATCATCATTCCGCCGACAACATTTTTTAAACTCCAAGAAGAGCAACTTCGTTTCCTTCTGGGCGGCGGCGTTCCACAAGAAAAAGGCAACATAGCCACTTCCCACTCACTCAGCTGCAGGTTCTCCAAGGAGCTGCGTCAAAAGATGAGCAGCGACTCTCCTGCGCAGGCTTCTACCAGAGTTCGCAACCACGAGAATATTTTCGTTGCATGAAGCCATCGGCAGTGGGTTTTGTAGGGTTCTTGAGCTGTGATCCGCCTGGTAAGTTCGCTTTCAAGTGCTTTGGACGAAGTGAAATCTCGTGGTGATGGGTTTCCAAATGAATACACCTACATTCCCAACTCAGCGACCAGCATTCGCGGGCTCCAAGCTGGCACTCATGGGGGAGAGATGCTGACAACCTTCCACCCCTTGGATAGCTGTAGCTGGTGTTCCGTCGCCTGAGCCTGGGGCTCGCTCACTCCAAAACTCACCAGCCACCACACAGAACCACAACTCCTCCACAATGAGCTCCTCCCTGACCCCTCCCTCGACGGTCTTCCAGCAGATCCACGCCAACCAGATTCTCGCACTCGCTAAACAGGCTCGCGATGAGGAGAAACCGGAAGACCAAGCGGCCGTCAAAGAGGCGGAGCTGCGTCGACGAGACGCTGTGACCGAGTCCAGAGGCAAGAGCGAGACGAAGAGCGACAAGACTGTCTGGTGGAGGCAGTTTCTCATCTCGCAGTCGCATCTCGCATCCACGAGGACGCGCGGACAAGGTCGCTAGCTCGTCATTCAACTCGTTTTGGAACATCTTACTCATCTAAGAGCATAAAGAATGTATTTTAATTTCCTTCCAGCTGCCTGTACTGCTATTATATGAACACCCCAACAACACGTTAGAACGGCTAGGCCAATTTTTCAACGGTTCCAAATCGAAGAGACCAACCACAATCATGGATAGGATCATCATCACTGCGAGTGGATGTGGAAGGCGTTGGAGTCGCTCCAGTGTTTCTCTCCAGACGTTCACGTTCCCGCCACTCGAACTCAACACCGAAGTTGTCAGAGACTGGTATTACCAGCATCAGTATCAGCATCCGTTTGACGGAACTTGACCTCTGACCTGTCAAAGTACATATCGTAGAGGGAAAAGGCACTACTCTTCTTCTGAAATACAGGCCTTGTAGTTACACATCATTATCACTACTTCACATACCCCGCTCAACACGATTGTACCCATGAGACCCACGAGTATCCATGGCACAGCCCTCAAGTCTCTTGGCACGCCAAGAAGATCCCGAGCCCAACCATGCCCCCGCAGAGCTCACTCTTGGATCTCCCGACGCGCCCACACAGCCTCCATCTCTCCCATCACTCCACGCGACGCGACGCCCAGCGCAGCATCGGCTTTGTGGACACGGCGCAACCAGGTGAGTCGATGCTGGCGTTGCGGCGGATCATTCGCCACGATGCGCTGCAGAATGCGACCACGTCGCCACGAAGAAACCAACACAAGAGACGCCAGCATCCAAGCGGCAGATGACGGGGACGCGCCGCCGCGACGGCTGTCGAGGGCGCAGGCGGGACCGACAACCGAGTTCCCAGGGCCAGCAGACCGTGCGCCTGGATGGCCGCTCGGAGACTAGTCGACTCGGGTCTTCCGCGGCGGCCAGGGCCCCCCAGGCGCACGGCAAACCGACTGCTCCCGCCTGCGCGAGGAAGAAGCCCCCGTCATCCATCAAGCTAGACTGAAGAGCTCCTCGGCCAACAACGGCCGAGAGCAAACCGGGCGGCTGGGTGGCCGCGCGGAGACTAGTCGAGTCGGGTCTGCCGGCGCGGCCACACAACACCAGTCGCTCCGGCAAACTGCGATGCATATTGTTTCCATATCCGCTAACCTCCGCTCTCACGAGCACGTGTTTTTCAACACGACCCTTTCTATCAGAGACCATCACGTGCACTCAATACACACTGATTCAATATTCCATCTCCATCACCGCCCTCTGTCTTCTTCTGTCGTTCGTTCTTTCTCGCTTGCCCACCGCCACAGACACCAGTCGGGCTCTTCAATCCTTCAATCTTACGTTTTCCATCTTCAATTTCTCGCGTCACAGATTCCCATGGTCAGATACTAGACGGGGAGCTCGCAGTCGACAACGACGCAGTGTCTGGCGCCTATTAGTTGGCTTCGTTTCCACCAGAGGCTTTATCATTCAGCGGGTGACGATGTGAACGTGAAGATGATAGCGATCGAACTTGACCAAGCATATCCACCAGACCGAATTTATTCTTCTCACGCAACTGCTACAAGCGGGCAAACCACAAGCATCCTACATCGAAGAGAGCGGCTTTAGAACCCTTGGCCGTATCCGTAGATGGCGTAAGGGAAGCCACCACCGTAGCCGTACGAGTAGCTGTATGGGTAGCCCCCGTACCCGTAGCCACCACCGTTGCCTCCATACCCGCCATAGCCTCCATAGCCGCCGTAGTTCCCATAACCGCCGTAGTTGCCATAACCGCCGTAGTCACCGTACCCACCGTAGTTGCCATAGCCGCCGTAGGCTCCATACCCACCCCCATAGCCATAGCTGTCATACCCTCCGTGGTAATCTGTCTTGCCGTAGTTGTCGTAGCCGCCGTAATAATCCTTCTTGCCATAGCCATCGCCATCGTACTTTCCCTGCTTCTTCTTCTTCTTCTTCTTCTTGCCATACCCATCACTGTAGTCGTCGTCGTACCCGTAGCCATCGCCATATCCGTAATTCTTGCTCCTCTTCTTCTTCTTGCCGTACTTGTCGTAATATCCATCGTACCCATACATCCCACTCTCTTGGTTCACACGAAGCGAGTCGCTCGAGTGAGTCGACGTCAGCGACTCTGCGGCTGGCGAGGCCTCATCGAGCGACTCAACTGACGACGCAGGCACAACGACGGCTTCGATGGAGCCTGGAGCTGCTGGCGAGGGGCTCTGTGCCGTGGCCGAACCTGCCAGTGTGGCGACGAGAGCGAGAGCTGAGAGGGGAGTGAAGAACTTCATCGTCGAGATGAGAAGAAGACGCTTTAGCTAGAGAAGGCAGATAGCGGAATGAGTACGACAAACGAGAAACGGAAGCCACTCCCTGTGATAGCTCGCTATGACCGAAAGACGCCCGTGACTTGAGTGATCGACAGGAACATCCTCTTGATTGCTTTGATGGCGAGGTGAATGAGACGTTGGTTTATCGCGTTCCAGGCTATGCTGACTGAAGAAACGTTCTGAACGCTAAATAGCAAGCACCGCTTCGTGAGGTCAGGTATAAGTAACTTCATTGCGTAGTAATGCTAGTGTTTGTAAATGATGAGGCGATCAACGCAATCGGAAGTGATTTGAATCAAACCCGTCGATACGAAGGAATATATTTTTCCGCGCACGAACATTCCAGCACGGTATGCTTTTCACATGCGCTTGGTGAACACACTTTCCTTTCCTTGCTCTTGTGCGTGTTGGAGGGATGCAGGCCGTGGCACTGCAGCGACCGTGGCAAGTCCGAGTATTACAAGAACTCGCAAACAAAACTGGCGATAAACGTAATGCGTGTGGTAGCGACAGATTCTCATCCTTTTCCACCACGCGTCAGCGTCGTCATGCGATCGTGTGCTGTTGACGGACTTAGGAACAAAATCACTTCTCGAATAAAAATCCTCGTGATCGGAGCACCCACGTACACTAAATAGCACATCATCCCCCTGCATTTGTTTGGTGTGTGGCTACACGCCTGCGCCACTGGGAATATTCGCCCCCGCTTGCTATCGTTCTTGATGGCTGTCGCTACTCGCATGGGATAATGTGGAGAGTATGGTGGAGTTGGGGCCATCGAACACCGTACTGCGCCTCCCTCTCTGGTGAGTGATATCAAGGTCCACAGCGCCGTGGATCATCACAAGATCGTATCGCGTGGCTCGGAGAACCCGCCAAACCGCCCGCAGCTCCCAGAACACAAGCATCCACACGCGATTAAAGAACGACGGCGTGACGTGCAACTCAAACTTATGGCCAAATACCGCGAGCTGGAAGATTGTATAGTCGCGAAGCCGCCACACTGAGTTGGTCCGTGTGACTTCGTGCGCGATCATGATGTGCGCCACGATTGACATCACTAAGATTGGAAGGATGAAAACGAGGTGGAAACCGATCTTCTCACGAGCTGCCGGCGTGAACGCGTCGACTGTGAGCATCAATAGAACCCAGAAGAAGCTTGAGAGAAGCACGAAGACGCGGTCGTCCCATTGGAACAGAAACGCCGCGCAAACGTGCGCGAAGAGAAACTGGCTGGCCATGAAGGCAAAATCAACCGTACAGCACAACGTCTTGAGCAAACCAGGGTGGTATAGCGAAATGGAGATACAACAATACGAGACTGTCAAAATGGGCGACGCAATGGCTAATGCGCGGGTAATGCGCGGTGGGTTTGGCACGTAGTTGAGCACTAGAAACATCAGTCCCGTGAGTGTGAGCCCAAGCGCACCACAGGCGTGAAAGAAAACTTGCTGCCAACGAGGGATACGTATCGTTGTAAGGTTGCTGCCGCAGAAAAGCGTCTGTCGACTGTCAAACGTGCGATCGAGGTGTACAAAATGGATGGGGCTTCGAATTCGAGACGGGATGGGCGTCTCATCCTCGGCTCGGCTGCTTGGAGACGGACTCTCAGTCAATGCCGCACGCTTGAGTGGGCGAAGCTTCACAGCGCGACGGTAGCTCACACACCGCACAAACCTAATCCCATGTTCTTTGTCTCGCTGGCTTTGACGGCGTAGCATCTCAATCCGCCGAAATATTGAGCGCGCGAACATATAGAGCACAGTGGAGATCGTATTCATGAGGAAGTCGTTGCCGTCGAGAGTGTGAATACCGTAGTCCAAAACGTTGAACGTCTTGACGCCAGGGATGGCCTGAAGCGAAATCATGACGAGAGTGGTTGTGTGATAGACAATACCGACGACCAGGGAGGCCAGCGCGAGCTTGAAGCCACGTACAGCTGCGTCGATGCAGATGTTGTACTGGATTCCGATCCACACTGGCAACAGGTACAACGCACGCAAGTCGCCGAAGTAGAGGCCCATCACGATGCTCGTTGACGTGTTGGCGAAAGTGAAGAACCAGAACTCGAACGTTTTTAAGAGCTGCAAGACGATGTCAGTGCAAAGCGTTGACGAGCCGAGGATTAGAAATGGAGATTGGAGAATGAAGCACACCACGGAGAGTATGCGGCCGAGTGGTGGGGCCATGAAGAGGAGTGATAACGAGACGCCCTGGCTCAGGAAGAAGCAGACACTCGCTGCAGTGAAGTAACGACGTTGCCAACGCGTGAACATCGGTACGAGCGCACTGGGTAAGAGTGAGCGTTTCAGCGTTTTTGAGAGATCGACTTGAGGAGGAGCGTGGGCCTCGACGATCTCGTAGATGCAGTAACGAACCAATCGATCGGGATTGGTCGGGAGACGCGGATCAGCCGGGAAGATCCATCTCGTGCGAGCCATCGCGGCCCATCTCACAAAATTGTTTCACCAAGTCGAGGCGGAAGGTCAGCTCAACTTGACGTTGACGATGAGCTTCGCCGACTCATTTGCTATTGTTAGCCGCTTGCTCCGCATCAGATCTCGCCAAACGAGTGCTACCTTGCTCCAAAAAGGCTTCCTCGTCCGTCCTTCCACTCGATCACCGATGATCGTCCCGGCGAAAAGTCATGAGGGAGGATCCGCCAACAAAAATGCAGTACCGACCTACGAAGTTGTGCCGAGCACCGAATTGCCACAAATTGATCTCTCACGATCTGTCGGAGGAGAGATCATCGCAATGTTCCAGCATGTATTCAAGGCTCGTCGCGTTGATAATATCGCGACCCCGCCGTCTCAGATTGTCAGGTTTCTCCAGGAGTCCGGAGAGGTTAAAAGAGTAAACCGAGCCAGAGTTTGTATGGGCGGCTTCATCTTTGGCAGCTTCTTGGGAGCGATCGCTTGCCTTGTGCCCCAGGCAGTTGGCTGCTACTTGGCTGTGTTTGGACTACTGTTCACTCTCCCTGGGTCGCTCGCGAGCTTTGCCTTCCTGCGATTTGATATGCTCAAGTTGCTTCTGTCGACGTACGACTTCTGGTTCTACACATTTACGACTACAATGGGTGCGATTCTCATCGCGTGTAGCTTCAATGATGCGCGGTCTTGCATAGCAGTGATCATCTGGCTCGGGAATTTCCACACCATTGTGATTGACGCCAACACGCGGCTCATTTGCTACCTCATCATGGGCTCGAGCGCAACGATTGCGCTTAATCTCATAGTAGTGCTGGCTATAGAGACAGACTGCATTGACGCCTGGCAACCACAAGCCTTCAAGTTTCGTCAGCGTGAACGCGGACTCGTGATGTGCAATAACATCATTTCCAACTTCCTCGCCACCATGGCCATCATCCTCGCTCGGAACATGTACAGACGCCGAAACGAGTTGTACGAGCAGGCCAAGATTGGTTGCTCCATGCTGCGCTGCCTCAACTACCGATGCCGCGTCAAGGTCCAGATCGCCAGTCCTGCGCGACTAGCGCAACTTGCGTCACTCACGGGCCCCGAGCAGGTCTACTTTCCAGGAACATGCACCAGCACTTTTCCTCTCTCGCAGATGCACTATGTGCGATACCAGGGGATCTTGGACGCATCTCAAACGTTCTTCCCCGTCCAGCTCGACCCACTGCACTGGAGCCTACCACAGAGGTTTGGATTCGTGGCGCTGGAGATACTCGCCCTCGCGACAACTGCGTCGGTATTTGCAACTTATCCTTCGTCAGAATCAAAATCACTCGCCGTGATCGGTCTCTGCTGCACGATGCTTTTCGTCGGCATCTCGATTGGTCTCTTCAACAGCCAAGGCTCGCGCCACATCCTGTTGTCGTTTGACTACGTCTTCGTCAGCCTGCAACTTTCGTTCGGCTTGTTGTGTGCATCGACGTTGTTTAATTGGGACGTGCGCAGCATCGCCCTCGCTTCCACGTGGCTTTGGCTCCACTGGGTGTTTTCCATCGACGCACTCACGCCCTTTATGAAAGAGAAAATTGGGGTCAACATCAAGCTGCTGCTCTTGCCAGTGCTACTACTCTTCGTCGCTGATGAGCTCGCGATCACCGCCGAACTCATCTGGGTTGACCGTTGGGGTCTCGAAGACCGTGTTTTGGTCTCACTCGCCGGTCGAGTGAGTCTGAGACTCATCCCGTTCTTCGTGAGTCGCCTCGTCATGAGCTTTCTCTGGTCGCTGCGACTTCTCACGCGCATCTTGAGCAGCCAGGACAACGACGCAGTGATCCAATTAGGCCGCGTCGCGTACGCGTCGCGTGATCCGAAGCAACCAGCAACACCGAAGATAAAAGATGCAGTCCGAGTAGTTGCAAGTGGTCCGTCCCCTCTCTTTTAGAGAGTCTCTGCGTGAGAAACTGTTGCGAAGGTGCATTCTTCTCCAGATAGGAGCATCATCCAATCATAGTTCGTGGGGTCCACGGTCAAATCTGGACAGGATATTGAGCCGTTCGATTAGACCCAACTTGCTCAGTTTCATCCTGAGGCACGACAGCTGAACAATAGACTGCAGAGTCAAATGAGCGGTCTTCAGCAAGGCGTGGCAAGCAATCCGGGTGGCGCACTTGTTTCCTATGAAATTGTTCCGAGCAGTCGTTTACCAGTTCTTGACCTCTCTCGATCACTTGGCGAGGAACTCTTTGCGCTCGCGACGTGTGCTCCACGACGAAAACCGCATGCGGTGACATCCGCAAGCACTGGGTTCTTTCAGATACTACGCCAGTCTGGTGACTTGAAAACCCACGGACTTGCGCGATACTTCCTTGCAGCCTTCATAGTCGGTAACTTACTCGGCGGGGTATCATGTCTGGTGCCGCGGTCCATCGGAGGCCCTTGGCGGTGGTGTCGCACTCGCACTCACGGTCCCTGGTTCGTTGCTCAGCCTCGCGCTGCTTCGCTTCGACATGCTGAAGTTACTTCTTCGGTCGTATGACTTCTGGTTCTACTCGTTCGTGAACACGGTCGGTGCCATCTTGCTTTCGAGGGGCTTCCAAGATGCCCGATCCTGCGTTGCAGCGATGCTTTGGCTTGGCAACATCCATTCGGTGCTCGTGGATGCTAACACGCGGCTCATCACGTATCTGGTGAAAGGGTCTAGCGTGATCATCGCGCTCAACGCCATCGTGCTTCTTGCAATTGAGACCGAGTCGATCAGCAGCTGGCATGCGCTGACATTCAAGCTGCGAGAGCATCGCAGCAATCTCATCATGTGCAACAGCCTCATTTCCAACTGCTTGACAACGCTGACCATGGTGCTCGCGAGAAACATGTACCGACGCCATTTTGAACTCCGCGAGCAGCGCATGATCGGCTGCACGATGCTGCGTTGTCTCAACTACCGCTGCCGCGTGAGCATCCGTGTGGCAGACCGCGCACGAATTGAGAGGATGTCTAGCCATGAGCGCATCTACGACCCATCCGGGTGTCCGATAACGTTCCCCATCTCGGACATGCGCTACGTCCGATGTCAGGAGATCCTCGATGGCTCCGACACCTTCTTCCCTATCCAGCTAGATCCGTTGCAGTGGCCACTTCCTCTGAGCCTCGCGTACGTCGGCCTTGGCGCGGTCGGACTCTCCATGACCGCTGGCGTCTTTGCTGTTTACCCGAGCATGGCGTCGAAGACCCTCGCCGTAGTCGGGCTTGTCTTCAGCATGCTGTTCTTGGGCATCTCTTTGGGTCTGCTCAACCGACGGGGCAGCCGCCTCAATGCGACTTCGTTCGACTACATCTTCATTTCCTTGCAGCTCTCGTTCGGTCTCCTTTGCGGCTCGATGCTCTTCAACTGGGACGAGCGCAGCATTGCACTCGCGTCCATGTGGCTCTGGCTCCACTGGGTCATCTCAATCGACGCGCTGACGCCGCTGATGAAACACAAGATCCGTGTTCACATAAAAGCGCTACTCGTGCTCGTGCTTCTGCTCTTCGTGGCTGCCGAGATCGCGGTCGTCGCCGAGCTGATATGGAGAGACCGGTGGGGACTACAGGACAAGAAGCTCGTGTCGCTCGCTGGCCGTGTAACGCTGTGGCTCATGCCATTCTTTGCCAGCCGCTTGGTGCTGAGTTTTCTTTGGTCCTTGCGACTCATCTGGAGGATCAGCAGCAGCCACGAAGATGATGCCGTGATCCAGCTCGGGCGAATGGCTTTCCCGTACCGGGACCCGGCCACAGAATCAATACCAGCAACTCAAGCCAAGCCAGAGACCAAGGCGAAACCACAAAAGAAGAGCGCGACCGTGCACGCTGCAGCAACGCCAAGCGATGAGTGACCAGACCAGAGGGTTGCGGTACAAGTTTCATAATGCATTTCCATTCGAACAACGTGTAGCGAGGCAGATTTACACCGACTTCTTGGTCTCGACCGCGACAGTTTTCTTCGCCGGGAAGATGTAGGCGCGGATATAGAAGTTCATGAAGAGCCAGAAGAGCGACTGCACGTATCCAAGGTACATGACGGCGATAGACGATGGCATGCCGGCGCACTGGCGCGTGAGCGAGAGGTAGCCCTGGACGTTCATGAGGATGAACTGCGTGAGCTGCATGATCGTGAGGTACTTCTTCCACCAAATGTTGCGCGTGTGCGCGCTGACGAAGTAGTACGTGTACATGATGGTGTGCACGAAGCCGTTGAGCACGATCGACTGGTACGAGTCTGCGTCGTATCCGACGCGGAAGACCATGTAGTAGACCTAGTAAATAGCAGCAAACCAGTCAGCAACTTTTGCTCCTTTCATCCCGCATTCGCAATCGCACTTACAAAGAGGACAGTGAGGTGGTGGTAGACATGGAGCACGGAGAGCTGGTTCCACTTCTTGTTGGCGATGATGAAGAACGTGTCGCACAAGTCAAGGATCTTGGAGAGGAAGAAGAGGTAAAGCACGTTGCCCATGACGGGCTTCTCGGCGTTGAACGGGTTGCACGGCGCCGGCGAGTAGCCGTTGCGGTAGGCCTGGATGCCGGCCTCGACGCACATGTACGAGCAGATGAGCACCTGGAACGGGTTGTAGATGAACTGGAGGCCGCTCGTCTTGATGGCCGGCACGCCAGCCTTCATGAGCATCGTGCCAAAGATCACAAAGAGCAGGTAGCCCACGCAGATGGCGTAGACGCTCGCAAAGTTGGCGAGCGGGTAGTCCTTCATCGGATGGATCTTGTACTGCAGCGACGGGTCGAGGAACGTCAACAGCTTCTCCTCGGTGGCATTCGCCCAGCTCACGTAGCTCTCGAGCAGCGCGTCCATGGTCGTCTTGCGGATCTTGTTTGAGCACGACGCGAGATTGGAGAATGAAGAGGCGGAGACCACCGGCGCTTCGAATCCATCGATCCGGCGTACCGAGAGGTCGCTGACGCAAGCGCCACGCTCATTGGTCGACCATCGCGAGACGTCATAATCGCCGTTTTGTCATGACGCTCGAGTTGGATGATGTAATGGAGACCGTCCTTCGTGACAGTGGCCAAGTGGGTTCGGGTTACACTTGTCCTGATGAGTTGATCCCCTCGAAAAACGGGTCTGCGAATGATTATGACCCGGCAGTGTTCGGCCCGCTTCGGTGTTCTTCTGGTTGTCTCACACGGGTTCAAAACAGAACGGGTGGGTTGGTCGGACCGGACCCGGGTCGAAGATCTCAGTTGGGGAGTTCGCTGCTTGGAGATGATGTCATGGCTTTGGCGCTGCCTTCGATGACGACGTCACATCGCCGCGTCATCGCCTTCGCTCTCCTCGACGTAATGGACGATTGCAAGTCCAAGCTCGAACGAGTGGCCGGCGACGACTCACCAGTCAACCCATTGATGAGACCGGTCCCACGGTCTTCGTTTGCTGCGTTGGACGGTATGATTGGTCGGTCAAACGGTATGGCCAACGCCTCAGTGATCGTCACGCGCCTCCACCGCAATCGTTCTCTCTTGGCAAGAGCTCCATGAGGCCGAGCGTACAGTAGCAGTAAGCTGCTCATCTTGGAGAGCGATTTGGTGAAGCATGAGAGGATAAGAGCAGCTTGTCGTGAGGCTTTGAAGTTTGCCTGTTGATGCTGTCACCGAATTAGATGACGAACCGAGGTTGCTCATCTATGCACTCGGAGGTCTCCTTTGGCTCTTCTTCAAGTCGGGCTCCAGTCGCAGCAAAGTCGCTGCGCATTGAGCTGTCCAGTGGCATGATTGTAAGGGAGTCGTCTAGTGAGGGGGCTTTGAAGGAACGCTCGAGCGGCAATGGCTTAAGGCTGGACACGATCCGGCTGTCAAGACGTGGATTCTTCATAGATAGGTCAGAATCCTCGGGAAGTTCTGTCGGTGACTCCACTTTGCGCATCTGGCGAAGTACGCTGATTACACGAGACGCATCGTAGACATTGCCAGCGATGTTCATGAGTCTTGCGTCACGAGGTAGAGGCGAGAAAGGCGTCACTTTGGACTGCTCGATTGTCGTGTGCTCTGTCGCGGATAAAGATGAAATATTTGGTGCGATCGTCCCAGCTATCGCCGACATACGTCTCGTAATCTGACGAGTGAGTAGCAACATTTTCGACTTCGTTCGATCTGTCGCAGCCGTGTACTTAGCGTGTTCGATCTTGATCTTGCGTCGATTATTGACGTAAGTAACTGTTCCTTGGATGATGATCAATTCGTTCTCGTTCCGCCGCAGCAGGCGTAAGACGATGCGACAAGACCATCCAAATGTCGTCGCCAAACGACTCACCAATAGTGGCAACACGCGGATCTCCAGGTTGTTACCATTAAATGTGATCGTTACGATCGCTCGATCTTTGAAGACGCCGCGGTCGAATGCAACAAGCTGGTAGATCAAGAGAATGTGTGCCAGTACGAACTGGACGGCTATCAAGACCACGAAGCGGTATCGGAGTCGCAGTTTCCATCTCAGGATCGGCGGCATGCAGTCAAACGTAAGTACCCAGTGAAACCACACCCAAACCGACCCGATGGCAAAAGCGCGAGAATCCCAGCCGTAGAGATCAGCCAGCGCGAGATGCATTACCGAGACCTGGAACGTGAGGAACGCGAAGTCAAACGAGAAGATAAGGAACTTGAGAAGTTGGCGATGGTACATGCTCAGGGATATCGCAGCAAAGAGTCCTGTCGTAATTAGCGATGCGTAGTGACAGCCACTTGGAACGCCAGGGATAAACGAAGCTGAGGTGAGAATCGCTCCTGCTTCCATGAGTAAGATATTGACTGCGCGAAGAATGATGAAGCTGCACGCACTGTCGTTTTCGTCGAGCAAACGCCGAGTGAAGCGGGCAACCAGATTACGGGGGCTGAATTTCACCTTGACGCGCATGCATCGCATCTGAATCATTTTTATGTTTTCGAAATACGACGCCGTCGGGCGGGTCATCTGCACCGATGATGCACTAGATGCACTTGTCAGAGACGAGAGACTATTTACACTTCGTCTATTCCGCCCCCGTGCTCGAAGGCGCACACGGCAGCGATATGATAAACACTGCACAACTGTCTTGTTAGCACCGTGATCACGAATGGCTGCACGACGTCGGTACACATTTCGCACAAGAACGAGGAGGCACGTCGACCACGCATTAAGCACGATGATCTGCGCAGACACGACGTACCCATTCGCGGTAAACAATGTGACATCTCGCAGCTCGTCTATAGCGCCAATACCAATCGCACCGATCATCCCCACGCTGTAGAACAGCCCCACGACGGTCAACCACACTGAATCGCGGAACGAAGTAGTCGCGTCAACAGCAATGTTCACCTGCAAGCTGAACCATACGGTCACATTGATCAGCGCGCGCATGTCGTTTAAGCACAATGAGAAGAGTACGATGCACAACAGCCACGACGATGTAAAGAACCAGAAGTCATAGGTCGTGAAGAGGAGCAACACGATCTCGTAACGCATGAGCATAACTTGAATCATCGGCAACGGGATCGAAAGTAGGAAGGTTGGAATGGCGAGCCAGCGGCCTTGCTGGGCGGGAGCAAGAAGCGAAGCTGCACACAGACCCATAGCAAAATGTGCCATCACAAACACGAGCACACGAGTCCTGGAGACTATTCGGTCGAACCTATTGACGATGGTCTTGGGGAATAGTTCGGTGCGGACGGATCGGGAGATGTCAATAATTGGAAGAAGAGTGCTAGGCACAATCTCATACACTATGTCTTCACCGAGATCAGCGAGCGCATCAACCCCGTCTGGCAATGGCACCACAGCGAGCG
The DNA here is from genome assembly GCA_023091665.1 of Pythium myriotylum. Taxonomy (NCBI): domain Eukaryota; phylum Oomycota; class Peronosporomycetes; order Pythiales; family Pythiaceae; genus Pythium; species Pythium myriotylum. The sequence continues at coordinate 641,785 of JALJCQ010000004.1, forward strand.
AGTGACCACGACGTATCGTCGGCGCGGACATTTGACGCCTTGACGCTCAACTTGTTCAAAATAAATACATAGACGGCATTGAGGGATATGCGTAGTACTGCACCGAGAATAGATTCCCTGTCGAGAACTAATGCTTAATCTTGACCACAACGTGCAGTGTACTTCGAGTACAAATCTCTTCGCGATGTCTGGTGCATAACGATATCGGAGCATTGTAAAGGGGCACCAACTAGAATAGATAGCCGCCGGATCAATGACAAATTCACCTCGCCCAGAAAATGTTAGCTCAAGTGATGTCGTTCACCCGAATCCATCCACAAGCCCATCAACATGTAGCACACGGACCGCACACTCGCTACGAGATCGTCGAATGTGGAAACCTTCCCGTCGTCAACCTCTCGCGATCCATGCGCTCGGTTTGCCTACCTTCTCGTGCAGCCACAGTATGGGGTCGATTCATCTCGAGATGGAAGAGAGCCATCACAATTGGTTACTGGATCGGGTTTATCTGCGTCTGGTTGGTGTTTCTCGTCAAGGCACCACTCGGCCGCAGACTCAGTCTCGTCGCCACAGTGCCAACCATGGTCGCCAGTCTCGTGCATCTGTCGATCTTACGATACGAGATCGTGGTGCTGGTGATCAAGACGTACGAGTTCTGGTTCTTCTCGGCCAGCAACTTGATCTCGGCCATTTGTCTTGCTGTGCACTTGGGAGATGCTCGAGCACTGATCGTCATCCCGTTGTGGCTCGGCTTCCAGAACAACATCCTCGTCGACGCAAATGCTGGTTATCGCCAAAGCTATATCTCGACCTCGATCGGCATCGTCTTCACAGCGGCGTGTATCATTGTTCTGATCGGGTTGGGTGCCGTCGACGGTTGCCACGAGATCGAACTGCTTCGAGTTGGCATGAGCCGACGACTTCGCGTTCAGGACGCCTTGATCCACGGCTTGTCGACGCAAGTGGTGATGCTCGTTCGGAATATTTATCGACGGTGGGATGCGTTACGTCGTGAGGAGAGCGCGGTCCCTTGTGTTCACTGTGTCACGCTCCGCGCACGATTGAGAATAAGAGTTGCTGGTGGATGCGAGTCAGTAGCCGTATCTCAACTCGATCGTACTAGGATCCACGCAGTCGTTCCGATCCGTTTTGTCGCTCTGAGCGCAGTATTCCTTGGGAACGATACGCTGCTTTCTAGTGCCAACTGGTGCTTGTTTTACTCGCCGTTGTGGTTCCAGAAGGCAGGACCGTACACATTCCACGCAGTCGCTTTGGTTGGCTTGCTCCTCAGTGCGATATCAACTGCTATCCCGAACTCGCCATACGTGGGCACGACTCGTACAGCTGCATTCGTTTCCTCGCTCGTGTTCTTTTCAGTTACAACGGCGGTGCACTATCGCCAACTTCTACGACGACTTGTGCTTTCGTTCGACTTTGCGTTCTTGTCGGTCCAGCTTGCCATTGTCCACGCTTGCATGTGTGATATCCTGGGATGGGGATCTGAAGCATTGCCAGTCGTCGCATTCTGGCTGTTGATACAGTGGGTGCTTTCGTCAGACGCAGTGCCTCCAATTGTAAGGACCACGCTGAGATTTCCCAAAGTCCTCCTCGCCATAGTCATTCTAGCGTTTCTCGTGAGCCAGCTCATCGTCTTCTTCGGGATCGTTTTCGACCATAACCTCGCGCTGAAAAACCGGCCAGTGCTCTCGTTCTCCTTGTACGGGTACTTGTTCGAGATCAGAGTGATCTCCTTGCTTTTGAACCGCATGGTGATCATGTTCGGGTGGTCATGCAGGGTTTTGTACAGGATGTGGACCCTCAAACCGTTCGAACTGCTCTTCATCCAGGGCCGCTTGACGTACACGATGCCCCCGCGTATCGGCAATTGCGTCAACGGAGGCCATTAACCGCGACAGGAGCATCGCTTGAACAACCCCAACCGAGTCCAAACCGCCCAGCAACACTCACATCCTTCGTACCAACGACGACGGCGACCCCGACGACTAGCAAGTGTCGTCAACACGATTTTCCTCCGAGAATGGAAGGAGACCAACACAGGAGATCTCTGGTGGAGTGGCTCGCTCGTCAATCCAACCGATCGCCGTCTGCCTCTCGCGTGGACTCTGGCGAATCTTCCACGCTGCAGAAGGACCCCCTCGACGGCCACGACTCAACTCACGCAGTCACGTGGAGACCCACGTCGTTCTTCGTGCCGCATGCAGACGTGGTTTTCGAACCCACCTTATGCGAACTTAACAGTGAACATGTTGCACTTGGGTCACGAAGTTCGATTTTCCCTGTTCGATTCAGGCGGGAAACCATGGAAGAGCATGGCGACAAGGGAAACCTGGAGCCTCGTATGAGGGTCTCTCGCGACCACCAGCGCTCGCACGCATCGCCAACACGGTTATTCGCACTCGCGTTGAGAAACAGCACCCTGTAGGCCTGCAATTTCCCGTGAACTCCCCGTGACAACGCGCGTGGTGTCGACGCCAACTGGGTCGCCAATGGGCCTCCATCGATTATGGACGAGCTGCGATCCAGCCGATCACTTCCCGACGTCGACTGCACATGCTGCCTCTAGAGTGGTCTGCTATCCCCGCGGATGATTTGCTTCATCGATGCTGCGCTATAACAGGTCGTATTGTGCTCAACATGTGCTTCCTCATCGGCGCCGCTTCCTGCTGTGTGCTCTGAACGGCGCCGGCGCGGATCGGACGCGTCGTAGGCTGGACGCTGCAAGTGACCGAGCTATTCGCTGGTCGCAAATATCTCAACGCTGCGCATCGACTCTCTATCGCTGGGTTCGGATCTGGTTTGTCTCGGCTGTTACACTCGTGCTGCTAGCAGTGTCTCAACGATGGGAGAACCATCGGTATATTCGCGAAGGATATTGGATTTCAAGCCGTCGTACTCCTCGGCAGGAACAGCATGCTGGTCAAGGATGCTGTGGTTGTTTGTGTCGTCGGATCCGTTCTCTGGTCGGCAAGCGTCATTTACGCTGAGTATGACCTCATCAATGACGCTGACATGAAGCGGGTGCTATTTTTCCCTATATTCAGCAGCAAACTTGTGCTGAAAGCCGTGACGGGACTCGTCATCTACATTTGTAATTTGTATCGGAGATTCGAGCCAACATGCGCAGGAAGAGTGGAACAAGCCGCACGCAGCTTCGGTTCATTCCTATCTGAGCAACGTTTCGATGCCGACCATGACGTGGGCGCATGTGTGACACGGAAAAGATACCCCTCGCGTAACCAGTTACCACGTGTATGTCTGCTCTTCTATGGCACAATGGTTTATTGTTGCTCAAGCGCATCAGTGCACTGTGTTCACTACAGCGTTTGCCTGGTCGCAGTAATTGGTTTTGCTCGTACCATCGTTTTTGTTCGAGTCGACACAAACAGCGTGTTACGAGAGCACACTCTTCGCGAAGCTCTTTTCCAGCTTTCACTGGCTCCTCTCGCTTCAAATCCCTCTCGTTTATGTACGATCTGTGCGATGTGAGGGAGTGGCAATTCAAATGTCCGCGATATCTGGTCTCGATGGGTATTCACTCCTGATGCGCCCCCCACTGTATAGAAAGGTCACGTATCACGGTTGGTTACTGGATCGGGTTTATCTTCGTCTGGTTGGTGTTTCTCGTCACGGCACCACTCGGCCGCAGACTCAGTCTCGTCGCCACAGTGCCAACCATGGTCGCCAGTCTCGTGCATCTGTCGATCTTACGATACGAGATCGTGGTGCTGGTGATCAAGACGTACGAGTTCTGGTTCTTCTCGGCCAGCAACTTGATCTCGGCCATTTGTCTTGCTGTGCACTTGGGAGATGCTCGAGCACTGATCGTCATCCCGTTGTGGCTCGGCTTCCAGAACAACATCCTCGTCGACGCAAATGCTGGTTATCGCCAAAGCTATATCTCGACCTCGATCGGCATCGTCTTCACAGCGGCGTGTATCATTGTTCTGATCGGGTTGGGTGCCGTCGACGGTTGCCACGAGATCGAACTGCTTCGAGTTGAGATGAACCGACGACTTCGCGTTCAGGACGCCTTGATCCACGGCTTGTCGACGCAAGTGGTGATGCTCGTTCGGAATATTTATCGACGGTGGGATGCTTTACGTCGTGAGGAGAGCGCGGTCCCTTGTGTTCACTGTGTCACGCTCCGTGCACGAGTATTGCACAAAATGTTTCATCGAAGCATGTCTCCGGTAAGATTACCGAAGATGATATCGTGCCATTACAACTTATTCCAGGAAAAGCGTACTTCATTGGAGGCAACACACTGCACCAACTTTCGCATGACATCAAGGCCCTCATGTCCTTGAAGACTCTCCATCATGTTCACACTACCTGCTTCGTCGAAGATCTTTTGGCTCTACATTGTTCCCACGATCTCCACTTGTATATCCAGCGTGTGTCCCAAGATACTGGAATTTTCTGGATGCTGAAAATAACAATCGGAGGAGTGACGAGTTACTTGACACATGATCAGAGGGACAGGTCACGTATACAAGATCAGAGTGACTTCGTTGGCAATAAGCAAAGGTGACGGATGTGCCATTCGTCGGTCTACCCACGCACTGCCACTCCTCAATCAACAGCGAAAGATGCTGACACTGTCTACGAGATATCGGAAAGTGAGCAGCTACCTGTTGTCGATCTATCCCGAGCAATGTACACTATCTGGCTTCCTCGGCGAGCCCGCGAGTTATATAGGCGCTGTTTGAGACGTTTGAAGGGCTTCCTTCTGGTCGGGTATTGCGCCGGAATGGTCGGTTTCGTGGCGCTGTTTCTCGTCCCAGCTCCAGTAGGTCGATGGATTGGTGCCTTTGCGTCCTTACCAATGTCGCTGACGGCTGCAGTATATTTCTCTCTATTACGATACGACGTCGTGTGCCTCCTGGTACGAACGTATGAGTTCTGGTTCTTCTCCGTAAGCAACCTAGTCTCTTCGGTGCTTCTAGCGGTGCACCTGGGTGATGCGAGAGCTGTTACAGCAATCCCGTTGTGGTTCGGCTATCAAAACAATCTGCTCACTGACGCAAACACGGCGTTCACCAAGTCGTATGTCTCTTACTCGCTGGTCATGCTCTTATCGACATGCCTTTTAATCGTAGTGACTGCGTTTGATGTTATCGATGGCGCCAGCGAGATCGTGTTGCTTCATTTTCACGCGGAACGACAACTCGCCATCCAAGATGCCATTGTCCAAGGCTTCACAACGCAGGCGATTATGCTTGGTCGAAATATATACCGTCGATGGACCTTCCCTGTCCGGCGATTTCGGCATGCGTCAGGAAAACAATACATATGTGTCACGCTGCGTGCTCGTGTTAAACTTCAAGAGGCGAAAGCTGATAGAATTTCAACCATGAATGTGGAGCCGCGATCTGAATCTACGCTCGGGAATACTGGGAACAGTTCGCTCGTCCGGATGAAACTCGTACCAATTTCGACACTGTTTCGAGCGGATAACTCTGTTGTTCGATCCCTTCGTAGGTTGGTCTTCACAACAAACACGACGGTTCGGCGAGCCATACGCTCTTTTCTCCTCTTCAATGCGTATTCAGGACTTGTTCTGTTTTTCTTCTCAGCATTTTCGCAGTCAAGCCGTCACCACGACACAATCCGACTTATTTCTTTCGGTTGTACATTACTCTTCGTAACGTGCTTGTCAGGGACACCACAACGTCAGCTGCTGAGACGGCTCGTTTTCACGTTTGACTTCGCGTTTTTGTCTCTCCAAATTGCTGTGATTCACGCGTGCCTTTGTGATATGCTGGGATGGGGTTATCCATCGTTGTCAGTCGTGACTTTTTGGTTATGGATACAATGGGTTTTATCAAGTGATGCCGTGCCGCCCATCGTAAAAGCAAAGTGGGGCATTCGCCGTCGCCTTCCTGGAGTCATCATGTTCATTTTCATGGCGAGCCAACTGTTTATCGTGGTTACCGTCGCCAGAGAGCAAAGGCCTACTCTTCGAGATAGAGTCATCATCTCAGTCAAGATTCGAGACCGTTGCTTTGAGATGAAAGTGATCCCCGTACTGCTAAGCCGAATGGTCATCATGTTTGGCTGGTCATGGAAAATTCTTTGGCGGATGTGGACGATCAAGCCACATGAGCTCCTGTTTATTCAAGGGGGTATAACGTATGGCTCGACCACGCAGACTCCAGTTACCTGCTCATAGATCACTGACTAAATATGGGATCAGTTTCGAGAATTCCCACTCCAAGAATTCTGGTGTTTGAGATCCAAGACACAGATCTGTGGGCACTCCGGTTCTCCCAGCTCCACTTTCGGTGGGGCAGTCGGTGTCTTCAACACTAAATGGTGTAGACGTCGTTGAGGCTTACGAAATCGTACTGAGTTCGACTCTGCATACCGTCGACCTCACCCGGTCCATCAAGTCAGAGTTGTTCAGTCCGCACTTCGCCGTCATCTGGACTACCATTACACGCCGTTTTCGATGGGTAATTGCCGCGAGTCACAACATCGTGCACCTTCTCATTGTCATCGCGCTGGTCACCCCTGTTGAAGTCGGCAGAGTGATTGGAATAGCGATCATACCTGTGGGACTGCTTGGATCCACGGCAACACTTCTCGCACTGAGATACGACTTGATGTATGTGCTCTTAGCTACGTACGACTTTTGGTTCTTCTGGATTGTCACATTGTGCACGTGTGTGAGTCTCGCGGTGTACGTCGGCGATATTAGGGCGTCCGTGTGCTTCTTCATTGCAACCGGAGCCCTGATCTCGATTCTTGTCGACGCAAGTGTATCGCTTTCACGAATATTTAGTTTGTCTAGCGCTCTTGCTGGAATTTTTGGCCTCTTCGTCGCGAGTGTTGTGCATCTCCAGCTGATTCCAAACGTCAATAGACTCGGGCTCACGATCAGCGCCCGAACAATAACGCTCCCCGACGTGATCGCAAATGGTTTGCTCACCCTCGCTGTCATGCTCACTCGCAATGCCTATAGGAGGCGACTGGCAGTGCAGCACAAGACAGCTAACCAGTCTTCGATTCGCTGCATCACGTATCGTTGTTCAGTCAAACTACAAGCTGTATCAACAACCTCTGCCGAAAGATCTCGACGGAGACGACTTGGGAGCGCGTCAACTGTACCACATTTGTTATCCCATCACGAGCCATACTCTCCTCAAGTTGGGACCGAGTTATGCCTCGTTCCAATCTCAGAGCGATTTGACGCAAAGAGCACGGTCATGTCTCCGTATGCCTCCATACAACCGTGGTCACCATTGCTTCGACACGCGTTCGGAGCAACAGCACTGTTTGCAGCTGCCTTAACGGGCGGCGTATTTTGCTACGACGTGATCCTCGATAGAACTTCGCCACGCTTCCTGGGGTTTCTCGCCTTTCTCAGCTCGTGTTTGGTCAATTTCACCCTATGGACGATGCTACAGCCCCAATTGTTTCGCCGGCTTGTTAGTTCGTTTGACTTCTTGTTCGTATCACTTCAGTTGACTGTCACACATGTCGCTGTGGGCGATACATTCTGTTGGGATACTCGCGCCATTATGGTGCTTACAGCGTATGTCTGGGTGCACTCAGTTCTTCTTCTCGATGCCCTCACACCAATTACTCGTCGTCGAATTGGATTTCACAAGGGGTTTGCCATGCTCCTTCTGATCATGTACGCTTCTGGACAAGGCCTATATCTCACCAAACTGGTAATTCGCCCGGACTGGGCGCTGTTTGACCGCGTGATCCTTGACAAGGTTGTGTTTGGCCATCGACTACAAGCTCACGTGGTGTCGATGATATTCAGTCGACTCCCAATGGTTTTGACATGGACTCTTCGTCTGCTCTGGCGCCTCCACAAAAGTCGCGACAGCGATTTGCTCGTAATTCAGGGTTCAGTTCAGTTTGAATGGCGACCACGAAAGAAAGAGAGTCCCCCGCAGGAGAGCTTGTCTTAAATGTTCCACGTCTCGATCTATTCTATCGCTGACGTCGACATCGGTGCTATTCTTACCGCTCGATTGGCGTTGACTTTTGTCAATGTACCATCCTCGCTCGGGCCCTGTTTTGATCTGGGACCGACCGATGGTGCTCGTGACGCTACATTGTGGAAGGATGATGGACCAATTGCCATACCTGTTGTCCTACCACCAAGCTTGGAGTTGCGACTCGAGAAACGTGCCTTTATCGTCATCCACAGGCACAAAGCGATTGTAAATCGCATCCAGACACCTTGTACATGCTCCCACGACAACCCTGTGAAGTGATTGAGCACCATGAACGGATACTCATGCGTGAGGAACAGCACATAATAAAACATTTCAAGCTTCTGAGTTTGCCACACAGTCTTGAACCCTTTCGCCATGGCCAAGAAGAAGAATCGAAAGCCTACGATGAAGATCAGAGACACGCCTTCGACAGCGTCGTCAAGATGCTCAACGACATCCATATTGATCTCTGGGGCCGAGATATCGATGACGTTGCACACGATCACAGCTATCCCAAATAGCACCAGGAGCTCGGCAATCCACAGCAATGGGACGAGTGCGCGGAGTTTCATCTTCTTATTGATATCGCGCGTGAGAATGCTGATTTGCAAGAGAAACGTGAGAACTGAACATGTCTCGGAAATATCGTTCAAGTCGCGCACAAGCTCGGCGTCTGGGAACCCGAAAGGGATGAGACTAGCAAAACTCAAAAAGGCGATTGAAAGCAACAAGCCGACCAACGGCTCATGGTGACGTCGGTAAAATGTCGAGAACAAGTATTGGAAGAGCGAAAAGTTCATGATGAGAACCAGTGGTAAGCATATCGCAACATCCGTGAGCTCCATGATCTCGCGAGCTGAGAGGCCTGTCAGTTTCATGGTCGCCGAGCTAAGCAAGAAGTCTGACGTAAAGATCGCTTAGCGACCAACCAGCCACACCTCGTCCTCGCGCTATTTGAGTTTGTAAAGCGCCAACTTCCTGGGGAACATGGCAAGAGACGAAAGAGTCAATTCGCGCAATTGCGTCAGCTCGCCTAATCCTCTCAGAATCTGAGGCACCACAGCATATGCGAGGATAGGATCCAGGAGGCATTTATAGCTGGGATCCAGAAGGCATTTTTCCTGCGTGTGAGACTTGCGAACTCAGGAAGCGTGGTAAGATATCGCGGTATTGATTGATAAGATGTTTCTGGAATCCTAATCAGTTTCCACGAAGTAGTACAAACCAATCGAAACGACTGATTACGATTCTCAAAGAACCTTATCGCTATTTGGCCTATACGCACGCAACGAACACCACCTCGGACACAATTGCCCTAAAAATGCAGATCTACAGTAAGCTTGTAGGTGCGTCAACGAGGTGGGCTACCAACCTAACAGTTGGTCACGCAGTATCCCCAGAGACGGCTGCAGTTGTAATAAGCGTCGTGGAAGACCTCTTTGCTCGGAGGTAATCATGATACAAAACATTGCCTTGGACCATGATCAGCTCATCCGATTTTCTTCTTGAGAGCCTCACCAGAAGACGCAACGACCAGGAAAACGTTATCGCCATCCGCCCAAACAGCACAGGAATCACTCGAAGTTGGATCGTGTGGCCTCTGATGGCTGTGGAAAAGATCGCGCGGTCTTGAAGCTGCAAGTGATTCCAAAAGATCAGCTCGAGCGATACTGCAACGTGTGCAGTCACATAGAGGATGAGGACCAGGTGTGGCGCATGGCGACTGTAACCGAGACGGAGACGCATTACCGGAGTGATAGTGTCAGATGTTAGGACCCAATGCACCCAGAGCCAGCTCGACAGCACTGCACAACAGCGCACGTCCCAGTACATGGCATCGCATATACACAGATGCGCGATAGACACTTGGACGGAAAAGAAGGCAAAGTCGAACGATGAACAGAGTAGAAATAGCAGCTTGCGTTGAGTGTGGACTGCGTACGTTGCACAAAAAGCAATAGTTGATGAGATGGACACAATAGAGTTCCAGAATACTGATTTACTTCGTGGGCCAACTGAGAAGGTGAGCACCGTGGAGATGATGCCGAGACAAAGCAGTGCCTGGAGAATTGCGCGCACTACCCGAGTGGCTGGACGGAAGCCTGGCGTGTATAATGAGCGAAAGAGTGTACTGGCGGGGTCGAATATATCTTCAGTTGGTGCAAAGATAAGCTGCGACATCGGCGCAGCAAGTCTTCGGTAACTGCTGCTTTGGCGAACAAGAATGTGACGGAACGAGGGTGTAGTCTTCATGGTCGCCATGTCAATCGTGCCGGATACGCACAATCGCACCGGGCAGTGGTACGTTATACACCGAACAACGGCAGACGATCGACCCCGATTCGCGCTCAGCACGAGATACTTCCGCGCGGCGTTGCGCCAAAGCATGAGGACGACAGTGGAGAGCGAGTTGGTTATGCCGTCGACAACAGAGACGGTGCGAGTTCCGTACGAGAAAATGGGGGGATTCTTGCTGTCGTCCACGAATCCGAACAGCGAAAGGACCATGAAGATGAACAAGATCAATCCTGTGAGCAGAGAGGCCCGCATTGTCGTGGCAACAGCACGATAGCTAGCATCAATGAGAATCGTGATTTCAAAACCGAGGGCCACTGGGAGCAGTACGAGTGCTCGAGTGTCGCTGAAGTGGACGGCGACGAGCGCCATCGAAAACATGTTCATCACGCTCAGATACCAGAACTCGTACGTACGCATCACAACTTTGATCATGTCGAAGCGAAGCACCAGCAGGCCGGCAAAAATGCCAGGGTAATTGAGGAACAACGCTACGACTCCGCAGACGCGGGCCACGGGGGCCGGCGGGAACATGGATCCAACGCCAGCGAGTATTCCGAGCGAGTGCGACATTGCAATGAGCTTCTTGTAGCGGTAAAGAGCCCGATTGCATCGCGCGAGCCATTTCGCGTTGAGCCACGCGTTCTTGACCCCTCGACTGCAGTTGATTGTCGGCAGCTGCTCGGCGCAGGCCCGCAGCTCGTACACGAAGTCGGGCCCGTGCGGCGAAAGGCCTCCACCGTAGAGAGAAGGAAAGACGCTGGCCATGGAGGGGAACCAAATGTGTACTGGGGTAGGCGTCCCCGAGCTCGAGGGCCTCAGGTCCTTTTTCCTCATCCGACTAAAAACAGAGTCGGCTATCTCCACCATCAAGACTCCGAGTTCCATCTTACGAACAGACCAACGAACTCAACAGAACGGATTCGGTGTACTCTCCTTCACTGCCAGCCATGATCTCCCATCGGTGTCTTCAAGAGGATTGCAATCCGTAAAACGTCTTGGTCTCCTCCATTACCAAAACACGTCGTCGCTCGGACGAGTCTCACGTGGCTGGAGGGTCCTTTGGACTCCTGATTCATCTGTTTAACAACCTTTCGCAGTCGGATGGCGACTGCGAAGACGGGCACAGGCCCAGAAAGCACATCGCAGGCTTCCGACGTGGCCCATCATTGAGCGAGCCCCACTTCCATATTCAACCAATCAAACCACTCCATTCTCCTTTTCCACCAATCCAAACATTCTTTTGATCTCGTTTTGACCAATCAGAATGCCTACATACCCACTTCGAAGCCATTCCGACCGGCGACCAGCTGGTCAGCCACGACCATCCTATTGAACACGGATGAATTCCGACGCTCGCCTGAGGACGCCTGAACGTCGCGGGCCTGCCTCCTCTCCTCTCCTCTCCGTTGCGCTCGGCGTCGCGTGGGCCGGTCGAGTGCCCGTGGATCGACGGCCCTGATCGCCGCGTTGTCCCACGACTTTCGCCCTTGGGACACCGTTTCGGATGCTCGAGCCGATGGCCCGATTTTCGGATCTCTGGACGGGCGGAGAGCTCGTCTTCCACTCGCTGCCCATGGCGCCCAACGTCGTCGAGAGGAGCTCGGACAAGTCGCGAGCCGCCAGCGGGGATGACGGCGACGACGAGCTGCGAGGCCGGCTGACTATCGAGACCAGCGAGCTCTCGACGCACTCGAATGACTCGACGATGGACGTGCTCTGGCAAGACGAGCTGCTCAATGACGCCGAGTGGGACGTGCTCACGAGCGACGCCTCGGGCACTTCTGCGCTGCCGCACGCGACCGTCTCGATCGACTTTGGCGTGGCGAAAGCAAACCATCCGACGTCGCCGCCTCCGCTTCTCACGCTCCGACGACGACGACGAGCGCTCGTGTGGTTTCGCAAAGACCTGCGACTCCACGACAACCTCGCTCTCCACGCGGCGCTGCAGGAGCCCGATATGGAGATTATCCCGATCTACATCATCCACAAGCCCGTCAAGAAGAAGTGTGGCGCGGTTCGCTTTCAGTTTCTATTAGAGTGCGTCGAAGATCTCAAAAAGTCTCTGCGAGCCAAAGGCTCGGACCTAATCGTGCTGAGAGGAGAAGCGATCGACGTGCTGCGGATAGTGCTGCCTGCGTGGGGAATCACGGATTTGTACTATGAGGAGTTTGTCATGCAGTACGCCACTGCGAGAGACAACGAAGTCAATCGAATTGCCAACTTAGTCAACGTTGACGTCCACACGTTCCACGGTCGTACACTGTTTGACATGAAGGCGATCCTCAAGAAGAACGACGGCCGCGTCTGCACCGACTTCTCCAGGTTCGTCAAGATTGTCCAAGAACTACCGCAACCACCTCTCCCTGTCCCAGCACCAACTAGTATTCCCGCGATGGAGGCGACAAAAAACCAGCTTTGCTGTACACTGGCATCGTTCTGCCTGCGGTATCCGACGCCCCTGACAGCTGACTCACTCACGGGAGTTAAGTCATCATCGGAGCCGTTCATGACGCCGTCGTTGGCGGATTTCGATCACTTGACGCCAGCGACCCATTCGTTCTTGTACGGAGGTGAGACGGAGGCCCTGCGATTACTAGACGAATACTGCGCGGACGAAGAGCGAGTTGGGCTGTTCGAGAAGCCTCGTACATCTCCTGCGTGCACAGACAAGCAGTCGACGACGACGCTAAGCGCACACTTGGCATTCGGATGTCTGAGTCTACGCGAGTTCTTCTACCGGATCATGTTCATCCAGCTCAAATTCCCCGGCCGTCAAGGCCCGCCTCCAGTGACACTGGACGGTCAACTCATGTGGCGAGAGTTCTTTTACTGCTTCGGCGTCGGCGTCAAGAATTTCGACGCACAGAACGACAACCCCATGTGTATGCAAATCAACTGGAAACTCCAGGATCTACCAACCACCGAAAGCTCGCAGTGGAACGAGGCCACCAAGACGGCGATGGACCAACTCCAAGCATGGCGAGACGGACGGACAGGGTACCCATGGATTGACGCGGTCCAGCGACAGATCGAGCAGGACGGCTGGGCCCACCACGTCGCTCGCCACGCCGTGGCCTGTTTCCTCACACGAGGAGATCTCTACATCTCGTGGCTGCGCGGCGCGTACTTTTTCCAGGAGAAGCTCATTGATCTCGACTGGCCCATCAACATCGGCAACTGGCTCTGGGTGAGCTCGAGCTGCTTCTTCCACGACTACCACCAGATCCACTCGCCCTCGCTCTACGTCCAAACCTGGGACCCGCAGGGCAATTTCATCCGCAAGTGGGTGCCGGCGCTCAAGAACATGCCTGCGAGGTACATCTTCGAGCCGTGGAAGGCTCCTCTCAGCGTGCAGCGCTCCGCCGGGTGCCTCATCGGCAAGGACTACCCGTTCCCGATCGTGGACCACCCGTCAGCCATGCGAAAGTGCGTCCAGTGGCTCGACGGCGTCCACGAGCGGGCCCACCAGCACGACGGCGTGCTCACGCCGTGCTGCGACCACGAGGGCAAGCCCCAGTGCCACCTCGTCCAGAAACAGCTCACGCAGGCCCAGGAGCAGCAGCAGGAGCCGAGGCCAGGGCACCCGGCCCACCGGAAGAGGCCACGCACGAACTGAGCAGAGCTGTCGACTATCTTAACTTATTATGAAAAATGGCTCGCCCAACCTAGAAACCTTTTTGCCAACCTGAATTCGTGTCTTTGCGCCTGTTCCGCCCGATCTCTTCGGCCTTCTCCCGTCGTCGTGCCGCGACATCCAGTCCTCTTCCCCACCACCGCCTGCACATCCTCGTCTTCCTCCCGTCGCGTCCCATGGGCGTTCGCGACTTCGTTCGTGTTCCTCGGTCTGTTCCAGTTCCGCATCCCGGGTACTTTCAATTCAGATTCCCCATTTTCCACCAATCCCATCCTTTCTAGATTCCCGCCCGACATCCTCGACCCCTCTTTCCTGTTCCGCCTGTATCATCGAACAGGTCCGAACCCAATGGAAGACCCGGACGAAGACGCGCTGCTCGGGCTCGCCACGCACTTGCTGGCCGACGAGCCCGCGCTGCCGCTCGCCACGCTCGCCGGCGACGCCGAGGAAGAGGCCGCCGAGCAGCTCGCGCCGCCGCCGCCGCCGCGCGCCATGCGCGTGCTCGTGTGGTTCCGCCGCGACCTGCGCATCCACGACAACCTCGCGCTCCACGCCGCGCTGCGCCGCGCGCTGCCGGCGCACGCGACCATCGTGCCGCTCTACGTCATCCACCGGCCCAAGATCATGCTCTGCGGCGTCAACCGCTTCCAGTTCCTCGTCGAGAGCGTCTCGAGCCTCGCCGAGGCCATCGCCGCGAGAGGCTCGCGACTGCTCGTCGCGAGAGGCGACAGCGTCGACGTGCTCAAGCGACTGCTACCCGCGTGGGACATCACGCACCTCTGCTTCGACGGCGTGACCGAACCCTTCGCGATCGCGAGAGACCAGCGCGTGCGCGAGCTCTGCGCCGCGCTCAACGTCCATGTCCAAGTCACGAAAGGCTCGACGCTCTACGATCTCGACGCTGTGATCGCGCAGCACCACGGCAAGGCGCCGAAAACGTACACGTCGTTCCTGCGCACGATCGCGACGTTCCCCGTGCCACCGCCGCCGCTCGACGCGCCCGAGAAGCTGCCCAAGCCCGAGTTTTTGCCCAGCGAGCTCTATCAGCAGGTCGTGGACCACTGGAGCGCGATCGCACAGGACGACGAGGATGTTCGGAGACAGATTGAGATCATCGCTGGGCCCGAGCAGTCGTTCACGATCCCGGACGTGGCCGAGTTCGGGTACACGCCGCCGGCGCGCCACTCGTTCATCTACGGCGGCGAGCGCATCGCCACGACCATCTTGGACGAGTATTGCAAGAACGAAGGCCGCGTGGTCAAGTTCGAAAAGCCCAAGACCTCGCCCGCCGAGACAGCGCCGTCGGCGTCCACGACCTCGCTCAGCCCCTACTTGTACTTTGGGTGCTTGTCACCGCGACTGTTCTTCCACCGCGTGCGCGACATCCAGGCGCGCCACCAGAAGGCGTCGTCGGCGCCACCCGTGAGTCTGGACGGCCAACTACTCTGGCGCGAGTTCTTCCACTGCAATGGCCACGCAAACCCGTTCTTTGACAAGATGGAGGAGAACCCACAATGCCTCCAGATCGACTGGCGCTGGCACACGATCCCAGAGCGAGAGGAAGACATGACCGAAGACGACAAGCTCGCTCGTTCGCAGTTTGAGGCCTGGAAAGAAGGACAGACCGGGTATCCGTGGATCGACGCCATCATGATCCAGCTCCGTGAGGAAGGATGGATGCACCATCTCGCGCGACATTCCGTGGCATGTTTCCTTACGAGAGGGGATCTCTACATTTCGTGGGTACGAGGCCTTGAAGTCTTCCAGGAACGCCTGATCGACCATGACTGGTGTATCAACGGCGGTAACTGGCTCTGGCTCAGCGCGAGCGCTTTCTTCTCGGCTTACTTCCGTGTCTACTCGCCCTCGACCTTCGGTAAGAAATGGGATCCAGAGGGCAAGTTTATTCGAAAGTACATCCCAGTGCTCAAGGACATGCCGGTCAAGTACATCTACGAGCCGTGGAAGTCGCCCATGACAGTGCAGCGTGCTGCTGGCTGCCTGATCGGCAAGGACTACCCGTTCCCGATCGTCGACCACAAGATCGCGTTAAAGAAGTGCATGGCAGGAATGAAGGCAAGCTACGCGCAGCGCAAGTACGGCGTATCACCACTCGAAAGCCCGTGTCGGTCTCCGAGCCATAAGCGGCCCCGCGCTGAGTCGACGTCCTCCGAGGACGACGCTGCAATCTATTAACCCATCGCGATATACAATATACACGGACGCGAAGCAAGCGAATGGGCGAGCAATCAATCGTTTGTCTGATGGCTTCTCGTCGCGTGATGGAGAACACAGGGAGGATGGAGATGGAGGCGTAGCGACGATCCAAACTGGCCTTGAGGCCAGAGCACAGTCACCAACCAGAGGCGTAGCGATGAGGCGCGTGGTCGCACTTGTCGCAGGCATCGCGCAAGTAATCGCTCAGCAGGTGCCACCTCAGCCAGCAGCTCTTCCATTCCGGCCACAACTGACCACAGACGCCCAAATTCGGCTGGTCTGGCTTGCGAATGTCCTGCGGGAGCTGGATCGTGATGGATCTCTGCAAAGAATCATCCGAGACGAGGCTCGCAGTAGTGACGTGTCCATTAGTGAGTCGCTGCTTGCGCGGATTGTCTTGGGATTACTGCACGCACCGCAAGAAAGTTCAGTGAGTCAGGATTCAGCGACATCGAAGCCGCTAGAGGCTGCGCACGGTCGAGACGAGGGGTACGGATATGGCAGACAGTACAAGAATTACGACGATGACGATTCAAGCGACGATTCGAGTGACGATGATTCGAGTGACGACGACTCGAGCGACGACGACTCAAGTGACGACTACAAACACCGACACAAGCGCCACAAGAAGCATAAGAAGTGCAAACACAAGAAACACAAGAAGAAGAAGAAAGACACGAAGGAGGAATCGAATGTTTTCTCTAAGATTCGTGGCGTGATCATCGGTTCGACCTTCACGAATGTCGATATCACGGGCGGTAATGCGTCAGCACCCGAGACACCCACGTCTGCGCCTCCAATGGGCAATGTGCCTGGCGGTCTTGGCCTCGGATTGAACGCTCCAGTCGTCCCTGGTGGAATTGGCCCTGGGGCTCTCGGCTCGGGAGTGTTACCTGGGCTTGGTGGTGGCGTTTTGCCAGGTCTTGGAACACGAGTTGGACCCGGTGTCGGTGCGGGGCCTACCATTGGTGCGGGTATCGGAGCGGGTGCTGGAGCTGCCGCCAGCGGCCCTGGATCGGTCCCGGGGACTGCAGCACCAACTGCACTAGGAGCACAGCCCCCAGTCTCGACTTCTCCGACAGGAGTGGTGACGCCAAGCGTAGTGGCTGCGACGCCAGTTGCAGCGAGCGCCACACCTGTAGCCACTGAGACGCCCGCGACAGAAGCACCAGCCACGGAAGCACCGGCCACAGAGGCACCGACTGCGTCGGTAGAGACCCCAACAGAAGCACCTGCTCCCCCGGAGACTCCTACAGAAGCACCGACAGAAACCCCCTCTGAGACGCCAGCTTCAAGTTCTGATGCAGCCACGCCAAACGCATCAGAACTTTCAACGGACAAGTCGAGGCGAATCTCGACAAAGAAGACGTCGGAGACATCGCGTGATTCCGTTTGTGTTCTCCTCGCGCTGGTGATTCTTGCGTCGCACATCATATTATTTTGAGTTAACAAGGACACTTCTATCTTGTGAATTGATATTACCTCGAGTTGACTCACTCGCTGAGATCTCAGATCTCAGCAATTCGTTTTCACACTGCAAGGATGAAATTAACCCTTGCGGTGTGAAAGCGATTCTTTCTATGGAATTGATAAAAAGATACTGAACGATAGCGCATTTTTATTAGTAAAAAAAAACTGGGTGAATTATCCATCGACGGAAAAGCACTCGCGCAGTAACACGTCCAAGTGTTCGTCGCTGCTCAGCGTCGCGCGCCAGTTTAGACAGAACGCCTCAAACTGCTCGAGCAGCACGGCGCCATCGGGGGAGCCTGAGAGTTCGAAGCTCGACGCAAAGTCCTGGAACACGGCGTCGGCAGAGGCGATGCCCAGTTTGACGTCCGGATGGTTGGCGGCCTGGAAGCTTCTCGCGAGCGCAACGGGGAACACGCGGCCTTTACCGGCGATCTGCAGTGCGCCAAAGACGCGTCGGATGCTCTCGCTGTTTCGCTCACTCAGCTGGCCCAACAAACCTGCAAGCAGTTTCTTGACCGAGATGCGGTGCTGTTGGTACTGGTTTTGTAGTAGCCGCGAGCCGATGCTGGCCAAGCCAACACCGGACGCGAGTCCGTCATCGAGTTGTGGCTGCGTGTTGAAGTACTCGAATAGCGCAACACAGTGCGCCTCGATAAGCGAGAGGCCAAGCGTCGAACCCAGAGCCTCAGCGCAGTGTGCAGCTGAGACCGTGCCGGTCTTGGCATCGATGTAGTGCATCACACGCTTGCGGAGCGCGACGACATCAGCAACCGTCTTCTGCTGCAGGCGACGCCGCAGTGCAAAGTACACCGAGTCGCCAGAGAGGCTTTGAATAGAGCCAGCAATACTTGAGATAGACGGAGTTTGCATCGACCTCAGCGACGTGCTGAATGACGCGTCCTTCAGCGACACGATCTTCTTGCCAGCGACTGGCGGCTGCGTGAAGTCTAAGGCAGAGCTCGTGATGATCTGGGCGTTCTGGAGATTACTCTCTTGGGCCTGGAGTTTCGCCTGGATATCCTGCGGCTTCACGCCGAGGTCATCTAAGATCTCCTTGACGACTTCACGACCGTCATCGGTCGTGACGAGCACGCGGCGCGTGGTCGTGTTCTCGCACCATCCACTGCCGCCGCTGATATGCCATGCGTTGCGCATCATGAGCTCAAAGTAATCGTCGTCATCAATACTGGCGCTGATGTTGTGGTAGTAGTGGATCCACTGCTCGAACGTGATCTTGCCGTTATGGATGCCGTCCACATCAAATGTCTCGAGGAACTCGCGGAAGACGTCGTCGGGCGTCTTGCGACCCGAAAGCACCTCCGGATGTTTGCTCGCATCGTAGGCCTCGACGATGTCGCTTGGCTCGAGCAGTCCGTTGCCGTCCTTGTCCATACGTCGAAAGGCCTCGCGTACGAAGCCCATGCGTCGTTCGTTCATCGGATCTCTCACGCCATATAGGAACTCGCTGAGGTCGATTGTGCCGCTGCGGTCACGATCGAAGAACTGGAAGAGCAGCCGCACGTCAGCGTCGCTCAGCTCGAGCTCGCACTCGCGCATGGCCTTGCGGAACTCACTCAGGCTCAGCGAGCCGTTTCCGTCGTCGTCCATGATGCGGAACTTGCGACTCAGCCCGCAGAAGCCGTGGGCGCCCTTGGCCTTGAGTGCGGTCTTGAGCCTCGCGACGATGGCCTGCACGCCCGCGGGGATCATGATCGACGGAGTGGCCAACGAAGTTGCGCCAGAGGCGAGAGGAGGGGGTAGTGACCCTCGACGGCGTTGAGTTGCCTGTGTCGAGATGGCCAATGGAGGCACCATGGTCTTCTCACCCATCTTTGACGTACCATCGACACCCAGACACGCTGCGATGGAGCTGCTTGAGTTGTTCTTAGTGCGTACCATGCCAATGCCCCCACCGGAGGGCGGCGGCGTGCGCGACGTGTGGTCCAGCACGTCGTAGAAGCTCGCACGCTGCACTGGGGCGGCTCGCTGCGCAGCCAACACGCGAGCCGCGTCTTCTCTCTTGACTCCTAGGTCGTTCTGAACCTCCTCGACCGTCGCAGATCCATCGGCGTGCGTGACCAGCAGCCGGCGATTGCTACTGTTGGCGCTCCAGCCTTGGCCACCACTGATGTGCCACGCGTTGCGCATCATGAGCTCGAAATAGTCGTCGTCGTCGATGCTCGCGCTGATATTCTGGTAGTACCGCGTCCATTCCTCGAACGAGACCTTGCCCTGGTGCAGATGGTCGATATCGAAGCTCTCGAGGAACTCGCGGAAGACGTCTTCCTGGGTCTTCCGGCCCGAGAGCACGTCCGGATGTCGTCGCGCGTCGTAGACGTCGACAATGTCGCTGACCTCGAGCACGCCGTTGCGGTCTTTATCCAGCAGATCGAAGGCCATGCGCACGAAGAGCAGCCGCCGCTCGTTCATGGGCTCGCGCACGCCAAGCATGAACTCGTGACAGTCGATTGCGCCGTCGTGGTTGGCGTCGAAGAAGTGGAAGAGGCTCTGCACGTCCTGCGCCGAGAGCGAGAGCACTTTGCTCTCTCGTAGTGCGCGAGTGAACTCGTCGAGGCTGATGGCGCCGTTCTGGTCCTCGTCCAGCTGCTTAAACTTGCGCTGCAGCGAGAGAAACCCCACGACACCCTGGTCCTTGAGCGCCGCGCGAAGCTGGTAGAGGATGCGTCGCAGGTCCTTCGACTGCTTGGCCGAACCGTACTGCGGTGCTAGGAACGTCGGCGACGACGGATGTGGCAGCCCGTGTTTCTCGCACGCTAATACGGACGTGTGATGGTCGCTGAGCTCGGGCTGCAAGATCGCAAAAGTCTGCCGAGAGTTGTGGCCTGTCGTGAAGCCTCGGAACGCGCGCTTGTCGATGGGCACGACGGCAGCCGGTGACAACGAAGAAGACGAAGATGATGACGGCGGGGCGGCGGTGAGTTGCCAGGCGTTGCGTACCATGAGCTCAAAGTAGTCGTCGTCGCCCACGAAGAAGCCCACATTGCTGTAGTAGTGTTCCCACTGCGCGAGCGCCACGCGGCCGTCTCGCGCATCTTCGAGATCAAAGTTCTCGATAAAGTCCTGGAAGACCTGCTCCTCCGACCGGCGACCGGCGATCACGTCTGGATGTCGTGCAGCGTCATATCGCTGGACGAGCTCGCTCGGCTCGAGTGTTGCGCTGCCCGAGGCCTCGATGAGCGACGCGAACGCGAGGCGCACGAGTTCTTGCCGTCGTGGGTTAAGCGGCTCGCGGATGAAGTCGAGACAGACGCCTACAGGGATGAGACCGCGGTGGTCGCGGTCCAGGAACTTGAAGAGGACGCGGAGGTCACTCTCGCTCAGCTGGATCTCGTCGCTTGGACGCAGCGCCTGCTTAAACTCGCTCAGCGATAGCAGTCCGTCGCTGTCCACGTCGCTCAGGCGGATCTGCCGCGTAAGCTCCACGAGGCAGCGCAGTCCTCGGGCTTTGATAGCAGCACGTAGACGCGTCAGCACCGAGAGCGTGCCTGGGTCCAGCGTCTCGACCGTCGCGCGAGGTGTGGCGACACGAGGCGACGTGCGTGCGCTGCCGCGAGGACTCGGAGTGGGCTGCCGAAGCGATGGGTCCACCATGCACGCGGCGAACTGCGAGCCCTTGAGGAACTCAAGGTTCGTGTGGACAGCCTTGGGCGAGTCTGTGGAGCTGAGGCTCTGACTGCGATGAAGTCGCTGTGGCACAGGAGGCGGTGTAGTTGCCACGGGCGCCGGTGGCGGAAGAGAGGTTGTTGTAGTCGAGACCGTGAGGTTTGTGTACTTGGCGTCATTGAGTGCCTGCAGAAGAGATACAGGAGAAGCGGAAGCCGCGTTGCTAGCGATGCCTCTTGCGCTTGTGGCCTCGCTGAGCGAGGTGCGTGGCGTGGCCTTCCAGACGCGCTTCATCACGAGCTCAAAGTACTCCTCGCTCGGCACGTGGCCGCTCACGTACTGGAAGTAGCTCATCCATTGGTACTGGTTCACGAATGCCGACGCTGTGGATCGTGTGAGAAGCTGGAAAGAGGCGAGAAACTCGTCGTGGACCTGCGCAGCTGTCTTCTCGCCGAACATGACGCTCGGGTGTTTGCTCGCGTCGTGGAACGCGACTGCGTCGGTCGTGGCGATGTAGCCCACGCGCTTGCGGTCGAGCTGCTCGAAGACGCTCTGCACGAGCTCAAGACGACGATCGGTCAGCGGGCCCTACACAAGCAATATCAGCGACCAGCCAGCATACGAGACGGAAGTGGGATCGTACACAGAGCAAGTTCTTGACGGCCTCGACAGTTGTGCGGCCCTCGTCGGCGCTACCGACGTGCCGAAGCAGCGCGCGTGCGTCCTGCAGAGAGGGTCAGTTGAAATGATGGCTTCATTCCTTTTTGGGACATAATGAGACCTACGACTTCGGAGACGTTGAGCTGGTTCTCGTTGAAGACGCGCTTGAGGGTGGCGCGACCGAGGCCCGCACTGTCCGTCTGCTGGGCCTTCTCGAGGCTCTGGCCGAGCTGCACCCACGCACTACAAGCTCCCACCGTCAGTTGATTTTATTTTATGAGAAGCTGAGAAGCAATAAAAAAAAACTCACACGAGTCCTCGCGAGCGCAGCACGCTCTGCAGCGACGTGATGAGACGCTG
Source organism: Pythium myriotylum (assembly GCA_023091665.1). Lineage (NCBI taxonomy): Eukaryota > Oomycota > Peronosporomycetes > Pythiales > Pythiaceae > Pythium > Pythium myriotylum. The sequence goes on from JALJCQ010000004.1 coordinate 664,027, forward strand.
GGCATCCACTTGGTCCGCGTTTTCCTGCTGCGCAGCGTTCCACTGGTTCAGCGAGCGCGGCGTCGTGGCCGCCATGATGATGAGAAGCGTGAGAGATGGTGAATGCTCTGGCCATCGCAAAGAGAATCGAGTGCGTGGGCTATATTTACGACGAGCGAAAAGCGAGGCGAACCGCCCGAGAAGAACGAGCGACAGTGAGAGAAAATAGGATTCCGCACACTCGGAAGTGATGAAGGCCCCGTCGCAGCACACGAGACAAAGACTTCGTAGGTTTTGCAATGACCAGCGGGCTCTCGACATGAGAATCTGTGGAAGTCTCGAAATTCAGGAGTGGACCTGCTGATTCAGAGCAGTGTAGCCATATTCAAATCTGCGACATGGTACAACTTCAACTCATCTGTTCAGATTCAGACCACCAGAGACCACGGTCACATCGCCATCTTTCCCCGAGAGTATCTCAAGAGACCCCCCACTACCAATCTCTCAATCTCAATCCCCTCCAATCTCTTACCTCACCATCCTTTCGTTCTGTCCAGCCGACAGCCCTCGCTCAACGCCTTATTCCGCCTTTTACGTTCTCCCGCTCAAGCGCCTTCTCCCCATCCCAGCTCAACCATGAAGTTCTTCACTCCGCTCTCAGCTCTCGCTCTCGTTGCCGCCCTCGCTGGCTCGGTCACGGCGCAAAGCCCCTCGCCAGCAGCTCCGACTCCCATTGAAGCCGTCGTCGTGCCTGCGTCGTCAGTCGAGGCGCTTGCTGAGGCGTCGCCAGCCGCTGAGTCGCTGTCGTCGACTCACTCGAGCGACTCGCTTCGTGCGAACCAGGAGAGTGGGAAGTTCGGGTATGACGACTACGACTATGGGTACGACAAGAAGAAGAAGAGCAAGAAGTACGGGTACGACGATGACTACGGGTATGGGTACGGCGACGACTACGATGGCGACTACGGGTACGGCAAGAAGAAGCAGGTGAAGTACTACGGTGGGTACGACGACTATGGGAAGAAGCCGTACTACGGAGGTTACGACAGCTACTACGGCAAGAAGGACTACTATGGCAGCTACGATAAGTATGGCTACGGTGACTATGACAAGTATGGTTACGGCGGTGGCTACGGCGGTGGCTACGGTGGTGGCTACGGTGGCTATGGCAACTACGGCAACCACGGCGACTACGGATACGGTGGCTACGGGGGCGGCTACGGTGGTGGCTATGGTGGATATGGTGGTAGCTACGGTGGCGGCTACCCGTACAGCTACTCGTACGGCTACGACAACTATGGCGGCTACCCGTACAGCTTTGGTTTGTACAACTTCGGGTACTGAACCTGTTGGGAGTGTGAGCCATGCGCGTTACTCGTGTCGTTTTAGTTGAATGGATTCTTTTGTCGAACAGCATCTCGTGGTTGCGCTTTTATACAATCTTTGTTGAATGGTTGAATCCCACCAGTCCTCAAATCCTCCTGTTTGGGACTGCGTCAAAAGCAATTGCTGACGTCGGTAGTTGGAGGTGATGATGATTGTGATGATGATAAAGTCTGTTGAGTTCGACTAGTGAATCCTAGGTAGTTGGAAGCTGAGTAGCCCTACGTCGCGTTATTGAGCGAGTTGGTGAGAGCGCTGTGTTGGGCGATCTTGACATACTGATGGTGACGGGGTTTCAATGAACCGCCCCAGAGACATCTCGCGCACCTTTCCGTAAACATGCGTGACGGGACCAAGTGAGTCCCTCCCAGCGTCCGCCATGAGCGCTAGTCAGTGAAGTTCATGAGAACCACTTCGATGTGAATCTTTTCCTCTTGAGGGGCGAAATCACTCACTTCACTGTCAACAGAAGCAAGAGAATGCTCCTGTCGATCACTCAACTCACGCGCGTCTCTCGCAACAGTGTGAACTGCCAGTTCAACCTGCTTCATGCTTCTCATTCTCATTCCGCCTTTTACGTTCTCCCGCTCAAGTGCCTTCTCCCCATCCCAGCTCAACCATGAAGTTCTTCACTCCGCTCTCAGCTCTCGCTCTCGTTGCCGCCCTCGCTGGCTCGGTCACGGCGCAAAGCCCCTCGCCAGCAGCTCCGACTCCCATTGAAGCCGTCGTCGTGCCTGCGTCGTCAGTCGAGGCGCTTGCTGAGGCGTCGCCAGCCGCTGAGTCGCTGTCGTCGACTCACTCGAGCGACTCGCTTCGTGCGAACCAGGAGAGTGGGAAGTTCGGGTATGACGACTACGACTATGGGTACGACAAGAAGAAGAAGAGCAAGAAGTACGGGTACGACGATGACTACGGGTATGGGTACGGCGACGACTACGATGGCGACTACGGGTACGGCAAGAAGAAGCAGGTGAAGTACTACGGTGGGTACGACGACTATGGGAAGAAGCCGTACTACGGAGGTTACGACAGCTACTACGGCAAGAAGGACTACTATGGCAGCTACGATAAGTATGGCTACGGTGACTATGACAAGTATGGTTACGGCGGTGGCTACGGCGGTGGCTACGGTGGTGGCTACGGTGGCTATGGCAACTACGGCAACCACGGCGACTACGGATACGGTGGCTACGGGGGCGGCTACGGTGGTGGCTATGGTGGATATGGTGGTAGCTACGGTGGCGGCTACCCGTACAGCTACTCGTACGGCTACGACAACTATGGCGGCTACCCGTACAGCTTTGGTTTGTACAACTTCGGGTACTGAACCTGTTGGGAGTGTGAGCCATGCGCGTTACTCGTGTCGTTTTAGTTGAATGGATTCTTTTGTCGAACAGCATCTCGTGGTTGCGCTTTTATACAATCTTTGTTGAATGGTTGAATCCCACCAGTCCTCAAATCCTCCTGTTTGGGACTGCGTCAAAAGCAATTGCTGACGTCGGTAGTTGGAGGTGATGATGATTGTGATGATGATAAAGTCTGTTGAGTTCGACTAGTGAATCCTAGGTAGTTGGAAGCTGAGTAGCCCTACGTCGCGTTATTGAGCGAGTTGGTGAGAGCGCTGTGTTGGGCGATCTTGACATACTGATGGTGACGGGGTTTCAATGAACCGCCCCAGAGACATCTCGCGCACCTTTCCGTAAACATGCGTGACGGGACCAAGTGAGTCCCTCCCAGCGTCCGCCATGAGCGCTAGTCAGTGAAGTTCATGAGAACCACTTCGATGTGAATCTTTTCCTCTTGAGGGGCGAAATCACTCACTTCACTGTCAACAGAAGCAAGAGAATGCTCCTGTCGATCACTCAACTCACGCGCGTCTCTCGCAACAGTGTGAACTGCCAGTTCAACCTGCTTCATGCTTCTCATTCTCATTCCGCCTTTTACGTTCTCCCGCTCAAGTGCCTTCTCCCCATCCCAGCTCAACCATGAAGTTCTTCACTCCGCTCTCAGCTCTCGCTCTCGTTGCCGCCCTCGCTGGCTCGGTCACGGCGCAAAGCCCCTCGCCAGCAGCTCCGACTCCCATTGAAGCCGTCGTCGTGCCTGCGTCGTCAGTCGAGGCGCTTGCTGAGGCGTCGCCAGCCGCTGAGTCGCTGTCGTCGACTCACTCGAGCGACTCGCTTCGTGCGAACCAGGAGAGTGGGAAGTTCGGGTATGACGACTACGACTATGGGTACGACAAGAAGAAGAAGAGCAAGAAGTACGGGTACGACGATGACTACGGGTATGGGTACGGCGACGACTACGATGGCGACTACGGGTACGGCAAGAAGAAGCAGGTGAAGTACTACGGTGGGTACGACGACTATGGGAAGAAGCCGTACTACGGAGGTTACGACAGCTACTACGGCAAGAAGGACTACTATGGCAGCTACGATAAGTATGGCTACGGTGACTATGACAAGTATGGTTACGGCGGTGGCTACGGCGGTGGCTACGGTGGTGGCTACGGTGGCTATGGCAACTACGGCAACCACGGCGACTACGGATACGGTGGCTACGGGGGCGGCTACGGTGGTGGCTATGGTGGATATGGTGGTAGCTACGGTGGCGGCTACCCGTACAGCTACTCGTACGGCTACGACAACTATGGCGGCTACCCGTACAGCTTTGGTTTGTACAACTTCGGGTACTGAACCTGTTGGGAGTGTGAGCCATGCGCGTTACTCGTGTCGTTTTAGTTGAATGGATTCTTTTGTCGAACAGCATCTCGTGGTTGCGCTTTTATACAATCTTTGTTGAATGGTTGAATCCCACCAGTCCTCAAATCCTCCTGTTTGGGACTGCGTCAAAAGCAATTGCTGACGTCGGTAGTTGGAGGTGATGATGATTGTGATGATGATAAAGTCTGTTGAGTTCGACTAGTGAATCCTAGGTAGTTGGAAGCTGAGTAGCCCTACGTCGCGTTATTGAGCGAGTTGGTGAGAGCGCTGTGTTGGGCGATCTTGACATACTGATGGTGACGGGGTTTCAATGAACCGCCCCAGAGACATCTCGCGCACCTTTCCGTAAACATGCGTGACGGGACCAAGTGAGTCCCTCCCAGCGTCCGCCATGAGCGCTAGTCAGTGAAGTTCATGAGAACCACTTCGATGTGAATCTTTTCCTCTTGAGGGGCGAAATCACTCACTTCACTGTCAACAGAAGCAAGAGAATGCTCCTGTCGATCACTCAACTCACGCGCGTCTCTCGCAACAGTGTGAACTGCCAGTTCAACCTGCTTCATGCTTCTCATTCTCATTCCGCCTTTTACGTTCTCCCGCTCAAGTGCCTTCTCCCCATCCCAGCTCAACCATGAAGTTCTTCACTCCGCTCTCAGCTCTCGCTCTCGTTGCCGCCCTCGCTGGCTCGGTCACGGCGCAAAGCCCCTCGCCAGCAGCTCCGACTCCCATTGAAGCCGTCGTCGTGCCTGCGTCGTCAGTCGAGGCGCTTGCTGAGGCGTCGCCAGCCGCTGAGTCGCTGTCGTCGACTCACTCGAGCGACTCGCTTCGTGCGAACCAGGAGAGTGGGAAGTTCGGGTATGACGACTACGACTATGGGTACGACAAGAAGAAGAAGAGCAAGAAGTACGGGTACGACGATGACTACGGGTATGGGTACGGCGACGACTACGATGGCGACTACGGGTACGGCAAGAAGAAGCAGGTGAAGTACTACGGTGGGTACGACGACTATGGGAAGAAGCCGTACTACGGAGGTTACGACAGCTACTACGGCAAGAAGGACTACTATGGCAGCTACGATAAGTATGGCTACGGTGACTATGACAAGTATGGTTACGGCGGTGGCTACGGCGGTGGCTACGGTGGTGGCTACGGTGGCTATGGCAACTACGGCAACCACGGCGACTACGGATACGGTGGCTACGGGGGCGGCTACGGTGGTGGCTATGGTGGATATGGTGGTAGCTACGGTGGCGGCTACCCGTACAGCTACTCGTACGGCTACGACAACTATGGCGGCTACCCGTACAGCTTCTATGCTTTCGGCTACTGAGTTTGATGTTGAAGACTTCGTGAGTAGCTTCTATCACATGTGAACATCGAGTGCGTTGTGTTTTCTATTTTCTTGCTTTCTATCGCCTCGTGCGTCTTGTCGACGCCGGATTTGAATATCTAAACCTCCTTTTTTCGGATGTAGCCGCTCGAGCAGAACGCCGGTTTGGACACATAGCGGCGCCCGAGCGAACGGAACGAGCCTTTCTTGAGCATGAGGTACCCGAGCACGCCAAACACGAGCGCCGAGGCGATCGCGCCGTCGCGAATCCGCGTCGATAGATCTTCGTGAGGACGCCAGCTCACGCTCGCACTGATGATGAGCAAGCTGGCGACGCTCATTTCGAACAACATATTGAGCAGTGTGTGTTGGTGCTGGAACGAGAATGGCGACTCGTCGCGGCGGTCGGGCGAGTAGTTGCCGACGAGCAGATCGTACGAGTCTTGGCGCACACCGTCGGCAAAGTTGTTGAGGTAGTACCGTGTGACCGAGTTGACGCCGTCCTGGATCGCGCCGGCGAGGGTGCGCTTGCCCGTACGCGTGAAGTCGGTCTTGAGGGCGCCCGTGCCAGCGTACATGCGGCTCACGTAGTCGGCGTTGTCGGCCCACGTGTTCTTGAAGACGACTTCGAACGAGTCGTAGGGCGAGTCGAGCACGGTCGTCGCCTTGTCGTTGTAGAGTCCGAGCGCCATGAGCGTCGTGCGGCGTGCGAAGAGCGACATGACGACGTTCGTGCGGTCCAGGTTGTCCATGCAGTTGACGCGGAAGACGCCCTTCTGGCGCGAGATGAGCCGGCCTTCGCCGTCGCACTCGAACCAGCCGTACTGCGAGAACTGCTCGTTGACTTCGGTCATGAGCTTGGAGAGGTTGCCCCACTGCATCTTGCGGCACTCGTGGTGGAAGTCGAACCAGACGTAGACGATGGGCTCGGTGAAGAGCGACGACTTGGCGAGGCTCTTGGACGAACCGCCCGAGGGCGACGAGCCGTGGAAGCTGTTGGTCGTCGAGGCGTTGGCGTTCGCGAGCGCCGCGGCGGCGTTGGGCACGGACGCGGACCGCTGCTTGGACGGCGAGCTGCCGCCGCTGGCGTATCCGTTCGTGTACTGCACGCCGCTGTCGCTCGAGTGGCTCTGCTGGTTGTACTTTTTGACGTACTTGCCGTAGGCCGTGCCGAGCTGTGCCTGGTCGCGCACGGTCTTGGACTTGCCGTGCTTGTCGATGAGGTTGACGACCGTGACGTGGCCGTATCGCTGGATGATGTTGTCCATGTGCGCGCGGAAGGCGAGCTCGTTCCAGTCGACGATGCTCTCGTTGCCGCTGAAGGCGTAGCGCGTGCGCGGCATGTACTTGAGCGTCACGACCTGGTCCCAGTAGAGCGGGATGGAGCCGCGGATCTGCACGTAGGAGCAGATGGAGCGGTTGGGCTTGACCAGCAGCATCTCGGTCTCGGCAAAGTTGGCGACGCAGCCGTCCTTGTCGACGCCTCGCACGTTGAAGCGCGTGCCGACGCGTCGCCAGGAGCGTCGTGTGAAGAAGAGCACGTCGCAGCGCATGCCGTTGACTTCGCATTTTTTGAGCACTTTGACAAAGCCCGAGATCACGGGCACGATCCAGTTGTGCAGCTGCAGCGCCATGAACTTGCCGAGCACGGGCTTGTTCCAGAAAAAGTCTTCTTCGGCCTTTTGCCACATGGGCAGCTTCTGCGCGTTGGCCGAGGTCGAGTGGCTCGCGCGGCGCTGCGCCGAGAGCGTGAGGTCGTAGTCGTAGCTGAAGTAGAACGTGCGCGAGGCCACGACGCTCTTGATCATGCGCATGTACTCGAGCTCGTCTTTCTTCTCGCGCGCCGACGCGTGCTTCTCAAAGCTGCGGCGCGCGGCCGCGCTCACGGGCACGAGCTCGAGCTCGAGCACGCAGTAGATCTTCTCCGAGCTCGGGCCCGAGCCGATGACGCGCGCCTCGGAGATCACGGCCAGGTACGGGCCGCTGAGCAGCGAGTAGACGCCGTAGACGGCGTGGATCGAGAGCGCGTGCGGGTCCTGGCGCTCGTCGGCGACGCTCGCGACCGGCTCGATCTCGACGGCGCTGGCGCCCGCGGCGGCGCCCACGGACGCGGCCGAGGCGTTGGCGTCGGCGCCGACCGAGACGCGCAGCCAGCCGTCGGCGCCGGCGCGGCAGTCCTCGAGCAGGAGCTCGGTGCTCTCGACGTGGACCTTGAACATCTTCCTCCTTCGGCTCGAGAAATGATGAGCTCCTCGGGGGGTTACACCAGGCCCGGACCTCACGACGCAGCACACACACAAAAATATACGACTGGGCGACCGGGTAGTCATCACAATGTGACGACGCAAACAGCGACTCACGCCGTTGGGATATGTGTTGCGATCGATGTACTGGACTACGAGGCTGTCGCATGAGAGTGAGCTGGCCTCTGGACTCTGGACGGCGAGAGCGCCGGACGCCGGACGACCGCGGCGCCGGATCCAGAGGTTCGGATGGAAGCGTGGGACATGTTCGATGGGTTGCGAGGGGTCCCGCGATCGGACAAATATGAGAATCCGAGGCACGCAAGCAACGGAGGGGTTTCTTTAATATTAGGATAGGATGGGGAGCGCGCTCTCTCTCAAGAGGCGACGGGGGAAATGGGACGGCGTGTTTCTCTATGGTAGCGATGTGGTCGGAAAGCAGGAGCGCGCTTGCAGCGTGGAGTAGAAAAAGGGGGGGAAATGCAGCGGCGGCGCGATCAGGAGCGGAACTTGCGCAGCGAGCGGCGCTTCCGTGCGCCGAACGATTTGCACGACACGTCGTCCGGGTCGTCCAAGGTCGGCGCCGCGTCCGCCTTCTTCTGGCGGGCGAGAGGCGACAGCGAGGCCGCCACAGCCGTCGGAGAGAGCTTGGGCAGCACGGCCGTCGGCTCCTTCGAGCTGCTGCTGCAGAGCACGTCGGCGTAGGTGCGCGTCTTCTCGCGAGGCTTCGTGTCGTCCTCCACGACCTCCCAGTCGTCCTGGACCAGCACCCACTGCTGCATCTCGGGGCGCGAGGCCGTGACTTCATGCCACTGGTCGTCGTCGCCCATGTCGAGGTCGCTCTGGACCGTTGTCCAGTCGACCATCACGAGATCCGAGCGCTCGGGCGCGTCCTCTCCGCTCAGTTCTCGCGAGAGCTCGCCGAGCATCGAGGCCGCCGTGTCCATGCGGAACTGCGCGGCGACGAGCACGTCTTCCAGGAGTTCCACGGCGACGCTGGGGAAGATTTCCTGGAGCAGCGAGAGCGTCTGGACGTTGGCGACCGAGCGCACGTCGCGCGAGCCGTCGCGCATGGCGCCGACGCTGCGGGGCGTCGGCATGGAGCGCGCCAGCTCGAGCTCGTCCATGTCGGTCGTGTAGCGCGTGTGCGGTCGGCTCCGGATCGTGCCCTTCCGGACGGCGCGGTCCAGAGTTGTGGACGCCGGACGCGTGGACGGCTGCTTCATGGGAATGCTGGAAATTGTAGGTACGGGAGGGAACTTCCGGACGGGACCTGCGGCCGACGGAGAAGGATCTCGACTGCCGTCGTCGGAGGCAAGCAGGAGACGAGAGGAGAGGAGAGGCGTCAGGACCTGGGAAAGGGCGCGCCGAAGGGGTCAATGTTGGTCGCCGACCGTCGAATCGTTGGTCGAATGGGTTGGGAAGTTGGCGAGTGAGGGTGGGCGGAAAGCCTCGCGTTCGATCTTGAAGAGGCCGCCGGACCTTCACTCTCCGTTTGACCTTTGAAGGAACCCACGCGAATCTGCGCGGAAAGTTGGGCCGGCGTCCGGAGATTTGGAGGGCTGATTGCGCCAACACTTTGTCCCACGGATCCGGAAGAATGACGTTGCGCGCGTCACGATGGGCTGACTTCACCTCTATATTGGAATAACGGCTGGACAGTAGAGAACATGATGAAATTTCAGAGGCCATGGGGTTGTACAAGAACAGAGACCTCTCTTGTGACATATCGGACTACGAAGGCTTAAACGGCCATAAAAAAGCCACGTGGACAACGGTGGACACTTACTTGCTCAGTCGCGCACGCGGCGGTTGCACTTGGCCGGCGCCTTGGAGGCCTCTCCGGCAGGCGCGTCGGTCTTCGGGGCCTTCGTGGGCTTCGGAGCCTTCGTTGGTTTCGGTGTCTTGGTGGCTGGCGTGTCGGGAGACGGCGTGGTCGCTGGCGTGGTGGCATTCGTCGCCGGGGCCGGAGCTGGGGCACTTCCACTTCCACTGCCGCCCTTCAGCGGAACGCAGTTCTCTGCACGAGTAACAAAGTGTTGGCTGAGTCGACTTGCTTAGATGGTCCTAGAACGCCAACTTACTGTACGACTGCCAGCGCTTGCCGCCGTCTTGGAGACCGAGCCAGTAGAAACGCAGGAGGCAGTTGCCCGAGCACTTGGAGAAGTCGACGGCGAACGATGTGGCCGACCCAAAGGTCTTCTCGCAGTCGTCGTCGTGGAAGGCCAGCACGTCGTCGAACCAGACCTCGCACGGACCGGCGTGCTCGATCGTACTTGCGAGCGAGATCTTGCCGCTGCTCGGAATCGCCTTGGGGGTCGCGTCCTTGAGTGAGTTACCGCACTCAGGGCCTTTGTCCTCGAGGAACGACCGCAAGTCCTTGAGTCCCTTCTCCTTGGCGGCAGCCGCGTACTGCGCGCCCGTCTTGAACGTGCCTGTCCACGGCGGTGGGAACTCGGCGACCCAGCTCGACTTGGACGCTCCCTTCTTGAACTCGGCGAGCGGCTCCGTGAGGTAGACGTGGGCATGTGCGTCCTGCATGCAGACGGCGACAGCTACGAGAGCGAGCGTCGTGACCACGCTGCGTGACGAGACCATGGTGATAACGGAGACTTGAACAGAACGCTGACGATTGGCAAATGGTCCACGTGGAGCTCTTCAGTGGGTGCGAGTTGCACCAATTGGGGGGGGGGGTGGGGGGGGGGGGGGAGGCGGAGTGGAGATGCTTCGGCGCCAACAGATCCAGTTAGTCGAGTGCTGACGCTGCCGCGGGAGCAGCTGTCGCGAGGGAGAGAGGAACATCCAGAGCACGATGGATTTCTCTTCCAACTGGTCCCCAATGTTGTACTACAGTAGTAGTAAGGAACAAAAGTAGTAGTAGTGGCCACACGAGTAGTAGTATCACAGTACAAAATCCTGTCGACAGAGCATGGTTGATCACGAGGATCGCATCCCGATGCATGGAAGAGTACAAATCACGGCACGGGATGCAGGCTTCACGCTCTCTTCCACGTTCTCTTCGACCATTCGCGCGATTGACTCATACCCAGAATTTCTTCTAAATCAGTACCCCAGCCATTTCGTCCTGTAACCTCGTATCCAGTGTACCCCTTTGTAAATTACAACGTAACGGTATTTTATTCGGCTGGGTTCCTTCCACCAATACGGTACGGCTCTTCAAGATCCACGGCATCGACATGGAGCGTGCCGACGACATCATCTCGCTCGCCTCTTTACGGCCGTGGCAGCCCGAGACCACCGATGGCGTCGATCGCCCCGTCTCTTGCGACGCATCTCCAGCCTCGCCCGCCTCCGGAGACGCGCTAGAGCCGACGCGATCGCCTCCGCCGTTCCGCGTCGACGAGCAGCTCAACGCCGTCGTCTCGCTCTGGAACGGCCCGCTCTGGCGTCTCCAGGCCGACGCGATCGTCAACTCGACGAACGAGGCGCTCAAGGACACGTCCGGCCTCTGTCGCAAGATCCTGGACGCCGCCGGCAAGGAGATCTGGACCGAGTGCGAGGTCGCCGGCACGTGCCGCACGGGCGAGGCCGTGATCACGCGCGGCTGCTTGCTGCCGGCCAAGAAGATCATCCACACGGTCGGCCCGCGCTACAACGTGCAGTACCACAACGCGGCCGAGCACGCGCTCCACATGTGCTACCGCGCGTCGCTCTGCGCGGCGGTCGAGCACCGGCTCGCGAGCGTCGCGTTCCCGTGCGTCTACTCCAAGCGCAAAGGATACCCTCGCGACGAGGCCGCGCACGTCGCCGCGCGGTCCGTGCGACGCTTTCTCGAACACTACCGAACGACGTTCTCGCGCGTCGTCTTCTGTGTGAGTACGCTCGAGGACCAGCTCATCTACGAGGCCATCCTGCCACTCTACTTTCCTCGCAACAAGGCCGAAGAACAACGAAGCGCGACGCTGCTCGCGAACCGCGAGCTCGGCGACGAGTTTGGTGAGCCAGTTATTGAGGAACGCAAGATTCGTATTGCCGACTCGCTCGCTGCAAGCCATGACAGTGATGCACCGGAGGATGATCTCTCAGATGACGAGGAGGCGGCGGTGCAGAGCTTCTGCGAGATGGTGGCCGACCCGGACGTCGAGCGCCTCGAGCGACTACGGCGGCTCCAGGAAGAGAGGCAAAAGCAGTTGATCAAGACGCAGCAAGTCAAGAAAGAAGTGCTCACGTACCAAGCGGCACTCGCCAAAGCCCAGCAAGAGGACTTTCGAGACCTCGTGAAGATGCGGTTCCTGTACAACGCCGGCGTCGACCACTCGGGCGATCCGGTGATCGTGTACATGGCGAGTCGACTGCGTGTGCGCGAGGACGTGGATCTGGATCGCGTGATGCTCTTCATCATCCACACGATGGACGTCGTCGTGGAGAAGAAATACAGCTTCCTCTACGTGCACACCGACACGAGCGGTGACGAGACGCAGCTCAGCGCGTCGTGGCTCAAGCGGCTCTTCAAGACGTTCGCCTCCAAGTACCAGCAGAATCTGCGCTTCTTCTACATGTACGAGCCCTCGATGTGGCTCAAACTGCTCGTGCTGGTCGCCAAGGGCTTCGTGAGCAGTGCCTTCTACAAGAAGATCGTCTATCTCGCGTCGCCCGAAGATCTCGGCCACGTCGCAAGCAAGCTGGATGTGCCTCATTACATGGCACCGTGAGTTGCGTGGGCTGACCATGGGAATGGAACCCGGTTACATCTGACTGGAATGTGTTCTGTAGGGAGACAGACACCAAAGAGACCGAGAGCGACACCAACGGTGCCACCGCCAGCGAGTGCGCGCCCGTGTTCCCACACGATCCAGAGGCGATTTTCTAGATGAGGATCTCGTGCTTACTCTTGCCAATATATTTAAGTGGGCGGATGGTGGCACGACGCAGCCTACCTGGTTACTTCTACAGCGAGAGTGCGTGGTGAGTGCGCGACGCGTGCCGCACGAGCAGCAGCGACTGCGCGTCTGAGCCTGCGATGAGTGTGTCGCTCGCGGCGTGGAAGTCCATGGTTCGCCATGGCAAGAAGCTGGACACGAGCGGCTGGACTTGGAGCCCCGCGCCTGGGAAGTGCGAGTGGACGTGCTTCTCGTACTCGACAGCTTCGCTCGCTGGATGATTGTGGTGGAAATCCCACGCCAGCACGGTCGCATCGTCGCCACCAGAGAATAGCAGCCGAGGAGACGTCTGGTGGATCGCCAATGTACGAACTGAGGCAACAAAGTGCTGAGTAATTACGTCTTCACCACCAGATAGTCCAAATGCTTTGCTTACCTGCTCGTTGGTGCTTGGCCTCCACTCGGAAGGGGCTGTCCAGTCGACGCAGATCCCACAGCGCGACGCGGCCGTCGTCGCTGCCCGTGATCAGCAGCTCCGGTCTCGAAGGATGGGTCTCCACGGCCGTCAACGCACATGTTGCGTTCGGGCTACGGGAGGAACCACGAGTCAGATCAAAGAAACACACCCTGAACGTTCAGATGAGCACGTACTCGGATGCGGCGGCGACCGGGAAGCTCTGGTTAGCATTGATGTCCCACAGACGCAACTGAGAGGCTGGCGCGACGCCGACCGTCGCGACCACACTCTCCCTCGCGAGCATCTTGACGCCGAGCAGAGGGAGCTGGCTGGATTCTGCATTGCGGATCACTTGAGCAGACAGCGCGGCGTTGTCGTCGAAGCGCAGCCACGCGACCGCGCCGCACTCGGACGCCGCGACGAGCGTGGCTCGGTCGCTGCTCACGTCCAACGAGGTCGCTCCGCCCACGAAGAGCTTCTTCCATTCAGCCGCCTCCAGGGGCGAGAGCACGTTCGAGTCGTCATTCCCCACGCTGAACGCGTGGACGCCGCCCGAGGACGACGCGCTGAAGAGCAGATTCGCGCGTCCGCCGCTCGCCGCCGCGAAGCGCAGCGCGTTGACGTCGCCGTCGTGCGCGATCTCGGCGACGGCGTTAAGCTCGACGCCGCCTCTGGACCTCGCGCTGCTCGTCCTCGTCGCCGAGGCCTCGATCTCTTGGCGCAGCGCGTCTTCCTCGGGCGTCGCGACCACGGGCAGATAGAGCGCGAGCGTGTTCTCGTCGCCGACCGCGACCAGCGGCAGCGACTCGACGGCCGCGTCGCCGTCGTCGCTCGCGACCTGCGCGTCCTTGAGGAAGCAGACCGCGCGCGCGCGCTCGCCCACGAAATGCGTCGAGACGGCGGCCGACGGCGGCTGCGCGTAGCTGCTCAGCATCTTGTATGGGGTGGATGGCGCCAAAACCTCTGGTAGAGAATACCAGGGCCACCCGCTAACCGAGGAAATGGACTCAGATCTGAGCAAACAGCTACAACGAGATCTTGTTGGCCAGCGAATGCCCAACGTGAGGTGGGGATGGGTACGCGCGATCTATGGGGCTTATGGAGCTCAATGCAGAGGGTCTACTTGCGTGGTTTGCGGGCGGAGAGATGCCGCGAAGCGTCTACTCGGCCTTGGGCGCGCGGCGGCGCTTGGCCTTGCTGTCGCCGTTGGCCGTCGGCACGGGCTTGTCGGCCACCTTGGCCTCCTTCTCGTCCTCCTCGGGCTCGGAATCGCTGCGGATGTCCTTCTCGACGTTGCCCTCCTGGAGCGTCTTGATGACCATCTTGACGATGAGGATGCCCCAGAAGACATGCAGCACAAGCAGCAGGCCGAGGAAGCCGGCGAACGACACCCAGAACCACCACCACGTGTCGGCCGTGAAGCCCGCGAACGAGCCCTTCTGCTGGATCGGCACGATAATGTCATCGAACGCAATCGTGTATACGGACCAGAGGATGTTGTAGCCGTAAAACGCCCAGCGCACGATGAACCACACGACCGCGAACGTGCCGAAGAAGATGTTGGCCAGCAGCTCCCACTCGAGGTAGACAAAGACCTTGGCTACACGTGCAAAGGAAAAACAAATCAGGTCAGCTTCTCGATTGGCAACCACTAATCACGTGGATGCAGCAACCCACCAGTCTCGAGCAGCAGGTCGTTCACTTCGTGGATCATGAGCACGCACATGCCCACACGCGTCAAGTCGAACGCGTACGACGTGATCATGAGCGTGACCGTCGCAAAGTGGTGCAGCAGCATCTCGGCGTTGTCCTTGCGCTTCACGATGTAGTGCTTGTTGGTGATGTTGAGCATGAAATCCACCGACTGGAACCAGAATGCGATGTAGATCATGTAGTGCCAGCGGCGCAACTCGGGCATCGGTGACGGCCAGTCCTTGAAGTATCCATGCGGGTTCATGAACCAGTCTTCGTGCCATCCGATGTAGAGCCCCAGGATCGAGAACGTGCCCACCGACGCATTCTTCCACATGGACTCGCGCATCTTGTCTCGCTTGTCCTTGGTGATGTAGTGGTTCTTGACGAACCAGTTGGCGATGGGCGTGATGAGGAACTTGTCCCAGACGAAGTGGTAGACGTAGAGCCCGACGAGCGAGACGCCGAAGCGCGTGGCCTCTTCGGTGGCGTCGCAGGACGTGAGATAGCACGGCATGGCGATCTGCGGGGCAGGGAGGAGGTCGGGAAGTGGCGCTACGCGTCCCAAGTGGCACGGGGGGAGCACACGTGAGACCGAGAGTGGTCGGCGGGCGGCTCATTTGAAGAAATAGTCCGAGACTAATCTTTAATTACAGGATTGGAAGAACAGGACAGGGTTTCAGCCAATCAAATTGTGTTAACTAGATACTGTACGTACTCCTCAGTGAAGACCAGGTTGACAGAGGGACCCAGTGCAGTGTACTCATCCGTTGTCTGCGTTTGGATTATCCTCTCGCGGCTGCATAATCGTTTCCTCTGGCTGCGTGGGCGGGCGAAGAAGGGTTCCTTCTTCGTTGGTTCCTGAGTTTACCTAAGCACCCTCAAGTGGTTATGGCCTGGGTTACTCTTTCTTGTCCTTGTCGCTGTTGTCCTTCTCCTCGTCCTCCGTCTCGGAATCACTACGGGCGTCCTTCTTGATGTTACCTTCCCGAAGCGTCTTGGCCACGGCCCGGGCGAGAAGCAGCCCCCAGAAGATGTGGAGCACGAGTAGCAGACCGAGGAACGTGAAGAATCCGACGTAGAACCACCACCATGTGTTGGCTGTGAAGCCTCCGAACGAGCCCTTCTGCTGGATTGGTACAATGATGTCATCGAACGCGACCGTGTACACGGGCAGGAGGATGTTGTAGGTGTAGAAACCCCAACGAATGAGAAACCACGTGACGGCAAAGACACCAAAGAAGAAATTGGAGAGTAGTTCCCACTCGAGGTACACGAAAATCTTGGCTACACTCTCAACAACGAGGTCAGAACGCCTGCGGCAACCGAGGAGATCCAAACAGTACCGCACCAGTTTCGAGGAGTAGATCGTTCACTTCGTGGATCATCAGCACGCACATCCCGACACGAGTCAAGTCGAACGCGTATGACGTCACCATCAATGTCAACGTCACGAAATGGTGGGCCAGCATCTCGGCGTTGTCCTTGCGCTTCACGATGTAGTGTTTGTTGGTGATGTTGAGCATGAAGTCGATCGACTGGAGCCAGAACGAGATGTAGATCATGTAGTGCCATCGGCGAAGCTCGGACGTCGGGGAGGGCCATTCCTTGTAGTATCCGTGCGGGTTCATGAACCAGTCCTCGTTCCATCCGATGTAGAGCCCCAAGATCGAGAACGTCCCAACCGATACGTTCTTCCACATGCATTCACGCATTTTGTCTCTCTTGTCTTTGGTGATGTAGTGGTTCTTGACGAACCAGTTAGCAATTGGCGCGAGAAGAAGCTTATCCCATACGAAGTGGTAGGCGTAGAGCCCCACGAGCGAGGCACCGAAGCGCGTCGCTTCCTCGGTCGCGTTGCAGGACGTGAGATAGCACGGCATTGGGAGTGGTGACTAGAGCGTAGAATGCAAAGTGGAAGAGCCTAGTCGACGCGAACGCCGAATAGCCATTCGGTGATGGATTCTGGTGCCATGGAGTCTATCGTGCATGATGGCTTCCTAGGGCTGATGATCAGTACCGCGTGAACGTACCAGAAGCTACTGTAGTGCTTCAAGGACAGGACGATCGATGTTAGATTAGTACACTGTGCGTTTGACGATGGGAAGACAGACGAAGATTGTCCCATCGTGCTCGTCACGAAGTGGCCGTTTGTCGAACTTTGGCAGTGCTACGTCAGCAGCTCACATGACGCCCACCAATTATTCAACGATTCATCGTCTCGGATGACGTGCTGCCAGCGACTCGCTTGCTGGATCCGTCTTCAACATCACACATCAATCGAAAGTCCGGACGCAGCTGCACAAAGTGCCGTGACTCGATACATGCTCGGCCTTCAGTAGACCTTAGTGGTCAGGACCACAGCGATCTCGCCGTGATCCGCGAACCCCAAATCCCAAGCGGGATGCTGTGGATGCTAATGCATGCCGGATCAGCTGCACAGGGATGTAACACATCACGAGAAGGGACCGCGTCCACTACCGAATCCATCAAATGGCGGCATCAGGATCTGCAGACTGCATCGACTGTTAAGAAAAAAAGTCGTAAACAACCAAATCGGCTGACTTCTCAACGAAGTCGGACAATGGATAAGTTCATACTGCAGACTTCCAGCACGGGCACTCTGGTTGACGTGTCATGGTGGGGCCTCGAGGTACGAGTGAGGACTCATTGAGAGAATGGAGCTCCATCACTCAACAAGATATCTTGCCAGCATGGATATTCAATCGAAGGGCGGAAGACGATCTGATATCCTCAATGCGGAGAGGACAGACGATTTTAGCGTTCACCGGAGATGGGAAGTACTCGTCATTCGCGGACTATCGAAAACGTTCGATTAGGTCTTGGGAAGATGACGCTTTCTCGTGAGGAGCTCTTCAGGAATCGCGATCTATGTCTGCGTAGTGTGCTAAGGATTTGGCCCATTGGTGGTGGATGTGGTATGTCGACGGTGACAGTGAACTAGATCCAACGTCATGCGGTCACGGGTTAAGCAACCACATTAGCCGATCGCGGGACAGAGCTTGAACTTGAGCCGCCTGAACGGATGAACAAAGATTCGTGTTTTGTTTAACCACCGGCAGACGATCTTCACGGAGAATCGTTACATCCACAGCCCTTCCAAGAGATGCTCATTTCTATCGCGCGCGATCTGCTCCACAACATCGAGACCAGCCGTTCGTAAAAGCTTCGGAATATTCAAACATGTACTTCCCTCTCTCGTCCTCGAACTAAGTTACACTGTGCAGGCATCTCCCCATCTTACGCAACCTTCGGCGTGCGACGGCGAGTTGCCTTTTTATCGCTAGTCTGGATCGGTACGACTTCGTCCTTGAGCATGGCAGCGTCGACTTCGACGTCCTCGGTCTCCGAATCGCTGCGGATGTCCTTCTCCACGTTACCGGCCTTGAGCGACTTGATGACCATCTTGACGATGAGCACACCCCAGAAGACATGCAGCACAAGCAGCAAACCGAGGAACGTGGAGAATCCGACGTAGAACCACCACCACGTGTCGGCTGTGAAGCCAGCGAACGAGCCCTTCTGCTGGATCGGCACGATGATGTCGTCGTAGGCGACCGTGTACACGGGCAGGAGGATGTTGTAGGTGTAAAACCCCCAACGGAAGGCGAACCACGCGGCCGAGAACAGACCCAAGAAGATGTTGGAGATCAGCTCCCACTCGAGGTACACAAAGACCTTGCCTGAAAGATCGACAATGTTAGTTCTGTTGCGGTACCCCCATATCAGCCAGTGTTCCATACCAGTTTCGAGGAGTAGATCGTTCACTTCGTGGATCATCAGCACGCACATCCCGACACGAGTCAAGTCGAACGCGTATGACGTCACCATCAATGTCAACGTCACGAAATGGTGGGCCAGCATCTCGGCGTTGTCCTTGCGCTTCACGATGTAGTGTTTGTTGGTGATGTTGAGCATGAAGTCGATCGACTGGAGCCAGAACGAGATGTAGATCATGTAGTGCCATCGGCGAAGCTCGGACGTCGGGGAGGGCCATTCCTTGTAGTATCCGTGCGGGTTCATGAACCAGTCCTCGTTCCATCCGATGTAGAGCCCCAGGATCGAGAACGTGCCCACAGACGCATTCTTCCACATGGACTCACGCATCTTGTCTCTCTTGTCTTTGGTGATGTAGTGGTTCCTTACGAACCAATCGACGATGGGCGTGATGAGGAATCGATCCCAGACGAAATGGTAGGCGTAAATGCCTACGAGCGAGGCACCAAAGCGTGTGGCCTCCTCAGTGGCGTCGCAGGACGTGAGATAGCACGGCATCGGAGGTGGCGAGTGGGGCGTGGATTGCGAAGTGAGTCGAGGCTCAACTGAGTGGAGAAGGTCGCCATAATCGCGAGTCCTTGAGCACGAGAGGGCGTGGATGGTGTGAGGGTGGATGAGGTGAGGGCGATGCTGAGATAAGTAAGGTTGAGTCCGTTGGTCGGATGCGTTTTATACAGAGTGCTGGATACGTCAAACATGTTTGTAATGTTTTCAGTATGAAGCAGTTTTAAACTTGTGACTAAAGGGGTTCAAAACATCACATGTCACAGTTTTCGAGTGATCGCGAATGGCTACAAGTCGGATTTCGCGCCGCCGGGATCGTAATCACACGAGGCCTCGCCTTGCTTCCAGAAGGATCCGTCCGATCGAGCCACTTCGTTCGTTTGCATGGGAAACACGTCGACACTTGAGAATCGACGGCTTCCCCACGATGAAGAAGAAGGAACGATGATGCGTCACATGTCGCAGGTTCCAGCGCAAACTTAGCTGCTCACTACCAAGCTATAATCCGCCGTGAGCGAAACCCCCGCGTCTGTTGTGAAGCTATGGAGCCCTATGGCCGTTTAGCAGTGTCATCAGCTCGCAAGCAACGATGGAGGCACATCGGACGACCGACAAAGGTGGCGTTGTGCTGCTGGATGAGGCCGACCACCGTCGACTCTACGGCTCAGATGATCCACTCACGCCGCTCGACTCGATCGCGTCGCCGGCCATCTACTACCAGCAGCAGCAGTACCCTCGCAAGCTGAGCAAGCCTGGTACCCCAACACGGTTCCTGCAGTACCCTGAACATGACAGCCCCATCATGTACCCGGACGACAGCAGCGGGTCTCGGTGTACGTGGCTTCGACGCACGAACCCGCAGATTGGTATCGCAGTCATCGTCGGCACTGCGCTTGGCATCATGCTGTCCCAAATGCACGTTTCAGACGGCGTGAGCGACCTCGTGAACTTGCCAGGAAAGATCTTTTTGCGTCTGCTCAAGTGTTTCGTCATCCCGATGGTGTTCTGCAGTCTCTCGACGGGCGTCGCCAACATCGTTCTGTTAGGCAAGGTCTCAGCGGTAGGCACACGGACGGGGTTCTTCTTTTTGCTCTTCTCTGGCGTCGCCTCACTGCTGTCCCTAGCTATTGCGATGGGCCTGCGTCATCTCCATCCACACGGTCAGTTCCCTCCGCCGGAGAAAGCCCGCGGTTTCATGCACGTACTGTGCGCGCCAGGAATGTACCTCACGCCTGCCAACGATACGACACTTCAATGCACTTCTAAGAGCATGAGCGACGAGACGCGCTTTGAGATCATCGATCTCTCTGGCGCACTTCTATCGTCCGGCCCGATAGTCAAGGTCAGTATCGCGGAGCAGTTCACGCAAATTCTTCAGTCCATTTTCCCCAAGAACATCTTCAAAAGCTTCGAGGATGGCGTGCTCCTGAGTGTGATTATGTTCTCGATCGCGTTTGGAGCGGCAGCTATGCGCGCGAGCTCTCAGCAGAGCAGCCCTCTACTGGACCTGCTCAACCAGATGAACAAAATCTTCTTCTTTGTGATCTCCAAGATGATCGACTGGAGTCCGCTCGCAGTACTTTCACTTATTGCTGGGTCGTTGTCGAGCCAAGAATCGCTGGCAGATGCCGTGAACCATGTTGGCGTACTGGTGCTCTGCAATTTTCTCACTGTCGTGATCTTTGAAGGCATCTTCTACCCTGTCGTTATCTGGCTCGCGACGCGCCAGAACCCTTTCAAGTACATGCGGCAGATGCTGCCGTGCGTGTACTTCGCCTTCGGCAGCGCATCGTCTATCGCAACGTTACCCATCACGCTTCGTTGCGTCGAGTCCACACGCGAAGTCTCCCGAGGCCTACTTCGCTTCGTCGTGACCATTGGCTCGAGCGTCCACATGAACGGCACGGCCATGCTCTTCCCAAACGCCATGGTCTTCCTCGCGACTACGGCCAAGGCCAACATTGAGCTCGGGTGGGTCCAGCTCGTGTTGATCGTGTTCGTGTCGTTGCTGAGTTCCGTGGGCGTCGCGCCTATCCCAAACGGCGGTCTCGTGATGATTTACTCGATCTGGTCCACGATCTTCCCCAACTTCGACATGCCGGCCTCCTACTCGTTCCTCGTGGCCATCTACTGGTACTTGGACCGCGTGAACACGGCCTGCAACGTCGTCGGCGACACGTACGTCGCGCGCATCATCGCCGAGCAGGTCGACGAGGCCTTTGAGACCGTCCACCAGGACCCCCCACACTAAACGGCCCACTTCAACCACGGCACACCTTCTTCTGGGATCCATCGCCATTTCTGCACCTTCTATTCCCCAACAACCTCCGTATCACCTACTTCTGCAATTCTCGCCTCTCAATATCACCTTGAACTGATAATCACGAGGAAGAATGATGGTCTTGCGTGTCAAACCCCACCTGGTGAGGAGCTCCCAAGACCATCACTCTGCAGACCTCGGAGGTCGGAGAGCTCCTCGCGCCACGTTGGTTGGCTCCTCAGAACCCAGAGTCGGGCGACATCCAGCAGCTGGGCAGCGAGAAGCGACCGAGCCAGCGCCGCTGCATCGACGCGCGAAGGCCCCGCGACCGCACGCGCTCCACCACTGTCGAATTTCGCCGCCGCCGCTACCGCGATGTCCATCCACGCGCGCTCGCAGCTCTTCCTCATCCGCCCGGCGGCCTCGCGCTCCGTCGCTCGCAACTTGCCCGTGGCCTCGCGCCGCACGCAGCACGCGCTCGCGCTCCAGCCGACGCGCACGCTCGCCACGCGCCCCGCCAACGTCGTGACCATCGGCGCCTTTCTCAGCGCCGGCGTCGCAGCGCTCTCGCGTGGTGAGTCGAGACGTGGATGGGCGTTTGAATGGACAGGAGACCGCTTATAACCTTCGATCGTGATCTTTTTCGCAGAGGCGGCGCTCTGCCAGCAGCTCGACGCGGTCTTCGCGAGTGTCAGTGACGCCAGCGCGTCCAGCGGTGCCAGCAGCGACAAGCCCATCGACGACGCCAACAAGAGCAACCGCCGTCCTTCGCTCAAGGACGAGATCGACCAGCTCGTGGACCAGATGATGAGCCGCTGTGGTGAGATCTCACTCGCCGGCGGTCTCGGCTTCTGCTCCGGCTACGCGCTTAAGCAGGTCGGGAAGGTCGCTGCGGTGACCATCGGCACGCTCTTTGTGCTCGCGCAGGTCGCGCAGTCCAAGGGATACATCGAAATCCACTGGCACAAGGTCGAGAAGGACGTCGTCAAGGCTGTGGACCCGGATGGAGATGGCAAGATCACCAAGAAGGATCTCCAGGACTGGTACGCGCGATTGATGAAGATGCTCCAGGCCAACCTGCCGTCGTCGGCGGGCTTTGCCGGCGGCTTCATGCTCGGCGTTTCCTGCTCGTAGGCAGCCACCTTCCTCCACGTATTCTTCAATGCATTCCACTTTTGTTTCGTTTTGTTCATTATTCGCTTGGAAACGCTCTTGACAAAAAGCCGATGATCACGGAGCGGTCTTCGTGGCTGATATCCAGGCTCCGCAGTTCCCGAGAGAAAGCAGGAACGCTGCTAATGCCGTTACCAATGAGGTTGAGTCCCAGCGTCGCATACAGCACAACCGTCGGGTTCTCGAACGAGAAGTAGAGCTGCTTGCAGCTCTCGGAGCACGTCGGGAAGCAGTCCTGCCACATCTTTTCTCGTATTCGCAGCTGTCGCACAGCATCCGTGACTTCCTCTTGCTACATCACCACAAGCAAATGTGTCACAAACCAGCGTATTGGGTGAGTGCGACGAGTGCCTCTTACCGAGGACGCGACAGACGAGCTACTCGGGGTCGTCACGCCCGGCTGGTGGTCATGGCGCAGCGAGTCCAAGAGGCTCCGGCCACTCATACTGCGCGTCGAGAGCGTGGATTCCTAGAGCATGCGCAACGTCAGCGAACAAGGCTGCAGGAAGCGCCCTTCAACGATTCTCTCGACGCACCGCGTCTTTCTCGATGTAGATGCGGTAGGCGTCTGTCGTGCTGAGCCGCAGCGCATACAGCTGCGTCGGCTCGTCGTCGCTGGTCTCTGCGCCGTGGCGCAGCGGCGCGATCCAGCGCTTCTCGATCATCTTGTCGAGCACGACGCGCGCGAGTCGCTTGGCGTCGTCGCCGCTCTGCTCGTCGTCCGCATGCGTGAGGAAGCGCTCGCGGAAGAGCGCGACGCCCTCGTTCTCGAGCCACTGCAGCAGCTGCCGCCGCTCGACGCACTCGCTGTCGACGCCGTCGAACGAGTCCACGAGCCCCGCGTGCTCCACGAGCACCACGAACTCGTCCTCGCTCATCGCCAGTTCGCTCGAGCGTTCTCACGCGCGCGACAGGCGGCCGTCGAGCAAGTAACCTGTCGTCTCAGATCTGAGGCGAGCGCTCGTGAGGAGCTGCACATTCCATCACGATCACATGCAATTGTCGCGAAACGACGCCACCTTCTCTCTGTGGTCTCCCCACGCGCTGCTGCCCCCGTCAAGTCAATGCGATCGCAACGCACTTGTTCATGCAGTCGCTTCGCTCGCTTTGCCGTGTGGCTGACTATGGTCTTCTCCATCGGAAGCTTGTGGCCAGCGATCTTTCCATCGATCTTCCTGGACACCACGCGTTCGCAGATGAGAGATGCGCAACCGCGGCTTCTTCCTTCGCCGCGTGGATCGCTGCTGCCTCTTCCGCCTCAGCTACGCCAACGCGAGCTGAATGCCAAATGGCGTTGGACAAGGGGAAATCCAGTGTCCTTGAAGGACACTCGAGTTGCAAATGGGCTTGCTACTAGCCAGATCCGTTTGAAACCTAGTCAAACGCTCGGTGAGGAATGCGCGCGGAACCAGCGCCCCTTCGAGGCTTCCTCTGGGATTCTGGCGGCGCGAACGAGATGGCAGCGAGATGTTGTTGCCACTTGATGATCGGGCGCGCACGATCGCAGTCGGAGTCCAATACCGAAGCGCGCCTCTAATTTTGCATCCGCACTACTCCTCTTCAAGGCTGAGCGTTCAGCTCGCCTCCCCCATGAAGAGGCGACGAGATGGCTCGACCGTGCGCCCTTCAAAGTGGCAACTGGCGACGACGTTCGTGCCGCTGGTGTTCTCGATCCAGCAAGTGGTTGCGCGGCCTTTTGTGTATGTAGGGAATGCCACGACCTTCGACGTTCGCAATTTCACGACCGCTGGCTGTGGACTGATGTCCTGGCCGGCATTCGCGACAAGCCATTATGCTGGGCTCCTGGGCACCCAGATACAAAACGCAACGTTGATGAACTCGACGTGGGCGGCCTCGGCATGCGGACGATGCGTAAGGGTCTGGTGCATGGACGACCAACGCTGCGACAGCACAGCCAACGGCGATGGAGTCGTCGCGTACGTCGTTCAAGACGACCGTCGACAGTGGAATGCGACTCTGGATCAGGACTTGAATCTCTCACCGACTGTAATGCAGAACCTCACGGGCGCCGACTCAGGACGAGTCCCGGTGAGATGGCAGTTCACGCAGTGCCCAGCATTCAGCGGAAACCATCTCTGTGAAGCAAGCGACGACGCGGTATCTTGCTCAGTGTGCGTGCAAAAGGGCAGCAACCCGTACTGGCTCGCGCTTCAACCTGTGAACGACTCGCTCGGGGTCGTCTCTGTCAAACTGGACCGCAAGTTCGCCGCGCGACCGGTATCCTCCGCGTCGTACTTCTTCACGTCCGTCGACTGGCGTGGCCGCTTCAACCTCATGCGGATCGAAGTTTCAATCTTGACGAAATCAAGGCGGAGATTCAAGCGAGAGGTGTCGCTACGACCCGGCTCGTGTTTTGACCTGAGACGTTCGGATGAAGTGACGAGATCGCCGAGTGGTGGGGGAGGAGTAGGAGCGGAAACGCCGACTCCCGGTGGGACGCACGGCTCTCCTGACGACATTCCGTCGTCTGTCCATTCAGAAGACGATCCCTTGCCTGACATAGCAGATGCTGAGACTGATGAAGATGGCGTTTTTGACGACTTGGCGCCACCTGCTGGCCCCAACTCCGACGAGGACAGCTCCAGTGAGGTGTTCGTTGTCGTCACGACGGCACCACCGGCATTATCGAGGCAGCCAATAGCCTCTCCACCACCAACAGCTTCATTGCCCCCTTCTATAGACGTCCCTTCAGTCGCTCCTGCAACACCAGCATCGAGTCTTCACTTGACTCGAACTGTCATCCCACCTCCATCCCCCGGCGCCACGCCTCATCTTCCAGGATTGTATCCGTCAAACGCCCCACCGACGCCGACGTCTGCTCTTTCGCATCAGTCATCCCACACAGCTACACCACCACCGTCCACATCGCTCACTCCTCGAGCGACTCAGACACTCACGCCCATTCCTTCCCCCGTCGACAAAGGAGTCGGTCGTCCGACCGAAGACCCCGCCGACTCGGGCCACTTCGGCTCCGGCGCAGGCAGTCCTTCAAAGACACCCCGTCCCAGCAGTGGTACCCCTGCATCGCCCATCCCCACGATCAGCTCGACGCCTGTAGGCCAGCTCTCGAGCGGCGTGCTCACGAGCCCCGTGTTCGTGGGCGTGCTGCTGGGCACTGTCGGGCTCGTGGGCGCCATCGTCGCGTACCGCGCGCGCGCGTCGCAGCGCCAACGGCTCGCCCTCGCGGCGCCTGCGACGAGCCGCGCGCCGTACGCGAGAGGCACGACCACGACCCAGCCCGGCGACCTTGCGAGTCTGTGACATGTGATAGTCGACGAGCTGGACCGAGTTGAAGCTGTTACGGTATTCGGGAACCGAGGGTTCTCGACCGAATACGGTAACTACGGAATTTTCCTCCCAAAATGAAGGGCTCGCCGACGCTGCCGCTGGGCGCCGTGCGCGCCGCCGACGGCTCCGTCGTGGTGCCCGAGAGCCGCCGCGCCGACGGCTCCGTGCGCAAGCCCATCCGCATCCGCCAGGGCTACGTGCCGCAGGACGAAGTGCCCAAGTACAAGCCCATCGGCCAACGGGTACTCGTACTGAGCTCGTGAGGAGCTACACGCGAAATCTGGTCTCCTCACGCGGCGATATCGTAGATGCGCGAGCAGGACGCCAAGCAGCGCAAGGACGTCGAGGCCGGCGGCACCGACGCCGACGCCATCGCCGACTCGCTCGGTGGGCTCTCGCTCCGCAGCGACGCCAAGCCGAGCGCCGACGCAAAGCCCACGCCCGAGCCACGCCCGAGACTGACGTCGCCGACGCCGACGCCAGCGAGATCCGAGCCCGCGGCGGCGACTGCGTCCATTAAAGAGCTCAAGACCGAGCTCTCGGGGATCAACAAGGCGCTGCGAGAGATCACCAAGCTCGAAGGCTTCGCCTCGGCGTTCGCGCGCGGCGACGAGGGCTCGCGGCCGCTGAGCGCCGCGCAGAGCCGCAAGCTGGAGCGCCGGGCGTCGCTCGAGGCGCGGCGCCTGGAGATCATCGCGGTGCTGGACGCCGAGGCCAAGCCTGCGTCGTCAACGTCGGACACCAAGCCCAGGACGCTGCGCGTGATCGAACTCTGACAAAACTTGTACTTTGGTTATCCGCTCTCTCTCTCTTCCTCCCTCTCTCTCTCATTCTTCGTCATGTACCCGCGAGGAAAGCGGCGGCGGCGTGTCTACGTCTACTTGCGGACCTTGGCGTCGAGCACGGGCGCGACTTCGATGGCGTCCGGCGCGTCGACCATGCCGTCGATCCAGCCCCAGGCGATGACCGAGATGCGGCCTTCGTTGCGCACGGGCGTGTCCTGGAGAATGCCGTGGCGCCAAATGATGTTGGTGTCGCGCGCAAAGGCGTAGACGCAGCCGTCGGGCTGCGGCACGCTCACGACCGTGCGCGTCTGCGCGTGCTCGAACGCCGCGTCGCGCGTGGCGCCGAACGAGACGCCGATCGTGAAGTTCTGCTTGGCGGCGATCTCGGGCTTGACGGCCGCGGCGTCGAAGTGGAAGGGCTTCCACTGAGACGTGTCCTTGTACCAGTTGAAGCGCGTGGCCTGCACCTTGAGGCTGAAGAACTTGGCGAGCCGGTCGATGACGAGCTGGAACGTCGGGCAGTTGTTCTTCCACCGGGTCTTGTCGTCGGCGATGAGGTGCGTGCCGTCGATCTTGTCGTTGCCGTGCCACATCTTGAGCAGTCGCTCCTCCGGGATGCCGCAGTTGTTGAGCTCGCTCAGCAGCTTGGCGTAGAGCTCGCCCTTCTTGAAGTCGC
Source organism: Pythium myriotylum (assembly GCA_023091665.1). Taxonomy (NCBI): domain Eukaryota; phylum Oomycota; class Peronosporomycetes; order Pythiales; family Pythiaceae; genus Pythium; species Pythium myriotylum. Next base: position 691,180 of record JALJCQ010000004.1, read on the forward strand.
TAAACACATTCGGCGCGAGCAGCACGTCGCGCGACGTGAGCGACGTCGTGAACTTGTCGGCGGCCGCGCCGAGATCGTACGTGATGCGCAGATCCACGGGCTTGGTCGACGGCTCGAAGACCTCCGTGTTCTTGCCCTTGACGACCTTGACCTTGGGCTTGGCGCCGTCCTCCTTCTCCTTCCTGGGCTTCTTCTCTTTCTTCGCGGGCTTGTCCTTGGGCTCTTCTTCTTCGCTCGCCTTGGGCTCGTCTTCTTTCGCGCTCTCATCTTCCTTCTTCTTGGGCTTTCTGTCCTTGTTCTTGGGCTTCTTGTCCTTCTTGGGCTCCTCCTTCTTGGCCGGCGACGGCGCGTCCTCGGCGTCCGTCTTGTCGGCCTCGGCGTCGCCCTGGCTCTTGCTCGGCAGCGTCACAAAGTGGTTGCGCTTGCACTCGTCGCCGTCGCGGCACTGGCCCGTGCGCCAGTAGTATCGACAGAGCCGCTTGTCGTGCACGCGCTGGCAGTTCTTGCGCGTGCAGCGGCCCGTCATGGACCACCGACAGACCGTCTTGAAGAGCCCATCGGGGTCCTCGAAGTGCACGGGGCCCTTGGCCTGGCGCGGCGAGCTCGAGCTCGTAGCTGCTGAGGCGTCCATTTTCGTCCCGAGATCTTGACCTCCGGATTTGCCGCCAAAAATCATCCGCGGCCCGGATATTTTGGTTCAAACGAGGGGGAAAAATAACGCGAGACGGTAAGTTTCGGCGTTTTCTTCTCGCTCCGAGGTTTTTTCACCTGGTGGATGCGTGAGTGCCCACTCGCAATTGGCTCGTCCCTTCTATTCCTCTTCTCAGAGTCGATCGTGGGTGACGAGAGAGAGAGAAAAAACGATCAGCCGTCGACAGAAGAAAAAGGAAACGCAGCGTGGGTCCAATGACGCAGCACGTGAAAAAACCTCAGGCCAGCAGAAAAACGGTCGCGGATTGGCTGGCGTGTGAAGATTCCGCCAATCAGCGCGCTCCGAGCCTTTCCTCTCTCCTCTGGCGCTTTCTTCCTTCTCGGCCCCATCTCTTTTTTCGGCTGATGGGGTAACCAACAACCACCACGATCAGACACCATCTCGCCTCCAATTCAGCAACACCAGCAGGGACTGGGACAGCTCCACTGTGAGGCTAAACCCGGCGGCGGGCGGAAACATGAAATGGCTCGGGAATCCATAGCGTGCGCGCCGACGGCCGTGCCGCGCGACCCGCGCCTCGGCTGGTAGTGGGTAGGGTACCGATCGATTCCGCAAAGGCCGCGCGATCGATTGGTGGGCTTGGCGCTTTGAGCGGCTCGGTATTGGTGGCGCGGGGCGGCCCGCAAGTCGCGCGAGGCGTTCGCCCTAGCGTTTGTATGGGGCGGCGCGCCTCTGGTCACTCCTCCTAAAAAACCTCGGGACTTTTCCCTTGATTCTGCACTCCGTTTCTTCAACGTCTGTGCGTGGGCGGAGGAGGTCGTTTCTGGCTCCTTCTCGTACAGTTGCCTCACGCCCACAGCAGGCGAAGTGATCGCCCGAGGTTTTTCTCTGGCTCGACGCTCTCTCAGTTGCAGTTTGTATGGGGGCTCGTGGGAATGGGTTTGGCCGGGGGATCCCCCTCCCCCTCCCCTCGGCTTGCGCGCTCCCCTACTCTCTGTTGCTTGGCTCAGCCCCGCCGTCTTGCCCTCGGGGCTCCCCCTTTAGACCAGGGGCGCCCCACAGTCACCGTTTGCACTGGGCCCCACAGTCCCCAGTCTAAATTTCCACGCCTCCCAAGACAGCCAGCCAAGCTCGCCGCCAGTCGGGGTTTTCGCAAATTTCGGAATTTTCAGCCTCGTCTTTCAAAAACACAAAACTTGAAAATGGCGCGCGGAGTCGGTCGTCCGAAGAAGGGCGCCAACGATGTCACGGGACGCAAGCAGCGCAAGAAGAAGGACAAGAACGCGCCCAAGCGAGCGCTCTCGGCCTTCATGTTCTTCTCGAACGACATCCGCGACACGGTCAAGCGCGAGATGCCCGAGCTCGAGTTCTTGCAGATCTCGTCCGAGATCGGCCGTCGCTGGAAGGCCATCGACCCGGAGCAGCGCAAGGTGCGTCAACGGAGCTCTTGACCGGATGCTGATTGTGGAGACACGAGACTGACTTTTTTATTTATGGTGCTTTGCAGCCGTACGAGGAGCTCGCTGCTGCCGACAAGAAGCGCTACAACGAGGAGAAGGAGGACTACGTGCCCGACCCGTCGTTTGAGAGCGGCCGTGGCACGCGCAAGAAGAAGGACCCGAACGCCCCCAAGCGTCCGCTCTCGGCCTACTTCTTCTTCTGTAACGAGATCCGTAACGAGGTCCGTGAAGCCAACCCGAACAAGAAGGTGACGGAGATTGCGCAGCTGCTGGCGGAGCGATGGCGCGCGCTGCCGGACAAGAAGCGTGTCAAGTACCAGAAGATGCACGAGGAGGCCAAGGCCAAGTACGAAGGCCAGATGAACGAATACAATGGCAAGGGCTCGGGCGACGCCGAGGAGGAGGAAGAGGAAGAGGACGACGAGGAGGTGGATGAGGACGAGGAAGACGACGAGTAAAGCTCGCCTCGTGTTCCCTCTCCTCCTTCCCCCCGTCAATAGTTCCAGCATCCACTCTACTCCTCACCCGCGGCGTGAGAGTCTATCGTTTTCTAGCGCAGGCAGAGATCTATTAAGTTTACGTATATTCTAGGTTTTGGAAATGCCAGTGTCCCATTGCATGGTGCATCTTCGTTGGCGGTGACTCTGTTTCCCTGAGACGTGTTGATGCGCGAGTAGTCAGAAGCGTAGCCATCTTTCGTCGTGAGTGATGACCTCAACGGAACGGAAGGGCCAGCTGGCGGAACAGTTCCAGCGCCGTTATGAGGGAGAGTAACCCACATGCAGGCCGAGGTGGATGAGAAACAAACACCAAACGAACACAAGAACACTTTGGTCGGAACACAACACTTGGAACGAAAAGGAAAGGAAAGAAAAGAAGAAAAAAAAAAGATGATGGCGGTGTTAATTGGATGGAAGGGGGACTGGTCTATGCAAGCAGCGCGTCGAAGTCGGGCGTGACCACGAGGTGACGGTCGATGGGCCCGAGCATGCAGAGCTGCTGTTCGTTCTTGTCGATGGAGAAGAGCTCCTCACTGAACGCTGGCGTGTGGGCTGTCGCCACGTCGAACTTCTTGTCACCCAGCATCAGCACCACCTTCCCGGAGCGGAGAACACAGAGCTATCGAGACAAGCGACAGTGAGCCACCGAGACGTTCACACAACGCAATCAGCCGCCCACACGACAGACACTCACCTTGCCGACAAAGCCGCCGGGCGCCGTCGCGATCGATCGATCGAACACCTGCTCCTCCCTGATTAAAGCGCTTGACTGTCAGCGACCATTGAGGGTGGAAGTGGCAAGAGCGAACTCACTTTTTCTGCTCGGTGATGTCGTCGGGATTCATTTCCTCGTCCTTCTTGGCGCTTTCCTGCGGCGCCGAGTCCTCCTTCGCCACTGCAAACTTGTTCACGGGCGCCGGTTTGGCCTGCTCTGCCTCGGGCTTGGCCGTGTTCACTCGCGTGGCGTTGGCGAGCGGCAGCGTCGTTGGCAGCTGCAGGAAGAGCAGCGTATCGTTGGGCAGGATAAACTGGCCGTCTTGATCGCAAAATACAGCGCCAGTGGTTGGCGGTTCCGGTCGGCGAGCGAACGGAAGGCTCATCGGCTCCATGGGCGATTTGACAACTGGCGGCCACTGCTCCTCGATCTCCATCGCCGAGAATCCGTCGTGAACCAATGTGCTGTCTTCATCGTCAAGAACACTGATGCCGCCGCCGTCAGCAGCAGACACTGGCTTTGCAGGAATCGACGAGCGCGGCGCGAGCGAACCGCCAGAGCTGTACGACGATCCACCCGAGAGCGTTCCCACGAAGGCCACTCGGCCCGTGGGCAGATTCGCGCCACGGCCTCGACCACGCCCACGCCCACCACGCGCGCCATCGGCTCTGTCTCCGCCTCGACCGCCTCGGCCTCGCGAGTCGCGCGTCAGGTCGCCAGCGCGCTGAGGCTTGTTGAAGCTCTCGCCTTGAGGAGCTGCTCGTGCGCCCGCCTGCTCGCTTCGCGCCGCGGCGCTCGGGGCCGCCGCAGCGTCGTCGCCGCCAGTGCGTCGCTTGGCTGCCTTGGGCACGAACTGCAACAGCAGAGAGAGGGTGTGAGTTCTTCCCACGGCAAGCGATGGTCTCGAGACGCAGCACCTTCGGTCGGCGAGCGGCAGCCACAGCGGCGTCGCCTGTGGTCTGTCGGAGGGATCTTCACAAGCACATGCAGCGTCAGACGGGTCACTTCTATCGGTGGAGACCATCAGAGCAGCCCACGTACGTGAGGCGCGCGCTGGACGCGTCAATGCGCGTGCGCATCATGTCGTCGCCGGCGTCGGCCATTGCGCTTGAGGTTGGTTCCGGGTTGAGTCGATTGGAGCAAACCGACCAATTTGTTCCGAGAGGTGCGTGGTCAAAAATTGATTTTCTATGTTTAGAACAAATATGATTTCTTAGAATCCGTTAAAAACGTATATCTTGATTGGATGAAAAGATAGAGTGTGGGATTGGTGCAAAATGGAGCCACTTCGCCCGCGTAGAAACACGGGCAGCTGACTGGTGAACAACTTGAACCTGCGCGGATGACGGCGAAGATTCCGCTTTCGCCATGCTCGGAAGCGCGCTCGTGTCTCATCCGCCTCCTTCGCAGTTCGGAGTTCTGAATTGCTGGGAGTCGGAATCCGCTGGGGCCGCTGCAGTTCTGACGCTTATAGTCAGAGCAAGTCAACCCATGAGTCTAGCTGCGACCAGGGGGCCTGGGAACCTAGATGGCGACGGATCCCTCGCGTGCATGCAGGCGGGAGACCTGTCTGCTCCAAGATGCTGTTCATCTGGGACGTTTATGTGCTGGCAGCCTCCGGCTCGAGCAGAAGGCTTGATGTATCCTAAAACAAAAAAAAGCAATTTCGAAGAAATCGGCCAAAACGCTGTGTTTGGTTGAGTGTGTTGTGTTTGTTTGGTGGGAAAGCCAGAAACAGATCTTTTGTTCGGTTCGTAAACCAGAATGTTGGTCTCGCCCAGCCCAAATCACACCCGCTGACTCCATGAGAAAACATCAACTTGGGACCAGACGGTCGGAGCGAAAGGAATGACCCCCGAGCCAATCACAAAGGCCGCCGGGGAACGTGCGCGGTGAGCCTCCGCGACACCCGCGGAGGTTCCCACGGCTCCCCCTCGGCCTTTCGCCGCCGTTCGGCCACCAAGGCGCGCCCGTGGGTTTTCCACTCCCGTGTGATCTTTTTCGGGGACTTCGACCACCCGTCTCCCGCCAAAGTCAGTTGAAACCCCAGTGCCTCGTCCAGTGGAAGGAAGAAGGAAACTCCGGGGAGCCCTAGCCCTCCAGCAAGTGGCCGAGGTGTCCAGTCAGCGCTTAGCTTGATTAAAGTATAGCGGGCTCACTGGTTGGCGGCCCCAAGATTTCAGCTCCCAATTTTCTTCGAGACAGAAAGTCGGAAGTCCCCGGATCGGGTCCACTCCACTCGCCAGCAGCTGGGCCGTTGGGTTTGTTCGAATCCAGAGCCGCGTCCGGAACGGCTCAGCCGCGCTGCTCCTCCCCAACGGCCGCCCGCGCTCCCTTCGAGGAGCTACAGTCTGCAGTACCGGTATTCAGCACGCGCGACGGGAGGGCCACAAGCCAGTGGCCTGATCTCGATCTTCCCCGCCTCGCTCCTCGCTCGCTCTCTCCGTGGGCTCACACGCGACAACGACGGCGCGACGACAAGCCGCGACGAGCGACGCGCACGTTGAAGCTCTCGCTCTCCTCCCCTCGCCAACAGGTGGACCGCTCGACGGAAGACAAATGGGTGCCAACAGCTCGCCCCCGGCCTCGGAGGCGGCGCTCGCGCTCGGCCAGAGCAAGAAGCGCAAGACGAGCGACGCGCCGCTGCCGCTCGCGCTCGCGCCCGCCGATGCCGCCTCGCCCGTCGACGCCGACAGCCTCCACACCGAGGCCACGCTCGAACGCATGGGTGCGTGCGACCGTCCCGCATTCTATTTTTCTTTGGTTGCGTCGAGGCTCACGTGGATCGCTGTCTCCCTTGCTTGCCCCCTGCAGCCACGGCGCTCGACCTGAGCCACTCGCTCGTGAACCGCGCGCTGCTCGACCCGACGCTGCCCAAGTCCACGAGCCTCGCCATGGAGGACTCGCGCTCGCGCCTCGAGCAGCTCTCGTCCTTCGTCGACGCGCTGCGCGCCGCCGACGTCGAGGGCGTCGCCGCGCAGCTCGCGCGCATGTTCGTCAGCGACGTCGGCGTGCTCTCGACGCTGCGCGACGCCGCCGCGCGCGCCGTCGACGACGCCCACAAGGCCAACAACACCATCGACATCACGCGCACGCGCCGCATCTCCTCGGCCGCCTCCGCGCCCACGCCAACGTCCGCGTCCGCGTCCACGCCAACACCCACACCCACGCCCACGACCGAGCCCTCGGCTTCTTCCACCGCGGCATCCGCCGACGCCAACGCCAACATCCAACCCCCCAACGCCAACATCCAACCTTCCAACGTTGGCGCCAACGTTGGCGCCGCGGACGCCCACGGCGACGTGGAGATGGAGGTCCACGAGGAGCTCCACGAGGAAGAAGCTGCGCAGGCGCTCACGGGCCTGCGCCTGAGCTCCACGGCGTCGTCGGCCGTCGCGGCGTCGGCCGTCGCCGCCGTGGCCGCCGTGGCCGCCGCGGGCGTGCCGCTGCCGTCGCCGCGCGCCGTCTCGTCGGGCGGACTGCCGCCCATGGCGCTGCCGCCGGCGCCCACGCCCACGAGCGGCGCGCGCGATCGCTCGGCCATCCCGTCGTCCGTGCCCTACACGCCCACGCCGCTGCCCAGCCTCTCGCCCACGCACGCGCTCTCCATCTTCGCGCCGCAAGCGCCGCCCGACCTCGCGGCCTACGCGGCCTCGGGGCCCGCCGGGCTCTTCGTCACGGCGCCGCACCCGCACAGCCACGCGCACGCGCACGGGCTCGTGCACTCGCCGCTCGGCACGCCCGGCTCGCTGCCCAGCATCTTCGCGCGCGGCCTGCTCGCGCCCATCGCGACGCCCTACGACCCCTCCAAGAACGACTTTCTCGGCTTCGTCACGAGCCCCATGGTCACGGGCACCACGCCGCTCGGCACGCCCATGCTCACGCCCCACGGACAGAACCTCGGCCCGTTCGTCGACTGGAAGAGCCTCGCGCCGCCCTCGCTCTCCAACACGCCCTCGGCCGCGCCCGCGACCGTCGTCACGGCGCCCCCGGTGACCGTCGAGGCGCCGCCCGTGGCGCCCGTGCCGACCGCCGACCCGGCGCAGCAGCAGGGCCAGCAGCCCACGCTCACGCCCGTGACCAACCTCTACCGCCCGTCGCCGCGCTCGAGCGGCCAGGCGTCGCCCGTCAAGCGGAAGAGCATCACGTCCAAGCAGCTCGTGGAGGCCGCCGTGAACCACGGCGCCAACCTCGCGCTGCCGATCGCCAAGTCGCTCGCGGCGCTCGAGCGCACGCACCCTGCGCGCAAGGCCAACCCGCGGCGCTGGACCAAAGAAGAAGACGACGCGCTGCGCCAGGCCGTCGAGAACCACAAGGAGAAGAACTGGAAGGCCATCGCGGCGCAGGTGCCCGGGCGCAACCACACGCAGTGTCTCCAGCGCTGGACCAAAGTGCTCGCGCCGGGCCTCGTCAAGGGCCACTGGTCGCCCCACGAAGACGAGCTGCTCAAGCGGCTCGTGGCCGGCGGCAACAAGAACTGGGGCGAAGTCGCCGCCAAGATCCCCGGTCGCACGTCCAAGCAGTGCCGCGAGCGCTGGCACAACCACCTGGACCCGAACATTGTGCGCGGCGCGTACACGCCCGAGGAAGACCGCATCATCCTGGAGGCGCAGGCGCGGCTGGGCAACCGCTGGTCGGTGATCGCGGCCATGCTGCCGGGGCGCACGGAAGACGCGGTCAAGATCCGGTGGAAGTCGCACTGCCGGCTCTGGAAAGCGCGCAAGTATTTAAGGAAAGCCGGCGGCGAGGCGGGCGGCGACGACGACGACCTGGGTCCGGACCCGGAGCTCAACGCGGACGAGTCGTCGGACGACGACGGCGGCGACGAGGACGAGGAGCAGCAGCAGGAAGCCGCCTCCAAGCCGGCGCCCGTGGCGGCCTGAGAAAGGCGGGCAAGTTGAAGTGAGCTCTTCGTGTGTAAAGTTCGCGTTTTTACTTAATGGCGACCGAAATATAACAATAGTTAACGCACCAACGTTGGCGTGTGGCCTTTGACGACCGACCGATGGAGCGCAACCGACCGACCGGCGAGCAGCTCAGCTCACTTGCAGCAACCGACGGCCCCGAGCAGAGGATGGCGGACGAAGCAGACGACGCGGGCGACCAGAAGGCCAGCGAGGCGCCGCCGAGAGATGTGCCGTGCTGCCGTCGAGTGGCTCGGGGAAAAGACGCACGAGTCTCACGTGGCTCGTGGTGGCGTAGGACGTGGCCGTGACGCTCATGGGCAACGTGCTCGAGAAGCTCCGCATCCTGGGCTACGAGCGCGAGATGGGCAAGAAGAAGAGCATCGTGCCGTTCACGGAGACGCAGTTCGCCTGTCTCACGACAAATGCCAGGTCTCGTAGTGTAGTGGGGGTTTTGGGTCGAGTGGAGCGGTCTGATAGAGCTGACGACTCGAGTTGTGTGGCTCGCTAGCGCCCAGTTCAAGGCGTTTCTCGACCTCGTGCTGTATCTCATGAAGGTCTGCGAGCAGGACTTTGCTGTGGACAAGTACGACGACCCGAACTCGAGCGTCAACAAGCTCATCCTGGCGCTCAAGGTCATGGGGTTCCCACTCGACTACCCAGCCTCCAAGCTACGACTGGGCTACGGGGAGGCTGCGTGTGCCACGCTCGACTTTATTTGTGACAAAGCGCTCGCGACACGCAACTTTAACTGGCCACGACCTTCGTACCCGAAAGAAGACTTTGCCGACGAGGCCGAGGTGGATGAGGATGCTGAGATCGACGGAGCCGATGACGCACCGCCTGTGGGCGACGAAGAGGACGAGGAGCTCTACAGCGATATCGTGCGTGCATCCAAAGACAAAGAAAGCTCGGCGCTAGAGGAGAGCTATCAGCAGATGATCATGAGTGAGGTGGACCCGTTGCTGTGGAAGACCGAGCTCGAGCGCGTAGGGCCGCGACTTAAAGTGTCGGCTAAGGAGGACGACGGAAAGGAGTGGCACGCCCACATCGACCGCACGCGCAAGCACGAGACCGTGATGAAGGAGCTGCTGCCGCGCGCCAACACGCAGCTCAAACTCATCGCGGCGCAACTGAGCGAGACAATTCAGCGCATGGGCACCAAGGAGAAGCAGGTCAACAACCAGTACGAGTCGCTCGGGCTCGAGTTTCACGCGCTGCAGGACAAGCTGCGCGCCATCAGCGACAAGTGCAAGGAAGATTCGGATCGCGTCAATGTCATGACGAACGAGCATGCGGCCATCACCGAGCAGCTCCGTGAGACCAAGAGCGTCATGGACGACCGCGGTAGCAAGATGACCGACACGTCGCCGCTCGTGGCCATCAAGGACGCGCTCAAGACGCTCAGCGCCGAGATCAAGAACTTCGAACTGCGCATTGGCGTCGTGGGGCACACGCTCATGCAGGCCAAGGCGCGACAGGCAGCCTCAGGCATGCGACGAAAAGGTGCCGGCGGCGGACAGCAGTACCAAGATCCCGAGTACGACCAGAGCGACGACGACTCGAGCTGAGTGCTGACGCTGCTTACTACAGATTGAATCTCATATCATTCTTTACACAAATGGGGGCATCTCTACTATAGTACTTGACTTGGTTTTCGTTAGTCATGATCGTCGTCGTCGTTTGGGAAGACGGGGATCGCAAATACGATAGCAACCGCCATTTCTAGATCTCCGCGTTGGCGTGAAAGACTGGGCACGGATGCGAAGAGAGAAGCCGAACAGGTGACGTCCCAAATACCTGCTGATGGTTCCTCACGGCTCGCTGCCCAAAACTCCTCTGGGATGTTCTGAAAGGCAGATGTCGAGACAATCGACGTCAGTCGAGTGCCTTGATATCGTAATATCGTGGCAATCGTATTATCAGCGCTCGTCGCTCGCGACGAGTTTAAGCGACCAGGTTCGTCCGACGGCGCAATTGTCGGCCTTGTCTGGCAAACAAGTCGGCACGGTGGTAGCTCGTGGATCATGATGCTTAAACCGCTCTTGGTCACGCATTTTTCCACTGCAACGAGCCCACTGACGTGTATTCCACACACATGGCCTTCGTCGGTAGTTAGTAGGTATGACCCTGCTTCACCCATTGGCAATGCGCGTTGCAGCCCTCCCTGGTCGAGCCCGCGCGGCAACACTTGGGAGTTTCGGCGCTCACGACTGACTTTCGGGGCATCGGCAGGCTCTGCCTCCACCTTGGCGTCGATGACATCCAGCACGAAGATGACGTCACATGGATCGGCACCTTGTCGACTCACAAAGGCTTCACGCAAGCATACAAGTGCAGAACTGAAGTCGTGAAGGAGAGATGCATGAAGCGTCTGAATCCTATCTCCGCTGAACTCGTCGACTAGATAACCCATACGTGCGACGATGAGTACGAAGACTTGAGCGATGCTGACTGCATTAGCGAGACACGCATCGCTCAGTAGCGAGAAGCATTCTGCAAACCATTCCGCGGGGAAGAGCCCGTGCCTAACAAGGGCCAACTGCTGAGGTGTGACTCGGCGAGCAGGCTGAGCAGATAAATACCGAAGCCGCTCTACGACTGAGCGAGCGGTTGCGATTGTGTGCCGCGCATCCATTGTAAACCATGATCGCCAGTTATGAGAAGCGTCTAGGAAGCTCACAGTTGAGGAAGCTTGCTCCCTTGAGGTGTCATCGCTTAAGACTTGAAGTAGTTTCACACAAATGCAGTCCACTTGCTCCAGGATTTCTTCGCATGAAGGGGGCAAAACACCGCGGTCGTCGACTGTTGCACTCTCTGTCGACACCTTCTTTTCATTTGGTGAAGGTAGTAGTAAGAGCTCACTAAGAAACCGGAGAGAAGATTGCGTCTGTGCGACACATTGACTATGATTGGGAGGTGCTCTCAACTCGCCCTGCAGTTTGCTCACAACCTCGCGCTTCATTAATTGCTGGTTTGCTGCATTATCACCAGAGAGCGCGATTGCTTTAACTTGCGATCCAAGCAGCTCCACCTCACGCCTGAGAGGCTTTGGATGGATGTCATCTGCTTGGCAAACAAGACTGCGAGCTGCCATGCGCGCGTCTTGTTCACCGAGTCCGGTGCTACATACGAGCAACTCTGTCAACTGCGTTACCAAGTCAGCCGATTCTGCCTCCTTTGACACGACGTGGACGTGTAGGAAACCCAAGAACGGACTTTGCAGTTGGTCCGCAATTTCCAATGTGCAGATGACGTACCACTCCGGAATGCAAAGCAACGCGTGTTGGTTGATAACCTGGGAGGCCAGCGCAACGATACGATCGAACGTTGTAGGCTCGAAGATCTCAATTGCAAATCTCTCTTTGTTTGTCGTGGCCGCTGTGAGCTGCTCCTCCAGTCGGAACTCACACTCATCGAGCGAGATGACTGGAATAACGCGTAATGGATTCGATTGTGTGGGCGATGTTGCTCGTAACAATAGCACTTCAACAGTTGTTCTTTCAGTTGGAGCGTCGTACACTAAAAGACTAGTAGGCAAGTGGACCAGATCGTCACGACGCCACGCTGTATCGATAGAGGGAGGGAGTAAACTTGCCATTTGAATCGGAGCAATCGGCGTTGGCACATCGTCTCTGCGTCCTTCTCGTGCAAGCGGGTCCAGCTTGAGTAACTGGGACGTCGACATCGACTTGTGGAGTGATGCGTCGTCGATGTCGGTGGATAAGAACTCGTGCAAAAAGCTGATCCACTCGGCTTGGAACAAGTGGAGAAAGCACGACTTGGCAATCACGACCACGGCCAATCGCTCTTTTATCGACTTTGTCGCGCTACTGCTGCCAGCTTCTTGATCGAGATAGTTTGTAAAGACATCGTCCAAGCTGAGAATGAGGGTGACATTCGACGATCCGAGCACCATGTCTTTTATCGGGCGCTGAAGTTTCCGCGGGTTGTTAGAGAAGACGGCGTACACTCCAGTCAATTCTGAAACCGTCCGCTGCAATTCACCTCGATGGTCTTCCTTTGATAATTTCCACTCACACCACATCGTCTTGGTAACACAAGCTAGCACTCGAAAATCCCTTCGCAAATCATCTCGCAAGGATGTCCCAACAGAATCTTGGCTCGACGTTCGTCGATTATACCGATAAAGGTCTTCCTTTTTCCCAGCGTTGTGAGCGTGACCTTCGGTTGTACTACGTCGAATATTTCTTCGCGAATCGTCTGAGCTCTCTCGATGCCCTACACGATCAAATATCAACGAACAGATTCGCACTTTGCGGCGAAGTCGCTCAACCAAGGAGAGACCTGTCGACGGAGAAATCGCTGACGAGATCGACGATACAGCGATGGTTTCGGTGTGAATGCCGTCCTCTTGCTCCCCGTTCTCTGAATTTCCGATTGGTCTCCAATTTGTTCCGTCTACAACCTTCTGGACTGACTCGCGCCACCGAGGCAAACCTTCGGAAAAAATCCACGCGACCCCTTTTTCCAAACCGTCATCGGTGATCCCCACTCGCGAACAATTAGCCTGATTTGATGATGTCGGGTGTTTCATTGTACCAAGGATCATCAACATTGCACGCTGGTGAGCTGAAGATCGAAGTCCTGCCAGAACTGACTGAAGTACTGTGGTCGTAATATATCTTGAAATCTGTGGCAATTTGCTTCCTCCTTCTTGCTCTGGTGTAAAGCGGATGTCTTCGGCATGCTTCATCATGGCACCGACTGTGACGTCGAGTAGCTGCTCGAAGTATCGGTAGCTACTTGTGCTCCCATTCAGCCCAGAGTAAACTCTTTGAGCGAAGCACGAAGCGCTTTGGGCAATAAGCGCCAAGCCACGACCAACGCCATGCAAGGATCTCTGTCGTGCAAGAAGTGTAGCGAGGCGCGAAGGAACCTGGGATCGATGCGCCTCATCCGTAACGTATTCGTCGTTGAGTCTCTGCACATGTTTCATGAAGCGATCACGACCGATCGGAGAGAGGCATGATGGAGACCGAACAATGACGGAGAGCTCGCGTTCGCATTGTGACAGAGTGTATGAACTGTCCGGGATAATCCGGCGAGTATCCAAGAGGTGCTTGTGTAGTTTCTTATCATATCGCCGAAGAAAAGCATCATTGAAAAACGATTCGATGCTGAGCGGACTCCACTGGGCATTAATTGGGACAAACTGGCCGCCTTGGCGAGCAAGGCTTTCGTCAATCTCATACTGAGTGACCGCATAGAGTTGAAATCCGAGTACGTGCGGGATAAGAGTGTCCACCGTCAGAGAGAAAGAATCGCCCCGTAATTGAGACCCATTGATTGGATCCGAACATGCGTCAGTGTGAATCTTGGCAGCATCAGAGAGTGCGCTGGTGAGCCATTTCATATCACCAGGTGCGACACCCGGTCTTCGGTTTTTCTTTGAGTTTGCTAATCCACCTGAAGGAACTGAGATCGAGATATTGCCTGTTGACGAGGATGCCTTGGCTTGCTGTACATCTCGCTTCAACTGCGAGCGGTACGAGTCTAGAGTAAGCTCCCTAAGGAATCTTGAGCGCGAAGTTGTGACGTTTCGCTGTGCAAAATGCGACAGTGGCTTGAGTAATTTGCTTGACACGCCGACGAGTAGAGTTGGAACCTGTTTCTGAGCTGCTTCATTGAGTCTCCGCCACATTTTTGGGCTGCCATCACATTGAACGATGACAGGTGCGACCGCACCACTCGCAGTGGAGCCAATCGATTCACGATGATCACGCTCTTCATTTCCGTCCGAAAACCACGGTAAATTGCTGAAAATATGAACGAGAACGCACTGGAAAATACCGCTGCGGTCAACAACAAGCGGAATTCTGTCGTGAAGGCTGTCAATTGTGGGAAGTATCATAGCTGTCTGCTCCGAAAACTTCAGAAAAGGGAATCGTGCTTGCCACAACTGGTAGACGATCTGATCTGGCAACTCCCATGCGCGTTGAATCTCATCAATGCACTCGCGGTCAACTTTGTGCGCATCCTCATTGGATGGTTTTTCGATGAAACTGAGTTGGTTGATGCTTTGTTTTACCATCCGAATGGGGTCTTGACGCGTATTAAGAAGAGATTCGAGTTCCTCGGAGTAATTGCGCGCAACTACCCCGCGAGTCTCTTCATACTTACTCCAGTGGCATAGCTCCGCCTCTACGTCGTTACGCCGTTGGGTAGACTCAACTCTCGCTAGATCATACTCGCATATCATGGATCTATGCGCCCATATCTGGAGTACGATTTTCTCGAGCTTCCTTGATAGGGTCCTCACTTCATCATTGCTGAGCTCAGCCTCTTGCTCGTGAAGAAATCTGCTGCGCATGCGCAGTTCATTCCGGAGAGCATCAAGCGGTTCCAAGAGTTCATCATGCCAAGATGCAAGCTGTTGTATTCGGTTTCGAAGCAAAGTTGAGCGTCCCTGCAGCTGAGGTACCCGCTCACAAATCCATTCAAGCGTTTTGACGACGAGCTCTCGGTCTGCAATCTGTGCATCAAATTCACTCCGACGGTTCTTGTAGCTTGCGACGACGTTTACAGTAAACGTCAAAAAACGTTCTTCGGTATCTTCGATCACATTCTGGCCGAGAAACGACTCACACTCCCCGTACAGTGAACCCCAGGATAGAGTCCCATCGATTTGATCAGCCTGGGAGTCCTGGACATAACCGACCCCGCAAATGTCGTCTATTGCATGTCGAACAACCTCACCGCGGTATCGTAGAAAGTCTTGTTGGGCTTTTACAAGCGATACCCACTGGAAGGCAGCACTCATTCGCACTGACTCGATAAGCGACTCCATATCAGAGTTCGCTCCTGTCGTGACGATACATAAACGAAACTGTTCGTGGAGAATGCTGCTAAAGCTAGCAATGACATTATCGCTCGACAAGATTTCTAGTTGGCCTTGATCGTGAGTGTAGCGCTTAACAACCTCGTCGCGGAGCCTCCTAGAGTCGAACAATATCGGCTGCGCCTTCCCCATACAAGCTGCATAGATGGCTTCAGTGGCATCTCGCAGGTCTTTTAAGTCATCGATTCGGTCAATGTCGACCCAAATTGCGAGTTTCGCCCGCTGTGACACCACCGCTAATAGCGTGTTTTCGAGCAGCTCTCGAAAAGATGATCTCGAGACTCCGCTTCGAGTATCGTACTCGATGACATCGTATCCCTGAACAATGAAAGCCAAATGAGTAAGTTCGCGTTGTATCGGACTCAACTCGTGGTCGATAAGGATATTTGAGCTGAATTGAATAGCTTGAAGGAGATGCAATAGTTCATGCAAGCCAACAGAAGATCCTAATTGCAGCCTCAGTCGAAGTTCCGCGACTGTTGTTGATTTCTCCGAGGAGTCGAACAAGAACGACTTGACTCGTTCAAGGATGAGCTCCCGCGATACTCTTACAACAAACTCGTCTCTAGCCAACATCGGTCCTTCACCCTCCGAGACCCCATTTCGTCTTCCACGAGCCGAAGACGTCGCGCTTGCATTTGCAGTCAGCAGTTCACTCGCCTTCGCATGGAATTTTTCAGATGCTGTTGTAGAATTCATCACCACACGATACGTCCCGTACACGATATCAGTCACAAGATTTGCGTGGAATTCCTCACGAGCAGGCACACTGAAATATTTCTCGCCTATGAGCCTTACCGATTGCTCAACTTTTTTTACGTCGTCCACCACGACCTCAGCCGATGCTTCCCTTCCACTCTGACGCATATGATGGACTATTGGAGTCAAGAAAATCTGTCGCACAGTGCTTGCCCAACATTGATGAAGCTTGCCCAATGCTAGAAGCGTAGCGCCTCCACCGTCTTGAATGTTCCGCGCTCTGTGAACCTTAGCCAAGTGGTTTGAGAACGATAGACTACGCTTCAGGAGCTCGCTTAAGTGATGAAAGTTGAATGTAAATCCTTTTATGATGCTCAACGTGTCGCTTGTTTGTTGGATTGTGAGCAAGTCAACCGCCAAGTCCACACTTGCGCGCAGAATGACTTGACAAGGCGTGAGTACGCGCTCATTACCGTGAGAGGAAGCCGAAAACGCTCCGGGTTTCGACGAGTAGGTTCCATCCGAATTTGCAAAGTAGGCAGTGAGAACCTGCTGGAAGATTCCTTGAATCTGTTGGCGGTCGTAAGTAGGGACGCGAAGGACACTGAAGTGGCGTAGGAGTCTCTCTGTCTGATTTGAAACGCGTAGCCTTGGAGCTGCTGCTTGATGGGTCGCCATTGTTGCACCAAACACTTTGAAGAGCGGTAAAATCCTTTCACTAGTCCAATTGATTGCTGTATGATGGTCCAGAGAGATGCGCACAAACTCATCCATCAGCTCAACTTCTCCAGGGCGATCGAGGTGCGCTCCCACATCGTCGACAAAAATGAACTTCGCAGCGCCAGCGCTGAGAGCCTCGAACAGCTGGGCTTCATCAGCTACTTTAGGGCGCGCTTGGCTACCTTCACACGGAGTGCTAAGCGGACAGTGAAACCACGTGCGCGGTTTGTCTTGCCAGTTCAGAATATCCGGCGCTTTGCGATGGTCGAAAGAGGCGTCAATCATGGATTCAGCTGCTACGTCTTCGAGATTCAACGCCCAAAGGAGTCGAAGAATGGAGCTTTTGCCACTTCCACGCGGACCCACGAGCAAAAACGACTTCTCAAAACGTAGGAGCAGGCGCATAATACGAACGATCGCAATTGCAGCACTTGGGAGCACTAAGATGCGTCCTGTTGATATATCAGTAACCGAGCGCAACATGGTGGAGTTCTGATGTTCCTTCCTGGAAAGTATAGAGGGGTGGACACCACGTAACGGCAGTTGTTTCGCGTCCCAGAAACCTTCGGAGATCTGCTCACTGTCAAACAACCTGCACTGGAGATCACCCAACTTCTTCACGTCGGTAACTTGCTTCAGGACTGGTACAATTTGCTGTTCAAGCTTCGTTCTGTATGACTCGCTTAGGTGCCCAGTAAATCCCCATATCACACAAAATGCAACTAAGCGGGCCAAATGCCCCGAGGATGCATCTTCAATGAGGGATCGACAACTGAGGCAAGCAGTACTGACTAGCTGCAGAGTAGTTTGTGTGAGATGCAACAGTGAGAGCATGCCAAGATGCGTTGTCTGATGGCGTGGTTCATATCTGTTCTGAGTGGAGTCGAAGCTCGCGGAAGTTTCTTCTGCGAGTACGAATTGCTTCACGGGTCCTGAAATCAATTGTTCTGTAAGTTTGAGCACCTTTTGAAGATTCTCAGCACCACGAGAATCATCCGGATATCCGAATTTCTTCATCCAAAATCCATGCCAGGAAGCGATAACATCTCCTTGGCCTACCGTCGAGGGTACGTGCACCAAGCGAGTCCGGGTAATGAAAGCTGGCGATAGTGATTCCAGACTAGCAGCCTCGAATATCAGTCGATGGTAGTTAACAGAGTGACTGGTTTTATTTATTGGAGTTTGTGGAAATTTGATCAACGTGTGCTCCGAGTCCGACAAGTCCAGGTCCCCATCAATACACAGCCAGCGGTGCGTCATTCGAGATGCATCTTCGTACAATTCACCAAACGTCTTTGAAATAATGCGCTCCGCACTTGTGCTTGAGAGGCCTCTCAAGCCAATGTATTGGGAACTTGTAAAGACAAGCTTGGACAACTTTACTGCCGGGATTTCGTCTCCATTGTCATTCACGAGATTCGCAAGCTCCAAAGCTTCGACGGCGCGGTGTAAAATTCGAATACATGTGCTCTTGCCTGAGTTCACGGTGCCAACAACGACAACAGCGGGAGATGACTCGAGAGCTTTAAAAAGCTCCAGAGCTTTCTCCAATTGCGCTATATTAGCGGCAAGACTGTTGTTTTCGAAGGATATCTTCAAGGCTTCCCAGAGTGCCTCTTCCGCGGCTCCTGATGATTTTTCTACCAAGTCACAACCGTGGGCGCTTGGGAAACAGGTTCCCAATAGTTGAGACACCTCATCGGGTAGCGAATCACTTATGGAGTTGAAGGCACGTGCGATATATCCCCTGTACCGCACGCTGAATACGTAGTTGAACAGTGTCTGCATAACGACATCCGATGTATCTTGTGCGTCTGCAGATCGCCGAAAGAGGTTGGACATTCTTCGGGCTCCTGTTCGTCGTCCTGCGCCAGGGAACTGATGGGACCACTTCGTATTGGACGGTAAGAGTACTCGATGCGTGAATCGAAGTTGGGATACCTCCTTCATGGCGTTTGCAACGAGACGAAGGATCATTGTCGAGTTTTGTTCAAGGTCAGAGGCCATTTGCGACAAAGACTCGACGAATGTGATCAGTGGACGCACAGCATCTATCTATCCGCCATGAAAACAAATAAGAAAGGAATCACTACTCGCAAATTTTAGTAAGCATACCTCGGTTGATTGGTAACCAGCAAGCAATGCCATCGCTTTGGTAAAGTAAGAAAGTGAGGGTAAAGTGACTGTCACCGGACGATAGGGATTCATAGTTGATCCAACGAGGATGTGCTCCATTGTTGATGTGTAGGACTTGTTCATGGAGATAACAACACACCCCATAGGTGTTAGCGTCATGCCACCGCGATGCTCGATGCTTGAGTTCGGTGCGTGTACCACACCCTGAAAGCGTTCATTCATTCGTTGGTTAATCGTCTCGAGCAACATTCGCGCAGGGTTGATGTTGAGCGTCTCGAATCGGTGGACTACGATAATCGATCCCATACTTGTCACTGCGCTAAGTAAGCCTGATAGGACCTCAAGGTCTGCGTACACGCTTGGTGAGCAAGTAAATTCGTGTAAGGGTTTCATGAGCAGCTGTGCAATTCCTCTGATCACTGAACTCTGCCCTCCATCTCCCCTGGAATTGATGGCCCCAAGCAATGGACATGATAAACCACGAATTGCTTGGGCAATCTCATAGATACAGCGCTGTGTGATCGGCGTGACCAGCGGGACCCTTCTTGCACTCGCAAGTTCACGTCCGAGGGCGATATTTCCTCGACCAATATTTGCGAAGAATGTAATTGGGAACGACGGACCAAGAGTCACCAAGCTCCTCCATTCAGAAGCATCACAGCAGCGAACCCTCCGAAACGTCTTTGCTGATGTATCTTCGATCATAAAATCGACTCTCAATTGAAATTGCCACAAAAGCTCAGCGCCATCCTTACCGCCTTTGCTGACTGAAGCACCCAGCTCATCGAGCACTTCAATCTGATAACTCAAGAGCAAGACGATGGTTTCGAGCCTTGAATCGCACCAATTCGCGTCGGAGACTCTGGCCAGTTTTGTGAAACCTTCAAGCGCTCTGATGTACGAATCTTTCAACTGAGTCAGGAGGCTGCTTTGATTTGATGCGGACTGAAATACGCTTTCAACAGCGCTTGTAAGCCCCATGGTCAGAGCAACCAGAATTGACTGGGTTAAGTGAGAGAGATAGAGCGACGCTTGAAAGGCTTCTGCTTGTGACTCCAAGAGCGGGAATATTTTAGTGATCGCCAGCTTTACATCCTCCAAGATTGCATTGCCCAACTCTTCTTCTAATCGTGCTAACCAGAACCGGAGCCGCCCGACTTTCACGATTGGAACTTTGAATTCGTAGAACGCTAACTTTGTCGCGAACCCCTTAATCATAAGAGTACCCTGGGCATCTCCTGTTCTAGAGTTGTTTAAGCCAGTCTCTAGTGAAACACTCTCTTCTTCTTGGCGGCTCCGGCCAATGTTGAAACTCTGAACAAGAGGATAACAGACCGCGAGCGTCTCGCGAATGATTCTGGAGTCGATATCGTTGGTCAAGAGGCGAATGAGTCGCGGTTTGTCTAGAAGGTATAGTCTGGGGCACTTTTCACGCAAATCACCGAGGTATTTGTCCAGGAGTTGGTGAGCAAGTTCACATCGAGCGGACCCTATTTTAAAGTCAAAACCCTGATAGGCCTCTTCAACGTCGGAGAGTGGGCACATCACAGTGGTCGCGTTAAAATCAATTGGCGCAACTGTTGGAGAAAGTGACGACTGAGAAATGCAAATAAGGCGACGCAAACGATCAATCCAGTCTTGAGTGATTTGAATGAACTCGTTCCAGACAGATTCATCCCTGCCAATCTTCTTTCTTTGGCGCTGTACTGGGCCTTTCCAAGCCACCTGTCCGGTGAAAAATTCATCAATATCGTGCACCTGAGTGAGTTTACATAGATTCCCCCACAAGGCTTGAAATCCTAGAAGGCTCTCGCATAGCAATAAACCCGAACGCACATCGTTGAGGAGTGAGATGACGAGATCCAAGTTGGGGTTGATAGTTTGGGACAGCAATACTGTTTCGACCTCGATATCATCCAACTCAAAAACAGCGTCTTGTAGGTTCTCGAATGCCACGTGCGAACAAGAATTCCGCACAGTCAGCCTACAGTTGCGTAATCTCTGGCGCAATATCTCAGCGGCACCCTTTAGCTTAGCCTCAATTACGATATTTTCGCAGAGCTGCTTGAATTTGGCGAATGATTCGGGTGCTTCAAGTGACTTATCACTGAGGTACCTCAACGTTACTTGACTGAGGGTTGCGTGCTCACTACCTAGGAGTGGTCGAGAAAGGGTCCACTTGTCAGGGGAGAAGGATCCGGAAGTTGCAGCTTGAAGAACAATGAAGTTACTGGCCATTCGGTCCACGCGAAACTTAATGTCGTCAACAAGAGAGTGATCTCTAGATACAAACTCATCCTCGCTTTCGGCCTTCGCAATAGGGATCAATCGCGTGGACGCAAATTGCAATCGGCGGCGGAACTGCTTCAGTCTGCTGAGCACCATGTTTGGATGCATGCTTGTCAGAGGGGTATCAAACCACTTTTCTTCGAGCGCGTGCCAAGAGCAGAACCAAGAGCGCATGTCAATCACAATAGATACATGTTGGAGAAGTAATCCACTAGGCGGCTTGGTTTCCCACTGTCTGAAAGCTTGCTGAGGCAAGTTTGATTCCGTACTTCCTGGATCAGAAACCAATCGGTGCTGATACTCAAACGATGAGAAGCATTCCAACATTTCCTCTCTCTCTCCACCAAGTGCAACAAGGCGCTCCAACCGTTCGATCAAGTCTTGCTTGGTTTTCGCCAGTTCTTTTGCTTTGTGTTTGCTAAGACTGATTTCTTCCTGATGTTGCGGAAGTTTGCTGAAATCGGCCTTGACTTGCTGCAATTGCACCAGGATATACTCGTCAGCTTTCGCGCTTAGTTCAACAATGCTGCGGCGATGTTCACTGTCTTTTTCTTGGACTCTGGTAAAGCATGTGAGCAAGGTCTCATACAAAGATTCCCACTCCAGGTCCTTCTTCTTCACAGCATCTCTTTCTCCCAAGGAGAGGGAATATAGGTCATCAGACTTCAATAGCTGCTTCAGTCTTGCAAGGTTTTCGCACTTCGTATCGAACGCTATTCGAAATGATTGCGTCGGCATCATTTCAGTCATTGCCTTCAACCAATTGACCCCGTCTGGTATCGAAGTTGGGATGTTCATTATCTTTTCAAGTCTACCGTCGACATCTGACAGCAAATCAGAGAGAAATCGAATATAAACGGAAGGTAAGTCGCACTGCATGTCATGGATATGACTTGCAACATGTGATTGCAGTCGGTCCAGCAAAGAAGATTGGTCCAAAAGAAAAATCCCAACTTGGATCAATCGTGGCGTGGTGGTTACTTCATGCAAAACACTCTCCCAAGCTGCTAGTGAATTCTCGTACTGGGTAGCAGTAAGAATCCGGCATTTATACTCATGACTAACTTCGTTCGACTCTTTCATCAAATCTTCACTTTGTTCAAAGTAGTAGATTTTCTTCAAGAGGCGCAGTCGATCGGTCAGCTGGATCTGCTTCGTAGTTTGAGTATTGCACTTTCTCGACAAAGTAAGGACGCAAACTTACCTCAAGCTGCTTATAATACGTCTCGATTGCGTGGCGCATTCCTTTTAATTGTTCCTGGTGATATTGTAAGATTTGGGTGGATGGGCGAAATAGAGAAGCAAGGAAAGTGTCTCGATTCTGAGGTGTGTGTGGCCCGAGAACAGAGCGGAACCGTCTATCTGCCAGCTGCGACAGTCAAGTTGGAGATTGCACTTGCATAAGTTGCGGGAAGGACTTACAATACGTGGAATCCCATCTAGGCATAAGATGTATCCGTTGAGCCAGGTGTGAATCAGGTCGAACACGGCGCGTTGAGGTGGTTTCACTTTCATTTCAGTATTCACCACGTCCGTTCCAAAGCGCAAGTCCTCCAGTAGCTGCCCGTAAAGGAATGGAAACGGTACCCGCCGTTGTCGGAGGCTGAACTGGGTTGAATACGATACTCTGACTTGTGTGTCTTCGCTAGCATTCTCCAAGAGAAGAGTCTTTGAGACGAGATTTGAACTGACAGGGTTGCTGGCAAAACCTTCTTTTGCTTCGGTGCTGGGTTGACTTTCGGTTGCTTCAGCACCACATACTTGGTCATGTAAGGTGATGATAAAGTCCTTCAAATGCATACATATCGACTCGAATACTTGAAAGTCTGCCAAGCGAAGAAAGACGTACAGGCGATCTAGAAGCCTCGACGAGCGTGAGACGTTTGCGTAGTTCTGCTTCTCTGCCTCTAGCTCAAAGTCTCTTTGATGTTGCAGTTCTACAATGGCTTGAGCAATATGCTCACATATCCTGTCGACTTGGCGTAGAACATCCAAACGTGTAGCTCTTACTCGATCACGACTGTGCTGACAGCAAAGTGTTACCAGGTACGCAGCTGTAAGCAATCACCGCTGTTGTTGTACCTCCAAGATTCTTTCAATTGACCGAGAAATGCAACTTGGCGACTGATTTGTTTCAACGTATTGTTCGATCTAGTTACAGCAACAACAATCGACAACGTAGTTGTCAGTACCACGGATACACACAACGCAGCATAGCTGCAACGCACTTCTACACATGATTCTCGAATGGAAATCATAAGGCGGCTGGCCGCGAAGTCACAATGGAACAAAGAACAAGCCAGTCGGTCTCGAACCCGCTGATGCTTGAGTCGGATAGCCTTTTTCTTCCATGACATGAAGAACAAGAGGCCTTGCAGTTTTTGCAAACCCCGCATAGCCGTCATATAGTCGAATGCGCGCTTCTCTGAGACCCACGAATCTATATCGACGAAGTCTATCACGCTCGAGCCACGAAAATGCGTGAGACCGTGATGGCTCAGCGTGAAGTACTCCACCTCGATGTCGATAGCACGGTCTTCCGAGATCATTTCTAGCCAATATACATTCCGAAAACCACATGGAGGATTTCGGTGGTAAGTCAAGAAAAGCACATCCTCCTCCGGTAAAAGCTGACGCCTTTTAGCGTCAACGCCCTCTGGGTTGGGCGAATCATCATGTTAATAACGACTTCGCAACCTTGCATGCATATCAATGACTACCTGGACGCCGCGGAATCTCGGCTCTCATGACACTTTTGCCCTCGGCAATGACCTTTAGAAGATACTGCAGCATCGGATCATCGGCCGCGTACTCTAGCAAAAGCCACGCCAACACCCGTCAGAAGTATTCCTTGGTGGGCTAAACCGCAGAGGGCGCACTCTGACAAAACTCATCCGCGGTCGTCGGATGGCCCAATCCACGGACTCGACGCTTTCGATGGCTTCCAAGAGAAACTTCAGTCTCGGAACAGGGTTTCGTCAACGCGGTGGTCTGCTCTGGTAGCTGCGGCTGCCGTCGCGTTGGGCTCGCGCGCGCCTTCCTTGTCGGGTCGTTGCTCGCCAGCCGGCTCAGCAGTGACTCTCGCTGGCCAGTAGCTTCCCCGACCAGTCGTGCGAGCACCTCCTCGCTGATTGCAGTCGCGGGCTGCCTGCCGCGCCGACCCGCTCGACCGGCCGCCGCGTCGCTCTCGGCGCGATTTCTCTGCTCCCCGAGCACCTTTCCGACCGCTTCCGCCGCTCGCTCGCGCGTCTCTGCCTCTCGCTTCATAGAAAACGCTCTTCGATGCCTCGAGTGCGCTCGTTCGCGCCGCCGACGCCTCTCTCCACGCGCATCGACCGTGCCGCCGTGGTTTCCCCTCTTGACGCTTGAAGCGGTGCCAAGGGAAACCCTCACTTCCATGCGACCATCACTCTGCCGTCCGAACCGGTATCATCGGTATAGGATCGGATTGGCTACAGTTCTTACCGGTACGGACCCGGTAGCGCTTGACCAGTGACTGGCTGGCCAATGCCCTCGCGCGCGCTGCTCGTGAAGAGCTCCGGAAGGCCATTCGTGAATCCCCAGAGCGTCTCGATCCAACCCCAACTCAGCCAAGTAAGCAGCCTGCGCGTGCCTCTCTCTCTCCCCTCGGCGGCGACCACCCTTCCAGCGAGGGCCGCGTCACGGCGGACCGCGCGCGCTCGCATGCGCCAGCATCCGAGCCACGCGGCGTCCCCGTGACGCGGCCATGGAGGCAGCCGCTCCCCCTTGACCTCGCGCTCCTAGTTCCGCGCGCTGCACCACGAGAGACCGAGCCGCGGTTGGTTAGTTCCGACTCGCTTGGAGCTCCTGCGCTCGGTCTCTTTGTCTGGTGGCGACGCGAAGCTGGAGCGGTGGGCAGGTCCCGACAAAGGGGGGCGAGCTTGACCTTGGCCACGTTCAGTAGGTTAACGAGCGCGTGTTGTTTTGTTTCAGAATGGTGCGAATGAGCGTGCTTGCCGACTGCCTTAAGAACATGTACAACGCCGAGAAGCGCGGAAAGCGCCAGGTGTTGATCCGCCCTTCGTCGAAGGTCATCGTCAAGTTCCTGCAGGTCATGCAGAAGAACGGCTACATCGGCGAGTTCGAGATCGTCGATGACCACCGCGGCGGCAAGATCGTCGTCGAGCTCAAGGGTCGCATCAACAAGTGCGGTGTCATCTCGCCGCGCTTCGACATCAAGCTCACGGAGATTGAGAAGTGGATCAACAACCTTCTCCCGTCGCGCCAGTTCGGTCACATTGTGCTCAGCACGACCTTCGGCATCATGGACCACCACGAGGCCCGTCGCAAGCACACCGGTGGCAAGGTCATTGGTTTCTTCTACTAAGCTAGCTCTAGTCGTAGACCCTGCTCTAGGATAACACGATGAATTGAAGGTGTTTCTTCACATCCTAGTCCAAGCAAGGACAATGTCGTATCACTTGTGATACTACCATTGCGTGGTGAATGTCTTGATACTTGGATGTCTTGGTATGGTGTCACGTGCTTTTCAGCGGTTTCCACCCTCGACTGTGTATTTACGGCTATTCATGCGACACTACTGCGCTCGCTGTCTACCGACCACTCTATAAAAGCGGCGTTCGCCGTTCCTTCATGAGGCCCAAGAAAAGCCGGCGTCGTGTTGGGTCTATCTTGGCTTTAACCGCAACGATTGAAGCGAGCAAGCGACGGCGCCTGCACAGCGCCCGAGCGCCCGACCGATGCCCGCCAAGAACGAGATCGTGCCGCTCGACGCCGGCCCGACGCGCCAGACTCTCGCGACGGCTCCGGCGCCTGTGCCCGCAAAGCCGACCAAGGGCAAGCGCAATGAGGCTGCGAACGCCGATGCCTTGAGCGCACAAGAGCGGCGGATACGGATCGTGGCCAAGCAGAGACGTCACACGGCCTTCCAGCTCTTCTACGCGCTTTTCGGCATGGCACTCATGGTGGGCCAGATCGAATATGTCTGGTTCGCCAACACTAGAGGCTTCGACAGTACCTGCCTAATCGACGCGACAACCCATTGCCCAATGTGTCTCGCTTCGCTGTCAAAAGCCGTGCCTGTGCCCGAAGGTCGCATGATGCTTCACGCACTTCGCGTACTCATTTCGTTTTCGACAGTAATCCTGCTCTACTACATCCACGCGTTTTACGCGGCCGAGTGTGAGGTCCTCAAGATCAAAAACATTGTGCCGCCCACAGCAACGCTGTTGTCGTCACCGCTGCGGAGCAGACTCGTATTTGAGCTTTTGCTCTTCGTGATCCATCCGTTTCCGGGGCTTGAGTCCATAGACCCACGGTGGCCCAATCTCGTCGTGGGCTCGAGTCTGCTCATGTTACCGCGGCTCTTCCTGTTATTCCGCGTCGTGCAGTTCCGACATTCATTTAATTCAAGCAACGGCTGGTTCATCGGGGCGCTCACTAACGTTGATTTCACGGCCGGCTTTTTTCTTAAGTCGACGCTGCGGTATCACCCGAGTCGATGGATCATTGCGTGCTTCTTGCTTTTGCTCATTGTCACGGGTTATTCACTGTTCGTCGTCGAGCGCTTCCTTTGCACCTTTCACGCTGACTCATGTTGTAAGCCGATCCCGTTCACAGACTCACTCTGGACGCTCGTCATCACAATCCTAACTATCGGCTACGGCGATATCGTGCCACACACCGGGGCCGGACGCTTCTTCGCCGTGCTCGCGGGTCTCTGCGGCACGGTCTTCACGGCCGTAACCATTGCCGTCATGTCAACTTACCTCGTGCTCACGCGGTCGGAACACAAGGTGAACGCGTTCATCAAGAAGGACGAGAACCGAAAGCTCGTCAACGACCACGCAGCGCGCGCCATCCAGGCTTTCGTTCAGCTGCGAGCTGCACAAAGCCGTTTCAAAGGCGTCACAACCTCGCGTGCACGGGCGGCTATCTCACGGGCCGAGAACAAGCTCTACGCCGTGTTGCGAGTCTACCGCCAGGTCAAGCGCTTCGTTAACTCGCACGATGTGAGTGACCCGATGGATAAGCAAATGACGATGCTCGAGATGATGGAGGTCAACGTCGAGTACATTCGCACCAAGATCGAGGACCTCAGCGAACTCTTCCATGCGCAGGTCGACAAGCACAATAAAAGCAAGCGAAAAGTGCAGACTGCAGCACTCACCACAAGTGCAGCACTGACACTGGCTCAAGTCGGGGCCACAGCAAACGCCCTGGCGCAAGCTGCGAGATTGAAGCCCGTAGAGCCAGGATCGAAGGACACAAACGAGTCCGAGACGCCAGTGTCTTCGGCAACAGGATTGATCCAACTACCGCCAGTGACGACAAGCTCGGGGAATGGCAGCCCAACCAGCATGCCGCGAGCCAGCGGCGTGCCAGGTCAGCCACCGCTCTATGACAGCGACAACGACTCGGCCTCAGGCCATCGTCCACGTATCATACCGAAACCCGACGGAGTCTCCGAACTCATTCCGGCAGTGCGCGCAAGACCTATCAGTGCGTCAGCCAAGAACCAGGCGCCTCTGAATGGTCAAGCCAACATGCCTGAGTGGGCTGTCGTCATGGAGCTGACAATGCAGGCGATTCTGCAGCAGGTCACGGCTGTATCGCTGGAAATGGACTCGCTGCGGTCTCGCATGGAGAACCAAATGGACCAGCTCCAAAGCAGAGTCAGCGATATCGAAAGACGTCTAGGTGTCCAAGATGCCTTCAGAGAGATCGCGCGCGGACCGTCCATACGAAGAGCACTATCGCGGACGCCGTCGTCCAACGGCCAGTTCGAAACCTCAGGCAACGCCGGTACAGTTGGCGAAGGCCACTCGAACAGCGGGTCTGGCACGCTTGCGGCCATCGCGCGCTTCAGTCGCACATCCTTCTCAAGTCACCGACCTTCGATTCACAACTTCGTGACATCGAAAGAGCTTGACGACTTCCACGCCAGCGGTTCGATTGACTGAGTCCTCAAGAGAGATGCTGCGTCCTGGAATCGCATATGAAGCGAGCTGGCACGGGCCCTCGACCCCCAAGGAACCAAATCCATCCACTGTGGAGGGCTAATCCACTCGGATCTGATCGACACTCGGGTGGCCAGACAAGACTGCCCTGTGGGGTGGGTGATAACTCGCTGGCTCATAGACGCTCGCAGTAGTATTTAAGGAATCTCGAATCCATCTCTAGTGTTAGTGAGTGCTGAGGCTTCTTCCCCGGCAGCGGCTTCCACGTCGGTGGTTATGCGTGTGGCTGTGGCGTCGGGTGTTACCGTTGCTGTGGGCCGGGCCATGACCTGAGCAGTGGCAGGCGAGCGCGGCCTTATACTCCCGCCAGTTGGAGATTAGCACTGGGGCCTGCTCCCTAGCAACGAGCGTCTCAAGCGGCTTGATGAACTTGCTGTTCTTGCCAATGACGTGCACTCGCAACTTACGGATCTTGCTGTCGACCTTGGTCTCTGCCCCGTCACCATCATTTGCTGCAACGAGCCATCGCTGGTACCGCTCGCGTAGCTCAGCAACCGAGCACTGTGAGAGCTCTTTGACGACGTGATCGTCAATGCGGAACTCGAGTCGGCGGCTCTGGATCTCCTCCCAGTATCGATCAGTCTCCTCGCTCAGCGTCACATCCTCACGCGTCTTCATACGCTGAAGACTTGCGACGTGCTTAGTAAGCTCCTCGTCGGGGAACTTATCCAGGAAGCGGAGGAATTCAACGTCGACAAACTCGTCAACGCGCAACGCAATCTCACCTGCGGCGTGGCTCGCTGATTGCACGGCGATACTAAAGCCTAGCACGCCGTGAGTCTCTCGAACTGTGCAAAAGACTTCGTAGCCGAGCTGCTGTTTGGTGCGAAGCTCATTGAAGAGCGGCTCGGCCATGACGTGCTGGAGAAGCTCTGCGTACGCGAGGTCGCGATATCCGCCTTTACCGAACTGGTAATACACCTCGACGAACGAGTTTGTCTCCCCGTCGTGGTCGCTTAGGTCGCGTAACAGCAAACCGTTGGCTGTCAGCGGGATTGCCGTCGTGTGAGGCCTCAGGGGCGAGCGAAGGGGCGGCAACCGCTGCTCACTTGTGTAATCGTCAATCGACCGCTCCACCGCCTCGAGTAGTGCAATAGCCTCAGTCTGGGAGATATTGCCATGGACCATGGCACGCATTGTCACCTCGCACTGCCACATAATGCAATCCTTGAACTCGCGCACATCCGCTGCAGTGACGGTGCTTAGCACTTGAAGCTTGTCTTCAACGGGGAACGTCGTTCGTTCAAGGAGCTGAAGACGCAGGTATCGAGCTTTGACCGCCGGCTTGAGCGTCAGGTTACGATATTCCTTGATGAGCTCATCACGGACACGCGCAAAGACCGCGTCGTCAACCTTGGTATGAAGTAGGGCGCGAAATACGGCCTCGATGAGCACCGGTAACTTGTCACTAAATCCACTGAAAGTTGTCTCGATGTCAAGGTCACGCAGGCTCAACTCGTACGAATAGCTTGCGAGGTACGACTGGTACTGTATATGCTGAAGCGCCTCGTGACATAGTCGTAGGTAAATCTTGGCGTGGATGTAGCTCCGTACGTTGCGCGTGAGCGATGGGAGACACAAGAGGAAATTAGCGTTGGTCTTTGGGATCTGAAACTTGAGATCGCGTTTGTACCAGAGCTTGCTCATTGGCGTCGTGTGTACAAGTAATGGCTCTCCGTCCGGGTCCAAGGCGTCGCCACCCTCCTCTGGTGCCGGGAGCGGCAATACTGTGAAATCCTCCGGCAGAAACGGGTTGGGCTCTGGCAATCGCAGCATAACTGACGGCTTTACAGACGATTCCCACTTCGTGAGTGTCGTCGCAGCGATCGGCTCGGTCGAGTACTTGACACCGAGCCACTTTTCACGTCGCCAGTCAGCAGAACTCTCACCTTCCTCAAAGGCGTGAGATAGAAGCAGTACACGGGTGTTGCGCGGTGTCATAAGCGCTAGCAACTCACTCGTCATCTCAGCATCGAAGTCGCCTTGCAGCAGATCGTACCGCAAGAGATCCTCTCGGAGAACAGCGTGGCGGTCCTGCATAAGCTCAGCAAATCGGCGGCACAGTGACAGGGGGTTCGATTCTTCTTGGAACTGAAAATTCATTCGGCTAGTCGCACGAAGCTCGTTGAAGATCCACGGGTTGGATAATGCTCGCTCCCGAAGGAAACGCACGACGTCAAAAACAATCCCCACAACCTCCTCCCAATGCAAGAGCCCAAGCCGCGTGAGCACGACATTGACTTCGAAGAGACTACCGAACGAGCCAAACTCGTACGCATCGTTCTCGGATATGCCGATAGACACTTCAGTCGCCCACATGCGGTGTTTTAGGATGAAGCTGAGCGACCCATCGGCTTCGTGGCCCATGGCGTGTGAAAGGAACTCCCACGGTTTCTGCCGATACCGATGGAGCATAGGCGGCATGGTCCAGTAGAGATGGAGAGAGTGCATCTTCCTCACAGGGACAATTTTGATCAGCGTGGGGTGCTGACCGGCAGCCTCGCCAAACGGTATAGGGACATGGAGTGTAGGAGCTGCGAGCGACGTCGGGATCGCTCCGAACGATTCGCGCACCCATCGTTCAAGATCGTCCAGCGAGTCTTCTCCATACACACAAAGCTTCATGCGGTGGGCTGAGTAGTGGGTCTTGTAGAACGCGATCATCTCTTCCCGGACGTTGCGGCTGTTGCGCTCGGGTTCGTGCTTGAGGCTGTCAACATTGCCCCAGCTGAACGAGTTGTACGGATTTCCTGGCGCGCACGTCTCGCACTGCACTTGTTGGAGCCGCACGTAATCATTCTGGCGTGCTCGGTTGAATTCGGACTCGATCGCGAGCAGCTCGCGCTCCATGGCGTCAGCCTTGAAGAGCGGTGCCACGAAGAACTGCGCGAACATGTCAAGCGCCGGCTGCAGGAACGCCGGGGCGATCTCGAAGAGGTAGCGCGTGCTCTCGCACTCAGTCGTGCCGTTGCTATAGCCGCCGTGTGCGCTGAGGAACGCCTCGAACTCGTTCTCATCCGGGTACTTGGCGCTGCCCATGAACAGCATGTGCTCGAGATAGTGCGCGAGCCCTCGCATATCGATTGGATCGGCCATGCTGCCCACGGCGACAGAGAGACACGCCGCAGCGAGGGGCGTGCCTTTCTCCACGGGCCCACGACCGCTCTCTCCATTGCCGCCGTCTTCATCGTCGCTGTCGGAGCCCGACTCGCTCTCTGTGTCGTAGTCGCCCGCACGGCTCACGAGCGAGCGGCGCGGTGCCAAGTCCTCGTCGTCGTCCTCCTCTTCCGGCTCTGGCTCGCTCTCAGCCTCACCACCACTGAGCAGTCGCTTGTCACCATGGACGAGCAGCGCCTCGAGGCCGTTGGGAAGCGTGAGCAGTCGGTAGTGTTTCTTGTCACTGGGCGAGCGGAACGCGTCGAGCGACCGTGGATCCATGGATTTCTCCGTCATTTTGGGGCCACGAAGGCCGCGAGCGGCGTGATTCGGTCGGTCGCGGAGTGCGTCAGAGCGACGTGGCGCGTGGCACGAGCGGAGGCGACTGCGGAGGCCGGCGCGAGCGTCTGCAGCGCCCCGTGGAGCTGCTCGTCTTCCGTGTCATCAAGGACGTTCAGCGTGCCGGCGCTCTCGGTCGCCAAGAGCACGCTCGTCACCATCATGACCACGATCCTCCAATTCTTCCAGTTCTTAGTGGACCTTTTTCGTCCAATCAAAACCGCAGAGATACAAAATCAGGCTAGTTTTGGATCAAGCTAGACTAAATTCCATATCAGAAAAACAGATTTCCGTAAAATGGCAAAAAAAGGATGTTTTAGAGAGGATAGATAGAGACGCTCAATCAACGCAACCAACCGTCGGATGCAACAGGCTCGCTCACTTGTCCATGGACTGGATGATGGCGCCCATCGCTGCCGACGAAGCGTAGTAGGTGGTGACGAGCGTGCTCTTGGCGACCGAGAGCGCCGGCACGCTGAACGTCCTGGCTACGTTCAAGTACGGACGAGCGAGCTCGTAGCAGCTCTGGCCCAGCGGCGTGTTGCTCACGAACTCGAGCGGCTCGGTCACGCAGCGCACGTAGAGGCGGTCGAAGAGGCTGCCGCGATGGGCCACGAACACGTTGTTGCGGTGCAGACGCAGCGTGGCGTGGAACCCCGACTTGGTCGTGTACGTGCAGAGCAGATAGCTGCCGCTGATCTTCTTGACCGTGAGCTCGAGCTCGTCGATCGGCTCGAGCAGACACGACGGGTACGCGCCAAAGCCCTCCATCTTGACCACGTCACCGACCACTGGCTCCATGCCGTGTGGTTCGTACTGGAGAATGACACGGACCTCCCCCAGCATGAGCTGCTTCTCGGCCGAGCGCTTCTTCTTCGCGCTGGGACTCGACACCGGCAGGGCGCCGCTGAGCGTGATCCAGCGGTCCATGAGGTCCTCTTTGCCTTCCAGCAGCGGCGTAAAGTCGATGTTGGCCGTGCCGATGACCGATCCGTTCGTCATGCCGACGACCTCGGTCGCGCGGCCCGTGAGCGAGTCTTCGTTCATGACGTCGACGATGAGCTCGAGACGCACGTCCGAGTGGTCCTCGAGCGGCGCGCGCTTGCCGTCGAGCTTGAAGATCTTCATCTCGTGGACCTCGCGGCGCCACGTCGGGTTGTCGTTGGCCTCGATGGTCGAGCTGCGCGCGTTCTGCTTGCCGAGGCGGAAGATCACGTAGGGATTGCAGGTGCGCACCCAGAACATGGACGCGGCGGCGCGCAGGTTGCGCGCCTCGAGCAGGCGGATGGTGAGCGTGCCGGCGACGCCCTCCTGGTGGTGGAGGTGCTTCTCGAAGAGGAAGGACTCGCCGCGGTCGAGCGCCATGGTCGAGCGAGGAGCGAATGGCGCTTTGAGCGACGGCCCCGTCTCTTCCCGGCAAATGGGAGCTCTCCGAGTGTCGAAGTTGACGCCCGGGTCGTCAACCGGTTCCTAACCGATCCGGTTAAGCCCGTCTTGACAAGGCTGTTGGTGTTCCTGTTAAAACCGAAGAAGAAAACGAAGAGTGTAACCACGCACGTTTTGTCCAGGAATGGGGAGCTAGGGGTACGGTTACGTCCCCTGTCCTGCCACCAATCGTTGGTCGCTCTGCTGAGGAGCTCACGGTGGCCGGTGTTAAAGGTCATTCGGCCGTTTGCGTGGGGACCATGCCGCCCAAGATGAAAGGCATCAACACGAAGAAGGCGAGCGCCGACAACCCGCACCGCGTGGTGCCCAAGCGCCAGAAGGCGGCCAACATGCGCGACAAGGCCACCATCAACCGCCTCAACATGTACCGCAACAGCGGCGCCATCCGCAACAAGAAGGGCAAGGTCGTCGGCGGCACGCTCATGATGGGCAACAAGACGGCCGGCAAGGAGATCACCTCGGGCTCGGCGCGCATCCAGCCCGACCGTCGGTGGTTCGGCAACACGCGCGTCATCGGACAGAAGGAGCTCGACAAGTTCCGCAACGAGATGTCGCTCAAGGCCGCCGACCCGTACTCGGTCGTGCTGCGCACGCGCAAGCTGCCGATGGGCCTGCTGCAGGACTCGGAGAAGGTCGCGCGCATGAAGTTGCTCGAGACCGAGAGCTACGAGGACGTCTTCAACGGAAAGCGCACGCGCAAGCGCGCCAAGATCGCGGCGAACGACTACGAGGCGCTCGTGAGCCGCGCCGCTGCGAGCACGGACGCGTACGAGAGCAAGGGCAACGACCGAAACATCGTCGTGGAGCAAGACTTCAAGGTGGAAACCTCGCACGACGTCTTCAGCAAGGGCCAGTCGAAACGCATTTGGAGTGAGCTCTACAAGGTGCTCGACTGCTCGGACGTTGTGATCCAGGTGCTGGACGCACGCAACGTCCCGGGCACACGCTGCGAGCACGTCGAGAACCACATCCGCAAGAATGCGTCGCACAAGCACCTCATCTTTGTCATCAACAAGTGCGACCTCGTACCCAACTGGGTCACCAAGAAGTGGGTCCAGAAGCTCAGCGAGACCACGCCGACCATCGCGTTCCACGCCTCGCTCAACAGCCCTTTCGGCAAGGGCGCACTGATCAACTTGCTGCGCCAATTTGCCAAGCTCCACCAAGATAAGAAGCAGATCTCGGTTGGACTCATTGGCTACCCTAACGTCGGCAAGAGTTCGGTTATCAACGCGCTGCGCAAGAAGAAGGTCTGCAAGGTGGCACCGATTCCTGGCGAGACCAAGGTCTGGCAGTACATCACGCTCATGCGCCGCATCTTCCTCATCGATTGTCCGGGTATCGTCTACGACCAGGGCGACGACGAAGTTGAGACCGTGCTCAAGGGCGTCGTGCGTGCCGAGCGCCTGCCGCAGCCTACTGATTTCATCCCAGCAATTCTTGAGCGTGTCAAGAAGGAGTACATCGTCAAGGTCTACGGCATCGAGAACTGGAAGGACGAGTTCGATTTCCTCGAGCAGCTCGCTGTCAAGTGCGGCAAGCTGCTCCAGAAGGGTGAAGCCGACTTCCAGAACGTGGCTGTTCAGATGATCAACGACTACCAGCGTGGCAAGCTGCCTTGGTTCGTGGCGCCGCCCATGAAGGAGGAGGAGCTCGCCGCCCTCGAAGGCAACGACGCGCCGCTGAATGAAGCCGAGGAGGAGGTGGAGGAAGAAGAGATCGATGAGGACGAAGCCGCTAGTGCTGACGATGATGAGCAGGAGGAGCAGGATGAAGAAGAGATCGACGAGGAATAGGAGGCCTGTCAGATAGAATGTGTGAGTGGGATACCCAATCGAATTATATAGTAAGCCCTTTGGATTTTGGATACTCATTTCGCGACGGTTCGTTGTTTCTTTCAACATGGAGACAGCAGACTCGCTCAAGGCCTCGTCCGTCTCTTCGTTATCTCCTCGGATCTCGCCCATCGAGCGTCTTCGTCACGCTCGTCAAGTCCACGAGCAGCTGCAGCAACGCAAGTGGACGGAGCGCAGCAACGGCAGCGAGCGAGGGGTCCTCAATGATCTTCGGCCGCCGAGGCCAAGCGACACCGAAGCACTCGCGACAGAGTTGCAGACGCAGTGGACATGCCTCCAGGACAATGGCAAGCCCACGACAGATGCTTTGCTGCGACGCATCGAAAAAATCGGAGCCGCCGAAAAAGACGCGCTCGTACTGCATCTGCTTGAGCAAACGGCGTTCCTCCAGGCTCAGCGAAACGACGTCATCGCCGTAGGAGAAAAACTCACAACGAAGCTCGTCCAGCAACAGCACGATTTGAGGGTTCAGTTTAAGGCCCAGACCAAGGCTCTGCAGCAACAGCTTGAGCAAGCGGTCCACCACCATCCTGAGGTCGCTCGGCTCGAGGAGACCGTCGCCCAGCTCCAGGAGGCGAATCGCCAGAGCGAGCAGAAGCTGCTGTTTGCGGTCCAGAAACTCCATCGCAGCCGTCAGCGCGAACGTGCGTTGCGGCAGGAAAGCGAGAACGACCCACTACTCTGGGGTCTGTAGAACAAAGCAGAGTACCATATAATGCGCGTCTTTGGAGTTAACACACCTGTTCAACTTCTCTTGCCTTTACGATTGGACCTTTGAGTCTGCTGAGAGTGCTGGCGGACGGTAGCAATCGGGCAGATACTTGAGCTGGAACGAGTTGAACGCGTACTTGTTCTTTCCGGTATTTGCGAGTACGTTGACGCGGCGCACGCCACGTTCACGCATCGCGTTACATAGGTGAACACCCTGCTTCACATGAAACTTGTCGACGAGAAGGCGAGAGCACTCAAGCGTCACCGACATGCCTGTGCGATCCTTCCCACTCTTGCAGCAAGTGGTACGACCGGCTCCCAGACGTCGACAGAGATCGCTAGATTCAATCAGAATATTGACGTTCTTCTTCTGGACATGCGACTTGCGCGATTGATTCAACTTCTCAGCAAGAATTTTGATCTCGATTTCGAGATCAGGTAGGTCCTTCACACGGTCAGGATTTGGAGGCCGCATCGCGAGGACATGGGTCTTGTAAACTTGGAAATATCTTACAAGACGATTTGCGCTCTCGAAGTTGATTTCATCCTGCAAACTTGTATCCAGCATGTGGTTTGCGACAGATTGCATTTCGTTGATACCTTGAGTGAACATGACGGCATGAACTTTCAGCGCATGGCCCTGGCGGAGGACATCCGGCAGTGTGGAATACACGTCCGGCGGAAGCGCGAAAGTAGCGACAGTCTCTCCTTTCTCAGAGCAAGTGATCGCAACACACTTCGCGCACTTCAACTTTGGCTTTTCTTCAAGCGACTGGACAACTTGAAGGCTCACCATCGAGTTGAGCCACTGCACACCTTCATACATATCTTCAATCATCCCCCTTTCGTTCTTGATGGTACTGAGCAGCGATTCCATATTGAGAAGGAATCCAGTCTGGCACATCAGTTCGAGGCGTTCTTGATGGCGAGCCGACTTGTTAGCAGCAAGCCCAACTACAGTGAGAAACGAGGCTGATGCAATCGATAGGATTTGGCACCGAACGATGTCTTGGCGCTGTTCGATCTTCTCTAGCAAACGATCATCCCTCTCTTTTGACTGCGCAAGAGTTTGCTGAAGACGACGCAAACCTCCTTCCTTAAAACCTAAGCAATGCGCAGCTGGGCAGCCATGTGTGACGACCGCGTATACGAGCTCGTCCCCCGATGCGCCAAAAGGCTTCTCTCGTGTACTCTGATCCTTGGAAGTGGCACCGCTGCTTGACAAAGAAACTCGACGTGCGCGTACAACGTGGGAGTTCAAGTTTGTAGGCATAAATTCTGTTCGCTTGTCCTTCTTCTGGGTGCTTCGCTTGAGACAACCTGTGATGCCAGGCTCCTTGCCTTCCTCTAGCATTGATAGAAGCACTTCATAGTAGTCTTCACACTGAACATATGAATCGTAAAGCTTTCGATAATACTCGACACGAGTCTCAGCATCACGAATCATATCAGTGTGTAAATTGATAATGTCCGATGCTTCCGTTTTGCTGTTTGGTGACGATGGAATCTGATCGTACTTTTTTTCGATGTCATCGACCAGGAGCTTTGCATCGTGTATACGTCTTTGATTTCGTTGTTGGAGAAGGTTCATGTACTTGACCGCAACCGAAATGGAGCAGTAGGATGAAGATAACTCCTCAGAAATGAACACTTGGGTGGCATCAGATGAATCACCACTACCTCGCACCATTCCTCCGTATGCACGTGATGCTATAGACTTCAGGTCACTCGACGATTCATCTGATGGTGGAGCAACAATTTCAAACGATGAGCGATTTCCAGACGATGGCTTCTCCGACGATGGTGGACTCATCTTCGGTAGAGCAAACATGTCTGCAGATGTTTCAACACGAAGATCAAATGGCACGATGTCCGCAACAAAGTGGCGCTTTGCGTAGGTGTACGAATGACCAAGGTTGAGGCTCTCACTCGGGCGAATACGATCGATCACAAGAAAATGGGTTTGACGCGAAGGAGATAGCTTCGTTCGCAAGCATTCAAGAACCAGAGTTGAATCGCCTGAGAACAGCAAATCGACATGTGGGATACGCACGAAGCCAACTGATTGCTGAGAACTCAAAGCCTCGGAAGTCAGGTTCACAACCGAGAATATCTCAAACTGGATCATGAGGTTCTGACCGCCACTGATAGGCACAGGGAGAAGTGCACTGAAATCCCGAGCGTAGAAATCGCCTCCGCACGCACGAAGAGCGAGGGAACCTTGGACTTCTGTACGGCCGAGCTCTTTTGCCTCTGTCCTGTTCTCAGGTGCGATGGCCGAGATGACAACAATCATGTGGCTAATGTCAGGGGGACCACGACAACCGATTGAGATCGAGAGCTCAATACTCGGCACCGGACGAAAGCTTGGAAGACTGAGATTGCGCGAACGTGTGTTCGAGCTAGTTGGTGCATCACTGGGCCCAGGTGGGCCGGCGTAACTGCTGCGAAGATCTTTACTCGAGTTCGGACCGGCCGCACCACGAATGCCTCGCGACGACAACAAACCACAGTCGTCATGGAGCGCGCGTACATCATCAAACGCTGTGGATCGAGTCGACAGTACACTACCCGCACTATAGGAGCGGACGATACGGCGCGGTCGCGGTGCGGAAGAGGTTCCGCCAGTAGAACTTCCTTTGTTGAGCAGTTTGCGCGCGGATTCGTTGGCAGAGTCGATGCTTTTCAGTCTAGCCGTGCGCACGATGCGCTCGCGCTCATCGTCTTCAACAATGTCTGACGCTCTCCTTAACACGGACTGATCGGCTGCGGCTTGGATAACGCGTGAATCAGTTGAGTGACGCTTGATCTTGGTTGGGTTTTCGAGCGGTGGAGGAATGGTCGGTAGAGGAGGCACTG
Organism: Pythium myriotylum; assembly: GCA_023091665.1. Classification (NCBI taxonomy): domain Eukaryota; phylum Oomycota; class Peronosporomycetes; order Pythiales; family Pythiaceae; genus Pythium; species Pythium myriotylum. Next base: position 729,485 of record JALJCQ010000004.1, read on the forward strand.
ACGCAGAGGCAGAATCTCGCCCTGTATCGTCGGACGCAGCGCTGGCGGGCAGGGCACTGATATTGCCCGCTATCTTGGCAGAGGGAGGTCGCTTCTTTGGCTGCAACTCTTGCTGCTTTGGAGAGTCGGGAGCAACGACTTGAGATCCATTTGACATTCGCAGTTGCATGAGCGATGCGCGCATGGATTCGCGACCGGACGACGTGCGCTGCGCAAATATCGCAGCCTCAGCCTCAACAGCGCGCGCGGTGATGCATCGCTTGATGAGCATGGCCCACATCTCAGCAGATTCGCGGCCGTCTTCGGCGACCAGCACGAGCTTGCGACCGCTGTGCTCGACGGCGAATCGCCCCGGAAAGGCCTTCTCCTTGTCGCTCGGCGGTTCGACTTTGGTGTCGGCGTCGATGACGATCTCACCGAGCTTGACGAGGTTGTCGTGGGCCGTGTAGTACGCGAGCACGTTGACGTCTCGGCGCAGGATGAAGTACCGCCGGCGCCAGGTCTTCCAGAACGAGCCTTGCTTGACGAGGTAGCCAGCGAAGATGATGTCGGCGTCCGAGAACTGCTCGACGTCCTTGCCGTTGACGTTGATGCTCTTCTTGCGCTTGACGGCGCCGTCGCTGCGGTTGCCGTCCTGCGTCTGTTTGACGATCGTGCGGCTCTTGAGCACGCCCATGGTGCGCGAGGCCTCCTGCGTGTGGTAGAACTGGTCCTGGAAGCGCCCGCTGGCCGAGACCGTGAGCCGGGGCTTGGCTTCCTTGGCGCTCGGCGGCGGCGCGTTGCCGCGCGTGACAAGCGCCGCGATCTCTTCGAGGTTTTCCGACTCGCTGGTGCGCTGGCTCGTGCTCGAGAGCCGCCCGCCCGCCGAGAGACGGGGCGGCGACGGCGGCGGCGACTCGCTCGCGTCCGCGACGGCCGCCAGCACGAGCGGGCTCGAGAGCACGGCGGCGCGCGCGATCGCCGGGTTCATGCTTGGGCGCTTGGCCGCCGGTTGCTGTGTGTGATATACGGGGGGAGAAGAGTGATGGGCGTCGGCGGAAGGGACCCCTGATTTCAGCAACTGTTGACACTGCAAGACACCAGGAAGCCGTGGGTGAAGTTGTTCAATGCGGGTGGGTTAACTTGTGTCCACCACACCATGGAAGGACCTTGTATTGAGGGGCAACATGGCCTCCTCACCCACCCACCACCGACAGAGTCGAGAGAACAAGCAAGGATGACCGACACGCTGCTCTACCCCCACGTGCGCGTCATGCGCGGCGCCGACAGCGCGGCCGCGTACCTGCAGCTCGTGCAGCAGAGCAACCAGGCGCACACGCTGCTCAAGAGCGGCGAGCTCGCCGAGAGCGAGCGCCTCTACCGCGCGATCCTCGTCAAGCAGCCCGACGCCGGCTTCGACGACGTCTCGATCGCGCTCACCAAGAGCCATCTGGGCGAAACGCTGCGCCGGCTCGGCAAGCTCGAGGAGGCCGAGAAGCTGCTGCTCGAGGCGCTCGAGGTGCGCGAGCGCCACGACCGCGACTCGGGCATCACGATCGCGCTCTCGGACAGCAACATCACGCGCGACGAACTGGGCAAAGTGTACGAGGCCATGGGCGACTGCGCGCGCGCGCTCGCCGTGCGCGCCGAGGGCCACCGCATCTGCGGCAACGGCGACTGCGAGACGCTCGAGTACAAGGAGCTGCTGAGCTGCAGCCGCTGCAAGAGCGTCTTCTACTGCGGCAAGGACTGCCAGAAGGCCGACTGGAAGAACCGCCACCGCGCGCTCTGCCAACCCAAGAAGGCCGCCTGAAAGCGCAAGGGGATGGGAGACGAGGCTTCTCAGGACTGCGATCTTATCTAATACATACGGAGCCACTGAGTTCCATGTCCCACGCCATCTCCCGGACGACCGTCACCATGCCTGCTGTCTCCATCGGAGCAATCCTCAGCGACGAATGACGGTCATACCCACCAACACTCAACTCCCTTTGTCGTTAATTTAGTATATATCGGCATTTTACGAATCAACCTACTGCTATAAAACCACATTTCTCCGCCACGTTGAAGCCTCCCGCGCGAAATCACGCGACGGAGCTCCTCGTGCTCTCGGCTCCCCTCGCCACCGTCTCACTCGCCAACTCGCGCTCTCCTCTCCACACACGACCACGCGCCTTCTCTGCGCCTTCGCCATGGCCTCTGCAGCGCCGCTTCGCATCGCCATCGTCGGCGCCGGTCCCGCGGGCCTCACGCTTGCCAGCATCCTCCACCACAAGGCATCCCAGTCGCCCGATCCAGCGCCGTGGACCGTCACGCTCTACGAGGCCGAGCCCAGCGCGGCAGCAAGACGACTCGGCGGTAGTCTCGATCTCGGCAAGCGCACTGGGCTCGTGGCGATCCGCGCGGCCGGGCTGCTCGAGCGCTTCAACGCCTTCTCGAGGCCCGAGGGCCAGGAGATGAAGGCCGCGACGCGAAGCGGAGACGTGGTTGTCCACGCCAAAGAGCCCGTTCAGGCCACGAACGCGCTCTACAGCCCCGAGATCGACCGTGCCGACCTCAACCGCGTGCTCTGCGAGTCGCTGCCGGCCGACGCCATCAAGTGGAACCACAAGACGATCGAGGTGTGCGCCGTGGACGACCACTACGAGCTGCATTTCCACGACGGCAGAACGGCGAAAGCGGACCTTGTGGTCGGCGCTGACGGAGGATGGTCGCGCGTGCGTCCGTTGCTGACCACCGACCGCCCCGTATACAGTGGAGTGACTTTTCTTGATTGCACCCTTCGAGACTTTGACCAGCGATTCCCAGAGCTCACAGACCTCGTGGGCGGAGGATCGTTGTATACGTTCGGAGGCGGGAATGTGCTCATCACGCAGCGAAATGGGTACGGTGTCTTACGCCTGTACCTCGGTTTCAAGACCCACGAAAGCTGGAGCAGAGACTCCGACATTGTCCGGGCTCCAACCGACAGCGAACGAGCCAAGATATTAGTTGAAACGCGCTACGCCGACTGGAATCCACGTCTACAGCAACTAATTCTCGCGGCTGGGACGCCAGTTGACGGGCAAACTACCCCGGCGATGGTCGCGAGGACCCTGTACGCTCTACCACTCGGACACGAGTGGGAGCACCGACGCGGCGTGACTCTCATCGGCGATGCTGCGCATCTCATGTCACCGTGCGCTGGTGAGGGGGTTAACACGGCCATGCTCGACGCACTTCAGCTCGCCGAGGCAGTCGCCGACGCGCGAAATGCTGACAGTTTCCGCGATGCAGCATTGCACGCCATTACTGAGTTTGAAGATGCAATGTTCAAACGGATGCAGGCGCCAATGTTCAAGTCGGCGGAGAACCTCGAAATCTTCGTTAACGAACCTGAGGTGACTGCAGAATGCATTTCCCGGTTGTTTGAGAAGAAGGAGATCCCGACGGCGTGATGAGAAGAATCCTCCGCGACGTCCCAGCGCCGCGTCCCAGAGATATCGTAAACTGTGCGGCGAATAGAATCGAATTCGAAGTAGATATTCCGTACTGATGATTTTCAGTTCTCAAAGCAATGGAGCCGATTCGCATCGCTGTCGTGGGTGCAGGACCCTCGGGTCTCACGTTGGCCAGCATCCTACAACGTAAAGCCCGCGAGCTCGAACAGCAAGGCAAGCCCGTGCCATGGTCTGTCAAGTTGTACGAGGCGGAGCCAAGTGCCGAGTCGCGTCGAGTCAGCGGCAGCCTCGATCTCGGCAAGAACACGGGCCTCGCAGCTGTCCTAGCAGCCGGTCTTTACAACCGATTCCATGACCTCGCTCGTCCAGAAGGACAAGAGATCCGCCTCATGAATCATCACGGTGATACAATGTTACACAATGATGGAAACGCCACGATCGACAGCGACCGCTATAGTCCCGAGATCGATCGTGTGGATCTCAATCGCGTCCTTGAAGAATCTTTGCCGAAGGACTCGATTCAATGGGGCCACAAGCTGGTCAGTGTTCAGCCGCACGAGAAAGGATACGAGCTGGCGTTCAACGAGGACCGAAGTGTAGTTGCCGACGTTGTGATTGGTGCCGATGGTGCGTGGTCTCGTGTACGCCCGTTGCTGACAGACAAGAAGCCCGTGTACTCAGAAATCGGTGCGACTTTCTTGGACGTAAAGGTCCGAGACTTTGACGCTCGCTATCCCGGATTCTCAGACATGATTGGTCAGGGCACGCTGTATAGCTTCGGCAGAGGCCGCATGCTTGTTGCGCAGCGTAATTCGAACGGCACAGTCCATGTATACCTGGGGATCCGTTCGCCAGCGGACTGGCGTCAGCAGGAACTGCTCAAGGATGCCGCTAATGACTGTGAGCGAGTTACGACGCTGGTGAAACACCAGTTCGCGGACTGGGGAGACAAGCTTCGGGAGCTTATGTCAATCGCATCGGAGAACGTAAGCGACGAAGAAGACGCGTCGACGTTGGTGTCGTGGCCATTATTCGCGATGCCTGTCGGCGTCTCGTGGGAGCATCGTCACGGTTTGACGGTAATTGGAGACGCCGCGCATCTCATGTCCCCGTGTGCAGGCGAGGGTGTGAATACCGCGATGGTGGACGCCATGGAGCTGGCCAACGCGATCGCTACCTGCGTCTCGTCGAGTGACAAGATGGACGCTCTGACGAAGATGGATGCCGCGATCGCGAGGTTTGAGCGCGAGATGTTCAAGCGCGTGGAAGGCCCTGCGCGTCGCTCGGCCGAGAACCTCACACTCTTTTACTTAGCACCAGAGATGACTATGGACCATGCGGCCAAGATGTTCTCGCCGTTGTGCAGCACGCCACCACCGGGATCTGCTTAATATTCTGATTAAGCGATCCAAAGTGTAGCCATGATCTAGCCCTCCTCTAAACAAAAATAGGCTTCGCCTGATTTGCACGCTTGGACTGCTTTCTTTGCTCCCAGCGCTTGTGTGTTGCCTGATGCTCTCCATGTCACCGTCGACTCAGCATGCAGCCTGGGGAGGCAGCCCTGAGAGCGAGCCGACGGTCTCCGAGTTCAAGCAGTCCACGTCGCAGAAAGAAGCGATCACGAACCAGATGATTGGCATCATCTCTTCGCGCCTCAATGCGCTCCAGACACTCGCTAACGACCGCAAGCTAGGACTCGAGTGCGATCTCAAGGTGAATGCCGATTACTGCTCCAAGATGGTGCCAGGACTGCAGGACCCGTACGAGAGCCGAGGTGGTGCTCATAACCGTGCGAAGACGCCCTCGTCCACTACACTCGCGACCAACCAGGCGATGATGGAGCGTCTCTTTGGTCCAGACGACAAGAGTCGACTTCGCACGGTGAGCTGGAGTGCATTTTCAGCTGTTCAACTGACCAATGATATCTTCCTCTAACCAGCAAGTACTCAAGAAAAACAAGGCGGACTTACAGAAGAGCGAGAACCGCCGAAATACACGCGTACACTTGGAGAAACAGCTGCAGGCCAGCATTGAGGGGCATATCACGCGCACAGTGGACAACTACGTGTATGGTCTCTCGTCAGACGGAGTCGAGACAACTACGTCTATCCAGTCCGCGGCAACTATTCTCGTCAACGCAAAACTCCTGCTGCTCCACACGTGCGAGCGCATGCGTATTGCTCACGGAAAGAAGAACTTCAAGAAGTTCCTGCTGTCAGAATTGTCCTGCGCGCTCTTTGAGGATATCTTTTGGCTGGTTTTCTGCCATTTCTTCCAGCGGGTAAGTGCAGTGCAGAGGTGGCTGTGGATACTCATCAAACACTGATCGTCATCTGACCCCCCTCTAGAACTCGCTGTCTCAGCAGCGTTCGCTCGTTGACGCAGTGAGTACGCGGTACGTCAAGATTCTATCAGCTCAACGCACGAGCAATAGCGATTATCTCTTCCGCGTGTATCCATATGCTGTCGCAAGCGGTGTCTGTTGGGGATTTCACTATCTCTTTCCGGGATCGCGTCATCTCTACTCTGTCGAATTCAAGAATGACGTCTTCCTTTTCGTGGGGCAATTATTGCTAGGCCTTCGTCTCTGTCCTGTGACGGTACTCAACATGCGTCGTCAGTACTTCCCCGAGGAGATGCTCGACGAGGCAGTCGGACAGAAGAGCAAAATAAAGCAGACCACGCGAGCTACGTCAGCGGCGCCTAACTCTTCTGTAGTCGAGTCAAACAGGATGCCAGATCTCTCAGCTCTCTTACCCCGCCTCCGGACAACTCAGTCAAATAAGTCACTTGCTGGCTCATGCACAGATCAGACTCTTCTGAAGAAAGCAGCGAGTGAGTCGCACTTGATCAAACATGCCAGCAGCGAAAACAGCGTGGCCAAAATCCTCAATCTGCCTGCGACTGGACTCCATTTGCTATCGGCTGAAGACGACAGCGAGATAAGAGATCAAGATCACAACTCCGCAAAAAGGCAACAACGGACCCACCAACTCCGATCATTCTTCAATGCATCGCAGCTTAGCCCACTCATGAAAGAGTACCTGGGTGCAGACAAAAAGAACTTCAAGAAGCCGAGCTATTTACTCCGTACGACTCCGATGAAAGATTGTCCCATTGGAGGAGAGGATACGTTCCACAGGTGGGCACCTGGACCCACGCAACTCGTTAGTGAATACTGACAGATCGCGTGATGAGCAGTAATCGGCAAAAGGGCCAACGAAACTTTGCCGTAGACGCACAACGAGAGAACGAGAAATGCACCAAAGACATCCAGCGAGTGCAACACGACACGCGACGCGAGCTGGCGGTTCTTAGCGAGGTCAGTACCATGGTGGGTTTAGCGGTAATCTCGTTCGTGGCTTCACCTTGAACTCGTGCAGACCCGAGAGATCGTGCTAAACAGCGGAAAGAAAGCTCTACAGGCGTACTGCACATTGTTGATGAGCAAAAAACAAGGTCGAGATGAAGCGGACTCCGGTGGACAGCCAGCCAGCGGTGTACGATGACCCTACCAAGTGGCTGGGATAGAAGCAGCTGCAGTTGCTACTGACCCAAGAAGCTGCGTGTTTGGGCATCGTGATTGCACCTGAATCTACCGCTGCGGATGTCATCGCGTTATGATATCCTGCAGATATTGTGGGTGAGAGAAAAGCTATGCTATGGACCTCGTCTTTGTGTTGAAAAAGCAACTGATAACAGCGCAGCCAGGGTCGCTCTGACGCTGGCAAATAGTAACACACGTTGGACTCCGTGGAGCTACTCTTCATTAGCGCGTCTATGATACTTGCTACGTCTCTACCCCAACAGCCTCAGGAAACCAGCGTAAATTTACTTGCACGTAGCCTCAAGAGTAACAAGGGAGAGGTTTATTGGTTTGTTCTTTTAGAAGCCTAAAGCCAGCGAAGCGCTTGGTTTAGGAAACGAGTCCTCGTCTCCAATAGGCGCGTGACCTCAAGCAGCGTTCTGAGCCAATGCGGTTTCCAAGAACGGGAACACAATAATGGCGTGTTCCATCATCAGCTCTGGTGTCGTAAAGAAGACAGCGAGGTTCTCGGATGATAGTCGCGCAGGGACCGCAGCACGCTCGAACATCTCACGTTCGTAGTTCGCGATTGCGGCATCCATCTTGGCCAGAGCATCCGCTTGGTCGTTGACTGGTTCGCCGAGTGCGGTGATGATCTCGTTCGCCAACTGCATGGCGTCCACCATCGCAGTGTTCACTCCCTCGCCTGCAAAGGGGGGCATGAGATGCGCAGCGTCGCCCATCAACGTTACACCGGGGCGGTGGTCCCACGAGATTCCGACAGGCATCGCGAAGTGCGTCCAGAACACCAGTGGCGACCCGTCCTTGTCGTCACTGATGCTGGTGACTGCAGCCAACGCGAGTTCTCGAAGCTGTTCACTCCAGCCTGTATATTGCGCGGTCACGAGCGTCATGACCCGCTCACGGTCCGTAGTGGCGTCCTTGAGAAGTTCGTGTTGGCGCCAGTCAGCCGGCCCACAGACCCCCAGGTACACGTGGACAGACCCGTCTGTGTTGCGCTGCGCTCCTAGGACATTGCCACCGCCGAAGCAGTACATAGTCCCTTGTCCAACGAGTTCCACAAACTGTGGGTACTTGGCATCGAAGTCACGGACCTTGATGTCGAAAGACATTGCGCCACACTCGTTCAACGAAGGTGTCTTGTTTGTCACCAACGGACGCACACGAGACCACGCGCCGTCGGCACCAATCACAACGTCGGCAACTACACTTCGGTCCCCGTCGAACACCAGCTCGTATCCTTTCTCGTGCGGCTGAACACTGACCAGCTTGTGACCCCATTGGACCGCGTCCTTCGGGAGAGACTCGTTAAGAATACGGTTGAGATCCACGCGATCGATCTCCGGGCTGTAGCGGTCGCTGTCAAACGTGGCAGCTCCATCGTAGCGACAAATCGTCTTTCCATGGTGGTTCACGAAGTGGATTTCTTGGCCTTCTGTGCGGGCGAAGTCATGGAACCGGTTGTAGAGACCCGCTGCTTGGAGAGCTGCGAGACCCGTGTTCTTGCCGAGATCGAGACTGCCGCTGACTCGACGCGACTCGGCACTTGCCTCGGCCTCGTACAGCGTCACAGCCCACGGCACGGGCTTGCCTTGCTGTTCGAGCTCGCGGGCTTTACGTTGCAGGATGTTGGCGAGCGTGAGACCCGAGGGTCCTCCACCGACGACGGCGATGCGAATGGGGTTCATGGTTGGGATGGCGGAGAGGCTTGAAATCGGCTTGGAGAGTGGCTCGCTCGGCTTGGTTGATCCGAGTCAAAATCGAAAGTGGTCTCTCGTGGACTCGTCGATCGGCAGCTTCGATGTCGAAGGGATACTTGCTGTTGACGGTGGTGAGGACCTGCTGCTTGGGTCTCACATCGGAGGGAATCATCCCCATGGTCGCAATAGGCAGTCTTGGCTTTTCCGCCGATAGGTCCCGTTGGCACTTCATGTGTTGCAAGATGTTCGAGGCTGAGAAGCTCCGGTGCTGGAGGCTCTGAGAATTCTCCCCCCTCGTCTCATGAGCGGAGCCACGCTCTCGCAAGTGTTGGCACGCCCTACACCAGGGCCTACAGATCCATCGTAGAGGGAGGGGGTATGAGCTAAGCTCAGACGGGCCTTTTCAGTGGCGAGTTGTGTAAACGACCCCATGGCATGGAGCCGGTCCATTGTACCGCTAGAGAAGAGCGTCGCGATGGCGTCTGTCTGGTTGCTTGCAGAAAGACGACGCCGATGTTGAGTCTCTGTGGACTGGTTATGCAGATCGCATTCATAGGAGAAGACAGTCCCTACGTCGAATTTTCTTGACAGTTGTCACAGACGGACCCTCATTCGACAAGACATCACGGTTGTCGACAGCGAGGACGAACTACAGTACAGGACTGTGCTGGTCCAGCGAAAGCAGAAAAGCCCCGTCACAATATTTGGAACTTCATCCATGGATACGAACAGATCATCACGTGTCGGACGAAATCCGATTGATGCAACCCTAGGGTAGTCAGGCAGTTGTCGACACTCTTCCTCGATGGAATCCGATATTCCATCCAGATCTTCGGATTGAGACACGATTCTTGGAGAAGGGTGATACTTTGGTCATCTCCCCACGAGAAACAGAGCACATGCGTGATGGTTTCGTTTGCATGGGGTAATCATATGCACGTAGTACTTCTGGAAGCCCCGTTATCCACCGATTTAGTCCGCGAGGTTCCAGGTGACGAGGAACATTCCAGGTGACGAGTAATGTGCGATGGATAGCATGGGTGTCGAGCCAGGTGACGAGGAATGTGCGATGGATAGCATGGGTGTCGAGCCTGTGCTCTGTTTCTGTGGGTGTCGAGCCTGTGCTCTGTTTCTCGTGGGGAGATGACCAAAGTATCACCCTTCTCCAAGAATCGTGTCTCAATCCGAAGATCTGGATGGAATATCGGATTCCATCGAGGAAGAGTGTCGACAACTGCCTGACTACCCTAGGGTTGCATCAATCGGATTTCGTCCGACACGTGATGATCTGTTCGTATCCATGGATGAAGTTCCAAATATTGTGACGGGGCTTTTCTGCTTTCGCTGGACCAGCACAGTCCTGTACTGTAGTTCGTCCTCGCTGTCGACAACCGTGATGTCTTGTCGAATGAGGGTCCGTCTGTGACAACTGTCAAGAAAATTCGACGTAGGGACTGTCTTCTCCTATGAATGCGATCTGCATAACCAGTCCACAGAGACTCAACATCGGCGTCGTCTTTCTGCAAGCAACCAGACAGACGCCATCGCGACGCTCTTCTCTAGCGGTACAATGGACCGGCTCCATGCCATGGGGTCGTTTACACAACTCGCCACTGAAAAGGCCCGTCTGAGCTTAGCTCATACCCCCTCCCTCTACGATGGATCTGTAGGCCCTGGTGTAGGGCGTGCCAACACTTGCGAGAGCGTGGCTCCGCTCATGAGACGAGGGGGGAGAATTCTCAGAGCCTCCAGCACCGGAGCTTCTCAGCCTCGAACATCTTGCAACACATGAAGTGCCAACGGGACCTATCGGCGGAAAAGCCAAGACTGCCTATTGCGACCATGGGGATGATTCCCTCCGATGTGAGACCCAAGCAGCAGGTCCTCACCACCGTCAACAGCAAGTATCCCTTCGACATCGAAGCTGCCGATCGACGAGTCCACGAGAGACCACTTTCGATTTTGACTCGGATCAACCAAGCCGAGCGAGCCACTCTCCAAGCCGATTTCAAGCCTCTCCGCCATCCCAACCATGAACCCCATTCGCATCGCCGTCGTCGGTGGAGGACCCTCGGGTCTCACGCTCGCCAACATCCTGCAACGTAAAGCCCGCGAGCTCGAACAGCAAGGCAAGCCCGTGCCGTGGGCTGTGACGCTGTACGAGGCCGAGGCAAGTGCCGAGTCGCGTCGAGTCAGCGGCAGTCTCGATCTCGGCAAGAACACGGGTCTCGCAGCTCTCCAAGCAGCGGGTCTCTACAACCGGTTCCATGACTTCGCCCGCACAGAAGGCCAAGAAATCCACTTCGTGAACCACCATGGAAAGACGATTTGTCGCTACGATGGAGCTGCCACGTTTGACAGCGACCGCTACAGCCCGGAGATCGATCGCGTGGATCTCAACCGTATTCTTAACGAGTCTCTCCCGAAGGACGCGGTCCAATGGGGTCACAAGCTGGTCAGTGTTCAGCCGCACGAGAAAGGATACGAGCTGGTGTTCGACGGGGACCGAAGTGTAGTTGCCGACGTTGTGATTGGTGCCGACGGCGCGTGGTCTCGTGTGCGTCCGTTGGTGACAAACAAGACACCTTCGTTGAACGAGTGTGGCGCAATGTCTTTCGACATCAAGGTCCGTGACTTCGATGCCAAGTACCCACAGTTTGTGGAACTCGTTGGACAAGGGACTATGTACTGCTTCGGCGGTGGCAATGTCCTAGGAGCGCAGCGCAACACAGACGGGTCTGTCCACGTGTACCTGGGGGTCTGTGGGCCGGCTGACTGGCGCCAACACGAACTTCTCAAGGACGCCACTACGGACCGTGAGCGGGTCATGACGCTCGTGACCGCGCAATATACAGGCTGGAGTGAACAGCTTCGAGAACTCGCGTTGGCTGCAGTCACCAGCATCAGTGACGACAAGGACGGGTCGCCACTGGTGTTCTGGACGCACTTCGCGATGCCTGTCGGAATCTCGTGGGACCACCGCCCCGGTGTAACGTTGATGGGCGACGCTGCGCATCTCATGCCCCCCTTTGCAGGCGAGGGAGTGAACACTGCGATGGTGGACGCCATGCAGTTGGCGAACGAGATCATCACCGCACTCGGCGAACCAGTCAACGACCAAGCGGATGCTCTGGCCAAGATGGATGCCGCAATCGCGAACTACGAACGTGAGATGTTCGAGCGTGCTGCGGTCCCTGCGCGACTATCATCCGAGAACCTCGCTGTCTTCTTTACGACACCAGAGCTGATGATGGAACACGCCATTATTGTGTTCCCGTTCTTGGAAACCGCATTGGCTCAGAACGCTGCTTGAGGTCACGCGCCTATTGGAGACGAGGACTCGTTTCCTAAACCAAGCGCTTCGCTGGCTTTAGGCTTCTAAAAGAACAAACCAATAAACCTCTCCCTTGTTACTCTTGAGGCTACGTGCAAGTAAATTTACGCTGGTTTCCTGAGGCTGTTGGGGTAGAGACGTAGCAAGTATCATAGACGCGCTAATGAAGAGTAGCTCCACGGAGTCCAACGTGTGTTACTATTTGCCAGCGTCAGAGCGACCCTGGCTGCGCTGTTATCAGTTGCTTTTTCAACACAAAGACGAGGTCCATAGCATAGCTTTTCTCTCACCCACAATATCTGCAGGATATCATAACGCGATGACATCCGCAGCGGTAGATTCAGGTGCAATCACGATGCCCAAACACGCAGCTTCTTGGGTCAGTAGCAACTGCAGCTGCTTCTATCCCAGCCACTTGGTGGAGTCGTCGCAAGTCGCTGCACCTATGCCCGTTTCAACATGGCCCTGTTTCTTGCTCACTCAACGTTCAACACGATCGTGCTCGCTGAGCCGTCTTTCCGCTGTTCTGAGTGATGATACCACGCGCGTACTTGGAGACAGTCGGCAAATGGGACTCAATTGAACTTTCCTGTACCCTTTAATCGCACGTGTCTGATTCTTGCTGCATCTCAAATCCTATCACTCTCATGCTGTATTTTGAGAGGTCGTGCTCGGCAAGAACGGGAACACCGTCATCGCGTTCTCCGTCGTCAATTCTGGCGCTGTGTAAAAGATCACGAGGTTCTCGGCCGATTGCCTCGCAGGGACTGCCGCTCGCACGAACATCTCACGTTCGTACTCGGCAATCGCTGTATTCGTCTTCGCCAGAGCATCCGCTCGGTCGTTCACCAAGTTGCCGAGAGCGGTGGAGATCGCATTAGCCAAGTGCATGGCGTCCACCATCGCAGTGTTCACTCCCTGGCCTGCAAAAGGCGACATGAGGTGAGCAGCATCGCCCATTAGAGTGACACCGGGACGGTGGTCCCACGAGATTCCAACGGGCATCGCGAAAAACGGCCAGAACACCAGGGGTGATCCATCTTCGTCGTCGCCGATGCTAGCGGCTGCAGCTAACGCGAGCTCTCGAAGTTGCTGGCCCCAGCTAGCGAATTGGGCCGTCACGAGCGTCATGACTCGTTCACGGTCGGTTGTGGCGTCCTTGAGAAGCTCATGTTGACGCCAATCCGCTGGTGTGCGAACTCCGAGATAAATGTGAACAGATCCGTCTGTGTTGCGCTGCGCTCCTAGGACATTGCCACCGCCGAAGCAGTACATAGTTCCCTGGCCTACGAGTTCCACAAACTGTGGGTACTTGGCATCGAAGTCACGGACCTTGATGTCGAAAGACATTGCGCCACACTCGTTCAACGAAGGTGTCTTGTTTGTCACCAACGGACGCACACGAGACCACGCGCCGTCGGCACCAATCACAACGTCGGCAACTACACTTCGGTCCCCGTCGAACACCAGCTCGTATCCTTTCTCGTGCGGCTGAACACTGACCAGCTTGTGACCCCATTGGACCGCGTCCTTCGGGAGAGACTCGTTAAGAATACGGTTGAGATCCACGCGATCGATCTCCGGGCTGTAGCGGTCGCTGTCAAACGTGGCAGCTCCATCGTAGCGACAAATCGTCTTTCCATGGTGGTTCACGAAGTGGATTTCTTGGCCTTCTGTGCGGGCGAAGTCATGGAACCGGTTGTAGAGACCCGCTGCTTGGAGAGCTGCGAGACCCGTGTTCTTGCCGAGATCGAGACTGCCGCTGACTCGACGCGACTCGGCACTTGCCTCGGCCTCGTACAGCGTCACAGCCCACGGCACGGGCTTGCCTTGCTGTTCGAGCTCGCGGGCTTTACGTTGCAGGATGTTGGCGAGCGTGAGACCCGAGGGTCCTCCACCGACGACGGCGATGCGAATGGGGTTCATGGTTGGGATGGCGGAGAGGCTTGAAATCGGCTTGGAGAGTGGCTCGCTCGGCTTGGTTGATCCGAGTCAAAATCGAAAGTGGTCTCTCGTGGACTCGTTGGTGTCATGAAAAGATCTTCTCATCACGATAGGCCTCCCTCGGGTCCCTTTGCAACTTCGTTTTCACAAGATATACGGGGCAAGGAGGCTTCCGCGAGTGTCTGAGAGCGTCTCCATTCTCTCATTGGCGGTACCACTCTTTGGCACGTATCAGCATACGCTACCTACGCCAGGTGTCCTGCCGTTCCCAGAAGCAATGTTTTCAATCGAGGGTGAAGATTGGAATCCTTGCAAATTCAACCATTGTGATCGGCAATTTGACAATCTTTCAATTTTCTTTTACGGAACCCGGACGGTCAAGACCCTGTGGGCGAATAGATCGATGCGCGTGCTGCATGATGAGCTAAGTGAAGACGAGCCTCGTGAGCGGACAGTTGTGTCGATACAGTATGGTCCCGTTCCACAGAGTCAGTCCATTGCAGCAGCCGAGAAGATGGCGTCTTCCTTGAAGGAAGACTACCCCTCAGTGTTGAGTCTCCACGTACCGGCTCTGCAGAGCGCATTCATGCATGAAGACAGTCGTGAAGACGGCTGGTTTCGTCTGGTTTCTTCGCAGTTGTCAAAGATGATCCCTTTCTGGCCCAGAAACTGGGTTTGTTGGCCTCGAGGATGACTTGGCCACACGCCTAGACAGTGTTCTCGATCGGAAGGGTCGAAGGAAACAGAAAAGCGGTCATAATTTTCAGAACTTCATCCACGGATACGACCAAATCTTCGCCTATTGGGCGTAATCCGATGTGCGTTGTGCCAGGGTAATCAGTGTATTACTGTCGGGCGTCGTGCAGTGGCGGCTTGGAATTCTGATGTGGGGCTGCTCGAAATACCGACTCGGAATGGTGTAGTGACAGTTGAATCGCTCTTTGCCAACCTTTGTGATGGGGTCTATCGAATTCATTCAATAAGACACTATCCTTCACGATAGAAGGCATTTTTGTCATGAACCGACCATGAGCACGCTGCCTGTGACAGGCTCGTCGACGAGACCGTAGCTACCCAGCTATTCGATTTATGAGACACGATTATGGGATACTGCCGGCACGTTTACCATGACGCGGCGCAACTCCTTCTGTGATGGAGTTAGATCGCTCGGCGAGTAGCATCGACGCATACATGCAACCTTTGCTCTTTCTGTTATAGGTATAGAGATAGCGCTCAACGCTGGCACGTAGGATATGTAACCACGGAGTGATGTGATTGCGAAGCAGTTCTGGTTGGTCTGCGCGACCGATCTAGACTGTGGGATAGACCTAGGAGCTGTGTCTTGAGTCCATCGCGAGGTTGGCGATCAAACCCGCAACGTGAGTGCTCGCTAGTGGTTTGTCCATTGGTGCTCGCTTAGTCCGTATGCTGGCTGCCAGCCTTGACGTGTTTGGCCCGGCATTCCAGTTCAGTGTCTACTCTGTCTCGCGCTGTAACAGTTCAATGGAGACGTCGCTTGCACCATCGTAACCATCATCGACGTCATACGCTCTAATCGACTGTGTGAGAGGTCGTCAAGAAGTGCATGTCATTGCTGCCAGCGTCTTTCTTCACATCGCCCATTGGTGCTTGCTTAGCCACTGTGATAGGCTGCTACAGCTGCTACTGGTTATCGTGTTTGCCCTACATCTGCCATATGCAACGCGAAATTTGGTGATATCTTATGCGAGAGAACGGCTGTGCTTTGGGCGGCGTCTCTGTGTTCCAATAAATTTTAACTGCGTCGCCAGGATCGCTCTGACGCTGGCAAATTGGTACACATGTTGGACTCCGTGAAAGTACCCTTTATTAGTGCGTCTCTGATACTTGCTACATGACAGATCCCGACAGCTTCAAGGGCGAGCAGCGGCCTCAAGCTGCGTTTTGAGTCGCTACGTTTGCCAAGAACGGGAACACCATAGTGGCGTGTTCCATCGTCAGCTCTGGTGTCGTATAGAAGGTCACGAGGTTCTCGGCCGATCGTCTCGCAGGGACTGCCGCTCGCACGAACATCTCACGTTCGTACTCGGCAATCGCTGTATTCGTCTTCGCCAGAGCATCCGCTCGGTCGTTCACCAAGTTGCCGAGAGCGGTGGAGATCGCATTAGCCAAGTGCATGGCGTCCACCATCGCAGTGTTCACTCCCTGGCCTGCAAAAGGCGACATGAGGTGAGCAGCATCGCCCATTAGAGTGACACCGGGACGGTGGTCCCACGAGATTCCAACGGGCATCGCGAAAAACGGCCAGAACACCAGGGGTGATCCATCTTCGTCGTCGCCGATGCTAGCGGCTGCAGCTAACGCGAGCTCTCGAAGTTGCTGGCCCCAGCTAGCGAATTGGGCCGTCACGAGCGTCATGACTCGTTCACGGTCGGTTGTGGCGTCCTTGAGAAGCTCATGTTGACGCCAATCCGCTGGCGCGCGTACCCCCAGATGCACATGAACAGATCCGTCAGTCGTACGCTGCGCTCCAATTACGTTGCCATTACCAAAGCAGTACAAGTTCCCCTGGCCAACAAGGTCCACAAAGTGCGGGAACTTGGCATCGAAGCCACGGATCTTGATATCAAAGGACATGGCGCCAAGTTCGTTCAACGAAGGTGTCTTGTCTGTCACCAACGGACGCACACGAGACCACGCGCCGTCGGCACCAATCACAACGTCGGCAACTACACTTCGGTCCCCGTCGAACACCAGCTCGTATCCTTTCTCGTGCGGCTGAACACTGACCAGCTTGTGACCCCATTGGATCGCGTCCTTCGGCAGAGATTCTTCGAGGACGCGGTTGAGATCCGTCCGATCGATCTCGGGGCTGTAGCGGTCACTGTCGACCGTGTCGTTTCCGTCGTAGTAACAAATCGTCTTCCCGTGGTGGTTCACGAAATGGATCTCCTGTCCCTCTGTGCGGGCAAAGTCATGGAATCGGTCGTAGAGACCCGCTGCTTCGATGGCTTTGAGTCCCTTGTCCTTGTTGAGATCTAGGCTGCCGCTGATACGACGCGACTCAGCACTTGCCTCGGCCTCGTACAGCGTCACAGCCCACGGCACGGGCTTGCCTTGCTGTTCGAGCTCGCGGGCTTTACGTTGTAGGATGTTGGCCAGCGTGAGACCCGAGGGTCCTGCTCCGACAACGGCGATGCGAATTGGGCTCATGGTTTCGAGGGCGAAAAAGGCTTGAAATCGGCTTGAGGAGTGACTTGGCTTGGTTGATCCGAGTCAAATTTGGAAGTGGTCTCCGGTGGGCTCGTTGGTGTGCAGCTCCGATGTCCAAGGCCACCCTTCGCGGGGGCAGAGCTTCCCAATCGACTCGTGAGTGTCGGCACGTCCAACACCGCGGCGTCCAGGCCACACAGATCGATGGGCCTTCTGAGTCGACGGTTGTGTTGAAGTCGTCGATAATGAGGACGATGCCAGTCCAGAGTAATCAGAAGGGACATCATGAGAAGCAGAAGTTTTCTGGGTGGATTCGAACGGGTCGTCGCCTGGTACAGTCCACTTATATTGAGACAATGCGGCAACAGTATTCCTCGACCAGTTTCCTTTCGCCGCGCATGTCTGTAGAAGAGGACCTTGTAGCATGGTAATCGACCGTGGACGAGATGGTGTTAATTGTAGAAAGGCGTGCCTGTTGTTGGCTCCCTCGTCATCCTCATCATCATTGATGATGAGGATGACGGTGAGGACAATGTTGATGTTGCTGATGATGACCATTTACGACCTAATGATCTTCATCCGATATGGTTTGAATACGGCTTGATTGATGTTATTAGCCCTGTTTTCTCGACTGTCGTTGCACTTCGGTGTATGGCGGAAGCGAAAGGGTGGATCTGCTCAGCCTAGACGCGAGTTGTCGGAGGATCTTAATGAGGATCTTAATAAAGATCATGGATGGGTATCACACATTCCCAAGATATGAGGAATCGGCGGGAGATGCCCTTACTGTTAATCCCGAACGCGGAGACAATTGATGAGTGCAAATCCACGCGATAACTGACACCACGAGGAGCGCGACAGCTGCGACAAGCGTAAGCATAGAGCCCACTCCAACCGAAAACGAGCTGCTCTGGCCGAGTACTGTCGCCCACGATAGGTAGTTCATGGTCGAGCTTGCCCCGCCAATCGTGCTCGCGACAATCACTACCGTATACCTTGTCGCCACGGCCGGGTACGACAGCGCCAAGCTGTCAAACATTACCAAGCAGCTGATAAACGCCATCGCAATGGAAATACTGGGAAGAACTAGTGCCATACGCCCCTCCGATCCGCACATACGAGCAAAAAAGTACGCTAACGGCGGATCGATCTGCGAAATCTCGCCGTTGTATGCTTTCACTGCTAGCGTGCACGCCGAGGCGTAACTCGCGATGTCTTTGCCGTTGGCGGCCAGCACTGGTGACGGTTTGTGGTAAGAGAAGCATCGCTCGACGGAAACTTTTCGATCAGTCTGGAAGCAAATCTCGAGCGCGCCGATGCGCGTTGTGGTGTGAGAGGAAGAGCTGTTGGCATGAAACTCGTCAAAGAAAGGAGCGAAGGCTGTGCTGTGAAGATAGGACGTGGACGCGACTGCGACGGAGAGCAGCACTATAGCTGAGGCGAGCAGCGCAGATGCGATGAGCGGAAGGAAAGTCACGAGCCGGCTCGCTCGCCCGTCGGAGGAGTCGTAGCTCTTGGTCATGGCGTGTTTGTGGTTGTGGCGCGTCGGATCAAGAGAAGGGAAGATCATGACCTGAGATATCTCGTACTATGCTTTCTCAGAGGTGTTTCGCACCACAGATAGTCTGGCACGGAGCTGTGCTAGGGGTAGTATATCATATGTGGAAGGAAGTCAGTAAAGCTGGACTGCCTGATATCATCCGGCTGGATAGAAATTGGGTCTTCATGGAGACCTGGAGGCAGAATGCCGAAGGGCCTTTGCTCTTGCCTTGACTATGATAAAGAGGTCTGCTTGCGTGTGGAGAAGACTCATCGTTAGTGGTCTGAACTCGAGCCGAGTCACTCGAGTGGGCGGCTGACGCTTTCACACTGAGAAAAACACCAACACGTCCCCACAGCAGCCATCGACCGCTGCAAATGGTAAACCCTCGACAAAACTCTGATCTTGGCGAAGGATTTCAAAGCAGAACGGAAGGGAAACAAGGAGGAGGAGGCTTGTTTCGCCTGGTGGTTGTGTGGAATGTCTTGTCCCTAATTTGATATCCTGAATGGGTGTGAAATTCCGTTTTGTAAGGGTCACTAAAACGGAGAGTCACTGATTGCCTATCGACATCGCCGAGCACCTCACATGACCACGATGATCGACCTGCGCGACGTTGTCTCCGAGCTGGCGCGCCTGGCGCCGCGTCTCAACGCCTTCGAGCCGAACGACCCGACGTGGCAGCAGGTGCGAGCGCCGCGCGCGAAGAAACGACGCGAATCCGTTCGCTAGAACTCACGCTATTCGTGGTTTTCCGCCTCCGCAGGCCGAGACGCGTGCGCTCGCCATCCGCGACCAGGTGCGCGCGCTGCTCTCCACGCCCGAGGGCATCCAGAAGCTGCGCGAGAGCGACTCGCTGGAGACCATGAAGCGGCTCGTCCCGGAGGTTCGTCCCGTGATTGTCCTCGCGAGAGAACGCTGTGGAAGGTCTGACGTTGGCCAATTAGGCGGCTCGCGACGAGATCGCCGAGCTCCACGTGGCCGACTTCGTGCTCGGCATGCTCTTTGTCCAGCCGTTCCGCGTGTTCGAGGACGCGTACAGAGGCTTCGGACCAGAGGTTGGTGGAGCGTGCGAGTCTGATGAATCGAGTATGAGGGTGCTCACAGTGGGAGGTTGTGATATTAGTACGGGAAGGAGCTGTCCAAGGAAGCGAGAGAGAGCTCCAACAATATCAAGTCGTCCTATGTACGCGATGCTATTGCTTTCGCCAAGCTACTTGTCTCGGACACTGACAGCTCTTCTATCTCACTGGGTAGATCTACGGCGAGATTCTCTTTTTCCCGTTCGCAGAGGTGATTCGTTATGTCGCGCCGAACCTTCCCGAGCACGCCATCTTTTATGATCTCGTACGCATGCACTTGGTGGGGCTTGCTTTTGATGGTAATAGGGATACTCACGGGTGGTGGTGGTAAAACCAGGGATCTGGCACCGGCAAGGCAGTGATCGCCGCAGGTCTCATCCACCCTTTCGATCAGGCAATCGGCATCGAGGCGCTGCAGCCGCTTGTCGCGTGCGCTGACAAGCGCCTCGCGAGTTTACGCAAAAGCCACACCAAAGCCTTGACTCCCGATGTCGAGTTCCTCTGCGCGGACCTGCTCGCGACCTCATGGGAGAACGGCGACGTCGTCTTCTGCCACGGCACGTGCTTCAACGACACGTAAGTGGTGGAGAGCACATCAGCGCGATTCTACAGTCAGCTCATTCGAGGTGTTCTCGGTCTACAGGGAGTGGGGACAGATCTCGCTGGCGGCCGAGAAGCTCAAGCAGGGAGCGTACTTCATCTCCACGTCGCACATCCTCCAGTCGGCTCTGTTCGAGGTCGTCAAGAGCTACAACTTCCGCATGAGCTGGGGCACCGCGACCCTCTACGTCCACGTACGCATGCTTTGCTTGGTCACTCGGTGCGGACGGATGGACTCACTGGCTTGTTCGTTCTGCTCAGCGTCGTCGTCGTATCGGCCGCTGGGCTGCGCAGATGCTCCGCGGCGGTCGCGCCTCGCGTACAGATCTCCTCGAACTCCAGCAGCAGCAACAGCAGAAGAAGGCGAGTGCCGAGTCCAAGCACGACGAACTGCGAGGCAACTGATCTCGCTCGGGGCTTGCTTTTCTTCCGTAAATACCAGCTAAGACACGGATTTCTCCGTGCGCAGTATTCTCCACGTCTTCTTGAACTGTCGACGGGTTGATTTCGGCCCAAATTTCGGAACTTCGATTATCGTAGTGACACGAGACAAGCCATGGTCTTGTTTGAAGCCTTTTCATTGGCCAATTGACTGCTCTTCTCTCTGTTGATTGGTTGATTAATCGTCGAACCTGTTCTGATTCGTGGAAAAAGATCCACTTCCGGGGTCCGGACGGAGCTCTTCAGGCGCTTGATGCCGTCACCATCCCCGCGACCATGCCCGCGCAGCTGAGCAACGCCCACTTCGCCTCCGACTCCGCCGCGACCATGGACGCGCACCTGCCGCGCTGGTTCCTCGCGGCCGCCGGCGCCAGCGTCGCCGTCACGCTGCTCTGGATGGTCGGGCTCGTCGCGCTCCAGCACTCGCCGCAGGTCGCCGCGCACCTCGCGCTCGACGACAACAGCAGCCTCTTCCTCTACGCCGGCGTGCTCAACTCGCTGCTCGGCAGCTTCCTCTCCGCCAGTGGTTACTGCTGCCAGAAGTTTGCCCACACGCGCGTGCAGCGCGACCCGGCGCTCGGCACGGCCTCGCAGCAGCCGCTCTTCGCCTTCGGCCTCTTCTTGCTCGCGGTCGGCACGGTCTCGGCCGTGCTCAACCTCGGCATCCTCGGCCAGGCCGTGCAGGCGCCGTTCGCGGCGCTCACGCTCATCTACAGCGCGCTGCTCGGCCACTTTGTGCTGCGTGAGAAATTCGCAGTCGTCGACTTCTTCTCGAGCGTGCTCATCGTCGCGGGCGTGGCCATCGATGTCTTCGCTGCTCAGCTCGCGCAGGTGCCGCAGCAATCGTACACGCTGTCGTCGCTCGGCGCACTGATCTTCCGCGCGTCGTTCTTCCCTGCGGGCTACACGCTGCTCGCGCTCGCGTACATCACGCTGCTCCTGCGCGCCGTGAGTCGCCACAGCCTCCACTACCGCGCCATCGGGCTGCTTGCGTTCTCTTCGTCGGCTGGCATCATGGCGGGCTTCACAAGCCTCGCGACCAAGTCTGCCGTTGAAGTCGTCAAGGCTGCGCTGCGTGATCACCGCATTTACGAGATCGTGAACCCGTTCTTTGTGCTCATCGTCGTGGGCATCCCTTGCGCGCTCGTGCCGCAGCTCTTCTTCCTCAACAAAGGGCTCGAGTTCTTCGGGACACTCAAGTTCATCCCGCTCTACCAGGCGTTCATCATCCTTGGCAACATGGTCTGTGGTATGATCTTCTATAACGAGATGGCCAGCTACTCGCTGCTGGCGCTCGCCACATTCCTCGCCGGCGTGGCTGTGACCCTCGCTGGTGTCTGCCTGCTGCTTGCCAAGGTCGAGTCGGGTGTCCACTCCGCGCGTGTGGCCTCGCTCTCTGAGCGCCAGCCGCTGCTTCCCGTGTCGGCATCGCCCGCCGTGCAGTCAGCTGCATCGGCCGATCCCTTTGTCACACAGTTCAGCTTCGAAGACATGGAGTTCGCCTCCGAGAACGTCGAGACGCTGACAGACTTCGATCTCTGCAAGCGTCGCATCGTCGATTTGTTGCAGTCGGCGCAAAAGTCGATCTACTACTCGACTTTCCTCTGTGACTTCCAGCAAGAACTCATCGCAAGCGACGGCGGTCGCGTTACGTTCCTCGCCTGTCTCCAGGACGCCGCCGCCCGTGGTGTTGAGATTTGTATCCTGTACAATCCCGTGGTCGACTACGGCACTGAGTCTGCTGCAGCTCTCCAGGCACAGCTGCCGCCAGGTGTGACGCTCGCGTGCAGTGTGAGCGATCTTGGCCCCAGCGTCTTCACGCAGCTGCTCTCCAACAACTCGAAGTACGCCTTCCACCATCAGAAGTACCTCTGCATCGACGAAGAGACGATCATGGTCACAGGATGCGACGTCAACGCCGAGCGTGCTGGTTGGTTAAGACTCAATGCGCTCGGGTACTTCTGGCACGAACTGAGCGTCGTGGCACCGTGCACGCCCAAGATGTTCCAGTGGATCCGCAGCAACCACGCGCCGAACGCGGCCAAGCGCCACTTCGACCAGTTCGTTGACTCGCCACCCTTCCCGCTCGTGGCTGGCGGCTGGCACGAGGAGAACGCCATGCTCAACATGATTCTCAACGCCAAGGCGAGCGTGCACCTGGAGAACCAGATCCTCATCTCCGGCGGCACCATGCAGCACAATCGCATCTGCGCCGCGATCGTCGAGCGTGTGAGCCGTGCTCACCGCAACCGCGAGCGTTTCCACGTGTTGCTGCTCACCAACGCCGCTCAGCAGGATGAGCCGTCGCAGGTTACGCGCATGTACTGCACCCTCTCAATCCAGTGGTCGCTCGAGCAGCTCGAGGCTGCAGCCGCCGAGCGGGGACTCTCTCGCGAGCAGCTTGAACGGTATGTCCTTGTTGGTCGCCTCGAGGCCGACGGTGTACTTGTGAAAGTGCATTCGAATATCCTTATCGTCGACGGATGGTACGCGCTTCGGTCGTCCTCTAACCTTGCAGACCGTAGCCTCAGTGCGCGCCCCACTGACACCGAACTTGGGCTCCTGATCGCTGGTCCACAGGTTGCGCGGCTGCAGCAGTCGCTACTCAACATGTATCTGCGCACAGACGAGCGCACTTCGTTGACACTCGTCCGTGTGATGGATGCAGCACGCGACAGAGATCAAGGCTGCTGCATCGTACCCCTAGAGAAGAAACGGTGGAGCCCTGTGATCACCTGGTTCTTGATGAACTTGTTCGTCTACGGTAGCGAAGGTGCCACGGGAGGACGCGTCAAAGTCACGTACAAGACCACGAGCGTCACGATCCCAGGAGATGTTACGAAGCAACTCGATGCGTCAATCCCGCACGCAGCTGTGGCAGCCAGTTAAGCTGCAGCTCCGTGCAGAAGTGAGTTGAAAATGGATACAAGCTATGAAGAGAGAAATCTGCCTTCGTCACCGTAACTAGCTGTATTCTGCCTATTACATAGTTCACACTCGTTACACGTCAGTAGCCTGTTTCTTTTACCAATGCCTGGTAAGCGGCTGTCGATTCGCCATCGAGAGTAGTATTCTTGCTTTGTGGCGCCTCCAATCGTCTGCCCAAACCACTGTCAGGTGTGGATAATCCGCAGTTGCTGGTTCCATAACGTACGCTTTCTTCTGCGGGGGTTCCATGCCGAGTAGCTCGAGAACCTCATTTCTCGCGACACGAGCGTTGGCAATCTGTGCAGACGGAGCGTCGTCAGTTGCTCCGAAGTCGACATCATTGATAGAATCCCATACCGGTCCATCCCAAGCTGTTCCGCTGAGCACGTCCACGAAAGCGTCATACTGAAGTAGTACAAGTCAGCCTCAGCCCAGCAACTGATGACTCAGTCGCACGTACCTTGGACTCATCGACCACTTCTTCGTGCACGAGCAGTCGCGTGTACAGCTTCTCAGCAGTGAGTTTGCGCACTTTCGGAAAGCGGTGAGCGAGAAAAAGAACAAGCGCCTTCAGCACTTTGTTTTCTGTCTCTGATTCGCTGGGTAGGAGACCAATCAGTACTGTGACACCAGCGGCGAGCTTTGGGATAGCGCTTGTCTTCGAAATTTCCTCCTTCAGAGCAGAGTACAACCGATCACCAAACTCAGTGACGTTGGTATTTTCATCCCGTTTCTGGAAAAGGAAAGCCAACAACCCGTCTTCTAGTAGCATCGCAATCGTCTTCATGAGTGGGATCGTTACGCGGTCGTCCTGTGAGTGGCGCGACAATAGGGTGACTAGGAAGAAAGAAAAGCGCGTGAGTAGACCGAAATTCTTCGCCGATGTGTGCGCTCGAATCCACTCGAAAAGCGCGCCCTTGGAAGCTTTGACAACACTCTCTGTCAGTCCTCCGACACTGACAACAAGTCCAGCAGCAGCGGCTTCCATGTACTCGGGGATATCGAGAAGTCGGACTACTATAGGAAACGTGTCGTGTGCCATCGACCAGTTGATCGACAGAGACGACGGAAATATCTGTTTCTCTAATTGAAATCGATCGGGAATTCCATCGACTCGCGGGCTCTGCGAATGGAGCAAGCGAAAAAGCACGGAACCAGACACGACGCGGATGTTGTCCAATTTTTCAGCGAGCTGCTTTACAAGAGCGCAGATCTACACGAGGAATCGTTAGATGCATAATCTCATCGTCAACGTTGGCAAACATACCACTTCGCCCGTCACAGTTGGAGCGATTCGTTGACGGAAGCGCAGCTGAGTTTCTTCGGGCACCCCGTCTGTCTCAAGACGGCTTGAAAGTGCAGGGATATGAAACGTAACCGCATCCAACGACTCCTCTGGGATAATTCGTAGTCGCCGCATTTGAATCAAACCAACTCCAAGGGGAGGGAAGTAGAAAAATCCCAACGAAGGCTTCTCAAAGGCAATATGGCAAAGCACATCAGCATCAACTCCCACTGCTTCAAGATTCTGTCCTTCGGCATATGCAGTTTCGTCGTTTGTGAGAACGCGTCGAATCACACCTTGACCAAATGCAGTTTCTACTCGAGCTCCAACAAATCGTCGCTCGAGAGCCTTCAATCTGAACGGGTAATCGAGCAAGAGTCGTTCCAGGCCGAGCATTGCTTCTTTACGTACCCAGGAACCAACATCGCCTCGCTCGTCAACACCGTAGTCGTTGTGGATGCACCTTACCAATGTATGGACCACGGATTCTTCCAGGACACTATCGTCCAATTCTAACGCATTTGGCCCATTCAGTCGTGAAAAAATATCTACGAGGGCCTGGATAGCGGCGACACGACTCTCAGCATCTTGCTCATCTTCAGTCTGAGCGTCAATATCTGCCGCTCGAAGCAGTACCCCTACAATTTCGACGATTGTGGGCTGGATCAACTGCTTCGCAGCAACCCCGAGCGCACGGATATATCCCCTTCGAGTTGCAACGTTTGGGTTGAACACAATGGTTCCACTCTTGTCGCTCGCTTTTAGCAGAATCCCGCTGTTGACGAATCTTGGAGCAATCGCGTTGAGATATTGGTGAACAGCTGGCGTTCCTTTTTCATACATCTTGGGGCAGTATTGAGCCGAAAATGTTCCAAACGCATCGATACCTGCATTGCGGACGCTTTCGACTGGGTGAATTATACACTCTTCGAGTATCGAAAAGTATTTTTTCACGTTCACGAAGCTCAGGCTGAAGCCAGCTTGCGAAGTAACCTGAATCAACTGGCACACAGCTGTGCGAATTGTTTCCCCTCCACGTCCACGAAACAGGCGCCGCTTTTCGATCTCGACGGGCAGTGTCTTGAGCTTCGATTGAAGCTCACCGTCAATAAACGAAGGTGCAAGGACCAACGAGCGAAGTACGTGGCCGATGGCGAGCGTTGCCCCATGCCGAGCAATCACCTCTAGTTCAGGAGATAATGCGTTGTGTGCCAGCTTTGGCAGCACATACGTCATGGCGTACGGTGGATCAAGGGCGGCTATCTTTCCCATGGCTTGGGATGCGAGCACACGAATCGATGCATCCCAATGAACGATCTTCCTTGTCAGCAAATGCTCAAGTAAAGCATATCGGTAGTCAGGATACTTGGCAATAAACACGCTCACGTCCAAGAAAGCATGGCGCAAGTTTGCTACACTGAAATAGTCCGCCTTGGTCAACAAGTCGATACCATGCGGAAAGTTGTTACGCCCCTGACGGCCAACATTCTCTTGAAATGCAGCTGATGCCGCACGACGACAATTGAGCTCACGATCAAACACACAGTTGATCAACATAGCAGGCGCCAAAGTATCCACCAGATGTGGAAGAAGAAGAAGCGGTTCGTAAGCTCTCGCGAATGACCAGCATGCGTAACACGCTGCATCACGGACGTGGGCTCCGATACTGTGGGCACCTCGGCGAATATCGTACTGCAAGGCCCGAGCCACGCAATCGACCGCCTCGGTGAGGCGACTCGGTAGTAGTACACCACGACGAGCAAGCTCAGCAAGAGCCAGACTTGCTCCATGCCAAGCCCCTTCGCCTTCAGTGGCCACAAAAAGCTCCAGCACTGACTGCACGACGTCATCTGCATACTCGAAAGGCAGTCGACCCGTAATGCGGCCGATGCCTTTAGCTGCTGACCACCGAACTATCGTGTCCTTGTCGCGAAGGCCACACAGTAGCACATCGACGATCTGTTCCAATTCCTCAACCGCGTCAAACTCCACGTCAAAAACGTTATCCTTTGGCATTTCAACTTGGCCCTCAATATGGCTGGTTGCTGTCGAGATCAGCCCGATTCTTTGCATGTTCATTTCAAGTGATCGAACACCTCGTTGGTAGCGCCACGATTGGACTCGCGGTGGCAGGTAGAGGAGTCCTAGCCGCTGTACGAGCTTGACACTCAGCTTCCGATGGAGCGTGCTACTTGAGCTAGGTGTTCGCTCTTCGTCTGTGAGCGATGCTATGAGCTGCATGATGCTGGAAAAGTAGATGCGGCTAGCCTCGATGTGTTTGTCTCGAGGGGAGTGCTTCGCAAGGTACGCGAGACATCGCATGATTCCAGTGATTTTGAACTGCTGGACTCGCCAAGGAGTGTGCGCTATAGATGCGTCTTGTTCTGCAGTCGTGACAGCGGCAATCGCAGCCCGAACTTCGGTGTCGGCCCACGACAGGAAGCGCTCGAGGTGGTGGGCCTCCATATCAGGTCGACTCAACAGCCTTGCGAGGCAGACCGCAGCCGCGAGCTGCGTTGCACCTGCGTCAGCTAAGTACCCTTTGCAAAGCGTGAGGATATTGCCAACGAGAGAGCTGGTCGCCGACGAATCGATGGTGTTGAGATCAAAAGGCACGAGGCAGAGCATCGAAAGCCAGAGCAGGAGTACGTAGCGCGACTCCCACGCACTGTGGTCGGCGCGGTCTTGCGATTGCAGCATCAGCAGTGTCGGCTCAAAGTCGCTCACCTCGTGTGGCAGCAGCTTGACGATCGTCTTGTACCCTCGTACTTTGCACAAGTGGTACACCAGCTGGAAGAGCGCGTGCAGCTTGGGGTTGCGGTAGATCTGGAAGGGGAAGACCACGCCGTCAGGCGACGCGGCCGCCGCCTCGAGTCGCTCGCGCGCGACATCTGACACGACGCGCCGGATCTCAGCGAGCACTGGCGCCAGCAGCTCGCGCAGGTACGGGTCGAGCAAGTGGGACTGCTCCAAGTACCGGTCAAGCTACACGCACTTGGTCAGTCCAACGCAATTGGTTTTTTTTCAGCAAGCCGGCTCCGATCTCCACGTACGATGGTCGTGACAGTCTTGTGCTTGCGCGCGAAGGCCTCGTCGACGGCGCTCTCTGCGCTGGGGAACTCGGCCGCCGCCAGCTCGCGGAGCAGCGCGAGCACGTGGTCGCGCTCCGTGAAGAACTTTCGCTGGCTGCAAGCCTCGTCCGCGTCGGCGTCTCGCTCGTCGCCGACTGGCTCGTCTGCGCGCGGCGCGTCGCTCGCCGCGTCGTCCACGCGCTCGTCGCGCTCGCTCGGACGCGGCGGCGAGCGCGGCGCCGTCGTCGTCGACGCCATCGAGGCTCTGGAGGTGCCGGAGGATTTTCGGTCGCCTCTTCAACCCCCAAGGTGCAACACCAAAGAAATAGAGACCCAGAGGGGGGGGGTGCAAAATTGAGCATTACCGTAATTTTATCGTAACCTGGAACATACCCCCTCGCATTAATGACTGCCACAAACTCAGCAAGCTCACACGAGAATGCCGTCGGCCTTCTCGAGGTCGTCCTCGGCGCCCGTGCACACGGAGGGTTGCTTGAATCGCTTGAAGAAGCGCAAGATCCACTTGCGAAGCGTGGGCTCTTTCTTGCCAGCCGTGAAACTCGGGTGGAACTCGTGGAGGTAGTCCAGAACGGCCTTGACATCGGTGCCTGTAGGCAACAAAATATCGTAAACACTTGTCCCCAATGCTCCGATACCAAACGATGGAGCGTACCTTGCCCTTTCTGGTGTCGCTCACTAACCCAGTTCATGAGCTCGTCTTCGAAAGTGCAGGTGCTTCGGCGGCCTCCACCGGCGAGTCGGAACCGCTTTTTGTCGGCGACGGCGAGCTTGTCGCGAATGCTATTCCAGTAGACGAGCGTATTGGGACACTTGATACCGAGCTCCTCGGCAACCTCACTGATGGTTTTGCCTTCATCGAGCATCTTGAGTGCGTTCAGCTTGAATTCGTTTGAGTGGAGCACGTAACCGTTCGGCGACTTTCGTTTCGTTCGTCGCTTTCGCTGCTGGCTCCCGTCACTGCCGGTCGAGGCGTCATCACCAACTCCGAGACTAGTATCGACATCCACATTGTCTCGCACATCCGATGGTGGAACCACATCTTCATGGTCGCTAAGTCCAGTCATCATGTTCCCCTCGCTTGGAAAATGGCGCTTGAGAAATCTCGCCACCCACACGGACATCGAAGCACCAGACCGGCCTTCCACAAACGAAGGATACTGGGTTTGAAGATGCGACACGATGTCTTGGTTAGTGATGGGTGTATGCTTGTGCGATAGTAGCCACTCGATCAGCTCTTTCTCGTGGTTGAATGTCGTTCGGCGCTTGACTGGAGCGTTTGAGTGGGCAAGGGCCGCGTCCGCCGTTTCGTCTCGAAGTTTCGCTTGCTCCAGCTTCCAATACTGAAGGGTGGTAGTGCTTTTAAGCCCTAATTCAACGACAAGCGCTGTCGTTGCTTCCGGCGACGCCGCCAATGTGTGGAGAGCGACAGCCTTGACTTCGTTCGAGAACCGCGGTGGCTCTTCCTCCGTAACAAGCCCAGCGAGGAAATTGTGGAGCCACGTGAACGTTCGCTCGCTTGCCGCCGGCTCAAGCAGCTCGGGGAACTTGGTGTCAAAGTAGTAGAGCACGTCATCTTCCGACGCCGCGATGCCTACCGCAACCACGTAGCATTAGTAAGTCACAGCAAGCGAGCGCCAGACGCGACGCGGTACCTCCGTTCGCAGCTCGACATTGCTCCATCCACTGGAGCACTTCGGGCTCGAGCTTGCTCAGTTCCGGGAACAGCGTCGCCGCGCCCGTGAGCCCCACGGCCAAGAACTGGTCGCCCGCGTGGCCGAGCGCCGCCGCGTCGACGAGCGCCACGTCGCTGAGCCGCGAGCCCTTGGCGTCGGCGTCCAGCGCCTTGGTCGGCGTCTCGGGTGTCGCGTGAAGAGGCGTCTTGTCCGACGCCAGCACCTGCTGGGCAGCTCCAGGCATCTCCATCGTTCCGCCTTCAACGCCTGCTCGAAATATTGTGTCCTGTCCAGTAGACCCCCCCTCGTTTCCAACAGTCCAGTTTCGAACACTTGATGGCGACTGTTGAGTTTCCGAGAGGGGGTACACTCGACGCGTAACCCGGCGGTCAGCCTCATCATCCATCCTGATGGAGGTCTCCATGGACGAGCCGACGGATGACGCCGAGCGGCGCGAGGTCGGCGACGAGGCGGTCTGGTCGCTCTCCACGGCCAAGCCGGGCAACGGCGTGGACCAGCTGCGCGACAGTACGTGACGGCGCGGCGCGAGCGCAAGGGCGTCGAGGGCACGGCTGCTGACGGCGGGGCTGTGAATGCGCAGACAACCTCGACACCTACTGGCAGTCGGACGGCCCGCAGCCGCACCTGCTCAACATCCAGTTCTTCAAGAAGACGAGCGTCAAGGAGATCGTCATGTATCTGGACCACAAGCTCGACGAAAGCTACACGCCGCACAAGATATCGATCCGCGCCGGCTCGACGACGCAGGACCTGCGCGAAATCATGGTGCAGACCATCGTCGAGCCCACGGGATGGGTCACGATCCCTCTGACAAGCCCCGACGACGCCGAGGTTCGTGTCGCTTTGGTCATTGGCCTCGATGACGAGACGTCGCCTCTGATTCGTCTCTGCGCTGTGATGTGAGCAGAGCCCACTCCGCGCGTTCCTCTTGCAGATCGCGATCGTTGGGATGCACCAGAACGGGCGGGACACCCACATCCGCCAGGTCAAGATCTTTTCTCCGCGCGACTCGTACCACTGGAGCACGCTCGAGCCTTCCACGGTGGAAGTCTCGGCCTACATGCGCATCCGCTAAAAAAGAACCCTCCAGCACGACAGCAACGGTGCTCGACTATTTAAATCAATCTCCCACGAATCCTGGATTGCGCTGCGTATAAATACCGTACGATCGACTCGCAGTCCCCCTAGTGCTCGCGGTACGACGTCTTCTGCGCGGCGTTCTTGAACCTGTTCACCACACCAGCGTCAGTCTCACGCCACTTGCCACTCGGCGCTCCTCGTCCCCACGCACACGCCGTGGAAGATCTTGGTCATCTCCGTCACCTCGGCGTCCGTGCGCGCCATCTTCTCCACGTTGCGCGCCAGCAGCGCCACCGACGCGTGCAGCTCCGTCATCTTGGTCGCCAGCTCGGCGTACGCGCGGGCCTTGTCGTCGTCCATGGTCGTGTCTCTCCGCGGCAAGTTCAAAAAAGCACGCAATGAATTGACTGCAATTCATTTCAACACCTCCCTGGTTACTTTTCTGAGGTTTGAATACCGGTTTACATACCGGTTTGTACATCAACTTTGGTTGGTCAAGTTGCGCCACTCGAAAAGGCAGCCAACCCATCAAGAGCTCCTCGAGTCATCTCTTTCTCTCTGGAACCGCGACGCCATGGCGGACGAAGACAGCTTCCGACTCTCGAAGGTCGCGGAGAACCAGCTGCAGCGGTCGATGCGCAATGGCGAGACCGGCCGCACGCGCCACACTGGGCGCGACGACCGCGCCACCGTCGAGCAGGTGCTCGACCCGCGCACGCGCATGATCCTCTACAAGATGCTCAACTCCGGCGTCGTGACCGAGATCAACGGCTGTCTGAGCACCGGCAAGGAGGCCAACGTCTACCACGCGCGGCTGCCCGATGGAAGTGAGGGCGCCATCAAAGTGTACAAGACCTCCATTCTCGTCTTCAAGGACCGCGAGAAGTACGTCACGGGCGAGTTCCGTTTCCGCAACGGCTACAGCAAGAGCAACCCACGTAAAATGGTCAAGTTGTGGGCTGAGAAGGAGATGCGTAACCTCCGGCGTCTCGCCGATGCTGGTATCACGTGTCCGACGCCGTTGATGCTGCGATCCCACGTCTTGCTCATGGAGTTCATTGGCAAAGACACGTGGGCAGCGCCGCGACTGAAAGATGCGAAGCTCAGCGAACTGCGATACCGCGAGTGCTATCTCTCTTGTGTGAAGATGATGCGCACTATGTACCAGGTGTGCAAGCTCGTCCACGGAGATCTGAGCGAGTACAACATCCTCTACTTTAAGAGCCGTCTGTACTTCATCGATGTGTCCCAGTCGGTTGAGCACGAGCACCCGAGTGCGGCTGATTTCCTTCGCAAAGACTGCAAGAATATCAACGACTACTTCGCGAAATACGGCGGACTGAACACGATGACGACCCAAGAACTGTTCGACTTTGTGACGGACCCACGCATCACGGAAGAGACCGTGGATGACTATTTGGATGCCGTGCAACAGCGAATTGCTGACCGGCCAATTGAGCGGTCTCACGCTGAGCAGGTGAACGAGGCTGTCTTTATGAACACATTCATCCCTCGTTCCCTTGGTGAAGTGCTTCACTCAGAGCGTGAGCAGCTCGATTACATGGAAGGTCGCATGGAGCAGTCCCTCGTGGATGCCATCTCACGTCTTGGTGTCACTCCAAGCACGAGCGGACCACGCCTAATGGATATTCTCAAGCCAGAAGAACTCGACGAGGATGCTGATGCGTCGTCCAGCGAAGATGAAGACGACGAGGAGGAAGGAGAAAGTAAACGCGATGAAGAACGTGACGCCGAGGAAGACGATAATTCGGATGAAGAGGACGATGACGATGATGACTCGGATGACGACGACGAAGAAGAGCCAACAGGACGGGCGCGTCTGACACCTGAGCAGCGAGCTGCGTTCCGGGAAGAAAAGCGGTTAGCGCGTGAGCAGCAAAAAGAAGAAGAGAAGCTGGGCAAAAAGGCCCGTAAGCAGGAGATGAAAGAGCACAAGAAGGCGCGGCGCGAGACAAAGATCCCGAAGCATGTCAAGAAGCGCCACAAGAAGCTTGCCCAGCAAAAGGGCAAGTAATCGCGACAGTATACGTTTCCACTTCTCATATCATGCGTCTGGGCTGGTGATTACCTTGAGACTGTCCTGGAGCTTTGCCGTGTAGCGATTGAGTGCCTCGATAATTTCGTCGTCTTCACGCTCTCTTGCCTGGGCCTCAGCGACCAAAGCGTTTTGGATTTTGGCGATTTCTTGTTGGGCAAATGCATGGAACCGCTCGTCTCCTCGTATCCGCGTCGATGAGTATGCGTCTAACTCGTTCTTCAACTGAGAGTACTTCATTTCGCGATCGCGCTGATGGCATTGCACAGATTAGAGTCATGAAATCCATTAGCAGGCTCACTTCAGTTGACACATACTCGCTCCTTGTCGAAGGTCTCAGCAGTCGTGTGCTCGTGGTCACTTAGCCGCTTGAGCATGGCATCTTCCTGTGCAATACGCCGTCGCCGCTCTTCTTCAAATTGATCCATGAATATGATGAGCTTTTGTGTGAGCTCGTTGGTCTTATTTTCGATCATAAGTGGAATATCGTGCTTCTCCTTCTCGAACAAAGCCCGCACATCCTGGATCTCATGAGCCAGCCCATCCAAGCGTTCGTGGACTTCCTGAGCACGGGCGTCGAGAAGCTCTTGGAAGCGCTGGGTCATCGCTGAGACCTGCTCGTCACAATAGTTCTGCAATGACTTGTTCATTTCGACGCGTTTGCGGATCTCGGCCTCGAGCTTCCGCTCTAACCTGCTCATCTCTTGCTTCATCTCGGCTAACCGATACTCATCCTTCTCTCGGCGAGCCTAGTGAGCGAACGAAAGTGAGTCGTGAGTGTGTTTCCAGAAATTCGTGAATACATCGCACGCGCGTGCCGATGCGCATGACATCGTCAAAAGTCGAAAAGTCGTTCATGAGCTTGTCGAGTTTGCTCTTCGTGGCTGTCGCGCCGAGCTGTGCGAGCGCGTCGCTCTCGTCGCGCTCGCCATTTTTTGCCGTGTCGTGCTGGTTCATCGCCAAAGCCCAAAATGAACGTCTCGCGACGCTTGAGTATTGGATGCGACAGAATAGATCTCTTGTATTTCTTCATGTCAAGCACGTATCAAGTCAATAGTATGGTTTCAAAGAGTCTAAATGGTTTAGATGAAGAAGGGACCCTCTTCCTCATCGGGCAGGATATCGGCTGCCGTAGTTATGACCGTGACACTGGAGGCGGAGTGGAGACGGCGACGCGATGGCGAGTGGGTCTCAGCATCAACGACGCGCAGGCTCTTCAGGAAAGACGGATATTCAACCACTTGGGTGACCTTGTCCACAGATGCATCCTCATTAGATTCTGCATTTCCGCTTGTTTGGTTGGACCTCCGGATCGTGAAGGCATCCGCCAAGTGTTCAAGCTGCTCATCCTGAAAGGGACAGTCATGTTCCTGATTCACGCACTTCATGACAGCGATGAACTTGTCCCGGCTCACGTATCCTCGGTGCTTCTTGTCCAGGCGGCGGAACACAAACTTGAGATACATGCGCTGCTCGTTCAGTATATTCTTGACACTGTCGAGTAGAGCATCAGCCCAAGACAGGTACTTGTCATTCGATGATGGACTTAGAGGCGGTGCTTCGCCTGTATCAGCGGCCGCAGGATTGAGCTGCGTGTGTGAGGCATTAAAACTCGACATCCAAAGACTGCGTTGTCTTGTGCTGTCGGGAGAGAACACGTCTTCAAACACGTTCCATACAAGCTTCTTCTTGTCGTCTTCCACAGCAGCAACGCCATAGAAAGTCTGCAGAATAGCAGAGTGGAGGGCTCGAGCACCGCTTTCGTCCAGAGCAGGCAGGAGCTGGATACTTTGAGAAGCTTTGAGCAAATCATCAGAGTTAAGGTATCCCTTGCTTGACGTGTCGAAGTCTAAGAATGCCTCCTTCAAACTTGAATAGTGTCTGGAAGATGCCAATCTCGAGCCGAACTGTTGCAGCAAGTCAACAGCACGGACATCATCAACGTCGAACAGCTCTTGAAGATAGTCGGAGCGACTGAACTCCGCGAAGAACGATCGGAACTCTTCAAAGTCCAC
This sequence comes from Pythium myriotylum, assembly GCA_023091665.1. NCBI lineage: Eukaryota > Oomycota > Peronosporomycetes > Pythiales > Pythiaceae > Pythium > Pythium myriotylum. Next base: position 764,434 of record JALJCQ010000004.1, read on the forward strand.
AAACCCATCACGGTTTTGATCCATATGCTGCATGAGCTCAAGGATTTGCTGCTCAGACAAAGTGCTTCCTAGCCCAAGCTTGCCCTGGATCGTAGACCGGAAGACGTCGTACGTGATGAAACCGTGTTTGAAAAAGTTTTCGTGACTGCCCTGAGTTGCAATGCCACGAATGCTTTTGATGTACATGGGGTAGTGCTTGTTCAAGTCGATTGAATCTGGATCCGAGGCTCTTGCACTGCGGGTCTGGGATGCTTTGAACAGATCGAATGCAGCCCGAATCTTCTCACTCAGATCCATCGCATCAACATCGACGCTCCCCTTGCTCGCGACCAGAGCGTCGCAGAAAGCCAACCAAACACGTCGAACAAGGTGGCGCCGCCAATCGACACTGGTGAGTTCAACCGTGTATCGCCCCAGAAATGCTTCGTAGTCTACGCGCCCATCATCACGAGCAGCTTCTCCTCCTACGAGTTGCTTGAAGTACGACAAAAAGCGCGCATCAATACCCAGCACTTCCCGCAAGGTATCTTTCCACTGCAGTTTTGTTACTGTCCCAGTACCATCCACGTCGACTTGAGTAAATGCAGCACCGAGTGCAGACTTCTTCTCCCCAAGCAATTCAACAAGAGACATCATAGTTCTCCGTTCGAGGCGACGAGCTTTCTTTCTCCACTCATTCTTGCCAGCATCGCTTAGCTTCTGGAGTGGCTGCGAGTAGTATTGGACGACATGAGGTTTTAGGTTACCATTTTCGACCACCTGAAGTTGTACGAAAGCGCCCTTGTTGTTCTGGGAGCCACAGTAACTGGAGGCAGAAAAAATCGTGAGGAGCATGCCGTCATGGGTTATCTCGTATCCCTCCTCTTGGCATTCGTGGGATCGAATCACCAAGCTCAGTTGATTTAATGCGCAGAACTCCTTTGTCACGTCAGGGCCGAACTCAACACCGGCACCTCGCTCAGATGGCCTACAACCATCGATTTCACGTGGGTCACTCCACAACAAATGGGTGAACAGTTCGTCTTCTCGGCTAGTGCCAAGAGTTGGAACCTCTCGACGGTGATTGATGCGCTGGAGCTCCTCGATCGTAACGTTTGTGTGACTGCTTAGACCTCCGTGTGTCGCGAAAACTCGCTCATTAATCAGCGCGAATATCGGCAAGAGCTCGAAAACGTCCTCGAACATCTGAAACAACTGCACACAAGAGTATTTCCGCGAGCAGCTGATTGCGTCTGAGCCATCAAATTGAATGCTTTCCGAGCTGTACTTGACATAGATCTCGTCTTCAAACCCAAAATTCTCGTTGATCATACGTTCCTCGTGGTTTCCTCGATTCAAGAAAACGTAGTCTGGATACAAGAGCTTGAAGCTGAGGAGCAGAATCATTACCTCGACACCATGAGATCCGCGATCCACGAAATCACCGTTGAATAAGAACCATGTCTTAGGGCTCGGAACTCCGTTCTTTTCCAAGATTGTGAGGAGGTCCTCCAGTTGTCCGTGAATGTCACCTACGACAATAAGGTTCACGCCTGCGGGAATCACGATCGTGTTCATCGGCGACGTGTACTTGGTGGTGAAGAGCCGGATTGTTTCATCCAATATGTGATGAACGTATACTCGATGCAATAGGATGCCATTCCGGAACTGGTCGATCAGCTTCATTACAGTCTCCAATCGGAGTGGAAATGAAATATGAACTCCTCGGTAGTGCTCGAGGGACTTTCGCACTAGCTCTTGTTCATCTTGATCGTCGAACACCAATTGAGGTGTGTCGTAGGAGTTCAGTGTTGGAACCATGGAGGTGAGCTCGCTAACGCTTGACGACTTGTTCAGGATACGGACCATCTGAACCGTTTTCTGTTCCTGTACTGTCTCGAGCAAGTTCCATGTGCTGAAGTTGAGCTGTGCGCGGAACAGCGTCTGAGCCAAGTGCCTTCGGATCGTGCTTTTGATGCGGTTAGCAGAGAGAATTGTGTCCGAGTACAGCTCGACGTAGCCAAGCGCTACACGGCGAATCTCACCACCTTTTTCAAGCGCCGCGCTCACAAATGCACCGCTGTGGTCTGAATCGTCAGTCGCATCGAGCTTGACAATCTTGCCAGGGTACATGCCATACAGAAGCACGCGCGTGCCCACCTTGAGCTCTGACTGCTGGATCTTGGCTGGGCTACAATCGCGACAAATTCGCACAATATCGTAGTAACCCTGCATGGGCAATCGGTTGACGAAGACCGAGCACTCATCGCACATGCAGGTCCCGCACTTGCGGCAGTGATGTGGTCGGAAGAGCAGTGTGAACTCCTGGCGGCAAACGAGGCAGTGCTGCGTGTTCTGCATCCAGATGGGCCGAAGCGCAAGTCGGAAGGCCTTCTCCCACTTGACATATGTGGCGTCCGTGGATGCGCGCAGCTTCCACGACGTGAGCTGGCCCGTAAGCGAGTACCCGGTGAGGTTCATCTCGAGCTTCTTGCGGTTGAAGGCCATGCCGCGCTGCACCGCCGTGCCGTCGTACTCGTCCTCCTGGCGCGCGAGCTCCTTGCCAATGAGCGAGACGTTCAGCATGATGACACCGCGCAGATGCTGCGGTGTGAGCGTCACGTGCACGCGTCGCTGGCCGCCACCAGGCGCGTTCTCCTTGGGCATGGGCAGCTCGTAGTAGCAGAAGCGACCGTTCCGGAAGAGCAGGAAGTAGCGGAAGTGCGCGTAGTCGCCGATCTTGATGAGCGGGCCTTCCATGAGCTTTTGGTCCTCGTAGTAGTTGCTCACGGGCCCTTCCTCGCCGCCCGCGAGCATCCAGCCGCTCAGCCACGACCGAGCATCCTCGCCCTCCATGGCGATTCGCAGTCTCTTCTCGTCGAGGCATTGCTCGGCTCGCCCAGTCAGCAGTCGTCGGAGTGATGGTCGTTTTCATGCGGTTTAACAGTTCTGGACACCAGTGTCGAAAACAGAATCATGCGTTATGAGAGGTTTCCCATTCTGGGTTTCTTCAACTTCAAGGTTTGGATTCTCCCGCGCGAATGAACACCAAGGGAAACCAGCGCGCGTCGGCGGCGCCGAGCGCGGCTGCGGCCAGGCGATGGCACGTGCGCGTCACCGTGGACACGCACGCGCTCGCGGCGCGCGGATCGCCGTTTTCGCTGCTGCGAGAGCTGCTCGGGGGCCCGAGAACCGCGCTGCTGATCGGACTCGCGACGGGCGCGCACCTCTTCAACGCGCTCGACCAGCTCTCGCGGCTCTGTCTGCACGAGGCAAGCCTGCTGAATATCCTACGGAATGGATGTTCTTCATGCTGACGAGGGTTTACTGGTTAGCGCATCTGGACGGCAGTGGTCAAGCCATCGGCTGTTGGAGTCAAGCAACTCGTCGTGTTCGTGCCGCCGTTCGCGTCGGGAGAGAATATCGCTAGTCAGATCAAGCGATTGGCTGCAAGCATGCAACTTGATATCGCGCTCAACGCAGTCGACTGCGAGAATGTGCCACCGTTTGGTGAGTGGGATGTGGACCGAAGAATGGGCTGGTTGTAAATTCAACTGTTTGCAGTGATCGACGCACTGGTTGCTTCCATGCTCACTGGCCAACTGGAAGCTGCTGGGTACTTGCTTCACCATCCTGTTTGGTGGACTGATGTAGCTGACTTGGCTGAGACCAGATGCACTATCGTGGGAGAGGCCTCTGAACGCCAGGTTGTACTCAGTTCTAATATGTTCGTTGGCGATGTGCCCACAATTTCGATGCCCCAACTTGCGTGGCATTTTGACCAAAGCCGCCAGCAATGCATCTTGGAATTGGTGAGATCAAACCTGTAAGGTTCCCAGGCTGGAATATAATTTTACTGTTTATCTGTGAAGACATGCATTCCACTCGTTATGAGGCTAAAGACAATAGCGGAGGATGCCGAGATCAGCGGCGAGGATGACGAGGTTGACGAGACGAGTGGGTGGACAAATAGCTCTCGCGTTCGAGTTCTACCAAGACTAAGCAATGGCTGGGTGGTGTCTCGCTTGGCGTACGTTCGCAAATTTGTTAGTCGCGGAGTGGTGAACACTAACTTGAGTTGAAACGATAGGGAAGAACCATTCCCAGCTCCAAGGTTTGCAAGGATAACCTCCTGCTGGTTGATGAAGGAAATCTTAACGTTCTGATTTCTTAGCGCGCTGAATGAGGCTCCTCATATCCCACGCACAAGAGATGACTTTCGACGATATTGGCTTCAAGTTCACGGCATCCGTATGTTCCAAGGTGGATGCCTTCTAGGACTTTTTAGATTAGACTGAACTCCTTCAGATTTACCTCAGGATTTTGGAGGATTCGTACGCGTCCGATTTTCAAGTACGTCTATCTTCACGTATCCGGCATGCTGTGTTTCGACCCAGTGGACGCCGCTTCATAAACAAACCCGTTTGGAAGGACTCGACATCATTCGTGGATTTGCCTCGATAGTGAGGCAGATGTACGGTGAGGAAAATGTATCCATATCGAACCCGGATGATCAGGTTGAAAAATCAGCAGTGCTGCTACCTGCATCAGCATTGGTCAATGATACAACGACTCGCAGCAATGGATTACTCGTAGCTCCTGGTCAGTTGCAACAGCCAAGAAAGAGACGAATGATCCATCGAGACTGCTACATGGCATCGTAGAGCTGTTTGCGTGTATTTGGATGTGTGTGGCTTGGTCATGTGCGTTGGAAGTTAAACCGAAGAACAGCATTCTCAATTTTCAGCAGGTCTTGCTTCGAATAATTGTCGGTGAACTCAAAACTGGGCTTCAATCTTTGACATTTCGCCATCTCTAGCAGCTTTCTCACATACAAGAGTCGCTGCTCTTCAGTAAGAGGGAGCAAGAAGCTAGGGGGGGGGATCAGTGGACTGCTCTAACTCGCAGAACGAAGCGAAACTTACGTCGGTGCCTCGACACTCACGGTTGCATGGTCGCAGAGGAGGTCAGTAAAACCTGGTGCATTTGGCTCGGATGCGTCGTTCAAGATGTGGCAATGTTGTGAAGAGAGAAAAACGTGGTCGAAGCGATGCACGTAGCGTTTCTTTGCGTACAGGTCTTCGATCCTACCAGTGAGCGGGATGATCTAGGCATCGAATCGTGAACATGGTGAGTTTCAATGCCTGGTCGATGATCTCTCACCTTTATGTTGTCAAATGACTCGACGATTGTCTTGGCTCTCGCCTCTGCGTCGCGCTCCCGTGCGCTTTGCGTCCGAGCGTCGCTGCATAGTGGCGTGAGTAAGAGAGATAGCTTAGATTGGCCTTGAAGAAGACTCGTCGTACCTACTCGAGTCTTGGTTGCTGACCACCTTCTCCTCGTCGTCGACTTCTTCGATACGATGCAGATTGTTTGTATCTTCTGTTGCGCCATCCTCATCCGTGCTTGATTTGTCCAGCTCAGACTCGCCAATACCACTGTAGACGTCGTGGGCCGTCTTCATCGTGTACACCTCACCAGTCTCAATCTCGTACAAGTATGACAGGACATTGTACACAGCGACCTCTGTTGTGTTCTAGCGATACAAGCAAGATCATCAGCTTACGGTTTGTGTGTGTCTCAGTGTTCCACGTGCTACGTACGTGGCGATTCTGCTCTACACCAGTCCCTTTATTGTGGATCTCGAAGAGCTGCTTAGCAAACTTGTTGTGCGCGTTGCACTGAACCCCGAATGAGATGTACGGACCGATTATAATATCTGTCCAGATACCTCGGCAGAGAACCGAGCCGTGATTCTTCTTGTGAGCCTCGGTGTACGATGCCATCGATCGGTTGGGCTCCGTGTAGCTCTGATCGCCAAACTCGAAGGCAATCCCCGTGTTACGCCATGTCCGGAATTGCTTGATATGAATAACACTGGCGTTCTCAATCTTCTTGAGTATCATCTACATCATACCGAGCATTAATCAACTATGAGGAAACCTTCAATTTCAGGAATGGATTCGCACCGTGTAGTCCCAATCGACGAGGTTGTCTCTGTAATCGTATCGTGTCTCGTAGTAATGGCGGAGGCGGTGGTCACGTAGCTTCACCACTGGACGCAACATACTGCGTAAGCACAGATACACCCAAGAAGCTCTATGAGGACGTACTGTCAAACGGTACTTTGGGCGACCAACTTTGGACGGTGTCCACCAGCTCGTCTCTTGTCTTCATTTTTAAATGCGTCAAGTCAACTTGATCCGCGAGCCAACCGCGTTCATTGTGCACCAAGTCAAGCAGCGCCTTGGTCTTGCTTGCAACGTACCCAACCGTGCGCTCTTGCAATAGCGCGTTGCCGAAGACCTCGAGAAAGACGTTGCATCTCTGACGAACAGGTAGTTCCCAGTCCTGCGCGATCTGAAGCAGTAGCAGATGGCGTGCCAGCGGCTCCACCGACTTCTCGTACACGTAAATGTGGATTGGTCGTGTGGCGGTCGCACTGTGACGGCGGCGGCTCGCGATGGTCGCCAGCACGTGGCGGATGTCGCCGGGACCAACGAGGAGCATGGACACTGGTGTCGAGTCGTCAGCGTCAGATTCGTTCGCTGGCATGTCGCGCTGCAAATCGAAGCCCGGCGAGAATCCCCACATGTTGACTGTGCCGAGACTCATCATCAGTGCGCTTGTGGTGCGCGCCATCGTGCTGTGCGTCGCAGGCCCGACTGCTTGGGAAATGACGCGGCGTCCATTTCCACCGAGCGGATCCTGAAGCGACACGGAAACATGATTGGCTGAAATTTCGAACGAAAATATCGAACCGTTCACCCTTGAATAGAAGACCTTGTTTGAAGCTGGTCATCGACAATGGATCTTCAGCTGAGACCATGATGCTTCTCGCCGTTGGCGCCGCGGTGGCGCTGCTGGCGTCGGCTGTGGACGGCGCCAGCCGCGTGTTCGTGGACGGCGTCTTCCCGTTGGCGCTCTCGGCGTTTGAAATGGAAAATTTGCAGGCGTGTCCGTGCGAGACGCAGGCGCTGTGTCTGCCAGTTGAGTGGACAAGGCGAGCGCCTCGAGCGAAGAAAGAGGTCTTCGCGTTCTCAGTTGCGACGGACGACCGCTGGAAGCAGTATGACTGGGATCGCGTGACGACCATCGCGTGGAATGTGGACAAAGAACTGCTCTGCCACGCGCACAGCAAAGGAGTCAAGGTCGTCGTCAAGCACAACTTCGACGAGCCAGACAAGCTGTGCGACGTCTCCGCGAGGCGTCAGTGGATCCGCGAGACGTACGAGAGCATCATCGATAACCACGCGGACGGAGTCAACATCGACACGGAGAAGGCTTTCTTCGGCGAGCAGGCAGAGTGTCAGACGCAGCTGGTTCGGGAGCTGCGCGCTGAGCTGTCGAGTCATCCGCTCACGTCGAAGTCACAGGTGAGTTGGTTGTGCTACTTTACTTTGCGCCATGTAGTTCTATTATCGGTGGTGAATCCTTTGTGATTAGATCACATTCGACGTGCCGTGGGCGCCGCGGCCGATTGACGGCCGCTACTACCAGTGGAAAGAGCTCTCGGAAGTCGTTGACTTCTTCTTTGTTATGTCGGTAAGTCGAGGCGCTAAACTCGACTCTCCAAAGGATTTAGACTCACACTACATTGGATAGTATGATATGCGCAGCCAGATCTACTACCAGTGCCTCGCAGCTGCCAACTCACCGCTTGCTCTAGTGCGACAAGGTCTCTACGAGTTCATTCGCGCCTACCATATCCCTCCTGAAAAGCTCGTGCTCGGGCTGCCGTGGTACGGTTACAAGTACGAATGCGAGTCATTCTCTGCAGCTCAGTCGCTGTGCTCCATCGCGCCTGAGCCCTTCTTCGAAGCCCCATGCAGCGATGCTGCCGGGTCCCAGCTGGACTATGGCGAAATCATGAAACTTGTGAAGCAGCATGGAGAGGGCAATCGCCATTGGGACGAGCTCACACAGTCGCCGTTTTTGCAATTTAACCACGGCAACCCGACCAAAACGACCCAGCTCTGGTTCGACGACGAGCAGAGCCTCCGTCTCAAGTATACGTTGGCCAAGACGCTCGGACTACGCGGCGTAGGCATGTGGAATGCCGACACGCTGGACTACGCCGGTGACGCGGACGGCGCGCGTCGTATGTGGCAAGCACTCGATGCGATCTATTGACCGTTACGGTGGTGGGTTTCGACGTTTGCGACAGGTGTTTTATACATACTATACAAAAACCAAGGTACGCGAGTGTTTTCAACAGTTTGCAACGAGTGTCTTTTTCTATTTGATGGGATCTTGAAGGGTTGTGTGCAAGTTGCCGTGCCCCACCTGAGATTCTGTGCTGGTACTTGGGGAACGAAAGGGCGGAAAGAAAGATACGATGTTTTTCTATAGAACTGGATATGGGGCAACGCCGTCGGTGGCATTCTGGATTCGCGAGCCGCAGCCGCAGAAGAGCCCTCGTCCATAGCTTCGAACAGCAGACAGCCATCCCCACAGTCTTCGCTGCTCTCGTCCGATCTAGTCCGTTCTAGTCTCGTGAGACCATCAAACACGCCTTCTTGCCCATCACGACGCACGTCTACAGACGCTGAAACAAGACACGATGCTCTCCAGCCGACAACACTCCCCGTCGGCCCACGAGAACGAGGCCTCGACCTCGTCCACAGCAGCCATGACCATCTCCCGAACGCCGACAGCGTCGTCGTTTCTCTCAGAAATGGTGGCAACCCCCACCGGTACAGTGATGCCTACGAAGCTGGACTTCCAGTCCCCCATGCCGCCCCACGCCCGACTCGCCTCGGCGGCGATGCTAGCGACACCGGCGGGAAAGAAAGCACTGGGGCTCATGCTGCTCGAAGGTGCGACAACGCCGTCGCTTGAGCTCCCCATCACGTGCAACTTCGATGCCTTGAGCAACCACTTTCACCTACCGCTCAAGATCGCGGCCGAGAAGTTCGGTGTGCGTGCGACGGCCTTTAAGAAACGTTGCCGTGCCATTGGCATCCGCCACTGGCCCTATCGTAAAGTGCGAAGCCTCAAGCGCTCACTCGAAGAACTCAATCGGTGTAGGGAGCAGGGTCTGCTCAACGATAAGCAGCACCACCAACTTGCTGTCTTCCAGTCTCAGCTCGACAAGCTTTTGTCGCCTGAGACTTATGGCATCGATCCCAGCGGCCGCTTGCCTCCTGGTGCCTTTGACCATGACGATGGAGACGACATCGACCAGGACTCATCTGGAGACGATGATGCGTCCTGTGCTTCCAACCAGAGCCCTCGCATCCAGGGCGTGACGGCCTTTGCTGATTTCAAAATCACGTCCTTTCGGGCCAAACGTAGCAAAAAGAACCCCGAAGTCGCCATGAAGAGCCATCTCCCAACGATCAAGCGTGGGGACTTCTCCATGCCACCTGGAATAATTACGGCTGCGAACTACGGAGATGGTCCCGCATACTATCGATTCCCTTCAGGGGACGAGATGTCGACATCGAAGGGTGGGGGTTCGGGTCCATACATGCACAACGAAGAGTTCATTCCAAGCGTGTCTGTGAGATTCGCTCCACATACCGGTAGCGCAGGGAGTGGACTTCCAGGTTTTGACTCGTACGATCCCTTCTTTCACGACTTTAAGAGTGAGTTTACGCTGACGATGGAAGATTTCGGAGGTGAAGACAGTGTGCCAAGCTCGTACGGCATCGACACATCGGTGCATGACGACTTCTTTCCATTCTCTCGCTCTCCGACTATGGCTACTCTGCGTGCGTCGACAACGCCGAGTGGGTCTCACCGTACCTCGTCCCGAGCAAACAGCTCCTCTCGCCCATCCTCCGCCGATACTCACTCCAGAAGTCCCAATGAGGAAAGTGAGACAGGAGACGACGATGTCTTCCTGCAGATCTCCCCCGACTATGGGTGCTTGGTATGAAAGCGGCGCGTCAGGAGTGCCCGGCTTCAGGTTGTTGATGTGCCTCTGGCAATCTTAGTTACTTCCGTGCAAGTGTATAGTAACGAACGAAAGAATAAGCGCGTGAGAAAAATCCATGGCCATATTTTGTTCTGTGCATTTCACCGACTCGATCGTAGCCACGCGTCGAGGAGTTTAAACGTGAATTCGGCAACTTTTTGCGACATGGTCAGCGCATACATCGGGTTATCGCTAGTGATACTGAACAGATTGGGAGAAATGACGATGGCTAGTTCCGCGCAGAGACGAGTTTCAGCTAATTCCAGTGTGATGTCGAGAGGAAGCGCACTTTTGGTCTCACCCAGGTTTCTTGCCGACATCTTGTTGTCCTTTTCGTTGTTCGCGACCTCAGCCATTAGATCAAGGAGCCATCGTACCAAGCTGCCGTGAAGAGGAGGGAATGTATCAATCGATGCCAGAACACTCAGAGAGTCCTAGAATTTCATGGTGAGGCCTGGTTGTGAATGAGTGGCAGTACACCTATTGTACCTTCAGATCACAAGTACGATAGATGAGCTTCTCCGGTATTACGTTGAAAAGACTTTCGGGAAGCTCACGAAACCACACCTGCAGGTGGACAAGACATTGATGTAAGATTGAGTTCTATCGCAAAGGATGCTTTGTTCGTCTACTCACTTTGATAAGGTTGGCGACGATATGAACATCCCTGCACCCTGCATAAGTTCCGTCATTGATTGCCTGTTTCACTTCTGCACACTTGTCTTTGTCGGGTGCTAGGCGAAATATTCCCTCTGCGAGCAGACCACCATTGGCAATGAGAGACTCTTTCAGCATCTGCAGCACGGCAGGTATCTTTTTCGCGTATCCCGTCACATGCCGTTTCGGAACAGCTTCAAGAGGGAGTCCAAATTGGTGGTTCAACCGTCTCCAGGCCCACGGTAGCCCCTCATAACGTGCAAACTCGTTATTGTACGTGACATGGAGCTCTTGACGAGTTTTGTATGGAAGGCTAATTCGATCTTTGGGAATACTCGGTCCATTTTCGTAGTTTCCCGTCCCAGAGAGCTCGCTCGTATCGTTCACCGTTGACATTGATGCTCCATCTTCGTAAACCACACTAGTGGGTTTTGGTAGGGGAACGCCTGTGCTTTCTACACGACCTTCCACTGCGGTCCAAGTCAGTCATTTCGACTCACCACAAGCCCCAAACCTAAACGTTTGGCCCACGTACATTTGTCGTCGTTTTTCCCTTCGTCAGACAAGTTGTCCGCAGACTCTAAGTCGTCGTTGCTGACGTTATCCACTCTGTTTATTCGCTCGCTTTGGGTCGCTACAAGTGTAGCCTTCTGGACCTCAGTGAACTGGGCGAGCAGGTGGTGAGTTGAGCTTCGCTTCGCAGCGGACCGCAATATGATACCGGCCTCCTCCTCGACGTCCGCATCTTCTGCGGCGGCCGCTGGCGCCGGTGCCACAGAACGAGCACGGTTCATCGATGACGCTTTTGGACTCGCGGCACTCTCGCTTGTCTCCTTTGGGTAGAGAGGCTGCGCTCCACGTCGTGCGCGGACCCACTCCGGTGCTTGCAGGGACGCGACTGCTGCATGAGCAGACTACATTAAAGAAAAGGTGATATGCGTTATAAAGAGGTGGAGAGATGATGCCTTACCTCAATCATCGTCGAACGCCGGTCATTGTCAAGCTTGAAGAAGCCGATGTCGTAGAGAAGAGCGAGGAACTACGTGAACTCGTCTCGTCAATTGCATGATAACGAAGCAAGGAGCGGCATCACCCACCTCATGCGTTGTTGTTCGCGTTTCAAACATCTTTTTGACCAGTCGATGGATCTCTACGTGGTTCACACTCTCCCATCAGCCAGCACAAGCTCCTACCCACTGCTTTTCTGTTCGTACCATCGACGTTATTCAGGATCCCGCCAACGACCTGCGCGCATTCATCGGCCTGCTCGACCGAGTGGAAGCGAAACCCGTAGCAGCGCCCATCAGCGTTTGTGAACTGCCAGAACAGCTCGTCGATTGGCGCCCACATGCACTTGGCACTGACGACGTCATTGACGACTACGCGGCCTGTCTCGAGCACCCACGCGACGAGGCGGAAGTTGCGCAGGAGCTGCGCACGTGGCGAGCCGTCGTGCGCCATCTCCAAGAACACGTGCAGCTGCGTCCACGCGCCATCGGCGATCGGCCGCCAGAGCACGCCGCCGCCCTCAACCTCGGACGCGTCGTCGCTCGTCTCCACGGCGTCCTCGTGGCGCGAGAAGACAACCGCGATGGCCGTGTACACGACGATCTCACTACACACAGCTGCAGCTCTGAGTGCGAGGCTGTCTCAGAAGTCGTAGGGCCTGACGTACCCCATGCGTGATGGCGCACTCCAGGAACTGTGGTGGCCGCAGTTGAAGAGGCATCGAGGAGGTGACACCTCTAATTACCGATCTAGGAGCTCCAATAGAGGTACAAAACGTGGTACTGTAGTCACTTTCGACCTGTTATAGTTTATTCAGCTCTTCCGAGCAGCTAGATTCCGTCTTCCTGGATCGGAGATGGATCTTGCTCAGCCGAAATGGGCCAAATTTCCTCCATGCTCGTCTGCGGGACTCGCTAGACCTCCTACCTTCCGCAAGCCACTAGCCTCTGCTCAGCTGCAACGCGCCGTTCGTCATTTCCACCCATTTCGTGCTTCTACAATGCTGATATCAGTCGTGCAGCGAGCCAAGACCACGCTCACACCGCCGCGACCTCGCTCTCGCTTCCAGTCGCCGCGCGTCTTTTCTCTGTCGTGAGAATGCTCGTGCGATGCCGTGTGCTCTCCTCTCTCTCTCTCTCTCTCTCTCTCTCTCTCTCTCTCTCTCTCTCTCTCTCTCTCTCTCTCTCTCTCTCTCTCTCTCTCTCCAGTGGAGTAAGCCTCCGAGCTTCCTCTCCTGCTTGAAGAGTGTCAATATCTCTCATATTCGATACGCGTGGTGCTTCTATCGCTCGACGCAGAAATCCTTCCTCATGGGAAACGCGCCGTCGTCGCCTCCGCCGGCGTGGGACGCCGAGGCCTGGCGCGCGCGCTGCGCGGACTCGGCGCTGCGCCTGCGCTTGCAACTCACGAGCGCGCGCTCGCTGGCGCTCTACGAGGCGCTCGGGAGCCACGTCGCCGACGCCACGGCCGGCGGCGCCGTCTTCTGGCTCGGCCTCTCGCTCGCGCAGCTCTTCCAGCGCGCGCTCCGCGTCGGCGCCGCCTCGCGAGTCGCCTCGACGGCCATCGGCACGGTCGCCGTCGCCTCGTCGTCCGTGCTCGCGCTCCACTTCGCGTCGTTCCCCAGAGAGATCGCCGAGGCCGTGCGAGGGCGACACGTCGAGAACGCGTCGTCGCTCGTCGTCGCCAAGCTCCGGTCGCGCGTGCAAGACCTCGCGGACGCGCCATTCACGGTCTACATGGCCATGGGCGTGCTCAGCTTCAAGATGCTCGGCGGCCGCATGAGCTCGCTCGCGCCGAGCCACTTCGCGAACCTCGGAGCCTTCCACCTCAAGAAGGCGTCGCTCCCGGCCACCGAACTGTACGCGGACAACATTGAGCGCGGAATCATCCAGCAGTTTGGCCGTCTCTATGGCTGCCACACGTGCGGCGTCAAGCGCGGCGTGCAGTACCACGCCGACCACATGCCTCCCAAGCTGTGAGTCCGAGTGCTCGCACCAGGACCAATACAGTAACTCACTAGCGATCTTTCCCGTGTAGCGTCGCGAAGCAACTGAACGCAGCGTGGTGGAGACGGCTCTTCGGGCGCGACGTAGCCTTTCGGTTCTACCCGCAGTGCTCGCCATGCTCCAACCAGCAGGCGACTGTGGTCAAGATGGGGAGATCGGACCTGAAACTGCATTTGACATCTTTTCGCATTTACCACACGACGGGGTTTTGGCTTGTGCTGCTGTGTACAGGCGGTCTGTACTTTGGAGGATCATCGTTCCAGGGTTCGTAGCTCTTCTTGAAGTACCGTGTAGTTGTGGGAAACTAAAAATTTTGTTGTTGTAGAAACGGCAGACATCCGCCCCACAAAATCGTCTGCAGAAGTCTCACGAGATAACGACTTGGTGCTTGAGCCATCATCGTCGGATCATGGCCTACTCGTATCCCTGCGCGAGCGTGAGAAGAAGATTCGTCGTCAACGTCGCGCCATTCGCGACGATCCTGATTTGGTCGCTGCTTTGGACGCAGAATTGCACACCATTGAAGAGTGCAAAAAGCGTCTCAAGGACACCTTACGAAGACAACGACGTCGATAGATACTCGAGATACGCTCGTTTGAATTATAGCGATCCGAGACATGACAATTTCCAGCGACTATTGTCGTGCATAGAATCGTAAGGGTCAAGCCGTTCACGGCAATCAATCTATTTTCGCTTGAAGTGCCTTACAGCAAATATCCACCCCAAGCATGAACCTCGGTAACTGTTCCACAGTCATCTCTCAGGCATGACGACAACGAACCGTGAGCAACTCGCAAAACAGCTCCTCCAAACGTTTGACGGAAGGTCGCGCCATTCAATAAAGCCGATCAGTGGAAAACTGCCTCATGGGAGTTCTGGAGTTGCCCGAACCGTTCAGCGGCGAAAGTATCCGCATCGACTTCCATCGCCAACTGAAGAGCAACTAGAACGACGCGAACAAGGTTGGAACGATCGATTCGCTTGTGATACTCCGCAACAACCAAAGCGACCGCAGCGGAATCGCTCAATCAACGACAGCGTGGATGCGCAAGATGCAAAGGAGCGGAAGATCCGAGATGAGAGACATCACTACGGTCATCCTGGGGCGCCGAAGCAGCGTCAGCGCCGCGGTCTAGGTCGACTCGTCCCAATCGCCCCACTGGGAGCACCTGCTCAGGTAGTTCAGCGCTGTCCTCGATTTGTCATGAGCCATCGCTATATTGCTGGAAACATGTCTATGATAGGAGTCCGACACAATGTCGTCCAAAGAAGAGAGGCTGCGGTTCAACGTGCTGAAGGCGATTGACGCCCGCGAGACTCTTATCTACCAATTGAACGCGCTCATATTGTGTACTCCCGTCCAGGAGGCGATAGTCATGGCAGCGGCAAGAGCTTCCGGTGGAGGGCTGGTTCCACAGAAGCCCCGATCAGACGTTGGAGGCATCAATACCATGACCAATCCACGCGAAGCCATGCGAATTGCGCACCAGCTGGGCACAGACCTCCAGCTCGCAGGGATTCAAGTTGTCGAAAGCATCGTCGAGTGGATGCTTGAGGCAGGCGCAAAGGCAGAGTATGTATCAAAGTCGTCTCATGCTGGCTCGTGCTGACTTGATCGTTCTGCATAGTCGGCCACCAGAGTTTTTATGGCGCGGTCATAACTATTTCTTGAAGATGGAAAAGGATCTCGATTTTGCCGGTCCAGAGCTTCTTGCCCGGGGGGTTGAGCTCGACTGTTTCTCATTAACCAACCCGCTTTGTATTCGGCCAGGCCAACGACTTGGTCGTGTGCTGGCAGCTCAAACAATTATAGGAGAAATGGCCGACATGAGTCGTCGAGAGAGGGGACAAGAAAGTGAACGCGGAACTCGGAAAGGGAGTGGCGACTCGTTGAGTAGATCACCTGAAGAAACGAGACCAACAAACAGGTCGACTAACCAAACGCCTGTTAGTGGGGGTCGATGTGCCGTAGACATGGTCAGTGGAGAACCCATCAAGATACTTCAGACTCTGACTGGCGCAGATGAGCTGATCGCTTCGCTCGACGAAAGAAGTGATTACGAAGAAGAAGATCCTGATTTCGTAAGCGCAAGATCATCTAATCTGGCGAACTCGGAAGCTGTCAGCAGTTTGTCAAACGCTTTGCAGGATCATGAGTCCGCAAAAGATCTGATCAGCATCCTCGACGAAAGCTTTTCTGAAAAGATTCTTCCTCAAGAGCTCGACGCGATCGAGCCACAGCCGGCTGAGAACTCTGGGGAAAGTACCGCACGGAATGAATATGAAAACAGCTTTGATGACGAGCCACAAACCGAGGACCAAGACCCGGTAACCTTAACAGACTTGACTTCCGAAGAACCCAAAGTTGGTTTGGCATCTGAGCCGGAAAAAGCCCTCTATCCTGGGGACGATAATTTGGAGGACGATATCGGAGGAGAATGTTCCGATGCTGTTGGTTCTGACGATACCTTCTTGGTCACTGAAACGACATCTGCTCTCGAGACAAGGATAAATCCTGGTGACGTTCATATTGATTGGGATGAAGTAGCAAAGGCTCTTGCAACTAGTTGCGGGGCCCTTAATGCTCTCGCAGGATCTACGCTACGACAGTGTGCCCTATGGAGAAAAGAGAAGTGTCAGGACTTTGAAGACGTCGTGAACGGTGGATCTTGGTCCAGCTTCCAAGATACTCTCAGCGGCTCCTTTCTCAGCTCGCTTGACCCAGCTTTAGTGAACTGCCCATCTATTGATCAGACTGTTGAGAACATATCCCGCACTGAGGAAGTACACCAAGCCGGATTGCTGATGCTGCTGCTGGAAGAGTGTGAGGTTGTGGTCGACATCGTGTGCGCAGCTCTTGCACGCACCATCGAACTTGATCTGAAGCGTATCAGTCCATTGGTGTCGGAGGTGGAGTTGGTGGACATCGTTGAAATAACAGAGACACTTCTTCGTCGAGATGAAATTCGAAATGCTCTGCGATGGGTCACTCGCGCAATGGATATCTTGCGGCAGCTAGCAGTGACTCAGAAACTCCACAACAAGCGAGTATCCCAGGGACTAAGCCAGCTCCTTCAAGTATTTTATCCTTATATCATCAACCAACGAAAAGATAAGCAACTCTCTGCTTGGCGTGCTGCCAGCCGTGCCTTTGTCGAGGCCGCAAACATCCACTTCGAGCGACTTGCGTTCTTGATGAATGGAACATGCAAGGTCTTTTTGTTGAATGTACTCAGCCTTGCACGTAACTCCGAGGATAACGAAGACGTCGAATCCTTGGAGATCCCGAAGCTTACGATTGTTTGTGATCGTGTAAATGTATTGGTCAGTTCAGTCGCTGCTGTTTCGGCGAAGTGCTTCAAGACCACTCCTGCTTCGTTGCTCCACTCGCGTTTCCAGTTGTATCCGTTCTTTCGGTGTTCGTTCGGCGAGAAGCTTGTGGATGGCGTGACTGTCGAAGAAGGAGAAGGCAAAGGGCCGTTGAAGGAGTGGTTTACATTAGTTGCTCAAGATCTCGTAGCTAAATGGCGCGCTGTCGATCTCCCAGTCGACTTATCGTCTGACGAATATGATCCTGTTCTCGCTAATGGTAACAAGCTCGTGGTTGATCGGTGGAGTAGTCACCTGAAGGCCGGATACAAGGTGGAGTGGCGATCTCCAGTAGATAACACGACTATTTCTCGAATTATCAACCTGTGCGACCCACAAAACGGCACTTACATGTTGGATCGAGGAGGTCTCTCCAATCATGCCTTCTCGGTGTCCGAGCTACGTGTATTCCAACCTAGGTTTGCATATCTTGAGTACGTCCAGTCGTCTGAAACGTATTGGCTCAACGAGTCGTTGGAGGACACCACAGAAAATCGAGAGGTTCTCGAATTCTGCGGCTGGCTCTTCGCTAACGCCTTGGTGCACCAATGTGGTCTACAGCTGCCAATTCATCGGCTTCTCTTCGAACTGATTCTCCACGAAGACCGCACGGTCACCCTCGAAGATCTTAAGTCTCTGGACTCTCTCGTTTCTAACGCGCTCCAGCAGCTGACGCATATGAAGCCCTCGGAGTTCGTGGGCTACTTGGAGTTTGAAGGGCTCCCTTCGCATTGGTCGGTTAACGAGTACATCAAGCATTCACTCGACACCAAGTACGGTCCTGAGTCCAGCGTTGGCTGGCAGCTTCCCATGTTGCGAAGAGGTTTCTACCGTGTCTTCACTGCGCATGACATTCTAAGCACATGCTTATCTGCGGAGGATCTCGCTGAACTCGTGAGCGGTGAGTCATCCTCAAACTCTGATTTCAGATTCGACCAAGTGTTCCGCGTCTCTCTCGATCCCGACTTTGCCTCTTGCTCTCCGTTGAGACGATGCTTCTGGGAAGCTGTCGATGGTTTCGACCCCGTTCTCAAACGCTACTTCGTCAAGTTTGTCACCGGTGTCGATACGCTCCCGCAAGCTGGCACAGAGGTACGCATACGCAATGCTTGATGACTGGGGGTTGTCGCTCACTCGCTTGGCTGGTGTCATAGTTTCTTCGCATCGAGATGCCATTCCCTGCGACCTCACCGAGCGACTGCGAGAAGACGCTCTCGATGCTTCCTCAGTCCCATGTACGCATGACTGTCACCGGACACAAGTGCATGCGACACTAACAGGCGCCTTGCTGTGGAACAACAGACGTGCGACAACACGCTTGAACTGCCTCACTATTGGCGAGCGCTGTGCTGGAAGCACAAGCACGACGCCGACCAGCCGAGCGAGCCTCTCGAGCGGGAGCTGGTCGTGCTCTTGCAGCGCAAGCTTCAACAAGTGGCCGAGTACTCGTCGGGATACGGTCTCGACGGAACGAAGCCGCTCGGCGGCTCTCTGGCGGGGCTTTTTCCGGGAAGTCACGGCGCGGCTGCCGCACTGGACGTGCAAGACAGTTACGAGTCGCTGGACCTGCCCGCTCTGGACGGCGACGGCGAGGACGCTGCCAGAGAGAGCGTCGCGGGCGACGCGACAGCCACGCGACCGCGCGAGGAGGAAGAGTACGGCGGCGACGACTGGGAGGAGGAGGCGTGACAACGTCCGTTATGAGTCACTGCATTCATTCGTGTGTCGCTTGCGGGATGATATCGTAAACAGATCGCCGCCAAAACCAGGTGAGCTGCTCACTAGTTAACCATATCAAGGTAGTATCCTTGATTCGTCTCGCGGACATATACTACTTCCACATACCTTGTTTTGGAAATATAGAAGCGAGATTCCCGTAGTGGGTTTATTTTGGCGGCCCACGGTGGGCCAATGACAGCCGTCGGCGTCATCACCCGTCAGCTCACTGCACCCGCCATTCCCCATTCCCGAGAAGCGACGGACGGCGACGAGCGACATGCCGGCGCCCGCGAGCGACTTCCACGCGGCGCTCGACGACCTGCTGCTCGCCGCGCGCGCGCTGCTCAAGCGCGCGGCCCACGCGCCGACCGCGGACACCGCCGCCGACGCCGCCGCGCAGCGCAAGCTCGACGAACTGCTCGCGACGGCCCACGAGCTGCGCGCCACGGTGCACGCTGCGCGGTCCGCCAGCGCCACGCCGCGCGCGTGCAAAGAGCCCGTCGCGACCGCCAAGCGGTTCGACCCGCTGCAGCCCACGCCGCCGTTCGCGGCCGAGGACGCCTGGACCGGCGCGGCCACCAGCAGCTCGGGCGCGTCGCAGCCGTCGGTCTGGTCCGGGTTCTACAACAAGACGCTGCGCGAGCGCTTCGACGTGCTCGCGCTCATGTACCCGCGTCTGCAGCGCATCCGACAGGACACGGACACTATGGTCGAGGACAAGCCCCTCCTCGACGCCACGGCCAAGCTCGGCGAGCTGCCCGTGCGCACGGCCAACCTCATGATCGAAAACTGCATCGGCGTGCTCGGCATCCCGCTCGGGCTCGGACTCAACTTCGTCGTCGACGGCAAGCACGTCTCGGTGCCGATGGCGGTGGAGGAGCCGTCGGTCGTCGCCGCCGCGTCCAGCGCAGCCAAGCTCGTCGCTGCGTTTGGCGGCGGCTTCTCGACGGCTACGACGGGCAACGTCATGACCTCGCAGGTGCAACTAGTGGATACCCCCGACATCGCGCAAGCTGTGGCGGCGATCGCTGCCCACCGCGAGCGGCTGCTGCACATCGCGAACACGACGCTCTGCCCCAACATGAAGAAGCGCGGCGGCGGCGCCATCGACATCTACTGCCGGGTCGTCACGCAGCGCTCTCGCTCGCGCCAGACACAAACGCGAACTGAGGACACTGAGTTCTGGTACACTCCATGCGACGACGAGCTCACGATCCAGGCGTCAGACGCCGATGTCGAGTACCTCGTTGTCCACATTGACGTGGACGTGTGCGAAGCCATGGGCGCCAACATTGTCAACACAGTTGCCGAAGGACTCTCGACCGAGATCTGCCACCTCACCAAGAGCCGCTGCGGCCTGCGTATCCTAACGAACCTGTGCATGCAGCGTCGCGCGCGCTCGACGTTCGAGATCCCCGTGAAGAAGCTCGGCTGGAAGGGCGTGGACGGCGATCAGGTCGCTGCGCGCATCGTCGAGGCGTACAACTTTGCGGCCATCGATCCGTACCGTGCCGTGACGAACAACAAGGGCATCATGAACGGCATCGACGCGGTGGCGCTCGCGACAGGACAAGACTGGCGCGCCATCGAGTCAGCAGCGCACTGCTACGCGAGTCGCTCGGGACAGTACACGACTCTCTCCAAGTACGAGATCGTCGACCGCAGTGACGGCGTGCGTGTGCTGCGTGGCAGCCTGGAGATGCCACTCTCGGTGGGCTCGAAAGGTGGCGCACTGCAGACCCACCCAGGCTACCGCGCCACGCACTCGATCCTGGGCCAGCCGGATGCGCGAAGCCTCAGCAGCATCATCCTCAGTGTCGGGCTCGCGCAGAACTTCGCCGCCATCCGCGCAATCGCCATCACGGGCATCCAGAAGGGCCACATGGCTCTCCACGCGCGCAACATCGCGGTCGCGGCCGGCGCGCCCAGCGAGCTCGTCTCGGAGGTGTGCACGTACATGCTCGGGCGCAAGTCCATCAACGTGGAGACAGCCAAGGAATACCTCCACGCGCACGAAGTCTTCTCGGAGATCCACAGCAACTCGCCACCGTTGTCGCCTCAGCAGCAGCAGGTGCAGTCCGAGCCTCTGCCATCGATGTTCTACGTGGAGATCCGCGTGCCCCACTTGGAGAGCACTATCAGCCTCAACATTGCCTTTGAATCGATCAACAAGCACCCGCAGTACATCGCGATCCAGCCGACCAGTCCGACTGCTGCGAACGGCGACGCCGTCGACCTGCCGCTCATCCAAAGGCAACTCCTGGGCGACAAGGGCTACAACCAGCTCGAGAAGATGTTCTTGTTCCTGTCGTCGATGCGGTCGATCGTGATCGCGGACATTGAGGACCAGCAGCAGACGGAGACGGCGCTCCCGATAGTGTCGCGCGCGAACTTGGCACTGCAGAACAAGCTGCAGCTGCTCTCTGTGCTCATCAATATCCTCGTGTTCCGGCTCATGGAGATCCGCTCGCAGGCTGCCGGCGCCTTCTTCCGAGAAGTGCTGTCGAGTGGCTCGTCCCTGACCGACCTCGACGGCTCGAGATGTCGCGCGCTGCTGGTTGACGTGCCAGCGAGCGACGACGTGCTCTCCACGGGCCTGCCGCTCTTCCTCGCGCTCTGCCAGGTGCTGCAGTACCACCTCGAGCAGGACGTGGCCCACGCGCTCATCCGGGAGCACATGGCCAAGGAAGAGTGGGCGCTGCTTCGCGCGGTCGTGCGCAGCTTCGAGCTGGTCTCGGAGCAGCCTGTGACGATCGAGAGCCAGTCAAGCGACGAGGAGAAGCTCGAGGCGTTCATGGCCATCCACGCCAAGCGCTGGCAGGCCAACATGCTGCTGCTGATCGACCTGCTGGCACTCGCGTCGGAGCTCGTGACGCCGGCGCGACTCGAGTCGCTGCGTTGCATCGGCGAGTACATGGAGTGGGAAGGCACGGTCGCCCACGACATTGCCCGCCACGCGCGCGCCATCACCGAGCGCGAGCCCAACGCCTTCGTCTACTGGCTGCGGCTCAAGGGCGTCAACATCCACGCCGAACCCGTCAGCGAAGAGCTCGTGGACGAGTTCCGGCGAGTCGCGCACGTGTACGCGCAGCACAAGTGGCGAAGCGTCGAAGAATCGCACGCCGCCGCCGAAGAGCCCGTCGTGTTCTCGCTCGCGGCGGTCAAGCGCGTCGTGCAGCTCGTGGGGCACGTGTACGGCGAGCGAAGTGGCTCGCAGCCTCGGAAAGACTCGTTCTGAAGAGGGAGTAGTAGAATAGAAGCAAAACTGACACAATGGAATTTCGCTAACGAGGCGTCTCGTCGTCCTCGTCGTGCTCGTCCTCGTCGTCGTCGTCTCGCTGCTGCAGCACCACGAACGCGAGCGCGTAGTCGCCGTCGTGGGAGATGGAAACGAGCGGCTCCTAGCGCCGCCACCAGTCAGTCGTCAGTCGGCGGCATCTCGCAGACAGAGAGAGCGAAAGAGTCTCTGGGTACGCACATGCAGTCGCAGCTGGGCCGCGAGCGCCGCGGTCTCGCCGTGGAACTCGAGCTCGAGCGCCTTGGCCTCTTTCGCCACGGGCAGCGCCGTCTGGATCTGCCGCGCGAGGTCGCTCGAGCGCTGCCGAACGGCGCAGATCTCCGGGAAGAGCACGCGGTAGCGCTGGAAGGCCTTGAACGTCGCCTCCTTGACCGCCCACCTGCTCACAATCCCCCCGCAACTCGTGAGCTCCTCACGAGCGCAAAATGCATCTGGCCGGCCGACCGACCTGGAGGCGAGGAAGAGCGGCCGCTGGGCCTCGGGGCGGGCGCGGAACTCGGCGATCTCGCGCGCGTGGAAGGCCTTGGCCAGGAAGCGCTCGCCGAAGCGCGCGTAGCTGCGCTGCACGCGCGAGACGCGCGCGACGTCGACGCCGACGCCCACGATCCGCAGGCGCATGGACGATTTCGGCCAATGGACGTCTCTGGGTGCAAATCAGTGCGCCCCTCTTCCATCTGACTCGGCTCCTCAGCTGAGCTGCGCTCGCTCGGCTCCCTCGGCGAACCGGCGCGGGATGCCACTCCGTCTTTTCTCCGCGGCGGCGATGACGCGGCTCCACGCCGACGCGTTCCTCGACCACGTGGCCGCGCGCGCGACGTCGCGCCACGCGCCGCTCGACGCCAAGCGCCCAGCGCCCAAGCAGAACCCGATCCAGCGCGTCGCACACGCGGCCGAGCCGGCGACCGTCGCGAGCGCGAAGGCCGACGGGCGCGTCACGGTCCAGGTCGTGATCGACAAGGTCGGCCACGGCGTCGCGCCCGAGCAGCCCCTGCTGGCGCCCGAGCCGGCGCCCACGAGCCAGGCGCTGGCGTTCGCATTGCTCGAGCAGAAAGAGGCGGCTGTGCAGAGCGAGCTCCTGGCCCAGTGGCAGCGCCGCGACTCGATCGAGCTCGCGCTCGTGGGCGCCGCCGTGCTGGTCGTGGCGCTCGTGGTGATGGCCATCGCGCGGCGGCAACAGCGCGCGTACGAGCGCTCGCGGCAGCAAGCGACGACGACGACGACGACGACGACGACGGACGAGAGCGAGTCGGCGGCTCAGGCGACCAGCGGCGACTTGGAGAGCGGCGGAGCGACCGGCGAGTTCCCCGACGGACTCGCGACGCCGCCGAGCGAGGACGAGCTCTCGACGCCGTCCAGCGTAGAAGAAGGCATCGTGTGATCGCGAGATGCGCGTGCATGTTACTACTAGTGTTCACGTCGAAAATAGAATCTTTGCTTTCAGTGCAACGGCGGCAGCACTTCTCGTGGGCATGGCCACGTCGCCCAACAAGCTCATCCACGAGCTGGTCGAGCAGAGTCGCGATCGCGTCGCCCATGTCCGCGCCGGACAGAGTCTCTTTGAGGTTCTAGACGCGCAACTCGGACCGCCTCCGGCTGTGGTTCGCGACCTCAAGACCCTGCCACGCCTCGGCCACAACGCTAGCAGAGTCGATGGACTGCGTGCGACGATACGCAGCCGTGCGGCCGTCGTGCTGCCGCCAGCGAATCGGCCGTCGGCTCCGTTACCCTCATCCTTCGAGCAGTACGCGTTCTATGCCGGCAGCAAACTCGCTCAGAGCGAGAGCGTCAACATGCTGGACCGTCGCAAAGCCGTCGCCGCCGACGTCTCGCAGCTCAGGAAGCTCGCAGCAGTCGTGTCTGACCAGACACTTGCGTCTGGAGCGATGGCCGCCAAGCTCAAGCGAGCAGTAGGCGTGATGAAGTCCAAGGACGCGTTCCTCGCCCTCAAGCACCGCGCCCCGCGGTCGCTCGAGTTCAAGAACGCCCACATGGCGTTTCTCGAGTTCAAGGCCACCGGAGAAGCCACGACACCAGGCAACATGGCGCGCATCAACGCCTCGACGCACGAGCCTATCCGCTACGGCGACGCCGTCTGTCTCCTCTCCTTGATCTCCGACCTCCCGCTCGCCGTCGGTCGCAACGGCCGCTCCATGGCCGTGACCGACGCCGTCTCGGGGCCTCACATGGTGTTCACAGTCGTCGACTTCTGCAATCCGTCGCGACAGGACGATCTTCTCGTCGGTGACGATTTCTGGCTACGTGTGGACGCGTCATATCTCGATGTCGGCGACGAAGACGAGATCCTCTCGCTACTCATGGACACACACTACTACCTCGGTGGCCCCGGAGCGATCGAAGACGAGCCCGTCGAGAAACTCCATGCACGAGGAGCCAAGTATGCCCCGGACGACAGCAAGACGCCAGATCGAGCCTTCAAACTCGTGGCCATGAAAGCAAGCGTGCCCTCGTCCGAGTATTATGGAGACGACCGAGCAACACGCGAGTTCGCCATGGAGACCAACGCGAGCGTGCTGCGGCTCGCGAAATGGAGGTTCGCTCCCGCACGAAGGCGGTCGATGCGCGACGCTGGTGACAGTGAAGGAGACGCGACCAACGAGGGGCAGCTCGTGCTCAACTGCGCTTCAGTAAGACTCGTGCAGGGGGATTTTGAACTCGAGTATGACACTGAACGATGTCGCGCAGTCTTGCGAGGGGCTATTGGTCGCTCGGTTGACGGAGCGAAGGCCCACGCGACGGCTGGAACCCAGAAACGCGAAGCCGGCACGTGGCAAGTGCGGCTGATGCATCGCCAGGCGTTGACTCGAGACCAGGATGCGCTGAAAGAACTCCCGTCTCTTTCACCTCCTAAGAAACAAAACCGCTCAGAGCATGAGGAAGCGCTCGAGTGGCTTCAGTTCCATCGAGACAAGGTGGAACGTGAAGCCAAGCGCACCAACAGCAAACGCGCGCTCGCCAGGGACGCCCACTGTGCCTACGACAAAGTGGCGGCTCTTAGCAACGCCAAGCTACTGCAGGTCGAGCGAGCCAAGGCTCAGAACCACCGTGAGTACTTCCAGAATTGCTTCCAAACAGCGTTCGGAAACGCTCCAAGCCAGGCGCATCACGGGGTCAGAACAGAGAACGTCACGCTGCCTCGGCTGTGAAGGAATCGGATGGGTCTATATTGTTTCGAGTCTATCATGATGTCGAGGTTGCCTCTTGGGTCTGGAGCCGCTGCTGCTTCTTACGCTTCAGCTTCTCCTTCTTGCGACGTTTCCGCGCATCCTTCTGAGACTCCGAGACCTGCTTGCGCTTCGAGCCGACGGCTGGCTGGTCTTCCTCCTCGTGTTCGTCGTCCTCCTCGTTGTCTTCTTCAACGATCGCAGCACTTTCAGCTTTCTCGGTCGCAGGGTTGTCGTTGGGTGATGAGATGGACGTAAGCGTCCCCTTCGCACTGGCGTCTCGCTCGAAGTACGCGACGAAGAATCCATTCGTGTTGTCTTCGTGGCCATCAGCGCGCACCAACGCATCTGCTTGCGCTTTGGTGAGTCCAGCTACTTCCAGACCTCGACGTGGCCACGTCGGCAGGCACTTGCGCAGCACAAAGGGCTTAGGGTCTTGAACGTTCTGCGCTGAGCGCAGCGCAGCGGCGACGACTTCCTCGTTCTCTTTTTGGAAGATCGAACATGTCGAGTACGAAACGCGCTGTACTTGCGGGAACGAAAACGCTTTGAGTAGGGCCTCGAGCTGGAAATCAGCGAGCGACTGGAGCCGCGAGGCGACGTCGCCGTCCACATCCACGTCATTCTCTTGGGCGTTCTTATCACTGGCAATGTCCAGCAAATGGTCCAACCGGTTGGTCATGCCAGAGCCTGAGCACGAAGGATCCAACAGAATGGACCGGACGTTTGCATACGTCGGGGCATTGACATCGACTTCGAGAAAGCTCTGGAGACAGGGCTCCACGAGTGCGTCGGCTCCAGCGAGTTTCATGCGACGCTTCAGCAGCTCGAGTCGCTTGGCCGATCGATCGAACGCGAACACTTTGCGTCCACTCAGAGACGAGTTCTTGGCTTGCTGTTGGTGGAGAAGCATCGCTGCGTGGCTTGTCTTGTTGCCAGGGGCGGCACAGGCATCGATGACGTCGCCCTCCAGACCGGCGGGGTCGCCTCGCTCGCCGTGCAGCACGAACGCCGGGAAGCAACTGGCTTTGTCTTGCAGAATGAGCTTGCCGTCTTTGACGAGCTCATGTTCGTGGAGCTCCGTGCCTGCCGGCAACACGACCAAGTCACCGACGTGCGCGTCCTGCTGCACCGCGTCGCCGAACTCGCGCTTGAAGGCCGCGAGCTCTTCGCTCGAGATCTTGAGCGTGTTGACGCGCACGTATCGCGGCAGCAAGAGCTCGCTCTTGCGGTTCTCCTTGGGCAGCAGCGCCTCGTTCGAGGCTACTTTATGCTTGATCTTGAGCCGCACGAGCGCCGTCTTGAACGCGTTCGCGTGGAGCATGAGCTCCTTCTTGACATGGCCGCCGCCCTGGATCTTCTGGTGGCGTCCGAAGAGCAGGTCGTAGAGCGAGATCAGCAGCAGCGCGCGCGGGGCGCCGGCCTTGAGCTTCTTGGCGAGCTTGCACTGGGGCACGGCGTCGAGCAGCTGCAGCAGCAGCGGCTTGAAGCGCAGCGTCTCGCAGACCAGCGCGAAGGAGCTGCGCTTGTGCTGCACGTTGTCAGCGTACGCGAGGCTCTTGAGCCCGCCCTCGCGCCGCTCCAGCTTCTGCAGCAGCTTGGCCGCCTCCTTGTACAGCTCGCTCATTCTCCCAATGGACTCGCCGAGTAGCCACCGGATCATAGTGACATTGAGTGGCACTCACTGGAGGTATTGTAAAAATAGTGTGGACCACGTTATTCGATGATTCAATGTCACTCGCTGCTGACTCTGTCCTTGGCGCGAGGGACCCTCTGAAAGCCAGACAGCGGACCGACAACACGGCGGGTCACCATGGCAGATCCATTCTCCGACTAACCGCCTCGCGCACGATGCGGTTCTTCTCCGCGCTGGTGCTGCTGCTGCTCGCGCCGTCCGCCTCAAGCGCCTCGGACGCGAGCGGCGCCGGCACCGTGACGGCCAACGCCAACGCCACGACGAGCGCCTCGGCCGCGGCCGCCGACGGCGTCATCATCGTGCGCGGCAACAAGATGTACAACAGCAAGACCGGCGCGCGCTTCTTCATCAAGGGCGTACGTTCCTCGCACAGAAGGCTGCTCTCTGTGGATGAACAGGTACTAACGGACCTGTTGACTGTAGATGACTTACGAGTACGCCGTGGATGACGAGCACTACGCCAAGTACTCCAAGGACGTGATCGCCAAGCACCTCGCCGACGTGGACATGAACACGCTCCGTCTCTACGACATCAACCCGGACCTGTCGTACGCCAAGTTCATGGGTGACATGGCTGCGCGCGGCGTGTACGTCATCGTCGGCGGCACGCCCGACAACAGCGACTACTGGGGCAAGTACCGCTATGCGACGCTCAAGAAAGGCACGGGGCCGGCTGAAGGAGAGACCTGCTACTCGCCTGTGCTGCTCGAGTACGGCAAGAAGATCGCCAAGAATTTTGCCCAGTTCGACAACACGCTCGCCATCCTCATTGGCAACGAAGTCATGCAGAAGGATCTCACGGCCGGCGCCTGCGTCAAGCAGTACACGGCGGACCTCAAGACCTGGATGCGCGTCAACGCCAAGAAGATGCGCACGATCCCGATCGCGTACGCGGCTGCTGATAGCGCGTACGGAACGAAGATCCCGAGCGCCGAAGAGTACCACACGCTCAAGATCCAGGGCTTGCTCTGCGGTGACAAGATGCAAGACGGTGTGATGACGCGCAGCATTGACATCTACCTCATCAACGAGTACCGCTGGTGCCCAGGACGGGAGTTCGCAGTGTGGTCGCAGTTCCTTAACATGGCACAGGGACTGCCGATCGTGATCGGCTTTGGAGAGTACGGCTGCAAGATCGATACCCCACGCGACTGGGCCATGGTTCCCTACCTCTACGATGAACCGGCCAAAACGTCCGAGTTCTCGGCCACTTTTTCGGGTGGTCTAGCCTACTCGTTCGGCGAGGCCAAGCTTCCGGCCGGCTCGTTGTTCCCCATGTTTTCGGGTGGCTCCATGAACCCTCTGGGCGAGCCCAGCAACGTGCCTTCGGTTGACTTCACGAACCTGAAGAAGCAGTTTGCTGACCATAAGCCATACTCCGACCCGGCTGCGTGGAAGAGCGACGCCAAGTGCTCGTGGGCGCCGGATCTCGCGACCAAGGTAAGCGAGACGAACAAGCGTGCGAGCGCCAGCGGGTGGATCGTCGCGGACTGCGAGGCGGACGTTCTCAAGGTCGTCCCGACGGACACGTGGGTCACCAAGTCGCGTCAGGGCGCGGATTGCGAGAGCGGCTCGGATTGCGATGTCCCCATGCCGACCTCTGTGGGCACGACGCAGGAGGACATCTGTGGAAAGGCCGCGACCAACGCAACGACCTCCACTGGTGGTGCGTGCACATCGTCTTCCGACTGTCTCAACGGCGGCGAGTGTGTCGAAGTGGACAAGGCCAAGCAGTGCAAGTGCGCGGCATGCTACACGGGCACCAACTGTGGATTCAAGGACGACGCGTCGTGCCCATCCAGTTCAGGCTCGACGACCCCTGCGCCTACTACGTCGGCAGCCGTGGCGACGGTTGCGTCGACGATCGGAGTCGCTGTGAGCACCGCCGTCGTTGCGGTGCTCATGATGTAGAGACAAACGTGATAGAGGGTGGAAGTAACAAAGAGGACACACCAAGACAGCTTGCACGATAGAGCAGTCGATTGGTTACACAATGATATGACATTGTCCGGTTTGACTAAGCGCCGCGACCTCGTCGGGTAGCACGTATCCGTTGGCCCCGAGACTGAACTGGTTCCCTTGTAGCTCCCTAGAACAGAACCGCATATGAGTTGGCCCGCTGGTAGATTTGCAGCCCAGGTTGTGTAGTCAGTGGCTCACAAGTACTCGAGAAACGCGAGGCTTCCGATTGATGGCGGCACCACGCCGTCAAGCCAGTTGCGGTCGAGTCGCAAGACTCGAAGCGACGTCAAGAGCGACACGGTGGGCGGCACCGACCCGGTGAGGAAGTTGGAGCTCAGATCTCTGCATTAACATGTCAGTGTAAAACTCAAAAGTGGCATCGAGCCATCGCTCGCACAGCTCCTGGAGAAACCGCAGCGACGCGCGCGGGAACTCGACGGGCAGGTACCCGACGAGGTTGTTGTTCGGCAGGCGGATCGTGACGACGTGGAAGGCGTCGTCGCACGTGACGCCGTACCACTGGGTCCAAGCGCATGTGTTAGATCTCGTGGCCCCCGCCCTCGTCTCTCTTACTCACGCTGTCGAGACACGGGTCGCTCATCTCGTTCTGCACGTCCCAGCCGTTGCGCCACTGGCGGCCGTCCGTGGCCCAGAAGAGCAGCTGCAGCGCGCCGCGCTCGCCGCGACTCGTGGCGCTGAAGGCGTCGCGCGCGAGCGCCAGAGGGCTCACGAGCGCCAGGCTCATCCCCAGCAGCTTCAACATCGCGGAACTCCATACTGCCACGGCGGGTAGTCGCGGCTGCCTCTAGAACTTGATACCACCACCTCCCTCCAAACCCCCATCACATCTCCAGCGCGGGGAGCTGCTCACGAGATAGATGCTCGTGGAGAAGCCCGAGGACGTGCGCCACGAGAACGCGGCGGGCAACGGTGAGCGCTCGCGCGTGTCGTCTCTGAGTCTGACTCGCGCTGATCTGAGTGGCGACGGCAGCCTCCGCGATCTACGGCGTCGACGCGCATCCCAGCAAGCCGCTCTTCGCCACGGCCGGCGGCGGTGAGATTGCGCCGCGTCAACAGCTCCACGGCGCCGGCTCACCGCTCTTTGTGTTCCGGCAGATGGATCCGTCAAGATCTGGTCGCTCGAGAGCTCTGCGGACGGCGGACTCGCGACGTTCGAGCTGCTGGCGACCTTGGCGTTCCACGAGCAGGCCGTCAACTGCGTGCGCTGGGCTGGCCACGGGCGATACCTCGCTTCGGGCTCGGACGACCAGCTCGTGCTGCTCTACGAGCTACAGCCTGGCGCGCCGCCACCCGTCGCGTTTGGATCGAATGCCAAGCCCAACAAACAGAACTGGGTCCGTTGCTCCACGCTCAAGCGCCATTCGATGGGTGAGACCGCTAGTTGCGTCTGCGAGGCGACATGTCTAGCTGATCGATTATTCATTACGTATTCGTTGGTGCAGATGTCGAAGACGTGGCCTGGTCACCGGATGACCGTCTCCTCGCCACGTGCTCGATCGATAACTCGATCTGCATCTGGGACGTGGACCCGACGGGCATCTCGCCTGTCATGAATCAGCCGCTCCAGACACTCACCGGCCACAATGGTTGGGTGAAAGGGATTGCATGGGATCCTGTCGGGAAGGTACGTTGATGGAAAACGAGAAATCGCGCAGTACCTGACGTTGGAGCGTCCAATAGTATCTCACCAGTGCTGGCGAAGACAAGACGGTGCGCGTCTGGCGTGTTGACAATTGGCAGCAAGCGCACGTCATTTCCGAGCCATTCGAGGCATGTGCATCCACATCAAACTTCCGGCGGCTCTCATGGTCACCGGATGGTTCGGTGCTGTGTGGCACCCATGGATTCAAGTCGAAGAAACACATTGCGGCACTGCTCGACCGAACATCTTGGTCGAATGACGTTGACTTCGTCGGCCACCAAGGGGTTGTCACCTGCGCTCGTTTCAATCCAAAGCTCTTCGGTGAGTGGGGGTATGCTTCCTTCGCCTTGATTAGTGCTAACGACGAATGGGATAGTCAAGGACCCGACGTCCGAGAAGGAGTATGCTTGCTGTGCTGTGGGCGGAGATGACGCTACGGTCAGCATCTGGCTAGCGCACATGGCGCGTCCACTCACTGTCGTGAAGGAGTGTTTCGAAGCGTCTGTCACTGATCTGTCGTGGCTGGTTGACGAAGGTCGATCGACTCTGATTGCAAGCTCACTCGATGGAAGTATTTGTTGCTTTCAGATGGATACGGGGGAGATTGGGCTTCCGGTGTCAGACTTGCGGCAAAGCAAACTTCTCCAAACAAAGGTGCGTGATGAATTTGCACGACACTACGTGCATCTTTTAACTCGATGTTTGGGTCGATAAAACAGTATGGATCGAGAGCGGGAATAACATTAGCCTCGACTTTTATCGAAAACCCTCTTCAACTGCAGCTCGAAGCGACATCATCTGCGCAACAGTCAGCCACGTCAGCAACTACCACAAACCTCGTTCCCAAGAAAAAAAATTCGACAACGACGGTTCCTATTACCGCAACAGCAGGAAAAGTGAACATTCTTCAAGCTGTATCGAAGAAAGGAGACAAGAAGCGAATCTCACCTGTGTTACTCCAGCAAGAGAGCAGTGAAGCGCATGCTACAGAGACAACACCGCAACCAAGTGCACCCAATCCTGCCTCCGTCGCTAACAAGATCCAGAATATCCTGGGTCCAACCGTACCGGAGAATCTCGGCGATACCAGTCTTCTTGACGAGCGCATGACAGGAAAGTCGAGTCATCGTACAGCAGAGCCAAATGGTAGCGCTCCGAAGGTGTCAACTCCTCAACCAGCGTTGACCGCGTCGATACAATCAAAAGCCGATGCGAAGCGCCAGCGCGAGAATTCACACAAGAGAAAGCGTGATGGCGAGCGTGGGACAGCAGGAGGGGCGACTACAGCCGCAGGTGCCGCTGTGATGGCGAAAGCAAAAGAAGTGACACCACGACCTCCGAAGGTGCTAACACAGAGGTGAGAATCGTGTTTGTGACGGGGCCCTCTAGCTGTAATTAACGATGTTATGCGCACACAGTGTCGATGGTGCATCGAATGGATCAGCTACAACGCCTGTGCTACCCACGTTTCCCATGCGAGTTTCATTTTCTGTTGAAATTGATGCAGTTGGTGTGGATATCCAAGCTTCTGCCACATCTCCACCGACTCCGAATGTTGTGGAAGTCACAGTACACAATGCCAAACCAGCAGGCGCTGTCGATGTGACTGGTACGTATCACATTTCCTCCCAAGAGGGTTGACCTCGTTACTGATGTTTGCTGAAACAGCATCAGAAGCTGGCCCTGTGTTCTCAACAGTGAGATGTTCTCAAAACAACATCGTTAAGTGGGTCGATCGATTCCCTGGGCACGTCGTTTGTGTTTGTGGAAATGCGACTGTGTGCGTCGTGGTTACCGCCAACGGGGATATGTTCATTTTGAGTGGGAGCGGCCGTCGTGTCTTCCCGTGCATTTGTACGTGTATCTGAGAGCCCTCTTCCTGTTCGAAAAATCCTGATGTGTTTGTTATGGTAGCTCTCGGTGGCGCAGCTTCAGTGGTGGAGTGTAGCCCGGGAAAAACTCCATACGTTATGGTTATCTTGGCCAGTGGTGCAATGAAGATCTGGGATGTGACTTCGCGTAAAGTTTTCATGCACGACTCAATTGAATCACTTGTCTCGGTAGGTCTCCCCGCCTACATTGGACTCAGTGAACTTGTGCGTGAAGCTCATTTACTCTTTTGAATTAAAAAGTCCACGTATGGAACGGCCCAGAAAGTGACTTTACTTCGAAGCACGGTCTCTCTCGCTGGTCTTCCAATGCTCACGTTTGCAGTCTCAAATCACGAGACCAAAGGATCAGCCAGTCTCCATTCGTACACATTCGACGTTGGCATGCAGTCGTGGTAGGCTAATTGTTCGTCAGTTTCCTGAAATCAGTATACCAGTGACTGACATCATTTCTACAGGATGCGAGTCGCTGACGACAGCTTCGTATACTCGGACTTTCACTCGACGTTGTCCACGGAGGCAGTTGTTGCACGTGAGATTCCGGTACGTCAGAGACTCATTGCCTCAAAAACAAATTTGCGTTTTAAGGTGATCTTCACTTGTTGTGCAAAGATGGGTCCACTTCGACGTCTCCAAAACGCATCAGGTTTTAGCCGTACACAGCGTGGTGTCGCGTCCGCAATGCTCCGAGATATACCTGACCCGATTACACAGCGCAGTGTTACGAGGGCGCATCTCGAGCACCAGCTCACAGCCGCAATTGTCGTTCAGAGCCTGGAAGAATACCAGTACTGGTGAGTGTATGATGACCATCAGCCAAAAGGCACTCTTACTCATGTGTAACACATCATGTAGGCTGAAGGCGTACGTGCGCTTTTTGGCCACTGACGAAGACGTTCCTCGACTGGAGGAAGTTTGTGCAGACTTCCTTGGTCCGTTCCATGCCGTGTCTACCAGTTCTAGTGCAAAGAGTGCGTGGGATAACTGTGTTTTGGTAAGACCGCCACCAACATCTTGATGGTCTCGATTCTGACGCCCGTATCAATCTAGGGCCTGTCGAAACGAGAGTTGTTGCGACTCCACATACTACCAACGATGGCGTCAAACCGAATGCTTCAGCGCGTTGTTGCGAAGTACCAGCTAATGCTGAGCGAGATAGATGCACGCGAGAAACCGGAAGAAGAGTCAGTTGACGAGAGTAAATCCTAAGGTGGGGTTGAAAGAGATTAAGAGTCTATGCCGTAGTTGAGTTGGTCACAGCGCTCGTATGGCGGGTGGGTTATCTAGAACGGATGAAAACGAAGAGCAAATCTAACTTTGATCAATGCATCCAGCTCCATCACAACTCATTCGTTTGCGTTTCTGCAGGGTGTTCATCGAGAGGCGTAATTCTCAATCGCGCTCGGTTACACGAAGCCTGTCTCGGAGTCGCGCAACTAGAGTCTCCTGCTCGATTTCGTGGAGAGCTGCGAGTGCTGGATCATGCTCTAGACCCTCCAACGCGGCTGCGAGGTCCGGGTGATTCGCGTGGCTCGCCACTAACAGCTGCCACATAGTTGGCATTGGCTTGGTCTCTACTTCTACCGTGATCGAGGGTGCGGTGGACCGTGGCGTCGGGTCAGGCACTTGAATTCCTTTCGTTGAGCTCAACTCTGTCGGTGTCTCGCTAGCCAACTCACCTAACGCAATGAACTGGCGCGTACGTTCAACTCGGTCGCGCACCTCCCCGAGCTCTCGGATCGCGTCGTCACGCTCTGCAATCGCGCGCTGGACGATGCATCGCACGTCAGCGACGAGCTCTTTTTCGTTTGTGCGAAGGAGATCTAACTGGGTCTTCTGGAAGAACGAGAGCAGGAGATCACACACAAGCTTGTCGCAATTGTACGGTCCGGCGCGGGGGCCAGGCAATGAGAACTTCCTGGGGCTGGGGCGAGGCGCACGCGGTGGCTTAGCAGCGGCCGTGGCTCCCTTCGTGTCCAGGGCCACTCGGCGTGGTGCCAACGTTGGTGACATCGTTGGCGTTGACTTCTTCATGGGTCGGAGGATTCCGAATCGCGAATGGCAATGCTCAAATGCCCTTTCTCGATTTGGATGGTTGTCTTATCACAGTGGGTTCGCATTCGCGTCGCCAAAGTTCATCCATTTAAACTGTATTTGATTTGGAAGTCGAGTTTGCTATTTCTGAAAGCAATCGGCCGCCCACTTCCTGAACTCATTCCTCAGTCCGACATGCCATGGCAGACTCCTCCCGACTCGTGACTGCAACCATGGAGGCCGTAGGGACCCCTCTGGAGCCCAGGCGCAAGCTTTCGCTGGCATCCGAGCTAGAGACAATGTCACAGAGTGGCGCCTTTCTACGGGCAGTCGAAGAAGACCGCCCAGAAGTTGCCGTGTGTCGAGCCATCCTTCAGAAGCGGCCAGGAAGGCGTTCACTAGACGACATCCACGTAGTGCGTACGCCTTCCAGACTCACGCTGATCTCGTTGACTGATGACCGCCTCAACAGCTAAAATCGCTTCTGAGCACGTCCAAGCTGCTCGAATTCTTCTCCAATTTGGATGCCTGTGAGTTAGTGTAGTCGAAAGAAGATGGGTAGTATCCTGACGAATATATTTCACGCAGACAAGGTACACGCGAGCTATCCGGATTGAGTCGTGACGACGATTCACAAGCCGAATTCCTCAGGTTGACAAGCTGTATCAATCGATTGAGATAATAGTGTTCGACGAGAAGGGCGGGGTCATCTTCGAAGAAGTACGTGAGCGCACTGTCCTCGTAATCTTTTGTACCATGGATATATAATTGCATTACTGCTCTCAGGACGACCCAGGAGAGAACTTCTACATGGTTTTCCGCGGACAAGGCAGGTTTCTCGCGACGAGCATCATTATCATGCACTCTAATTGTCATTTCAGTTGAGATCAGGAAGCGCGATCCCCTCGGAACCATGGATCCCGTGACCAAGAAGCCAGTGACAACCCACATTGCAGCCCTTAGTTCTGGAGACAGCTTTGGTGAACGCGCACTGCTGTACGAGTCGGACCGCAGGGCAGGTATGCTGCATAAACCACTGGTATCCCACCTTTCCTGATCTCCCATCCTTGCGTAGCGACGGCAGTGGTTTCGAGCGACAGCGCAGAGCTGATTTTCATCAACCGCAACGTCTTCACCGATCTGCTCAAAGACTCCCACGAGGCCGACGTCACCGGTGCGACATTAGAGGTATCCAAACGATTTCGATCCAACAAGGATATCATCCGCAATATCTTCATGCGCACGTCTGCCCAGCGATCGGAAAAAGACCTCAAGTTCGCCGTAGAATACCTGAAGAGTGTCAAATTCTTCGCGCGTTTTTCGTTTGAGGTGCGCAAGCAACTGTGTAAGGCGATGAAACTCATCAGTGCCGTGACCAACACGGTGGTTTTCGAGGAAGGCCAAGTGGGGCGGCACTTTTACATTATCTTTTCGGGGAGCACAGAAGTTTCGGTTCGCACGAAAAATCGCTTTGACGAGACCTCAGACAATGTGGTGTCTCGTTTGAGTGAGGGCGAGTACTTCGGCGAGTTGGCTCTCTCTGAAACTGGAGGATTGCGTCGGGCGACAGTTCGGTGCACTGACTTCTGTGAGCTGCTTGTTCTCGGACGTGATCAATACGAGCCTCTGATCAAAAGATACCAGAATGAGTACCATGCTCAATATGCCAAGATGCTTAGCAGGAATCCTTACTTTATTGGCCCCGAATGGGATGATTATACGATTCAAGCGATGTGTGCGGTCATGGCAGAGAAATACTTTCCGTTTAAAGGTGAGATTTGCAAGCAAGGCTCTCGAGCGACCGAGATGTTTGTCATTACCCGCGGCGAATGCATGATGGTCCATGAGGGCAAACACCCGATCACGGGTCACCCGCAGCAGTACGAGTTGGGGCGGTTCGGACCTAACTCTGTCTTAGGCTGTGCTGAGTAAGTGACTTATGGCATGCACTAATCGGCTTGGGAAAAATTGACTGGTAGCCGTCTGATCACAGAGCTTCTGCTGGACGCTTCAACGACATCTATACTCGGGATTATTCGATCGTTGCCGAGTCGCCAGTCCGTCTCCTCGTGCTCTCACGGTTTGATATCTTTCACCTAATGTCTTCCAGTGCGCGCGAAAGCCTCCAACGCTCATCCGCTGGAAACATGCGCGAGAGCATCGAGAGTCGAGCCATCAAGAGCGTAACATGGGAGCGGTATCGAAAAGAATTTCTCGCAGACGTGATGAGTCGGAGAGACTGTGATGGTTGCCACGGCATTGGAGCAAGACGAGCGGCATCGTCTAATCGACTGGGTAAATCGGCGTCTACGCCAACGCTAGGGTCCAGTGAGAGATCGCTGAAACCTTTGGTTGAGTCTGGAACCTTAATACTCGAACCACGACAAGGTCGAGCTCGGCCGCGCAAGTTGGCTAAAGTCAAGATGCTACCCGACAATAACAATTTGTTAGATGAAGCTACCAAGACTACCGAGGAAGCTCCTGGATTCACGAAAGGAGTGGACCCAACCGTCGGTCGACGGAGAAACACGGTTCAGGGGGAAGATGAAGCAAGCAATTGTCAAGGTCTCTCGCCTCAGCTCCTGGTGATATCTGCCGAAGAAGATGTGGAAGGGGAGATGGAGCAAACGCGCCCTCCTCAAAACGCAGATAGCGAGGCAGAGCGCGAAGAAAGAGCAGAAATGTCTGAGATTAGACTCCGGCAACCCGTGCGAGGTCGCCGAAAATCCATGGTTAAAAGCAAGACGCTCGCGATACTCGAGTCTACGACGTCGCTCAGCCTGCCATCGATTCCACGAAACTTCGAGAACTTCCACGAGAAACCTCTCTATGCCTCGTCTAGCCTCCCATCGGCAATTGTCATCCCACCCCCATCCAGCGCAAGTAGCACGTCTGCTCCATCGTCAGTGGGTCGGCGTCGCAGCATTCGGTTAAGATCAGACGCTGCGCTGGGAAATAGGCAGCCCAGTGCACTGCTGCCTGCTTCAGTAATCTGGACCCCGGTGCACGGTGCGTGCCAGCCATTTGCCTTGCTGGGCTTTTTGAGAGAGCGAGCACTATCCAAGCCTGTGCATGGTGGGTCCACCAAGCCCTCGCACTTGAATTCCATCGCACTATCGTCAGCGACACCCATCCAGAAGCAAACCGTCTCCAGCGCCGTTGAGTCTAATCTGTCTTGCGTCGTTGCCTTCCGGGTCTTCGGTAAATTCTCGGAGCTTTGCATGGCGCTCGATATGTTCCGCCACGTCTGTTCTCTCGAGAGATC
Organism: Pythium myriotylum; assembly: GCA_023091665.1. Lineage (NCBI taxonomy): Eukaryota > Oomycota > Peronosporomycetes > Pythiales > Pythiaceae > Pythium > Pythium myriotylum. Next base: position 802,083 of record JALJCQ010000004.1, read on the forward strand.
TCCACCTTCACAAGAGCGCGACTCCAGCCGGTTCGTGGTGTACAAAGAAGACGAGATGACCATGACGATGGAGAACTACTTCAGTGACGCGACCTCGACGCCGTACCAGTATCGCGCACTCGACGTTCCTCAGCCCACGGGCCAACGCTACGCCTGCGTAAGCGTGAGCGTCGAGTCGCCTGCACGAAGCATCGAAAACGTTGCTGTGCACGTGTACCAGTGCTTCCCGACGCCCCAGAGCGCCGTGCGATTCGCCAAGCAGATAGCGTCGGCCTCACTCGCGACGCTTGCACTGAGTGTCGTGCCGCTCTTCGAGTGGGTGCCACTGGCCGAGATCGAGCGCTTCGACGCCAAGAGCGCGGACCTGGAGCAAGCGCTCGAGAGCATCTCACTGCGAGCAGCCGACCGACCGCTGAGCACGTGGAAGGCACGGAAGGAGGCCGTGAAGAAAGCCCGCGTGCATGCTACGAAGCGGAGCTGAGACCGTTAACTTAGTGGGGAAATGGGTACATTGTCATGTGCGCCACACCATGGACCTGGTGAGGAGCTCTTCATCATCTTCCCCGGCTCGCTTCCTCGACGACCATGGCGCCACGGACCGCGCAGACGCCCGTGCGGCTCAACGTGTACGACCTCACGGAGGCGAACGACTACATGGCGTGTACGTGCGTCTACTGAATCTGGAGAACGAGGCCCCGCACGCTCACCCGCTCGCTCGCAGACATCGGCCTGGGCTTCTTCCACACGGGCGTCGAGATCGCCGGCGACGAGTTCTCGTTCGCGAGCGGCGCCGGCGTCTTCTCGTCCACGCCGCGCCAGGCGCCAGGTGCGATCTCGTGTTCTCGTCTCTTGTGGCTCGGCTGAGGCGTCGACGCTCACTCGCGCTCTCCTGCAGGCGCGCGCTTCCGCGAGTCCATTGAGATGGGCATGTTCCCCGGCTCGGCCAGTGAGGCGCGCAACCTCGCTCTCTCGCTGCGACCCGATTTCGACGGCGCCAGCTACAATCTGCTGACCAAGTAAGTGGGGATTCTACCAGGTCACGAACTCATTTTCTCACGTGATTGGCCTCTACATCAAGAAACTGCAATGCGTACTCGGACGCGCTCTGCCAGTTGCTGCTCAACAAGCCGATCCCGGCGCACATCAACCGCGCTGCGTACCTCGGTTCGTTCTTCAGCTGCTTGCTGCCGGAGGATCTCTCGGGCCAGGCGCCTGTGGGTGACTCCTCGTCGTCTGCGTCGTCGGCTTCCGCCGCGCGCCGCAACGAGTACTCGGCTTTTGCAGGTCCGTGGATAGCTGCCTCGCGTGATATAGATCCAATCTGAGGTCTTCTATTGTCGTTAGGTGCTGGTATGTCGCTCGGAGGAGACGAGAAGGTGACGTCGACGGCCTCTTCATCATCCTCGACACTCGCCGACCGCCGTGAGAAGGTCCGCTTAGCAGCACTCCAGCGGCTCCAGAAGAATGATGACGCATCGACGTAGATATCAACTCACGTCGGGGCTGTGTTGCATGGTAAAATACGGATTTCGATCTAACGAAATGAGGAGGATCCGTTTCACTTCATTTTTAGGATGACAACGGTGTGAGTTGAACTGAACGAGCAAGCCACTTGAGATATGGGGAGACCAGCTGCATCGCCAGTCAAGCGTGCAGCTAATGGAGGCCCCGCAGGTGGTACAGCCACCGGACTTGGTGGATCGTCAGTCGCCACCAATGGAGGCGGCAGCGACGATCTGCAGCTCACCGAGCGCACAGAACGAGTAGAGAGCACGATCGTTTCCCGCGAGAACGCGACCCACTTGGCCTTTGCAGCGAGCCGCTCCCGGGACTTCGTGTATGCTGCTTCCAGTCAGTACATCCGTCTGCTTGACGACTACTGCAACAGCTCGGAGGGCAGCGATGGTGGGACGGCGTCGCCTCTACTCGTGGTTGTGGGCCAGCCTGGCACAGGTAAATCCTCGCTTCTAGCCCATTGGGCGGCGCTCCGTCGTGCGTCGGAGGATGGTGCCCATGAGTTCATCTACGAGCACTACAGCGGCTGCTCGTACGACAGTGTCAAACTCTCGCTGTTTCTGTTCCGCCTCATGAATCAACTAAAGGTCGCGTACTCTCTGCGTGACTTTGAGTTACCGCACGAGCACGAAGAGGAAAAGCTGAAGTTCTCGTTTGCGAGATGTCTCGAAGCCGCGGTCGGTCGCACGAACCAGCGAGGCGCCGGCTCCGGGTCATCGTCCAAGAGACGAAAGTGAGTCAAGCCGTGGACTGTGTAGGCGTTTGTGTGGCTAACGTGATGCACTACTGACGTGGTCAGCATTGTTCTGATCTTGGATGGTATCGACTGCATCCGTACCGAGGACGGAGGCGACTCGCTCTCGTGGCTACCCAACACGTTCCCACTAGGTGTCCGAATCATCGTTTCCGCCAACCATTCGGTCATCAACGCTCCACACGACGGAAAGAACTCGCTCCAGCGTGCATCCCGCGTCACTCGAAAGCCTGTGGTGTACGACGGGGACGGAGACTTAATCTACGACACTTCACTGCCTCCTAGCGAGCACGACTCGCATACGATTCGCGAACTGAGGCGTCGACGGGTCTCTTTTGTTGTCGTGGAGCCGCTAGACGAATCTTCGTGTCGCGCGATCATCCAGCTCTACAACATCCGTTCGCCTCAAGCCTCGCTAAGCTGCGGCGAGGAAGACGCAATTGTCGACGCACCTGGAAGTGCCAACCCATTGTATCTCCGGCTGATCTTGCAGGGCCAGGAGCTCTTCCACGACGCGGCAGAACGCTTTACGTGGCTAGAGCGTGTGACTCGCGCAACTGAAATCCACAGCGTTTACGAACTTTTTATTCGACGGTGGAACGAGATTTTGCTCGAGGATCTCAACGAGCAGCTCCGCAAGTTATCGCCCCAAACCGATGCAGATGACACCGACGTTGCTGCTCCACCGACGCCGACTCACAAGCTGACTCGACGAGCGACCAAGCGTGATGTGACCGCCGCGGCCGACAGCAACAACAGCCACGCAGCCTCGCAACTCGCGCACCCGTCGCCCACACGCACCTCCGGACACGCTCCCCCGTGCGCAGCAGATCCCGTCGAGTTGGAGAACCTGTACGTGGCGATGGAGCAGCGCGTGCTGCTGGTTCGCCACACGCTGTCGCTGCTCTCCGTGTCTCGCTACGGACTCTCCGAGACAGACCTCCTGCGTCTGCTGGAAGACAGCGTGCCGCGTGCCGTGTGCCAGCGCCTGCTAGGGCTGCTCGCGCCCCACCTGATGCAGATCCGCCGACGCGACTGCGGCAGCGACGGAGAGGAAGTCGTGTTGCTCGACTTGAGCCACAACCAATTGCGGCTGCTGGTGCGCTACGGCTTCCTCGGCGACGACCACATGCGCCACTGCTACTACAAGGAGCTCGCGACCTACTTTGGCGGCCTCGAGGCCTCGCAGCGTCGAGTGGACGAGCTGCCCGTGCAGCTCGAGCGCTGTTCCATGTGGTCGGCGCTGCAGGGCGCGCTCGTGGACATCAAGATGTTCCAGCTCTGGTGGCACGAGCGCAACCGGCAGGAGTTCTTCTCGTACTGGATGGTGCTCCGAGCCAACTGCTCGATCCACGACCCCGTGGACGACTTCATCCGGTCGCTCGACGAGTACGTCGCCCACGAGAGTCCGAGCGCCGAGCAGCTCTTGTCGCTCTGTCTCACGATCACCGACTTCCTGCGAGCGTGGCAGCGCGTCGACGACTCGCGCAGTGGGCAACTGGCGCTCGCGCGACCGCCTCCACCTCAGCTCAACGAGTTCATCTCGAGCCTCGGCGGCTTCTTCTCCACGACGCATCTCTCCGAGCACGAGGCCCGGCGCGTGCAGAGCGAGATCGACGCGCTCTGCATCCACAAGGACGACGCCTACTTCGTGCGTCGGTGGCTCTGGACGCAGTTCCCACTGATCGCCATCGCGTTCGAGAGCCGCTTCCTGCGCAGCCTGCTCGCCGGCAAGTCTTCGTCGACCGCGTCGCTGGATCCGCACGGGAAGGAGGACGACGCGAGCAGCAGTGGCCACGCGGACAAGGACAGCGGCAGCAGCTCGTCAGCAGCCCAAGCGCCAGGCAGTGGCTCGGCCTCCAAGACCGCCAAGCCCGTGGTGCTGCCCAAGAGCTTCGGCGGCCACAAGTCCCATCCGAGCCCACTGCACCCGGCCCGACGCAAGCCGTCGCTGCTCTTCAAGAACTCGAGCGACTCGCTCGCGTCGTCGACGGACGATGGCGCCTTCGAGTTCCTGTCGGCGGAGAACACGGAGCTCACGGTCGGCTCGGTCTCCAAGTACGAGAGCCAGGTCATGGAGCTGCGCGCGCGGCACGACAAGCTCCGGTTCGCGGCCAAGGAGAAGCAGAGCGCGCTGAGGACGCTCGAGTTGCGGCTGCTGGACGCGCGCGCGCAGGCCCGCGCGAACGGGCAGAGCGCGAGCCAAGTGGACGAGCTGCTCGAGCACATCCGCGTGATCGGCGAGGAGACGACGCTCGGGCGGCAGCGCGGCGACTACTACAAGGCGATCCTGCGCCACTGCGAGATCCACCCGGCGCGCGACCCGAACGCGATCGAAGTGACCGAGACGGCCGTGAACCGCATGCGGCAGGACATCGTCGAGCTGCAGCAGAAGACGCAGGTGGCGTCGTACGAGGCGCGGCTCGCGAGCGTCGAGAGCCGCAAGCTCCAGCAAGTCATCCAGGACAAGAGCCAGATCCACAACGCGGCGCTCGAGAGACTGCGGTGGCGCTTCGAGCTGCTCCAGCGCATGATGGTCCAGCAGCGGAGAGCCACGGCCGGCGCGCGCGCCGACGGGCTGCTCGCGAGCGACTCGCCGCACGAGCAGTCGGACGAAGAGGCCGAAGACGCCACGGGCGACGGCGAGGACAACAACGGCGAGTCGCGGCGGCAGCGCAAGCCGTCGACGGTCGTGGACGAGCGCGTGGCGCAGTTCAACCGCGCCAAGGACAAGCTGCTCCACAAGAAAGAGACGACGCTCGAGCGGCTGCGCAAGGTCGAGTCGCTCAAGGTCTATCTCGGCGGCCCGTACAAGGACGACGGCGTGCTCGGCGCGCTCCGCCAGGTGGGCATCAACAAGCCCGAGGAGGCGCATCTCTACTGGCAGGACCAGCAGCTGCACGCGGCGCAGCTCGAGGCCGAAGAGCGGAGTCTGGAGCAGCGCGTCGGCGACTTCCGCGACAAGCTCGCGACGCTCCAGTCGCAGCTGCTCAACCTCAAGCTCGGCGGAGGCGCCACTGCGGAGCCGGCGAACGCCGAGTGCTCTCCGGCAGCGGCGGCGGCAGCGGCGGGAGTGCCATCGTCCGCCGGCGGCGCGCCGTCGATGGGCGACGCGCCCTCGCTTGCCGTCGCGGCGTCGACCCACAACCTCAAGCTGCTCGAGCAGCGCGTGGGCGACGCGCTGGCTGTCGCGCAGCAGAAGAAGGAGCGCGCCGCGAGAGCCAAGGCGCTGGCCGAGCGGCTCCACCTCGGCCTCCACCACGTGGCGCAGATCCTCGGCGTGCAGACGACGCAGCAGATGGAGTCGATCGAGCTCGCGGACGCCGTGGAGCAGGTCGTGCGGCTCTACTTGGGCGACGAAGGCCATCTCCAGTCGGCCTCGTCGTCCAATCTGCGGCGCAAGAACAGCGCGCGCGCCATGGGCATGGCCTCGCAGAGCGGACTCCACGCCATCGCGCCGCCGGACACGCGCTCGCCCGACGAGAAGCGGCGCTTCAACGTCCGCGTCTCCAGGTCGCCGCAGCGGCAGATGAACCCGTACGTGGACGACGCCGTCGGCAGCAAGGACGCCGACGACGAGGACGACAACGACTGCGACGAGGAGGAGGACGACGACGACGACGGCAACCAGCAAGCCGACACGGTCACGCGACGTGCCGACATCAAGACCCGCTCGCGACTGGAGGTCGATCGCAGGCTGCGCGCACAGTCTCGCAGCGGCTCGACGGAGAAGAAGAAGAAGAAGAGAGCTGAGGCCAAGAGAGACAAGTAAGTAGAGAGAGGCTAGAGCGATCGCGAGGTTCGGCGGCGAATACGTGGGATTGGGGAGGTTCCTGCACGACTCGCATGCCTCGTTTCGTGTGCTTTGTGTGTTCTTAGTAGTCGTCGTCGTCTGGCCGATCCGTTTTTATTCCTCGTCCTCGTCGTCGTCGTCAAACTCATGCACATACTCATACGTCTCCACGGGGGGCGCCTCCGGCACCGCGACGACGAGGCCGTCGAGGTCCTTGGTGAGGATGATCTCGGTGCCGAGACGCGAGCTGCAACGCCACAAGCCACGCGAGTCAGTCTCTGGCCCAATATCAATTCCGCAGCATACGCACTTGGCCGAGCGGTCCGACTCGGGCACGTATTTGAGGATGTGGAGCTCCTGGTCGTTGGGCGCCGGGAGCTTGGCGATCCACTCGTTCGAGATGATGACGTGCGACTGCGGCGACACGGTGCCCTCGCCGAAGAGGCTCTCGGTGTAGTAGTCGCTGCGCACGGCGCTGTGGACGCCGCCGCCGCCGTTCGAGTCGTCCTTGACGAGCGCGACGTGGTTCATCTCGCACGCCTGGCGCAGCGTCTGGCCCACGCGGCCCTGCACGAAGTGGCGGTTGCCCTCGAAGTCGACGAGCACGACGTTGACGCTGCGGGCCACAATGTCAGTCAGTCAGTCAGTCTCGCCGCGAGCGCGCGCACGCACATCTTCTCCGAGACGCTCGGCCCCGCGTCGGCGAAGCCGCCGATGAAGCGGCGCGGCGTCTCGCGCGCCAGCACGCGCGTCAGGCCGCTCGCGCGCAGTCTCGCCAGCATGGTCGTGGAGCTGCTCCCGGTGGTGTCGCTCGAGATGGGGGCCCAAAACGCCTTTGAGCCACACACGGCAGCGACCGGTTCGATACCGGTAGAGGACACGCATACTGGTTTTGTACCTTGCAAATACCATACATATATAAGAGATAAAAGGTTATTCGGGCCAACATCTTTTGAGCGAACAGCTACACGGCTTCCCGACCGCGTGCGACGCGATGGCGGCCATGTACACCAAGATGACGGCGTCGGGCTCGTCGCTGATCGTGGCGCCGCGCACGATCAGCAAGGAGCTCGAGGCCAAGATCTCGACGGCCATCGCGGGCGTGGTCGCCAAGCACGACCTGAGCAAGCTCACGACCAAGATGGTGCGCCAGTACGTGGAGAAGGAGGTCCACGTGAGCCTCACCAACCACAAAGAGGTGCTCAAGCGCCTCATGCAGCAAGAGTTCCGCCGGATCAAAGCGGAAAAGGTGCGTCGTCTCGTCTGCGGGGTGAAGTCGTTTGCTCACGCGCAACACCACTCGGTCAGGCCGCCAAGAGACCCGTGCCCCAGCCGTGGAAGATCAAAGCTCGCCGCCAGAGCATGCTCAAGGGAATCAACTTTGTGTACGCGCTGCTTCGCGACCAGAAACCCCCGTCACTCGATCTCGCGCTCCACGCCATGCAAATGCTGTTCGATATCAACGCCATTGAAGGGCCCGAGTTGGCCCAGGTCACCAGTACTTACATGCGCCTATTGGTCTCGGGTTGGCTCCAGCAGAGACCCACTACGTGGCAAGAAGGCAGCGTCCCAACGTCCGAGCAAGTGCGTAGCCACTGGGGAGAGAGTTTTTGTTATAGGGATCGAGTGGCTTACGATGCTCCATTCAACGTAGGCGCTCCAAGGCCTCGCAGAAATCTACATCGTCGAACGCATCGGCGCCGTCCATCCTCGTCGCGCTGAGATCCACGAATTCCTAGATCGCTCACCGGCGGTGTATACTGTAACCGACTTTTTAGGCTGGAACCCGCAAAACTCCCCGCCAGTCGCGACCGCTTCGTCGTCCACGTTCCGTCAGATGACGGAAGCCCTCCTCAAGTGCTGGTACGCGCACTCACTCCAAGTGTCTCTTGGGTGCTCTCTGGTCCAGGTTAGTGACGGACTCGAACAATTCTTTTCTCTTCTCTTGGCTGACGAGAGACTGTGCGCAGGTCTTGCAACACCTACCCAAGTTTTACCCTTACAAGAGCCCAACTGAACTTTCGCCCGCCGACTATCGGGACCAAATGCGGATGGTGACGACAATCGTGCTAGTTCTCACCAACTTTGGTAAATTGCGGTGCGAACCTGATCTGCTTCCGCACGAGTACTTTGTGCTGCGTCAGCACCTCGTCCACCAAATTGTTCGTCAGGATATGGCAGCCATCAGTGAAATGCTGCGGGTGAGGGTTTCTTGTATCCATACCATCTTTATGCTCCTCTGATTAGTTTGCTGCGTATTCTAGGCTCTTCGATGCTTCGATGGTTCGGACAACTTGATGTCAGTTCGACGAGCAATGGCGATCATCATGCTGTCGCAGCAGCCAGACGGATCATGGAAGCCTCTGACCAACGGCGAGTCGGTGGATAACGACTCCCCGGACCATGTGTATCACACCACCATGAGCGCCGTTAGTGCGCTCGTAGAAGGCCGTTCATTTGGATTTGCACCATCCATTCCGAGTGCCTGCACTCTCTTGGAGCTCAACCTCAATGCAGACCTACCTGCTGTTGTCCTGGAAGACGAGAAGCTAAAAAAGGCTGCGGCTCTCTCTGCCTCCACCACCGAGAACAGCCCAGCATCTCCTGGCAGTGACTCGACGAAGCCAGCGAGTGCTCCAAGCCCTCCCCGTCCAAAGATTACGCGTGCCGAATCTGTGGAGGAGTCCTTGGAGGACCAGGTGCGGTTCCACCAGGGCCTGCTGGAAAAGGCAGGAGACAATGTCAAGAACGTCTCGGCCGCTCTCGCCCAGCAAGTGCTCGCGACGCTCTCGGGCATGAAACTGAACGTGGACATCCTCAAGAACACTGGCATCGGCCGCACGATCAACAAACTACGCAAGCACAGCGACGAGGACGTCGCCAAGAAGGCGACGCAGCTCGTCGCCAAGTGGAAGAAGGATCTGTTATGAGGAATTAAAAACGCGTTAAGAACATGTTTTGAACCCATCGAATTCGAAGGGGTTGATTCAGTGACTGGCCTTGGGTCTGGTCAGAAGCTCCCATGGACGGCGAGAGGTTCGCGCGAGGCTATGGCGTCGACGACGTGGCCGCCTACGTGGCCGCGTTCCGCCGCGACGGCTACGTCGTGATCGAGGACGTGCTCTCGCGCGACGAGTGCGCGGCGTCGGTCGACGAGGTCTGGGCGTACCTCGAGAAAGACGGCCTCGTGCGGCGCGGAGACGAGACCTCGTGGGGCAACGAGAACTGGCCCAGCGAGGTCTGCCGCAACGGCGGCTTCATGGGCCGCTTCCCGTTCTGGAAGCGCATGAAGAAGCTGGACGCGACGTGGGTCAACCGCCAGCCGCAGGCCTGGCGCAACCGCGAAAACGTCAAAGTGTACGAGGCGTTCGCCAACGTCATGGGCTCGCCACGTCTCTGGGTCAGCATCGACCGCTACGGCGTCATGCGCCCTGCGAGACTGCGCCATCAGCAAGAGGTAGTGCAGGAGAACGCGGACGCGCTCCGCGAGGAATGGCAGACCAAGAAAGAGTGGCTCCATTGGGATCTCAGTCCATTCCACCTGGGAACATCTGCCGCGGGCTACGCTCCGGCCAAACTTCCCGAAGATCAAGTCAAGACCTACGGATCTCTACGCGTCCAGGGATTGATCGCTCTCGTGGATTGTCCGGTGGAAAATGGAGGCTTCCATTGCGTTCCAGGATTCACAGACGAGCGCTTCTTCAATTGGGCGGATAACAATCGCGACTCGTACGGTGCCCTGCCCGAAATCGCCACTCGCAACTTCATCGAGGTACCAGACGACGACCCGATCCGCAAAGAGATCAAGAAGATCCCGTTGAAGGCAGGTTCGCTGCTAATCTGGAATAGCCAGCTCCCTCATGGGTAAGTTGATGGTGGTGACTGGACTTGACCGCAAGCTTTTAGACTGACGCGATTTTCACCAGCAACTTTCCCAACACCGGATTCGACTTTCGCATGGTTCAGTATCTGAAAATGATCTCTGTCGATGACCCGCGCGAGTTTTTGCCCGCGATGCAGCTCGGTCGATTTGAGACGGCCGAGTGGTTTCCACCGGGGTACACCCCCTCCCTCCTTGGAGAGCGGCTTTTCGGCTTGAGAAATTGGCCAACGCAAGATGAACTCGAGGCGGAAGAGGCTCAGAAGATCGCAGCAGAATAAACCGGGCGATCCGACAAGTAGACAATGCACGTATGATATTACCAAACTGCCGCACTACCACGGACTGATAGATGCGAGGACCTCTCTCAATGCGTCCCACGTGCCGCCACCCTGCTGTGTAGCATTATGTGATGCACCGTGCCCGTTATTGAACGATCCGTATGCTGCGTCATCATCCTCGGAGAGCAGCCCTTCTTCGAGATCCAAGGAGCTGCCAAACGATACTTGCGATTCGCTGCCTGATGACAGCATGCCGACGCTCTCGGATCTATTCGAGCGTGTCTCACGTTTCCTTCGTGCTCTGAGACCATCATTTGCAGCGCGGAAACCGCGTTCACGTGGACGGTTTGCAACGAAATATACAGACAGAAAGACGCAACCCAGCGCGACCCCGAAAGCGACAACGAGCTCGACACACATGATCACTGTCAACATCCGGTGATCCACAGGGAGGGGGTCAGGAGTCGGCGGTGACGTTATCGCTGGCAACAGAATGTTAAGCAGCAGTCCTGCACTGAGAGAGGATCCTGCGTATCCATCTTCGAAAGTCCCGATTTTCTGACCAGACACAGACTTGAATGCAAGGGCGATGGTGCGATTCGCACCTATGTTGCTTTGACAAACCAGATCTCTCGTCTTGTTGCGGATATACATCCCAAGACCATTGAAACCGTTCTGCCGCGGTATCACACCAACGTTCTGAGCAACCAACACTATGTCCGGGGAACGAGGAGAAACGTACCATCGAAAATCCTCGTTGGAGAAAGTAGTTGTAGTGAAGCATCGTGACCTGATCATCTTCTGCAATGGAGCCGCATGGGAAGAAACCAGTTGGGTACTTGGCGCAGAAAAACTGGAATGTGTCGCTCGAGGGTAAGAAATGCGAGAGGATACCCATCATTTGAGGCTCGTGAAGCTTGACTCCAAAGGAGGGGATTACTCCACGCAACGAAGGTATTCTATTCTCTTCGTTGGTGTCATCGTTAAAGATCTAGTACAGCAAGATGTTAGGAGGTCGCCTTTTACTCCCCAAAGCTCGTTTCAGATGCCACCAAACCTGAGCTGACGCGTTCCACATTTGACCTCGAGTGGTTTCATTGCCAGTAATTGAATCTCGAAGTGAGCCCGCCAGCTTCGTGGCAGCATCAAGTTCGTGTAGCAGCTCTGCGGGTTCGAACTGAAACTTGGAGCACGCTGAAGACCGATCAACTAGAACTCGAGTGATGTCAACGAATGCGACGGTTGATCGAAGAGCTAATGTGTTGAACTCAAGATCAAAGACGTTCAATCTGCAAGGCTGCACATCCTCCTCGTCATTTCCGCTTTCAAAGGTGCTACCGCTGAAGCATGACGCCAAGTACATCATTGGCTCGTAGAAGTCTTGAATAGCATCCGCCGTTGGCCCTTCAAGAACCGCTCCCTGTGAGAATCGCAGCTTGCTGAGCTGAGGAATTTCTGTGACAATCTTCGTATAGTCTGTTCGGTTCTTCACTTTGCTGAGTTGATTCTTCCAATGACTCGAAAAGGGAGAAAATGTCTCCCACGGATGCTAAATTATTGTCATTGGTTGACGTTGTGTGAGAACCTCGAGTCGTGCTACGACTCCGCGCACAGACTAACCACCAACCTGAGCCGCAAGAAGCCCCGATTCTCCAGGTTTTTGTCGCGTATCGAAGATATGATGGTGCAGCTTTCGCAGCGTAGGGTAAATGCCGCACAAAAACTCGACTGCTTTCGTCGTGTGTGCCACGATGCCCATGGTTGACTCGTATGGAGACAAGCGGTACATCTGGAGAGCCACATCCGCAGCTATCGGGGGTGCCATCAACGACGACGTTGGCTCTCGCGTTCCTCTACTCTCAGCCTCACGGCTCCCCTCTGTGCTGCCATTCGATACTGTGCTGTCAGTGATGGTGTCGTTTGGATTGAGCCAGAATGCTGGACCAGGGTAGAACGTCTTGTCGGTCTCAAACCACCGAATCGAGGGATCCACCGATGGCCCGTACACAATCAGCGGGAGGCTGCCGTCGTGGCGCTGGTACGACAGTATTCGCCTGTGGCATCGCGATCCATACAGTTAACAATGGGTATATCTCTTGGGGGTTTATCTCCATCGCGACGCACCGAAACTGCTTCGCCGCTCGGTCGAAGTCCACGTGGGCGATGGCCTGCGCCGCCAGCAACGCATCTGCCGTCTTCTACGAGCACGAGACCCGTCTCTACTCAGCCACCACGAGGAGCGACCATGTCGCCAGCGACGCGTACCAAGTGCTGGAACCCGACGAGCGCCGGGCTCCCGGGGGCGACGGCGCCGAGCTCGACGTCGAAGTTGTTGCTCAGGACGGCGTGCGCGTGAGCCACGAGCGCGTCCTCGTCGCAGAGAGGGGGCAGTACCGTCTCGGACACGCGAGAGAGCTGCGCGGCCATCGCGTCCATCGGCGCGACCCAGACGCTCATGGGCGAGATCTCCTGTTGAAGTCGACGGATCTCCTTCAGTTGGGGGGACAGTCAGGGGGTAACCGGTTACACTTGACCTTCTCAAGGGTAACCTGCACTTCAACTTGACATGCTGTCATGCCATCCTTCCAGAGCTCATTGATCCGCCGTACGCTGATAGAGCCCTGTGCGTTGATGGACAAAACGCTTGTTGGCTCTGATGGAACGAGAAGTCGCGTCGCCTACTTCAGATGTGACGCAGTTGACTCCGACGTGCATCGCCACCGACAGGCATCGGCTGTCTACGCGTTGTGGGCGCTACTTGATAGCCCTCGCGACGGTGCACTTTCGGCGAAACGCATCAGGATATGAAGCCGCTTTCTCGCGTTCGACTTGATTGCACTCGACGAAGCGCAGGCTCAGAGCGCTTTCACCCTTTCAAAGGTGAAAGCGCTCTGAGCCTGCGCTTCGTCGAGTACCCCCACCTCTGTCGTGACGTTTGCTCAGGTGCCTGGTGTTTATCATGTGTGGGCCCGAGAAAAGCATCAGCTTACAGCTTGCTGCTCGCCTCATTCATCTTCCCAGAGGTGCTGCTTCAGTGCTGTCAGGCCCATACAACATGCTCCTATCTAGGCGACGAGCCAGACCGGTCAGTCCTGCCGAGCATCTCAGCGACTTGGTCGACAACAATCATCCCCAGCTCATACAGTGGGTCTTCGGCGCCGGCATTTTACGATTGGGCCCTCTCATTGCGAAACCGAAGCATGGTATTACCCTGCCTGCTTAGGAGGATACAGTGATATTAAGCATCGCGGGTCGGCGCACGAAAGGGTGCGGCTTCAAGCTGTGACCATCATGGAGAGCAACGGATCCCTGACTCCTGTGCGTGAGCGACCTGCTCATGGCGGCTTGAAAGCCAATGTGACTGTGTTGCGTTTTAGGTAAAATGGAATTTCCACTCAATGGTTGTGGTCAGCGGAAGGTCTGCGATCGAGACAACCAGTCGGGCAGACCTCCTCGCGGCCATCGCCGCCGACGCCCAGTTGACGAAACCATCGCACCAGGGCCACTGCTTTCGTATCGTCACGCGACAGGAAGTCGAAGACGCGGTTCGGGCGATCTACATTGACGCTGTGAGGGCAAAGCGCGAGGCCACAAATGTGTCGGGAGAAACAGGGGTGTTGACGCCCCCACATGCGGATGAAGAGATCGACGTGAGTGATGTGGCTCTAACTCCACAGAGCATGGCGCTCGGTTTCCAGCGACTTGTCATGTTCGACCGACAAATGTGCCTCGCAACATGCGCAGACTCTAGGGAGGATTTGCCTCCACATTTAGGATCAACTTCGTCCCTCCCAGTACGGGTGTTCCTAATGGTTGACTATCCTGCTACCACCGTTGAAGTTCATGCATTGTTGCTCACAGGGGAGCTTGATCAGATGAAATCGCATCCAACGTCATCGGAGATTCCCCTACTGCCTTTGCTTGACGGAGCTCTTCTCTTGGTGGACCCGATGCGTGAATTACGTGAGCGCCGGAAAAGCTTATCACAGACAGACGAGAGGCGGAAGAGCCTGGCGAAACGAGTCTCCACCGAAGGAACAGAGAGTTTATTGGCTGACAAACCACTTCCAACGGCTGTGAGCTCGGTCTTTCAGACGGCGAATCCATTTGTGAAGGAATTGTTCGAGATGGCGAGTGTCGGAGGACTTGAGTGGAGCGACTTGATGTTCGTGGATGTGCCATGTTGCAAGACGATGGACGAGGTCAAAGCGCCCCATGAACTGTTGCAGGATCTCCATGTCTCTGTGGGTCCTCTTGTCGACAAGAAGATGCTTTTTAAGAAATGGGTGTCCTCAGTCGAGACGATCAATATTCCGGTCATGGACGCCAATGGAGAGGAAACAATCGAAATGTCTCGCCTCTGCGATGCGATAGTGGACTCAGTATTCCAACCAAGCGTTGGAGTTGCTGTGTTGGTGTGGGCAATGAGAGAAGCAGTGGCGAGATACCACTGTGATCCGTCAGATACCATCGCAGAAGACAACAACAAATCTGTTCCTGAGGTATTCATCGACTATGGAGATGAGGCTTCACTGAGGCTTGCAATCAGCTACGATCTCTTCGTTAAACAACACACCGATTCGTGTAATCCGTGCTCCGTTGGTGGAAAGCGAATCGACACCATAGAGAAGGCGCTGTGGGGTGCAAGTGATCTTCCTGGGGTCAGCAACTCTGGACGAAAGTCGATGCCAATTCAACCACGACTCTCAGCATCAGAGAGAAGTGTTCAGGACACAGAATTCGCTGCATTTGCCACGATACCTGTAACACGCATGCATCTAACACGTCAGCTGCTGCGTTTCGAGGAATTACTGGGTCTGCAGTGGAAAGGAAAGCTAAGTGTCCGAGAAATGGTGGAGCCGCTCAATCACGACGTGCTACCTCAGCGGTTGGCATCATTATTGCGCGATAATCCAACCGTCGTTAAAGACTACGACGAGGCCACTGACTCATTACTAGTTGCCGTGATATCGGCCACTGCACCTGGGAGATTTCGAACAACAGCATGGAGCGCGCGAGAGCACGTGCGCCATCGGCCAGCTCTCAAGGATTGGAATCAGGAGGCGCTACCGACGGACGAGTACCTTACTCCACGTACAGCACTTTCAGCAACAGCTTGTGTACCGCTATCGGCAGGAGAACTCGGAGCTGTCGCCGAGAAGTGTTCTATCGCCTTTCCTGCTGATCAGAGCATCATTCGAGTGTGTCAGACACCTCACGCACCAGCGTGGCTCAGCGTCGCGCTTGACAGGTAGTTTGCGTTTCGCCAGTATTTCCTCATGATTGCTGAATGTGCGGCTGTACACAGCGACAGATTTGGTCTCCGTCCTAGGTCAGGCGAAAATCACAATGAGGAAGACCCCAAGCAATTTGCAATGCAATTTTTTGCCAATCTCGACGATGGATCGCAGTTGCTAATCCGGGAAGGGCGCCGTCGACCGAAGAAGCCCGATGGATATTGCTCAATTAATCTGACCCTGACTTCAGTAGATGGTGTCATCACTACGACTTGCTCTGACGGAACCATTATCCAACGCAGAGCTCTATCGGAAAGATCTACGGACAGATTTGTAACCGAGGTCCACAGAATCATATGTGGCAAAGGTGTCGTCGTCCGCGTATTCTCGGACGCATCACGTGAAATCCTCCTTCCGAACGGTGACTTGGTCGCCCGCCGCTGTGGAGAAATGTCCGAGGATTCGACAACAAGTGCGGACCGCGAACTCGTCGTTGATCCAGAGACTAATGCCCTTGTGGAGAGGCGATTAGCTACTGGCGTTGTTGTCGTCACTCATACGGACGGGTCGCGAGCAACCTACCACACTGATGGCACGGTGATGTATGCAACTCCAACTCGCTCGCACGTGCTCATCACAAAGTTCGGTTTTCCCGACGTCTGCATCGACGTCGATGTAAACCTTACGGCTCAGCGCCATTCAAACGGAGAGCGAGTGGCCGTAACAAAGGGGGGTTTGCGCACGCGAAGCGTTGTGAGCTTTGCAGATGGATCGGAGATTCGTGTGCAGTACAACACGAAGGTCGTCGCTGAAGTGAACGGGCGGATCATGTTCGAGAAACCTGACGGGGCGAAAGTAGTAGCAAAAGACAGCGGTCGAGTTGAGTTTATTCCCCATCGATCATCCAAGATACTCACGCCCCAATCTGAGAGTGTGGACGACGCCGATCGAGATGAACTGAGCCACAGTAATGTTTACTATTTCAACTGCCGAGACGGAAGCCTCAGCTTCGTTGACCACGAACAGAATCATTTTCGTGCTGATGTTGGTGACGGCCTTGGCCTTGCATCACTAAACGTAGATTTGGCTGGGGTGCTTAGCGAAATTGACGCTGACAAGTATGAAGTTACTCCTATACCAGCACGAGCCGTAATCAATGATCCCATTGAGCCGTTCTTACTGGTGCTTCGGGGGGATGGGACAGGTGAAGAGGTCCTCCGAGAACGCGACGCACGCGAGTTCTTGACGGATGCGTCAGCTCGCGAAGTCCGAAGAGAGAAGCCTTCATCCTTCTCCGAGCTTTCCTCCTCCAAATCCCTAAGTGAGTCGCCTCCATGGTCAATCGACCGCGTGTTTGTGAGAGAACTACGCCCAAGTACGGATAACTTCGCCAACTATCAACATGTGTGGTTCAAACATGAGAAAGTGTCAGCATGTTTTGATCGATTGAAGGTTCCCGTGGCCACAGCTTTCTGTCTTCTAAATGAATCGTGCCTTCCGCGATTGTCTACCCCAGAACCCCAATTCACAGTCGTAAGACGACTTCGTCAATTAAGGCCGATGTCTGGTGATGATGTAAGCGACATGTTGAGGACACTTCAGCAGTGGCATGAATGGCAAGCCTTGCGTGAAACGAAAAAGGATCGTTTCAAAGTAGTTGATCCTCGGAATGCGGATGCGGTGGCACAGGAAGTGGCTATCCAGCGCAAAATAGTGGCTGCGATCAAAGCAACGCGAGCTCGCAAGAAAGCCGAACGCCAGAAGCAACGCGAGCAGCAGCGCAAGTATCGCGTCGATAACAAAGATAATGGTGCTTATATGGAAACGGTTCAGGAGGGACATGAGCCACAAGATGGTGGTCCAGGGGAAGAAGATGACGATGATTTCGATCATTTTCTCTCGGAGGAGTCCGGCGAGAACAGCAACAGCGATGTCGACGTCGACGTCGACGATCTTGATGAGCTCATGTGGACAGCTTTTACTCAGGCAGATTCAACTGGTGGTGGCCGCTTGACTCTTCTTCAAGGTGCGAGCCTGTCACTCAAGCTATTTTTTTGTCCACTGATGCTGAGGTGCTTCACGCAGCCCGCCATGCTCTTGTCCAGGTGCTCGGCGTGGGCGTGGCATCTGCAGAGCTCGTGTCCCAACTAAAGCAGCTCGGTCAGCCGGAGCCGTTCTCGGTGGGTGGGTTTGTGTCAGTTGCGTAGCTCTCCGAGCTCACTGAGGTCCTGAACGCGCAGCTCTCGTTCGACACCTTCACTGACGTCGTCCACGCCTTTCGAGACGCCGGAAGCAACCAGGCCGACGCCACCGCACCTTCCGCGTCCTCGCGCGTCGGTGCAGCTGGCTCAGCCGCCGAGGCCGCGCGGTCATTCTCGTTGGCGCGAGTGAACCCATCGCGCGAGTCAGACGTCGCGTGAACCTACTGAGGTAGGGTAGTAGGTAGTGTTTAAAACCGCTGTATTGAACCGGTGGCGTGCCCGCCAAAGGACATGCTTGCAAACGTCACATCCCAACCACCCGCCGCCCCCGCCCCTCCGCCGCCACGATGACCGGACCGCCGTCCCCGAAGCGCCAGCGCACGGGCGAGAAGGATGAGGCCGCCGCGCCGGCCATCGACGCCGAGAAGCTCCAGAAGGTGCTCGAGAGCATCGCCAGCGTGGACGAGGACATCGAGAAGGAGAACGAGAAGATGGCGCGCGAGATCCTCAAGATCGAGAGCAAGTTCAACGCCACCAAGCGCCCGTTCCTCGAGAAGCGCGGCGAGCTCTTGCGCGACATCCCGGGCTTCTGGAAGCAAGCGGTACGTTTTGGGGATGAGACGTCTCGGCGTGGGAGGACTCGCTTGCCCACGCGCGTTTGCTTGCTCATGCTGTAGCTCCTCAGCCACCCTTTCATCAACGAGTCGTTCGGTGAGGGCGAAGACAAGGTGCTCGACGCTCTTGAGAACCTGGATGTCAAGTTCATCGACGACGCTGGTGGCTTCAAGATCGAGTTGGTGCGTGCGCGTCGATCCAACTGCTTGGTCATCCCAGGGAAAACTGACTGTTCCAACGTGATTGGTCTGTAGACGTTCGGCGAGAACCCGTACTTCGACAAGGGCACCTTGTGGAAGCAGATCACGTACAAGGAAGACGGCGAAGAAGGCGAGTTCGAGGTCAAGACGAGCGGCGTCAAGTGGAAGACCACCGCTGAGGCCAACGAAGTCAAGGACAACAGCACGTTCATTGAGGTACATGAAGCAGCGGCTGGTCCATTCCTTTTCGATGGTTCTCGCGGCTGACGAACGATTTGTAGTGGTTTGTGTCCACGGAAGGTGACCAGGACATTGCCGAACAAATCAAGGACGATCTGTGGAAGACTCCAGTGGCGTTCTACTTGCAGGACGTAAGTGAAACCACCATCTACGCGACAGATCGCTGTTGTTGCATTTGTCGCTAACACTGCGATGGGCCTTCCTGCTAGGACTCTGACGGAGAAGAGGAGGGTGAGGAAGATGGCGAGGGCGAGGGCGAGGACGAGGACGATAGCGCTGAGGATGAGGAATAATGAATGCGACGACACGAGGCCCACCGATACATATCTGTTCTTCTTCGCTGTCTTTCCCCCGGAGACTTCGGAAGCACGATTGAACAATGCACGCAGTTTTGATTTGTGTTGACTTCTCTCTAGTCGTTCTTCTTCGCATCGAGCTGGGACTTCTTGATGTACTTGACACTCGGCAGCCACTTGATCGGATGGCGGTTGTAGAATGGCCAGTTAGGCAGCACGACCTGTGTGTCCGCGCGACTCGGCATCAGTTGGGAGCACTAGCGACAAAGCTGAAGGGGGGGAGGACGTTACCAGTGCGGCGAGTGCCGTGGCGGCGGCCCAGGCGTAGAGCGGGTAGGTGAAGTCCTGCTGGAGGTACCCGTAGATCCACGCGGGCGAGCAGACGACGACGAAGCAGACCGCCATGAGGCGCTCGGCCAGCGCTTGGCCCTTGTAGTCGACCATGATGATTCCGAGACTCGAGGAGCCACGTAGGCAAGTGCTCCCTCCGTAAAAGCATATGCTATTACGAAGGTGCTGCGGATCGCAACCCCCAGGAATCATTCTGTGCGTCGACGATGAGCGTCCACGGCAAGCCCACCGAGGGCATGGAGTGCCTGGCGTCCATGGACGACATCACGGAGGAAGAAGGCAACTACTGCGAGTACCAGACTGCGCCCAGCGGCGCGTGGCACCCGGCGCTCTTCGCCGCCGACGTCGTGGAGCAACTGCTGGAGACGCAGTTCCACACGTTCATGAAGAAAGTGCAGGAGGCCGATTGCAAGGCCGAGCTGCGCCGTCTCGTCGCCAAAGGGCCGCCCGTGTGGCTCGAGGACAAACACGCGCTGCCCATCCCCGAGGGCGACACGCATATCTGCCAGGTCTGGTTCGCCAAGAACAACCAAGAGCGCAGCGCCAAGCTGGACGGCGCGATCGAAGGCGACGCGCGGGACAAGCTCTGGGAAGAGCTCAAGCAGTTGCTCGAGGCGATGGAGGAGGACAAGGAGGAGGTTCGGTGAGTTGGGATGTGGAGACGCCATAGAACAGAACGAGGCGGTCATTTTTTCCTTGAACGAGTGGACTCGCGGCTCCGCGCTTGCGTCTTGGCTCGCTCGCGCGTATTCCGCTGGCGGAAATACAACGTGCTCCTACCGGCGATTCCGTAGCTCTGCAGGTCTCTTCGTCCATCGTCAAGACTGGTCCCGTTAGCAACGAGCTCCCACCGTCTCCAATGTTTCTTCCTTATCGTACAGACATCACGGCCAGTGCGTCAGTCTTGTCGCTCTATAGACTATGTGGTCTCAACTGCAACACAGCCAAAGAACCTAGCGCTGTGAACTGAGACTACTCACCATGAAATCACTGGAACTGTCCTCCGTTCCTTCTTCAGCCTTTCCTCTATCACGTGCTCGATCGAACGCTTTAGCTGTGCCACGGTCCAAACCGGCACCACATCAATAGCTGCCAGACACCCATGCACGCGCAGTAGTCAGCGAGGCGCAGATAGGCTAAGCGGCGGAGGATCGGGTGGACACTCACCGACAGAGGATCCGTCCTGTAGTTGCAGCTCCACCGTCGCGACCTCGCGCGGCTGCTCCTTCGCAATCAGAAGCTGCAGTTTATGAGGTTCTGTGGTGGCGGAAACGTCCTGCAGCGACGGATCTGCGTGCACGCCTCGCACCGTCACCATCGCATGCGGTCGGCGAGCGACAAGGCGCGCGTACCATCGAGCAGCTCGCGCAAGAGCTCATCCATTCGATCCAGCGTGGTGGAAAATTGATATCAACTTGAAGAGTTCGTTGGGTCGGCCAATTAGACCGCAAGAAGCCATGAGCTCGTTCGCGGACAAGCACACGATCGTGCTCGACGTCGGCTCTCGCTACGTCAAGTGCGGCGTCTCGGAGGAGCGGGCTCCTCGCTGTGTGGTGCGCTGGGAGGTGCGCGCAAAGCGTCTCGCTGGTCGCAACGCCTGGCTTCGTCTGAGTCTGCCGCTAGGTTCATGAGCTGCTCAAGGCGCGAGCGGATCTGTCCGCGTTGCGCGCATATCTTGCCGAACAGCTCCACACGATCTGCTTCAAGTACGTACCTCTGTGCACTCCTCCAATTGGCGACGCTCCCCCCGCCTCGGCTCTAACGACTCGTAGTTTGATGCATGTAAACCCCCGCCATCGACGCTTTCTCGTCTGTGAGGATGTCATCGGTCCTCGCAGCCTCCGAGAGGCTCTGGTTGACGTGCTGTTTGTGGACCTGAAGGTAATGTTTTTGGTGGCTAAGATATGCTCTCATTTACTGAAATCTTTGCTGCAAGGCTGTGTCGGTGACGCTTGTGCCGTCGGCGCTCTCCGCGGTTTATGCTACAAGCCACCACACGGCGCTCGTTGTAGATTGCGGGTTTTACGAAACAAAGGTGCTCCCTGTTTACAAAGGCATTCCTCTACTTCATTGTTTCGCGAGTGAGTGATGCGGGAAACATACTAACTCCTCAAACACTTCTGACGGACGTAATCACCACAGGCGTTCAGGTCGGCTCTGCATCATGCTGTGATCAGATCCTGGAGCTCATCGGCAAAAGCGACAGTCCTCATTCCTTGGTCGGTGGCGATTACGCCGAGGAAGTCTTGGAGCGTGCCTGCTTCGTGCAGCCGTTGCAGGTTGGTGGATGTCGTGGAATGCAATTGCTGCGAATCCCTTACCAATTTCACGTGTACTTTTTAGAACCGCATCATGGATGTCGCGGATGCCAACCTTCATTTACAAGCACGACAGCCTGTTCAGGTTCGTAGACTTTCCTACGCCCCCACGATTGCTGATCGATTCTTACGTTTCGCAACTCGTAGATTCCAGCTTCCGTCAGAGGCGGTGCATGCGAGCATTTGTTCGCTGAGTCTGACGAAGTCGGTGCTTCAATCGTATCCTGCATAACAGACTTGCTGGCAAGACTCCCTCTGGATGTTCGGGCAGCTATGATGGAGAACGTGCTGGTTAGTGGTGGAACCTCCATGGTACCAGGTACGAATCACGCAGGTTCATGTACATCCGAAGCTTCATAATAATCGTGTCCCATTGTAACGTCAAGGTTTCTGCAAGCGATTAGAAGAAGAATTGGTGGCTCATTTTTCGGCAGCTAAACAGCGACTCAGCGAGCGTGTCACTATCCTCCGACCGCTGTTTCCACGCAACGTACTAGCTTGGGTTGGTGCATCGATATTCGCTGCAATTGATTCGTCTAAGGACTCCATGATATCGGCAACTGAATATGCCTCCTCAGGAAGTCGCTGTCTGCCAGACTGGACATCAATTGCCGAGACAGAGATATGAATTGTGCCATCAGTCTATTCAAGAGGTTATCTCGAAGAAACCTAACATGCGGGAATAAAAGTGACGGGCTTAAAACCTCGTCGATTATGATCACTTGGACGAACGGAGACCAAGTGGTCTCCCAGTGTCGTCCCACGGTGCTTTGATCCCAATATCAGGCATCTTCTTCAGAGTCATCGCCGCGCTCGTCTTGAGGGGAGCAATGTGATGAGGATGGGAAGTCTTGCGCTCCAATGTCTTGGCCACTGCCTTCGCACCGCTTTCGTCCTCAGTATCAACGGACACCCCACTTTTTGCATCTTCTTCACGACGGCTTTCGCTTTCTTTGTAATCGTTCGGCTTTTGAGGCTTTGGAGGCGCTCTCTTGCGTGCAGGCAGAGCCATAACAGGTTCCTCTTCGTTTTCATCCTCACCTCCATCTTCTGGAAGCTCAGTCACGACCTTCCACAGGGAAATTCGCCTTAGTTCAGGGCAGCCCGTCACTCCTTTCCGATAGGTTTTTATTTGTAGGCCTTCTTTTTGAAACGAGACGTCTGGAAAGCTGGTATCAAGTAGAGGTTGCTCGTCTTCCCCCCCTTCCACGTACACATAGAATGTGAAATCATAGTAGATCATAACCAGCACCACTCCATTGAGGTAGATTTTGCTAGCGAGTGCCTCCACTTCCTACACGCACAAATGAGTCAGTTTGTCTCTTTGCCAGATGGGTCACGACTTTGTTTACCTGCAGCGCCTCGCACTTCTCCATGCCAACCTCAAAGAAGCACTCGACACTGTCGTTCTCCAGCCACTCGCTGATGCGTGCACCTTTTTCGTCGGGGAGCGACTTGACGAACTGTTCAGCGCGCGAAAGCTCTTCTTGGATGGCTGGAATGGCTAGTGCAAGGTGCTCCATTGCTGGTGTGAATAAAGACGTCGCCGGCATCTTGGTAACTTCACACATGAAGGTGAGAGCACTTTGCTGGCGACGGAGCATTGGAATGATGATGGGAATATCAGCAAGCTCGAGTTTGGGTCCTAAGTCGACGTGACCGTTGTAGCACCAGTTGCCAAAACGGAAGAGTACCTCGCGAAGGCTTGCTGTACTCTTAAGATTATCTCCGTCCCCGCTACGCGGCGCTGTACGACGAATGAGAAATGTTTGGTTGTAACCCGATCCGCTAACATCCTTGCACTGGACTTTGACGGGCTTTGGTGGGCTCTGGTGTTTTCCCTGCTTAACTGCCTGCCATAATGTCAACTTCTTCATGTTCGTGCAATCATCATCACGGTATGTCTGCAGGTGCACGCCTTGAAGGTGTGCGGTCAGATCAGGAAAGCGGACATCGAGTAGTGGCTGCTCCCCGTCCCCATCTTGGAGGACGACATAAAAACTGCGTCGATAATATATCACCAGTAGCACAAGTCCACGCACAAACGTTTTGCTGGCGACAATGTCAATATCATCGAAGCATTCGTATCCACCACTAACGAGCTCAAAAAAGTTCTTTGTGTCAGAATCCTCGTCAACCCAAGAAAACTCGCTTGCTGCGCGGACAATCTTTCTCTCAATCCTAGAACTCGCTAACTCGGAACCAATAAAGTCGAAGACGTCGTACAAAGTCTCCAAAGGTACGGAGTAGGGAGAAGAGGAAGGCATTGCTTTCCATTCGCAAAGGTACTGGAGGGAGCCTTGCTGTTTCTGCAAGGCCGGAATCACGGAGGGGAGATCACTCAGCTCAAGATCAGCGCTTCCTAAATCAACCTTACCACCGTAACACCAATTACCGCATCGAAAGAGCACGTCGTGAATGGAGGTCTTGCTGTTTCGGACAATGTAAGTCTGATTGTAGCCGTGACGAAGCGCAACGACGTTTGAGTTTGGAGCACCAGCTTCATCCACGCCACAATCATCCGTATCCACGCCTCCCTTCCACCCGTTTTCGTCATCGCGGTCGTGTGAGCGTTTAGATTCCATTACCCGTGAACGCTAGACCAACTTGGTGAAGTTTCGATCGGACTAGAATCGCAAGCTCTGAGATAGCGAAGCGCGAGTTCGTCCTGTGAATCGGCGACAGGTGCACACGATCGCCGCGCCTGGAGAGCCACGACTCCCCAAACGTCACCCCAACGAAACCGACGAGTATCTGACATCTCGAGATGAACCCGATGGAAGTTTCCGTTGGGATTGAATGCGAATTTATTAGGAAGGATAACAACTTTGCACATGACTACTGCTAGTGTATGGAGGCAATTTCAAACTGGCATCAGTCCTATTCCCCGGTGGTCGATCACCACTTGTGTGGCTTCCCCCACGCACCCTCGGCAGGTGCTGGGTTGGGTGTCGGGGCTGGGGCTGGGGCTTCTCCTGGTCGAGGCCAGTTCTGCGCATCCACGGGGGGGGGAGGGGCTTGGCGGTGCACGTGAGCATGAGGATTTCCATAGTGCGAAGGAGGAGGCTGGTGTTGGCCATTGACGTTGTGACGGTTCGTTTGCTGGCGAATCATGCGGCCGCGTGCATGCGCTTGGATTTTCACTGCAGCCTGCTCCTCCGTCAAGGGTACCGTGTCAGGGAAGGCACTTCCGATCTTCACGTTGTTTCCACGTCCGAATGGGTAGCACTTGATATTGCACCGGTACGGGCCAAGCTGGACGATATTATCCTCCTTGCCATTGAGGAAACACATCGTATACAGAGCAATTTCAAACTCGGGGCTTACACCAATGAGACTAATACAATTGTCAGACCGTGGCTGAGTTTCTAGGTTCAAAGATGAGACTCGTACCTTGTCGACACGGGTTTAATTTCTTTCTCCCACATGAACTGGATGCTGACAAGCTGCTCATGGTTGTGTGGCTTCGTGATCGGCCCGCCACGCTAGAGCACACAAGGCTACGTTAAGTCCAACGCACACGTCGAGTTTGAACTGCTTCTTACTTGTTTCGGTTTGATGTAACCGAGATAGTTCAAACGGCCCTCCCGCTCTTCGTTGTAGATTTGGATCCAGTTGTGGCATCCGCAAATTTTGCCCTAACGCAGAGGCGGAGTCAGAAGCTCGTTTGGTCAACACTCCCCACAACAAGTAGCTTACATCCTTTTCTTCGCCGAGAAAGACATGTTCAAAGCCCGAGGAGTCATTGTGGGTCTGACGGCGATACAAGCCAAACCTGAGGAAGTGGGCAGTGAACGTCAGGCATGCATGCAAGTCAAGCAGACATCAACCTTACCAAATCTCGTCCAACTTCCTCTTGAACGCCGAGATGTCACCCACGAACTTCTTGTTCTTGACGAGCCAGCTAGACGCGGAAGTTAGTATCAGTGTAGTGGGGGTAGAACGAGTCGTAGCCGTACTTGTAGGCATAGCGCACTGGAGCGGTGTCGAGAATTGCATTGAGGAAGGCATTGTTCTCACCCAGCTCCTCCGCCGTCACCGTCTCTTTGATTCCAACCTGATGGGCATTCGCGCCGTGTCAACGTGTCGTAATCTCAATCGAGCCTTATGCGTGCAGGTCACTCACCCCTCGTTCATAATTGTCGAGGAGTACGAAGAAGAGGCGGAACGTGGGGCGCTCGAAGACGCACGGATCCACATACTTGAAGAGCGGGTCGCTCGCCACATCTCCGTGTTGCCACATCGATTTTCCGTGCTGTAGATCGAGTTCATAGTGCACTCCGGGCTCCAGACGGTTCTTGTCGAGTTGCCAGAGACGGTTGCAGGCGGCTGAGAGGTTGCCGAGCTCGGACGCTGTTGAGAAGACGTCGCATCTTAGCGTTTGGGTGACGGACGCGGTCTCTGAGTGCGCCTGCCTACCTGTGGGCATCGCGTTCGCCATGGCTGCTCGCTCGGGGGCTTCGCTCTGCGCAGCAGGATCGCGAGTGAGGACATCGCGCTCGACGGAGACCACGACACGATCTTTTCACTGGCTCGTTTGAACGAGGCGGGCGAATAAATCAGGTTGGCGACGCATTTCAGCCAATGGCAGCATGCTGCGAGGCCGGCTCCAAGGCATCTCCCTTGGGCAGCCAGCTCCATGGTTGTCTCAGCATGTGAACTCTATCAATCGCAACTGCAACCTCGTCCACGCCGAGCCCACTCGCGGCGGCTCGCTCGAGATTTGGCGTCGTGTGGAGCCCCGCGCGTGGCTGTCCCGTGGCTCTCGGCCTCGTCTCTTTCACTCGCTCATTCTCTCTCGTTCTCTCTCTCTCTCTCCGTCGCTGCCGTCGAGCGTCTTGGGCCGCAGTCGCGAGCCACCGCGTCGGCCGCGTGCGCCGGGCGAAAGTCAGCCATCTCTCGCTTGATCTCCTGACTCGCGACGGCAACTTGCTGACGCAAGCGCCACTTGCACTTTGATTTGGCAACTTGACCCTGCAGGAGTGTCAGATCAGGGTGTCGGATATTCTTGTGGACGAGCGAAACGACGTCCATTACAATCCTCTAATATGTTTTACCGATCTATAATTCATAGATTGATTTATGCTACGTGTAGGTCTAGTATCGTATTTGGCTCGTTACCTCTAGAAAGCCATCCTCTCAAGCCCGGCCGTTTCAAGCCACTGCTGAATGGCCAATTCGGGATCGCTTGCATGCCGTCCAGCAAGAAGCCGCGCGCGATCAGTCATTCGCCCATTGTCTTCTGCGCGCCCGAGCCTTGATGTGGAGGAAGCATGCGCTGCAGCAGCTGCGTCGCGCGTCTCGCTCGGCGGCAGGCGGCCTCGCAGCAGCACCGATAGCATCGGCTCCGCGCCGCCTTCCCACGCTCCCTACTCGCGCGTTTTCGTCGGTCCCATCGGCGACGCCCACGGCTGCGCCACAGAGCGACCGTGAGTTCCACAGCAGCGGCGCCGCCGCCGCGCGCTCGGTCTCACCCGACGCAGACGCGCACGAGTCCTCGTCGTTCGCCGACTTCCTGCCGGTGGTGCCGCCGGAATGTCTCAAGATCAAGACCCCGAGCGAGGCGCTGCGCGACGCCAAGCCCGGCCCAAACTCCTTCACCGAGATGTTCCGCATGATGTCGCCCTACATCAACTTCCATCGCGGCTCCACGATGGTGATCCACATCCCCGGACAGCTCGTAGAGTCCGCCGTGTTCAGCGCCGTCATGCAGGACATCGCCCTGCTCAACACATTCGGCATCAAGCTCGTTCTCGTCGCGGGATCGCGTCCGCAGCTAAATGCTCAGCTAGAACTGCGCAAGCTACCCCAGCGTTTTGATTCCGGGATGCGAATTACAAGCCACGAGGACCTCCGCTGCGCAATGGACGCCGCAGGTTCTGTGAGGTTCCAAATCGAGAGTTACTTGGGCCGTGGTATCGCCAACACTCCTGGTCGAGCAAGTGCGATCAACGTGGCTTCGGGAAACTTCATCACCGCACAGCCAGTCGGAGTTCGCGGTGGCGTCGACTTCAAACATACAGGTGAAATGCGCCGCCTCAACACATCTAAGGTGCGAGATGCCCTCGACAACGGCGATATCGTGCTAATCACGAACATCGCCTACAGCCCAAGTGGCGAGGTTTTCAACTGCATGTCCGAGCAAGTCGCGAGCAAGTGCGCAATCCAATTGGGAAGCGATAAACTGATCTTTTTGCACGAAGGCGAAGAAATGATAGACTCGCGTACAAACCAGACGGTCCAGGCGCTCGTTATCCAGCAAGCACAGCAGTATGTCGAGCTTGCCAGAACCGACCCAGATGTGTCGGAGGACTTTCTCCTGTACTTGAAGCAGTCGATCAACGCATGCATCAACGGTGTGACGCGTTCTCATCTTGTCAGTCGACACGTCGATGGCGGTTTGCTCCAGGAGTTGTTCACTCGTGATGGCGAAGGTCTCATGATCTCGAAGCATATGTATGAAGGCGTGCGCATGGCCAAACCAAGTGACATCGTGAGCATTATGCGCCTCATTCAGCCGCTTCTCGATGAGGACATTCTGGTGTCGCGCAATCAGGAACAAATTGAGTCGAACGTTCACACATTCTCAGTTGTTGAGCGTGACGGTGCTATCATTGCGTGCGCGGCATTGCAGCCCTATGAGAACAACTTCGCCGAGATCGCTTGCGTTGCTGTTGATCCAGCCTACCGCAGTTCCGGAAAGGTTGGTACACAATACGTTGCTCACACATACACCAAAATCTGACAGTTTCTTCGCCTCAGGGTAATGCATTGATCGGGTTCCTCCTTCGCAAAGCTCGCTCAATGGGCGTGAACAAAGCTTTTGTCATGACAACGCGAACTTCTCATTGGTTCATGGAACGAGGCTTTGTTGAAGCGTCAGTAGACGATCTCCCGAAGTCGAAGCGTATTAAGATCGACCTCAAACGCCAATCCAAGGTATACATCATGGATATCAGTTGCAAACGTGCTCTTGATGAGCAAGAATTACTCTTGATGCAATAAGAGGAGTTCACCGCATTCGCTTTCTCCATCACTGGAACAGTAAGTGATTTTTTTAATTTTTCGAATATAAATCATGTTGACATCGAATCGGCTATCTGACATGCAAAACCACTGTATCCTGCAAAACATTGGCAGATACCTCGACGGTAATTGCAAATACCCCGATTGGAGCATTCAACATGACAAATATTCCCTGGATTTCCGATAAGAAAACCGCCGGGTGCAGGGACACCACTGCAATCTGTCTCGTCCGCAACTGTGTCGGGATCGTTACCAGTGGGGCAATGACCTAATATCCGAAGCGTTAGAGCCAATATGTGGTCGAACTACACCTGCTACTTACGAAGTGAACAATCTCCACCGAAGTACTCGGTCACTTGAATCTCCCCGCTCTCTGTCCCTACAGCCCATCCTGAATCGCACGCGCAACCGAGAATCCGATTTTCGTCCCAGGTATCCTGTAATTCACATGGTATGAGCGTATAGAATGACAAATTGAGTCGGTCAATCATGTGACAACCGTGGATCCGGAGTACGTGGTCGGGGTTGATATCGGAAGGGCGGTCTTCATCGTTGCCAACTCTCGCATTGTTACGCACTTCCCACGATTCCGACAATTATTAGGACAAGTGACTGGAAGCAGTGATACCACAGTTATTGCATATATTGTGACAAGCTTGGGAGCCGCACGTACGCCGTTGGCATGCACTTCCAGCGAAACCATCGACGCAAATACACTTGCCAGTGCTGCGATCGCATACTCCCATTCCAGAGCACTCTTCCATGACATCGTGGCTCGTTGTCGAATCAGTTGGGAGGTTGTTCCATGACTTTCCTGATGGACATGTTCCTGACGTTCCAATACCCAATCGTGAGACACAAGACATGGTTAAAAACTACACGAGTAGTTGCATACGAAGGGAGCAATCGGGGGATCGGTATGGTGAGTTATCTGTGGCGGCTCCCCACCCAGGATCGCAGATGCATGTGCTGGAGAATAGCGTACAGGTTCCGTGGCCATTGCAGCTGTTCAAATATAGGCACCCCTCACCATTGATCTTGTTATGCTCCTCGATAATGTATCCAGCTGCATCTCTCGTCCGCAAAATGTACATTCCAGTTGCCGAAGATTGAGGAGTAGTAATCGCACTGAATGTTGCGGTCAACTGACCAGTGGGTGGTATGCTTGATCCTGCAACCGTCAACGAGATCTGAAGTCCAGAGACGACAACAGCAACGCTCGAAGTGGGGATGTTGACTTGTCCACTAACTGCGACAGCCCCAAGTTGGTAACCCGTAGGAAAAACTACCTCAATTTTACCTCCAAGAGGGATGGTGGCTTGCGTAGTGAAGTTCACAACAGCAGAAGTTAGAATTGATGGCACTTTGAGCAACGGTCGCACTCGTGCATATAACATTGGCTTCTTCACAATTGGTGTTCCTGGCACAGTTGTCGACTGCTCGTACACTTGACCTATACTATCTGTGGTAACGATGGCATAGTTCTCCCAGGTAACTAGGCAGTACTCGTAGATGTATTCACCGCAAGACGAGCCCGGATTTACGACACTCGCGATAGAGAACCCTCGGTTCTGGCCAACTGGAACAGTCCCTGTGCCCAAAGTCACTTGTATCGTCGTCGCTCCCACCATAGCGAGGGATGTACCAGTGGATGGCATATTGCTGACCCCACCTAGAGTTGCCCCCGAAATATCGAACCTTGCTGGGAAGGTGACGCTGATTCTCGCACCAGTAACAAGGAAAGCTGCGTTTGGGAATCGCACAGAAAATGTCGTGGGCATTCCGGCGAAGTATGTGAGAGGAGTCACCGTGGCAGTTGAAGATAATGCGGTGCTCTGAATAGCAGCAATGGCCCCGCCATTTGCATATTGTGCGGTCAATCCTGTCACCTCCTGAAGTATTCCACCATATGAATGTCGTGTGCGGACGGCGAAAGTGCCGAGCGTTTGTGCCGCTGGGTTGTAAATACCGTCAAAAGTCAGTGACACCGCCGTCAATGCATTCACGCCGCTGCCGGTGACGCCCAACTGCAAGTAAGGGATGGAATTGACGAGTATGCTACATGAAGGATCCAAACCAATGCGGTTTGTGACGGTCGCGCCAGAAATAATGAACGTGCTGCCCGGAAGAGAAGGAAACTGCAATTCGATCTGACTTCCGACGCGCAGATTAACGCTTGTCTGGAACGATATGGTAATTTGGACTTGCGAACCGGCGTTCGGCGTGGAGAGCACGAGACTTGAGCTGGTGAATGTTGTCTTGGAAATATTAGATCCGGCAATATTGGTAGTCGATTCGATAGTCCCACCTGTCGAGTCAGCCGTACGAATGCCATAGTTCGAAGTGAGGCCGTTTCCTGCGATATCAGACCATCACTCGAGTCGATGTTAAGCTTATAGTGCCGACTTTTCTTCCATACCTGGATTCGAGACACCGCTGATTGTGAACGAGACGGCTGTTCCAGCAGCGACGGCCGTTCCTGTGACGGTGACGACCACAGTGTACAGGTTCGATCCCACCACTAGTGAGCTGGTTGGGTCGATACCCACGGGGTTGGTAAGTCCTGCAACGGTCCCATCGATGAAAAATGTTGGAGGGAACACGATCGTGATGCTACCACCAATCGGTACTCCGAGTCCGGTAGTAAACGCGACGGCTGCGGTTCCGGTCGCCCCGGCATCCAACGACGCAGGCGCCACTGACGCGCCAGAGATTGCTCCACTAACAGGCTCCCATCGCGCGCTAACGAGAGCGATCGCAGCCAGGGCCATCGCCGTCATGCTCTGACGTAGCCATCTAGACGGCATGTTTCCGCAACGATCTGACCTTTCAACAAGGTCCATATCCAAACATTTCCACCAATGGAATGCATTGAAAGGCTCACTCCCAGCAGATCTCAACACGATGTCGGGAGAACGAGGAGCGCTTGCGACGTTGCTCTCGTTCCTCGTTGTCGGCGCGCTGTGGGGGTGCACGAACCCGTTCATTAAGAGAGGTTAGCGTCGCGCCTCGCCTTGGGCCTCGTCATTAATTCACAAATGCAACGAGAGCAGGCTCCGCGGGCTCGCTCGTCTACCGCCGACGCGACAACTCGCTCGGCCAGTTTGTAGCTCAAGCTGTCAGCATAGTCAAGAACTGGCAAGTGGGTTTGAACGAGTCGTGATACTATCCGTCATTGCATCATCATGCTAATTCGGTCGGGGTCTCATGCCAGTTCGTCCTCCCGTTCGCACTCAACCAGAGTGGCTCTGTCGTTTACGTCTACTTGCTTGGCTCGTCGGGTGAGTACTTTTGTTGTGAAGCTAGACCCACGCCGGGCTTATTGCCGTTTAATCTAGAGATCTCCCACGCCGTTCCGATCTGCAACTCGCTCACGTTCGTCTTCACTGCACTGACGAGTCGTCTTCTGGGTGAGAAGCCACGACGTCCGTTATGTATGTGTGTGGCAACGCATCCTTACTGCGTTTCTCATTAACTCCGTCCTGCGTTCTGTATGTACAGCAACATACTTGGGAATGGTTGTTATTCTTCTTGGGGTCGCAGTATGTTTTGACAGCAAGAGAATTAGTCCGTGAAGTGCCTTCAGAATGGCCCAGGCTGCTACAAGTATCCAGCCGAACCAATCCCTTCCCAAGCCATCGTGGTGACTTCGTCCCCGATATCAGCGTCGATTGTGTTATAGTGATTGATCCCGGGGTTAAATTGAGGAGCGCTCGATCGACGTCCATTGCCTGTACGACGGGTTTGGCCTTTAGGTGTTTTCTTCTTGGCCTTTCCGGTGACCTGGCCTGTGGATGCCCGTCTTTCAGTTGTCTCTCTCTTATTGGACTTTTTTGTCGCTTTCCTCTTCCCGTTTGCGAGATTCCCGCTTTGATGGGTTGGTCGGTTGATGTCTGCCATTGATCGCTTACGCTTTTGAGACTCGCGTCGGCGTTTTTGAAGTCTATCCGCGTACGACTTTGAGCGACTGGAAAACATATAATATAAGCTCATGGTCAATATCAATTCTAACATACAGCAGCTCGGCCCTATCACCAGTACTCACCTCGAATCTGCAAACATTCCGCGGTAGTCAATCTGGCAACCATAGTCTGAGTTGATTTCTTCGACTGGTAGGAAGTACTTGAAATCTTTAAGCTCTGTGTGTTTGCTTTGCGCACGTAACTGAATGCCAGCAGGAAGCTATTGTGGCAAGTGCTATATCAGCCAAATCGAGTGATACGAGTGTGAAATCCCACTATAACGCACCTCTCCATCAGAGATGTCTTCGACACAATCGAAGTCCAGTGACGTCGACCCGGTCTTTAGCATTGCTCGCGGTGGGGTAGACAGAAAAGATGACCCCTGGTTCTCAATTGCCTCCTCGTGTGCGTCTTCAAAATCACTACACCCAGGCGTAATCCCACTGTCAGCGACTCGCTAGTCTTCCTGTGAGCTATTATGACGCACTCATCAACGTTTCCGTACGAATCGTACTCGGTAAATCCCGACTCATCAAGACAATTCCTCCGTGTGCTGGTCGAGCCGTCGGAAGCAAAATCCCCAATTGCTCTCTTTTGTCGCTTCGCGGCTATTTCTTTGACTACTTTCACTGACCACGTCAATCATTATGTAAGAATCGTCAAAGGAGAACGAACCTACCAAGTGGCGATTCGCAAACTTCGCAGTTGTGCAACGACTCGTCATTGTCGCTAGTGCAAACAGAACACCGGATAGTTCGTCGTTTGACTGCACAGACCGAGCATTGGTTCAAGTGGTCAGAGTTGATACTGGTGCACAGTGAGCACACAAACGTCGATCTTGTGTGTAGTTGCTGGTTCGTACTTTCAACTGAAGATATTACACTGCGGTCAATGAGCGTCGTGTTCGACTGAGATGCGCTTACAATCTTGGAACTTCTGTTAGCGACTCCTCGGTCGTCGACAGAGCGAGTGTTGCCACCAGGGTTTCTCGCCGTGTCGCAAAGGTCGCAGCGATCAAGATTGTGGGGATTGATGTTGGTGCAGACACTGCATTCCCAATCATGACGACCTTCTGGGCCGAGATCATGTTTTCTCGTGTCGGTATTCGGTTTCGACTCATGCTTAAGCCGTTTCAGTCTCTTCGCCTTTCGTTTAACAGCATCGTCTTCATCGCTGTTTGAGTCGAGATCGAGGCCCGCTCTCGCGAGCGGGTCGCCGTTCCGGTCAGACAGAGTAGTTCCCGTCAGATCAATTGGTTCGACATGGGAATGAAAAATCGATGGGTCTCGGGCATCTCTTTCATCTCGAGCGCATCTCGCCATTGTGTCGATTGCGGCTCCACCTCCAAATGCCAATAGATCAAATATTGGAGCTTCGTGTAGGTCCTCAGGGTTTGCTTCTTCGACAAAACGATTGGGCATCACTCCATCTTGTTGTCTTAGAGACTCTGTTCCGGTGACAATGACAGAGTTTTCGCGAAGGGGAGTGGGCGAGGCAGGAGGGTGGAAGGGCAACGTAGGAGGCGAGAATGGACCCTTCGAATGCGTGCTACTCGGGGTTCCCGCCCTCTCTCGACCCACTGGCTGTATTGGAGACTGAAGTCGTTGTGGTGTTGATGGGCAGTTCTCTGCTCGCGGCTCGGTCGAAGGTCGCTCGTGCTCACACGCACCACATCGCAACTCGCGCCAGTCGTTCACCAGAGTGCACAAGCCGCACGTCCACTCCGTCGGCTGGTTCATTGTGTCCTCTGACCGCTCATTGTTGCACGCTGCGCATCGCCGGTCTCGCCACGAGTTCAGCAGCGTGCACACGGCGCAGCTCCACTCCTCTCGCCGCCCTCGCGCCATTCTCATTTCTCATTTCGCGCCAAGAGTGGTGACCATCACTCGTTTCGACCTCACCTAATACAATAGGTTGAGAATGGGCTCAAATCGAAATCGTGATTGAAACTGCTTATGATTGGCTAAAAGAAACGGATCTGATTTTGACTGTGAATTCACAGTCAAACATGAAGTGCTGGACGGCCCGTCAAGGTTGATTTTTTTTTTTGTCGGAGAAGATGTTGCACTTCCAGCGCTGGAAGAGCGCCATTTTCTCCGCCCACTCAAGACGGGCAACCATGGCCATCATTCTTTTCATATACATTTTTCAATATATTTGTGTCCGATTCACTCGTCGCGGAAGTCCGCTCGATTATTTGTATGGGAAGGTGCGGCTCCATCGCTCAGATCGAGAAGACCACCATTAGAAAGCCTAGAATTGAAAGACTAGCATGTCTAAACAGCGTCCTGAACGGCTCAGTGGTTCAAAAGTTACAACAAAAACCAGGTGTCCGAAAATACTTGTCGCGGAGTGTAGTGGTGACCGCCAACTGACGACCATGCACAGCGTAGACCTTGTCAATAGCAACGTCACGTGTGCAACCTGCCCGAACGTGAGCTTCTACCACGTCCCAGAAAGCTTTCCTTCTCAAAAACGCAGCTTTGTTCGTGTCGCGCTCTACTCCTCTGAAATCCTTTGCTGGCTGCTGCCCTCCAAAACCAAACTCGAACTCAAACCGCAGACCAAAGAGATCTTTGGGTAGTTTTAAGAGTTTCGGCTTCGGTGAACTTGCATTCCGTGGGTTTGATTACTCTCAGTATTATTTCTGTCGCTTTCGGCTGTTTATGCTCCTCGTGCCGTGGCAGAGTATGCAGTGTTGAAGATGATGCCCCTCGAACCCAGCGTCATCATTCCAGTTGAAGCTCGGCTGTTGAAGCTCGGCTGTAGAAGATTCTCCTGCAGAAGATTCTCCGTGGAGATTCTCCGTCTGGTATCTGCGTTTCAAACAAAATTTCTATCCAAGTTTCAAACAATCGTGCGACACAAATCGTCCGCCAATCTTGCACCCTTGATAGGAGGTAACAAATATCAAATAGCACAAGTTTTATGACCGAGGCATGTTTCACTCGGCAACGAAAGTAACGTCGGTGATGGCGTCTTCCTGACGCCACCGAGCGACAACCAACCACCGACAGAATTGGTAACGCGCACCACACGATTTCACGCATCGTCGTCCGGGGGAATGACGCCAAGATCACGCCAAGCAGCAATCATGTGCTTGGGAGCTCAAGCAGAGGGTTCGCCGAGTAGTGCTGGGAGAGTTACGTCTTGGAGTGGCCGTCGAGGACCACGATCACACTCGGCCCCGTATTCACCGCAGCGAGCTGCCGCATCTCCAGGAGCATCAAACGCTCTATGTACACGGCGCCAGCGAGTTCTCCCTATGCTTTCGCCTTCGCCGCCACCATCGAGAGCCCGAGAACCACCCGTTGATGCCACCCGACCGGCGCAATCCGTTGATTGGTCTCCTACACTGGCAGCATCTGTATCTGGGATGCAATATCGGCTACGTTTTCAGGTACTGGTGAAGAAGACTGTCAACGAGCGCGATTCGAGTGGCGATCTCTTTGAAGAGAAAACGGTGTACGGCTCCAGCTTCCCGAGCATCGTGCAGCAAATCTGGAATGACTACCATGGCTATATCTTCGGTATCGCTTCAAAAACCCAAAGAGCGGACACGGAAGACACCCGCATTTGGCGACTGGCCACAGGTTATGGTATTTAAGTCCAAAAGCTACCATATCCCACGTTCACGCCAAGAGTTCAGCTGGAACGTGTGGCTAATTCGCCAGGACGTTGAGTCAGTCTCGCTCATCATTTACAAGTATGACCTTATGATCACGACCCATCCTCGTTGCAAGGAATTTGAGAACAAGTGTCTTCCTCCAAATCCAACCGACCGCGCTGGCGCGACTGCAGAGGTTGCAATTGCAGACGTCATTTTTCAGCTACGCAAGCGCTGGGAGGGTACGATGCAAGCATCGCCAGTTGCGTGGCGATTATGGGCGTCCGACATTACGGGTTCAAACGACAATTCGCGATGGGAAGTTTTAGTCAATGAGCCTCCTCCTCAGCACCTTGCAGGATTCTTTAGCGCAACACACTCTCGCGTTCTTCAACGAAACGAGCACCATCTGCATCTTGAACTTCCATGTGTGGAAGTTGGTTCCGTCGAACTTGTTGATGCGGGCTGGGGTGGTCGAATCTATGCCGAAGGCTGGGCGAAGTCGGTGGAGGCAGAGTCGGCTGGGCTTGGGCTCATAACCTGTTGGAAGGTCGCTTGGTTGGTGGGATGCAAAATGCAAAGTGAATTGATCGGGACTTAGTTCGCTGCTGCTACCTCTAAGCCCTCTGTGTGCGTCCTACGCTGCCGTAATCATATGCATGTACTACCTATCGTAAACATATGCAAACATAGACTGACTTCGTGGATACTTCAACGAAGTCGATGGGTGGCACTGGGTTCAAACCAGAACCAGACGGAGAATCTTCCACATGTCGAATCTTCCACGGAGAATCTTCTGCAGGAGAATCTTCCATAGCCGAGCTTCAACTGCCGAGCTTCAACTGGAATGACGACGCTGGGTTCGAGGCGCATCATCTTCAACACTCCCCCCCCCCCCCCCCCCCCCCCCCCCGACTCGACTGCGTCTTGAACACCAAGCTTGGTGCGGAGCACGTCGAACTGGACCGCGGGGATCGGCTTGGTCATGATGTCGGCAAGCATGTCTTGGGTCGGGCAATACTGGAGAGACACTTGACCGTCCTCGACCTTCTCACGAACGAAGTGGTAGCGAATGTCGATGTGCTTGGTGCGCTTGTGGAACTCGGGGTTCTTGGCCAACGCGATCGCACCTTGGTTGTCTTCGTACACCGTGAGCGCTTGGTCGCTTGCAACTTCGCCGAGTTCGCACAGGAACGCCTTGAGCCACACGGCTTCTTGGATCGCTTCCGATAGAGCCATGTACTCTGCTTCGGTCGAGGAGAGGGCGACAGTTCGCTGCTTCTTGCTGCGCCAGCTGATGCATCCACCGTTGAGCATGAACACGTAGCCGCTGGTGCTTCGACGTGACTCGATGTCGCCAGCCCAGTCGGCGTCCGGAAGACTGGTCGGAGTAGCCG
This sequence comes from Pythium myriotylum, assembly GCA_023091665.1. Taxonomy (NCBI): domain Eukaryota; phylum Oomycota; class Peronosporomycetes; order Pythiales; family Pythiaceae; genus Pythium; species Pythium myriotylum. The sequence continues at coordinate 839,756 of JALJCQ010000004.1, forward strand.
ACCAGTCTTCCGTCGTTCGATGCCGAGAACTGCAGGCCGTACTTCTGAGTCGCTTGCAGATACCGGAGCACACGCTTGAGAGCTTGCTAGTGTGTTGGACACGGGTCCGCGGCGAACTGGCTGAGTGTGCCGACTGCCGCTGCGAGGTCTGGTCGAGTGCCGACCATGAGGTACATCAGTGCGCCGACTGCACTTCGGTACGGCACGTTCGTCATGGTGTCTTCGTGCTTGCAACCACCTTCACACATGGCTTTGGTCAGCTTGAGTCCGGGGTCTTGAGGGGTCCTCACTGGTTTGCAGTCTTGCATGCCGAACTTGGTCAGGATCGACTGCAGGAACTTGGTCTGCCGCATGGTCACGTCGCCAGACTTGGGGTCTTGATCAACTTCCATGCCGAGGCAGTACTTGAGTTCGCCGAGGTCGGACATCTCGAAGCGTTCGCTGAGTGCACGCTTGGCCGCCGTCAGCAACTCGAGGCTGTTGCAGGCGAGGATGAGGTCGTCGACGTAGATCACGACGAAGATCATCGCTGAGCCGCTCCGCTTGACGTACACGCAGTGGTCCATCTCGCACTTGGTGAAGCCGACCTTGCGCATGAAGGCGTCGATGGTCTGGTTCCACATGCGTGACGACTGCTTGAGACCGTAGAGCGAGCGCTTGAGCTTGCACACGTAGTCCGGGTGGCGCTGGTCGACGAAGCCTTCGGGCTGCTTCATGTAGATTTCTTCGTCGAGGTTGCCGTTCAGGAACGCCGTCTTGACATCCATCTGATGGATCATGAGCTTGTGTCGAGCGGCGATGCTGAGGATGGTGCGGATCGACGTGAACTTGGCGACGGGTGCGAATGTCTCTTCGAAGTCGATGCCGTACTTCTGCAGGAACCCCTTGGCAACGAGTCGAGCCTTGTACCGCTCGACGAGTCCTTCGGCGGTTTCCTTGACCTTGAACACCCACTTGCTGGTGATGGCCTTGCGTCCGGCTGGCAAAGGGACTAGGTCCCATGTCTCGTTCTTCTTGAGCGACTCGAGCTCGGAGTCGCAGGCTTCCTTCCAGTTGCTGGCGTCGTCGGATTCCATCGCCGACTTGAACGATGTCGGCAACTCTCCCCCTGAATTCACGACGAGAGCAAACGCTTCGAGATCGTAATCTTGGTCTTCTCCCCCTTGTTCTTGCACGTCTTCGCCTTCTTCGTCTTCATCTTCTACGCCTTCCTCTTCGATCGACGTGAGCAGTGCAGACAGATCTCCGAGTGATGTCGTTGGACCTTGCGTGGGTGGTGGGGTCGCACCACTTGTGCGACCAACCCGTCCGTAGCGCTTCTCAACTGGCGGTTCAGCCAGGTTCTCGAGCGAGTGCGTGCGAGAGTGGCGCTTGAACCCTGGTGCGTAGTCGACATTCGGCTGCTGGGCCGATGCTGGTGCTGCTGGACGCTGCGACCGCTGGCCCTGTTGCCACTCCGGTCGCTCGTAGCTGCGCTGACTTGGTGCTGGTGAGGCTGGCTGCTCACCCATGTCTTCATCATCTTGATCTTCATCATCGCGGAACTCGACGGACTTGCTCCAGGGTTCTTCGCGCTTGCCATCGTCGAACGTGTCTTCCATGAACTGCGCGTCTCGACTGATGACGATCCGACCGGTTGCGATTTCTTCGAACCGATACGCCTTCTCGTGGTCCGAGTAGCCGAGGAACCGACACAAGATGGCTCGGGCGTCGAACTTCGACCGCTTCTCCTTGGGCACGTGGACGTACGCATGGCAGCCGAACACCTTGAAGTTGGCGAGCAAGGGCTTCTTCCCGTACCATTCTTCGTACGGCGACTTGTACAAGTCTTGAGCGCGGGTCGGAAGTCGGTTGCGAACTTCGACTGCAGTCATGACGGCTTCGCCCCAGTACTCGTCGGACAAGTTGGCATGGTGGAGCTTGCAACGACCACACTCACCGATGGTTCGGTTCATGCGCTCCGCCACACCGTTCAACTGAGGCGTGTATGGCGGCGTGACGTCGTGCTCGATGCCACGCTTGCGGCAGAACTTGGCAAGTTTGACCGACTGGTACTCGCCGCCGCCGTCGGTTCGAAGCACCTTGACTCGACGACCGGTTTGGTTCTCGGCCCAGTTGACGAACTCGACGAACTTGTCGTAGACTTCGTCCTTGGACCGCATCAGGTACAGCTTGCACAGTCGAGACTTGTCGTCGGTGAAGGTGGCAAAGTACTTCATGCCGCCGAAAGTCGGAGTCTTCATGGGGCCGGCCACATCGCTGTACACGACGTCAAGCAGATTCGCAGACCGCTTGGTCGTGCCCGACTGGAACTTGACGCGAGTCAGCTTGCCGAGTGCACAGCCTTCACAGACCTCCCATTCCTGCACAGACCCGATATCGAGTCCGTCGGCGAGGTCCTTCTTGACGATGGCTTCGAGTCCGCTGAAGCCGATGTGACCGAGTCGGAGGTGCCACAGGTTCGACTTGGACATGGCGCGACCTCGTCTTGCACTGGCGGCGTGGGCTGCTTCAATCGACACTGGAGACATGTTGAGCTTGAACAGACCCTTGCCGATACGAGTGCCGATGGTCCTCTTGGCGCCCTTGAGAACGACGAAGCAACCGTCCTTGTCGAACGTCACGGGAGCAACGTCCTCCGTGAATCTTCCGACCGAGAACAGGTTGCGGCTGAGCTTGGGGATATGCCACACGTTGGTGAGCAAACCCTTCTTGACACCGCTTGGAGTCTTCATCGACATGAGAATGTCTCCCACGCCGACCGCTTGGACTGTGCCATCGTCGGCCAGATGCACGTCGACTGGGTCGATCTTCCTGTAGTTCATCATGAACTGCTTGGTTCGCGACATGTGCTGAGTCGCACCCGAGTCGACCAACCACGCCGTGGATTGACTCGACTTGCCTTGGGTCTTCCCGACCGAGAACAGATACTCGCCGGGGTCTTCATCTCGCGCAAGGTTGGCTCGCTGGAACCGTTGCCGAGGGTTGCTGTTTCCGTTGCCGTTGCCGCCGGAGTTGCCGTTGCCGTTGCCGTTGCCGTTGTCCTTGACACGCGAGTGGCACTCCGCGGCCCAATGACCGATCTTGCCGCAGTAGTTGCACGTGCCAGTCTTCTTGACTGCACGGCCCTTGGGCTTCGCGTCACTTGTCATGAACGCTTGGCCAAGCGTGGCTCCGTCGCCACCTTGCTCCTTGCGCTTCATGTCTTCATGGAGCAGCCGAGACGTCACGAGTTCCCACGTGAGCGCGTCGACACGCGACTCCAACGCCGTGATGAGGAACTGGTACGACTCGCTGAGACTGCCGAGAAGCGTGATCACCAAGTCGTCTTCGCTGACCGGAGCGCCGACTGCGTCGAGTTGCTCCGCCAGGGTCTTGAGCTTGTTGATGTGCGTGAGCACATCGTCACCTTCTTCCATCATGGTCGTGAAGAAACGACGACGAAGAAAGAGCTTGTTGGCAAGGCTCTTCTTCTCGAAGTGTTCTTCCAGTCTTGACCATGCATCTTGCGCACCACTCGCCGACCGGACCAGCGGGAGCTGCGAGTCTTCCATCGCGAGACAGATCATCGCGAGCGCCTTGCGAGACTTCTTCTTGAAGAGGGCTCGATCTTCAACATGCTCGAGTTTGACCTCTCCACAGACAACTTCCCAGACGTCGCGTTCTTCGAGCACCATCTGCATCTTGAACTCCATGTGTGGAAGTTGGTTCCGCCGAACTTGTTTTTTTTATGCGGGCTGGGGTGGTCGAGTCCATGGCGAAGGCTGGGGAGGCGAAGTCGGTGGAGCCTTTCTGACAAAGAACTTCATTACGAACACACTGAGTTTGCCTATTGTGAGCGCTGCAAGATCAAGATCTACCTCACAAAAGATAACCACGACGTTGGTCATCACACCCTACGGCCATCTGGACGTGCTGTTCAACCATATTGATGAACAAGAGGACGAAGAGAATCGTATCCTTGTTTGTAGTCGCATTGTGGTAAAGCGGCCGAGTTTTTTAGGGCACTAGACCGAGGTGGTAGGCAGAAACGCCGAGTAGTACCGTAGGAGCAGGGTTGGCAACGCATACATCGATACTCATTATTACAGGTTTTACGTCCGTCTCGCTAATGATGGTCAATTGGGCCTGTCAACGTTAAGACCCTTAACCCTTTCGTGGTTGGAATTTCTGCAACAGGAATAGTATCAGTATAATGAAGTCAAGTATATTCTCTCCAGAAGGGAACAAATTGTTCCCTTCTTGGTTTGTTGAACTTGCGGAGATATCTGATCTCACCAAAGGGAGAGAGCCGAAACTGACGGTTTCAAATCTCGCCCGCGCCAGAAGGGAACAATTTGTACCCTTCTGTATCAGTTCTTCTATTGGGCGAAAACAGAAACTTCACCAGGGAAATTGATCATTGGTCATAACACAGATACATTTCCGGCGCCTCTCGAAGTATTCAAGTAAAGTTTATGAAAGCAACGGTTTGTTTCGGGAACGATGCCATTTTCTTGAAGTGCTGCGGGTGAGCATCCCAAAGAGTCCCACACTTCTGTGGGCCGCTTCCTCGAGCGCTCAGCAAGTTTTGAGCCATTATCTAATGAAGTGATGAGAAGATATTGGCTCATAATTTGAGCTGGTGATGACGTTCCCAGATGAAGATGGCAAGTGCGTCCAGTAGCGCATCCGTACACGGCACGCCGACGTCGTAACGCAATGCAAGCGTGTCAATGTTTGGTGATCTGTTCGGTGCCGACGCACTGGTGCGTTCGAGATCGATCAAACCATGACGGAAGTCTCGGCAAACCAATGTGCGCGGCATAATACATTATACATGTGATGCTTGCGCACGAAACGCGTCCTTATAGTGTTGAGTTCTCTTGTACATGTACAGCGTAGATGTCGAGTTCGTGTACGTCACCTGGACCTTGATTGCTCCTGCGATCTCCCACATAGCGCAGAACACATCTGAACAGTGCTGACGATGACGAGGACACATCTTGGCCCCGAGAATGAGAAGCCTGAGTGCTGTGAGCTCGCAACAGACACGACGTAACGCAAGGTTGGAGCTCGCATCGAAGACATTATTGTGCGAGAAGATCACGGTGCTACGATGTACGATCCGAAGATCTAGCGTTCGGATGTCTCCCACGATAACTTGGACGTTCTGTAAAGCTTCAAACTCTGCTTTCGCTTCTTGTATGCGCGCTTTGCCTGCCTCTGCAACAGCAGCTTGCATTTCCACACCAATGGCTCGTCGTACACCAGCTTCTAAAGCCACCTGGGCGATCACATTGCCCACACCACTGCCAATGTCGAGAAAAACATCGTCGCTCGTCAACTCACAGGCACGAACGAGCTCACTTACATCTGTCACCGAGAGCTCTCCCACGTTTGTTGCCATCCGGCCAGCCTTCTGACGAACTACGCCGGCAGGAGTCGTCGCAAAGAGGCGTGTTGATAATGCTTGTGCGCTCTCTGAAGTAGACGAACGACGACTTGAGCCGAGACAACTTACGTTTGCAAAACATGGCTCGGATGTGAGCGCCAAAATCGCAAGGTTGCTGCCGGTGGCCCGCACACAAATGTGTTCGATCGCGCTGGGGCTGGAACTGGTTTTCGATTGTGGCGATTGTTTGCTCTCTTGGTCCTGGATATCACTCTTCTGCGCGCTGACGTGTGGATCGCTGGCGATCAAGCCGCTAATTTGACGTGCTCCACCGCTACTAACCAAGCGATGGTTTGAGAATGGAGGGCGATTGCTTTTGTTCTTGCTCTTCATTGCACTTGGCTTCATAAAGAAGTGCTTGGGAAACGCACTGAGATGCTTCCCATGTGTAGTTCTGAGAGTCTTCATTCGTGCTCGGAGCTGCTCGTTCGTCTTCTTAGAGTACGCTATCGCGCCGGCGAGGGTAACCCACGAGACAGCCCCTCCTCTATCCTCGATGGCTTTTACACGCTGGACCAAATCTCGGTCTTCACGGTCAGAGAAGTCCGACATCGTACCAAGACTGCATGCCACGGGGTCAACCTTCAGAGCAGTCGTCAAAGCAAATGCAAGGTAGAAGAGGACACACCGTCATTGGTCCAAAACCCCTATCATAGATCTTGAAAAATGTATGCACTAAACAAAATCATTAATTATAGCCAATCAAGATATTGAAGCACTTGGGCAAACCGGGCAAATGTCTTTGATTCACTATGTGTTGGGTCCAAGATGGGTTGGCGCTTGGAACGCCCTGGATTTACACCAACTGGATTGGACAAAATGGCTGAGTGACTTGGCTCTCATCTCATCTCGTATTGTACTCCGAAATTGTATGCCAGCTCGCCGTTGGATCAACGGCTGCATCGGAATCGGATTCGGCATTCAAGAGGTCAGCACCAGTCTCCAAGTTGTTCTTCCGGAATGAACGAGCCGCCAGCCATGCGCCAGATCGCCCACGATGAGTGCGTGGAAATGATCGATTACTACTGAGGGCTGAGGGAGACCTACGCGGTCCACTTCAGCTACGTGATCATCATGCGCGGGATGCCAGGCTGCGGTAAGTCGATCTTCGCTGACTGCGTCCGTCTGTACGCGAGAGCGAGGGGTCTGGGCGTGGTCATTTGTCGAGCTGATGACTTCTTCGAGACCGACGACGGATATCGCTGGTATCGAGAAGGCATTAGTCAAGCGCATGCTGAGTGCTTCCAGAAGTTTGCGAGTGCGCTTCGCCGTCACGTCGATGTGATCATCATCGACAACACCAATATTCGTGTGCCAGAGTTTGATCGCTACGTGAGCGCTGCTGAAGCCGCGAACCACATCTACGACATCGTGAATTTCAGGTGCAGTGATTTGAACGAAGCGATGTGGATAAGCGAGAGAGGCGAGCACAGCGTTCCACCAGAAGTGATCGCACACCGATTTAACGATTTCCAGCAAGCCAATCTCCACCCTGGTCTCGCCTTCGGGCATAAGCGTGAAGGGGTTATGCGGCTCAACAGCACCTGGGTCGAGCCGGTCGACTTTGGCTTCCGTGGATGAACTTGATGGGCGAGTGAGCGAGACCAAGTGAAACACAGCAAGAGGAAAGCTTAAGTTTGGAATATCACGCCACCCTTTTGTTTGCTACAATGCCACTGCTGCGCACTCGCAATCTTTCGTTGCTAATAATCCATTCAATTCCCTGAACGCAAACAGCGATCATGCACGTACACCTACTTCTTGATTCGATAGCCGCGGCTGTACGTGGTGTAGAGCTCTCCATGCTTGGGGACTCGCTTGATGATCTGGATATAGATGTGCTTACCAAGTTTGGTGATAGCACAGTTCTTCCTTGGGTATCCCCGTGCTCGCTCTTAACGATTCACGAAGCTTCCCAGGCCCAGGCCCCTCACTGGTTTTCTTATGCACATCAAATACTTGATCTTGCCGCGACTTTGCAGTTTGATCGCATATGTAGGGTCGGATGGATCTTCATCAACGACGTACCCGGAACAACGAGTCACAATGTCGCCTGGCTCCAAATCCTCCTCCGCAAATACTCCGATTCCTGCATCAGCGACCAGCGACCGACCATAAAAGACGATCGGATTTTCGGCACCGTCCACGCCCCGTGTATCCGCATCACGCGCTGTAAACAGTGGTCGAGACTCAACTACAACCGTCCTGGTGCTTGATCGCGTTCGCTCGGTTTCGCTGGTGCCGTCTGCAGAAGCACTCGGGGACTTGGCTTGCTTCCTCTCTCGATGTTCTCGCTCATATCTTCGCTGTCGAGCTCGCCGCTCGTCCCCTGTGAGTTCTTTCTTCACGGTCACGCGCTGAGAATGAGTCCTCATCGCATGCTTCCGAACCGTTTGTAAGTTCGGCGATGTGAACTCGCACACCGGGCAGTGAAAGTGTCCTGCCTTGTCTCGCTCGACGATGAGCTTCGATGCCATCTTGATGCCGTCCTGCAGTTGTCACTTGGCCATGCAAGGTAAAGGAGTACATCGATTTAATTGGCCGAAAAGATCTCTCTATGCCCAGTTTTGGTCAATGAGCAGCGCGATATATGCTATCGTATTCGTCAATACTCAAATCATGTATAACAGGAGCATGACTTCGTCAACTAATGCATTACGTCCCGATTCCATGTCACCATATCTACTGAAATTAAGCTACCATTTGCAAAGCGGGCGTTCTACTTCGATTGAGTATGAAAATAGTCATGCGCAAGGCGAGCATTTTACATGTATTGAGTACACAGAGAGTGAACAAACGAACGCTACGTGGAATATCAGCACATGAACTTGTCGAACAGAACAAATTGCGCCGTTCTCGCCATCTCGTCATGTCGTTCACGAACTTCTCCGAGTCACAAAGATACCCGGCGATTTCAATGTGTTGCTGGACGGTGAAACTCGCATTCACATCGCGATTTACCACAGAGGAGACCTTTCGCATCAGCGCGACCAGTTTCTCATCAACAATGGTAAATGCATCTCGCAGCGCAGCAACATATTTACAATCGCGCAGCTCAGCGTCAATGTCTGCAAGTTTGGCACGTAGATTTTGCATTGCTTCGGCGCCTTGTATCTTTGCCCGTTCTAGAGCCGCTTGATGTCGCCTTTCTTGCTCCTCCAACTGGGTGGCAAGCGTCCTCTCGAACTGCGCTCTCATCATCTCGGCTTGCGCCTGCTTCTCGGACGCCACTACTGTAGCCAGGTTCGCATTTTGCTTCTTCATGAGGCTGCTCTTGTGATTCACCTTCTCATGGAGCTGTTGATTCGCGTGGCGAAGTGACTCCTGTGCCTTCACCATCTCATCGAAGTTTTGCCGAAGTCCCATGCACTCTTGGAGGCGTGCATCTAGCATCTGTGTAGTCTCCAGAAGCTTGTCCTCCAGAGCACTCTTCGCTCGCAAAGCGCCATCCAGCTGCTGCTCCAGAACACGATGTTGTTGAATCTGCTCCTCTAACGTGGTCTTGAGCTGGGTTGTCTGCAGCACTGACGAGTTGTGCTCTTCGTTTGCTCGCCGAAGTTGATCCAGCTCCATTTTTTGCGTCTGTACCACGACCGTCTCCTTCTGTAACTGGGTCTTCAATTGGCTTATGTTCTCATCCATTTCGCTCGAAGAGCGCGCAAAAGCTTGCATCTCGACCTTCAGCTTGGCGTTCTCGACCATCAGCTTAGCGTTCTCGACCATCAGCTTAGCGTTCTCGACCTTCAGCTGGGCGTTCTCGACATTCAGCTTGGCGTTCTCGTCCAGGAGCTTCGCGTTGTCGGCACTAACGGCGCTCATGCTGCGCTCTGTGCTTTCCGATTCGTCTTCGAGCAGTGAGATTTCATCGACGGCTTTTGCGAGTTCTACATCCATCCTTGACTTTTCAGGTATTGGAGCAGACTGTGGTTGATTTACCCTCGGATCCACAAGTTCAGTCGAGGTCATATTTGCGACTGGAGCGGTTTGGTCAGTTAATGAGCTGTCGATGATGCTTGGTGGTGAGGACTGTGCGACGCCGAGAAGAAGCGAGGCGGCGAGGTCAGTGTCGGCCTGCTGCACAAAACCTTGGACTGCAGCTCTCTTCGACATCTTCGCTTCGTGGGCTCGTCGAGCTGATCGAAGCCGCTTCTTCATCCGTTCAACCATGGAGTTAAGCGCGGTCTTTGTGATGCCCGGAACCTGCGTCAACAGCTCCTTTTGGTTCACATTATGTCCTTTTGCCAGAGCTTCCGCAACAGCTTTCATAACCAGATCATGCGTGAGATTATGCGCCGCATAACGCGGGGGCTTCATCTCTTTCTCTCTCTCTCTCTCTCTCTCTCTCTCTCTCTCTCTCTCTCTCTCTCTCTCTCTCTCTCTCTCTCTCTCTCTCTCTCTCGTTCAATAAAATCAAGTATCATGAGAGATCATTTGATCCAATGATAACACTTACATCGTGTATCAACCAATGGAGTGAGTGTACCGAATTGTCTTGCCACACTTTTGACAACACAAGCGGGCATTCATGTAGTGTTCAGTATGCTTAGAATTCCATAGATGATACCCTGTCATCTTCCAGGTCAAAGCTCTCAAACGACAACGATCTAACCGTACTGGTAGGTGGATCTGGCGATGCTGCCGTGAACTGCACAATAGCCCTTGCCACCGCGTTCTTCTTGTCGATGTAGAACTGGTTGGACTTGTTGATGTTTCCTCGAGAAGAAAAGAGCCCTGCTGGCGTGTAACTTGGTGATACTTCTGTCAGCAGGTGAGGTCGTTAGCGACGCACCCACACAGTCCGTTTGCAGGGAACACCTTCTTGCACAAACACACACTGTGTTGGCTGCAGAAGTCAGTCTGTTGCGTGGGCGATCGTCCTTCGAACCGGCTCACGACGCAGACACGTTTCTTGCGAGCCTTGCCAAAGATCTGGTGTGATGCGATTGCAACACATGTTGAGAATGTCCTTGGCGATCCCATCGAAGGACTTGACCTTCCGCGTACATTTGTTGGTGTCGGAGGATTAAGCCGCTCTGAAGTTGCCCCGCCAACATCGTCGTAGAGCATGAACTCGCTGCCTGGAGCGTGCTGCCAGTCACCGCTGATGAGATCCTTGATGAGACTGACCAAGAATACCCGGTGCGCGTCCCGTTGGGAGTTGCGTTGCACGAGTTGTCTTGTCAGGAATGCATTCACACGTGCGATGTCGATCAACGCAAGCGCCAATTTCTTGAACCACTTCTTGTAGGAATGGCCGTCTGCAAGAGAAAATCGAGCACGGAGTTGGTCATGTCTGTCGACGCCTTGCATGTACTTATTGTACTTCTTGGTGGCTTTTGGTGCGGGGGATGTTTGCTTCACGGCCTTGACCATTCGTTGGACCGTCGTCATCTCAGATAAGTCAGCGTTTGACACGATTGTGACGATGTTGCCGTCACACCACGAAGCGGCAACCATTTGATGCTCTACGGAGACACCCTGGAGGCTTGTTCCACGGAGCACTTCGCTGCCCTCTGGAGTCGCACTGTTTTGAGATGATCCTTCTGCAGCTTCGGTCAAGGCAGCATTAGCAGCACTCGAGGTTGACGAACCTCGAGCCTCGGTGACGGCGACCGATTTTTTGTTGGGATCGGCGAGGATCACGTGACGCGGGAAATGCTTGCTGGTCCTTCGCACTGTGCCTCAACCGTACAATCCCTTCACTCGCAACGCATCGAGGAGCTGAACGGACGTGTAGTAGTTGTCGCAGTTGATGATACGCTTCGTGTAGTAGAACGGAAGAACGACTTCGAGCACTTTCGCCGACTCCTGGAAATCGTCAGCAAACCGGCGAGCGTTGCTTTCGCTCGTGATGCCGTCAAGTATGTGCTCCATCTCAGAAGCACAGTGCAGTCGAAAGTTCAGCGCAATCCACGACGTTGAGCAACAGGCCATGTAGAACCGAAAGTGGTACTTGCCACCAGGCTTTGTCGGGTTGAACATGATCAGGTCTCGTCCGAACTTGGATCGACACGCAACGCTGGCTTCATCGACAGCGATATTTTGTCCGACGTGCACGTACTTGGTTCCATTCAGCTTGAGCAGGTTCAGTAGCGGGCGAATTCGTACAGCAGCGTCAGCCTTCAGCTCGTCTCGAGTGAGCGAGACGGGATTACGAAAACAGAACGCCTTCCGCAGCTTCTTGAATCTGTTGAATCGCATATCCTTGTCGAGACTGGAGTTACCCGTCTGGAAGATACTGCTCTCAGGCTGCTCTCCCCAGTAGTTCGCCATCTCGCCTTTTTTTACCAACCCCATGTAAAAGAGAATACCGAGGAAGCGCATGAGCTCAGACAATGAGAACCCGGGGATGTTGAGCTCGTGCGCATGATCATTCGTCTCGCCCAGCACTTGCTTCCAATAGTACATTGGAATGTACGCAAAGAAGCTCGAGCAGGCAGAGTGCTCGAAGAGGTGCCGATAATCTGGCTTCAAGTACGTTTTGGTCGATCTATCGGGATGTTCGTAGCGATCACTTGGCGCTTCCATTGACACCTCGGGTAGGAAACGCATGCTCTTAATCCTCTCAACCTCCTTGACACTGACAGGCAAGTCGCTCCGGGGCTCAAAGATGGAAGCTTCCTGTAAGGCGGTGAGATCGACATCCTCGTTGATCGCTACCGATGGATCGGGCCGGCACAGTTGCATCCATTTCGGGTTGCCTCCGTTCTTCTGTAGCTCCTCGACTTCGTAGACACTGCAACTCGTGGTATTGGGAGCTTGACTGGATTGAAGCTCACTGGGAGATTGCTGGTCGGCGGTGTTGGACGAGCAGGGGGCGTTGGATGAGTCAGAGGTGTTGCCTTGGGAGTACGTGGCTGGCGTTGCGCGCGTGGTTTTGTTGGTGGTTCGGGCTCGTAGTCCGACTCGTCGGGCGAGGTTGGTGGCTCAAAGTCGATGTACCCCTCATCGCGTGGTGTTGGTGACTCATCGTCCGAGTCGCCGCGCGGTTCTGTTGTCTCTGCTTGAGTCACAGCTGCCGGGCGCTTGCGAGAAGATCGCGATGGTGGAGGCGCCGGTAGTGTCGGGGGCTGTTGTGTCGGAGCCGTCGGCGGCAGCTGCGTCGAGGCAATCTCTACAGCAGGGAAACGGTCAACATGAATCGATAAACTCGTGTTCTCACCCCGTATGTCCCACCTCCATCACTCAAAAGCCCTTGGCGTGCTGATTGGATTGGTGTATCATCGAACAAGGCTTGTGAGGCTTGCGAGGCTTGCTCCCCAACAGATCGAGATGCGTCAGCGGCTCTGCTCGCGATACTCGGATTCTTCGAACGACGCGGCTTCTTTGGTGGTGGGTCTGTGACTGCGTGCGCTGCCTCGTACGCCATCAAAGCTGGGCAGTGCAGGTTAGATGCAGGTTCTCACGTCGGCTTCAGCCAGCCCTTCCACTTGACTCTGTATTGCAGTTCGCCAGACGTTGTTATCTTCTTGGCAAGAATAGCTTCTACCTCATACTCTTCGTCATCTGCCTCACTTTCTTCATGCTTGGTCCCCTCCACGTTTGTCCGCCGCTTCCGTCGTTTCCCCATGCTTCGCGCGGCGAGGCGTACGGTCCTGAGCTCGTGCACGCTGTTTTGCGTTCTTCCCTCAATTATGCGCGCGCCATTTCGAACGGAAGCTTCGAACGTGAAACCCTCTCAGAGTCGCTGAAATATCGGATAGCTTCCGACGAAGATTCCATGCTTCAAGAAATAAACGTGCGAAGATACTACTCTTATCTGCCCATCATTGATAGCTTCTGAAGAAACGGGTCCAGAACAAAAGTGGACTACGAAAAGAGTGGGCGCGCCCCAGAAGGGAACAAATTGTTCCCTTCTGGGGCACTTAGAGACACCCACTTTTTAAAAAACACCCCAGAAGGGCAAAAAAGTGTACCATTTACCACGAAAGGGTTAACTCGCACATACATCAACTAACGTCAACGTTACAGTTTCAGTAACTAACTACAATAACTACACAACGACAATGAGATATTTCGTCAAGATCAGTCGCAATCTTTCCCGCCTGTCTGATGTTCAATTCCAAACATCCACAATTGGAGCCTACAATTTGCAGGTCTTCGCACTACATCATCTCCACATGCAATCAAGCGGTCTAAGTGTCCCGCAGAGCGACGAATTCGCCCCGCGTATCTGCCGCGCACGCCAGGGGATAGTCGGTCACTGTGGCGAATCGAGTGGTCAACTCTACTTGATTTCCCGGGTTCTTAGAGTTCGCGAAGATAACTTCCAACGCACGTCGATCTCCAAGCAAGGACGCGAAAGTCGACATGACATCTCGCGTCGCTTCCTGGGAGCACCCCCGCATTCCACAAATCGCCCTCAAGACTGTTGAGAGGCCGTCAGTTTCGGGAGTGGCCATGTGCGACTCGTGCCTGAAACGGCCGAGCGCACGCCAGGTGGCCACTCCTCCACATCCTCCGGCAACCTGTGGCTGGGAGCCACCCTGTAGGATTCGGATCTGGCTCATTTTTAATTTTACCAATAGTAGGTTTCCTATATTACCTCCAAATAGTGCCACCTGTAACACTCCCACGAAAAGTAGCCAGATCACTGAACTCAAAGCTGAAATGTCTGATTTCTGTTCAGACTTTCACCTTTATTCACATATTCTGATCTGCCGGGCCTTTCCATAGACGAAATATCTGGCGTCCTTTCAGAAGAAAACCGACATTTCACGATTCCTTCTAGATTTGGTTCTAACCTTTCGAACTTTTGTTCTAGATTTCTGGGAAACTTTCAGGAAATTAGAAAGATCCGATGGCGTATCCTGATTTTTTTTTCCTGATTTCAATCAGTAAATTTCATTTTTTCGAAAGATTCTGTGACCTTTCAGGATTTTTGACGATTCCAAGTGAAATATAGAAAAACTCACTCCTTTCTTGATCGGGCCTCTGTCCCAATCTCTCATTCTCCAACTTGCCTACTCCGCCGACTTCGGCGAAAACTTTGGGGGTCGTCCCAAGCGCCGACACATTCCTCTGGCACAACCGCGGGGCGCATGATCCCAAGATGGGCTTCGGCCCTAGGTGGCGTAGTGGGTTTAGTCCCTCCCCCGCGGAGCGCCCAACTGAGTGACACTGTGTCGGATTGACCATCGGATTATTCCATGGTGGGGCACCTAACCTATAAGTCATCCCGGACTACGCTTGTTGGAGAATCACTTAACTCATTATTATTGTTGGGTGTTCCCCTGGACAACCAGTCGAGCCTTGAAACGCTCAACTGCCCCATCTGCCTTATACTTTACATCGAACACCCAGTGACATCCAAGCGCTCTTCTACCCGGGGGTAGGGTGACCAGTTCCCATGTCTGATTTGCTCTGAGTGCCTGATACTCTTCAGATACAGCTGCCTCCCACTGCTTGGCATGTGTGCCTGACAGAGCCTCTTTTACGGACCTAGGGATTGGGATACTGGCCTATTGGTCATCACGCTGTTTACGAACCGGATAAACCTCTGATCCTGAGGGTTCGGTTTCCTAATCCGCTGGGAACGTGGTCGTAGCCGGGGTATCCACCCACCGACTCATCTCCCACTGCCCCCGCAGAGTCATCCTCTCCCACATTCTGAGCACTTTCAGCGTCTCCCACATTTTGAGAACTTTCTGTGTCTCCCACTTCTTCGTTTGACTCTTCACCCGTCCTATGCCTCTTTTGGGTAGGGACATATGTCTCCTCCTCTGAGAGCTGTCTTTTGTAACTATCCAGACATGAGATCTCCTCGATTTCCTCAATACTTAGAGCAGGAGAATCTGATGGAAAAGACTTTCCTATGAGCTTGTCTGTGTCAGGTTGTCCAAATTTGACATCTCTAGCAACCAGAATCTTCTTATTCTTGACATCATATAACCTGTGGTATAGCGCCCCGTTTCCGTGGACATGAGTTTCTGCGAGCACTACACCGATCACTGCGAATAGTCTCACCTCAACTAAAAGCCGTGTATCGTACTTAGGCGAATGCACCACAATTGCTCCCACCCCGACCAAAGAGTGTGTGGACCTGGTTCACATTTAGTCGGTGCTTTTCACACACCAATAGGTCAGTGCAATCAAGAGGAACAATCTGGTGCAGTGGTTTGGATCTCCTCGCCCATGACGCTACCCCGGGTCCGATTCCCGCCTCGGCGACTGTTTCCAGTCCCCTGTAGGATAGGGTAGGTAGGGTAGAGTAGTTTAGGAAAAGATGGGACTGGCCTCAGCCGTCCAGGTCTGCAACTTTGTCGACCTGAAGAGTGAATGTAGCACATTCATTCCATAACTTTTATCTGAGTAACTTTGAGAAAATCGACACAGAAGTCACTGATTTAACCACGACTTGTCGAATCAGTATATTATGCCAACTTTGTACCCGATATACTGAATTAAAACATTTCCTCGCTCCCGTTGAACTCGCTGGGATACTTCTTGATAATCTCCTGCAAATGCGCATGGAGCTGCTTCACCTCCCACTTACCGTTCAGCCCGTTGTTGAGGCCACAGAGAATCATGGCCTTCCGCGCGAACGTGATGCCATCAGCATCACGCTGCTTGTTTACCTCTTCCACGTAGTCGGCCGCGAGCTGTAGAAAGAAGGACTTGCCGGGGTTGTGGAGTTTCCCCGACCAGTTGCCTTGCTTGTCTGGGGCATTGCTGAAGGCCGCGGCCTTGATGAGACGGAGCTTCTCCTTCTCCCACTTGTAGCGCCACACCTCCTTGATCTTCTGGATGACGAATGAGTCGGCCGGTTGGCAAAGGTGAGTTGCGTTAGCCGGCAAGAAGTGCAGAGCCATGTTCAGGTCGGCAGGGCCGTCGTGTGAGCCGGCTTTATGGCCACCAGCGTTGTCAACAAAGACGTGCTTCTCCTTCTCGCTCGATGGGTTGCACAGAGGATTCTTGACCCATTCGGAGAAGATGCGCTGGTCCATCCATCCCTTCTTGCCCGACCGATACGTGGCGCCCGGAATGTCGTCTGGCAGGCCACGGATCGGGTAGTTCCCCTTGTCGTTCTTGAAGACGACCATGACTGGCTCGATGCGCCCGTGGATGCCCCTACTGAGCTTGATGAACAACGTCATCCCCTCGCCGCCAGAGACGACGTCTTGGTACGAAATGTTCTCTTGTCCTCGGAAGCCGAGCGTGACGCCGTCGTCCATGTAGATGACGGAGTGCGTCTCGTCCATGTTGAACGTCGTGTCGTCCTTCAAATCGCCCGCATCAAACGCTCTCTTCATGGCTCCCAGGTGGGTAGAGACGGTACGCTCGATGCTGACGAGTTTCTCGGGGCTGTACATAAGCTTGCTGGAACGCCGGCGTACCATGATGTCGAACCGCTCACATAACGTCTGGATCCAGCGGCAGGTGATTCGATCGGCCAGCAGGACGCCGCTCTCGTCGCGAGAAGACGCTGTGTACTGGCCGGTCGATTCACTCAAGAGGTCCTTGGTGACCTCCACCATCAGGCGTTGAGAGAGCTTCACGCCGAGGTTCTGGAGTCGGGCGAATTTTGAGTGCAGCTCGTCGTGCAGCCAGACGACCCACGCAGCGCGCTTCGGCCCTCGCCCTGGCACAGCCTTGATGTCCATCCGCTTGGTAATCCCCGGCTGTCGATGCACGACGGACATCATTTCCCCCGAGAGAATCGTGTTGCGCTTCGCCCACCAGGCGCCCGCCTTGGAGAGGTTGGTGTTGGGGTTTGAGATCCTGAACACGGAAGGAAACTGTCGCACGGCGGCCGACTTGAAACGCTTCATGCCGCTAGTCTCAGCCGCCTCCATCCAGCGAACAACCTTCACACGAGCGGCAAGCGTTGACACCACTTGCGCCCGGCGGTCGCTAGCGCGTGTCTTCTTTGCCACCGCTTGCGTCATCTGGGTATTGAAGGCAGCGAGGAGATGGGAGGAAGACTGCAGCGACGGGACGCAACCGATGCAGCGCACACTGCCACCAAAGCCCTCGTCGATGGGAATGCCGCAGATCACGTGGTTGCGGCGCCCACACATGTCGCAGTAGTGCGACACTGACGCAGCATCATCGCCGCAGCCCGCGCAGGCTGGCGGGTGAGGGGTAGAGTAGGCAGACATCGGGTGTTGGGAGGCTGGCGCTGGGCTTGAAGCTGGGAGGGTGTTCTTGCGAATGAGCAAGAGCGCGAAGAACGTGGGACACGCTTTTTGGGCGGGAACCTCAATTCCGTACAGTGGCTTTCATTTAAGTACGATTTTTGCACACCATTTAGTCAGGGTTGCTTTTGCCGGGGTCCAGACACACACCGAATAGTCGGTGTGGCACTAAATACCGTGTGAGACTAATTATTTGCACCGACTATTCGCAGTGATCGGTGTTGGTGACCAGTGTAACGGTCCACGACCGTTCACAGCACCTGCGCTTGAGGAAGCGTGAGCAGCCGCTCCGAGTCGACCCCTGTCGACGAGCGCCAAAGACTTGGCAAAAGGCGAACTGATTGTATTCAGATTATTCCCCTGGGGAATAATCCCCCCTATACCTGATACCCCAGGTATCTAATACCCAGGGATATCCCCTACTGAATCTAATAAAAGAGAGTCACTACTTAGGGTAACTTTTCCCCTAAGTGGACCACACACGTTATGTACCTACACAACCTAACCTACTTGTGTAACCTTGTACCCCGTTACACCACCCCCCACCCAAAATGAGGAACACCCTTGTCCCTAATTTAGGAACAGCCGTGTCCTAGAAAAGGAACACGAGCCTATTCCAGTACGGAATTTCCGAGGACCCACACGGAAATGGGTACAGACTCATGGCGACCATGAGCGCGAAGTCGCGTGTCGATTTTTCGACAACGACTGATCGAGAGCCGCAGCGGCTTGGCGCTACACCTCGCTGCGTCATGAGACGCATGCAGACGTGCGCGCGGTCGCCAGCGACCACTGGATCATGACGATCCCCCAAAACTGGGCCATTTTGCCGTCTGACGGCGGCAAGCCAAAATGGCATGGTCAGACGACCATTGCGAGGCGAGCAGAGCTCGCGGCAAGCCCAAACTTGGCACACACACTCAGTGCGATGGGTTCTTGCCTTGTGCAAGCGTACAGATCTGTACGCTGCGAACTCGCAAACTTCGTCTCTTGACGGTGCCCAGAACTAGGTCCAGTCTAATACTGGAGACTGTGGTCGGTGGGTACCCACCGCGAGTACTACCAAGTACTCGAGAGGCTGGCTAGCCTCATCCAGTGACTCAACTGAGTGCGTGGAGTGCGGGGATACCCGTGGCAGTCGAACAACGACGTTGCCGGACAACTTCGTGTTGTCGGCCACACGCTCGGGCGTGATGGCTACACCGCAGAGAACTGCTCGGTGTAGCAACACCAAACTGAGCCAGCCACTCTGGCTTGGTGCGAGCGTTGTCCAACGCAACCGATGAGGTCGGTGGACGTTGTCGAAGCTTCGACTGCGCCGAACGCGGCGTTCTCGCCATCTTCATGGCCTTCTGCTTCGGTCTTGTACCCATGTCTACAATAGACAGGGACAGTCGACTTGACTGAGACGGACCTTCCGTGTGCTCCACTGAGCGTCTTCCTTGAGGAACTTGAGACACTTCTCATCTTGATGGAGGTGGTCGGTCCCACCTACTGGAACCATCCAGGATGATCATGTTCGCATGCGCGAACAAGATCAGAGCAATCTTGCATGAGAACACTCTCATCGACCCAGGAGCTCTGGTTGCTTGGATATCCAAGCCACTTGACCAAGAGCTGGCGGACGCCATTGTGCACACGCACACCGTCGAGAGACTCGACGTGATAATGGCGTTCGCCATTCCTGTCGATCACAGGCAAAGGAGCGCGCACCGATCGCAGCGCTTTCCTTCTGGTCTTGACACCAGTGTCGGGGATCCGACGTGCTCCTTCGGGTTCGGCAAACGTAACCCGACGTCGTATTGACGACGCTGCGGTCGCATTTGACGACCATGTCGAACTTCGACGGGCTTGAGCAAGCCGTGCCGAGCGTCTTGGCGCTTCGCTGTGTGGGTGAACCACGCCACTTGCAGAACCCTGCACTGCGACAGAGTCGCTGGAGGAATCATCCGTGACTGGCACGTTCTCGTGCGCGACTGTCGGTGGTTGCATATCGGCGGCAACTCCGCTTGGAATTGTTTCCGACGACTCTTCGTCCGATTCATCTCCATCAGGGCGGAGATACGGCTTGAGCAAGCCGACGTAGAACGTCGGGTGCGTCTGCAACCATGTTGGCAGATCGACCCTGTAGGAGTTTCCACTCCGCTTCAACACCTTGAACGGGCCGATATATCTCGGCAGCAGCTTCGAGCTGCCCAAGCTGGACACAGCATTCTGAGACAGGTTCTTCGTGCTGACAAGCACATAGTCGCCTGGCTTGAACACATGCGTGTTCTTCCGACCGTGCTTGTCGGCTTGTTCCTTCTGAACATCTTGGGCAGCTGCCATCGCGTCACGCACGCGGGTGATGACATTCACACGTGTCGACAAGAACTCGTCGATCTTGCGGCGCTCCGCCGACTTGGAAACACCTTCCAACTGGGAGGCAAGTAATTGCCGAGCCCCTCCCCCACCAGACTGGGAACTGCCCATGAGGCAGAGCGGCAACGCTGGGTGCCTCAAACCGTTCACGAAGAACGGCGACAGACCTGTCGATGAATGAACAGAGTTGTTCATGGCGAACTCGACCATGACGAGAGTGTCGCTCCACGATGTGGGATTATCCCCACAGTACGAACGGAGGATATCCTCCACGACCCGGTTGGCCCGCTTGGTCTGGCCATCGGTCTCCGGATGATCCGTCGTCGACAAGTCGAGCCTGGTGCCCAGGATCTGGAAGAGACCTTCCCAGAAATCACCAGTGAACCTGGGATCCCGATCCGATACGATTGAGTCGGGGAGACCGTGTAGTCGAAACACGGTATCGACGAAAAGTCGAGCACAGTCAAGACCTGTGCACGTATCCGAAACCGGAGCAAGATGCACCATCTTGGACAAACGGTCAACAAAGACCAGCACACCATTGTGCCCAGCGGACGTCTTTGGCATTCCAAAGAAGAAGTCCATGCTCACTGAGCGCCAGCAGTCGCTGGGGACAGGCAAGCTCTGAAGCGGAGCCTGAGAGTGTGCACTTGGCTTCACTCGTTGACAGACGTCACACGTGCGGACATACCGCGACACCCACTTGTACATCTTGGGCCACCAAAATCTTGGGCTGAGAAGCGCGTACGTCTTCTCACGGCCAAGATGGCCAGCACCAGGTGCGTCGTGAGCACCATACGCGATCACGTATCGCAGATCTTCGTCTGATGGGACGACTATGCGAGCTTCTTCGCTGTCCGAGACCTGATACTTCAGGAGATCGTCTTCGAACGTGTACCGATGGAGTCGGGCTCGAACACGAGGGGAGATAGACTTCTCCGAGTCTGACGACTTGAGAGCACGAATGATCTCCGCACACTGTGCATCGCCTTCGTAGGCGTCACGAATCAAGTCGTAGACATCAGAAGCAACTGATGTGAGATGGTTCATCTCGTATTCGGGACGCCGAGAGAGTGCGTCCGCCAGCACGTTGAGCCGACCCGGCTTGTACTCAACAGTAAAGTTGTATTCTGAAAAGAATGACAACCAGCGAGCCATTCGCGGCGACAAGTGCGGAGACTGTGTCGCTGTGCGTAGAGACGCATGGTCTGTGTAGACCACGAACGGCAACGCGCCGAGAAGGTGAACGCGGAACTTCACCAAGGCGTACTTCATCGCCAACAATTCCTTGTCGTGAACTGGATAGTTCTTCTCGGCCGCTTGGAGCTGGCGAGACTGATACGAGATGACTCTCTCGTGACCATCTTGGTCCTTCTGCAAAAGTGCACAGCCGATCGCATAGTCGGAGGCGTCACAGACGACGCTGTACGGGACGGAGTCGTCCGGCAACGCCAGGATCGGCGCTTGGAGAAGACTCTCCTTGATCTTCAGGAAGGCAGCTTCCGTGTCGTGAGACCACGACCACTCAACGTCGTTCTTGAGCAGCTGAGTCAGCGGCCGAGCCATTTCGGCGTAGTTCTTCGTGAACCTGTGCAAGTAGTTGGCGAGACCCAACCACTTGCGTAGGTCCTCCACGGACCGTGGCGATGGCCACTCGGCAATTGCCTTCACCTTCTCGGGATCCGCCCGAACACCGTCGACTCCGACGAAACACCCAAGCACTGGGATCTCTTCGGCTCCGAAGATGCACTTATCCAAGTTGGCATAAAGCTTATGCTCCTCGAGGCATTCGAGCACTTGGCGGAGGTGATCCTCATGGAGCGCATCCAGATCACGACCGGGCTCCGGCTTCGTGTGGACGTAGATGTCGTCGAAGTACGTCTGTGCGAACGCTCGCAGGGGACGGAACAGATGGGTCACCAAGCGATTGAACGTCGCTGGGGCGTTCGACAGCCCCTGTGGCATCACTAGCCACTCCCAGAGCATACCGCTCGGCGTACTGACGGCTGTCTTGGGGATATCCCCACGCTCCATGAGCACTTGGTAATAACCGTCGACCAAGTCGAGAGAACTGAACTTCTTTGCGCCGGACATCCGGTGGATGATCACATCCTTCCGAGGGGTCGGAGTGGACGCAGGAATCGTCTGCGCGTTCAACTTGTTGTACGCGTGGACAATCCTCCACTTGCCATTTGGCTTGCGCACACAGAACGTTGGTGCGCTGTGCGGCGAGACGCTCTCGCGCACCAGGCCAGCCTTGGCTTTCTTAGCAAAGAATTCATCAATGAAGTCCGATTGTTCGGCCGGCAGAGCCCACTGGCGAACGGTCGCATAGCTCGAGCCAGGCTTGAGCTTGATCTCGTGGCGAACGCCACGATCAGGGGGAAGCCCCGCCGGCGGGTTCTTGCTGAGGCAAGTCTCCGCAAACCGCTTGACCAGCGGATAGAACCGATACTTCGGATTCTTGAGGATGGCCGAACCACGGCGAGCGTCAAACTTCTGACGAAACTCAACGAGAACATCCTCGTCAATCACCGTCGAGGTGTTGAGTTGAGCGAGATCTCACTCAGATCGGAGGATCACAACCTCAGCGATCTCACCAGCTTTGAGCTCGCGGACGAAATCGTCCATAGGGAGTTCCTCCAAGCTAGTCAGCTCAGAGAACTCTGGCAACGATGCCATATCGACCGTGGACGGATCGATCGACGATCCCGTCATCACATCAATGATGTACACGTCATGCGACGCGTCCGAGAGCGGGAGTGGCTCAGGCATGGGCTCGGTCATATCCGACGACACTGAAAGCGGCTCGACCGCACGCGGACACGCGACAAGGGGACACATCCCCGAAGCATCTTCCATGCTGGTACTCGGAGGGGGCGGAGACAACTCGACACCCTCTTCAACGCCGTACTCCACGGCAGCCGGCACGACCGTCTCCGGAACACCCGAGGTGTCCATGGCGCTCACTACGCCAATGAAGTAGGCACTTCCATCATCCTTGATGGGGCTCATCAGCCGGCGGACGAAGGAAGGTTCATGACGCTCCTGAGCTCCGTTCCTGCCGGGAGACGTGCTCCCAATCGACTTGGTCCTCCAGTCGATCCACGGTTCGTGGCGCTCGAGCCACGGCATTCCGAGGATGAGGTCAAACCTCTCATCCATGTCGAGCACTGTAAAGCGCTCGACTGAGTCGAAATCGACAAACGCAATGCGTAGATCAACCTCGATCTTCTTCGTCCCTGCGACGATGCCCGTCGCAAGACGCACCGAGACTCTTCCGAGATCTCGCTCACAAGCTTGAGCAAGTAGAGAAGCATTCTCAGCAATACTTTGCTTGCGACCGTAGTTGCGCGTCGCACCAAAGTCGATTAAGACTCTGAAGGGACGTGCAAATCCCTTCACTTGAGCAGTGACGACGATGAGCTCGCCACTGATGCGCAGCTCATCAACTGCTGAGAAGAGATCTTCTCCCGGGGGCACCCCGCCTTGCGATACTGCCGAACTCGGCGTCGCGGGGCGAGGAGTAATCGCCCCAGTAGACTGCCCCGCGTCTACTGGGAACTGTCGTTTCCCTGCGACGTGGAAGCAGATCCACTTCGGTTTCCCGAGCGCCGCGGCCGACCACGGCGGGCACGACCACCGCCCCTCTTGCGCGGACAATTCCGCTGGAAGTGACCGAACTTCCCACAAGTAGAACACTTGATGTGAAGAGCCTTCACGTCGATCGCACGCAAGTCGACCGTGCTGAGATCGACTCCACTGAGGTCGATGACGCTCAGGTCCATCGGTTCGACGACTTGTGGTGGAACCGGCGTGACCGGAGGCGGCGCTGCCGGACTCGCGGATAAACCGCGCGAGAGACGCTGAACGTAGTCCTCTCGCAGCGCGGCGACGAACGCGTCTTCTAGGAGCATGGGCTCCTCGCGGAAAACCGCAGCCTTCTCAGGACCGGGATCCATCCCTTCCATGAACGTCGTCAGCATGACGTCTTCTGCGAGCGCATTCGCAGCCATGTTGGCACGGAGTTGACGTAACTCCTGCACATACGTGTGCAGCTCGCGGCCACCTTGCCGACAAGCGAGGAACGCAGCTCGCTGACGATGCGCCACATTTGGCGGTTGAAACATCGACTTCATCGCCTTGGCAAGCGTTGCCCAGTCGGAAAAACATCCGGGATGCGACGTCTCGCACGTGAGGGCCCAGATCTTCGCCCGGCCCGTCATGTTCGAGATCGCAAAGGCGATCTTCTGCCGTTCATCACGGATGCAGCCGGCTGCTGTGGCGAGCTCGATCTCGCGTTGCCAGAAGGCAAGATTGTCGCTTTCTTCACCCGAATACGGGGACACCGTAACCTTCACGGCCTTCGGACGTTCCGGAGGTGCCGGCGACGGCACATACGTAACCGTCGGCGGCACCTGAGCTGGCTGAGTAGCCTGAGTCGCAGATATGCGGGACGTCACGACGTCGAGAAGATACTTCTCGAGAGCTGTCTCGTAGTCGTGAAAACGCGCAACATGGGCGAGGACTTCGCCAGAGCCGCGTCGGAGCAGCTCGATGACACTTGCACGGCCATTGATGGCCTCCATCTTCTGGAGATAGCCCCACTGGGTCTCATCCAGGTACGGATGGTCTTGACGCGACAGCGTCGGATGGCTTGACGCCATCACGAAGTCGGAAGCTTCGGACATAACGATGTCGGCGTCGGATTGACGACAAGTGCTACCAAGTGTAACGGTCCACGACCGTTCACAGCACCTGCGCTTGAGGAAGCGTGAGCAGCCGCTCCGAGTCGACCCCTGTCGACGAGCGCCAAAGACTTGGCAAAAGGCGAACTGATTGTATTCAGATTATTCCCCTGGGGAATAATCCCCCCTATACCTGATATCCCTGGTATCTAATACCCAGGGATATCCCCTACTGAATCTAATAAAAGAGAGTCACTACTTAGGGTAACTTTTCCCCTAAGTGGACCACACACGTTATGTACCTACACAACCTAACCTACTTGTGTAACCTTGTACCCCGTTACAACCAGTCAGGTGAAGGTGTGCACGATCAGTCTGGCGTACCCCTAGTACCCAATTCAAGACGAAGTGAACAGTCTGGCGTCCAAGTCAAGATTCCGTATTCCAGATTCGGCGGTACAAGTTATCGTATTTCTCTTATTCAGAAACCTCGTATAATACAGTAGGAGTAGGTAGGAATGGGTGCTTGCCACCCAATAACCCACGGAAGGGGGGCGATTCTCCGCCGCTAATTCCGTGGGAGTCAGTCCAGAATTTTTCCTCCTGATTCTTACCTCAACAGTAGCCCCGTCAGTATCTCGAGGAAGTCACCAAGTGTTTCGAAGTGATCAGTCTGGTCGATCGACCGCCTATTTTGGGTACTGTCGCGATCCGAAGTGATCAGCCTGGCCGAGGGCCGGGTGGTTTTGCCTGCGCTTCCTGCCAAGTTCCCCGTAGGAGTTCTCCAAGAGCTCCATCGTCTCCAAGCCGTTCTTTCTCGCTGCCTCTAGACTTGTGAGGGTCTAGTTGTAGTGTCGTGTCAGAGTTCCGGGTTTCCGCTTCAAAGAAGTTGTGATATCCGGGTCTGAAGCGAGTGTTCGAAGCACGCAAGATCCAACCCTTTCCTGAGAATATTGTTGCCGTTGGTAACTCAAGAGCGAGCCTACGTACGCCAGGTGCCCGTTTTAGATTCTGCCACACGAAAAACCTATATTCTTTCTGATCATCTGAGAGACCCAATAGCCTACATTCTAGACCGCGATTTCCCAGTTTTGGATCTGATCTTTTAGATTTTGGGATATGTGCGTAGCATATTATCCCCCATGGTTGCAGCATACTACCATCTGGTTTCATCTGATACAGTGCCTTAAATGGGCTCTTATTACCCAGACGGGCGGTAGTTAGCCGGTTTTCAACCGCTACAGCATAAAGAAGTGCCTCAGGCCACCACCTTGCTCTCATCTGAGCACCAAGTAATTCACTCCTAACCTCTCTGAAGAGGGTTTGATGTGCACGTTCTGCGCTCCCATTCTCTTCAGGTGACTCAACATTTGACCTTTGAAAGAGCATTCCCCTCTCTTTACAGATAGTTTCCAGAACTCCATTGACAAATTCTGAACCTCCATCAGTCCTGATTCTCCGAACTTTGTATGGGAACTGGGCTTCCAGTTGCACCAATAAGTCCCGGATCCTATCTCTGACTTCTGTCATGCTTTTCAGCACAAAGTACCATTTGAAGCTGGTTGTATCGTCAACCACACCTAGTGCATACCGGTATCCTGATGAGAGATACAGGCCTTGTACCCTGATCTTTCCGGTTGTATCCATGTGTAAAGTGTGAAGTGGCTCCGTTGGTCGACTTCCGGTCATGCCCTTACATGACATGCGCCTGGAGTTCGCCAGCTCACATGTTCGACAGAACAGACGAATGTCCTTTAACTCTTGATAAGGGAGTTGCGGGAGATTTTCCATTGTCTGGCCACATAGTAATTGTAGTAGCCGCTCTTTTCCGGCATGGCTTAGTCTCAGATGCCATTCCTTGAGGAGGCGTATCTTATCCTGCCTTGTCACATGTGTCCTCAGGTCAGACCTTACCACCTGAATCTTCAGATTCTGGCACAACCCTTCAGACGGTAGGTAATAAACTTGTCCTATGGCCACTGCAGTGAGCAGTAACTCATTTGTTCGCTTCAGAAAGAAGAGGAATTCACCACAACTTGACTGAAGAAACCGAAAGCCATGCATAGCTAGATGGTAGGCACTAATGAGATTATTCCCACACTGTGGGTCATAATAGACATCAGACAAGTGCATGTAATGGAAATTTCCTTTTGTATTGTAGACACACAACCTAGCTACCCCTTTCACCCCGCTAATTGATGTCCCTCCATTACCGTAGACAAATGTCTCTGTCTCTGCTCTCTCTAGTTCCGCGAACCAGCTCCTGTCACCAGTTATGGCTCGACCTGCTCCTGTATCCACAATCCATAGTGACCGTGTCAGTTTCAACGTCCTCAGCTTAGTCAAGTACGTAGCGTATCTTCTTCTTACCGTCATCTCGACGTCGTCGACGTTTCCTCCCACAGTTTCATGCTGGACTGAGCCAACGTAGTAACTGATCTCCGAGTTGACAGGTGGGCCTCCATCCTCAAACAGGATCCCGTCACATGCCGGAGAGGTCACCTGTGACGTGGCTGACTCTTGACTTGTACCCATCGGAACCGGTACGGAAGCTTCCGGAACCGTTCCATTGGCCCCTTGTGCGTTGGCCACCGACGCCGCCAACCCGGCAAACTTGTTATTTACCACGTTCAGGTCTGTCGGCCTTTTCTTCTTCATCTTGGCCTTGTATTCGCCCGGTTCCGTATTCTTGTTGGTACGGAAGAGCCCGTTGGCCCGATCTGCCGCACGATCCGGACAGTCCTTCTTCATGTGTCCCTTCAGGAAGCAATAGGAACATCCTCCGTCCACATCAGTGGCAGGAGCCTTACGTTTCTTCTGCACCTGCGGTTTCATCATGTTGACTGGGACGGTGCGCCGACGAGCATCAATGTCTTGTCGAGACATATCACCGAAAAGCGCGACTAGAGCAGCTCCAACCGTTTCAATGTTGTAGCTGTCCGCTTTCGGCTTAATCGAGCTTGCCCACACCTCTGTAGGTAGCTGATTCAGGACCTCAGTACACAGAAGAATCTCACTGAACATTTCACCATTCAACTGAACTGTATCTATTTTTTCGATTAGCCTCATTTCTAATCGTCTTTAGCTGCGAGAACAGTGCCCGAATGTTCTTCCAGTGAGACGTCAGCGCCTTTTGTCACTGCTGGACTAGCGCAATCATGGTGCTGGCGTCAATGTCCCCATACGCCCGCTCCACCATGCGCCAGACCTCCGACGGCTCCATCTGCGAGACCGTCTTCGGTAGCGTGGAGAGAAACTGGTTTGGGAGCGGCTGGTTGAACAAGTTCTGGAGACCAGAAAATGCCCTCCTGTAGTTCGCCCTTTCCCATCGCGCCACTTCAGTGTCCTCAACACCGTCCACCGCCTCTGGTGGACGTGTCGGGGTGGACTCAAAGAAGTCCCTTCGCCTCTGACTTGCCCTTCTCAAGCTGGCTCCTCTGGTACTCCTCGTCACGCATGCGGACATGCGTGAGGAGCTGGTCCTTCCACACGGCGTAATCGCTGCGGTTACCTGAGAACCGCTCGAGCTTGGTGTCGGACGAGGCGGAGAAGGCCATCGTCGTCGGTTACTTGTGGACGGTCGGGTCGAGTACTTGAACTGTTGAGAGGCCGTCAGTTTCGGAAGTGGCCATGTGCGACTCGTGCCTGAAACGGCCGAGCGCACGCCAGGTGGCCACTCCTCCACATCATCCGGCAAACCTGTGGCTGGGAGCCACCCTGTAGGATTCGGATCTGGCTCATTTTTAATTTTACCAATAGTAGGTTTCCTATATTACCTCCAAATAGTGCCACCTGTAACAAGACCACAAAAGCAACAACTCACATCCTCCCCATCACACTCAGCAAACGTTGTCATGGCATCGGAACGAGTATGAGGTATCAGTTCCGTCACTAGACAGAGCTATCGTTGATCGTATTCTGGGTCTCGCTGTAGAACCATATTGATGTAGTGATTGCGGAGCCGCCACTACCGGAAGTGTTGAAAGGTCGCTTGGTTGGTAGGATGCAAAATGCAAAGTGAATTGATCGGGACTTAGTTCGCTACTGCTACCTCTAAGCCGTCTGTGTGTGTCCTACGCTACCATAATCAAATGTATGTCCTACCTATCGTTAACATATGCAAACATAAACTGACTTCGTGGATACTTCGACGAAGTCGATGGGTGGCACTGGATTCAAACCAGAACCAGACGGAGAATCTTCCACATGTCGAATCTTCCATGGAGAATCTTCCACATGTCGAATCTTCCACGGAGAATCTTCTGCAGGAGAATCTTCTACAGCCGAGCTTCAACTGCCGAGCTTCAACTGGAATGATGACGCTGGGTTCGAGGCGCATCATCTTCAACACTCCCCCTCGACTCGACTGCGTCTTGAACACCAAGCTTGGTGCGGAGCACGTCGAACTGGACAGTGGGGATCGGCTTGGTCATGATGTCGGCAAGCATGTCTTGGGTCGGGCAATACTGGAGACACACTTGACCGTCCTCGACCTTCTCACGAACGAAGTGGTAGCGAATGTCGATGTGCTTGGTGCGCTTGTGGAACTCGGGGTTCTTGGCCAACGCGATCGCACCTTGGTTGTCTTCGTACACCGTGAGCGCTTGGTCACTTGCAACTTCGCCGAGTTCGCACAGGAACGCCTTAAGCCACACGGCTTCTTGGATCGCTTCCGATAGAGCCATGTACTCTGCTTCGGTCGAGGAGAGGGCGACAGTTCGCTGCTTCTTGCTGCGCCAGCTGATGCATCCACCGTTGAGCATGAACACGTAGCCGCTGGTGCTTCGACGTGACTCGATGTCGCCAGCCCAGTCGGCGTCGGAGTAGCCGACCAGTCTTCCGTCGTGCGATGCCGAGAACTGCAGGCCGTACGTCGGAGTCGCTTGCAGATACCGGAGCACACGCTTGAGAGCTTGCCAATGTGTTGGACACGGGTCCGCGGCGAACTGGCTGAGTGTGCCGACTGCCGCTGCGAGGTCTGGTCGAGTGCCGACCATGAGGTACATCAGTGCGCCGACTGCACTTCGGTACGGCACGTTCGTCATGGTGTCTTCGTGCTTGCAACCACCTTCACACATGGCTTTGGTCAGCTTGAGTCCGGGGTCTTGAGGGGTCCTCACTGGTTTGCAGTCTTGCATGCCGAACTTGGTCAGGATCGACTGCAGGAACTTGGTCTGCCGCATGGTCACGTCGCCAGACTTGGGGTCTTGATCAACTTCCATGCCGAGGCAGTACTTGAGTTCGCCGAGGTCGGACATCTCGAAGCGTTCGCTGAGTGCACGCTTGGCCGCCGTCAGCAACTCGAGGCTGTTGCAGGCGAGGATGAGGTCGTCGACGTAGATCACGACGAAGATCATCGCTGAGCCGCTCCGCTTGACGTACACGCAGTGGTCCATCTCGCACTTGGTGAAGCCGACCTTGCGCATGAAGGCGTCGATGGTCTGGTTCCACATGCGGGGCGACTGCTTGAGACCGTAGAGCGAGCGCTTGAGCTTGCACACGTAGTCGGGGTGGTGCTGGTCGACGAAGCCTTCGGGCTGCTTCATGTAGATTTCTTCGTCGAGGTTGCCGTTCAGGAACGCCGTCTTGACATCCATCTGATGGATCATGAGCTTGTGTCGAGCGGCGATGCTGAGGATGGTGCGGATCGACGTGAACTTGGCGACGGGTGCGAATGTCTCTTCGAAGTCGATGCCGTACTTCTGCAGGAACCCCTTGGCAACGAGTCGAGCCTTGTACCGCTCGACGAGTCCTTCGGCGGTTTCTTTGACCCTGAACACCCACTTGCTGGTGATGGCCTTGCGTCCGGCTGGCAAAGGGACAAGGTCCCAGGTCTCGTTCTTCTTGAGCGACTCAAGCTCGGAGTCGCAGGCTTCCTTCCAGTTGCTGGCGTCGTCGGATTCCATCGCCGACTTGAACGATGTCGGCAACTCTCCCCCTGAATTCACGACGAGAGCAAACGCTTCGAGATCGTAATCTTGGTCTTCTCCCCCTTGTTCTTGCACGTCTTCGCCTTCTTCGTCTTCATCTTCTACGCCTTCCTCTTCGATCGACGTGAGCAGTGCAGACAGATCTTCGAGCGATGTCCTTGAACCTTGCGTGGGTGGTGGAGTCGCACCACTTGTGCGACCAACCCGTCCGTAGCGCTTCTCAACTGGCGGTTCAGCCAGGTTCTCGAGCGAGTGCGTGCGAGAGTGGCGCTTGGACCCTGGTGCGTAGTCGACATTCGGCTGCTGGGCCGATGCTGGTGCTGCTGGACGCTGCGACCGCTGGCCCTGTTGCCACTCCGGTCGCTCGTAGCTGCGCTGACTTGGTGCTGGTGAGGCTGGCTGCTCACCCATGTCTTCATCATCTTGGTTGTCGGTTGCTTCATCCTGATCCTCATCATCTTCATCGTCGCGGAACTCGACGGACTTGCTCCAGGGTTCTTCGCGCTTGCCATCGTCGAACGTGTCTTCCATGAACTGCGCGTCTCGACTGATGACGATCCGACCGGTTGCGATTTCTTCGAACCGATACGCCTTCTCGTGGTCCGAGTAGCCGAGGAACCGACACAAGATGGCTCGGGCGTCGAACTTCGACCGCTTCTCCTTGGGCACGTGGACGTACGCATGGCAGCCGAACACCTTGAAGTTGGCGAGCAAGGGCTTCTTCCCGTACCATTCTTCGTACGGCGACTTGTACAAGTCTTGAGCGCGGGTCGGAAGTCGGTTGCGAACTTCGACTGCAGTCATGACGGCTTCGCCCCAGTACTCGTCGGACAAGTTGGCATGGTGGAGCTTGCAACGACCACACTCACCGATGGTTCGGTTCATGCGCTCCGCCACACCGTTCAACTGAGGCGTGTATGGCGGCGTGACGTCGTGCTCGATGCCACGCTTGCGGCAGAACTTGGCAAGTTTGGCCGACTGGTACTCGCCGCCGCCGTCGGTTCGAAGCACCTTGACTCGACGACCGGTTTGGTTCTCGGCCCAGTTGACGAACTCGACGAACTTGTCGTAGACTTCGTCCTTGGACCGCATCAGGTACAGCTTGCACAGTCGAGACTTGTCGTCGGTGAACGTGGCAAAGTACTTCATGCCGCCGAAAGTCGGAGTCTTCATGGGGCCGGCCACATCGCTGTACACGACGTCAAGCAGATTCGCAGACCGCTTGGTCGTGCCCGACTGGAACTTGACGCGAGTCAGCTTGCCGAGTGCACAGCCTTCACAGACCTCCCATTCCTGCACAGACCCGATATCGAGTCCGTCGGCGAGGTCCTTCTTGACGATGGCTTCGAGTCCGCTGAAGCCGATGTGACCGAGTCGGAGGTGCCACAGGTACGACTTGGACATGGCGCGACCTCGTCTTGCACTGGCGGCGTGGGCTGCTTCAGTCGACACTGGAGACATGTTGAGCTTGAACAGACCCTTGCCGATACGAGTGCCGATGGTCCTCTTGGCGCCCTTGAGAACGACGAAGCAACCGTCCTTGTCGAACGTCACGGGAGCAACGTCCTCCGTGAATCTTCCGACCGAGAACAGGTTGCGGCTGAGCTTGGGGATATGCCACACGTTGGTGAGCAAACCCTTCTTGACACCGCTTGGAGTCTTTATCGACATGAGAATGTCTCCCACGCCGACCGCTTGGACTGTGCCATCGTCGGCCAGATGCACGTCGACTGGGTCGATCTTCCTGTAGTTCATCATGAACTGCTTGGTTCGCGACATGTGCTGAGTCGCACCCGAGTCGACCAACCACGCCGTGGATTGACTCGACTTGCCTTGGGTCTTCCCGACCGAGAACAGATACTCGCCGGGGTCTTCATCTCGCGCAAGGTTGGCTCGCTGGAACCGTTGCCGAGGGTTGCTGTTTCCGTTGCCGTTGCCGCCGGAGTTGCCGTTGCCGTTGCCGTTGCCGTTGTCCTTGACACGCGAGTGACACTCCGCGGCCCAATGACCGATCTTGCCGCAGTAGTTGCACGTGCCAGTCTTCTTGACTGCACGGCCCTTGGGCTTCGCGTCACTTGTCATGAACGCTTGGCCAAGCGTGGCTCCGTCGCCACCTTGCTCCTTGCGCTTCATGTCTTCATGGAGCAGCCGAGACGTCACGAGTTCCCACGTGAGCGCGTCGACACGCGACTCCAACGCCGTGATGAGGAACTGGTACGACTCGCTGAGACTGCCGAGAAGCGTGATCACCAAGTCGTCTTCGCTGACCGGAGCGCCGACTGCGTCGAGTTGCTCCGCCAGGGTCTTGAGCTTGTTGATGTGCGTGAGCACATCGTCACCTTCTTCCATCATGGTCGTGAAGAAACGACGACGAAGAAAGAGCTTGTTGGCAAGGCTCTTCTTCTCGAAGTGTTCTTCCAGTCTTGACCATGCATCTTGCGCACCACTCGCCGACCGAACCAGCGGGAGCTGCGAGTCTTCCATCGCGAGACAGATCATCGCGAGCGCCTTGCGAGACTTCTTCTTGAAGAGGGCTCGGTCCGCGTCGGTCTGGCACTGCTCGAGTTTGACCTCTCCACAGACAACTTCCCAGACGTCGCGTTCTTCGAGCACCATCTGCATCTTGAACTTCCATGTGTGGAAGTTGGTTCCGTCGAACTTGTTGATGCGAGCTGGGGTGGTCGAATCCATGGCGAAGGCTGGGGAGGCGAAGTCGGTGGAGGCAGAGTCGGCTGGGCTTGGGCTCATAACCTGTTGGAAGGTCGCTTGGTTGGTGGGATGCAAAATGCAAAGTGAATTGATCGGGACTTAGTTCGCTACTGCTACCTCTAAGCCGTCTGTGTGTGTCCTACGCTACCATAATCAAATGTATGTCCTACCTATCGTAAACATATGCAAACATAAACTGACTTCGTGGATACTTCGACGAAGTCGATGGGTGGCACTGGATTCAAACCAGAACCAGACGGAGAATCTTCCACATGTCGAATCTTCCATGGAGAATCTTCCACATGTCGAATCTTCCACGGAGAATCTTCTGCAGGAGAATCTTCTACAGCCGAGCTTCAACTGCCGAGCTTCAACTGGAATGATGACGCTGGGTTCGAGGCGCATCATCTTCAACAGGAAGTCCCCGTGCCCTCGGTGCTTTTTGCAATCAGGCGCAAACGAAAGCTAGAGCATTGGGAGTTTATCAGTTTAGTTCCCAAGGTCGCGTTTGAACATTAATAATCCCGTCGAGTCACTCACATCTGCCGAGGCAGCGGCCGCGTATTGCCAACGTTGCAAGGCTATCGCATTCTCGAAGGGTCAAACGAGTTCGATCGTCAACCATCTGCGAATGTATCATCCCGACCACCTCGCCGCGGCTGCTCAACGAAAAAAAGCCCACACACAGCCTGAACTTGTCAATGCATTTACCACGACGCCCACCACTCCGAGCGAAACATCGCCGTTGCAACTGTCAAATGAGCAGAACGCGCACTTCAAGACGCTACTTGCACGGTGGTGTGCGACAAGCAGCCGCCCATTGGAAATCATAAATGATCGCGGGTTGGGAGATGCATTTAACTTTATTGCTGGCATCGCGGGAATTTCGATCGAGATGCCATCCCGCAATGCCATCGCGAACGAAGTGAAGGTGCTTGCTGCACAGCTACGCGCCACGCTAAAGACAATGGTCAAGTAAGTTGCGAAGTACCACAGCGCGACAACTGATACTTGGACCGACCGAGCGATGCGGAGCTACATCTCCCTCACCATTCATTACATCGACAAAAAATTCGTCATGAATGATTGGACGCTGGAAGTCGAGTCACTTCCAGGCATTCACACTGGCAAAGACATTGCAGATGCCCTTCGTCTCATTTACGTGCCCTGGGACCTCAGTCAAGTTGACTGCGTTCGATTTGTTCGAGATGGCGCAAGGAATGCAATGAGCGCAGCGCGTCAGTTCGGTGTTGCGAGTTTCTCTTGCATTGCCCATTGCATCCACTTGGTAGTCAGCAGTGCTTTGATCAAGTTGCGTGCATCTGACTTTGCATATGAAGACGAGGACACGGGAACCACACAAAGCAGTTCTCCAGCAACCTCTAGTACCGCTGATCCTGATGATACCGACGATCTGCTTGTCTACCTTCAAGAACTTGCATGTCAGGAGGTTGTGCAGTATATCCACCAGAATTTGAATGACCGCCAACTCAAGGAGTCGATGACCTCAATGAGAGAGATAGTGCAAGTATTCCGCAGCCTGGCGGTCTACTTCAAGAATTCTGCTAAGGCAAAAAGTCGCCTCGAAGTGATCCGTTCCAATGTCCAGAAGGAGACGAAAACAGCGATCCCTCTCGACTGCCCAACCCGGTGGAGCAGTACGTGGGAAATGCTTGCCCACTTTGTTGACCTCCAGCTTACGGTGACCACGTTCTTTGCGTACTTGGGCACACACGAAGGGAAGCGTGAGTTCCCAAACCAGAGGCTGGTGGCCCCATCGACTCAGCAGTGGTTTTCTGCACGTGTTGGAAGGTCGCTTGGTTGGTGGGATGCAAAATGCAAAGTGAATTGATCGGGACTTAGTTCGCTGCTGCTACCTCTAAGCCGTCTGTGTGTGTCCTACGCTACCGTAATCATATGTATGTCCTACCTATCGTACACATATGCAAACATAGACTGACTTCGTGGATACTTCGACGAAGTCGATGGGTGGCACTGGATTCAAACCAGAACCAGACGGAGAATCTTCCACATGTCGAATCTTCCACGGAGAATCTTCTGCAGGGGAATCTTCTGCAGGAGAATCTTCTACAGCCGAGCTTCAACTGCCGAGCTTCAACTGGAATGATGACGCTGGGTTCGAGGCGCATCATCTTCAACACTCCCCCTCGACTCGACTGCGTCTTGGACACCGAGCTTGGTGCGGAGCACGTCGAACTGGACCGCGGGGATCGGCTTGGTCATGATGTCGGCAAGCATGTCTTGGGTCGGGCAATACTGGAGAGACACTTGACCGTCCTCGACCTTCTCACGAACGAAGTGGTAGCGAATGTCGATGTGCTTGGTGCGCTTGTGGAACTCGGGGTTCTTGGCCAACGCGATCGCACCTTGGTTGTCTTCGTACACCGTGAGCGCTTGGTCGCTTGCAACTTCGCCGAGTTCGCACAGGAACGCCTTGAGCCACACGGCTTCTTGGATCGCTTCCGATAGAGCCATGTACTCTGCTTCGGTCGAGGAGAGGGCGACAGTTCGCTGCTTCTTGCTGCGCCAGCTGATGCATCCACCGTTGAGCATGAACACGTAGCCGCTGGTGCTTCGACGTGACTCGATGTCGCCAGCCCAGTCGGCGTCGGAGTAGCCGACCAGTCTTCCGTCGTTCGATGCCGAGAACTGCAGGCCGTACGTCGGAGTCGCTTGCAGATACCGGAGCACACGCTTGAGAGCTTGCCAATGTGTTGGACACGGGTCCGCGGCGAACTGGCTGAGTGTGCCGACTGCCGCTGCGAGGTCTGGTCGAGTGCCGACCATGAGGTACATCAGTGCGCCGACTGCACTTCGGTACGGCACGTTCGTCATGGTGTCTTCGTGCTTGCAACCACCTTCACACATGGCTTTGGTCAGCTTGAGTCCGGGGTCTTGAGGGGTCCTCACTGGTTTGCAGTCTTGCATGCCGAACTTGGTCAGGATCGACTGCAGGAACTTGGTCTGCCGCATGGTCACGTCGCCAGACTTGGGGTCTTGATCAACTTCCATGCCGAGGCAGTACTTGAGTTCGCCGAGGTCGGACATCTCGAAGCGTTCGCTGAGTGCACGCTTGGCCGCCGTCAGCAACTCGAGGCTGTTGCAGGCGAGGATGAGGTCGTCGACCTAGATCACGACGAAGATCATCGCTGAGCCGCTCCGCTTGACGTACACGCAGTGGTCCATCTCGCACTTGGTGAAGCCGACCTTGCGCATGAAGGCGTCGATGGTCTGGTTCCACATGCGGGGCGACTGCTTGAGACCGTAGAGCGAGCGCTTGAGCTTGCACACGTAGTCGGGGTGGTGCTGGTCGACGAAGCCTTCGGGCTGCTTCATGTAGATTTCTTCGTCGAGGTTGCCGTTCAGGAACGCCGTCTTGACATCCATCTGATGGATCATGAGCTTGTGTCGAGCGGCGATGCTGAGGATGGTGCGGATCGACGTGAACTTGGCGACGGGTGCGAATGTCTCTTCGAAGTCGATGCCGTACTTCTGCAGGAACCCCTTGGCAACGAGTCGAGCCTTGTACCGCTCGACGAGTCCTTCGGCGGTTTCCTTGACCCTGAACACCCACTTGCTGGTGATGGCCTTGCGTCCGGCTGGCAAAGGGACTAGGTCCCATGTCTCGTTCTTCTTGAGCGACTCAAGCTCGGAGTCGCAGGCTTCCTTCCAGTTGCTGGCGTCGTCGGATTCCATCGCCGACTTGAACGATGTCGGCAACTCTCCCCCTGAATTCACGACGAGAGCAAACGCTTCGAGATCGTAATCTTGGTCTTCTCCCCCTTGTTCTTGCACGTCTTCGCCTTCTTCGTCTTCATCTTCTACGCCTTCCTCTTCGATCGACGTGAGCAGTGCAGACAGATCTTCGAGCGATGTCCTTGAACCTTGCGTGGGTGGTGGAGTCGCACCACTTGTGCGACCAACCCGTCCGTAGCGCTTCTCAACTGGCGGTTCAGCCAGGTTCTCGAGCGAGTGCGTGCGAGAGTGGCGCTTGGACCCTGGTGCGTAGTCGACATTCGGCTGCTGGGCCGATGCTGGTGCTGCTGGACGCGGCGACCGCTGGCCCTGTTGCCACTCCGGTCGCTCGTAGCTGCGCTGACTTGGTGCTGGTGAGGCTGGCTGCTCACCCATGTCTTCATCATCTTGGTTGTCGGTTGCTTCATCTTGATCTTCATCATCTTGATCGTCGCGGAACTCGACGGACTTGCTCCAGGGTTCTTCGCGCTTGCCATCGTCGAACGTGTCTTCCATGAACTGCGCGTCTCGACTGATGACGATCCGACCGGTTGCGATTTCTTCGAACCGATACGCCTTCTCGTGGTCCGAGTAGCCGAGGAACCGACACAAGATGGCTCGGGCGTCGAACTTCGACCGCTTCTCCTTGGGCACGTGGACGTACGCATGGCAGCCGAACACCTTGAAGTTGGCGAGCAAGGGCTTCTTCCCGTACCATTCTTCGTACGGCGACTTGTACAAGTCTTGAGCGCGGGTCGGAAGTCGGTTGCGAACTTCGACTGCAGTCATGACGGCTTCGCCCCAGTACTCGTCGGACAAGTTGGCATGGTGGAGCTTGCAACGACCACACTCACCGATGGTTCGGTTCATGCGCTCCGCCACACCGTTCAACTGAGGCGTGTATGGCGGCGTGACGTCGTGCTCGATGCCACGCTTGCGGCAGAACTTGGCAAGTTTGGCCGACTGGTACTCGCCGCCGCCGTCGGTCCGAAGCACCTTGACTCGACGACCGGTTTGGTTCTCGGCCCAGTTGACGAACTCGACGAACTTGTCGTAGACTTCGTCCTTGGACCGCATCAGGTACAACTTGCACAGTCGAGACTTGTCGTCGGTGAACGTGGCGCCCTTGAGAACGACGAAGCAACCGTCCTTGTCGAACGTCACGGGAGCAACGTCCTCCGTGAATCTTCCGACCGAGAACAGGTTGCGGCTGAGCTTGGGGATATGCCACACGTTGGTGAGCAAACCCTTCTTGACACCGCTTGGAGTCTTCATCGACATGAGAATGTCTCCCACGCCGACCGCTTGGACTGTGCCATCGTCGGCCAGATGCACGTCGACTGGGTCGATCTTCCTGTAGTTCATCATGAACTGCTTGGTTCGCGACATGTGCTGAGTCGCACCCGAGTCGACCAACCACGCCGTGGATTGACTCGACTTGCCTTGGGTCTTCCCGACCGAGAACAGATACTCGCCGGGGTCTTCATCTCGCGCAAGGTTGGCTCGCTGGAACCGTTGCCGAGGGTTGCCGTTTCCGTTTCCGTTGCCGTTGCCGCCGGAGTTGCCGTTGCCGTTGCCGTTGCCGTTGTCCTTGACACGCGAGTGGCACTCCGCGGCCCAATGACCGATCTTGCCGCAGTAGTTGCACGTGCCAGTCTTCTTGACTGCACGGCCCTTGGGCTTCGCGTCACTTGTCATGAACGCTTGGCCAAGCGTGGCTCCGTCGCCACCTTGCTCCTTGCGCTTCATGTCTTCATGGAGCAGCCGAGACGTCACGAGTTCCCACGTGAGCGCGTCGACACGCGACTCCAACGCCGTGATGAGGAACTGGTACGACTCGCTGAGACTGCCGAGAAGCGTGATCACCAAGTCGTCTTCGCTGACCGGAGCGCCGACTGCGTCGAGTTGCTCCGCCAGGGTCTTGAGCTTGTTGATGTGCGTGAGCACATCGTCACCTTCTTCCATCATGGTCGTGAAGAAACGACGACGAAGAAAGAGCTTGTTGGCAAGGCTCTTCTTCTCGAAGTGTTCTTCCAGTCTTGACCATGCATCTTGCGCACCACTCGCCGACCGAACCAGCGGGAGCTGCGAGTCTTCCATCGCGAGACAGATCATCGCGAGCGCCTTGCGAGACTTCTTCTTGAAGAGGGCTCGGTCCGCGTCGGTCTGGCACTGCTCGAGTTTGACCTCTCCACAGACAACTTCCCAGACGTCGCGTTCTTCGAGCACCATCTGCATCTTGAACTTCCATGTGTGGAAGTTGGTTCCGTCGAACTTGTTGATGCGAGCTGGGGTGGTCGAATCCATGGCGAAGGCTGGGGAGGCGAAGTCGGTGGAGGCAGAGTCGGCTGGGCTTGGGCTCATAACCTGTTGGAAGGTCGCTTGGTTGGTGGGATGCAAAATGCAAAGTGAATTGATCGGGACTTAGTTCGCTACTGCTACCTCTAAGCCGTCTGTGTGTGTCCTACGCTACCGTAATCATATGTATGTCCTACCTATCGTACACATATGCAAACATAAACTGACTTCGTGGATACTTCAACGAAGTCGATGGGTGGCACTGGATTCAAACCAGAACCAGACGGAGAATCTTCCACATGTCGAATCTTCCACGGAGAATCTTCCACATGTCGAATCTTCCACGGAGAATCTTCTGCAGGAGAATCTTCTACAGCCGAGCTTCAACTGCCGAGCTTCAACTGGAATGATGACGCTGGGTTCGAGGCGCATCATCTTCAACAGGAAGTCCCCGTGCCCTCGGTGCTTTTTGCAATCAGGCGCAAACGAAAGCTAGAGCATTGGGAGTTTATCAGTTTAGTTCCCAAGGTCGCGTTTGAACATTAATAATCCCGTCGAGTCACTCACATCTGCCGAGGCAGCGGCCGCGTATTGCCAACGTTGCAAGGCTATCGCATTCTCGAAGGGTCAAACGAGTTCGATCGTCAACCATCTGCGAATGTATCATCCCGACCACCTCGCCGCGGCTGCTCAACGAAAAAAAGCCCACACACAGCCTGAACTTGTCAATGCATTTA
Source organism: Pythium myriotylum (assembly GCA_023091665.1). Classification (NCBI taxonomy): domain Eukaryota; phylum Oomycota; class Peronosporomycetes; order Pythiales; family Pythiaceae; genus Pythium; species Pythium myriotylum. Next base: position 879,806 of record JALJCQ010000004.1, read on the forward strand.
CCACGACGCCCACCACTCCGAGCGAAACATCGCCGTTGCAACTGTCAAATGAGCAGAACGCGCACTTCAAGACGCTACTTGCACGGTGGTGTGCGACAAGCAGCCGCCCATTGGAAATCATAAATGATCGCGGGTTGGGAGATGCATTTAACTTTATTGCTGGCATCGCGGGAATTTCGATCGAGATGCCATCCCGCAATGCCATCGCGAACGAAGTGAAGGTGCTTGCTGCACAGCTACGCGCCACGCTAAAGACAATGGTCAAGTAAGTTGCGAAGTACCACAGCGCGACAACTGATACTTGGACCGACCGAGCGATGCGGAGCTACATCTCCCTCACCATTCATTACATCGACAAAAAATTCGTCATGAATGATTGGACGCTGGAAGTCGAGTCACTTCCAGGCATTCACACTGGCAAAGACATTGCAGATGCCCTTCGTCTCATTTACGTGCCCTGGGACCTCAGTCAAGTTGACTGCGTTCGATTTGTTCGAGATGGCGCAAGGAATGCAATGAGCGCAGCGCGTCAGTTCGGTGTTGCGAGTTTCTCTTGCATTGCCCATTGCATCCACTTGGTAGTCAGCAGTGCTTTGATCAAGTTGCGTGCATCTGACTTTGCATATGAAGACGAGGACACGGGAACCACACAAAGCAGTTCTCCAGCAACCTCTAGTACCGCTGATCCTGATGATACCGACGATCTGCTTGTCTACCTTCAAGAACTTGCATGTCAGGAGGTTGTGCAGTATATCCACCAGAATTTGAATGACCGCCAACTCAAGGAGTCGATGACCTCAATGAGAGAGATAGTGCAAGTATTCCGCAGCCTGGCGGTCTACTTCAAGAATTCTGCTAAGGCAAAAAGTCGCCTCGAAGTGATCCGTTCCAATGTCCAGAAGGAGACGAAAACAGCGATCCCTCTCGACTGCCCAACCCGGTGGAGCAGTACGTGGGAAATGCTTGCCCACTTTGTTGACCTCCAGCTTACGGTGACCACGTTCTTTGCGTACTTGGGCACACACGAAGGGAAGCGTGAGTTCCCAAACCAGAGGCTGGTGGCCCCATCGACTCAGCAGTGGTTTTCTGCACGTGTTGGAAGGTCGCTTGGTTGGTGGGATGCAAAATGCAAAGTGAATTGATCGGGACTTAGTTCGCTGCTGCTACCTCTAAGCCGTCTGTGTGTGTCCTACGCTACCGTAATCATATGTATGTCCTACCTATCGTACACATATGCAAACATAGACTGACTTCGTGGATACTTCGACGAAGTCGATGGGTGGCACTGGATTCAAACCAGAACCAGACGGAGAATCTTCCACATGTCGAATCTTCCACGGAGAATCTTCTGCAGGGGAATCTTCTGCAGGAGAATCTTCTACAGCCGAGCTTCAACTGCCGAGCTTCAACTGGAATGATGACGCTGGGTTCGAGGCGCATCATCTTCAACACTCCCCCTCGACTCGACTGCGTCTTGGACACCGAGCTTGGTGCGGAGCACGTCGAACTGGACCGCGGGGATCGGCTTGGTCATGATGTCGGCAAGCATGTCTTGGGTCGGGCAATACTGGAGAGACACTTGACCGTCCTCGACCTTCTCACGAACGAAGTGGTAGCGAATGTCGATGTGCTTGGTGCGCTTGTGGAACTCGGGGTTCTTGGCCAACGCGATCGCACCTTGGTTGTCTTCGTACACCGTGAGCGCTTGGTCGCTTGCAACTTCGCCGAGTTCGCACAGGAACGCCTTGAGCCACACGGCTTCTTGGATCGCTTCCGATAGAGCCATGTACTCTGCTTCGGTCGAGGAGAGGGCGACAGTTCGCTGCTTCTTGCTGCGCCAGCTGATGCATCCACCGTTGAGCATGAACACGTAGCCGCTGGTGCTTCGACGTGACTCGATGTCGCCAGCCCAGTCGGCGTCGGAGTAGCCGACCAGTCTTCCGTCGTTCGATGCCGAGAACTGCAGGCCGTACGTCGGAGTCGCTTGCAGATACCGGAGCACACGCTTGAGAGCTTGCCAATGTGTTGGACACGGGTCCGCGGCGAACTGGCTGAGTGTGCCGACTGCCGCTGCGAGGTCTGGTCGAGTGCCGACCATGAGGTACATCAGTGCGCCGACTGCACTTCGGTACGGCACGTTCGTCATGGTGTCTTCGTGCTTGCAACCACCTTCACACATGGCTTTGGTCAGCTTGAGTCCGGGGTCTTGAGGGGTCCTCACTGGTTTGCAGTCTTGCATGCCGAACTTGGTCAGGATCGACTGCAGGAACTTGGTCTGCCGCATGGTCACGTCGCCAGACTTGGGGTCTTGATCAACTTCCATGCCGAGGCAGTACTTGAGTTCGCCGAGGTCGGACATCTCGAAGCGTTCGCTGAGTGCACGCTTGGCCGCCGTCAGCAACTCGAGGCTGTTGCAGGCGAGGATGAGGTCGTCGACGTAGATCACGACGAAGATCATCGCTGAGCCGCTCCGCTTGACGTACACGCAGTGGTCCATCTCGCACTTGGTGAAGCCGACCTTGCGCATGAAGGCGTCGATGGTCTGGTTCCACATGCGGGGCGACTGCTTGAGACCGTAGAGCGAGCGCTTGAGCTTGCACACGTAGTCGGGGTGGTGCTGGTCGACGAAGCCTTCGGGCTGCTTCATGTAGATTTCTTCGTCGAGGTTGCCGTTCAGGAACGCCGTCTTGACATCCATCTGATGGATCATGAGCTTGTGTCGAGCGGCGATGCTGAGGATGGTGCGGATCGACGTGAACTTGGCGACGGGTGCGAATGTCTCTTCGAAGTCGATGCCGTACTTCTGCAGGAACCCCTTGGCAACGAGTCGAGCCTTGTACCGCTCGACGAGTCCTTCGGCGGTTTCCTTGACCCTGAACACCCACTTGCTGGTGATGGCCTTGCGTCCGGCTGGCAAAGGGACTAGGTCCCATGTCTCGTTCTTCTTGAGCGACTCAAGCTCGGAGTCGCAGGCTTCCTTCCAGTTGCTGGCGTCGTCGGATTCCATCGCCGACTTGAACGATGTCGGCAACTCTCCCCCTGAATTCACGACGAGAGCAAACGCTTCGAGATCGTAATCTTGGTCTTCTCCCCCTTGTTCTTGCACGTCTTCGCCTTCTTCGTCTTCATCTTCTACGCCTTCCTCTTCGATCGACGTGAGCAGTGCAGACAGATCTTCGAGCGATGTCCTTGAACCTTGCGTGGGTGGTGGAGTCGCACCACTTGTGCGACCAACCCGTCCGTAGCGCTTCTCAACTGGCGGTTCAGCCAGGTTCTCGAGCGAGTGCGTGCGAGAGTGGCGCTTGGACCCTGGTGCGTAGTCGACATTCGGCTGCTGGGCCGATGCTGGTGCTGCTGGACGCGGCGACCGCTGGCCCTGTTGCCACTCCGGTCGCTCGTAGCTGCGCTGACTTGGTGCTGGTGAGGCTGGCTGCTCACCCATGTCTTCATCATCTTGGTTGTCGGTTGCTTCATCCTGATCCTCATCATCTTCATCGTCGCGGAACTCGACGGACTTGCTCCAGGGTTCTTCGCGCTTGCCATCGTCGAACGTGTCTTCCATGAACTGCGCGTCTCGACTGATGACGATCCGACCGGTTGCGATTTCTTCGAACCGATACGCCTTCTCGTGGTCCGAGTAGCCGAGGAACCGACACAAGATGGCTCGGGCGTCGAACTTCGACCGCTTCTCCTTGGGCACGTGGACGTACGCATGGCAGCCGAACACCTTGAAGTTGGCGAGCAAGGGCTTCTTCCCGTACCATTCTTCGTACGGCGACTTGTACAAGTCTTGAGCGCGGGTCGGAAGTCGGTTGCGAACTTCGACTGCAGTCATGACGGCTTCGCCCCAGTACTCGTCGGACAAGTTGGCATGGTGGAGCTTGCAACGACCACACTCACCGATGGTTCGGTTCATGCGCTCCGCCACACCGTTCAACTGAGGCGTGTATGGCGGCGTGACGTCGTGCTCGATGCCACGCTTGCGGCAGAACTTGGCAAGTTTGGCCGACTGGTACTCGCCGCCGCCGTCGGTTCGAAGCACCTTGACTCGACGACCGGTTTGGTTCTCGGCCCAGTTGACGAACTCGACGAACTTGTCGTAGACTTCGTCCTTGGACCGCATCAGGTATAACTTGCACAGTCGAGACTTGTCGTCGGTGAACGTGGCAAAGTACTTCATGCCGCCGAAAGTCGGAGTCTTCATGGGGCCGGCCACATCGCTGTACACGACGTCAAGCAGATTCGCAGACCGCTTGGTCGTGCCCGACTGGAACTTGACGCGAGTCAGCTTGCCGAGTGCACAGCCTTCACAGACCTCCCATTCCTGCACAGACCCGATATCGAGTCCGTCGGCGAGGTCCTTCTTGACGATGGCTTCGAGTCCGCTGAAGCCGATGTGACCGAGTCGGAGGTGCCACAGGTACGACTTGGACATGGCGCGACCTCGTCTTGCACTGGCGGCGTGGGCTGCTTCAGTCGACACTGGAGACATGTTGAGCTTGAACAGACCCTTGCCGATACGAGTGCCGATGGTCCTCTTGGCGCCCTTGAGAACGACGAAGCAACCGTCCTTGTCGAACGTCACGGGAGCAACGTCCTCCGTGAATCTTCCGACCGAGAACAGGTTGCGGCTGAGCTTGGGGATATGCCACACGTTGGTGAGCAAACCCTTCTTGACACCGCTTGGAGTCTTCATCGACATGAGAATGTCTCCCACGCCAACTGCTTGGACCGTGCCTGTTGAAGATGATGCGCCTCGAACCCAGCGTCATCTTTCCAGTTGAAGCTCGGCAGTTGAAGCTCGGCTGTAGAAGATTCTCCTGCAGAAGATTCTCCGTGGAAGATTCGACATGTGGAAGATTCTCCATGGAAGATTCGACATGTGGAAGATTCTCCGTCTGGTTCTGGTTTGAATCCAGTGCCACCCATCGACTTCGTTGAAGTATCCACGAAGTCAGTTTATGTTTGCATATGTTTACGATAGGTAGGACATACATTTGATTATGGTAGCGTAGGACACACACAGACGGCTTAGAGGTAGCAGTAGCGAACTAAGTCCCGATCAATTCACTTTGCATTTTGCATCCCACCAACCAAGCGACCTTCCAACAGGTTATGAGCCCAAGCCCAGCCGACTCTGCCTCCACCGACTTCGCCTCCCCAGCCTTCGCCATGGATTCGACCACCCCAGCTCGCATCAACAAGTTCGACGGAACCAACTTCCACACATGGAAGTTCAAGATGCAGATGGTGCTCGAAGAACGCGACGTCTGGGAAGTTGTCTGTGGAGAGGTCAAACTCGAGCAGTGCCAGACCGACGCGGACCGAGCCCTCTTCAAGAAGAAGTCTCGCAAGGCGCTCGCGATGATCTGTCTCGCGATGGAAGACTCGCAGCTCCCGCTGGTTCGGTCGGCGAGTGGTGCGCAAGATGCATGGTCAAGACTGGAAGAACACTTCGAGAAGAAGAGCCTTGCCAACAAGCTCTTTCTTCGTCGTCGTTTCTTCACGACCATGATGGAAGAAGGTGACGATGTGCTCACGCACATCAACAAGCTCAAGACCCTGGCGGAGCAACTCGACGCAGTCGGCGCTCCGGTCAGCGAAGACGACTTGGTGATCACGCTTCTCGGCAGTCTCAGCGAGTCGTACCAGTTCCTCATCACGGCGTTGGAGTCGCGTGTCGACGCGCTCACGTGGGAACTCGTGACGTCTCGGCTGCTCCATGAAGACATGAAGCGCAAGGAGCAAGGTGGCGACGGAGCCACGCTTGGCCAAGCGTTCATGACAAGTGACGCGAAGCCCAAGGGCCGTGCAGTCAAGAAGACTGGCACGTGCAACTACTGCGGCAAGATCGGTCATTGGGCCGCGGAGTGCCACTCGCGTGTCAAGAACAACGGCAACGGCAACGGCAACGGCAACTCCGGCGGCAACGGCAACGGAAACAGCAACCCTCGGCAACGGTTCCAGCGAGCCAACCTTGCGCGAGATGAAGACCCCGGCGAGTACCTGTTCTCGGTCGGGAAGACCCAAGGCAAGTCGAGTCAATCCACGGCGTGGTTGGTCGACTCGGGTGCGACTCAGCACATGTCGCGAACCAAGCAGTTCATGATGAACTACAGGAAGATCGACCCAGTCGACGTGCATCTGGCCGACGATGGCACAGTCCAAGCGGTCGGCGTGGGAGACATTCTCATGTCGATAAAGACTCCAAGCGGTGTCAAGAAGGGTTTGCTCACCAACGTGTGGCATATCCCCAAGCTCAGCCGCAACCTGTTCTCGGTCGGAAGATTCACGGAGGACGTTGCTCCCGTGACGTTCGACAAGGACGGTTGCTTCGTCGTTCTCAAGGGCGCCAAGAGGACCATCGGCACTCGTATCGGCAAGGGTCTGTTCAAGCTCAACATGTCTCCAGTGTCGACTGAAGCAGCCCACGCCGCCAGTGCAAGACGAGGTCGCGCCATGTCCAAGTCGTACCTGTGGCACCTCCGACTCGGTCACATCGGCTTCAGCGGACTCGAAGCCATCGTCAAGAAGGACCTCGCCGACGGACTCGATATCGGGTCTGTGCAGGAATGGGAGGTCTGTGAAGGCTGTGCACTCGGCAAGCTGACTCGCGTCAAGTTCCAGTCGGGCACGACCAAGCGGTCTGCGAATCTGCTTGACGTCGTGTACAGCGATGTGGCCGGCCCCATGAAGACTCCGACTTTCGGCGGCATGAAGTACTTTGCCACGTTCACCGACGACAAGTCTCGACTGTGCAAGCTGTACCTGATGCGGTCCAAGGACGAAGTCTACGACAAGTTCGTCGAGTTCGTCAACTGGGCCGAGAACCAAACCGGTCGTCGAGTCAAGGTGCTTCGAACCGACGGCGGCGGCGAGTACCAGTCGGCCAAACTTGCCAAGTTCTGCCGCAAGCGTGGCATCGAGCACGACGTCACGCCGCCATACACGCCTCAGTTGAACGGTGTGGCGGAGCGCATGAACCGAACCATCGGTGAGTGTGGTCGTTGCAAGCTCCACCATGCCAACTTGTCCGACGAGTACTGGGGCGAAGCCGTCATGACTGCAGTCGAAGTTCGCAACCGACTTCCGACCCGCGCTCAAGACTTGTACAAGTCGCCGTACGAAGAATGGTACGGGAAGAAGCCCTTGCTCGCCAACTTCAAGGTGTTCGGCTGCCATGCGTACGTCCACGTGCCCAAGGAGAAGCGGTCGAAGTTCGACGCCCGAGCCATCTTGTGTCGGTTCCTCGGCTACTCGGACCACGAGAAGGCGTATCGGTTCGAAGAAATCGCAACCGGTCGGATCGTCATCAGTCGAGACGCGCAGTTCATGGAAGACACGTTCGACGATGGCAAGCGCGAAGAACCCTGGAGCAAGTCCGTCGAGTTCCGCGACGATGAAGATGATGAGGATCAGGATGAAGCAACCGACAACCAAGATGATGAAGACATGGGTGAGCAGCCAGCCTCACCAGCACCAAGTCAGCGCAGCTACGAGCGACCGGAGTGGCAACAGGGCCAGCGGTCGCAGCGTCCAGCAGCACCAGCATCGGCCCAGCAGCCGAATGTCGACTACGCACCAGGGTCCAAGCGCCACTCTCGCACGCACTCGCTCGAGAACCTGGCTGAACCGCCAGTTGAGAAGCGCTACGGACGGGTTGGTCGCACAAGTGGTGCGACTCCACCACCCACGCAAGGTTCAAGGACATCGCTCGAAGATCTGTCTGCACTGCTCACGTCGATCGAAGAGGAAGGCGTAGAAGATGAAGACGAAGAAGGCGAAGACGTGCAAGAACAAGGGGGAGAAGACCAAGATTACGATCTCGAAGCGTTTGCTCTCGTCGTGAATTCAGGGGGAGAGTTGCCGACATCGTTCAAGTCGGCGATGGAATCCGACGACGCCAGCAACTGGAAGGAAGCCTGCGACTCCGAGCTTGAGTCGCTCAAGAAGAACGAGACATGGGACCTAGTCCCTTTGCCAGCCGGACGCAAGGCCATCACCAGCAAGTGGGTGTTCAGGGTCAAGGAAACCGCCGAAGGACTCGTCGAGCGGTACAAGGCTCGACTCGTTGCCAAGGGGTTCCTGCAGAAGTACGGCATCGACTTCGAAGAGACATTCGCACCCGTCGCCAAGTTCACGTCGATCCGCACCATCCTCAGCATCGCCGCTCGACACAAGCTCATGATCCATCAGATGGATGTCAAGACGGCGTTCCTGAACGGCAACCTCGACGAAGAAATCTACATGAAGCAGCCCGAAGGCTTCGTCGACCAGCACCACCCCGACTACGTGTGCAAGCTCAAGCGCTCGCTCTACGGTCTCAAGCAGTCGCCCCGCATGTGGAACCAGACCATCGACGCCTTCATGCGCAAGGTCGGCTTCACCAAGTGCGAGATGGACCACTGCGTGTACGTCAAGCGGAGCGGCTCAGCGATGATCTTCGTCGTGATCTACGTCGACGACCTCATCCTCGCCTGCAACAGCCTCGAGTTGCTGACGGCGGCCAAGCGTGCACTCAGCGAACGCTTCGAGATGTCCGACCTCGGCGAACTCAAGTACTGCCTCGGCATGGAAGTTGATCAAGACCCCAAGTCTGGCGACGTGACCATGCGGCAGACCAAGTTCCTGCAGTCGATCCTGACCAAGTTCGGCATGCAAGACTGCAAACCAGTGAGGACCCCTCAAGACCCCGGACTCAAGCTGACCAAAGCCATGTGTGAAGGTGGTTGCAAGCACGAAGACACCATGACGAACGTGCCGTACCGAAGTGCAGTCGGCGCACTGATGTACCTCATGGTCGGCACTCGACCAGACCTCGCAGCGGCAGTCGGCACACTCAGCCAGTTCGCCGCGGACCCGTGTCCAACACATTGGCAAGCTCTCAAGCGTGTGCTCCGGTATCTGCAAGCGACTCCGACGTACGGCCTGCAGTTCTCGGCATCGAACGACGGAAGACTGGTCGGCTACTCCGACGCCGACTGGGCTGGCGACATCGAGTCACGTCGAAGCACCAGCGGCTACGTGTTCATGCTCAACGGTGGATGCATCAGCTGGCGCAGCAAGAAGCAGCGAACTGTCGCCCTCTCCTCGACCGAAGCAGAGTACATGGCTCTATCGGAAGCGATCCAAGAAGCCGTGTGGCTCAAGGCGTTCCTGTGCGAACTCGGCGAAGTTGCAAGCGACCAAGCGCTCACGGTGTACGAAGACAACCAAGGTGCGATCGCGTTGGCCAAGAACCCCGAGTTCCACAAGCGCACCAAGCACATCGACATTCGCTACCACTTCGTTCGTGAGAAGGTCGAGGACGGTCAAGTGTCTCTCCAGTATTGCCCGACCCAAGACATGCTTGCCGACATCATGACCAAGCCGATCCCCGCGGTCCAGTTCGACGTGCTCCGCACCAAGCTCGGTGTCCAAGACGCAGTCGAGTCGAGGGGGAGTGTTGAAGATGATGCGCCTCGAACCCAGCGTCATCATTCCAGTTGAAGCTCGGCAGTTGAAGCTCGGCTGTAGAAGATTCTCCTGCAGAAGATTCCCCTGCAGAAGATTCTCCGTGGAAGATTCGACATGTGGAAGATTCTCCGTCTGGTTCTGGTTTGAATCCAGTGCCACCCATCGACTTCGTCGAAGTATCCACGAAGTCAGTCTATGTTTGCATATGTTTACGATAGGTAGGACATACATATGATTACGGTAGCGTAGGACACACACAGACGGCTTAGAGGTAGCAGTAGCGAACTAAGTCCCGATCAATTCACTTTGCATTTTGCATCCCACCAACCAAGCGACCTTCCAACACGTGCAGAAAACCACTGCTGAGTCGATGGGGCCACCAGCCTCTGGTTTGGGAACTCACGCTTCCCTTCGTGTGTGCCCAAGTACGCAAAGAACGTGGTCACCGTAAGCTGGAGGTCAACAAAGTGGGCAAGCATTTCCCACGTACTGCTCCACCGGGTTGGGCAGTCGAGAGGGATCGCTGTTTTCGTCTCCTTCTGGACATTGGAACGGATCACTTCGAGGCGACTTTTTGCCTTAGCAGAATTCTTGAAGTAGACCGCCAGGCTGCGGAATACTTGCACTATCTCTCTCATTGAGGTCATCGACTCCTTGAGTTGGCGGTCATTCAAATTCTGGTGGATATACTGCACAACCTCCTGACATGCAAGTTCTTGAAGGTAGACAAGCAGATCGTCGGTATCATCAGGATCAGCGGTACTAGAGGTTGCTGGAGAACTGCTTTGTGTGGTTCCCGTGTCCTCGTCTTCATATGCAAAGTCAGATGCACGCAACTTGATCAAAGCACTGCTGACTACCAAGTGGATGCAATGGGCAATGCAAGAGAAACTCGCAACACCGAACTGACGCGCTGCGCTCATTGCATTCCTTGCGCCATCTCGAACAAATCGAACGCAGTCAACTTGACTGAGGTCCCAGGGCACGTAAATGAGACGAAGGGCATCTGCAATGTCTTTGCCAGTGTGAATGCCTGGAAGTGACTCGACTTCCAGCGTCCAATCATTCATGACGAATTTTTTGTCGATGTAATGAATGGTGAGGGAGATGTAGCTCCGCATCGCTCGGTCGGTCCAAGTATCAGTTGTCGCGCTGTGGTACTTCGCAACTTACTTGACCATTGTCTTTAGCGTGGCGCGTAGCTGTGCAGCAAGCACCTTCACTTCGTTCGCGATGGCATTGCGGGATGGCATCTCGATCGAAATTCCCGCGATGCCAGCAATAAAGTTAAATGCATCTCCCAACCCGCGAGAATCTTCTACAGCCGAGCTTCAACTGCCGAGCTTCAACTGGAATGATGACGCTGGGTTCGAGGTGCATCATCTTCAACACTCCCCCTCGACTCGACTGCGTCTTGGACACCGAGCTTGGTGCGGAGCACGTCGAACTGGACCGCGGGGATCGGCTTGGTCATGATGTCGGCAAGCATGTCTTGGGTCGGGCAATACTGGAGAGACACTTGACCGTCCTCGACCTTCTCACGAACGAAGTGGTAGCGAATGTCGATGTGCTTGGTGCGCTTGTGGAACTCGGGGTTCTTGGCCAACGCGATCGCACCTTGGTTGTCTTCGTACACCGTGAGCGCTTGGTCGCTTGCAACTTCGCCGAGTTCGCACAGGAACGCCTTGAGCCACACGGCTTCTTGGATCGCTTCCGATAGAGCCATGTACTCTGCTTCGGTCGAGGAGAGGGCGACAGTTCGCTGCTTCTTGCTGCGCCAGCTGATGCATCCACCGTTGAGCATGAACACGTAGCCGCTGGTGCTTCGACGTGACTCGATGTCGCCAGCCCAGTCGGCGTCGGAGTAGCCGACCAGTCTTCCGTCGTTCGATGCCGAGAACTGCAGGCCGTACGTCGGAGTCGCTTGCAGATACCGGAGCACACGCTTGAGAGCTTGCCAATGTGTTGGACACGGGTCCGCGGCGAACTGGCTGAGTGTGCCGACTGCCGCTGCGAGGTCTGGTCGAGTGCCGACCATGAGGTACATCAGTGCGCCGACTGCACTTCGGTACGGCACGTTCGTCATGGTGTCTTCGTGCTTGCAACCACCTTCACACATGGCTTTGGTCAGCTTGAGTCCGGGGTCTTGAGGGGTCCTCACTGGTTTGCAGTCTTGCATGCCGAACTTGGTCAGGATCGATTGCAGGAACTTGGTCTGCCGCATGGTCACGTCGCCAGACTTGGGGTCTTGATCAACTTCCATGCCGAGGCAGTACTTGAGTTCGCCGAGGTCGGACATCTCGAAGCGTTCGCTGAGTGCACGCTTGGCCGCCGTCAGCAACTCGAGGCTGTTGCAGGCGAGGATGAGGTCGTCGACGTAGATCACGACGAAGATCATCGCTGAGCCGCTCCGCTTGACGTACACGCAGTGGTCCATCTCGCACTTGGTGAAGCCGACCTTGCGCATGAAGGCGTCGATCGTCTGGTTCCACATGCGGGGCGACTGCTTGAGACCGTAGAGCGAGCGCTTGAGCTTGCACACGTAGTCGGGGTGGTGCTGGTCGACGAAGCCTTCGGGCTGCTTCATGTAGATTTCTTCGTCGAGGTTGCCGTTCAGGAACGCCGTCTTGACATCCATCTGATGGATCATGAGCTTGTGTCGAGCGGCGATGCTGAGGATGGTGCGGATCGACGTGAACTTGGCGACGGGTGCGAATGTCTCTTCGAAGTCGATGCCGTACTTCTGCAGGAACCCCTTGGCAACGAGTCGAGCCTTGTACCGCTCGACGAGTCCTTCGGCGGTTTCCTTGACCTTGAACACCCACTTGCTGGTGATGGCCTTGCGTCCGGCTGGCAAAGGGACTAGGTCCCATGTCTCGTTCTTCTTGAGCGACTCAAGCTCGGAGTCGCAGGCTTCCTTCCAGTTGCTGGCGTCGTCGGATTCCATCGCCGACTTGAACGATGTCGGCAACTCTCCCCCTGAATTCACGACGAGAGCAAACGCTTCGAGATCGTAATCTTGGTCTTCTCCCCCTTGTTCTTGCACGTCTTCGCCTTCTTCGTCTTCATCTTCTACGCCTTCCTCTTCGATCGACGTGAGCAGTGCAGACAGATCTTCGAGCGATGTCCTTGAACCTTGCGTGGGTGGTGGAGTCGCACCACTTGTGCGACCAACCCGTCCGTAGCGCTTCTCAACTGGCGGTTCAGCCAGGTTCTCGAGCGAGTGCGTGCGAGAGTGGCGCTTGGACCCTGGTGCGTAGTCGACATTCGGCTGCTGGGCCGATGCTGGTGCTGCTGGACGCTGCGACCGCTGGCCCTGTTGCCACTCCGGTCGCTCGTAGCTGCGCTGACTTGGTGCTGGTGAGGCTGGCTGCTCACCCATGTCTTCATCATCTTGATCTTCATCATCGCGGAACTCGACGGACTTGCTCCAGGGTTCTTCGCGCTTGCCATCGTCGAACGTGTCTTCCATGAACTGCGCGTCTCGACTGATGACGATCCGACCGGTTGCGATTTCTTCGAACCGATACGCCTTCTCGTGGTCCGAGTAGCCGAGGAACCGACACAAGATGGCTCGGGCGTCGAACTTCGACCGCTTCTCCTTGGGCACGTGGACGTACGCATGGCAGCCGAACACCTTGAAGTTGGCGAGCAAGGGCTTCTTCCCGTACCATTCTTCGTACGGCGACTTGTACAAGTCTTGAGCGCGGGTCGGAAGTCGGTTGCGAACTTCGACTGCAGTCATGACGGCTTCGCCCCAGTACTCGTCGGACAAGTTGGCATGGTGGAGCTTGCAACGACCACACTCACCGATGGTTCGGTTCATGCGCTCCGCCACACCGTTCAACTGAGGCGTGTATGGCGGCGTGACGTCGTGCTCGATGCCACGCTTGCGGCAGAACTTGGCAAGTTTGGCCGACTGGTACTCGCCGCCGCCGTCGGTTCGAAGCACCTTGACTCGACGACCGGTTTGGTTCTCGGCCCAGTTGACGAACTCGACGAACTTGTCGTAGACTTCGTCCTTGGACCGCATCAGGTACAGCTTGCACAGTCGAGACTTGTCGTCGGTGAAGGTGGCAAAGTACTTCATGCCGCCGAAAGTCGGAGTCTTCATGGGGCCGGCCACATCGCTGTACACGACGTCAAGCAGATTCGCAGACCGCTTGGTCGTGCCCGACTGGAACTTGACGCGAGTCAGCTTGCCGAGTGCACAGCCTTCACAGACCTCCCATTCCTGCACAGACCCGATATCGAGTCCGTCGGCGAGGTCCTTCTTGACGATGGCTTCGAGTCCGCTGAAGCCGATGTGACCGAGTCGGAGGTGCCACAGGTACGACTTGGACATGGCGCGACCTCGTCTTGTACTGGCGGCGTGGGCTGCTTCAATCGACACTGGAGACATGTTGAGCTTGAACAGACCCTTGCCGATACGAGTGCCGATGGTCCGCTTGGCGCCCTTGAGAACGACGAAGCAACCGTCCTTGTCGAACGTCACGGGAGCAACGTCCTCCGTGAATCTTCCGACCGAGAACAGGTTGCGGCTGAGCTTGGGGATATGCCACACGTTGGTGAGCAAACCCTTCTTGACACCGCTTGGAGTCTTCATCGACATGAGAATGTCTCCCACGCCAACTGCTTGGACCGTGCCATCATCGGCCATATGCACGTCGACTGGTTCAATCTTCTTGTAGTTCATCATGAACTGCTTGGTTCGCGACATGTGCTGAGTCGCACCCGAGTCGACCAACCACGCCGTGGATTGACTCGACTTGCCTTGGGTCTTCCCGACCGAGAACAGGTACTCGCCGGGGTCTTCATCTCGCGCAAGGTTGGCTCGCTGGAACCGTTGCCGAGGGTTGCCGTTTCCGTTTCCGTTGCCGTTGCCGCCGGAGTTGCCGTTGCCGTTGCCGTTGCCGTTGTCCTTGACACGCGAGTGGCACTCCGCGGCCCAATGACCGATCTTGCCGCAGTAGTTGCACGTGCCAGTCTTCTTGACTGCACGGCCCTTGGACTTCGCGTCACTTGTCATGAACGCTTGGCCAAGCGTGGCTCCGTCGCCACCTTGCTCCTTGCGCTTCATGTCTTCATGGAGCAGCCGAGACGTCACGAGTTCCCACGTGAGTGCGTCGACACGCGACTCCAACGCCGTGATGAGGAACTGGTACGACTCGCTGAGACTGCCGAGAAGCGTGATCACCAAGTCGTCTTCGCTGACCGGAGCGCCGACTGCGTCGAGTTGCTCCGCCAGGGTCTTGGGCTTGTTGATGTGCATGAGCACATCGTCACCTTCTTCCATCATGGTCGTGAAGAAACGACGACGAAGAAAGAGCTTGTTGGCAAGGCTCTTCTTCTCGAAGTGTTCTTCCAGTCTTGACCATGCATCTTGCGCACCACTCGCCGACCGAACCAGCGGGAGCTGCGAGTCTTCCATCGCGAGACAGATCATCGCGAGCGCCTTGCGAGACTTCTTCTTGAAGAGGGCTCGGTCGGCGTCGGTCTGGCACTGCTCGAGTTTGACCTCTCCACAGACAACTTCCCAGACGTCGCGTTCTTCGAGCACCATCTGCATCTTGAACTTCCATGTGTGGAAGTTGGTTCCGTCGAACTTGTTGATGCGGGCTGGGGTGGTCGAATCCATGGCGAAGGCTGGGGAGGCGAAGTCGGTGGAGGCAGAGTCGGCTGGGCTTGGGCTCATAACCTGTTGGAAGGTCGCTTGGTTGGTGGGATGCAAAATGCAAAGTGAATTGATCGGGACTTAGTTCGCTACTGCTACCTCTAAGCCGTCTGTGTGTGTCCTACGCTACCATAATCAAATGTATGTCCTACCTATCGTAAACATATGCAAACATAAACTGACTTCGTGGATACTTCAACGAAGTCGATGGGTGGCACTGGATTCAAACCAGAACCAGACGGAGAATCTTCCACATGTCGAATCTTCCACATGTCGAATCTTCCACGGAGAATCTTCTGCAGGAGAATCTTCTACAGCCGAGCTTCAACTGCCGAGCTTCAACTGGATCATGAGCTTGTGTCGAGCGGCGATGCTGAGGATGGTGCGGATCGACGTGAACTTGGCGACGGGTGCGAATGTCTCTTCGAAGTCGATGCCGTACTTCTGCAGGAACCCCTTGGCAACGAGTCGAGCCTTGTACCGCTCGACGAGTCCTTCGGCGGTTTCCTTGACCTTGAACACCCACTTGCTGGTGATGGCCTTGCGTCCGGCTGGCAAAGGGACTAGGTCCCATGTCTCGTTCTTCTTGAGCGACTCGAGCTCGGAGTCGCAGGCTTCCTTCCAGTTGCTGGCGTCGTCGGATTCCATCGCCGACTTGAACGATGTCGGCAACTCTCCCCCTGAATTCACGACGAGAGCAAACGCTTCGAGATCGTAATCTTGGTCTTCTCCCCCTTGTTCTTGCACGTCTTCGCCTTCTTCGTCTTCATCTTCTACGCCTTCCTCTTCGATCGACGTGAGCAGTGCAGACAGATCTTCGAGCGATGTCCTTGAACCTTGCGTGGGTGGTGGAGTCGCACCACTTGTGCGACCAACCCGTCCGTAGCGCTTCTCAACTGGCGGTTCAGCCAGGTTCTCGAGCGAGTGCGTGCGAGAGTGGCGCTTGGACCCTGGTGCGTAGTCGACATTCGGCTGCTGGGCCGATGCTGGTGCTGCTGGACGCTGCGACCGCTGGCCCTGTTGCCACTCCGGTCGCTCGTAGCTGCGCTGACTTGGTGCTGGTGAGGCTGGCTGCTCACCCATGTCTTCATCATCTTGATCTTCATCATCGCGGAACTCGACGGACTTGCTCCAGGGTTCTTCGCGCTTGCCATCGTCGAACGTGTCTTCCATGAACTGCGCGTCTCGACTGATGACGATCCGACCGGTTGCGATTTCTTCGAACCGATACGCCTTCTCGTGGTCCGAGTAGCCGAGGAACCGACACAAGATGGCTCGGGCGTCGAACTTCGACCGCTTCTCCTTGGGCACGTGGACGTACGCATGGCAGCCGAACACCTTGAAGTTGGCGAGCAAGGGCTTCTTCCCGTACCATTCTTCGTACGGCGACTTGTACAAGTCTTGAGCGCGGGTCGGAAGTCGGTTGCGAACTTCGACTGCAGTCATGACGGCTTCGCCCCAGTACTCGTCGGACAAGTTGGCATGGTGGAGCTTGCAACGACCACACTCACCGATGGTTCGGTTCATGCGCTCCGCCACACCGTTCAACTGAGGCGTGTATGGCGGCGTGACGTCGTGCTCGATGCCACGCTTGCGGCAGAACTTGGCAAGTTTGGCCGACTGGTACTCGCCGCCGCCGTCGGTTCGAAGCACCTTGACTCGACGACCGGTTTGGTTCTCGGCCCAGTTGACGAACTCGACGAACTTGTCGTAGACTTCGTCCTTGGACCGCATCAGGTATAACTTGCACAGTCGAGACTTGTCGTCGGTGAAGGTGGCAAAGTACTTCATGCCGCCGAAAGTCGGAGTCTTCATGGGGCCGGCCACATCGCTGTACACGACGTCAAGCAGATTCGCAGACCGCTTGGTCGTGCCCGACTGGAACTTGACGCGAGTCAGCTTGCCGAGTGCACAGCCTTCACAGACCTCCCACTCTTGCACAGACCCAATGTCGAGTCCGTCGGCGAGGTCCTTCTTGACGATGGCTTCGAGACCGCTGAAGCCGATGTGACCGAGTCGGAGGTGCCACAGGTACGACTTGGACATGGCGCGACCTCGTCTTGTACTGGCGGCGTGGGCTGCTTCAATCGACACTGGAGACATGTTGAGCTTGAACAGACCCTTGCCGATACGAGTGCCGATGGTCCGCTTGGCGCCCTTGAGAACGACGAAGCAACCGTCCTTGTCGAACGTCACGGGAGCAACGTCCTCCGTGAATCTTCCGACCGAGAACAGGTTGCGGCTGAGCTTGGGGATATGCCACACGTTGGTGAGCAAACCCTTCTTGACACCGCTTGGAGTCTTCATCGACATGAGAATGTCTCCCACGCCAACTGCTTGGACCGTGCCATCATCGGCCAGATGCACGTCGACTGGTTCAATCTTCTTGTAGTTCATCATGAACTGCTTGGTTCGCGACATGTGCTGAGTCGCACCCGAGTCGACCAACCACGCCGTGGATTGACTCGACTTGCCTTGGGTCTTCCCGACCGAGAACAGGTACTCGCCGGGGTCTTCATCTCGCGCAAGGTTGGCTCGCTGGAACCGTTGCCGAGGGTTGCCGTTTCCGTTTCCGTTGCCGTTGCCGCCGGAGTTGCCGTTGCCGTTGCCGTTGCCGTTGTCCTTGACACGCGAGTGGCACTCCGCGGCCCAATGACCGATCTTGCCGCAGTAGTTGCACGTGCCAGTCTTCTTGACTGCACGGCCCTTGGACTTCGCGTCACTTGTCATGAACGCTTGGCCAAGCGTGGCTCCGTCGCCACCTTGCTCCTTGCGCTTCATGTCTTCATGGAGCAGCCGAGACGTCACGAGTTCCCACGTGAGTGCGTCGACACGCGACTCCAACGCCGTGATGAGGAACTGGTACGACTCGCTGAGACTGCCGAGAAGCGTGATCACCAAGTCGTCTTCGCTGACCGGAGCGCCGACTGCGTCGAGTTGCTCCGCCAGGGTCTTGGGCTTGTTGATGTGCGTGAGCACATCGTCACCTTCTTCCATCATGGTCGTGAAGAAACGACGACGAAGAAAGAGCTTGTTGGCAAGGCTCTTCTTCTCGAAGTGTTCTTCCAGTCTTGACCATGCATCTTGCGCACCACTCGCCGACCGAACCAGCGGGAGCTGCGAGTCTTCCATCGCGAGACAGATCATCGCGAGCGCCTTGCGAGACTTCTTCTTGAAGAGGGCTCGGTCCGCGTCGGTCTGGCACTGCTCGAGTTTGACCTCTCCACAGACAACTTCCCAGACGTCGCGTTCTTCGAGCACCATCTGCATCTTGAACTTCCATGTGTGGAAGTTGGTTCCGTCGAACTTGTTGATGCGGGCTGGGGTGGTCGAATCCATGGCGAAGGCTGGGGAGGCGAAGTCGGTGGAGGCAGAGTCGGCTGGGCTTGGGCTCATAACCTGTTGGAAGGTCGCTTGGTTGGTGGGATGCAAAATGCAAAGTGAATTGATCGGGACTTAGTTCGCTACTGCTACCTCTAAGCCGTCTGTGTGTGTCCTACGCTACCATAATCAAATGTATGTCCTACCTATCGTAAACATATGCAAACATAAACTGACTTCGTGGATACTTCAACGAAGTCGATGGGTGGCACTGGATTCAAACCAGAACCAGACGGAGAATCTTCCACATGTCGAATCTTCCACATGTCGAATCTTCCACATGTCGAATCTTCCACGGAGAATCTTCCACATGTCGAATCTTCCACATGTCGAATCTTCCACGGAGAATCTTCTGCAGGAGAATCTTCTACAGCCGAGCTTCAACTGCCGAGCTTCAACTGGATCATGAGCTTGTGTCGAGCGGCGATGCTGAGGATGGTGCGGATCGACGTGAACTTGGCGACGGGTGCGAATGTCTCTTCGAAGTCGATGCCGTACTTCTGCAGGAACCCCTTGGCAACGAGTCGAGCCTTGTACCGCTCGACGAGTCCTTCGGCGGTTTCCTTGACCTTGAACACCCACTTGCTGGTGATGGCCTTGCGTCCGGCTGGCAAAGGGACTAGGTCCCATGTCTCGTTCTTCTTGAGCGACTCGAGCTCGGAGTCGCAGGCTTCCTTCCAGTTGCTGGCGTCGTCGGATTCCATCGCCGACTTGAACGATGTCGGCAACTCTCCCCCTGAATTCACGACGAGAGCAAACGCTTCGAGATCGTAATCTTGGTCTTCTCCCCCTTGTTCTTGCACGTCTTCGCCTTCTTCGTCTTCATCTTCTACGCCTTCCTCTTCGATCGACGTGAGCAGTGCAGACAGATCTTCGAGCGATGTCCTTGAACCTTGCGTG
The DNA here is from genome assembly GCA_023091665.1 of Pythium myriotylum. Taxonomy (NCBI): domain Eukaryota; phylum Oomycota; class Peronosporomycetes; order Pythiales; family Pythiaceae; genus Pythium; species Pythium myriotylum. The sequence goes on from JALJCQ010000004.1 coordinate 899,217, forward strand.
GGTGGTGGAGTCGCACCACTTGTGCGACCAACCCGTCCGTAGCGCTTCTCAACTGGCGGTTCAGCCAGGTTCTCGAGCGAGTGCGTGCGAGAGTGGCGCTTGGACCCTGGTGCGTAGTCGACATTCGGCTGCTGGGCCGATGCTGGTGCTGCTGGACGCTGCGACCGCTGGCCCTGTTGCCACTCCGGTCGCTCGTAGCTGCGCTGACTTGGTGCTGGTGAGGCTGGCTGCTCACCCATGTCTTCATCATCTTGGTTGTCGGTTGCTTCATCTTGATCTTCATCATCTTCATCGCCGCGGAACTCGACGGACTTGCTCCAGGGTTCTTCGCGCATGCCATCGTCGAATGTGTCTTCCATGAACTGCGCGTCTCGACTGATGACGATCCGGCCGGTTGCGATTTCTTCAAACCGATACGCTTTCTCGTGGTCCGAGTAGCCGAGGAACCGACACAAGATGGCTCGGGCGTCGAACTTCGACCGCTTCTCCTTGGGCACGTGGACGTACGCATGGCAGCCGAACACCTTGAAGTTGGCGAGCAAGGGCTTCTTCCCGTACCATTCTTCGTACGGCGACTTGTACAAGTCTTGAGCGCGGGTCGGAAGTCGGTTGCGAACTTCGACTGCAGTCATGACGGCTTCGCCCCAGTACTCGTCGGACAAGTTGGCATGGTGGAGCTTGCAACGACCACACTCACCGATGGTTCGGTTCATGCGCTCCGCCACACCGTTCAACTGAGGCGTGTATGGCGGCGTGACGTCGTGCTCGATGCCACGCTTGCGGCAGAACTTGGCAAGTTTGGCCGACTGGTACTCGCCGCCGCCGTCGGTTCGAAGCACCTTGACTCGACGACCGGTTTGGTTCTCGGCCCAGTTGACGAACTCGACGAACTTGTCGTAGACTTCGTCCTTGGACCGCATCAGGTATAACTTGCACAGTCGAGACTTGTCGTCGGTGAAGGTGGCAAAGTACTTCATGCCGCCGAAAGTCGGAGTCTTCATGGGGCCGGCCACATCGCTGTACACGACGTCAAGCAGATTCGCAGACCGCTTGGTCGTGCCCGACTGGAACTTGACGCGAGTCAGCTTGCCGAGTGCACAGCCTTCACAGACCTCCCACTCTTGCACAGACCCAATGTCGAGTCCGTCGGCGAGGTCCTTCTTGACGATGGCTTCGAGACCGCTGAAGCCGATGTGACCGAGTCGGAGGTGCCACAGGTACGACTTGGACATGGCGCGACCTCGTCTTGTACTGGCGGCGTGGGCTGCTTCAATCGACACTGGAGACATGTTGAGCTTGAACAGACCCTTGCCGATACGAGTGCCGATGGTCCGCTTGGCGCCCTTGAGAACGACGAAGCAACCGTCCTTGTCGAACGTCACGGGAGCAACGTCCTCCGTGAATCTTCCGACCGAGAACAGGTTGCGGCTGAGCTTGGGGATATGCCACACGTTGGTGAGCAAACCCTTCTTGACACCGCTTGGAGTCTTCATCGACATGAGAATGTCTCCCACGCCAACTGCTTGGACCGTGCCATCATCGGCCAGATGCACGTCGACTGGTTCAATCTTCTTGTAGTTCATCATGAACTGCTTGGTTCGCGACATGTGCTGAGTCGCACCCGAGTCGACCAACCACGCCGTGGATTGACTCGACTTGCCTTGGGTCTTCCCGACCGAGAACAGGTACTCGCCGGGGTCTTCATCTCGCGCAAGGTTGGCTCGCTGGAACCGTTGCCGAGGGTTGCTGTTTCCGTTGCCGTTGCCGTTGCCGCCGGAGTTGCCGTTGCCGTTGCCGTTGCCGTTGTCCTTGACACGCGAGTGGCACTCCGCGGCCCAATGACCGATCTTGCCGCAGTAGTTGCACGTGCCAGTCTTCTTGACTGCACGGCCCTTGGACTTCGCGTCACTTGTCATGAACGCTTGGCCAAGCGTGGCTCCGTCGCCACCTTGCTCCTTGCGCTTCATGTCTTCATGGAGCAGCCGAGACGTCACGAGTTCCCACGTGAGTGCGTCGACACGCGACTCCAACGCCGTGATGAGGAACTGGTACGACTCGCTGAGACTGCCGAGAAGCGTGATCACCAAGTCGTCTTCGCTGACCGGAGCGCCGACTGCGTCGAGTTGCTCCGCCAGGGTCTTGGGCTTGTTGATGTGCGTGAGCACATCGTCACCTTCTTCCATCATGGTCGTGAAGAAACGACGACGAAGAAAGAGCTTGTTGGCAAGGCTCTTCTTCTCGAAGTGTTCTTCCAGTCTTGACCATGCATCTTGCGCACCACTCGCCGACCGAACCAGCGGGAGCTGCGAGTCTTCCATCGCGAGACAGATCATCGCGAGCGCCTTGCGAGACTTCTTCTTGAAGAGGGCTCGGTCCGCGTCGGTCTGGCACTGCTCGAGTTTGACCTCTCCACAGACAACTTCCCAGACGTCGCGTTCTTCGAGCACCATCTGCATCTTGAACTTCCATGTGTGGAAGTTGGTTCCGTCGAACTTGTTGATGCGGGCTGGGGTGGTCGAATCCATGGCGAAGGCTGGGGAGGCGAAGTCGGTGGAGGCAGAGTCGGCTGGGCTTGGGCTCATAACCTGTTGGAAGGTCGCTTGGTTGGTGGGATGCAAAATGCAAAGTGAATTGATCGGGACTTAGTTCGCTACTGCTACCTCTAAGCCGTCTGTGTGTGTCCTACGCTACCATAATCAAATGTATGTCCTACCTATCGTAAACATATGCAAACATAAACTGACTTCGTGGATACTTCAACGAAGTCGATGGGTGGCACTGGATTCAAACCAGAACCAGACGGAGAATCTTCCACATGTCGAATCTTCCACATGTCGAATCTTCCACATGTCGAATCTTCCACATGTCGAATCTTCCACATGTCGAATCTTCCACGGAGAATCTTCCACATGTCGAATCTTCCACATGTCGAATCTTCCACGGAGAATCTTCTGCAGGAGAATCTTCTACAGCCGAGCTTCAACTGCCGAGCTTCAACTGGATCATGAGCTTGTGTCGAGCGGCGATGCTGAGGATGGTGCGGATCGACGTGAACTTGGCGACGGGTGCGAATGTCTCTTCGAAGTCGATGCCGTACTTCTGCAGGAACCCCTTGGCAACGAGTCGAGCCTTGTACCGCTCGACGAGTCCTTCGGCGGTTTCCTTGACCTTGAACACCCACTTGCTGGTGATGGCCTTGCGTCCGGCTGGCAAAGGGACTAGGTCCCATGTCTCGTTCTTCTTGAGCGACTCGAGCTCGGAGTCGCAGGCTTCCTTCCAGTTGCTGGCGTCGTCGGATTCCATCGCCGACTTGAACGATGTCGGCAACTCTCCCCCTGAATTCACGACGAGAGCAAACGCTTCGAGATCGTAATCTTGGTCTTCTCCCCCTTGTTCTTGCACGTCTTCGCCTTCTTCGTCTTCATCTTCTACGCCTTCCTCTTCGATCGACGTGAGCAGTGCAGACAGATCTTCGAGCGATGTCCTTGAACCTTGCGTGGGTGGTGGAGTCGCACCACTTGTGCGACCAACCCGTCCGTAGCGCTTCTCAACTGGCGGTTCAGCCAGGTTCTCGAGCGAGTGCGTGCGAGAGTGGCGCTTGGACCCTGGTGCGTAGTCGACATTCGGCTGCTGGGCCGATGCTGGTGCTGCTGGACGCTGCGACCGCTGGCCCTGTTGCCACTCCGGTCGCTCGTAGCTGCGCTGACTTGGTGCTGGTGAGGCTGGCTGCTCACCCATGTCTTCATCATCTTGATCTTCATCATCGCGGAACTCGACGGACTTGCTCCAGGGTTCTTCGCGCTTGCCATCGTCGAACGTGTCTTCCATGAACTGCGCGTCTCGACTGATGACGATCCGACCGGTTGCGATTTCTTCGAACCGATACGCCTTCTCGTGGTCCGAGTAGCCGAGGAACCGACACAAGATGGCTCGGGCGTCGAACTTCGACCGCTTCTCCTTGGGCACGTGGACGTACGCATGGCAGCCGAACACCTTGAAGTTGGCGAGCAAGGGCTTCTTCCCGTACCATTCTTCGTACGGCGACTTGTACAAGTCTTGAGCGCGGGTCGGAAGTCGGTTGCGAACTTCGACTGCAGTCATGACGGCTTCGCCCCAGTACTCGTCGGACAAGTTGGCATGGTGGAGCTTGCAACGACCACACTCACCGATGGTTCGGTTCATGCGCTCCGCCACACCGTTCAACTGAGGCGTGTATGGCGGCGTGACGTCGTGCTCGATGCCACGCTTGCGGCAGAACTTGGCAAGTTTGGCCGACTGGTACTCGCCGCCGCCGTCGGTTCGAAGCACCTTGACTCGACGACCGGTTTGGTTCTCGGCCCAGTTGACGAACTCGACGAACTTGTCGTAGACTTCGTCCTTGGACCGCATCAGGTATAACTTGCACAGTCGAGACTTGTCGTCGGTGAACGTGGCAAAGTACTTCATGCCGCCGAAAGTCGGAGTCTTCATGGGGCCGGCCACATCGCTGTACACGACGTCAAGCAGATTCGCAGACCGCTTGGTCGTGCCCGACTGGAACTTGACGCGAGTCAGCTTGCCGAGTGCACAGCCTTCACAGACCTCCCACTCTTGCACAGACCCAATGTCGAGTCCGTCGGCGAGGTCCTTCTTGACGATGGCTTCGAGACCGCTGAAGCCGATGTGACCGAGTCGGAGGTGCCACAGGTACGACTTGGACATGGCGCGACCTCGTCTTGTACTGGCGGCGTGGGCTGCTTCAATCGACACTGGAGACATGTTGAGCTTGAACAGACCCTTGCCGATACGAGTGCCGATGGTCCGCTTGGCGCCCTTGAGAACGACGAAGCAACCGTCCTTGTCGAACGTCACGGGAGCAACGTCCTCCGTGAATCTTCCGACCGAGAACAGGTTGCGGCTGAGCTTGGGGATATGCCACACGTTGGTGAGCAAACCCTTCTTGACACCGCTTGGAGTCTTCATCGACATGAGAATGTCTCCCACGCCAACTGCTTGGACCGTGCCATCATCGGCCAGATGCACGTCGACTGGTTCAATCTTCTTGTAGTTCATCATGAACTGCTTGGTTCGCGACATGTGCTGAGTCGCACCCGAGTCGACCAACCACGCCGTGGATTGACTCGACTTGCCTTGGGTCTTCCCGACCGAGAACAGGTACTCGCCGGGGTCTTCATCTCGCGCAAGGTTGGCTCGCTGGAACCGTTGCCGAGGGTTGCTGTTTCCGTTGCCGTTGCCGTTGCCGCCGGAGTTGCCGTTGCCGTTGCCGTTGCCGTTGTCCTTGACACGCGAGTGGCACTCCGCGGCCCAATGACCGATCTTGCCGCAGTAGTTGCACGTGCCAGTCTTCTTGACTGCACGGCCCTTGGACTTCGCGTCACTTGTCATGAACGCTTGGCCAAGCGTGGCTCCGTCGCCACCTTGCTCCTTGCGCTTCATGTCTTCATGGAGCAGCCGAGACGTCACGAGTTCCCACGTGAGTGCGTCGACACGCGACTCCAACGCCGTGATGAGGAACTGGTACGACTCGCTGAGACTGCCGAGAAGCGTGATCACCAAGTCGTCTTCGCTGACCGGAGCGCCGACTGCGTCGAGTTGCTCCGCCAGGGTCTTGGGCTTGTTGATGTGCGTGAGCACATCGTCACCTTCTTCCATCATGGTCGTGAAGAAACGACGACGAAGAAAGAGCTTGTTGGCAAGGCTCTTCTTCTCGAAGTGTTCTTCCAGTCTTGACCATGCATCTTGCGCACCACTCGCCGACCGAACCAGCGGGAGCTGCGAGTCTTCCATCGCGAGACAGATCATCGCGAGCGCCTTGCGAGACTTCTTCTTGAAGAGGGCTCGGTCCGCGTCGGTCTGGCACTGCTCGAGTTTGACCTCTCCACAGACAACTTCCCAGACGTCGCGTTCTTCGAGCACCATCTGCATCTTGAACTTCCATGTGTGGAAGTTGGTTCCGTCGAACTTGTTGATGCGGGCTGGGGTGGTCGAATCCATGGCGAAGGCTGGGGAGGCGAAGTCGGTGGAGGCAGAGTCGGCTGGGCTTGGGCTCATAACCTGTTGGAAGGTCGCTTGGTTGGTGGGATGCAAAATGCAAAGTGAATTGATCGGGACTTAGTTCGCTACTGCTACCTCTAAGCCGTCTGTGTGTGTCCTACGCTACCATAATCAAATGTATGTCCTACCTATCGTAAACATATGCAAACATAAACTGACTTCGTGGATACTTCAACGAAGTCGATGGGTGGCACTGGATTCAAACCAGAACCAGACGGAGAATCTTCCACATGTCGAATCTTCCACATGTCGAATCTTCCACATGTCGAATCTTCCACATGTCGAATCTTCCACATGTCGAATCTTCCACGGAGAATCTTCCACATGTCGAATCTTCCACATGTCGAATCTTCCACGGAGAATCTTCTGCAGGAGAATCTTCTACAGCCGAGCTTCAACTGCCGAGCTTCAACTGGATCATGAGCTTGTGTCGAGCGGTGATGCTGAGGATGGTGCGGATCGACGTGAACTTGGCGACGGGTGCGAATGTCTCTTCGAAGTCGATGCCGTACTTCTGCAGGAACCCCTTGGCAACGAGTCGAGCCTTGTACCGCTCGACGAGTCCTTCGGCGGTTTCCTTGACCCTGAACACCCACTTGCTGGTGATGGCCTTGCGTCCGGCTGGCAAAGGGACTAGGTCCCATGTCTCGTTCTTCTTGAGCGACTCGAGCTCGGAGTCGCAGGCTTCCTTCCAGTTGCTGGCGTCGTCGGATTCCATCGCCGACTTGAACGATGTCGGCAACTCTCCCCCTGAATTCACGACGAGAGCAAACGCTTCGAGATCGTAATCTTGGTCTTCTCCCCCTTGTTCTTGCACGTCTTCGCCTTCTTCGTCTTCATCTTCTACGCCTTCCTCTTCGATCGACGTGAGCAGTGCAGACAGATCTTCGAGCGATGTCCTTGAACCTTGCGTGGGTGGTGGAGTCGCACCACTTGTGCGACCAACCCGTCCGTAGCGCTTCTCAACTGGCGGTTCAGCCAGGTTCTCGAGCGAGTGCGTGCGAGAGTGGCGCTTGGACCCTGGTGCGTAGTCGACATTCGGCTGCTGGGCCGATGCTGGTGCTGCTGGACGCTGCGACCGCTGGCCCTGTTGCCACTCCGGTCGCTCGTAGCTGCGCTGACTTGGTGCTGGTGAGGCTGGCTGCTCACCCATGTCTTCATCATCTTGGTTGTCGGTTGCTTCATCTTGATCTTGATCATCATCCTCGTCGCGGAACTCGACGGACTTGCTCCAGGGTTCTTCGCGCTTGCCATCGTCGAACGTGTCTTCCATGAACTGCGCGTCTCGACTGATGACGATCCGACCGGTTGCGATTTCTTCGAACCGATACGCCTTCTCGTGGTCCGAGTAGCCGAGGAACCGACACAAGATGGCTCGGGCGTCGAACTTCGACCGCTTCTCCTTGGGCACGTGGACGTACGCATGGCAGCCGAACACCTTGAAGTTGGCGAGCAAGGGCTTCTTCCCGTACCATTCTTCGTACGGCGACTTGTACAAGTCTTGAGCGCGGGTCGGAAGTCGGTTGCGAACTTCGACTGCAGTCATGACGGCTTCGCCCCAGTACTCGTCGGACAAGTTGGCATGGTGGAGCTTGCAACGACCACACTCACCGATGGTTCGGTTCATGCGCTCCGCCACACCGTTCAACTGAGGCGTGTATGGCGGCGTGACGTCGTGCTCGATGCCACGCTTGCGGCAGAACTTGGCAAGTTTGGCCGACTGGTACTCGCCGCCGCCGTCGGTTCGAAGCACCTTGACTCGACGACCGGTTTGGTTCTCGGCCCAGTTGACGAACTCGACGAACTTGTCGTAGACTTCGTCCTTGGACCGCATCAGGTATAACTTGCACAGTCGAGACTTGTCGTCGGTGAAGGTGGCAAAGTACTTCATGCCGCCGAAAGTCGGAGTCTTCATGGGGCCGGCCACATCGCTGTACACGACGTCAAGCAGATTCGCAGACCGCTTGGTCGTGCCCGACTGGAACTTGACGCGAGTCAGCTTGCCGAGTGCACAGCCTTCACAGACCTCCCACTCTTGCACAGACCCAATGTCGAGTCCGTCGGCGAGGTCCTTCTTGACGATGGCTTCGAGTCCGCTGAAGCCGATGTGACCGAGTCGGAGGTGCCACAGGTACGACTTGGACATGGCGCGACCTCGTCTTGTACTGGCGGCGTGGGCTGCTTCAATCGACACTGGAGACATGTTGAGCTTGAACAGACCCTTGCCGATACGAGTGCCGATGGTCCGCTTGGCGCCCTTGAGAACGACGAAGCAACCGTCCTTGTCGAACGTCACGGGAGCAACGTCCTCCGTGAATCTTCCGACCGAGAACAGGTTGCGGCTGAGCTTGGGGATATGCCACACGTTGGTGAGCAAACCCTTCTTGACACCGCTTGGAGTCTTCATCGACATGAGAATGTCTCCCACGCCAACTGCTTGGACCGTGCCATCATCGGCCAGATGCACGTCGACTGGTTCAATCTTCTTGTAGTTCATCATGAACTGCTTGGTTCGCGACATGTGCTGAGTCGCACCCGAGTCGACCAACCACGCCGTGGATTGACTCGACTTGCCTTGGGTCTTCCCGACCGAGAACAGGTACTCGCCGGGGTCTTCATCTCGCGCAAGGTTGGCTCGCTGGAACCGTTGCCGAGGGTTGCTGTTTCCGTTGCCGTTGCCGTTGCCGCCGGAGTTGCCGTTGCCGTTGCCGTTGCCGTTGTCCTTGACACGCGAGTGGCACTCCGCGGCCCAATGACCGATCTTGCCGCAGTAGTTGCACGTGCCAGTCTTCTTGACTGCACGGCCCTTGGACTTCGCGTCACTTGTCATGAACGCTTGGCCAAGCGTGGCTCCGTCGCCACCTTGCTCCTTGCGCTTCATGTCTTCATGGAGCAGCCGAGACGTCACGAGTTCCCACGTGAGTGCGTCGACACGCGACTCCAACGCCGTGATGAGGAACTGGTACGACTCGCTGAGACTGCCGAGAAGCGTGATCACCAAGTCGTCTTCGCTGACCGGAGCGCCGACTGCGTCGAGTTGCTCCGCCAGGGTCTTGGGCTTGTTGATGTGCGTGAGCACATCGTCACCTTCTTCCATCATGGTCGTGAAGAAACGACGACGAAGAAAGAGCTTGTTGGCAAGGCTCTTCTTCTCGAAGTGTTCTTCCAGTCTTGACCATGCATCTTGCGCACCACTCGCCGACCGAACCAGCGGGAGCTGCGAGTCTTCCATCGCGAGACAGATCATCGCGAGCGCCTTGCGAGACTTCTTCTTGAAGAGGGCTCGGTCCGCGTCGGTCTGGCACTGCTCGAGTTTGACCTCTCCACAGACAACTTCCCAGACGTCGCGTTCTTCGAGCACCATCTGCATCTTGAACTTCCATGTGTGGAAGTTGGTTCCGTCGAACTTGTTGATGCGGGCTGGGGTGGTCGAATCCATGGCGAAGGCTGGGGAGGCGAAGTCGGTGGAGGCAGAGTCGGCTGGGCTTGGGCTCATAACCTGTTGGAAGGTCGCTTGGTTGGTGGGATGCAAAATGCAAAGTGAATTGATCGGGACTTAGTTCGCTACTGCTACCTCTAAGCCGTCTGTGTGTGTCCTACGCTACCATAATCAAATGTATGTCCTACCTATCGTAAACATATGCAAACATAAACTGACTTCGTGGATACTTCAACGAAGTCGATGGGTGGCACTGGATTCAAACCAGAACCAGACGGAGAATCTTCCACATGTCGAATCTTCCACATGTCGAATCTTCCACATGTCGAATCTTCCACGGAGAATCTTCCACATGTCGAATCTTCCACATGTCGAATCTTCCACGGAGAATCTTCTGCAGGAGAATCTTCTACAGCCGAGCTTCAACTGCCGAGCTTCAACTGGATCATGAGCTTGTGTCGAGCGGCGATGCTGAGGATGGTGCGGATCGACGTGAACTTGGCGACGGGTGCGAATGTCTCTTCGAAGTCGATGCCGTACTTCTGCAGGAACCCCTTGGCAACGAGTCGAGCCTTGTACCGCTCGACGAGTCCTTCGGCGGTTTCCTTGACCTTGAACACCCACTTGCTGGTGATGGCCTTGCGTCCGGCTGGCAAAGGGACTAGGTCCCATGTCTCGTTCTTCTTGAGCGACTCGAGCTCGGAGTCGCAGGCTTCCTTCCAGTTGCTGGCGTCGTCGGATTCCATCGCCGACTTGAACGATGTCGGCAACTCTCCCCCTGAATTCACGACGAGAGCAAACGCTTCGAGATCGTAATCTTGGTCTTCTCCCCCTTGTTCTTGCACGTCTTCGCCTTCTTCGTCTTCATCTTCTACGCCTTCCTCTTCGATCGACGTGAGCAGTGCAGACAGATCTTCGAGCGATGTCCTTGAACCTTGCGTGGGTGGTGGAGTCGCACCACTTGTGCGACCAACCCGTCCGTAGCGCTTCTCAACTGGCGGTTCAGCCAGGTTCTCGAGCGAGTGCGTGCGAGAGTGGCGCTTGGACCCTGGTGCGTAGTCGACATTCGGCTGCTGGGCCGATGCTGGTGCTGCTGGACGCTGCGACCGCTGGCCCTGTTGCCACTCCGGTCGCTCGTAGCTGCGCTGACTTGGTGCTGGTGAGGCTGGCTGCTCACCCATGTCTTCATCATCTTGATCTTCATCATCGCGGAACTCGACGGACTTGCTCCAGGGTTCTTCGCGCTTGCCATCGTCGAACGTGTCTTCCATGAACTGCGCGTCTCGACTGATGACGATCCGACCGGTTGCGATTTCTTCGAACCGATACGCCTTCTCGTGGTCCGAGTAGCCGAGGAACCGACACAAGATGGCTCGGGCGTCGAACTTCGACCGCTTCTCCTTGGGCACGTGGACGTACGCATGGCAGCCGAACACCTTGAAGTTGGCGAGCAAGGGCTTCTTCCCGTACCATTCTTCGTACGGCGACTTGTACAAGTCTTGAGCGCGGGTCGGAAGTCGGTTGCGAACTTCGACTGCAGTCATGACGGCTTCGCCCCAGTACTCGTCGGACAAGTTGGCATGGTGGAGCTTGCAACGACCACACTCACCGATGGTTCGGTTCATGCGCTCCGCCACACCGTTCAACTGAGGCGTGTATGGCGGCGTGACGTCGTGCTCGATGCCACGCTTGCGGCAGAACTTGGCAAGTTTGGCCGACTGGTACTCGCCGCCGCCGTCGGTTCGAAGCACCTTGACTCGACGACCGGTTTGGTTCTCGGCCCAGTTGACGAACTCGACGAACTTGTCGTAGACTTCGTCCTTGGACCGCATCAGGTATAACTTGCACAGTCGAGACTTGTCGTCGGTGAAGGTGGCAAAGTACTTCATGCCGCCGAAAGTCGGAGTCTTCATGGGGCCGGCCACATCGCTGTACACGACGTCAAGCAGATTCGCAGACCGCTTGGTCGTGCCCGACTGGAACTTGACGCGAGTCAGCTTGCCGAGTGCACAGCCTTCACAGACCTCCCACTCTTGCACAGACCCAATGTCGAGTCCGTCGGCGAGGTCCTTCTTGACGATGGCTTCGAGACCGCTGAAGCCGATGTGACCGAGTCGGAGGTGCCACAGGTACGACTTGGACATGGCGCGACCTCGTCTTGTACTGGCGGCGTGGGCTGCTTCAATCGACACTGGAGACATGTTGAGCTTGAACAGACCCTTGCCGATACGAGTGCCGATGGTCCGCTTGGCGCCCTTGAGAACGACGAAGCAACCGTCCTTGTCGAACGTCACGGGAGCAACGTCCTCCGTGAATCTTCCGACCGAGAACAGGTTGCGGCTGAGCTTGGGGATATGCCACACGTTGGTGAGCAAACCCTTCTTGACACCGCTTGGAGTCTTCATCGACATGAGAATGTCTCCCACGCCAACTGCTTGGACCGTGCCATCATCGGCCAGATGCACGTCGACTGGTTCAATCTTCTTGTAGTTCATCATGAACTGCTTGGTTCGCGACATGTGCTGAGTCGCACCCGAGTCGACCAACCACGCCGTGGATTGACTCGACTTGCCTTGGGTCTTCCCGACCGAGAACAGGTACTCGCCGGGGTCTTCATCTCGCGCAAGGTTGGCTCGCTGGAACCGTTGCCGAGGGTTGCTGTTTCCGTTGCCGTTGCCGTTGCCGCCGGAGTTGCCGTTGCCGTTGCCGTTGCCGTTGTCCTTGACACGCGAGTGGCACTCCGCGGCCCAATGACCGATCTTGCCGCAGTAGTTGCACGTGCCAGTCTTCTTGACTGCACGGCCCTTGGACTTCGCGTCACTTGTCATGAACGCTTGGCCAAGCGTGGCTCCGTCGCCACCTTGCTCCTTGCGCTTCATGTCTTCATGGAGCAGCCGAGACGTCACGAGTTCCCACGTGAGTGCGTCGACACGCGACTCCAACGCCGTGATGAGGAACTGGTACGACTCGCTGAGACTGCCGAGAAGCGTGATCACCAAGTCGTCTTCGCTGACCGGAGCGCCGACTGCGTCGAGTTGCTCCGCCAGGGTCTTGGGCTTGTTGATGTGCGTGAGCACATCGTCACCTTCTTCCATCATGGTCGTGAAGAAACGACGACGAAGAAAGAGCTTGTTGGCAAGGCTCTTCTTCTCGAAGTGTTCTTCCAGTCTTGACCATGCATCATGCGCACCACTCGCCGACCGAACCAGCGGGAGCTGCGAGTCTTCCATCGCGAGACAGATCATCGCGAGCGCCTTGCGAGACTTCTTCTTGAAGAGGGCTCGGTCCGCGTCGGTCTGGCACTGCTCGAGTTTGACCTCTCCACAGACAACTTCCCAGACGTCGCGTTCTTCGAGCACCATCTGCATCTTGAACTTCCATGTGTGGAAGTTGGTTCCGTCGAACTTGTTGATGCGGGCTGGGGTGGTCGAATCCATGGCAAAGGCTGGGGAGGCGAAGTCGGTGGAGGCAGAGTCGGCTGGGCTTGGGCTCATAACCTGTTGGAAGGTCGCTTGGTTGGTGGGATGCAAAATGCAAAGTGAATTGATCGGGACTTAGTTCGCTACTGCTACCTCTAAGCCGTCTGTGTGTGTCCTACGCTACCGTAATCAAATGTATGTCCTACCTATCGTAAACATATGCAAACATAAACTGACTTCGTGGATACTTCAACGAAGTCGATGGGTGGCACTGGATTCAAACCAGAACCAGACGGAGAATCTTCCACATGTCGAATCTTCCACATGTCGAATCTTCCACATGTCGAATCTTCCACGGAGAATCTTCTGCAGGAGAATCTTCTACAGCCGAGCTTCAACTGCCGAGCTTCAACTGGATCATGAGCTTGTGTCGAGCGGCGATGCTGAGGATGGTTCGGATCGACGTGAACTTGGCGACGGGTGCGAATGTCTCTTCGAAGTCGATGCCGTACTTCTGCAGGAACCCCTTGGCAACGAGTCGAGCCTTGTACCGCTCGACGAGTCCTTCGGCGGTTTCCTTGACCTTGAACACCCACTTGCTGGTGATGGCCTTGCGTCCGGCTGGCAAAGGGACTAGGTCCCATGTCTCGTTCTTCTTGAGCGACTCGAGCTCGGAGTCGCAGGCTTCCTTCCAGTTGCTGGCGTCGTCGGATTCCATCGCCGACTTGAACGATGTCGGCAACTCTCCCCCTGAATTCACGACGAGAGCAAACGCTTCGAGATCGTAATCTTGGTCTTCTCCCCCTTGTTCTTGCACGTCTTCGCCTTCTTCGTCTTCATCTTCTACGCCTTCCTCTTCGATCGACGTGAGCAGTGCAGACAGATCTTCGAGCGATGTCCTTGAACCTTGCGTGGGTGGTGGAGTCGCACCACTTGTGCGACCAACCCGTCCGTAGCGCTTCTCAACTGGCGGTTCAGCCAGGTTCTCGAGCGAGTGCGTGCGAGAGTGGCGCTTGGACCCTGGTGCGTAGTCGACATTCGGCTGCTGGGCCGATGCTGGTGCTGCTGGACGCTGCGACCGCTGGCCCTGTTGCCACTCCGGTCGCTCGTAGCTGCGCTGACTTGGTGCTGGTGAGGCTGGCTGCTCACCCATGTCTTCATCATCTTGATCTTCATCATCGCGGAACTCGACGGACTTGCTCCAGGGTTCTTCGCGCTTGCCATCGTCGAACGTGTCTTCCATGAACTGCGCGTCTCGACTGATGACGATCCGACCGGTTGCGATTTCTTCGAACCGATACGCCTTCTCGTGGTCCGAGTAGCCGAGGAACCGACACAAGATGGCTCGGGCGTCGAACTTCGACCGCTTCTCCTTGGGCACGTGGACGTACGCATGGCAGCCGAACACCTTGAAGTTGGCGAGCAAGGGCTTCTTCCCGTACCATTCTTCGTACGGCGACTTGTACAAGTCTTGAGCGCGGGTCGGAAGTCGGTTGCGAACTTCGACTGCAGTCATGACGGCTTCGCCCCAGTACTCGTCGGACAAGTTGGCATGGTGGAGCTTGCAACGACCACACTCACCGATGGTTCGGTTCATGCGCTCCGCCACACCGTTCAACTGAGGCGTGTATGGCGGCGTGACGTCGTGCTCGATGCCACGCTTGCGGCAGAACTTGGCAAGTTTGGCCGACTGGTACTCGCCGCCGCCGTCGGTTCGAAGCACCTTGACTCGACGACCGGTTTGGTTCTCGGCCCAGTTGACGAACTCGACGAACTTGTCGTAGACTTCGTCCTTGGACCGCATCAGGTATAACTTGCACAGTCGAGACTTGTCGTCGGTGAACGTGGCAAAGTACTTCATGCCGCCGAAAGTCGGAGTCTTCATGGGGCCGGCCACATCGCTGTACACGACGTCAAGCAGATTCGCAGACCGCTTGGTCGTGCCCGACTGGAACTTGACGCGAGTCAGCTTGCCGAGTGCACAGCCTTCACAGACCTCCCACTCTTGCACAGACCCAATGTCGAGTCCGTCGGCGATGTTGGAAGGTCGCTTGGTTGGTGGGATGCAAAATGCAAAGTGAATTGATCGGGACTTAGTTCGCTACTGCTACCTCTAAGCCGTCTGTGTGTGTCCTACGCTACCGTAATCAAATGTATGTCCTACCTATCGTAAACATATGCAAACATAAACTGACTTCGTGGATACTTCAACGAAGTCGATGGGTGGCACTGGATTCAAACCAGAACCAGACGGAGAATCTTCCACATGTCGAATCTTCCACATGTCGAATCTTCCACATGTCGAATCTTCCACGGAGAATCTTCTGCAGGAGAATCTTCTACAGCCGAGCTTCAACTGCCGAGCTTCAACTGGAATGATGACGCTGGGTTCGAGGCGCATCATCTTCAACACTCCCCCTCGACTCGACTGCGTCTTGAACACCAAGCTTGGTGCGGAGCACGTCGAACTGGACAGTGGGGATCGGCTTGGTCATGATGTCGGCAAGCATGTCTTGGGTCGGGCAATACTGGAGAGACACTTGGCCGTCCTCGACCTTCTCACGAACGAAGTGGTAGCGAATGTCGATGTGCTTGGTGCGCTTGTGGAACTCGGGGTTCTTGGCCAACGCGATCGCACCTTGGTTGTCTTCGTACACCGTGAGCGCTTGGTCGCTTGCAACTTCGCCGAGTTCGCACAGGAACGCCTTGAGCCACACGGCTTCTTGGATCGCTTCCGATAGAGCCATGTACTCTGCTTCGTGTTGAAGATGATGCGCCTCGAACCCAGCGTCATCATTCCAGTTGAAGCTCGGCAGTTGAAGCTCGGCTGTGTTGGAAGGTCGCTTGGTTGGTGGGATGCAAAATGCAAAGTGAATTGATCGGGACTTAGTTCGCTACTGCTACCTCTAAGCCGTCTGTGTGTGTCCTACGCTACCATAATCAAATGTATGTCCTACCTATCGTAAACATATGCAAACATAAACTGACTTCGTGGATACTTCAACGAAGTCGATGGGTGGCACTGGATTCAAACCAGAACCAGACGGAGAATCTTCCACATGTCGAATCTTCCACATGTCGAATCTTCCACATGTCGAATCTTCCACGGAGAATCTTCTGCAGGAGAATCTTCTACAGCCGAGCTTCAACTGCCGAGCTTCAACTGGAATGATGACGCTGGGTTCGAGGCGCATCATCTTCAACACTCCCCCTCGACTCGACTGCGTCTTGAACACCAAGCTTGGTGCGGAGCACGTCGAACTGGACAGTGGGGATCGGCTTGGTCATGATGTCGGCAAGCATGTCTTGGGTCGGGCAATACTGGAGAGACACTTGGCCGTCCTCGACCTTCTCACGAACGAAGTGGTAGCGAATGTCGATGTGCTTGGTGCGCTTGTGGAACTCGGGGTTCTTGGCCAACGCGATCGCACCTTGGTTGTCTTCGTACACCGTGAGCGCTTGGTCGCTTGCAACTTCGCCGAGTTCGCACAGGAACGCCTTGAGCCACACGGCTTCTTGGATCGCTTCCGATAGAGCCATGTACTCTGCTTCGTGTTGAAGATGATGCGCCTCGAACCCAGCGTCATCATTCCAGTTGAAGCTCGGCAGTTGAAGCTCGGCTGTGTTGGAAGGTCGCTTGGTTGGTGGGATGCAAAATGCAAAGTGAATTGATCGGGACTTAGTTCGCTACTGCTACCTCTAAGCCGTCTGTGTGTGTCCTACGCTACCATAATCAAATGTATGTCCTACCTATCGTAAACATATGCAAACATAAACTGACTTCGTGGATACTTCAACGAAGTCGATGGGTGGCACTGGATTCAAACCAGAACCAGACGGAGAATCTTCCACATGTCGAATCTTCCACATGTCGAATCTTCCACATGTCGAATCTTCCACGGAGAATCTTCTGCAGGAGAATCTTCTACAGCCGAGCTTCAACTGCCGAGCTTCAACTGGAATGATGACGCTGGGTTCGAGGCGCATCATCTTCAACACTCCCCCTCGACTCGACTGCGTCTTGAACACCAAGCTTGGTGCGGAGCACGTCGAACTGGACAGTGGGGATCGGCTTGGTCATGATGTCGGCAAGCATGTCTTGGGTCGGGCAATACTGGAGAGACACTTGGCCGTCCTCGACCTTCTCACGAACGAAGTGGTAGCGAATGTCGATGTGCTTGGTGCGCTTGTGGAACTCGGGGTTCTTGGCCAACGCGATCGCACCTTGGTTGTCTTCGTACACCGTGAGCGCTTGGTCGCTTGCAACTTCGCCGAGTTCGCACAGGAACGCCTTGAGCCACACGGCTTCTTGGATCGCTTCCGATAGAGCCATGTACTCTGCTTCGGTCGAGGAGAGGGCGACAGTTCGCTGCTTCTTGCTGCGCCAGCTGATGCATCCGCCGTTGAGCATGAACACGTAGCCGCTGGTGCTTCGACGTGACTCGATGTCGCCAGCCCAGTCGGCGTCGGAGTAGCCGACCAGTCTTCCGTCGTTCGATGCCGAGAACTGCAGGCCGTACGTCGGAGTCGCTTGCAGATACCGGAGCACACGCTTGAGAGCTTGCCAGTGTGTTGGACACGGGTCCGCGGCGAACTGGCTGAGTGTGCCGACTGCCGCTGCGAGGTCTGGTCGAGTGCCGACCATGAGGTACATGAGTGCGCCGACTGCACTTCGGTACGGCACGTTCTTCATGGTGTCTTCGTGCTTGCAACCACCTTCGCACATGGCCTTGGTCAGCTTTGTTGAAGATGATGCGCCTCGAACCCAGCGTCATCATTCCAGTTGAAGCTCGGCAGTTGAAGCTCGGCTGTAGAAGATTCTCCTGCAGAAGATTCTCCGTGGAAGATTCGACATGTGGAAGATTCGACATGTGGAAGATTCTCCGTCTGGTTCTGGTTTGAATCCAGTGCCACCCATCGACTTCGCTGAAGTATCCACGAAGTCACTTCATGTTTGCATATGTTTACGATAGGTAGGACATACATTTGATTATGGTAGCGTAGGACACACACAGACGGCTTAGAGGTAGCAGCAGCGAACTAAGTCCCGATCAATTCACTTTGCATTTTGCATCCCACCAACCAAGCGACCTTCCAACAGGTTATGAGCCCAAGCCCAGCCGACTCTGCCTCCACCGACTTCGCCTCCCCAGCCTTCGCCATGGATTCGACCACCCCAGCCCGCATCAACAAGTTCGACGGAACCAACTTCCACACATGGGAGTTCAAGATGCAGATGGTGCTCGAAGAACGCGACGTCTGGGAAGTTGTCTGTGGAGAGGTCAAACTCGAGCAGTGCCAGACCGACGCGGACCGAGCCCTCTTCAAGAAGAAGTCTCGCAAGGCGCTCGCGATGATCTGTCTCGCGATGGAAGACTCGCAGCTCCCGCTGGTTCGGTCGGCGAGTGGTGCGCAAGATGCATGGTCAAGACTGGAAGAACACTTCGAGAAGAAGAGCCTTGCCAACAAGCTCTTTCTTCGTCGTCGTTTCTTCACGACCATGATGGAAGAAGGTGACGATGTGCTCACGCACATCAACAAGCTCAAGACCCTGGCGGAGCAACTCGACGCAGTCGGCGCTCCGGTCAGCGAAGACGACTTGGTGATCACGCTTCTCGGCAGTCTCAGCGAGTCGTACCAGTTCCTCATCACGGCATTGGAGTCGCGTGTCGACGCGCTCACGTGGGAACTCGTGACGTCTCGGCTGCTCCATGAAGACATGAAGCGCAAGGAGCAAGGTGGCGACGGAGCCACGCTTGGCCAAGCGTTCATGACAAGTGACGCGAAGTCCAAGGGCCGTGCAGTCAAGAAGACTGGCACGTGCAACTACTGCGGCAAGATCGGTCATTGGGCCGCGGAGTGCCACTCGCGTGTCAAGGACAACGGCAACGGCAACGGCAACTCCGGCGGCAACGGCAACGGCAACGGAAACAGCAACCCTCGGCAACGGTTCCAGCGAGCCAACCTTGCGCGAGATGAAGACCCCGGCGAGTACCTGTTCTCGGTCGGGAAGACCCAAGGCAAGTCGAGTCAATCCACGGCGTGGTTGGTCGACTCGGGTGCGACTCAGCACATGTCGCGAACCAAGCAGTTCATGATGAACTACAAGAAGATTGAACCAGTCGACGTGCATCTGGCCGATGATGGCACGGTCCAAGCAGTTGGCGTGGGAGACATTCTCATGTCGATGAAGACTCCAAGCGGTGTCAAGAAGGGTTTGCTCACCAACGTGTGGCATATCCCCAAGCTCAGCCGCAACCTGTTCTCGGTCGGAAGATTCACGGAGGACGTTGCTCCCGTGACGTTCGACAAGGACGGTTGCTTCGTCGTTCTCAAGGGCGCCAAGCGGACCATCGGCACTCGTATCGGCAAGGGTCTGTTCAAGCTCAACATGTCTCCAGTGTCGATTGAAGCAGCCCACGCCGCCAGTACAAGACGAGGTCGCGCCATGTCCAAGTCGTACCTGTGGCACCTCCGACTCGGTCACATCGGCTTCAGCGGTCTCGAAGCCATCGTCAAGAAGGACCTCGCCGACGGACTCGACATTGGGTCTGTGCAAGAGTGGGAGGTCTGTGAAGGCTGTGCACTCGGCAAGCTGACTCGCGTCAAGTTCCAGTCGGGCACGACCAAGCGGTCTGCGAATCTGCTTGACGTCGTGTACAGCGATGTGGCCGGCCCCATGAAGACTCCGACTTTCGGTGGCATGAAGTACTTTGCCACCTTCACCGACGACAAGTCTCGACTGTGCAAGTTGTACCTCATGCGGTCCAAGGACGAAGTCTACGACAAGTTCGTCGAGTTCGTCAACTGGGCCGAGAACCAAACCGGTCGTCGAGTCAAGGTGCTTCGAACCGACGGCGGCGGCGAGTACCAGTCGGCCAAGCTTGCCAAGTTCTGCCGCAAGCGTGGCATCGAGCACGACGTCACGCCGCCATACACGCCTCAGTTGAACGGTGTGGCGGAGCGCATGAACCGAACCATCGGTGAGTGTGGTCGTTGCAAGCTCCACCATGCCAACTTGTCCGACGAGTACTGGGGCGAAGCCGTCATGACTGCAGTCGAAGTTCGCAACCGACTTCCGACCCGCGCTCAAGACTTGTACAAGTCGCCGTACGAAGAATGGTACGGGAAGAAGCCCTTGCTCGCCAACTTCAAGGTGTTCGGCTGCCATGCGTACGTCCACGTGCCCAAGGAGAAGCGGTCGAAGTTCGACGCCCGAGCCATCTTGTGTCGGTTCCTCGGCTACTCGGACCACGAGAAGGCGTATCGGTTTGAAGAAATCGCAACCGGCCGGATCGTCATCAGTCGAGACGCGCAGTTCATGGAAGACACATTCGACGATGGCATGCGCGAAGAACCCTGGAGCAAGTCCGTCGAGTTCCGCGGCGATGAAGATGATGAAGATCAAGATGAAGCAACCGACAACCAAGATGATGAAGACATGGGTGAGCAGCCAGCCTCACCAGCACCAAGTCAGCGCAGCTACGAGCGACCGGAGTGGCAACAGGGCCAGCGGTCGCAGCGTCCAGCAGCACCAGCATCGGCCCAGCAGCCGAATGTCGACTACGCACCAGGGTCCAAGCG
Source organism: Pythium myriotylum (assembly GCA_023091665.1). Lineage (NCBI taxonomy): Eukaryota > Oomycota > Peronosporomycetes > Pythiales > Pythiaceae > Pythium > Pythium myriotylum. The sequence continues at coordinate 919,713 of JALJCQ010000004.1, forward strand.
CCACTCTCGCACGCACTCGCTCGAGAACCTGGCTGAACCGCCAGTTGAGAAGCGCTACGGACGGGTTGGTCGCACAAGTGGTGCGACTCCACCACCCACGCAAGGTTCAAGGACATCGCTCGAAGATCTGTCTGCACTGCTCACGTCGATCGAAGAGGAAGGCGTAGAAGATGAAGACGAAGAAGGCGAAGACGTGCAAGAACAAGGGGGAGAAGACCAAGATTACGAAGAGTTTGCTCTCGTCGTGAATTCAGGGGGAGAGTTGCCGACATCGTTCAAGTCGGCGATGGAATCCGACGACGCCAGCAACTGGAAGGAAGCTTGCGACTCCGAGCTCGAGTCGCTCAAGAAGAACGAGACATGGGACCTAGTCCCTTTGCCAGCCGGACGCAAGGCCATCACCAGCAAGTGGGTGTTCAAGGTCAAGGAAACCGCCGAAGGACTCGTCGAGCGGTACAAGGCTCGACTCGTTGCCAAGGGGTTCCTGCAGAAGTACGGCATCGACTTCGAAGAGACGTTCGCACCCGTCGCCAAGTTCACGTCGATCCGAACCATCCTCAGCATCGCCGCTCGACACAAGCTCATGATCCATCAGATGGATGTCAAGACGGCGTTCCTGAACGGCAACCTCGACGAAGAAATCTACATGAAGCAACCCGAAGGCTTCGTCGACCAGCGCCACCCCGACTACGTGTGCAAGCTCAAGCGCTCGCTCTACGGTCTCAAGCAGTCGCCACGCATGTGGAACCAGACCATCGACGCCTTCATGCGCAAGGTCGGCTTCACCAAGTGCGAGATGGACCACTGCGTGTACGTCAAGCGGAGCGGCTCAGCGATGATCTTCGTGGTGATCTACGTCGACGACCTCATCCTCGCCTGCAACAGCCTCGAGTTGCTCACGGCGACCAAGCGTGCACTCAGCGAACGCTTCGAGATGTCCGACCTCGGCGAACTCAAGTACTGCCTCGGCATGGAAGTTGATCAAGACCCCAAGTCCGGCGACGTGACCATGCGGCAGACCAAGTTCCTGCAGTCGATCCTGACCAAGTTCGGCATGCAAGACTGCAAACCAGTGAGGACCCCTCAAGACCCCGGACTCAAGCTGACCAAGGCCATGTGTGAAGGTGGTTGCAAGCACGAAGACACCATGAAGAACGTGCCGTACCGAAGTGCAGTCGGCGCACTGATGTACCTCATGGTCGGCACTCGACCAGACCTCGCAGCGGCAGTCGGCACACTCAGCCAGTTCGCCGCGGACCCGTGTCCAACACATTGGCAAGCTCTCAAGCGTGTGCTCCGGTATCTGCAAGCGACTCCGACGTACGGCCTGCAGTTCTCGGTACCGAACGACGGAAGACTGGTCGGCTACTCCGACGCCGACTGGGCTGGCGACATCGAGTCACGTCGAAGCACCAGCGGCTACGTGTTCATGCTCAACGGCGGATGCATCAGCTGGCGCAGCAAGAAGCAGCGAACTGTCGCCCTCTCCTCGACCGAAGCAGAGTACATGGCTCTATCGGAAGCGATCCAAGAAGCCGTGTGGCTCAAGGCGTTCCTGTGCGAACTCGGCGAAGTTGCAAGCGACCAAGCGCTCACGGTGTACGAAGACAACCAAGGTGCGATCGCGTTGGCCAAGAACCCCGAGTTCCACAAGCGCACCAAGCACATCGACATTCGCTACCACTTCGTTCGTGAGAAGGTCGAGGACGGCCAAGTGTGTCTGCAGTATTGCCCGACCCAAGACATGCTTGCCGACATCATGACCAAGCCGATCCCCACTGTCCAGTTCGACGTGCTCCGCACCAAGCTTGGTGTTCAAGACGCAGTCGAGTCGAGGGGGAGTGTTGAAGATGATGCGCCTCGAACCCAGCGTCATCATTCCAGTTGAAGCTCGGCAGTTGAAGCTCGGCTGTAGAAGATTCTCCTGCAGAAGATTCTCCGTGGAAGATTCGACATGTGGAAGATTCGACATGTGGAAGATTCGACATGTGGAAGATTCGACATGTGGAAGATTCGACATGTGGAAGATTCTCCGTCTGGTTCTGGTTTGAATCCAGTGCCACCCATCGACTTCGTTGAAGTATCCACGAAGTCAGTTTATGTTTGCATATGTTTACGATAGGTAGGACATACATTTGATTACGGTAGCGTAGGACACACACAGACGGCTTAGAGGTAGCAGTAGCGAACTAAGTCCCGATCAATTCACTTTGCATTTTGCATCCCACCAACCAAGCGACCTTCCAACAAGCTTGAGTCCGGGGTCTTGAGGAGTCCTCACTGGTTTGCAGTCTTGCATGCCGAACTTGGTCAGGATCGACTGCAGGAACTTGGTCTGCCGCATCGTCACGTCGCCGGACTTGGGGTCTTGATCAACTTCCATGCCGAGGCAGTACTTGAGTTCGCCGAGGTCGGACATCTCGAAGCGTTCGCTGAGTGCACGCTTGGTCGCCGTGAGCAACTCGAGGCTGTTGCAGGCGAGGATGAGGTCGTCGACGTAGATCACCACGAAGATCATCGCTGAGCCGCTCCGCTTGACGTACACGCAGTGGTCCATCTCGCACTTGGTGAAGCCGACCTTGCGCATGAAGGCGTCGATGGTCTGGTTCCACATGCGTGGCGACTGCTTGAGACCGTAGAGCGAGCGCTTGAGCTTGCACACGTAGTCGGGGTGGCGCTGGTCGACGAAGCCTTCGGGTTGCTTCATGTAGATTTCTTCGTCGAGGTTGCCGTTCAGGAACGCCGTCTTGACATCCATCTGATGGATCATGAGCTTGTGTCGAGCGGCGATGCTGAGGATGGTGCGGATCGACGTGAACTTGGCGACGGGTGCGAACGTCTCTTCGAAGTCGATGCCGTACTTCTGCAGGAACCCCTTGGCAACGAGTCGAGCCTTGTACCGCTCGACGAGTCCTTCGGCGGTTTCCTTGACCTTGAACACCCACTTGCTGGTGATGGCCTTGCGTCCGGCTGGCAAAGGGACTAGGTCCCAGGTCTCGTTCTTCTTGAGCGACTCGAGCTCGGAGTCGCAGGCTTCCTTCCAGTTGCTGGCGTCGTCGGATTCCATCGCCGACTTGAACGATGTCGGCAACTCTCCCCCTGAATTCACGACGAGAGCAAACGCTTCGAGATCGTAATCTTGGTCTTCTCCCCCTTGTTCTTGCACGTCTTCGCCTTCTTCGTCTTCATCTTCTACGCCTTCCTCTTCGATCGACGTGAGCAGTGCAGACAGATCTTCGAGCGATGTCCTTGAACCTTGCGTGGGTGGTGGAGTCGCACCACTTGTGCGACCAACCCGTCCGTAGCGCTTCTCAACTGGCGGTTCAGCCAGGTTCTCGAGCGAGTGCGTGCGAGAGTGGCGCTTGGACCCTGGTGCGTAGTCGACATTCGGCTGCTGGGCCGATGCTGGTGCTGCTGGACGCTGCGACCGCTGGCCCTGTTGCCACTCCGGTCGCTCGTAGCTGCGCTGACTTGGTGCTGGTGAGGCTGGCTGCTCACCCATGTCTTCATCATCTTGGTTGTCGGTTGCTTCATCTTGATCTTGATCATCATCCTCGTCGCGGAACTCGACGGACTTGCTCCAGGGTTCTTCGCGCTTGCCATCGTCGAATGTGTCTTCCATGAACTGCGCGTCTCGACTGATGACGATCCGACCGGTTGCGATTTCTTCAAACCGATACGCCTTCTCGTGGTCCGAGTAGCCGAGGAACCGACACAAGATGGCTCGGGCGTCGAACTTCGACCGCTTCTCCTTGGGCACGTGGACGTACGCATGGCAGCCGAACACCTTGAAGTTGGCGAGCAAGGGCTTCTTCCCGTACCATTCTTCGTACGGCGACTTGTACGAGTCTTGAGCGCGGGTCGGAAGTCGGTTGCGAACTTCGACTGCAGTCATGACGGCTTCGCCCCAGTACTCGTCGGACAAGTTGGCATGGTGGAGCTTGCAACGACCACACTCACCGATGGTTCGGTTCATGCGCTCCGCCACACCGTTCAACTGAGGCGTGTATGGCGGCGTGACATCGTGCTCGATGCCATGCTTGCGACAGAACTTGGCAAGCTTGGCCGACTGGTACTCGCCGCCGCCGTCGGTTCGAAGCACCTTGACTCGACGACCGGTTTGGTTCTCGGCCCAGTTGACGAACTCGACGAACTTGTCGTAGACTTCGTCCTTGGACCGCATGAGGTACAACTTGCACAGTCGAGACTTGTCGTCGGTGAAGGTGGCAAAGTACTTCATGCCACCGAAAGTCGGAGTCTTCATGGGGCCGGCCACATCGCTGTACACGACGTCAAGCAGATTCGCAGACCGCTTGGTCGTGCCCGACTGGAACTTGACGCGAGTCAGCTTGCCGAGTGCACAGCCTTCACAGACCTCCCACTCCTGCACAGACCCAATGTCGAGTCCGTCGGCGAGGTCCTTCTTGACGATGGCTTCGAGACCGCTGAAGCCGATGTGACCGAGTCGGAGGTGCCACAGGTACGACTTGGACATGGCGCGACCTCGTCTTGCACTGGCGGCGTGGGCTGCTTCAATCGACACTGGAGACATGTTGAGCTTGAACAGACCCTTGCCGATGCGAGTGCCGATGGTCCGCTTGGCGCCCTTCAGCATGACAAAGCAACCGTCCTTGTCGAACGTCACGGGAGCAACGTCCTCCGTGAATCTTCCGACCGAGAACAGGTTGCGGCTGAGCTTGGGGATATGCCACACGTTGGTGAGCAAACCCTTCTTGACACCGCTTGGGGTCTTCATCGACATGAGAATGTCTCCCACGCCAACCGCTTGGACCGTGCCATCATCGGCCAGATGCACGTCGACTGGGTCGATCTTCTTGTAGTTCATCATGAACTGCTTGGTTCGCGACATGTGCTGAGTCGCACCCGAGTCGACCAACCACGCCGTGGATTGACTCGACTTGCCTTGGGTCTTCCCGACCGAGAACAGGTACTCGCCGGGGTCTTCATCTCGCGCAAGGTTCGCTCGCTGGAACCGTTGCCGAGGGTTGCCGTTGCCGTTTCCGTTGCCGTTGCCGTTGCCGCCGGAGTTGCCGTTGCCGTTGCCGTTGTCCTTGACACGCGAGTGGCACTCCGCGGCCCAATGACCGATCTTGCCGCAGTAGTTGCACGTGCCAGTCTTCTTGACTGCACGGCCCTTGGACTTCGCGTCACTTGTCATGAACGCTTGGCCAAGCGTGGCTCCGTCGCCACCTTGCTCCTTGCGCTTCATGTCTTCATGGAGCAGCCGAGACGTCACGAGTTCCCACGTGAGTGCGTCGACACGCGACTCCAACGCCGTGATGAGGAACTGGTACGACTCGCTGAGACTGCCGAGAAGCGTGATCACCAAGTCGTCTTCGCTGACCGGAGCGCCGACTGCGTCGAGTTGCTCCGCCAGGGTCTTGAGCTTGTTGATGTGCGTGAGCACATCGTCACCTTCTTCCATCATGGTCGTGAAGAAACGACGACGAAGAAAGAGCTTGTTGGCAAGGCTCTTCTTCTCGAAGTGTTCTTCCAGTCTTGACCATGCATCTTGCGCACCACTCGCCGACCGAACCAGCGGGAGCTGCGAGTCTTCCATCGCGAGACAGATCATCGCGAGCGCCTTGCGAGACTTCTTCTTGAAGAGGGCTCGGTCCGCGTCGGTCTGGCACTGCTCGAGTTTGACCTCTCCACAGACAACTTCCCAGACGTCGCGTTCTTCGAGCACCATCTGCATCTTGAACTTCCATGTGTGGAAGTTGGTTCCGTCGAACTTGTTGATGCGGGCTGGGTTGGTCGAATCCATGGCGAAGGCTGGGGAGGCGAAGTCGGTGGAGGCAGAGTCGGCTGGGCTTGGGCTCATAACCTGTTGGAAGGTCGCTTGGTTGGTGGGATGCAAAATGCAAAGTGAATTGATCGGGACTTAGTTCGCTGCTGCTACCTCTAAGCCGTCTGTGTGTGTCCTACGCTACCATAATCAAATGTATGTCCTACCTATCGTAAACATATGCAAACATAAACTGACTTCGTGGATACTTCAACGAAGTCGATGGGTGGCACTGGATTCAAACCAGAACCAGACGGAGAATCTTCCACATGTCGAATCTTCCACATGTCGAATCTTCCACGGAGAATCTTCTGCAGGAGAATCTTCTACAGCCTGTTGAAGATGATGCGCCTCGAACCCAGCGTCATCATTCCAGTTGAAGCTCGGCAGTTGAAGCTCGGCTGTAGAAGATTCTCCTGCAGAAGATTCTCCGTGGAAGATTCGACATGTGGAAGATTCGACATGTGGAAGATTCTCCGTCTGGTTCTGGTTTGAATCCAGTGCCACCCATCGACTTCGTTGAAGTATCCACGAAGTCACTTCATGTTTGCATATGTTTACGATAGGTAGGACATACATTTGATTATGGTAGCGTAGGACACACACAGACGGCTTAGAGGTAGCAGTAGCGAACTAAGTCCCGATCAATTCACTTTGCATTTTGCATCCCACCAACCAAGCGACCTTCCAACAGGTTATGAGCCCAAGCCCAGCCGACTCTGCCTCCACCGACTTCGCCTCCCCAGCCTTCGCCATGGATTCGACCACCCCAGCCCGCATCAACAAGTTCGACGGAACCAACTTCCACACATGGAAGTTCAAGATGCAGATGGTGCTCGAAGAACGCGACGTCTGGGAAGTTGTCTGTGGAGAGGTCAAACTCGAGCAGTGCCAGACCGACGCGGACCGAGCCCTCTTCAAGAAGAAGTCTCGCAAGGCGCTCGCGATGATCTGTCTCGCGATGGAAGACTCGCAGCTCCCGCTGGTTCGGTCGGCGAGTGGTGCGCAAGATGCATGGTCAAGACTGGAAGAACACTTCGAGAAGAAGAGCCTTGCCAACAAGCTCTTTCTTCGTCGTCGTTTCTTCACGACCATGATGGAAGAAGGTGACGATGTGCTCACGCACATCAACAAGCTCAAGACCCTGGCGGAGCAACTCGACGCAGTCGGCGCTCCGGTCAGCGAAGACGACTTGGTGATCACGCTTCTCGGCAGTCTCAGCGAGTCGTACCAGTTCCTCATCACGGCATTGGAGTCGCGTGTCGACGCGCTCACGTGGGAACTCGTGACGTCTCGGCTGCTCCATGAAGACATGAAGCGCAAGGAGCAAGGTGGCGACGGAGCCACGCTTGGCCAAGCGTTCATGACAAGTGACGCGAAGTCCAAGGGCCGTGCAGTCAAGAAGACTGGCACGTGCAACTACTGCGGCAAGATCGGTCATTGGGCCGCGGAGTGCCACTCGCGTGTCAAGGACAACGGCAACGGCAACGGCAACTCCGGCGGCAACGGCAACGGCAACGGAAACAGCAACCCTCGGCAACGGTTCCAGCGAGCCAACCTTGCGCGAGATGAAGACCCCGGCGAGTACCTGTTCTCGGTCGGGAAGACCCAAGGCAAGTCGAGTCAATCCACGGCGTGGTTGGTCGACTCGGGTGCGACTCAGCACATGTCGCGAACCAAGCAGTTCATGATGAACTACAAGAAGATTGAACCAGTCGACGTGCATCTGGCCGATGATGGCACGGTCCAAGCAGTTGGCGTGGGAGACATTCTCATGTCGATGAAGACTCCAAGCGGTGTCAAGAAGGGTTTGCTCACCAACGTGTGGCATATCCCCAAGCTCAGCCGCAACCTGTTCTCGGTCGGAAGATTCACGGAGGACGTTGCTCCCGTGACGTTCGACAAGGACGGTTGCTTTGTCATGCTGAAGGGCGCCAAGCGGACCATCGGCACTCGTATCGGCAAGGGTCTGTTCAAGCTCAACATGTCTCCAGTGTCGATTGAAGCAGCCCACGCCGCCAGTACAAGACGAGGTCGCGCCATGTCCAAGTCGTACCTGTGGCACCTCCGACTCGGTCACATCGGCTTCAGCGGTCTCGAAGCCATCGTCAAGAAGGACCTCGCCGACGGACTCGACATTGGGTCTGTGCAGGAGTGGGAGGTCTGTGAAGGCTGTGCACTCGGCAAGCTGACTCGCGTCAAGTTCCAGTCGGGCACGACCAAGCGGTCTGCGAATCTGCTTGACGTCGTGTACAGCGATGTGGCCGGCCCCATGAAGACTCCGACTTTCGGTGGCATGAAGTACTTTGCCACCTTCACCGACGACAAGTCTCGACTGTGCAAGTTGTACCTCATGCGGTCCAAGGACGAAGTCTACGACAAGTTCGTCGAGTTCGTCAACTGGGCCGAGAACCAAACCGGTCGTCGAGTCAAGGTGCTTCGAACCGACGGCGGCGGCGAGTACCAGTCGGCCAAGCTTGCCAAGTTCTGCCGCAAGCGTGGCATCGAGCACGACGTCACGCCGCCATACACGCCTCAGTTGAACGGTGTGGCGGAGCGCATGAACCGAACCATCGGTAAGTGTGGTCGTTGCAAGCTCCACCATGCCAACTTGTCCGACGAGTACTGGGGCGAAGCCGTCATGACTGCAGTCGAAGTTCGCAACCGACTTCCGACCCGCGCTCAAGACTTGTACAAGTCGCCGTACGAAGAATGGTACGGGAAGAAGCCCTTGCTCGCCAACTTCAAGGTGTTCGGCTGCCATGCGTACGTCCACGTGCCCAAGGAGAAGCGGTCGAAGTTCGACGCCCGAGCCATCTTGTGTCGGTTCCTCGGCTACTCGGACCACGAGAAGGCGTATCGGTTTGAAGAAATCGCAACCGGCCGGATCGTCATCAGTCGAGACGCGCAGTTCATGGAAGACACATTCGACGATGGCATGCGCGAAGAACCCTGGAGCAAGTCCGTCGAGTTCCGCGGCGATGAAGATGATGAAGATCAAGATGAAGCAACCGACAACCAAGATGATGAAGACATGGGTGAGCAGCCAGCCTCACCAGCACCAAGTCAGCGCAGCTACGAGCGACCGGAGTGGCAACAGGGCCAGCGGTCGCAGCGTCCAGCAGCACCAGCATCGGCCCAGCAGCCGAATGTCGACTACGCACCAGGGTCCAAGCGCCACTCTCGCACGCACTCGCTCGAGAACCTGGCTGAACCGCCAGTTGAGAAGCGCTACGGACGTGTTGGACGCACAAGTGGTGCGACTCCACCACCCACGCAAGGTCCAAGGACATCGCTCGAAGATCTGTCTGCACTGCTCACGTCGATCGAAGAGGAAGGCGTAGAAGATGAAGACGAAGAAGGCGAAGACGTGCAAGAACAAGGGGGAGAAGACCAAGATTACGAAGAGTTTGCTCTCGTCGTGAATTCAGGGGGAGAGTTGCCGACATCGTTCAAGTCGGCGATGGAATCCGACGACGCCAGCAACTGGAAGGAAGCTTGCGACTCCGAGCTTGAGTCCCTCAAGAAGAACGAGACATGGGACCTAGTCCCTTTGCCAGCCGGACGCAAGGCCATCACCAGCAAGTGGGTGTTCAAGGTCAAGGAAACCGCCGAAGGACTCGTCGAGCGGTACAAGGCTCGACTCGTTGCCAAGGGGTTCCTGCAGAAGTACGGCATCGACTTCGAAGAGACGTTCGCACCCGTCGCCAAGTTCACGTCGATCCGCACCATCCTCAGCATCGCCGCTCGACACAAGCTCATGATCCATCAGATGGATGTCAAGACGGCGTTCCTGAACGGCAACCTCGACGAAGAAATCTACATGAAGCAACCCGAAGGCTTCGTCGACCAGCGCCACCCCGACTACGTGTGCAAGCTCAAGCGCTCGCTCTACGGTCTCAAGCAGTCGCCACGCATGTGGAACCAGACCATCGACGCCTTCATGCGCAAGGTCGGCTTCACCAAGTGCGAGATGGACCACTGCGTGTACGTCAAGCGGAGCGGCTCAGCGATGATCTTCGTGGTGATCTACGTCGACGACCTCATCCTCGCCTGCAACAGCCTCGAGTTGCTCACGGCGACCAAGCGTGCACTCAGCGAACGCTTCGAGATGTCCGACCTCGGCGAACTCAAGTACTGCCTCGGCATGGAAGTTGATCAAGATCCCAAGTCCGGCGACGTGACCATGCGGCAGACCAAGTTCCTGCAGTCGATCCTGACCAAGTTCGGTATGCAAGACTGCAAACCAGTGAGGACCCCTCAAGACCCCGGACTCAAGCTGACCAAGGCCATGTGCGAAGGTGGTTGCAAGCACGAAGACACAATGAAGAACGTGCCGTACCGAAGTGCAGTCGGCGCACTGATGTACCTCATGGTCGGCACTCGACCAGACCTCGCAGCGGCAGTCGGCACACTCAGCCAGTTCGCCGCGGACCCGTGTCCAACACATTGGCAAGCTCTCAAGCGTGTGCTCCGGTATCTGCAAGCGACTCCGACGTACGGCCTGCAGTTCTCGGCATCGAACGACGGAAGACTGGTCGGCTACTCCGACGCCGACTGGGCTGGCGACATCGAGTCACGTCGAAGCACCAGCGGCTACGTGTTCATGCTCAACGGCGGATGCATCAGCTGGCGCAGCAAGAAGCAGCGAACTGTCGCCCTCTCCTCGACCGAAGTGTTGGAAGGTCGCTTGGTTGGTGGGATGCAAAATGCAAAGTGAATTGATCGGGACTTAGTTCGCTGCTGCTACCTCTAAGCCGTCTGTGTGTGTCCTACGCTACCATAATCAAATGTATGTCCTACCTATCGTAAACATATGCAAACATAAACTGACTTCGTGGATACTTCAACGAAGTCGATGGGTGGCACTGGATTCAAACCAGAACCAGACGGAGAATCTTCCACATGTCGAATCTTCCACATGTCGAATCTTCCACGGAGAATCTTCTGCAGGAGAATCTTCTACAGCCGAGCTTCAACTGCCGAGCTTCAACTGGAATGATGACGCTGGGTTCGAGGCGCATCATCTTCAACACTCCCCCTCGACTCGACTGCGTCTTGAACACCAAGCTTGGTGCGGAGCACGTCGAACTGGACAGTGGGGATCGGCTTGGTCATGATGTCGGCAAGCATGTCTTGGGTCGGGCAATACTGCAGACACACTTGGCCGTCCTCGACCTTCTCACGAACGAAGTGGTAGCGAATGTCGATGTGCTTGGTGCGCTTGTGGAACTCGGGGTTCTTGGCCAACGCGATCGCACCTTGGTTGTCTTCGTACACCGTGAGCGCTTGGTCGCTTGCAACTTCGCCGAGTTCGCACAGGAACGCCTTGAGCCACACGGCTTCTTGGATCGCTTCCGATAGAGCCATGTACTCTGCTTCGGTCGAGGAGAGGGCGACAGTTCGCTGCTTCTTGCTGCAGCTGATGCATCCGCCGTTGAGCATGAACACGTAGCCGCTGGTGCTTCGACGTGACTCGATGTCGCCAGCCCAGTCGGCGTCGGAGTAGCCGACCAGTCTTCCGTCGTTCGATGCCGAGAACTGCAGGCCGTAGGTCGGAGTCGCTTGCAGATACCGGAGCACACGCTTGAGAGCTTGCCAATGTGTTGGACACGGGTCCGCGGCGAACTGGCTGAGTGTGCCGACTGCCGCTGCGAGGTCTGGTCGAGTGCCGACCATGAGGTACATCAGTGCGCCGACTGCACTTCGGTACGGCACGTTCTTCATTGTGTCTTCGTGCTTGCAACCACCTTCGCACATGGCCTTGGTCAGCTTGAGTCCGGGGTCTTGAGGGGTCCTCACTGGTTTGCAGTCTTGCATACCGAACTTGGTCAGGATCGACTGCAGGAACTTGGTCTGCCGCATGGTCACGTCGCCGGACTTGGGATCTTGATCAACTTCCATGCCGAGGCAGTACTTGAGTTCGCCGAGGTCGGACATCTCGAAGCGTTCGCTGAGTGCACGCTTGGTCGCCGTGAGCAACTCGAGGCTGTTGCAGGCGAGGATGAGGTCGTCGACGTAGATCACCACGAAGATCATCGCTGAGCCGCTCCGCTTGACGTACACGCAGTGGTCCATCTCGCACTTGGTGAAGCCGACCTTGCGCATGAAGGCGTCGATGGTCTGGTTCCACATGCGTGGCGACTGCTTGAGACCGTAGAGCGAGCGCTTGAGCTTGCACACGTAGTCGGGGTGGCGCTGGTCGACGAAGCCTTCGGGCTGCTTCATGTAGATTTCTTCGTCGAGGTTGCCGTTCAGGAACGCCGTCTTGACATCCATCTGATGGATCATGAGCTTGTGTCGAGCGGCGATGCTGAGGATGGTGCGGATCGACGTGAACTTGGCGACGGGTGCGAATGTCTCTTCGAAGTCGATGCCGTACTTCTGCAGGAACCCCTTGGCAACGAGTCGAGCCTTGTACCGCTCGACGAGTCCTTCGGCGGTTTCCTTGACCTTGAACACCCACTTGCTGGTGATGGCCTTGCGTCCGGCTGGCAAAGGGACTAGGTCCCATGTCTCGTTCTTCTTGAGGGACTCAAGCTCGGAGTCGCAAGCTTCCTTCCAGTTGCTGGCGTCGTCGGATTCCATCGCCGACTTGAACGATGTCGGCAACTCTCCCCCTGAATTCACGACGAGAGCAAACTCTTCGTAATCTTGGTCTTCTCCCCCTTGTTCTTGCACGTCTTCGCCTTCTTCGTCTTCATCTTCTACGCCTTCCTCTTCGATCGACGTGAGCAGTGCAGACAGATCTTCGAGCGATGTCCTTGGACCTTGCGTGGGTGGTGGAGTCGCACCACTTGTGCGTCCAACACGTCCGTAGCGCTTCTCAACTGGCGGTTCAGCCAGGTTCTCGAGCGAGTGCGTGCGAGAGTGGCGCTTGGACCCTGGTGCGTAGTCGACATTCGGCTGCTGGGCCGATGCTGGTGCTGCTGGACGCTGCGACCGCTGGCCCTGTTGCCACTCCGGTCGCTCGTAGCTGCGCTGACTTGGTGCTGGTGAGGCTGGCTGCTCACCCATGTCTTCATCATCTTGGTTGTCGGTTGCTTCATCCTGATCCTCATCATCTTCATCGTCGCGGAACTCGACGGACTTGCTCCAGGGTTCTTCGCGCTTGCCATCGTCGAATGTGTCTTCCATGAACTGCGCGTCTCGACTGATGACGATCCGACCGGTTGCGATTTCTTCAAACCGATACGCCTTCTCGTGGTCCGAGTAGCCGAGGAACCGACACAAGATGGCTCGGGCGTCGAACTTCGACCGCTTCTCCTTGGGCACGTGGACGTACGCATGGCAGCCGAACACCTTGAAGTTGGCGAGCAAGGGCTTCTTCCCGTACCATTCTTCGTACGGCGACTTGTACAAGTCTTGAGCGCGGGTCGGAAGTCGGTTGCGAACTTCGACTGCAGTCATGACGGCTTCGCCCCAGTACTCGTCGGACAAGTTGGCATGGTGGAGCTTGCAACGACCACACTTACCGATGGTTCGGTTCATGCGCTCCGCCACACCGTTCAACTGAGGCGTGTATGGCGGCGTGACGTCGTGCTCGATGCCACGCTTGCGGCAGAACTTGGCAAGCTTGGCCGACTGGTACTCGCCGCCGCCGTCGGTTCGAAGCACCTTGACTCGACGACCGGTTTGGTTCTCGGCCCAGTTGACGAACTCGACGAACTTGTCGTAGACTTCGTCCTTGGACCGCATCAGGTACAACTTGCACAGTCGAGACTTGTCGTCGGTGAAGGTGGCAAAGTACTTCATGCCGCCGAAAGTCGGAGTCTTCATGGGGCCGGCCACATCGCTGTACACGACGTCAAGCAGATTCGCAGACCGCTTGGTCGTGCCCGACTGGAACTTGACGCGAGTCAGCTTGCCGAGTGCACAGCCTTCACAGACCTCCCACTCCTGCACAGACCCAATGTCGAGTCCGTCGGCGAGGTCCTTCTTGACGATGGCTTCGAGTCCGCTGAAGCCGATGTGACCGAGTCGGAGGTGCCACAGGTACGACTTGGACATGGCGCGACCTCGTCTTGCACTGGCGGCGTGGGCTGCTTCAGTCGACACTGGAGACATGTTGAGCTTGAACAGACCCTTGCCGATGCGAGTGCCGATGGTCCGCTTGGCGCCCTTCAGCATGACAAAGCAACCGTCCTTGTCGAACGTCACGGGAGCAACGTCCTCCGTGAATCTTCCGACCGAGAACAGGTTGCGGCTGAGCTTGGGGATATGCCACACGTTGGTGAGCAAACCCTTCTTGACACCGCTTGGAGTCTTCATCGACATGAGAATGTCTCCCACGCCGACCGCTTGGACCGTGCCATCATCGGCCAGATGCACGTCGACTGGGTCAATCTTCTTGTAGTTCATCATGAACTGCTTGGTTCGCGACATGTGCTGAGTCGCACCCGAGTCGACCAACCACGCCGTGGATTGACTCGACTTGCCTTGGGTCTTCCCGACCGAGAACAGGTACTCGCCGGGGTCTTCATCTCGCGCAAGGTTGGCTCGCTGGAACCGTTGCCGAGGGTTGCCGTTTCCGTTTCCGTTGCCGCCGGAGTTGCCGTTGCCGTTGCCGTTGCCGTTGTCCTTGACACGCGAGTGGCACTCCGCGGCCCAATGACCGATCTTGCCGCAGTAGTTGCACGTGCCAGTCTTCTTGACTGCACGGCCCTTGGGCTTCGCGTCACTTGTCATGAACGCTTGGCCAAGCGTGGCTCCGTCGCCACCTTGCTCCTTGCGCTTCATGTCTTCATGGAGCAGCCGAGACGTCACGAGTTCCCACGTGAGCGCGTCGACACGCGACTCCAACGCCGTGATGAGGAACTGGTACGACTCGCTGAGACTGCCGAGAAGCGTGATCACCAAGTCGTCTTCGCTGACCGGAGCGCCGACTGCGTCGAGTTGCTCGGCCAGGGTCTTGAGCTTGTTGATGTGCGTGAGCACATCGTCACCTTCTTCCATCATGGTCGTGAAGAAACGACGACGAAGAAAGAGCTTGTTGGCAAGGCTCTTCTTCTCGAAGTGTTCTTCCAGTCTTGACCATGCATCTTGCGCACCACTCGCCGACCGAACCAGCGGGAGCTGCGAGTCTTCCATCGCGAGACAGATCATCGCGAGCGCCTTGCGAGACTTCTTCTTGAAGAGGGCTCGGTCCGCGTCGGTCTGGCACTGCTCGAGTTTGACCTCTCCACAGACAACTTCCCAGACGTCGCGTTCTTCGAGCACCATCTGCATCTTGAACTTCCATGTGTGGAAGTTGGTTCCGTCGAACTTGTTGATGCGGGCTGGGGTGGTCGAATCCATGGCGAAGGCTGGGGAGGCGAAGTCGGTGGAGGCAGAGTCGGCTGGGCTTGGGCTCATAACCTGTTGGAAGGTCGCTTGGTTGGTGGGATGCAAAATGCAAAGTGAATTGATCGGGACTTAGTTCGCTACTGCTACCTCTAAGCCGTCTGTGTGTGTCCTACGCTACCATAATCAAATGTATGCTACCTATCGTAAACATATGCAAACATAAACTGACTTCGTGGATACTTCAACGAAGTCGATGGGTGGCACTGGATTCAAACCAGAACCAGACGGAGAATCTTCCACATGTCGAATCTTCCACATGTCGAATCTTCCACGGAGAATCTTCTGCAGGAGAATCTTCTACAGCCGAGCTTCAACTGCCGAGCTTCAACTGGAATGATGACGCTGGGTTCGAGGCGCATCATCTTCAACACATCTCGCACTTGGTGAAGCCGACCTTGCGCATGAAGGCGTCGATGGTCTGGTTCCACATGCGTGGCGACTGCTTGAGACCGTAGAGCGAGCGCTTGAGCTTGCACACGTAGTCGGGGTGGCGCTGGTCGACGAAGCCTTCGGGCTGCTTCATGTAGATTTCTTCGTCGAGGTTGCCGTTCAGGAACGCCGTCTTGACATCCATCTGATGGATCATGAGCTTGTGTCGAGCGGCGATGCTGAGGATGGTGCGGATCGACGTGAACTTGGCGACGGGTGCGAACGTCTCTTCGAAGTCGATGCCGTACTTCTGCAGGAACCCCTTGGCAACGAGTCGAGCCTTGTACCGCTCGACGAGTCCTTCGGCGGTTTCCTTGACCTTGAACACCCACTTGCTGGTGATGGCCTTGCGTCCGGCTGGCAAAGGGACTAGGTCCCAGGTCTCGTTCTTCTTGAGCGACTCGAGCTCGGAGTCGCAGGCTTCCTTCCAGTTGCTGGCGTCGTCGGATTCCATCGCCGACTTGAACGATGTCGGCAACTCTCCCCCTGAATTCACGACGAGAGCAAACGCTTCGAGATCGTAATCTTGGTCTTCTCCCCCTTGTTCTTGCACGTCTTCGCCTTCTTCGTCTTCATCTTCTACGCCTTCCTCTTCGATCGACGTGAGCAGTGCAGACAGATCTTCGAGCGATGTCCTTGAACCTTGCGTGGGTGGTGGAGTCGCACCACTTGTGCGACCAACACGTCCGTAGCGCTTCTCAACTGGCGGTTCAGCCAGGTTCTCGAGCGAGTGCGTGCGAGAGTGGCGCTTGGACCCTGGTGCGTAGTCGACATTCGGCTGCTGGGCCGATGCTGGTGCTGCTGGACGCTGCGACCGCTGGCCCTGTTGCCACTCCGGTCGCTCGTAGCTGCGCTGACTTGGTGCTGGTGAGGCTGGCTGCTCACCCATGTCTTCATCATCTTGGTTGTCGGTTGCTTCATCTTGATCTTCATCATCTTCATCGCCGCGGAACTCGACGGACTTGCTCCAGGGTTCTTCGCGCATGCCATCGTCGAATGTGTCTTCCATGAACTGCGCGTCTCGACTGATGACGATCCGACCGGTTGCGATTTCTTCAAACCGATACGCCTTCTCGTGGTCCGAGTAGCCGAGGAACCGACACAAGATGGCTCGGGCGTCGAACTTCGACCGCTTCTCCTTGGGCACGTGGACGTACGCATGGCAGCCGAACACCTTGAAGTTGGCGAGCAAGGGCTTCTTCCCGTACCATTCTTCGTACGGCGACTTGTACAAGTCTTGAGCGCGGGTCGGAAGTCGGTTGCGAACTTCGACTGCAGTCATGACGGCTTCGCCCCAGTACTCGTCGGACAAGTTGGCATGGTGGAGCTTGCAACGACCACACTCACCGATGGTTCGGTTCATGCGCTCCGCCACACCGTTCAACTGAGGCGTGTATGGCGGCGTGACGTCGTGCTCGATGCCACGCTTGCGGCAGAACTTGGCAAGCTTGGCCGACTGGTACTCGCCGCCGCCGTCGGTTCGAAGCACCTTGACTCGACGACCGGTTTGGTTCTCGGCCCAGTTGACGAACTCGACGAACTTGTCGTAGACTTCGTCCTTGGACCGCATCAGGTACAACTTGCACAGTCGAGACTTGTCGTCGGTGAAGGTGGCAAAGTACTTCATGCCGCCGAAAGTCGGAGTCTTCATGGGGCCGGCCACATCGCTGTACACGACGTCAAGCAGATTCGCAGACCGCTTGGTCGTGCCCGACTGGAACTTGACGCGAGTCAGCTTGCCGAGTGCACAGCCTTCACAGACCTCCCACTCCTGCACAGACCCAATGTCGAGTCCGTCGGCGAGGTCCTTCTTGACGATGGCTTCGAGTCCGCTGAAGCCGATGTGACCGAGTCGGAGGTGCCACAGGTACGACTTGGACATGGCGCGACCTCGTCTTGCACTGGCGGCGTGGGCTGCTTCAGTCGATACTGGAGACATGTTGAGCTTGAACAGACCCTTGCCGATTCGGGTGCCGATGGTCCGCTTGGCGCCCTTGAGAACGACGAAGCAACCGTCCTTGTCGAACGTCACGGGAGCAACGTCCTCCGTGAATCTTCCGACCGAGAACAGGTTGCGGCTGAGCTTGGGGATATGCCACACGTTGGTGAGCAAACCCTTCTTGACACCGCTTGGAGTCTTCATCGACATGAGAATGTCTCCCACGCCGACCGCTTGGACCGTGCCATCATCGGCCAGATGCACGTCGACTGGGTCAATCTTCTTGTAGTTCATCATGAACTGCTTGGTTCGCGACATGTGCTGAGTCGCACCCGAGTCGACCAACCACGCCGTGGATTGACTCGACTTGCCTTGGGTCTTCCCGACCGAGAACAGGTACTCGCCGGGGTCTTCATCTCGCGCAAGGTTGGCTCGCTGGAACCGTTGCCGAGGGTTGCCGTTTCCGTTTCCGTTGCCGCCGGAGTTGCCGTTGCCGTTGCCGTTGCCGTTGTCCTTGACACGCGAGTGGCACTCCGCGGCCCAATGACCGATCTTGCCGCAGTAGTTGCACGTGCCAGTCTTCTTGACTGCACGGCCCTTGGGCTTCGCGTCACTTGTCATGAACGCTTGGCCAAGCGTGGCTCCGTCGCCACCTTGCTCCTTGCGCTTCATGTCTTCATGGAGCAGCCGAGACGTCACGAGTTCCCACGTGAGCGCGTCGACACGCGACTCCAACGCCGTGATGAGGAACTGGTACGACTCGCTGAGACTGCCGAGAAGCGTGATCACCAAGTCGTCTTCGCTGACCGGAGCGCCGACTGCGTCGAGTTGCTCGGCCAGGGTCTTGAGCTTGTTGATGTGCGTGAGCACATCGTCACCTTCTTCCATCATGGTCGTGAAGAAACGACGACGAAGAAAGAGCTTGTTGGCAAGGCTCTTCTTCTCGAAGTGTTCTTCCAGTCTTGACCATGCATCTTGCGCACCACTCGCCGACCGAACCAGCGGGAGCTGCGAGTCTTCCATCGCGAGACAGATCATCGCGAGCGCCTTGCGAGACTTCTTCTTGAAGAGGGCTCGGTCCGCGTCGGTCTGGCACTGCTCGAGTTTGACCTCTCCACAGACAACTTCCCAGACGTCGCGTTCTTCGAGCACCATCTGCATCTTGAACTTCCATGTGTGGAAGTTGGTTCCGTCGAACTTGTTGATGCGGGCTGGGGTGGTCGAATCCATGGCGAAGGCTGGGGAGGCGAAGTCGGTGGAGGCAGAGTCGGCTGGGCTTGGGCTCATAACCTGTTGGAAGGTCGCTTGGTTGGTGGGATGCAAAATGCAAAGTGAATTGATCGGGACTTAGTTCGCTACTGCTACCTCTAAGCCGTCTGTGTGTGTCCTACGCTACCATAATCAAATGTATGTCCTACCTATCGTAAACATATGCAAACATAAACTGACTTCGTGGATACTTCAACGAAGTCGATGGGTGGCACTGGATTCAAACCAGAACCAGACGGAGAATCTTCCACATGTCGAATCTTCCACATGTCGAATCTTCCACGGAGAATCTTCTGCAGGAGAATCTTCTACAGCCGAGCTTCAACTGCCGAGCTTCAACTGGAATGATGACGCTGGGTTCGAGGCGCATCATCTTCAACACGCACAAGCGGTGCGACTCCACCACCCACGCAAGGTTCAAGGACATCGCTCGAAGATCTGTCTGCACTGCTCACGTCGATCGAAGAGGAAGGCGTAGAAGATGAAGACGAAGAAGGCGAAGACGTGCAAGAACAAGGGGGAGAAGACCAAGATTACGATCTCGAAGCGTTTGCTCTCGTCGTGAATTCAGGGGGAGAGTTGCCGACATCGTTCAAGTCGGCGATGGAATCCGACGACGCCAGCAACTGGAAGGAAGCCTGCGACTCCGAGCTCGAGTCGCTCAAGAAGAACGAGACCTGGGACCTAGTCCCTTTGCCAGCCGGACGCAAGGCCATCACCAGCAAGTGGGTGTTCAAGGTCAAGGAAACCGCCGAAGGACTCGTCGAACGGTACAAGGCTCGACTCGTTGCCAAGGGGTTCCTGCAGAAGTACGGCATCGACTTCGAAGAGACATTCGCACCCGTCGCCAAGTTCACGTCGATCCGCACCATCCTCAGCATCGCCGCTCGACACAAGCTCATGATCCATCAGATGGATGTCAAGACGGCGTTCCTGAACGGCAACCTCGACGAAGAAATCTACATGAAGCAGCCCGAAGGCTTCGTCGACCAGCGCCACCCCGACTACGTGTGCAAGCTGAAGCGCTCGCTCTACGGTCTCAAGCAGTCGCCACGCATGTGGAACCAGACCATCGACGCCTTCATGCGCAAGGTCGGCTTCACCAAGTGCGAGATGGACCACTGCGTGTACGTCAAGCGGAGCGGCTCAGCGATGATCTTCGTGGTGATCTACGTCGACGACCTCATCCTCGCCTGCAACAGCCTCGAGTTGCTCACGGCGACCAAGCGTGCACTCAGCGAACGCTTCGAGATGTCCGACCTCGGCGAACTCAAGTACTGCCTCGGCATGGAAGTTGATCAAGATCCCAAGTCCGGCGACGTGACCATGCGGCAGACCAAGTTCCTGCAGTCGATCCTGACCAAGTTCGGCATGCAAGACTGCAAACCAGTGAGGACCCCTCAAGACCCCGGACTCAAGCTGACCAAGGCCATGTGTGAAGGTGGTTGCAAGCACGAAGACACAATGAAGAACGTGCCGTACCGAAGTGCAGTCGGCGCACTCATGTACCTCATGGTCGGCACTCGACCAGACCTCGCAGCGGCAGTCGGCACACTCAGCCAGTTCGCCGCGGACCCGTGTCCAACACATTGGCAAGCTCTCAAGCGTGTGCTCCGGTATCTGCAAGCGACTCCGACGTACGGCCTGCAGTTCTCGGCACCGAACGACGGAAGACTGGTCGGCTACTCCGACGCCGACTGGGCTGGCGACATCGAGTCACGTCGAAGCACCAGCGGCTACGTGTTCATGCTCAACGGCGGATGCATCAGCTGGCGCAGCAAGAAGCAGCGAACTGTCGCCCTCTCCTCGACCGAAGCAGAGTACATGGCTCTATCGGAAGCGATCCAAGAAGCCGTGTGGCTCAAGGCGTTCCTGTGCGAACTCGGCGAAGTTGCAAGCGACCAAGCGCTCACGGTGTACGAAGACAACCAAGGTGCGATCGCGTTGGCCAAGAACCCCGAGTTCCACAAGCGCACCAAGCACATCGACATTCGCTACCACTTCGTTCGTGAGAAGGTCGAGGACGGCCAAGTGTGTCTGCAGTATTGCCCGACCCAAGACATGCTTGCCGACATCATGACCAAGCCGATCCCCACTGTCCAGTTCGACGTGCTCCGCACCAAGCTTGGTGTTCAAGACGCAGTCGAGTCGAGGGGGAGTGTTGAAGATGATGCGCCTCGAACCCAGCGTCATCATTCCAGTTGAAGCTCGGCAGTTGAAGCTCGGCTGTAGAAGATTCTCCTGCAGAAGATTCTCCGTGGAAGATTCGACATGTGGAAGATTCGACATGTGGAAGATTCTCCGTCTGGTTCTGGTTTGAATCCAGTGCCACCCATCGACTTCGTTGAAGTATCCACGAAGTCAGTTTATGTTTGCATATGTTTACGATAGGTAGGACATACATTTGATTATGGTAGCGTAGGACACACACAGACGGCTTAGAGGTAGCAGCAGCGAACTACTAAGTCCCGATCAATTCACTTTGCATTTTGCATCCCACCAACCAAGCGACCTTCCAACACTTCGGTCGAGGAGAGGGCGACAGTTCGCTGCTTCTTGCTGCGCCAGCTGATGCATCCGCCGTTGAGCATGAACACGTAGCCGCTGGTGCTTCGACGTGACTCGATGTCGCCAGCCCAGTCGGCGTCGGAGTAGCCGACCAGTCTTCCGTCGTTCGATGCCGAGAACTGCAGGCCGTACGTCGGAGTCGCTTGCAGATACCGGAGCACACGCTTGAGAGCTTGCCAGTGTGTTGGACACGGGTCCGCGGCGAACTGGCTGAGTGTGCCGACTGCCGCTGCGAGGTCTGGTCGAGTGCCGACCATGAGGTACATGAGTGCGCCGACTGCACTTCGGTACGGCACGTTCTTCATTGTGTCTTCGTGCTTGCAACCACCTTCACACATGGCCTTGGTCAGCTTGAGTCCGGGGTCTTGAGGGGTCCTCACTGGTTTGCAGTCTTGCATGCCGAACTTGGTCAGGATCGACTGCAGGAACTTGGTCTGCCGCATGGTCACGTCGCCGGACTTGGGGTCTTGATCAACTTCCATGCCGAGGCAGTACTTGAGTTCGCCGAGGTCGGACATCTCGAAGCGTTCGCTGAGTGCACGCTTGGTCGCCGTGAGCAACTCGAGGCTGTTGCAGGCGAGGATGAGGTCGTCGACGTAGATCACCACGAAGATCATCGCTGAGCCGCTCCGCTTGACGTACACGCAGTGGTCCATCTCGCACTTGGTGAAGCCGACCTTGCGCATGAAGGCGTCGATGGTCTGGTTCCACATGCGTGGCGACTGCTTGAGACCGTAGAGCGAGCGCTTGAGCTTGCACACGTAGTCGGGGTGGCGCTGGTCGACGAAGCCTTCGGGCTGCTTCATGTAGATTTCTTCGTCGAGGTTGCCGTTCAGGAACGCCGTCTTGACATCCATCTGATGGATCATGAGCTTGTGTCGAGCGGCGATGCTGAGGATGGTGCGGATCGACGTGAACTTGGCGACGGGTGCGAACGTCTCTTCGAAGTCGATGCCGTACTTCTGCAGGAACCCCTTGGCAACGAGTCGAGCCTTGTACCGCTCGACAAGTCCTTCGGCGGTTTCCTTGACCTTGAACACCCACTTGCTGGTGATGGCCTTGCGTCCGGCTGGCAAAGGGACTAGGTCCCATGTCTCGTTCTTCTTGAGCGACTCGAGCTCGGAGTCGCAGGCTTCCTTCCAGTTGCTGGCGTCGTCGGATTCCATCGCCGACTTGAACGATGTCGGCAACTCTCCCCCTGAATTCACGACGAGAGCAAACGCTTCGAGATCGTAATCTTGGTCTTCTCCCCCTTGTTCTTGCACGTCTTCGCCTTCTTCGTCTTCATCTTCTACGCCTTCCTCTTCGATCGACGTGAGCAGTGCAGACAGATCTTCGAGCGATGTCCTTGAACCTTGCGTGGGTGGTGGAGTCGCACCACTTGTGCGTCCAACACGTCCGTAGCGCTTCTCAACTGGCGGTTCAGCCAGGTTCTCGAGCGAGTGCGTGCGAGAGTGGCGCTTGGACCCTGGTGCGTAGTCGACATTCGGCTGCTGGGCCGATGCTGGTGCTGCTGGACGCTGCGACCGCTGGCCCTGTTGCCACTCCGGTCGCTCGTAGCTGCGCTGACTTGGTGCTGGTGAGGCTGGCTGCTCACCCATGTCTTCATCATCTTGGTTGTCGGTTGCTTCATCCTGATCCTCATCATCTTCATCGTCGCGGAACTCGACGGACTTGCTCCAGGGTTCTTCGCGCTTGCCATCGTCGAACGTGTCTTCCATGAACTGCGCGTCTCGACTGATGACGATCCGACCGGTTGCGATTTCTTCAAACCGATACGCCTTCTCGTGGTCCGAGTAGCCGAGGAACCGACACAAGATGGCTCGGGCGTCGAACTTCGACCGCTTCTCCTTGGGCACGTGGACGTACGCATGGCAGCCGAACACCTTGAAGTTGGCGAGCAAGGGCTTCTTCCCGTACCATTCTTCGTACGGCGACTTGTACAAGTCTTGAGCGCGGGTCGGAAGTCGGTTGCGAACTTCGACTGCAGTCATGACGGCTTCGCCCCAGTACTCGTCGGACAAGTTGGCATGGTGGAGCTTGCAACGACCACACTCACCGATGGTTCGGTTCATGCGCTCCGCCACACCGTTCAACTGAGGCGTGTATGGCGGCGTGACATCGTGCTCGATGCCACGCTTGCGACAGAACTTGGCAAGCTTGGCCGACTGGTACTCGCCGCCGCCGTCGGTTCGAAGCACCTTGACTCGACGACCGGTTTGGTTCTCGGCCCAGTTGACGAACTCGACGAACTTGTCGTAGACTTCGTCCTTGGACCGCATCAGGTACAACTTGCACAGTCGAGACTTGTCGTCGGTGAAGGTGGCAAAGTACTTCATGCCACCGAAAGTCGGAGTCTTCATGGGGCCGGCCACATCGCTGTACACGACGTCAAGCAGATTCGCAGACCGCTTGGTCGTGCCCGACTGGAACTTGACGCGAGTCAGCTTGCCGAGTGCACAGCCTTCACAGACCTCCCACTCCTGCACAGACCCAATGTCGAGTCCGTCGGCGAGGTCCTTCTTGACGATGGCTTCGAGTCCGCTGAAGCCGATGTGACCGAGTCGGAGGTGCCACAGGTACGACTTGGACATGGCGCGACCTCGTCTTGCACTGGCGGCGTGGGCTGCTTCAGTCGACACTGGAGACATGTTGAGCTTGAACAGACCCTTGCCGATGCGAGTGCCGATGGTCCGCTTGGCGCCCTTCAGCATGACAAAGCAACCGTCCTTGTCGAACGTCACGGGAGCAACGTCCTCCGTGAATCTTCCGACCGAGAACAGGTTGCGGCTGAGCTTGGGGATATGCCACACGTTGGTGAGCAAACCCTTCTTGACACCGCTTGGAGTCTTCATCGACATGAGAATGTCTCCCACGCCAACTGCTTGGACCGTGCCATCATCGGCCAGATGCACGTCGACTGGGTCAATCTTCTTGTAGTTCATCATGAACTGCTTGGTTCGCGACATGTGCTGAGTCGCACCCGAGTCGACCAACCACGCCGTGGATTGACTCGACTTGCCTTGGGTCTTCCCGACCGAGAACAGGTACTCGCCGGGGTCTTCATCTCGCGCAAGGTTGGCTCGCTGGAACCGTTGCCGAGGGTTGCTGTTTCCGTTGCCGTTGCCGCCGGAGTTGCCGTTGCCGTTGCCGTTGCCGTTGTCCTTGACACGCGAGTGGCACTCCGCGGCCCAATGACCGATCTTGCCGCAGTAGTTGCACGTGCCAGTCTTCTTGACTGCACTGTTGAAGATGATGCGCCTCGAACCCAGCGTCATCATTCCAGTTGAAGCTCGGCAGTTGAAGCTCGGCTGTAGAAGATTCTCCTGCAGAAGATTCTCCGATAGGTAGGACATACATTTGATTATGGTAGCGTAGGACACACACAGACGGCTTAGAGGTAGCAGCAGCGAACTAAGTCCCGATCAATTCACTTTGCATTTTGCATCCCACCAACCAAGCGACCTTCCAACAGGTTATGAGCCCAAGCCCAGCCGACTCTGCCTCCACCGACTTCGCCTCCCCAGCCTTCGCCATGGATTCGACCACCCCAGCCCGCATCAACAAGTTCGACGGAACCAACTTCCACACATGGAAGTTCAAGATGCAGATGGTGCTCGAAGAACGCGACGTCTGGGAAGTTGTCTGTGGAGAGGTCAAACTCGAGCAGTGCCAGACCGACGCGGACCGAGCCCTCTTCAAGAAGAAGTCTCGCAAGGCGCTCGCGATGATCTGTCTCGCGATGGAAGACTCGCAGCTCCCGCTGGTTCGGTCGGCGAGTGGTGCGCAAGATGCATGGTCAAGACTGGAAGAACACTTCGAGAAGAAGAGCCTTGCCAACAAGCTCTTTCTTCGTCGTCGTTTCTTCACGACCATGATGGAAGAAGGTGACGATGTGCTCACGCACATCAACAAGCTCAAGACCCTGGCCGAGCAACTCGACGCAGTCGGCGCTCCGGTCAGCGAAGACGACTTGGTGATCACGCTTCTCGGCAGTCTCAGCGAGTCGTACCAGTTCCTCATCACGGCGTTGGAGTCGCGTGTCGACGCGCTCACGTGGGAACTCGTGACGTCTCGGCTGCTCCATGAAGACATGAAGCGCAAGGAGCAAGGTGGCGACGGAGCCACGCTTGGCCAAGCGTTCATGACAAGTGACGCGAAGCCCAAGGGCCGTGCAGTCAAGAAGACTGGCACGTGCAACTACTGCGGCAAGATCGGTCATTGGGCCGCGGAGTGCCACTCGCGTGTCAAGGACAACGGCAACGGCAACGGCAACGGCAACGGCAACGGCAACGGCAACTCCGGCGGCAACGGCAACGGCAACGGCAACGGAAACGGCAACCCTCGGCAACGGTTCCAGCGAGCGAACCTTGCGCGAGATGAAGACCCCGGCGAGTACCTGTTCTCGGTCGGGAAGACCCAAGGCAAGTCGAGTCAATCCACGGCGTGGTTGGTCGACTCGGGTGCGACTCAGCACATGTCGCGAACCAAGCAGTTCATGATGAACTACAAGAAGATTGAACCAGTCGACGTGCATCTGGCCGATGATGGCACGGTCCAAGCAGTTGGCGTGGGAGACATTCTCATGTCGATGAAGACTCCAAGCGGTGTCAAGAAGGGTTTGCTCACCAACGTGTGGCATATCCCCAAGCTCAGCCGCAACCTGTTCTCGGTCGGAAGATTCACGGAGGACGTTGCTCCCGTGACGTTCGACAAGGACGGTTGCTTTGTCATGCTGAAGGGCGCCAAGCGGACCATCGGCACTCGAATCGGCAAGGGTCTGTTCAAGCTCAACATGTCTCCAGTGTCGACTGAAGCAGCCCACGCCGCCAGTACAAGACGAGGTCGCGCCATGTCCAAGTCGTACCTGTGGCACCTCCGACTCGGTCACATCGGCTTCAGCGGTCTCGAAGCCATCGTCAAGAAGGACCTCGCCGACGGACTCGATATCGGGTCTGTGCAGGAGTGGGAGGTCTGTGAAGGCTGTGCACTCGGCAAGCTGATGTTGAAAGGTCGCTTGGTTGGTGGGATGCAAAATGCAAAGTGAATTGATCGGGACTTAGTTCGCTACTGCTACCTCTAAGCCGTCTGTGTGTGTCCTACGCTACCATAATCAAATGTATGTCCTACCTATCGTAAACATATGCAAACATAAACTGACTTCGTGGATACTTCAACGAAGTCGATGGGTGGCACTGGATTCAAACCAGAACCAGACGGAGAATCTTCCACATGTCGAATCTTCCACATGTCGAATCTTCCACGGAGAATCTTCTGCAGGAGAATCTTCTACAGCCGAGCTTCAACTGCCGAGCTTCAACTGGAATGATGACGCTGGGTTCGAGGCGCATCATCTTCAACACTCCCCCTCGACTCGACTGCGTCTTGAACACCAAGCTTGGTGCGGAGCACGTCGAACTGGACAGTGGGGATCGGCTTGGTCATGATGTCGGCAAGCATGTCTTGGGTCGGGCAATACTGGAGAGACACTTGACCGTCCTCGACCTTCTCACGAACGAAGTGATAGCGAATGTCGATGTGCTTGGTGCGCTTGTGGAACTCGGGGTTCTTGGCCAACGCGATCGCACCTTGGTTGTCTTCGTACACCGTGAGCGCTTGGTCGCTTGCAACTTCGCCGAGTTCGCACAGGAACGCCTTGAGCCACACGGCTTCTTGGATCGCTTCCGATAGAGCCATGTACTCTGCTTCGGTCGAGGAGAGGGCGACAGTTCGCTGCTTCTTGCTGCGCCAGCTGATGCATCCGCCGTTGAGCATGAACACGTAGCCGCTGGTGCTTCGACGTGACTCGATGTCGCCAGCCCAGTCGGCGTCGGAGTAGCCGACCAGTCTTCCGTCGTTCGATGCCGAGAACTGCAGGCCGTAGGTCGGAGTCGCTTGCAGATACCGGAGCACACGCTTGAGAGCTTGCCAGTGTGTTGGACACGGGTCCGCGGCGAACTGGCTGAGTGTGCCGACTGCCGCTGCGAGGTCTGGTCGAGTGCCGACCATGAGGTACATCAGTGCGCCGACTGCACTTCGGTACGGCACGTTCTTCATGGTGTCTTCGTGCTTGCAACCACCTTCACACATGGCCTTGGTCAGCTTGAGTCCGGGGTCTTGAGGGGTCCTCACTGGTTTGCAGTCTTGCATGCCGAACTTGGTCAGGATCGACTGCAGGAACTTGGTCTGCCGCATGGTCACGTCGCCGGACTTGGGGTCTTGATCAACTTCCATGCCGAGGCAGTACTTGAGTTCGCCGAGGTCGGACATCTCGAAGCGTTCGCTGAATGCACGCTTGGTCGCCGTGAGCAACTCGAGGCTGTTGCAGGCGAGGATGAGGTCGTCGACGTAGATCACCACGAAGATCATCGCTGAGCCGCTCCGCTTGACGTACACGCAGTGGTCCATCTCGCACTTGGTGAAGCCGACCTTGCGCATGAAGGCGTCGATGGTCTGGTTCCACATGCGGGGCGACTGCTTGAGACCGTAGAGCGAGCGCTTGAGCTTGCACACGTAGTCGGGGTGGCGCTGGTCGACGAAGCCTTCGGGCTGCTTCATGTAGATTTCTTCGTCGAGGTTGCCGTTCAGGAACGCCGTCTTGACATCCATCTGATGGATCATGAGCTTGTGTCGAGCGGCGATGCTGAGGATGGTGCGGATCGACGTGAACTTGGCGACGGGTGCGAATGTCTCTTCGAAGTCGATGCCGTACTTCTGCAGGAACCCCTTGGCAACGAGTCGAGCCTTGTACCGTTCGACAAGTCCTTCGGCGGTTTCCTTGACCTTGAACACCCACTTGCTGGTGATGGCCTTGCGTCCGGCTGGCAAAGGGACTAGGTCCCAGGTCTCGTTCTTCTTGAGCGACTCGAGCTCGGAGTCGCAGGCTTCCTTCCAGTTGCTGGCGTCGTCGGATTCCATCGCCGACTTGAACGATGTCGGCAACTCTCCCCCTGAATTCACGACGAGAGCAAACTCTTCGTAATCTTGGTCTTCTCCCCCTTGTTCTTGCACGTCTTCGCCTTCTTCATCTTCATCTTCTACGCCTTCCTCTTCGATCGACGTGAGCAGTGCAGACAGATCTTCGAGCGATGTCCTTGGACCTTGCGTGGGTGGTGGAGTCGCACCACTTGTGCGACCAACCCGTCCGTAGCGCTTCTCAACTGGCGGTTCAGCCAGGTTCTCGAGCGAGTGCGTGCGAGAGTGGCGCTTGGACCCTGGTGCGTAGTCGACATTCGGCTGCTGGGCCGATGCTGGTGCTGCTGGACGCTGCGACCGCTGGCCCTGTTGCCACTCCGGTCGCTCGTAGCTGCGCTGACTTGGTGCTGGTGAGGCTGGCTGCTCACCCATGTCTTCATCATCTTGGTTGTCGGTTGCTTCATCCTGATCCTCATCATCTTCATCGTCGCGGAACTCGACGGACTTGCTCCAGGGTTCTTCGCGCTTGCCGTCGTCGAACGTGTCTTCCATGAACTGCGCGTCTCGACTGATGACGATCCGACCGGTTGCGATTTCTTCAAACCGATACGCCTTCTCGTGGTCCGAGTAGCCGAGGAACCGACACAAGATGGCTCGGGCGTCGAACTTCGACCGCTTCTCCTTGGGCACGTGGACGTACGCATGGCAGCCGAACACCTTGAAGTTGGCGAGCAAGGGCTTCTTCCCGTACCATTCTTCGTACGGCGACTTGTACAAGTCTTGAGCGCGGGTCGGAAGTCGGTTGCGAACTTCGACTGCAGTCATGACGGCTTCGCCCCAGTACTCGTCGGACAAGTTGGCATGGTGGAGCTTGCAACGACCACACTCACCGATGGTTCGGTTCATGCGCTCCGCCACACCGTTCAACTGAGGCGTGTATGGCGGCGTGACGTCGTGCTCGATGCCACGCTTGCGGCAGAACTTGGCAAGCTTGGCCGACTGGTACTCGCCGCCGCCGTCGGTTCGAAGCACCTTGACTCGACGACCGGTTTGGTTCTCGGCCCAGTTGACGAACTCGACGAACTTGTCGTAGACTTCGTCCTTGGACCGCATCAGGTACAACTTGCACAGTCGAGACTTGTCGTCGGTGAAGGTGGCAAAGTACTTCATGCCACCGAAAGTCGGAGTCTTCATGGGGCCGGCCACATCGCTGTACACGACGTCAAGCAGATTCGCAGACCGCTTGGTCGTGCCCGACTGGAACTTGACGCGAGTCAGCTTGCCGAGTGCACAGCCTTCACAGACCTCCCACTCCTGCACAGACCCGATATCGAGTCCGTCGGCGAGGTCCTTCTTGACGATGGCTTCGAGACCGCTGAAGCCGATGTGACCGAGTCGGAGGTGCCACAGGTACGACTTGGACATGGCGCGACCTCGTCTTGTACTGGCGGCGTGGGCTGCTTCAGTCGACACTGGAGACATGTTGAGCTTGAACAGACCCTTGCCGATACGAGTGCCGATGGTCCGCTTGGCGCCCTTGAGAACGACGAAGCAACCGTCCTTGTCGAACGTCACGGGAGCAACGTCCTCCGTGAATCTTCCGACCGAGAACAGGTTGCGGCTGAGCTTGGGGATATGCCACACGTTGGTGAGCAAACCCTTCTTGACACCGCTTGGAGTCTTCATCGACATGAGAATGTCTCCCACGCCAACCGCTTGGACCGTGCCATCATCGGCCAGATGCACGTCGACTGGGTCAATCTTCTTGTAGTTCATCATGAACTGCTTGGTTCGCGACATGTGCTGAGTCGCACCCGAGTCGACCAACCACGCCGTGGATTGACTCGACTTGCCTTGGGTCTTCCCGACCGAGAACAGGTACTCGCCGGGGTCTTCATCTCGCGCAAGGTTGGCTCGCTGGAACCGTTGCCGAGGGTTGCCGTTTCCGTTGCCGTTGCCGTTGCCGCCGGAGTTGCCGTTGCCGTTGCCGTTGTCCTTGACACGCGAGTGGCACTCCGCGGCCCAATGACCGATCTTGCCGCAGTAGTTGCACGTGCCAGTCTTCTTGACTGCACGGCCCTTGGGCTTCGCGTCACTTGTCATGAACGCTTGGCCAAGCGTGGCTCCGTCGCCACCTTGCTCCTTGCGCTTCATGTCTTCATGGAGCAGCCGAGACGTCACGAGTTCCCACGTGAGCGCGTCGACACGCGACTCCAACGCCGTGATGAGGAACTGGTACGACTCGCTGAGACTGCCGAGAAGCGTGATCACCAAGTCGTCTTCGCTGACCGGAGCGCCGACTGCGTCGAGTTGCTCGGCCAGGGTCTTGAGCTTGTTGATGTGCGTGAGCACATCGTCACCTTCTTCCATCATGGTCGTGAAGAAACGACGACGAAGAAAGAGCTTGTTGGCAAGGCTCTTCTTCTCGAAGTGTTCTTCCAGTCTTGACCATGCATCTTGCGCACCACTCGCCGACCGAACCAGCGGGAGCTGCGAGTCTTCCATCGCGAGACAGATCATCGCGAGCGCCTTGCGAGACTTCTTCTTGAAGAGGGCTCGGTCCGCGTCGGTCTGGCACTGCTCGAGTTTGACCTCTCCACAGACAACTTCCCAGACGTCGCGTTCTTCGAGCACCATCTGCATCTTGAACTTCCATGTGTGGAAGTTGGTTCCGTCGAACTTGTTGATGCGGGCTGGGGTGGTCGAATCCATGGCGAAGGCTGGGGAGGCGAAGTCGGTGGAGGCAGAGTCGGCTGGGCTTGGGCTCATAACCTGTTGAAAGGTCGCTTGGTTGGTGGGATGCAAAATGCAAAGTGAATTGATCGGGACTTAGTTCGCTACTGCTACCTCTAAGCCGTCTGTGTGTGTCCTACGCTACCATAATCAAATGTATGTCCTACCTATCGTAAACATATGCAAACATAAACTGACTTCGTGGATACTTCAACGAAGTCGATGGGTGGCACTGGATTCAAACCAGAACCAGACGGAGAATCTTCCACATGTCGAATCTTCCACATGTCGAATCTTCCACGGAGAATCTTCTGCAGGAGAATCTTCTACAGCCGAGCTTCAACTGCCGAGCTTCAACTGGAATGATGACGCTGGGTTCGAGGCGCATCATCTTCAACAGCTGACTCGCGTCAAGTTCCAGTCGGGCACGACCAAGCGGTCTGCGAATCTGCTTGACGTCGTGTACAGCGATGTGGCCGGCCCCATGAAGACTCCGACTTTCGGCGGCATGAAGTACTTTGCCACCTTCACCGACGACAAGTCTCGACTGTGCAAGTTGTACCTGATGCGGTCCAAGGACGAAGTCTACGACAAGTTCGTCGAGTTCGTCAACTGGGCCGAGAACCAAACCGGTCGTCGAGTCAAGGTGCTTCGAACCGACGGCGGCGGCGAGTACCAGTCGGCCAAACTTGCCAAGTTCTGCCGCAAGCGTGGCATCGAGCACGATGTCACGCCGCCATACACGCCTCAGTTGAACGGTGTGGCGGAACGCATGAACCGAACCATCGGTGAGTGTGGTCGTTGCAAGCTCCACCATGCCAACTTGTCCGACGAGTACTGGGGCGAAGCCGTCATGACTGCAGTCGAAGTTCGCAACCGACTTCCGACCCGCGCTCAAGACTTGTACAAGTCGCCGTACGAAGAATGGTACGGGAAGAAGCCCTTGCTCGCCAACTTCAAGGTGTTCGGCTGCCATGCGTACGTCCACGTGCCCAAGGAGAAGCGGTCGAAGTTCGACGCCCGAGCCATCTTGTGTCGGTTCCTCGGCTACTCGGACCACGAGAAGGCGTATCGGTTTGAAGAAATCGCAACCGGTCGGATCGTCATCAGTCGAGACGCGCAGTTCATGGAAGACACATTCGACGATGGCAGGCGCGAAGAACCCTGGAGCAAGTCCGTCGAGTTCCGCGACGAGGATGATGATGAAGATCAAGATGAAGCAACCGACAACCAAGATGATGAAGACATGGGTGAGCAGCCAGCCTCACCAGCACCAAGTCAGCGCAGCTACGAGCGACCGGAGTGGCAACAGGGCCAGCGGTCGCAGCGTCCAGCAGCACCAGCATCGGCCCAGCAGCCGAATGTCGACTACGCACCAGGGTCCAAGCGCCACTCTCGCACGCACTCGCTCGAGAACCTGGCTGAACCGCCAGTTGAGAAGCGCTACGGACGGGTTGGTCGCACAAGTGGTGCGACTCCACCACCCACGCAAGGTCCAAGGACATCGCTCGAAGATCTGTCTGCACTGCTCACGTCGATCGAAGAGGAAGGCGTAGAAGATGAAGACGAAGAAGGCGAAGACGTGCAAGAACAAGGGGGAGAAGACCAAGACCACGAAGAGTTTGCTCTCGTCGTGAATTCAGGGGGAGAGTTGCCGACATCGTTCAAGTCGGCGATGGAATCCGACGACGCCAGCAACTGGAAGGAAGCCTGCGACTCCGAGCTCGAGTCGCTCAAGAAGAACGAGACCTGGGACCTAGTCCCTTTGCCAGCCGGACGCAAGGCCATCACCAGCAAGTGGGTGTTCAAGGTCAAGGAAACCGCCGAAGGACTCGTCGAGCGGTACAAGGCTCGACTCGTTGCCAAGGGGTTCCTGCAGAAGTACGGCATCGACTTCGAAGAGACGTTCGCACCCGTCGCCAAGTTCACGTCGATCCGCACCATCCTCAGCATCGCCGCTCGACACAAGCTCATGATCCATCAGATGGATGTCAAGACGGCGTCCCTGAACGGCAACCTCGACGAAGAAATCTACATGAAGCAGCCCGAAGGCTTCGTCGACCAGCGCCACCCCGACTACGTGTGCAAGCTCAAGCGCTCGCTCTACGGTCTCAAGCAGTCGCCACGCATGTGGAACCAGACCATCGACGCCTTCATGCGCAAGGTCGGCTTCACCAAGTGCGAGATGGACCACTGCGTGTACGTCAAGCGGAGCGGCTCAGCGATGATCTTCGTGGTGATCTACGTCGACGACCTCATCCTCGCCTGCAACAGCCTCGAGTTGCTCACGGCGACCAAGCGTGCACTCAGCGAACGCTTCGAGATGTCCGACCTCGGCGAACTCAAGTACTGCCTCGGCATGGAAGTTGATCAAGACCCCAAGTCCGGCGACGTGACCATGCGGCAGACCAAGTTCCTGCAGTCGATCCTGACCAAGTTCGGCATGCAAGACTGCAAACCAGTGAGGACCCCTCAAGACCCCGGACTCAAGCTGACCAAGGCCATGTGTGAAGGTGGTTGCAAGCACGAAGACACAATGAAGAACGTGCCGTACCGAAGTGCAGTCGGCGCACTGATGTACCTCATGGTCGGCACTCGACCAGACCTCGCAGCGGCAGTCGGCACACTCAGCCAGTTCGCCGCGGACCCGTGTCCAACACACTGGCAAGCTCTCAAGCGTGTGCTCCGGTATCTGCAAGCGACTCCGACCTACGGCCTGCAGTTCTCGGCATCGAACGACGGAAGACTGGTCGGCTACTCCGACGCCGACTGGGCTGGCGACATCGAGTCACGTCGAAGCACCAGCGGCTACGTGTTCATGCTCAACGGCGGGTGCATCAGCTGGCGCAGCAAGAAGCAGCGAACTGTCGCCCTCTCCTCGACCGAAGCAGAGTACATGGCTCTATCGGAAGCGATCCAAGAAGCCGTGTGGCTCAAGGCGTTCCTGTGCGAACTCGGCGAAGTTGCAAGCGACCAAGCGCTCACGGTGTACGAAGACAACCAAGGTGCGATCGCGTTGGCCAAGAACCCCGAGTTCCACAAGCGCACCAAGCACATCGACATTCGCTACCACTTCGTTCGTGAGAAGGTCGAGGACGGCCAAGTGTGTCTGCAGTATTGCCCGACCCAAGACATGCTTGCCGACATCATGACCAAGCCGATCCCCACTGTCCAGTTCGACGTGCTCCGCACCA
The DNA here is from genome assembly GCA_023091665.1 of Pythium myriotylum. Lineage (NCBI taxonomy): Eukaryota > Oomycota > Peronosporomycetes > Pythiales > Pythiaceae > Pythium > Pythium myriotylum. The sequence continues at coordinate 953,914 of JALJCQ010000004.1, forward strand.
AGCTTGGTGTTCAAGACGCAGTCGAGTCGAGGGGGAGTGTTGAAGATGATGCGCCTCGAACCCAGCGTCATCATTCCAGTTGAAGCTCGGCAGTTGAAGCTCGGCTGTAGAAGATTCTCCTGCAGAAGATTCTCCGTGGAAGATTCGACATGTGGAAGATTCGACATGTGGAAGATTCTCCGTCTGGTTCTGGTTTGAATCCAGTGCCACCCATCGACTTCGTTGAAGTATCCACGAAGTCAGTTTATGTTTGCATATGTTTACGATAGGTAGGACATACATTTGATTATGGTAGCGTAGGACACACACAGACGGCTTAGAGGTAGCAGCAGCGAACTACTAAGTCCCGATCAATTCACTTTGCATTTTGCATCCCACCAACCAAGCGACCTTCCAACACTTCGGTCGAGGAGAGGGCGACAGTTCGCTGCTTCTTGCTGCGCCAGCTGATGCATCCGCCGTTGAGCATGAACACGTAGCCGCTGGTGCTTCGACGTGACTCGATGTCGCCAGCCCAGTCGGCGTCGGAGTAGCCGACCAGTCTTCCGTCGTTCGATGCCGAGAACTGCAGGCCGTAGGTCGGAGTCGCTTGCAGATACCGGAGCACACGCTTGAGAGCTTGCCAGTGTGTTGGACACGGGTCCGCGGCGAACTGGCTGAGTGTGCCGACTGCCGCTGCGAGGTCTGGTCGAGTGCCGACCATGAGGTACATGAGTGCGCCGACTGCACTTCGGTACGGCACGTTCTTCATGGTGTCTTCGTGCTTGCAACCACCTTCACACATGGCCTTGGTCAGCTTGAGTCCGGGGTCTTGAGGGGTCCTCACTGGTTTGCAGTCTTGCATGCCGAACTTGGTCAGGATCGACTGCAGGAACTTGGTCTGCCGCATGGTCACGTCGCCGGACTTGGGGTCTTGATCAACTTCCATGCCGAGGCAGTACTTGAGTTCGCCGAGGTCGGACATCTCGAAGCGTTCGCTGAGTGCACGCTTGGTCGCCGTGAGCAACTCGAGGCTGTTGCAGGCGAGGATGAGGTCGTCGACGTAGATCACCACGAAGATCATCGCTGAGCCGCTCCGCTTGACGTACACGCAGTGGTCCATCTCGCACTTGGTGAAGCCGACCTTGCGCATGAAGGCGTCGATGGTCTGGTTCCACATGCGTGGCGACTGCTTGAGACCGTAGAGCGAGCGCTTGAGCTTGCACACGTAGTCGGGGTGGCGCTGGTCGACGAAGCCTTCGGGCTGCTTCATGTAGATTTCTTCGTCGAGGTTGCCGTTCAGGAACGCCGTCTTGACATCCATCTGATGGATCATGAGCTTGTGTCGAGCGGCGATGCTGAGGATGGTGCGGATCGACGTGAACTTGGCGACGGGTGCGAACGTCTCTTCGAAGTCGATGCCGTACTTCTGCAGGAACCCCTTGGCAACGAGTCGAGCCTTGTACCGCTCGACAAGTCCTTCGGCGGTTTCCTTGACCTTGAACACCCACTTGCTGGTGATGGCCTTGCGTCCGGCTGGCAAAGGGACTAGGTCCCATGTCTCGTTCTTCTTGAGCGACTCGAGCTCGGAGTCGCAGGCTTCCTTCCAGTTGCTGGCGTCGTCGGATTCCATCGCCGACTTGAACGATGTCGGCAACTCTCCCCCTGAATTCACGACGAGAGCAAACGCTTCGAGATCGTAATCTTGGTCTTCTCCCCCTTGTTCTTGCACGTCTTCGCCTTCTTCGTCTTCATCTTCTACGCCTTCCTCTTCGATCGACGTGAGCAGTGCAGACAGATCTTCGAGCGATGTCCTTGAACCTTGCGTGGGTGGTGGAGTCGCACCACTTGTGCGACCAACCCGTCCGTAGCGCTTCTCAACTGGCGGTTCAGCCAGGTTCTCGAGCGAGTGCGTGCGAGAGTGGCGCTTGGACCCTGGTGCGTAGTCGACATTCGGCTGCTGGGCCGATGCTGGTGCTGCTGGACGCTGCGACCGCTGGCCCTGTTGCCACTCCGGTCGCTCGTAGCTGCGCTGACTTGGTGCTGGTGAGGCTGGCTGCTCACCCATGTCTTCATCATCTTGGTTGTCGGTTGCTTCATCCTGATCCTCATCATCTTCATCGTCGCGGAACTCGACGGACTTGCTCCAGGGTTCTTCGCGCTTGCCATCGTCGAACGTGTCTTCCATGAACTGCGCGTCTCGACTGATGACGATCCGACCGGTTGCGATTTCTTCAAACCGATACGCCTTCTCGTGGTCCGAGTAGCCGAGGAACCGACACAAGATGGCTCGGGCGTCGAACTTCGACCGCTTCTCCTTGGGCACGTGGACGTACGCATGGCAGCCGAACACCTTGAAGTTGGCGAGCAAGGGCTTCTTCCCGTACCATTCTTCGTACGGCGACTTGTACAAGTCTTGAGCGCGGGTCGGAAGTCGGTTGCGAACTTCGACTGCAGTCATGACGGCTTCGCCCCAGTACTCGTCGGACAAGTTGGCATGGTGGAGCTTGCAACGACCACACTCACCGATGGTTCGGTTCATGCGCTCCGCCACACCGTTCAACTGAGGCGTGTATGGCGGCGTGACATCGTGCTCGATGCCACGCTTGCGACAGAACTTAAAAGGCAAGCTTGGCCGACTGGTACTCGCCGCCGCCGTCGGTTCGAAGCACCTTGACTCGACGACCGGTTTGGTTCTCGGCCCAGTTGACGAACTCGACGAACTTGTCGTAGACTTCGTCCTTGGACCGCATCAGGTACAACTTGCACAGTCGAGACTTGTCGTCGGTGAAGGTGGCAAAGTACTTCATGCCACCGAAAGTCGGAGTCTTCATGGGGCCGGCCACATCGCTGTACACGACGTCAAGCAGATTCGCAGACCGCTTGGTCGTGCCCGACTGGAACTTGACGCGAGTCAGCTTGCCGAGTGCACAGCCTTCACAGACCTCCCACTCCTGCACAGACCCAATGTCGAGTCCGTCGGCGAGGTCCTTCTTGACGATGGCTTCGAGTCCGCTGAAGCCGATGTGACCGAGTCGGAGGTGCCACAGGTACGACTTGGACATGGCGCGACCTCGTCTTGCACTGGCGGCGTGGGCTGCTTCAGTCGACACTGGAGACATGTTGAGCTTGAACAGACCCTTGCCGATGCGAGTGCCGATGGTCCGCTTGGCGCCCTTCAGCATGACAAAGCAACCGTCCTTGTCGAACGTCACGGGAGCAACGTCCTCCGTGAATCTTCCGACCGAGAACAGGTTGCGGCTGAGCTTGGGGATATGCCACACGTTGGTGAGCAAACCCTTCTTGACACCGCTTGGAGTCTTCATCGACATGAGAATGTCTCCCACGCCAACTGCTTGGACCGTGCCATCATCGGCCAGATGCACGTCGACTGGGTCAATCTTCTTGTAGTTCATCATGAACTGCTTGGTTCGCGACATGTGCTGAGTCGCACCCGAGTCGACCAACCACGCCGTGGATTGACTCGACTTGCCTTGGGTCTTCCCGACCGAGAACAGGTACTCGCCGGGGTCTTCATCTCGCGCAAGGTTGGCTCGCTGGAACCGTTGCCGAGGGTTGCTGTTTCCGTTGCCGTTGCCGCCGGAGTTGCCGTTGCCGTTGCCGTTGCCGTTGTCCTTGACACGCGAGTGGCACTCCGCGGCCCAATGACCGATCTTGCCGCAGTAGTTGCACGTGCCAGTCTTCTTGACTGCACTGTTGAAGATGATGCGCCTCGAACCCAGCGTCATCATTCCAGTTGAAGCTCGGCAGTTGAAGCTCGGCTGTAGAAGATTCTCCTGCAGAAGATTCTCCGATAGGTAGGACATACATTTGATTATGGTAGCGTAGGACACACACAGACGGCTTAGAGGTAGCAGCAGCGAACTAAGTCCCGATCAATTCACTTTGCATTTTGCATCCCACCAACCAAGCGACCTTCCAACAGGTTATGAGCCCAAGCCCAGCCGACTCTGCCTCCACCGACTTCGCCTCCCCAGCCTTCGCCATGGATTCGACCACCCCAGCCCGCATCAACAAGTTCGACGGAACCAACTTCCACACATGGAAGTTCAAGATGCAGATGGTGCTCGAAGAACGCGACGTCTGGGAAGTTGTCTGTGGAGAGGTCAAACTCGAGCAGTGCCAGACCGACGCGGACCGAGCCCTCTTCAAGAAGAAGTCTCGCAAGGCGCTCGCGATGATCTGTCTCGCGATGGAAGACTCGCAGCTCCCGCTGGTTCGGTCGGCGAGTGGTGCGCAAGATGCATGGTCAAGACTGGAAGAACACTTCGAGAAGAAGAGCCTTGCCAACAAGCTCTTTCTTCGTCGTCGTTTCTTCACGACCATGATGGAAGAAGGTGATGATGTGCTCACGCACATCAACAAGCTCAAGACCCTGGCGGAGCAACTCGACGCAGTCGGCGCTCCGGTCAGCGAAGACGACTTGGTGATCACGCTTCTCGGCAGTCTCAGCGAGTCGTACCAGTTCCTCATCACGGCATTGGAGTCGCGTGTCGACGCGCTCACGTGGGAACTCGTGACGTCTCGGCTGCTCCATGAAGACATGAAGCGCAAGGAGCAAGGTGGCGACGGAGCCACGCTTGGCCAAGCGTTCATGACAAGTGACGCGAAGCCCAAGGGCCGTGCAGTCAAGAAGACTGGCACGTGCAACTACTGCGGCAAGATCGGTCATTGGGCCGCGGAGTGCCACTCGCGTGTCAAGGACAACGGCAACGGCAACGGCAACGGCAACGGCAACGGCAACTCCGGCGGCAACGGCAACGGAAACGGAAACGGCAACCCTCGGCAACGGTTCCAGCGAGCCAACCTTGCGCGAGATGAAGACCCCGGCGAGTACCTGTTCTCGGTCGGGAAGACCCAAGGCAAGTCGAGTCAATCCACGGCGTGGTTGGTCGACTCGGGTGCGACTCAGCACATGTCGCGAACCAAGCAGTTCATGATGAACTACAAGAAGATTGACCCAGTCGACGTGCATCTGGCCGATGATGGCACGGTCCAAGCAGTTGGCGTGGGAGACATTCTCATGTCGATGAAGACTCCAAGCGGTGTCAAGAAGGGTTTGCTCACCAACGTGTGGCATATCCCCAAGCTCAGCCGCAACCTGTTCTCGGTCGGAAGATTCACGGAGGACGTTGCTCCCGTGACGTTCGACAAGGACGGTTGCTTTGTCATGCTGAAGGGCGCCAAGCGGACCATCGGCACTCGAATCGGCAAGGGTCTGTTCAAGCTCAACATGTCTCCAGTGTCGACTGAAGCAGCCCACGCCGCCAGTACAAGACGAGGTCGCGCCATGTCCAAGTCGTACCTGTGGCACCTCCGACTCGGTCACATCGGCTTCAGCGGTCTCGAAGCCATCGTCAAGAAGGACCTCGCCGACGGACTCGATATCGGGTCTGTGCAGGAGTGGGAGGTCTGTGAAGGCTGTGCACTCGGCAAGCTGACTCGCGTCAAGTTCCAGTCGGGCACGACCAAGCGGTCTGCGAATCTGCTTGACGTCGTGTACAGCGATGTGGCCGGCCCCATGAAGACTCCGACTTTCGGCGGCATGAAGTACTTTGCCACCTTCACCGACGACAAGTCTCGACTGTGCAAGTTGTACCTGATGCGGTCCAAGGACGAAGTCTACGACAAGTTCGTCGAGTTCGTCAACTGGGCCGAGAACCAAACCGGTCGTCGAGTCAAGGTGCTTCGAACCGACGGCGGCGGCGAGTACCAGTCGGCCAAACTTGCCAAGTTCTGCCGCAAGCGTGGCATCGAGCACGATGTCACGCCGCCATACACGCCTCAGTTGAACGGTGTGGCGGAACGCATGAACCGAACCATCGGTGAGTGTGGTCGTTGCAAGCTCCACCATGCCAACTTGTCCGACGAGTACTGGGGCGAAGCCGTCATGACTGCAGTCGAAGTTCGCAACCGACTTCCGACCCGCGCTCAAGACTTGTACAAGTCGCCGTACGAAGAATGGTACGGGAAGAAGCCCTTGCTCGCCAACTTCAAGGTGTTCGGCTGCCATGCGTACGTCCACGTGCCCAAGGAGAAGCGGTCGAAGTTCGACGCCCGAGCCATCTTGTGTCGGTTCCTCGGCTACTCGGACCACGAGAAGGCGTATCGGTTTGAAGAAATCGCAACCGGTCGGATCGTCATCAGTCGAGACGCGCAGTTCATGGAAGACACATTCGACGATGGCAGGCGCGAAGAACCCTGGAGCAAGTCCGTCGAGTTCCGCGACGAGGATGATGATGAAGATCAAGATGAAGCAACCGACAACCAAGATGATGAAGACATGGGTGAGCAGCCAGCCTCACCAGCACCAAGTCAGCGCAGCTACGAGCGACCGGAGTGGCAACAGGGCCAGCGGTCGCAGCGTCCAGCAGCACCAGCATCGGCCCAGCAGCCGAATGTCGACTACGCACCAGGGTCCAAGCGCCACTCTCGCACGCACTCGCTCGAGAACCTGGCTGAACCGCCAGTTGAGAAGCGCTACGGACGGGTTGGTCGCACAAGTGGTGCGACTCCACCACCCACGCAAGGTCCAAGGACATCGCTCGAAGATCTGTCTGCACTGCTCACGTCGATCGAAGAGGAAGGCGTAGAAGATGAAGACGAAGAAGGCGAAGACGTGCAAGAACAAGGGGGAGAAGACCAAGACCACGAAGAGTTTGCTCTCGTCGTGAATTCAGGGGGAGAGTTGCCGACATCGTTCAAGTCGGCGATGGAATCCGACGACGCCAGCAACTGGAAGGAAGCCTGCGACTCCGAGCTCGAGTCGCTCAAGAAGAACGAGACCTGGGACCTAGTCCCTTTGCCAGCCGGACGCAAGGCCATCACCAGCAAGTGGGTGTTCAAGGTCAAGGAAACCGCCGAAGGACTCGTCGAGCGGTACAAGGCTCGACTCGTTGCCAAGGGGTTCCTGCAGAAGTACGGCATCGACTTCGAAGAGACGTTCGCACCCGTCGCCAAGTTCACGTCGATCCGCACCATCCTCAGCATCGCCGCTCGACACAAGCTCATGATCCATCAGATGGATGTCAAGACGGCGTCCCTGAACGGCAACCTCGACGAAGAAATCTACATGAAGCAGCCCGAAGGCTTCGTCGACCAGCGCCACCCCGACTACGTGTGCAAGCTCAAGCGCTCGCTCTACGGTCTCAAGCAGTCGCCACGCATGTGGAACCAGACCATCGACGCCTTCATGCGCAAGGTCGGCTTCACCAAGTGCGAGATGGACCACTGCGTGTACGTCAAGCGGAGCGGCTCAGCGATGATCTTCGTGGTGATCTACGTCGACGACCTCATCCTCGCCTGCAACAGCCTCGAGTTGCTCACGGCGACCAAGCGTGCACTCAGCGAACGCTTCGAGATGTCCGACCTCGGCGAACTCAAGTACTGCCTCGGCATGGAAGTTGATCAAGACCCCAAGTCCGGCGACGTGACCATGCGGCAGACCAAGTTCCTGCAGTCGATCCTGACCAAGTTCGGCATGCAAGACTGCAAACCAGTGAGGACCCCTCAAGACCCCGGACTCAAGCTGACCAAGGCCATGTGTGAAGGTGGTTGCAAGCACGAAGACACCATGAAGAACGTGCCGTACCGAAGTGCAGTCGGCGCACTCATGTACCTCATGGTCGGCACTCGACCAGACCTCGCAGCGGCAGTCGGCACACTCAGCCAGTTCGCCGCGGACCCGTGTCCAACACACTGGCAAGCTCTCAAGCGTGTGCTCCGGTATCTGCAAGCGACTCCGACGTACGGCCTGCAGTTCTCGGCATCGAACGACGGAAGACTGGTCGGCTACTCCGACGCCGACTGGGCTGGCGACATCGAGTCACGTCGAAGCACCAGCGGCTACGTGTTCATGCTCAACGGCGGGTGCATCAGCTGGCGCAGCAAGAAGCAGCGAACTGTCGCCCTCTCCTCGACCGAAGCAGAGTACATGGCTCTATCGGAAGCGATCCAAGAAGCCGTGTGGCTCAAGGCGTTCCTGTGCGAACTCGGCGAAGTTGCAAGCGACCAAGCGCTCACGGTGTACGAAGACAACCAAGGTGCGATCGCGTTGGCCAAGAACCCCGAGTTCCACAAGCGCACCAAGCACATCGACATTCGCTACCACTTCGTTCGTGAGAAGGTCGAGGACGGCCAAGTGTGTCTGCAGTATTGCCCGACCCAAGACATGCTTGCCGACATCATGACCAAGCCGATCCCCACTGTCCAGTTCGACGTGCTCCGCACCAAGCTTGGTGTTCAAGACGCAGTCGAGTCGAGGGGGAGTGTTGAAGATGATGCGCCTCGAACCCAGCGTCATCATTCCAGTTGAAGCTCGGCAGTTGAAGCTCGGCTGTAGAAGATTCTCCTGCAGAAGATTCTCCGTGGAAGATTCGACATGTGGAAGATTCGACATGTGGAAGATTCTCCGTCTGGTTCTGGTTTGAATCCAGTGCCACCCATCGACTTCGTTGAAGTATCCACGAAGTCAGTTTATGTTTGCATATGTTTACGATAGGTAGGACATACATTTGATTATGGTAGCGTAGGACACACACAGACGGCTTAGAGGTAGCAGTAGCGAACTAAGTCCCGATCAATTCACTTTGCATTTTGCATCCCACCAACCAAGCGACCTTCCAACATGCACGGCCCTTGGGCTTCGCGTCACTTGTCATGAACGCTTGGCCAAGCGTGGCTCCGTCGCCACCTTGCTCCTTGCGCTTCATGTCTTCATGGAGCAGCCGAGACGTCACGAGTTCCCACGTGAGCGCGTCGACACGCGACTCCAACGCCGTGATGAGGAACTGGTACGACTCGCTGAGACTGCCGAGAAGCGTGATCACCAAGTCGTCTTCGCTGACCGGAGCGCCGACTGCGTCGAGTTGCTCCGCCAGGGTCTTGAGCTTGTTGATGTGCGTGAGCACATCGTCACCTTCTTCCATCATGGTCGTGAAGAAACGACGACGAAGAAAGAGCTTGTTGGCAAGGCTCTTCTTCTCGAAGTGTTCTTCCAGTCTTGACCATGCATCTTGCGCACCACTCGCCGACCGAACCAGCGGGAGCTGCGAGTCTTCCATCGCGAGACAGATCATCGCGAGCGCCTTGCGAGACTTCTTCTTGAAGAGGGCTCGGTCCGCGTCGGTCTGGCACTGCTCGAGTTTGACCTCTCCACAGACAACTTCCCAGACGTCGCGTTCTTCGAGCACCATCTGCATCTTGAACTTCCATGTGTGGAAGTTGGTTCCGTCGAACTTGTTGATGCGGGCTGGGTTGGTCGAATCCATGGCGAAGGCTGGGGAGGCGAAGTCGGTGGAGGCAGAGTCGGCTGGGCTTGGGCTCATAACCTGTTGGAAGGTCGCTTGGTTGGTGGGATGCAAAATGCAAAGTGAATTGATCGGGACTTAGTTCGCTGCTGCTACCTCTAAGCCGTCTGTGTGTGTCCTACGCTACCATAATCAAATGTATGTCCTACCTATCGTAAACATATGCAAACATAAACTGACTTCGTGGATACTTCAACGAAGTCGATGGGTGGCGCTGGATTCAAACCAGAACCAGACGGAGAATCTTCCACATGTCGAATCTTCCACGGAGAATCTTCTGCAGGAGAATCTTCTACAGCCGAGCTTCAACTGCCGAGCTTCAACTGGAATGATGACGCTGGGTTCGAGGCGCATCATCTTCAACACTCCCCCTCGACTCGACTGCGTCTTGAACACCAAGCTTGGTGCGGAGCACGTCGAACTGGACAGTGGGGATCGGCTTGGTCATGATGTCGGCAAGCATGTCTTGGGTCGGGCAATACTGCAGACACACTTGGCCGTCCTCGACCTTCTCACGAACGAAGTGGTAGCGAATGTCGATGTGCTTGGTGCGCTTGTGGAACTCGGGGTTCTTGGCCAACGCGATCGCACCTTGGTTGTCTTCGTACACCGTGAGCGCTTGGTCACTTGCAACTTCGCCGAGTTCGCACAGGAACGCCTTGAGCCACACGGCTTCTTGGATCGCTTCCGATAGAGCCATGTACTCTGCTTCGGTCGAGGAGAGGGCGACAGTTCGCTGCTTCTTGCTGCGCCAGCTGATGCACCCGCCGTTGAGCATGAACACGTAGCCGCTGGTGCTTCGACGTGACTCGATGTCGCCAGCCCAGTCGGCGTCGGAGTAGCCGACCAGTCTTCCGTCGTTCGATGCCGAGAACTGCAGGCCGTAGGTCGGAGTCGCTTGCAGATACCGGAGCACACGCTTGAGAGCTTGCCAGTGTGTTGGACACGGGTCCGCGGCGAACTGGCTGAGTGTGCCGACTGCCGCTGCGAGGTCTGGTCGAGTGCCGACCATGAGGTACATGAGTGCGCCGACTGCACTTCGGTACGGCACGTTCTTCATGGTGTCTTCGTGCTTGCAACCACCTTCACACATGGCCTTGGTCAGCTTGAGTCCGGGGTCTTGAGGGGTCCTCACTGGTTTGCAGTCTTGCATGCCGAACTTGGTCAGGATCGACTGCAGGAACTTGGTCTGCCGCATGGTCACGTCGCCGGACTTGGGGTCTTGATCAACTTCCATGCCGAGGCAGTACTTGAGTTCGCCGAGGTCGGACATCTCGAAGCGTTCGCTGAGTGCACGCTTGGTCGCCGTGAGCAACTCGAGGCTGTTGCAGGCGAGGATGAGGTCGTCGACGTAGATCACCACGAAGATCATCGCTGAGCCGCTCCGCTTGACGTACACGCAGTGGTCCATCTCGCACTTGGTGAAGCCGACCTTGCGCATGAAGGCGTCGATGGTCTGGTTCCACATGCGTGGCGACTGCTTGAGACCGTAGAGCGAGCGCTTGAGCTTGCACACGTAGTCGGGGTGGCGCTGGTCGACGAAGCCTTCGGGCTGCTTCATGTAGATTTCTTCGTCGAGGTTGCCGTTCAGGAACGCCGTCTTGACATCCATCTGATGGATCATGAGCTTGTGTCGAGCGGCGATGCTGAGGATGGTGCGGATCGACGTGAACTTGGCGACGGGTGCGAATGTCTCTTCGAAGTCGATGCCGTACTTCTGCAGGAACCCCTTGGCAACGAGTCGAGCCTTGTACCGCTCGACAAGTCCTTCGGCGGTTTCCTTGACCTTGAACACCCACTTGCTGGTGATGGCCTTGCGTCCGGCTGGCAAAGGGACTAGGTCCCATGTCTCGTTCTTCTTGAGCGACTCGAGCTCGGAGTCGCAGGCTTCCTTCCAGTTGCTGGCGTCGTCGGATTCCATCGCCGACTTGAACGATGTCGGCAACTCTCCCCCTGAATTCACGACGAGAGCAAACGCTTCGAGATCGTAATCTTGGTCTTCTCCCCCTTGTTCTTGCACGTCTTCGCCTTCTTCATCTTCATCTTCTACGCCTTCCTCTTCGATCGACGTGAGCAGTGCAGACAGATCTTCGAGCGATGTCCTTGGACCTTGCGTGGGTGGTGGAGTCGCACCACTTGTGCGACCAACCCGTCCGTAGCGCTTCTCAACTGGCGGTTCAGCCAGGTTCTCGAGCGAGTGCGTGCGAGAGTGGCGCTTGGACCCTGGTGCGTAGTCGACATTCGGCTGCTGGGCCGATGCTGGTGCTGCTGGACGCTGCGACCGCTGGCCCTGTTGCCACTCCGGTCGCTCGTAGCTGCGCTGACTTGGTGCTGGTGAGGCTGGCTGCTCACCCATGTCTTCATCATCTTGGTTGTCGGTTGCTTCATCTTGATCCTCATCATCTTCATCGTCGCGGAACTCGACGGACTTGCTCCAGGGTTCTTCGCGCTTGCCATCGTCGAATGTGTCTTCCATGAACTGCGCGTCTCGACTGATGACGATCCGACCGGTTGCGATTTCTTCAAACCGATACGCCTTCTCGTGGTCCGAGTAGCCGAGGAACCGACACAAGATGGCTCGGGCGTCGAACTTCGACCGCTTCTCCTTGGGCACGTGGACGTACGCATGGCAGCCGAACACCTTGAAGTTGGCGAGCAAGGGCTTCTTCCCGTACCATCATTCTTCGTACGGCGACTTGTACAAGTCTTGAGCGCGGGTCGGAAGTCGGTTGCGAACTTCGACTGCAGTCATGACGGCTTCGCCCCAGTACTCGTCGGACAAGTTGGCATGGTGGAGCTTGCAACGACCACACTCACCGATGGTTCGGTTCATGCGCTCCGCCACACCGTTCAACTGAGGCGTGTATGGCGGCGTGACATCGTGCTCGATGCCATGCTTGCGACAGAACTTGGCAAGCTTGGCCGACTGGTACTCGCCGCCGCCGTCGGTTCGAAGCACCTTGACTCGACGACCGGTTTGGTTCTCGGCCCAGTTGACGAACTCGACGAACTTGTCGTAGACTTCGTCCTTGGACCGCATCAGGTACAACTTGCACAGTCGAGACTTGTCGTCGGTGAAGGTGGCAAAGTACTTCATGCCGCCGAAAGTCGGAGTCTTCATGGGGCCGGCCACATCGCTGTACACGACGTCAAGCAGATTCGCAGACCGCTTGGTCGTGCCCGACTGGAACTTGACGCGAGTCAGCTGTTGAAGATGATGCGCCTCGAACCCAGCGTCATCATTCCAGTTGAAGCTCGGCAGTTGAAGCTCGGCTGTAGAAGATTCTCCTGCAGAAGATTCTCCGTGGAAGATTCTCCGTCTGGTTCTGGTTTGAATCCAGTGCCACCCATCGACTTCGTTGAAGTATCCACGAAGTCAGTTTATGTTTGCATATGTTTACGATAGGTAGGACATACATTTGATTATGGTAGCGTAGGACACACACAGACGGCTTAGAGGTAGCAGTAGCGAACTAAGTCCCGATCAATTCACTTTGCATTTTGCATCCCACCAACCAAGCGACCTTCCAACAGGTTATGAGCCCAAGCCCAGCCGACTCTGCCTCCACCGACTTCGCCTCCCCAGCCTTCGCCATGGATTCGACCAACCCAGCCCGCATCAACAAGTTCGACGGAACCAACTTCCACACATGGAAGTTCAAGATGCAGATGGTGCTCGAAGAACGCGACGTCTGGGAAGTTGTCTGTGGAGAGGTCAAACTCGAGCAGTGCCAGACCGACGCGGACCGAGCCCTCTTCAAGAAGAAGTCTCGCAAGGCGCTCGCGATGATCTGTCTCGCGATGGAAGACTCGCAGCTCCCGCTGGTTCGGTCGGCGAGTGGTGCGCAAGATGCATGGTCAAGACTGGAAGAACACTTCGAGAAGAAGAGCCTTGCCAACAAGCTCTTTCTTCGTCGTCGTTTCTTCACGACCATGATGGAAGAAGGTGACGATGTGCTCACGCACATCAACAAGCTCAAGACCCTGGCGGAGCAACTCGACGCAGTCGGCGCTCCGGTCAGCGAAGACGACTTGGTGATCACGCTTCTCGGCAGTCTCAGCGAGTCGTACCAGTTCCTCATCACGGCGTTGGAGTCGCGTGTCGACGCACTCACGTGGGAACTCGTGACGTCTCGGCTGCTCCATGAAGACATGAAGCGCAAGGAGCAAGGTGGCGACGGAGCCACGCTTGGCCAAGCGTTCATGTTGAAGATGATGCGCCTCGAACCCAGCGTCATCATTCCAGTTGAAGCTCGGCAGTTGAAGCTCGGCTGTAGAAGATTCTCCTGCAGAAGATTCTCCGCGGAAGATTCGACATGTGGAAGATTCGACATGTGGAATCGACATGTGGAAGATTCGACATGTGGAAGATTCTCCGTCCGGTTCTGGTTCTGGTTTGAATCCAGTGCCACCCATCGACTTCGTTGAAGTATCCACGAAGTCAGTCTATGTTTGCATATGTTTACGGTAGGTAGGACATACATTTGATTACGGTAGCGTAGGACACACACAGACGGCTTAGAGGTAGCAGCAGCGAACTAAGTCCCGATCAATTCACTTTGCATTTTGCATCCCACCAACCAAGCGACCTTCCAACAGGTTATGAGCCCAAGCCCAGCCGACTCTGCCTCCACCGACTTCGCCTCCCCAGCCTTCGCCATGGATTCGACCACCCCAGCCCGCATCAACAAGTTCGACGGAACCAACTTCCACACATGGAAGTTCAAGATGCAGATGGTGCTCGAAGAACGCGACGTCTGGGAAGTTGTCTGTGGAGAGGTCAAACTCGAGCAGTGCCAGACCGACGCGGACCGAGCCCTCTTCAAGAAGAAGTCTCGCAAGGCGCTCGCGATGATCTGTCTCGCGATGGAAGACTCGCAGCTCCCGCTGGTTCGGTCGGCGAGTGGTGCGCAAGATGCATGGTCAAGACTGGAAGAACACTTCGAGAAGAAGAGCCTTGCCAACAAGCTCTTTCTTCGTCGTCGTTTCTTCACGACCATGATGGAAGAAGGTGACGATGTGCTCACGCACATCAACAAGCTCAAGACCCTGGCGGAGCAACTCGACGCAGTCGGCGCTCCGGTCAGCGAAGACGACTTGGTGATCACGCTTCTCGGCAGTCTCAGCGAGTCGTACCAGTTCCTCATCACGGCGTTGGAGTCGCGTGTCGACGCACTCACGTGGGAACTCGTGACGTCTCGGCTGCTCCATGAAGACATGAAGCGCAAGGAGCAAGGTGGCGACGGAGCCACGCTTGGCCAAGCGTTCATGTTGAAGATGATGCGCCTCGAACCCAGCGTCATCATTCCAGTTGAAGCTCGGCAGTTGAAGCTCGGCTGTAGAAGATTCTCCTGCAGAAGATTCTCCGCGGAAGATTCGACATGTGGAAGATTCGACATGTGGAATCGACATGTGGAAGATTCGACATGTGGAAGATTCTCCGTCCGGTTCTGGTTCTGGTTTGAATCCAGTGCCACCCATCGACTTCGTTGAAGTATCCACGAAGTCAGTCTATGTTTGCATATGTTTACGGTAGGTAGGACATACATTTGATTACGGTAGCGTAGGACACACACAGACGGCTTAGAGGTAGCAGCAGCGAACTAAGTCCCGATCAATTCACTTTGCATTTTGCATCCCACCAACCAAGCGACCTTCCAACAGGTTATGAGCCCAAGCCCAGCCGACTCTGCCTCCACCGACTTCGCCTCCCCAGCCTTCGCCATGGATTCGACCACCCCAGCCCGCATCAACAAGTTCGACGGAACCAACTTCCACACATGGAAGTTCAAGATGCAGATGGTGCTCGAAGAACGCGACGTCTGGGAAGTTGTCTGTGGAGAGGTCAAACTCGAGCAGTGCCAGACCGACGCGGACCGAGCCCTCTTCAAGAAGAAGTCTCGCAAGGCGCTCGCGATGATCTGTCTCGCGATGGAAGACTCGCAGCTCCCGCTGGTTCGGTCGGCGAGTGGTGCGCAAGATGCATGGTCAAGACTGGAAGAACACTTCGAGAAGAAGAGCCTTGCCAACAAGCTCTTTCTTCGTCGTCGTTTCTTCACGACCATGATGGAAGAAGGTGACGATGTGCTCACGCACATCAACAAGCTCAAGACCCTGGCGGAGCAACTCGACGCAGTCGGCGCTCCGGTCAGCGAAGACGACTTGGTGATCACGCTTCTCGGCAGTCTCAGCGAGTCGTACCAGTTCCTCATCACGGCGTTGGAGTCGCGTGTCGACGCGCTCACGTGGGAACTCGTGACGTCTCGGCTGCTCCACGAAGACATGAAGCGCAAGGAGCAAGGTGGCGACGGAGCCACGCTTGGCCAAGCGTTCATGACAAGTGACGCGAAGCCCAAGGGCCGTGCAGTCAAGAAGACTGGCACGTGCAACTACTGCGGCAAGATCGGTCATTGGGCCGCGGAGTGCCACTCGCGTGTCAAGGACAACGGCAACGGCAACGGCAACGGCAACGGCAACGGCAACTCCGGCGGCAACGGCAACGGAAACGGAAACGGCAACCCTCGGCAACGGTTCCAGCGAGCCAACCTTGCGCGAGATGAAGACCCCGGCGAGTACCTGTTCTCGGTCGGGAAGACCCAAGGCAAGTCGAGTCAATCCACGGCGTGGTTGGTCGACTCGGGTGCGACTCAGCACATGTCGCGAACCAAGCAGTTCATGATGAACTACAAGAAGATCGGCCCAGTCGACGTGCATCTGGCCGATGATGGCACAGTCCAAGCGGTTGGCGTGGGAGACATTCTCATGTCGATGAAGACTCCAAGCGGTGTCAAGAAGGGTTTGCTCACCAACGTGTGGCATATCCCCAAGCTCAGCCGCAACCTGTTCTCGGTCGGAAGATTCACGGAGGACGTTGCTCCCGTGACGTTCGACAAGGACGGTTGCTTCGTCGTTCTCAAGGGCGCCAAGCGGACCATCGGCACCCGAATCGGCAAGGGTCTGTTCAAGCTCAACATGTCTCCAGTATCGACTGAAGCAGCCCACGCCGCCAGTGCAAGACGAGGTCGCGCCATGTCCAAGTCGTACCTCTGGCACCTCCGACTCGGTCACATCGGCTTCAGCGGACTCGAAGCCATCGTCAAGAAGGACCTCGCCGACGGACTCGACATTGGGTCTGTGCAAGAGTGGGAGGTCTGTGAAGGCTGTGCACTCGGCAAGCTGACTCGCGTCAAGTTCCAGTCGGGCACGACCAAGCGGTCTGCGAATCTGCTTGACGTCGTGTACAGCGATGTGGCCGGCCCCATGAAGACTCCGACTTTCGGCGGCATGAAGTACTTTGCCACCTTCACCGACGACAAGTCTCGACTGTGCAAGTTGTACCTCATGCGGTCCAAGGACGAAGTCTACGACAAGTTCGTCGAGTTCGTCAACTGGGCCGAGAACCAAACCGGTCGTCGAGTCAAGGTGCTTCGAACCGACGGCGGCGGCGAGTACCAGTCGGCCAAACTTGCCAAGTTCTGTCGCAAGCATGGCATCGAGCACGATGTCACGCCGCCATACACGCCTCAGTTGAACGGTGTGGCGGAGCGCATGAACCGAACCATCGGTGAGTGTGGTCGTTGCAAGCTCCACCATGCCAACTTGTCCGACGAGTACTGGGGCGAAGCCGTCATGACTGCAGTCGAAGTTCGCAACCGACTTCCGACCCGCGCTCAAGACTTGTACAAGTCGCCGTACGAAGAATGGTACGGGAAGAAGCCCTTGCTCGCCAACTTCAAGGTGTTCGGCTGCCATGCGTACGTCCACGTGCCCAAGGAGAAGCGGTCGAAGTTCGACGCCCGAGCCATCTTGTGTCGGTTCCTCGGCTACTCGGACCACGAGAAGGCGTATCGGTTTGAAGAAATCGCAACCGGTCGGATCGTCATCAGTCGAGACGCGCAGTTCATGGAAGACACATTCGACGATGGCAAGCGCGAAGAACCCTGGAGCAAGTCCGTCGAGTTCCGCGACGATGAAGATGATGAGGATCAAGATGAAGCAACCGACAACCAAGATGATGAAGACATGGGTGAGCAGCCAGCCTCACCAGCACCAAGTCAGCGCAGCTACGAGCGACCGGAGTGGCAACAGGGCCAGCGGTCGCAGCGTCCAGCAGCACCAGCATCGGCCCAGCAGCCGAATGTCGACTACGCACCAGGGTCCAAGCGCCACTCTCGCACGCACTCGCTCGAGAACCTGGCTGAACCGCCAGTTGAGAAGCGCTACGGACGGGTTGGTCGCACAAGTGGTGCGACTCCACCACCCACGCAAGGTCCAAGGACATCGCTCGAAGATCTGTCTGCACTGCTCACGTCGATCGAAGAGGAAGGCGTAGAAGATGAAGACGAAGAAGGCGAAGACGTGCAAGAACAAGGGGGAGAAGACCAAGATTACGATCTCGAAGCGTTTGCTCTCGTCGTGAATTCAGGGGGAGAGTTGCCGACATCGTTCAAGTCGGCGATGGAATCCGACGACGCCAGCAACTGGAAGGAAGCCTGCGACTCCGAGCTCGAGTCGCTCAAGAAGAACGAGACATGGGACCTAGTCCCTTTGCCAGCCGGACGCAAGGCCATCACCAGCAAGTGGGTGTTCAAGGTCAAGGAAACCGCCGAAGGACTCGTCGAGCGGTACAAGGCTCGACTCGTTGCCAAGGGGTTCCTGCAGAAGTACGGCATCGACTTCGAAGAGACATTCGCACCCGTCGCCAAGTTCACGTCGATCCGCACCATCCTCAGCATCGCCGCTCGACACAAGCTCATGATCCATCAGATGGATGTCAAGACGGCGTTCCTGAACGGCAACCTCGACGAAGAAATCTATATGAAGCAGCCCGAAGGCTTCGTCGACCAGCGCCACCCCGACTACGTGTGCAAGCTCAAGCGCTCGCTCTACGGTCTCAAGCAGTCGCCACGCATGTGGAACCAGACCATCGACGCCTTCATGCGCAAGGTCGGCTTCACCAAGTGCGAGATGGACCACTGCGTGTACGTCAAGCGGAGCGGCTCAGCGATGATCTTCGTGGTGATCTACGTCGACGACCTCATCCTCGCCTGCAACAGCCTCGAGTTGCTCACGGCGACCAAGCGTGCACTCAGCGAACGCTTCGAGATGTCCGACCTCGGCGAACTCAAGTACTGCCTCGGCATGGAAGTTGATCAAGACCCCAAGTCCGGCGACGTGACCATGCGGCAGACCAAGTTCCTGCAGTCGATCCTGACCAAGTTCGGCATGCAAGACTGCAAACCAGTGAGGACCCCTCAAGACCCCGGACTCAAGCTGACCAAGGCCATGTGTGAAGGTGGTTGCAAGCACGAAGACACCATGAAGAACGTGCCGTACCGAAGTGCAGTCGGCGCACTCATGTACCTCATGGTCGGCACTCGACCAGACCTCGCAGCGGCAGTCGGCACACTCAGCCAGTTCGCCGCGGACCCGTGTCCAACACACTGGCAAGCTCTCAAGCGTGTGCTCCGGTATCTGCAAGCGACTCCGACCTACGGCCTGCAGTTCTCGGCATCGAACGACGGAAGACTGGTCGGCTACTCCGACGCCGACTGGGCTGGCGACATCGAGTCACGTCGAAGCACCAGCGGCTACGTGTTCATGCTCAACGGCGGGTGCATCAGCTGGCGCAGCAAGAAGCAGCGAACTGTCGCCCTCTCCTCGACCGAAGCAGAGTACATGGCTCTATCGGAAGCGATCCAAGAAGCCGTGTGGCTCAAGGCGTTCCTGTGCGAACTCGGCGAAGTTGCAAGTGACCAAGCGCTCACGGTGTACGAAGACAACCAAGGTGCGATCGCGTTGGCCAAGAACCCCGAGTTCCACAAGCGCACCAAGCACATCGACATTCGCTACCACTTCGTTCGTG
This sequence comes from Pythium myriotylum, assembly GCA_023091665.1. Taxonomy (NCBI): domain Eukaryota; phylum Oomycota; class Peronosporomycetes; order Pythiales; family Pythiaceae; genus Pythium; species Pythium myriotylum. The sequence goes on from JALJCQ010000004.1 coordinate 973,087, forward strand.
AGAAGGTCGAGGACGGCCAAGTGTGTCTGCAGTATTGCCCGACCCAAGACATGCTTGCCGACATCATGACCAAGCCGATCCCCACTGTCCAGTTCGACGTGCTCCGCACCAAGCTCGGTGTTCAAGACGCAGTCGAGTCGAGGGGGGGTGTTGAAGATGATGCGCCTCGAACCCAGCGTCATCATTCCAGTTGAAGCTCGGCAGTTGAAGCTCGGCTGTAGAAGATTCTCCTGCAGAAGATTCTCCGTGGAAGATTCGACATGTGGAAGATTCGACATGTGGAAGATTCTCCGTCTGGTTCTGGTTTGAATCCAGTGCCACCCATCGACTTCGTTGAAGTATCCACGAAGTCAGTCTATGTTTGCATATGTTTACGGTAGGTAGGACATACATTTGATTACGGTAGCGTAGGACACACACAGACGGCTTAGAGGTAGCAGCAGCGAACAAAGTCCCGATCAATTCACTTTGCATTTTGCATCCCACCAACCAAGCGACCTTCCAACAGTTCATGACAAGTGACGCGAAGCCCAAGGGCCGTGCAGTCAAGAAGACTGGCACGTGCAACTACTGCGGCAAGATCGGTCATTGGGCCGCGGAGTGCCACTCGCGTGTCAAGGACAACGGCAACGGCAACGCCAACTCCGGCGGCAACGGCAACGGCAACGGCAACGGCAACCCTCGGCAACGGTTCCAGCGAGCGAACCTTGCGCGAGATGAAGACCCCGGCGAGTACCTGTTCTCGGTCGGGAAGACCCAAGGCAAGTCGAGTCAATCCACGGCGTGGTTGGTCGACTCGGGTGCGACTCAGCACATGTCGCGAACCAAGCAGTTCATGATGAACTACAAGAAGATTGACCCAGTCGACGTGCATCTGGCCGATGATGGCACGGTCCAAGCGGTTGGCGTGGGAGACATTCTCATGTCGATGAAGACTCCAAGCGGTGTCAAGAAGGGTTTGCTCACCAACGTGTGGCATATCCCCAAGCTCAGCCGCAACCTGTTCTCGGTCGGAAGATTCACGGAGGACGTTGCTCCCGTGACGTTCGACAAGGACGGTTGCTTCGTCGTTCTCAAGGGCGCCAAGCGGACCATCGGCACTCGAATCGGCAAGGGTCTGTTCAAGCTCAACATGTCTCCAGTGTCGATTGAAGCAGCCCACGCCGCCAGTACAAGACGAGGTCGCGCCATGTCCAAGTCGTACCTGTGGCACCTCCGACTCGGTCACATCGGCTTCAGCGGACTCGAAGCCATCGTCAAGAAGGACCTCGCCGACGGACTCGATATCGGGTCTGTGCAGGAGTGGGAGGTCTGTGAAGGCTGTGCACTCGGCAAGCTGACTCGCGTCAAGTTCCAGTCGGGCACGACCAAGCGGTCTGCGAATCTGCTTGACGTCGTGTACAGCGATGTGGCCGGCCCCATGAAGACTCCGACTTTCGGCGGCATGAAGTACTTTGCCACCTTCACCGACGACAAGTCTCGACTGTGCAAGTTGTACCTCATGCGGTCCAAGGACGAAGTCTACGACAAGTTCGTCGAGTTCGTCAACTGGGCCGAGAACCAAACCGGTCGTCGAGTCAAGGTGCTTCGAACCGACGGCGGCGGCGAGTACCAGTCGGCCAAGCTTGCCAAGTTCTGTCGCAAGCGTGGCATCGAGCACGATGTCACGCCGCCATACACGCCTCAGTTGAACGGTGTGGCGGAGCGCATGAACCGAATGTTGGAAGGTCGCTTGGTTGGTGGGATGCAAAATGCAAAGTGAATTGATCGGGACTTAGTTCGCTGCTGCTACCTCTAAGCCGTCTGTGTGTGTCCTACGCTACCGTAATCAAATGTATGTCCTACCTACCGTAAACATATGCAAACATAAACTGACTTCGTGGATACTTCAACGAAGTCGATGGGTGGCACTGGATTCAAACCAGAACCAGACGGAGAATCTTCCACATGTCGAATCTTCCACATGTCGAATCTTCCACGGAGAATCTTCTGCAGGAGAATCTTCTACAGCCGAGCTTCAACTGCCGAGCTTCAACTGGAATGATGACGCTGGGTTCGAGGCGCATCATCTTCAACACTCCCCCTCGACTCGACTGCGTCTTGAACACCAAGCTTGGTGCGGAGCACGTCGAACTGGACAGTGGGGATCGGCTTGGTCATGATGTCGGCAAGCATGTCTTGGGTCGGGCAATACTGCAGACACACTTGACCGTCCTCGACCTTCTCACGAACGAAGTGGTAGCGAATGTCGATGTGCTTGGTGCGCTTGTGGAACTCGGGGTTCTTGGCCAACGCGATGGCACCTTGGTTGTCTTCGTACACCGTGAGCGCTTGGTCGCTTGCAACTTCGCCGAGTTCGCACAGGAACGCCTTGAGCCACACGGCTTCTTGGATCGCTTCCGATAGAGCCATGTACTCTGCTTCGGTCGAGGAGAGGGCGACAGTTCGCTGCTTCTTGCTGCGCCAGCTGATGCATCCGCCGTTGAGCATGAACACGTAGCCGCTGGTGCTTCGACGTGACTCGATGTCGCCAGCCCAGTCGGCGTCGGAGTAGCCGACCAGTCTTCCGTCGTTCGATGCCGAGAACTGCAGGCCGTAGGTCGGAGTCGCTTGCAGATACCGGAGCACACGCTTGAGAGCTTGCCAGTGTGTTGGACACGGGTCCGCGGCGAACTGGCTGAGTGTGCCGACTGCCGCTGCGAGGTCTGGTCGAGTGCCGACCATGAGGTACATGAGTGCGCCGACTGCACTTCGGTACGGCACGTTCTTCATGGTGTCTTCGTGCTTGCAACCACCTTCACACATGGCCTTGGTCAGCTTGAGTCCGGGGTCTTGAGGGGTCCTCACTGGTTTGCAGTCTTGCATGCCGAACTTGGTCAGGATCGACTGCAGGAACTTGGTCTGCCGCATGGTCACGTCGCCGGACTTGGGGTCTTGATCAACTTCCATGCCGAGGCAGTACTTGAGTTCGCCGAGGTCGGACATCTCGAAGCGTTCGCTGAGTGCACGCTTGGTCGCCGTGAGCAACTCGAGGCTGTTGCAGGCGAGGATGAGGTCGTCGACGTAGATCACCACGAAGATCATCGCTGAGCCGCTCCGCTTGACGTACACGCAGTGGTCCATCTCGCACTTGGTGAAGCCGACCTTGCGCATGAAGGCGTCGATGGTCTGGTTCCACATGCGTGGCGACTGCTTGAGACCGTAGAGCGAGCGCTTCAGCTTGCACACGTAGTCGGGGTGGCGCTGGTCGACGAAGCCTTCGGGCTGCTTCATGTAGATTTCTTCGTCGAGGTTGCCGTTCAGGAACGCCGTCTTGACATCCATCTGATGGATCATGAGCTTGTGTCGAGCGGCGATGCTGAGGATGGTGCGGATCGACGTGAACTTGGCGACGGGTGCGAACGTCTCTTCGAAGTCGATGCCGTACTTCTGCAGGAACCCCTTGGCAACGAGTCGAGCCTTGTACCGCTCGACAAGTCCTTCGGCGGTTTCCTTGACCTTGAACACCCACTTGCTGGTGATGGCCTTGCGTCCGGCTGGCAAAGGGACTAGGTCCCATGTCTCGTTCTTCTTGAGCGACTCGAGCTCGGAGTCGCAGGCTTCCTTCCAGTTGCTGGCGTCGTCGGATTCCATCGCCGACTTGAACGATGTCGGCAACTCTCCCCCTGAATTCACGACGAGAGCAAACTCTTCGAGATCGTAATCTTGGTCTTCTCCCCCTTGTTCTTGCACGTCTTCGCCTTCTTCATCTTCATCTTCTACGCCTTCCTCTTCGATCGACGTGAGCAGTGCAGACAGATCTTCGAGCGATGTCCTTGGACCTTGCGTGGGTGGTGGAGTCGCACCACTTGTGCGACCAACCCGTCCGTAGCGCTTCTCAACTGGCGGTTCAGCCAGGTTCTCGAGCGAGTGCGTGCGAGAGTGGCGCTTGGACCCTGGTGCGTAGTCGACATTCGGCTGCTGGGCCGATGCTGGTGCTGCTGGACGCTGCGACCGCTGGCCCTGTTGCCACTCCGGTCGCTCGTAGCTGCGCTGACTTGGTGCTGGTGAGGCTGGCTGCTCACCCATGTCTTCATCATCTTGGTTGTCGGTTGCTTCATCTTCATCTTCATCATCTTCATCGTCGCGGAACTCGACGGACTTGCTCCAGGGTTCTTCGCGCTTGCCATCGTCGAATGTGTCTTCCATGAACTGCGCGTCTCGACTGATGACGATCCGACCGGTTGCGATTTCTTCGAACCGATACGCCTTCTCTGGTCCGAGTAGCCGAGGAACCGACACAAGATGGCTCGGGCGTCGAACTTCGACCGCTTCTCCTTGGGCACGTGGACGTACGCATGGCAGCCGAACACCTTGAAGTTGGCGAGCAAGGGCTTCTTCCCGTACCATTCTTCGTACGGCGACTTGTACAAGTCTTGAGCGCGGGTCGGAAGTCGGTTGCGAACTTCGACTGCAGTCATGACGGCTTCGCCCCAGTACTCGTCGGACAAGTTGGCATGGTGGAGCTTGCAACGACCACACTCACCGATGGTTCGGTTCATGCGCTCCGCCACACCGTTCAACTGAGGCGTGTATGGCGGCGTGACATCGTGCTCGATGCCATGCTTGCGACAGAACTTGGCAAGCTTGGCCGACTGGTACTCGCCGCCGCCGTCGGTTCGAAGCACCTTGACTCGACGACCGGTTTGGTTCTCGGCCCAGTTGACGAACTCGACGAACTTGTCGTAGACTTCGTCCTTGGACCGCATCAGGTACAACTTGCACAGTCGAGACTTGTCGTCGGTGAACGTGGCAAAGTACTTCATGCCGCCGAAAGTCGGAGTCTTCATGGGGCCGGCCACATCGCTGTACACGACGTCAAGCAGATTCGCAGACCGCTTGGTCGTGCCCGACTGGAACTTGACGCGAGTCAGCTTGCCGAGTGCACAGCCTTCACAGACCTCCCACTCTTGCACAGACCCAATGTCGAGTCCGTCGGCGAGGTCCTTCTTGACGATGGCTTCGAGTCCGCTGAAGCCGATGTGACCGAGTCGGAGGTGCCACAGGTACGACTTGGACATGGCGCGACCTCGTCTTGTACTGGCGGCGTGGGCTGCTTCAATCGACACTGGAGACATGTTGAGCTTGAACAGACCCTTGCCGATTCGAGTGCCGATGGTCCGCTTGGCGCCCTTGAGAACGACGAAGCAACCGTCCTTGTCGAACGTCACGGGAGCAACGTCCTCCGTGAATCTTCCGACCGAGAACAGGTTGCGGCTGAGCTTGGGGATATGCCACACGTTGGTGAGCAAACCCTTCTTGACACCGCTTGGAGTCTTCATCGACATGAGAATGTCTCCCACGCCAACTGCTTGGACCGTGCCATCATCGGCCAGATGCACGTCGACTGGTTCAATCTTCTTGTAGTTCATCATGAACTGCTTGGTTCGCGACATGTGCTGAGTCGCACCCGAGTCGACCAACCACGCCGTGGATTGACTCGACTTGCCTTGGGTCTTCCCGACCGAGAACAGGTACTCGCCGGGGTCTTCATCTCGCGCAAGGTTCGCTCGCTGGAACCGTTGCCGAGGGTTGCCGTTGCCGTTGTCCTTGACACGCGAGTGGCACTCCGCGGCCCAATGACCGATCTTGCCGCAGTAGTTGCACGTGCCAGTCTTCTTGACTGCACGGCCCTTGGGCTTCGCGTCACTTGTCATGAACGCTTGGCCAAGCGTGGCTCCGTCGCCACCTTGCTCCTTGCGCTTCATGTCTTCGTGGAGCAGCCGAGACGTCACGAGTTCCCACGTGAGCGCGTCGACACGCGACTCCAACGCCGTGATGAGGAACTGGTACGACTCGCTGAGACTGCCGAGAAGCGTGATCACCAAGTCGTCTTCGCTGACCGGAGCGCCGACTGCGTCGAGTTGCTCCGCCAGGGTCTTGAGCTTGTTGATGTGCGTGAGCACATCGTCACCTTCTTCCATCATGGTCGTGAAGAAACGACGACGAAGAAAGAGCTTGTTGGCAAGGCTCTTCTTCTCGAAGTGTTCTTCCAGTCTTGACCATGCATCTTGCGCACCACTCGCCGACCGAACCAGCGGGAGCTGCGAGTCTTCCATCGCGAGACAGATCATCGCGAGCGCCTTGCGAGACTTCTTCTTGAAGAGGGCTCGGTCCGCGTCGGTCTGGCACTGCTCGAGTTTGACCTCTCCACAGACAACTTCCCAGACGTCGCGTTCTTCGAGCACCATCTGCATCTTGAACTTCCATGTGTGGAAGTTGGTTCCGTCGAACTTGTTGATGCGGGCTGGGGTGGTCGAATCCATGGCGAAGGCTGGGGAGGCGAAGTCGGTGGAGGCAGAGTCGGCTGGGCTTGGGCTCATAACCTGTTGGAAGGTCGCTTGGTTGGTGGGATGCAAAATGCAAAGTGAATTGATCGGGACTTAGTTCGCTGCTGCTACCTCTAAGCCGTCTGTGTGTGTCCTACGCTACCGTAATCAAATGTATGTCCTACCTATCGTAAACATATGCAAACATAGACTGACTTCGTGGATACTTCAACGAAGTCGATGGGTGGCACTGGATTCAAACCAGAACCAGACGGAGAATCTTCCACATGTCGAATCTTCCACATGTCGAATCTTCCACGGAGAATCTTCTGCAGGAGAATCTTCTACAGCCGAGCTTCAACTGCCGAGCTTCAACTGGAATGATGACGCTGGGTTCGAGGCGCATCATCTTCAACACCGAACCATCGGTGAGTGTGGTCGTTGCAAGCTCCACCATGCCAACTTGTCCGACGAGTACTGGGGCGAAGCCGTCATGACTGCAGTCGAAGTTCGCAACCGACTTCCGACCCGCGCTCAAGACTTGTACAAGTCGCCGTACGAAGAATGGTACGGGAAGAAGCCCTTGCTCGCCAACTTCAAGGTGTTCGGCTGCCATGCGTACGTCCACGTGCCCAAGGAGAAGCGGTCGAAGTTCGACGCCCGAGCCATCTTGTGTCGGTTCCTCGGCTACTCGGACCACGAGAAGGCGTATCGGTTTGAAGAAATCGCAACCGGTCGGATCGTCATCAGTCGAGACGCGCAGTTCATGGAAGACACATTCGACGATGGCAAGCGCGAAGAACCCTGGAGCAAGTCCGTCGAGTTCCGCGACGATGAAGATGATGAAGATGAAGATGAAGCAACCGACAACCAAGATGATGAAGACATGGGTGAGCAGCCAGCCTCACCAGCACCAAGTCAGCGCAGCTACGAGCGACCGGAGTGGCAACAGGGCCAGCGGTCGCAGCGTCCAGCAGCACCAGCATCGGCCCAGCAGCCGAATGTCGACTACGCACCAGGGTCCAAGCGCCACTCTCGCACGCACTCGCTCGAGAACCTGGCTGAACCGCCAGTTGAGAAGCGCTACGGACGGGTTGGTCGCACAAGTGGTGCGACTCCACCACCCACGCAAGGTTCAAGGACATCGCTCGAAGATCTGTCTGCACTGCTCACGTCGATCGAAGAGGAAGGCGTAGGAGATGAAGACGAAGAAGGCGAAGACGTGCAAGAACAAGGGGGTGTTGGAAGGTCGCTTGGTTGGTGGGATGCAAAATGCAAAGTGAATTGATCGGGACTTAGTTCGCTACTGCTACCTCTAAGCCGTCTGTGTGTGTCCTACGCTACCATAATCAAATGTATGTCCTACCTATCGTAAACATATGCAAACATAAACTGACTTCGTGGATACTTCAACGAAGTCGATGGGTGGCACTGGATTCAAACCAGAACCAGACGGAGAATCTTCCACATGTCGAATCTTCCACATGTCGAATCTTCCACGGAGAATCTTCTGCAGGAGAATCTTCTACAGCCGAGCTTCAACTGCCGAGCTTCAACTGGAATGATGACGCTGGGTTCGAGGCGCATCATCTTCAACACTCCCCCTCGACTCGACTGCGTCTTGAACACCAAGCTTGGTGCGGAGCACGTCGAACTGGACAGTGGGGATCGGCTTGGTCATGATGTCGGCAAGCATGTCTTGGGTCGGGCAATACTGCAGACACACTTGACCGTCCTCGACCTTCTCACGAACGAAGTGGTAGCGAATGTCGATGTGCTTGGTGCGCTTGTGGAACTCGGGGTTCTTGGCCAACGCGATGGCACCTTGGTTGTCTTCGTACACCGTGAGCGCTTGGTCGCTTGCAACTTCGCCGAGTTCGCACAGGAACGCCTTGAGCCACACGGCTTCTTGGATCGCTTCCGATAGAGCCATGTACTCTGCTTCGGTCGAGGAGAGGGCGACAGTTCGCTGCTTCTTGCTGCGCCAGCTGATGCATCCGCCGTTGAGCATGAACACGTAGCCGCTGGTGCTTCGACGTGACTCGATGTCGCCAGCCCAGTCGGCGTCGGAGTAGCCGACCAGTCTTCCGTCGTTCGATGCCGAGAACTGCAGGCCGTAGGTCGGAGTCGCTTGCAGATACCGGAGCACACGCTTGAGAGCTTGCCAGTGTGTTGGACACGGGTCCGCGGCGAACTGGCTGAGTGTGCCGACTGCCGCTGCGAGGTCTGGTCGAGTGCCGACCATGAGGTACATGAGTGCGCCGACTGCACTTCGGTACGGCACGTTCTTCATGGTGTCTTCGTGCTTGCAACCACCTTCACACATGGCCTTGGTCAGCTTGAGTCCGGGGTCTTGAGGGGTCCTCACTGGTTTGCAGTCTTGCATGCCGAACTTGGTCAGGATCGACTGCAGGAACTTGGTCTGCCGCATGGTCACGTCGCCGGACTTGGGGTCTTGATCAACTTCCATGCCGAGGCAGTACTTGAGTTCGCCGAGGTCGGACATCTCGAAGCGTTCGCTGAGTGCACGCTTGGTCGCCGTGAGCAACTCGAGGCTGTTGCAGGCGAGGATGAGGTCGTCGACGTAGATCACCACGAAGATCATCGCTGAGCCGCTCCGCTTGACGTACACGCAGTGGTCCATCTCGCACTTGGTGAAGCCGACCTTGCGCATGAAGGCGTCGATGGTCTGGTTCCACATGCGTGGCGACTGCTTGAGACCGTAGAGCGAGCGCTTGAGCTTGCACACGTAGTCCGGGTGGCGCTGGTCGACGAAGCCTTCGGGCTGCTTCATGTAGATTTCTTCGTCGAGGTTGCCGTTCAGGAACGCCGTCTTGACATCCATCTGATGGATCATGAGCTTGTGTCGAGCGGCGATGCTGAGGATGGTGCGGATCGACGTGAACTTGGCGACGGGTGCGAACGTCTCTTCGAAGTCGATGCCGTACTTCTGCAGGAACCCCTTGGCAACGAGTCGAGCCTTGTACCGCTCGACGAGTCCTTCGGCGGTTTCCTTGACCTTGAACACCCACTTGCTGGTGATGGCCTTGCGTCCGGCTGGCAAAGGGACTAGGTCCCATGTCTCGTTCTTCTTGAGCGACTCGAGCTCGGAGTCGCAGGCTTCCTTCCAGTTGCTGGCGTCGTCGGATTCCATCGCCGACTTGAACGATGTCGGCAACTCTCCCCCTGAATTCACGACGAGAGCAAATTCTTCGAGATCGTGGTCTTGATCTTCTCCCCCTTGTTCTTGCACGTCTTCGCCTTCTTCGTCTTCATCTTCTACGCCTTCCTCTTCGATCGACGTGAGCAGTGCAGACAGATCTTCGAGCGATGTCCTTGGACCTTGCGTGGGTGGTGGAGTCGCACCACTTGTGCGTCCAACACGTCCGTAGCGCTTCTCAACTGGCGGTTCAGCCAGGTTCTCGAGCGAGTGCGTGCGAGAGTGGCGCTTGGACCCTGGTGCGTAGTCGACATTCGGCTGCTGGGCCGATGCTGGTGCTGCTGGACGCTGCGACCGCTGGCCCTGTTGCCACTCCGGTCGCTCGTAGCTGCGCTGACTTGGTGCTGGTGAGGCTGGCTGCTCACCCATGTCTTCATCATCTTGGTTGTCGGTTGCTTCATCTTCATCTTCATCATCATCCTCGTCGCGGAACTCGACGGACTTGCTCCAGGGTTCTTCGCGCTTGCCATCGTCGAACGTGTCTTCCATGAACTGCGCGTCTCGACTGATGACGATCCGACCGGTTGCGATTTCTTCGAACCGATACGCCTTCTCGTGGTCCGAGTAGCCGAGGAACCGACACAAGATGGCTCGGGCGTCGAACTTCGACCGCTTCTCCTTGGGCACGTGGACGTACGCATGGCAGCCGAACACCTTGAAGTTGGCGAGCAAGGGCTTCTTCCCGTACCATTCTTCGTACGGCGACTTGTACAAGTCTTGAGCGCGGGTCGGAAGTCGGTTGCGAACTTCGACTGCAGTCATGACGGCTTCGCCCCAGTACTCGTCGGACAAGTTGGCATGGTGGAGCTTGCAACGACCACACTCACCGATGGTTCGGTTCATGCGCTCCGCCACACCGTTCAACTGAGGCGTGTATGGCGGCGTGACATCGTGCTCGATGCCATGCTTGCGACAGAACTTGGCAAGTTTGGCCGACTGGTACTCGCCGCCGCCGTCGGTTCGAAGCACCTTGACTCGACGACCGGTTTGGTTCTCGGCCCAGTTGACGAACTCGACGAACTTGTCGTAGACTTCGTCCTTGGACCGCATCAGGTACAACTTGCACAGTCGAGACTTGTCGTCGGTGAACGTGGCAAAGTACTTCATGCCGCCGAAAGTCGGAGTCTTCATGGGGCCGGCCACATCGCTGTACACGACGTCAAGCAGATTCGCAGACCGCTTGGTCGTGCCCGACTGGAACTTGACGCGAGTCAGCTTGCCGAGTGCACAGCCTTCACAGACCTCCCACTCTTGCACAGACCCAATGTCGAGTCCGTCGGCGAGGTCCTTCTTGACGATGGCTTCGAGACCGCTGAAGCCGATGTGACCGAGTCGGAGGTGCCACAGGTACGACTTGGACATGGCGCGACCTCGTCTTGTACTGGCGGCGTGGGCTGCTTCAGTCGATACTGGAGACATGTTGAGCTTGAACAGACCCTTGCCGATTCGAGTGCCGATGGTCCGCTTGGCGCCCTTCAGCATGACAAAGCAACCGTCCTTGTCGAACGTCACGGGAGCAACGTCCTCCGTGAATCTTCCGACCGAGAACAGGTTGCGGCTGAGCTTGGGGATATGCCACACGTTGGTGAGCAAACCCTTCTTGACACCGCTTGGAGTCTTCATCGACATGAGAATGTCTCCCACGCCAACTGCTTGGACCGTGCCATCATCGGCCAGATGCACGTCGACTGGTTCAATCTTCTTGTAGTTCATCATGAACTGCTTGGTTCGCGACATGTGCTGAGTCGCACCCGAGTCGACCAACCACGCCGTGGATTGACTCGACTTGCCTTGGGTCTTCCCGACCGAGAACAGGTACTCGCCGGGGTCTTCATCTCGCGCAAGGTTCGCTCGCTGGAACCGTTGCCGAGGGTTGCCGTTTCCGTTGCCGTTGCCGTTGCCGTTGCCGCCGGAGTTGCCGTTGCCGTTGCCGTTGTCCTTGACACGCGAGTGGCACTCCGCGGCCCAATGACCGATCTTGCCGCAGTAGTTGCACGTGCCAGTCTTCTTGACTGCACGGCCCTTGGACTTCGCGTCACTTGTCATGAACGCTTGGCCAAGCGTGCTCCGTCGCCACCTTGCTCCTTGCGCTTCATGTCTTCATGGAGCAGCCGAGACGTCACGAGTTCCCACGTGAGTGCGTCGACACGCGACTCCAACGCCGTGATGAGGAACTAGTACGACTCGCTGAGACTGCCGAGAAGCGTGATCACCAAGTCGTCTTCGCTGACCGGAGCGCCGACTGCGTCGAGTTGCTCCGCCAGGGTCTTGGGCTTGTTGATGTGCGTGAGCACATCGTCACCTTCTTCCATCATGGTCGTGAAGAAACGACGACGAAGAAAGAGCTTGTTGGCAAGGCTCTTCTTCTCGAAGTGTTCTTCCAGTCTTGACCATGCATCATGCGCACCACTCGCCGACCGAACCAGCGGGAGCTGCGAGTCTTCCATCGCGAGACAGATCATCGCGAGCGCCTTGCGAGACTTCTTCTTGAAGAGGGCTCGGTCCGCGTCGGTCTGGCACTGCTCGAGTTTGACCTCTCCACAGACAACTTCCCAGACGTCGCGTTCTTCGAGCACCATCTGCATCTTGAACTTCCATGTGTGGAAGTTGGTTCCGTCGAACTTGTTGATGCGGGCTGGGGTGGTCGAATCCATGGCGAAGGCTGGGGAGGCGAAGTCGGTGGAGGCAGAGTCGGCTGGGCTTGGGCTCATAACCTGTTGGAAGGTCGCTTGGTTGGTGGGATGCAAAATGCAAAGTGAATTGATCGGGACTTAGTTCGCTGCTGCTACCTCTAAGCCGTCTGTGTGTGTCCTACGCTACCGTAATCAAATGTATGTCCTACCTATCGTAAACATATGCAAACATAAACTGACTTCGTGGATGCTTCAACGAAGTCGATGGGTGGCACTGGATTCAAACCAGAACCAGACGGAGAATCTTCCACATGTCGAATCTTCCACATGTCGAATCTTCCACGGAGAATCTTCTGCAGGAGAATCTTCTACAGCCGAGCTTCAACTGCCGAGCTTCAACTGGAATGATGACGCTGGGTTCGAGGCGCATCATCTTCAACAGGGGGAGAAGACCAAGATTACGATCTCGAAGCGTTTGCTCTCGTCGTGAATTCAGGGGGAGAGTTGCCGACATCGTTCAAGTCGGCGATGGAATCCGACGACGCCAGCAACTGGAAGGAAGCCTGCGACTCCGAGCTCGAGTCGCTCAAGAAGAACGAGACATGGGACCTAGTCCCTTTGCCAGCCGGACGCAAGGCCATCACCAGCAAGTGGGTGTTCAAGGTCAAGGAAACCGCCGAAGGACTCGTCGAGCGGTACAAGGCTCGACTCGTTGCCAAGGGGTTCCTGCAGAAGTACGGCATCGACTTCGAAGAGACATTCGCACCCGTCGCCAAGTTCACGTCGATCCGCACCATCCTCAGCATCGCCGCTCGACACAAGCTCATGATCCATCAGATGGATGTCAAGACGGCGTTCCTGAACGGCAACCTCGACGAAGAAATCTACATGAAGCAGCCCGAAGGCTTCGTCGACCAGCGCCACCCCGACTACGTGTGCAAGCTCAAGCGCTCGCTCTACGGTCTCAAGCAGTCGCCACGCATGTGGAACCAGACCATCGACGCCTTCATGCGCAAGGTCGGCTTCACCAAGTGCGAGATGGACCACTGCGTGTACGTCAAGCGGAGCGGCTCAGCGATGATCTTCGTGGTGATCTACGTCGACGACCTCATCCTCGCCTGCAACAGCCTCGAGTTGCTCACAGCGACCAAGCGTGCACTCAGCGAACGCTTCGAGATGTCCGACCTCGGCGAACTCAAGTACTGCCGCGGCATGGAAGTTGATTATGTTGAAGATGATGCGCCTCGAACCCAGCGTCATCATTCCAGTTGAAGCTCGGCAGTTGAAGCTCGGCTGTAGAAGATTCTCCTGCAGAAGATTCTCCGTGGAAGATTCGACATGTGGAAGATTCGACATGTGGAAGATTCTCCGTCTGGTTCTGGTTTGAATCCAGTGCCACCCATCGACTTCGTTGAAGCATCCACGAAGTCAGTTTATGTTTGCATATGTTTACGATAGGTAGGACATACATTTGATTACGGTAGCGTAGGACACACACAGACGGCTTAGAGGTAGCAGTAGCGAACTAAGTCCCGATCAATTCACTTTGCATTTTGCATCCCACCAACCAAGCGACCTTCCAACAGGTTATGAGCCCAAGCCCAGCCGACTCTGCCTCCACCGACTTCGCCTCCCCAGCCTTCGCCATGGATTCGACCACCCCAGCCCGCATCAACAAGTTCGACGGAACCAACTTCCACACATGGAAGTTCAAGATGCAGATGGTGCTCGAAGAACGCGACGTCTGGGAAGTTGTCTGTGGAGAGGTCAAACTCGAGCAGTGCCAGACCGACGCGGACCGAGCCCTCTTCAAGAAGAAGTCTCGCAAGGCGCTCGCGATGATCTGTCTCGCGATGGAAGACTCGCAGCTCCCGCTGGTTCGGTCGGCGAGTGGTGCGCAAGATGCATGGTCAAGACTGGAAGAACACTTCGAGAAGAAGAGCCTTGCCAACAAGCTCTTTCTTCGTCGTCGTTTCTTCACGACCATGATGGAAGAAGGTGACGATGTGCTCACGCACATCAACAAGCCCAAGACCCTGGCGGAGCAACTCGACGCAGTCGGCGCTCCGGTCAGCGAAGACGACTTGGTGATCACGCTTCTCGGCAGTCTCAGCGAGTCGTACTAGTTCCTCATCACGGCGTTGGAGTCGCGTGTCGACGCACTCACGTGGGAACTCGTGACGTCTCGGCTGCTCCATGAAGACATGAAGCGCAAGGAGCAAGGTGGCGACGGAGCACGCTTGGCCAAGCGTTCATGACAAGTGACGCGAAGTCCAAGGGCCGTGCAGTCAAGAAGACTGGCACGTGCAACTACTGCGGCAAGATCGGTCATTGGGCCGCGGAGTGCCACTCGCGTGTCAAGGACAACGGCAACGGCAACGGCAACTCCGGCGGCAACGGCAACGGCAACGGCAACGGAAACGGCAACCCTCGGCAACGGTTCCAGCGAGCGAACCTTGCGCGAGATGAAGACCCCGGCGAGTACCTGTTCTCGGTCGGGAAGACCCAAGGCAAGTCGAGTCAATCCACGGCGTGGTTGGTCGACTCGGGTGCGACTCAGCACATGTCGCGAACCAAGCAGTTCATGATGAACTACAAGAAGATTGAACCAGTCGACGTGCATCTGGCCGATGATGGCACGGTCCAAGCAGTTGGCGTGGGAGACATTCTCATGTCGATGAAGACTCCAAGCGGTGTCAAGAAGGGTTTGCTCACCAACGTGTGGCATATCCCCAAGCTCAGCCGCAACCTGTTCTCGGTCGGAAGATTCACGGAGGACGTTGCTCCCGTGACGTTCGACAAGGACGGTTGCTTTGTCATGCTGAAGGGCGCCAAGCGGACCATCGGCACTCGAATCGGCAAGGGTCTGTTCAAGCTCAACATGTCTCCAGTGTCGACTGAAGCAGCCCACGCCGCCAGTACAAGACGAGGTCGCGCCATGTCCAAGTCGTACCTGTGGCACCTCCGACTCGGTCACATCGGCTTCAGCGGTCTCGAAGCCATCGTCAAGAAGGACCTCGCCGACGGACTCGACATTGGGTCTGTGCAAGAGTGGGAGGTCTGTGAAGGCTGTGCACTCGGCAAGCTGACTCGCGTCAAGTTCCAGTCGGGCACGACCAAGCGGTCTGCGAATCTGCTTGACGTCGTGTACAGCGATGTGGCCGGCCCCATGAAGACTCCGACTTTCGGCGGCATGAAGTACTTTGCCACGTTCACCGACGACAAGTCTCGACTGTGCAAGTTGTACCTCATGCGGTCCAAGGACGAAGTCTACGACAAGTTCGTCGAGTTCGTCAACTGGGCCGAGAACCAAACCGGTCGTCGAGTCAAGGTGCTTCGAACCGACGGCGGCGGCGAGTACCAGTCGGCCAAACTTGCCAAGTTCTGTCGCAAGCATGGCATCGAGCACGATGTCACGCCGCCATACACGCCTCAGTTGAACGGTGTGGCGGAGCGCATGAACCGAACCATCGGTGAGTGTGGTCGTTGCAAGCTCCACCATGCCAACTTGTCCGACGAGTACTGGGGCGAAGCCGTCATGACTGCAGTCGAAGTTCGCAACCGACTTCCGACCCGCGCTCAAGACTTGTACAAGTCGCCGTACGAAGAATGGTACGGGAAGAAGCCCTTGCTCGCCAACTTCAAGGTGTTCGGCTGCCATGCGTACGTCCACGTGCCCAAGGAGAAGCGGTCGAAGTTCGACGCCCGAGCCATCTTGTGTCGGTTCCTCGGCTACTCGGACCACGAGAAGGCGTATCGGTTCGAAGAAATCGCAACCGGTCGGATCGTCATCAGTCGAGACGCGCAGTTCATGGAAGACACGTTCGACGATGGCAAGCGCGAAGAACCCTGGAGCAAGTCCGTCGAGTTCCGCGACGATGAAGATGAAGAAGATCAAGATGAAGCAACCGACAACCAAGATGATGAAGACATGGGTGAGCAGCCAGCCTCACCAGCACCAAGTCAGCGCAGCTACGAGCGACCGGAGTGGCAACAGGGCCAGCGGTCGCAGCGTCCAGCAGCACCAGCATCGGCCCAGCAGCCGAATGTCGACTACGCACCAGGGTCCAAGCGCCACTCTCGCACGCACTCGCTCGAGAACCTGGCTGAACCGCCAGTTGAGAAGCGCTACGGACGGGTTGGTCGCACAAGTGGTGCGACTCCACCACCCACGCAAGGTTCAAGGACATCGCTCGAAGATCTGTCTGCACTGCTCACGTCGATCGAAGAGGAAGGCGTAGAAGATGAAGACGAAGAAGGCGAAGACGTGCAAGAACAAGGGGGAGAAGACCAAGATTACGATCTCGAAGAGTTTGCTCTCGTCGTGAATTCAGGGGGAGAGTTGCCGACATCGTTCAAGTCGGCGATGGAATCCGACGACGCCAGCAACTGGAAGGAAGCCTGCGACTCCGAGCTTGAGTCGCTCAAGAAGAACGAGACCTGGGACCTAGTCCCTTTGCCAGCCGGACGCAAGGCCATCACCAGCAAGTGGGTGTTCAAGGTCAAGGAAACCGCCGAAGGACTCGTCGAACGGTACAAGGCTCGACTCGTTGCCAAGGGGTTCCTGCAAAAGTACGGCATCGACTTCGAAGAGACGTTCGCACCCGTCGCCAAGTTCACGTCGATCCGCACCATCCTCAGCATCGCCGCTCGACACAAGCTCATGATCCATCAGATGGATGTCAAGACGGCGTTCCTGAACGGCAACCTCGACGAAGAAATCTACATGAAGCAGCCCGAAGGCTTCGTCGACCAGCGCCACCCCGACTACGTGTGCAAGCTCAAGCGCTCGCTCTACGGTCTCAAGCAGTCGCCCCGCATGAGGAACCAGACCATCGACGCCTTCATGCGCAAGGTCGGCTTCACCAAGTGCGAGATGGACCACTGCGTGTACGTCAAGCGGAGCGGCTCAGCGATGATCTTCGTGGTGATCTACGTCGACGACCTCATCCTCGCCTGCAACAGCCTCGAGTTGCTCACGGCGACCAAGCGTGCACTCAGCGAACGCTTCGAGATGTCCGACCTCGGCGAACTCAAGTACTGCCTCGGCATGGAAGTTGATCAAGACCCCAAGTCCGGCGACGTGACCATGCGGCAGACCAAGTTCCTGCAGTCGATCCTGACCAAGTTCGGCATGCAAGACTGCAAACCAGTGAGGACTCCTCAAGACCCCGGACTCAAGCTGACCAAGGCCATGTGTGAAGGTGGTTGCAAGCACGAAGACACCATGAAGAACGTGCCGTACCGAAGTGCAGTCGGCGCACTCATGTACCTCATGGTCGGCACTCGACCAGACCTCGCAGCGGCAGTCGGCACACTCAGCCAGTTCGCCGCGGACCCGTGTCCAACACATTGGCAAGCTCTCAAGCGTGTGCTCCGATACCTGCAAGCGACTCCGACCTACGGCCTGCAGTTCTCGGCATCGAACGACGGAAGACTGGTCGGCTACTCCGACGCCGACTGGGCTGGCGACATCGAGTCACGTCGAAGCACCAGCGGCTACGTGTTCATGCTCAACGGCGGATGCATCAGCTGGCGCAGCAAGAAGCAGCGAACTGTCGCCCTCTCCTCGACCGAAGCAGAGTACATGGCTCTATCGGAAGCGATCCAAGAAGCCGTGTGGCTCAAGGCGTTCCTGTGCGAACTCGGCGAAGTTGCAAGTGACCAAGCGCTCACGGTGTACGAAGACAACCAAGGTGCGATCGCGTTGGCCAAGAACCCCGAGTTCCACAAGCGCACCAAGCACATCGACATTCGCTACCACTTCGTTCGTGAGAAGGTCGAGGACGGTCAAGTGTGTCTGCAGTATTGCCCGACCCAAGACATGCTTGCCGACATCATGACCAAGCCGATCCCCACTGTCCAGTTCGACGTGCTCCGCACCAAGCTTGGTGTTCAAGACGCAGTCGAGTCGAGGGGGAGTGTTGAAGATGATGCGCCTCGAACCCAGCGTCATCATTCCAGTTGAAGCTCGGCAGTTGAAGCTCGGCTGTAGAAGATTCTCCTGCAGAAGATTCTCCGTGGAAGATTCGACATGTGGAAGATTCGACATGTGGAAGATTCGACATGTGGAAGATTCGACATGTGGAAGATTCTCCGTCTGGTTCTGGTTTGAATCCAGTGCCACCCATCGACTTCGTTGAAGTATCCACGAAGTCAGTTTATGTTTGCATATGTTTACGATAGGTAGGACATACATTTGATTATGGTAGCGTAGGACACACACAGACGGCTTAGAGGTAGCAGTAGCGAACTAAGTCCCGATTAATTCACTTTGCATTTTGCATCCCACCAACCAAGCGACCTTCCAACAGATTAAGACCCCAAGTCCGGCGACGTGACCATGCGGCAGACCAAGTTCCTGCAGTCGATCCTGACCAAGTTCGGCATGCAAGACTGCAAACCAGTGAGGACCCCTCAAGACCCCGGACTCAAGCTGACCAAGGCCATGTGTGAAGGTGGTTGCAAGCACGAAGACACCATGAAGAACGTGCCGTACCGAAGTGCAGTCGGCGCACTCATGTACCTCATGGTCGGCACTCGACCAGACCTCGCAGCGGCAGTCGGCACACTCAGCCAGTTCGCCGCGGACCCGTGTCCAACACACTGGCAAGCTCTCAAGCGTGTGCTCCGGTATCTGCAAGCGACTCCGACCTACGGCCTGCAGTTCTCGGCATCGAACGACGGAAGACTGGTCGGCTACTCCGACGCCGACTGGGCTGGCGACATCGAGTCACGTCGAAGCACCAGCGGCTACGTGTTCATGCTCAACGGCGGATGCATCAGCTGGCGCAGCAAGAAGCAGCGAACTGTCGCCCTCTCCTCGACCGAAGCAGAGTACATGGCTCTATCGGAAGCGATCCAAGAAGCCGTGTGGCTCAAGGCGTTCCTGTGCGAACTCGGCGAAGTTGCAAGTGACCAAGCGCTCACGGTGTACGAAGACAACCAAGGTGCGATCGCGTTGGCCAAGAACCCCGAGTTCCACAAGCGCACCAAGCACATCGACATTCGCTATCACTTCGTTCGTGAGAAGGTCGAGGACGGTCAAGTGTCTCTCCAGTATTGCCCGACCCAAGACATGCTTGCCGACATCATGACCAAGCCGATCCCCACTGTCCAGTTCGACGTGCTCCGCACCAAGCTCGGTGTCCAAGACGCAGTCGAGTCGAGGGGGAGTGTTGAAGATGATGCGCCTCGAACCCAGCGTCATCATTCCAGTTGAAGCTCGGCAGTTGAAGCTCGGCTGTAGAAGATTCTCCTGCAGAAGATTCTCCGTGGAAGATTCGACATGTGGAAGATTCTCCGTCTGGTTCTGGTTTGAATCCAGTGCCACCCATCGACTTCGTTGAAGCATCCACGAAGTCAGTTTATGTTTGCATATGTTTACGATAGGTAGGACATACATTTGATTACGGTAGCGTAGGACACACACAGACGGCTTAGAGGTAGCAGCAGCGAACTAAGTCCCGATCAATTCACTTTGCATTTTGCATCCCACCAACCAAGCGACCTTCCAACAGGTTATGAGCCCAAGCCCAGCCGACTCTGCCTCCACCGACTTCGCCTCCCCAGCCTTCGCCATGGATTCGACCACCCCAGCCCGCATCAACAAGTTCGACGGAACCAACTTCCACACATGGAAGTTCAAGATGCAGATGGTGCTCGAAGAACGCGACGTCTGGGAAGTTGTCTGTGGAGAGGTCAAACTCGAGCAGTGCCAGACCGACGCGGACCGAGCCCTCTTCAAGAAGAAGTCTCGCAAGGCGCTCGCGATGATCTGTCTCGCGATGGAAGACTCGCAGCTCCCGCTGGTTCGGTCGGCGAGTGGTGCGCAAGATGCATGGTCAAGACTGGAAGAACACTTCGAGAAGAAGAGCCTTGCCAACAAGCTCTTTCTTCGTCGTCGTTTCTTCACGACCATGATGGAAGAAGGTGACGATGTGCTCACGCACATCAACAAGCTCAAGACCCTGGCGGAGCAACTCGACGCAGTCGGCGCTCCGGTCAGCGAAGACGACTTGGTGATCACGCTTCTCGGCAGTCTCAGCGAGTCGTACCAGTTCCTCATCACGGCGTTGGAGTCGCGTGTCGACGCGCTCACGTGGGAACTCGTGACGTCTCGGCTGCTCCATGAAGACATGAAGCGCAAGGAGCAAGGTGGCGACGGAGCCACGCTTGGCCAAGCGTTCATGACAAGTGACGCGAAGCCCAAGGGCCGTGCAGTCAAGAAGACTGGCACGTGCAACTACTGCGGCAAGATCGGTCATTGGGCCGCGGAGTGCCACTCGCGTGTCAAGGACAACGGCAACGGCAACGGCAACGGCAACTCCGGCGGCAACGGAAACGGCAACGGCAACGGAAACGGCAACCCTCGGCAACGGTTCCAGCGAGCGAACCTTGCGCGAGATGAAGACCCCGGCGAGTACCTGTTCTCGGTCGGGAAGACCCAAGGCAAGTCGAGTCAATCCACGGCGTGGTTGGTCGACTCGGGTGCGACTCAGCACATGTCGCGAACCAAGCAGTTCATGATGAACTACAAGAAGATTGAACCAGTCGACGTGCATCTGGCCGATGATGGCACGGTCCAAGCAGTTGGCGTGGGAGACATTCTCATGTCGATGAAGACTCCAAGCGGTGTCAAGAAGGGTTTGCTCACCAACGTGTGGCATATCCCCAAGCTCAGCCGCAACCTGTTCTCGGTCGGAAGATTCACGGAGGACGTTGCTCCCGTGACGTTCGACAAGGACGGTTGCTTTGTCATGCTGAAGGGCGCCAAGCGGACCATCGGCACTCGAATCGGCAAGGGTCTGTTCAAGCTCAACATGTCTCCAGTGTCGACTGAAGCAGCCCACGCCGCCAGTACAAGACGAGGTCGCGCCATGTCCAAGTCGTACCTGTGGCACCTCCGACTCGGTCACATCGGCTTCAGCGGTCTCGAAGCCATCGTCAAGAAGGACCTCGCCGACGGACTCGACATTGGGTCTGTGCAAGAGTGGGAGGTCTGTGAAGGCTGTGCACTCGGCAAGCTGACTCGCGTCAAGTTCCAGTCGGGCACGACCAAGCGGTCTGCGAATCTGCTTGACGTCGTGTACAGCGATGTGGCCGGCCCCATGAAGACTCCGACTTTCGGCGGCATGAAGTACTTTGCCACGTTCACCGACGACAAGTCTCGACTGTGCAAGTTGTACCTCATGCGGTCCAAGGACGAAGTCTACGACAAGTTCGTCGAGTTCGTCAACTGGGCCGAGAACCAAACCGGTCGTCGAGTCAAGGTGCTTCGAACCGACGGCGGCGGCGAGTACCAGTCGGCCAAACTTGCCAAGTTCTGCCGCAAGCGTGGCATCGAGCACGATGTCACGCCGCCATACACGCCTCAGTTGAACGGTGTGGCGGAGCGCATGAACCGAACCATCGGTGAGTGTGGTCGTTGCAAGCTCCACCATGCCAACTTGTCCGACGAGTACTGGGGCGAAGCCGTCATGACTGCAGTCGAAGTTCGCAACCGACTTCCGACCCGCGCTCAAGACTTGTACAAGTCGCCGTACGAAGAATGGTACGGGAAGAAGCCCTTGCTCGCCAACTTCAAGGTGTTCGGCTGCCATGCGTACGTCCACGTGCCCAAGGAGAAGCGGTCGAAGTTCGACGCCCGAGCCATCTTGTGTCGGTTCCTCGGCTACTCGGACCACGAGAAGGCGTATCGGTTTGAAGAAATCGCAACCGGCCGGATCGTCATCAGTCGAGACACGCAGTTCATGGAAGACACATTCGACGATGGCAGGCGCGAAGAACCCTGGAGCAAGTCCGTCGAGTTCCGCGACGATGAAGATGAAGAAGATGAAGATGAAGCAACCGACAACCAAGATGATGAAGACATGGGTGAGCAGCCAGCCTCACCAGCACCAAGTCAGCGCAGCTACGAGCGACCGGAGTGGCAACAGGGCCAGCGGTCGCAGCGTCCAGCAGCACCAGCATCGGCCCAGCAGCCGAATGTCGACTACGCACCAGGGTCCAAGCGCCACTCTCGCACGCACTCGCTCGAGAACCTGGCTGAACCGCCAGTTGAGAAGCGCTACGGACGGGTTGGTCGCACAAGTGGTGCGACTCCACCACCCACGCAAGGTTCAAGGACATCGCTCGAAGATCTGTCTGCACTGCTCACGTCGATCGAAGAGGAAGGCGTAGAAGATGAAGACGAAGAAGGCGAAGACGTGCAAGAACAAGGGGGAGAAGACCAAGATTACGATCTCGAAGAGTTTGCTCTCGTCGTGAATTCAGGGGGAGAGTTGCCGACATCGTTCAAGTCGGCGATGGAATCCGACGACGCCAGCAACTGGAAGGAAGCCTGCGACTCCGAGCTTGAGTCGCTCAAGAAGAACGAGACCTGGGACCTAGTCCCTTTGCCAGCCGGACGCAAGGCCATCACCAGCAAGTGGGTGTTCAAGGTCAAGGAAACCGCCGAAGGACTCGTCGAGCGGTACAAGGCTCGACTCGTTGCCAAGGGGTTCCTGCAGAAGTACGGCATCGACTTCGAAGAGACATTCGCACCCGTCGCCAAGTTCACGTCGATCCGCACCATCCTCAGCATCGCCGCTCGACACAAGCTCATGATCCATCAGATGGATGTCAAGACGGCGTTCCTGAACGGCAACCTCGACGAAGAAATCTACATGAAGCAGCCCGAAGGCTTCGTCGACCAGCGCCACCCCGACTACGTGTGCAAGCTCAAGCGCTCGCTCTACGGTCTCAAGCAGTCGCCCCGCATGTGGAACCAGACCATCGACGCCTTCATGCGCAAGGTCGGCTTCACCAAGTGCGAGATGGACCACTGCGTGTACGTCAAGCGGAGCGGCTCAGCGATGATCTTCGTGGTGATCCATGTTGAAGATGATGCGCCTCGAACCCAGCGTCATCATTCCAGTTGAAGCTCGGCAGTTGAAGCTCGGCTGTAGAAGATTCTCCTGCAGAAGATTCTCCGTGGAAGATTCGACATGTGGAAGATTCGACATGTGGAAGATTCTCCGTCTGGTTCTGGTTTGAATCCAGTGCCACCCATCGACTTCGTTGAAGTATCCACGAAGTCAGTTTATGTTTGCATATGTTTACGATAGGTAGGACATACATTTGATTATGGTAGCGTAGGACACACACAGACGGCTTAGAGGTAGCAGCAGCGAACTAAGTCCCGATCAATTCACTTTGCATTTTGCATCCCACCAACCAAGCGACCTTCCAACAGGTTATGAGCCCAAGCCCAGCCGACTCTGCCTCCACCGACTTCGCCTCCCCAGCCTTCGCCATGGATTCGACCACCCCAGCTCGCATCAACAAGTTCGACGGAACCAACTTCCACACATGGAAGTTCAAGATGCAGATGGTGCTCGAAGAACGCGACGTCTGGGAAGTTGTCTGTGGAGAGGTCAAACTCGAGCAGTGCCAGACCGACGCGGACCGAGCCCTCTTCAAGAAGAAGTCTCGCAAGGCGCTCGCGATGATCTGTCTCGCGATGGAAGACTCGCAGCTCCCGCTGGTTCGGTCGGCGAGTGGTGCGCAAGATGCATGGTCAAGACTGGAAGAACACTTCGAGAAGAAGAGCCTTGCCAACAAGCTCTTTCTTCGTCGTCGTTTCTTCACGACCATGATGGAAGAAGGTGACGATGTGCTCACGCACATCAACAAGCCCAAGACCCTGGCGGAGCAACTCGACGCAGTCGGCGCTCCGGTCAGCGAAGACGACTTGGTGATCACGCTTCTCGGCAGTCTCAGCGAGTCGTACCAGTTCCTCATCACGGCGTTGGAGTCGCGTGTCGACGCACTCACGTGGGAACTCGTGACGTCTCGGCTGCTCCATGAAGACATGAAGCGCAAGGAGCAAGGTGGCGACGGAGCCACGCTTGGCCAAGCGTTCATGACAAGTGACGCGAAGCCCAAGGGCCGTGCAGTCAAGAAGACTGGCACGTGCAACTACTGCGGCAAGATCGGTCATTGGGCCGCGGAGTGCCACTCGCGTGTCAAGGACAACGGCAACGGCAACGGAAACGGCAACCCTCGGCAACGGTTCCAGCGAGCGAACCTTGCGCGAGATGAAGACCCCGGCGAGTACCTGTTCTCGGTCGGGAAGACCCAAGGCAAGTCGAGTCAATCCACGGCGTGGTTGGTCGACTCGGGTGCGACTCAGCACATGTCGCGAACCAAGCAGTTCATGATGAACTACAAGAAGATTGAACCAGTCGACGTGCATCTGGCCGATGATGGCACGGTCCAAGCAGTTGGCGTGGGAGACATTCTCATGTCGATGAAGACTCCAAGCGGTGTCAAGAAGGGTTTGCTCACCAACGTGTGGCATATCCCCAAGCTCAGCCGCAACCTGTTCTCGGTCGGAAGATTCACGGAGGACGTTGCTCCCGTGACGTTCGACAAGGACGGTTGCTTCGTCGTTCTCAAGGGCGCCAAGCGGACCATCGGCACTCGAATCGGCAAGGGTCTGTTCAAGCTCAACATGTCTCCAGTGTCGATTGAAGCAGCCCACGCCGCCAGTACAAGACGAGGTCGCGCCATGTCCAAGTCGTACCTGTGGCACCTCCGACTCGGTCACATCGGCTTCAGCGGACTCGAAGCCATCGTCAAGAAGGACCTCGCCGACGGACTCGATATCGGGTCTGTGCAGGAGTGGGAGGTCTGTGAAGGCTGTGCACTCGGCAAGCTGACTCGCGTCAAGTTTCAGTCGGGCACGACCAAGCGGTCTGCGAATCTGCTTGACGTCGTGTACAGCGATGTGGCCGGCCCCATGAAGACTCCGACTTTCGGCGGCATGAAGTACTTCGCCACGTTCACCGACGACAAGTCTCGACTGTGCAAGTTGTACCTCATGCGGTCCAAGGACGAAGTCTACGACAAGTTCGTCGAGTTCGTCAACTGGGCCGAGAACCAAACCGGTCGTCGAGTCAAGGTGCTTCGAACCGACGGCGGCGGCGAGTACCAGTCGGCCAAACTTGCCAAGTTCTGTCGCAAGCATGGCATCGAGCACGACGTCACGCCGCCATACACGCCTCAGTTGAACGGTGTGGCGGAGCGCATGAACCGAACCATCGGTAAGTGTGGTCGTTGCAAGCTCCACCATGCCAACTTGTCCGACGAGTACTGGGGCGAAGCCGTCATGACTGCAGTCGAAGTTCGCAACCGACTTCCGACCCGCGCTCAAGACTTGTACAAGTCGCCGTACGAAGAATGGTACGGGAAGAAGCCCTTGCTCGCCAACTTCAAGGTGTTCGGCTGCCTGCGTACGTCCACGTGCCCAAGGAGAAGCGGTCGAAGTTCGACGCCCGAGCCATCTTGTGTCGGTTCCTCGGCTACTCGGACCACGAGAAGGCGTATCGGTTTGAAGAAATCGCAACCGGCCGGATCGTCATCAGTCGAGACGCGCAGTTCATGGAAGACACATTCGACGATGGCAAGCGCGAAGAACCCTGGAGCAAGTCCGTCGAGTTCCGCGACGATGAAGATGATGAAGATCAAGATGAAGCAACCGACAACCAAGATGATGAAGACATGGGTGAGCAGCCAGCCTCACCAGCACCAAGTCAGCGCAGCTACGAGCGACCGGAGTGGCAACAGGGCCAGCGGTCGCAGCGTCCAGCAGCACCAGCATCGGCCCAGCAGCCGAATGTCGACTACGCACCAGGGTCCAAGCGCCACTCTCGCACGCACTCGCTCGAGAACCTGGCTGAACCGCCAGTTGAGAAGCGCTACGGACGGGTTGGTCGCACAAGTGGTGCGACTCCACCACCCACGCAAGGTTCAAGGACATCGCTCGAAGATCTGTCTGCACTGCTCACGTCGATCGAAGAGGAAGGCGTAGAAGATGAAGACGAAGAAGGCGAAGACGTGCAAGAACAAGGGGGAGAAGACCAAGATTACGATCTCGAAGAGTTTGCTCTCGTCGTGAATTCAGGGGGAGAGTTGCCGACATCGTTCAAGTCGGCGATGGAATCCGACGACGCCAGCAACTGGAAGGAAGCCTGCGACTCCGAGCTTGAGTCGCTCAAGAAGAACGAGACCTGGGACCTAGTCCCTTTGCCAGCCGGACGCAAGGCCATCACCAGCAAGTGGGTGTTCAAGGTCAAGGAAACCGCCGAAGGACTCGTCGAGCGGTACAAGGCTCGACTCGTTGCCAAGGGGTTCCTGCAGAAGTACGGCATCGACTTCGAAGAGACATTCGCACCCGTCGCCAAGTTCACGTCGATCCGCACCATCCTCAGCATCGCCGCTCGACACAAGCTCATGATCCATCAGATGGATGTCAAGACGGCGTTCCTGAACGGCAACCTCGACGAAGAAATCTACATGAAGCAGCCCGAAGGCTTCGTCGACCAGCGCCACCCCGACTACGTGTGCAAGCTCAAGCGCTCGCTCTACGGTCTCAAGCAGTCGCCACGCATGTGGAACCAGACCATCGACGCCTTCATGCGCAAGGTCGGCTTCACCAAGTGCGAGATGGACCACTGCGTGTACGTCAAGCGGAGCGGCTCAGCGATGATCTTCGTGGTGATCTACGTCGACGACCTCATCCTCGCCTGCAACAGCCTCGAGTTGCTCACGGCGACCAAGCGTGCACTCAGCGAACGCTTCGAGATGTCCGACCTCGGCGAACTCAAGTACTGCCTCGGCATGGAAGTTGATCAAGACCCCAAGTCCGGCGACGTGACCATGCGGCAGACCAAGTTCCTGCAGTCGATCCTGACCAAGTTCGGCATGCAAGACTGCAAACCAGTGAGGACCCCTCAAGACCCCGGACTCAAGCTGACCAAGGCCATGTGTGAAGGTGGTTGCAAGCACGAAGACACCATGAAGAACGTGCCGTACCGAAGTGCAGTCGGCGCACTCATGTACCTCATGGTCGGCACTCGACCAGACCTCGCAGCGGCAGTCGGCACACTCAGCCAGTTCGCCGCGGACCCGTGTCCAACACATTGGCAAGCTCTCAAGCGTGTGCTCCGGTATCTGCAAGCGACTCCGACCTACGGCCTGCAGTTCTCGGCATCGAACGACGGAAGACTGGTCGGCTACTCCGACGCCGACTGGGCTGGCGACATCGAGTCACGTCGAAGCACCAGCGGCTACGTGTTCATGCTCAACGGCGGATGCATCAGCTGGCGCAGCAAGAAGCAGCGAACTGTCGCCCTCTCCTCGACCGAAGCAGAGTACATGGCTCTATCGGAAGCGATCCAAGAAGCCGTGTGGCTCAAGGCGTTCCTGTGCGAACTCGGCGAAGTTGCAAGCGACCAAGCGCTCACGGTGTACGAAGACAACCAAGGTGCGATCGCGTTGGCCAAGAACCCCGAGTTCCACAAGCGCACCAAGCACATCGACATTCGCTACCACTTCGTTCGCGAGAAGGTCGAGGACGGTCAAGTGTCTCTCCAGTATTGCCCGACCCAAGACATGCTTGCCGACATCATGACCAAGCCGATCCCCACTGTCCAGTTCGACGTGCTCCGCACCAAGCTTGGTGTTCAAGACGCAGTCGAGTCGAGGGGGAGTGTTGAAGATGATGCGCCTCGAACCCAGCGTCATCATTCCAGTTGAAGCTCGGCAGTTGAAGCTCGGCTGTAGAAGATTCTCCTGCAGAAGATTCTCCGTGGAAGATTCGACATGTGGAAGATTCGACATGTGGAAGATTCTCCGTCTGGTTCTGGTTTGAATCCAGTGCCACCCATCGACTTCGTTGAAGTATCCACGAAGTCAGTTTATGTTTGCATATGTTTACGATAGGTAGGACATACATTTGATTATGGTAGCGTAGGACACACACAGACGGCTTAGAGGTAGCAGCAGCGAACTAAGTCCCGATCAATTCACTTTGCATTTTGCATCCCACCAACCAAGCGACCTTCCAACAAACCAGACGGAGAATCTTCCACATGTCGAATCTTCCACATGTCGAATCTTCCACATGTCGAATCTTCCACGGAGAATCTTCTGCAGGAGAATCTTCTACAGCCGAGCTTCAACTGCCGAGCTTCAACTGGATCATGAGCTTGTGTCGAGCGGCGATGCTGAGGATGGTTCGGATCGACGTGAACTTGGCGACGGGTGCGAATGTCTCTTCGAAGTCGATGCCGTACTTCTGCAGGAACCCCTTGGCAACGAGTCGAGCCTTGTACCGCTCGACGAGTCCTTCGGCGGTTTCCTTGACCCTGAACACCCACTTGCTGGTGATGGCCTTGCGTCCGGCTGGCAAAGGGACTAGGTCCCATGTCTCGTTCTTCTTGAGCGACTCAAGCTCGGAGTCGCAGGCTTCCTTCCAGTTGCTGGCGTCGTCGGATTCCATCGCCGACTTGAACGATGTCGGCAACTCTCCCCCTGAATTCACGACGAGAGCAAACGCTTCGAGATCGTAATCTTGGTCTTCTCCCCCTTGTTCTTGCACGTCTTCGCCTTCTTCGTCTTCATCTTCTACGCCTTCCTCTTCGATCGACGTGAGCAGTGCAGACAGATCTTCGAGCGATGTCCTTGAACCTTGCGTGGGTGGTGGAGTCGCACCACTTGTGCGACCAACCCGTCCGTAGCGCTTCTCAACTGGCGGTTCAGCCAGGTTCTCGAGCGAGTGCGTGCGAGAGTGGCGCTTGGACCCTGGTGCGTAGTCGACATTCGGCTGCTGGGCCGATGCTGGTGCTGCTGGACGCTGCGACCGCTGGCCCTGTTGCCACTCCGGTCGCTCGTAGCTGCGCTGACTTGGTGCTGGTGAGGCTGGCTGCTCACCCATGTCTTCATCATCTTGATCTTCATCATCGCGGAACTCGACGGACTTGCTCCAGGGTTCTTCGCGCTTGCCATCGTCGAACGTGTCTTCCATGAACTGCGCGTCTCGACTGATGACGATCCGACCGGTTGCGATTTCTTCGAACCGATACGCCTTCTCGTGGTCCGAGTAGCCGAGGAACCGACACAAGATGGCTCGGGCGTCGAACTTCGACCGCTTCTCCTTGGGCACGTGGACGTACGCATGGCAGCCGAACACCTTGAAGTTGGCGAGCAAGGGCTTCTTCCCGTACCATTCTTCGTACGGCGACTTGTACAAGTCTTGAGCGCGGGTCGGAAGTCGGTTGCGAACTTCGACTGCAGTCATGACGGCTTCGCCCCAGTACTCGTCGGACAAGTTGGCATGGTGGAGCTTGCAACGACCACACTCACCGATGGTTCGGTTCATGCGCTCCGCCACACCGTTCAACTGAGGCGTGTATGGCGGCGTGACGTCGTGCTCGATGCCACGCTTGCGGCAGAACTTGGCAAGCTTGGCCGACTGGTACTCGCCGCCGCCGTCGGTCCGAAGCACCTTGACTCGGCGACCGGTCTGGTTCTCGGCCCAGTTGACGTACTCGACGAACTTGTCGTAGACTTCGTCCTTGGACCGCATCAGGTACAACTTGCACAGTCGAGACTTGTCGTCGGTGAACGTGGCAAAGTACTTCATGCCGCCGAAAGTCGGAGTCTTCATGGGGCCGGCCACATCGCTGTACACGACGTCAAGCAGATTCGCAGACCGCTTGGTCGTGCCCGACTGGAACTTGACGCGAGTCAGCTTGCCGAGTGCACAGCCTTCACAGACCTCCCACTCTTGCACAGACCCAATGTCGAGTCCGTCGGCGAGGTCCTTCTTGACGATGGCTTCGAGACCGCTGAAGCCGATGTGACCGAGTCGGAGGTGCCACAGGTACGACTTGGACATGGCGCGACCTCGTCTTGTACTGGCGGCGTGGGCTGCTTCAATCGACACTGGAGACATGTTGAGCTTGAACAGACCCTTGCCGATACGAGTGCCGATGGTCCGCTTGGCGCCCTTGAGAACGACGAAGCAACCGTCCTTGTCGAACGTCACGGGAGCAACGTCCTCCGTGAATCTTCCGACCGAGAACAGGTTGCGGCTGAGCTTGGGGATATGCCACACGTTGGTGAGCAAACCCTTCTTGACACCGCTTGGAGTCTTCATCGACATGAGAATGTCTCCCACGCCAACTGCTTGGACCGTGCCATCATCGGCCAGATGCACGTCGACTGGGTCAATCTTCTTGTAGTTCATCATGAACTGCTTGGTTCGCGACATGTGCTGAGTCGCACCCGAGTCGACCAACCACGCCGTGGATTGACTCGACTTGCCTTGGGTCTTCCCGACCGAGAACAGGTACTCGCCGGGGTCTTCATCTCGCGCAAGGTTGGCTCGCTGGAACCGTTGCCGAGGGTTGCTGTTTCCGTTGCCGTTGCCGCCGGAGTTGCCGTTGCCGTTGCCGTTGCCGTTGTCCTTGACACGCGAGTGGCACTCCGCGGCCCAATGACCGATCTTGCCGCAGTAGTTGCACGTGCCAGTCTTCTTGACTGCACGGCCCTTGGACTTCGCGTCACTTGTCATGAACGCTTGGCCAAGCGTGGCTCCGTCGCCACCTTGCTCCTTGCGCTTCATGTCTTCATGGAGCAGCCGAGACGTCACGAGTTCCCACGTGAGTGCGTCGACACGCGACTCCAACGCCGTGATGAGGAACTGGTACGACTCGCTGAGACTGCCGAGAAGCGTGATCACCAAGTCGTCTTCGCTGACCGGAGCGCCGACTGCGTCGAGTTGCTCCGCCAGGGTCTTGGGCTTGTTGATGTGCGTGAGCACATCGTCACCTTCTTCCATCATGGTCGTGAAGAAACGACGACGAAGAAAGAGCTTGTTGGCAAGGCTCTTCTTCTCGAAGTGTTCTTCCAGTCTTGACCATGCATCTTGCGCACCACTCGCCGACCGAACCAGCGGGAGCTGCGAGTCTTCCATCGCGAGACAGATCATCGCGAGCGCCTTGCGAGACTTCTTCTTGAAGAGGGCTCGGTCCGCGTCGGTCTGGCACTGCTCGAGTTTGACCTCTCCACAGACAACTTCCCAGACGTCGCGTTCTTCGAGCACCATCTGCATCTTGAACTTCCATGTGTGGAAGTTGGTTCCGTCGAACTTGTTGATGCGGGCTGGGGTGGTCGAATCCATGGCGAAGGCTGGGGAGGCGAAGTCGGTGGAGGCAGAGTCGGCTGGGCTTGGGCTCATAACCTGTTGGAAGGTCGCTTGGTTGGTGGGATGCAAAATGCAAAGTGAATTGATCGGGACTTAGTTCGCTACTGCTACCTCTAAGCCGTCTGTGTGTGTCCTACGCTACCATAATCAAATGTATGTCCTACCTATCGTAAACATATGCAAACATAAACTGACTTCGTGGATACTTCAACGAAGTCGATGGGTGGCACTGGATTCAAACCAGAACCAGACGGAGAATCTTCCACATGTCGAATCTTCCACATGTCGAATCTTCCACGGAGAATCTTCTGCAGGAGAATCTTCTACAGCCGAGCTTCAACTGCCGAGCTTCAACTGGAATGATGACGCTGGGTTCGAGGCGCATCATCTTCAACAGCCGACGGACTCGACATCGGGTCTGTGCAAGAGTGGGAGGTCTGTGAAGGCTGTGCACTCGGCAAGCTGACTCGCGTCAAGTTCCAGTCGGGCACGACCAAGCGGTCTGCGAATCTGCTTGACGTCGTGTACAGCGATGTGGCCGGCCCCATGAAGACTCCGACTTTCGGCGGCATGAAGTACTTTGCCACGTTCACCGACGACAAGTCTCGACTGTGCAAGTTGTACCTCATGCGGTCCAAGGACGAAGTCTACGACAAGTTCGTCGAGTTCGTCAACTGGGCCGAGAACCAAACCGGTCGTCGAGTCAAGGTGCTTCGAACCGACGGCGGCGGCGAGTACCAGTCGGCCAAGCTTGCCAAGTTCTGTCGCAAGCATGGCATCGAGCACGACGTCACGCCGCCATACACGCCTCAGTTGAACGGTGTGGCGGAGCGCATGAACCGAACCATCGGTAAGTGTGGTCGTTGCAAGCTCCACCATGCCAACTTGTCCGACGAGTACTGGGGCGAAGCCGTCATGACTGCAGTCGAAGTTCGCAACCGACTTCCGACCCGCGCTCAAGACTTGTACAAGTCGCCGTACGAAGAATGGTACGGGAAGAAGCCCTTGCTCGCCAACTTCAAGGTGTTCGGCTGCCATGCGTACGTCCACGTGCCGAAGGAGAAGCGGTCGAAGTTCGACGCCCGAGCCATCTTGTGTCGGTTCCTCGGCTACTCGGACCACGAGAAGGCGTATCGGTTTGAAGAAATCGCAACCGGCCGGATCGTCATCAGTCGAGACACGCAGTTCATGGAAGACACATTCGACGATGGCAGGCGCGAAGAACACTGGAGCAAGTCCGTCGAGTTCCGCGACGATGAAGATGAAGAAGATCAAGATGAAGCAACCGACAACCAAGATGATGAAGACATGGGTGAGCAGCCAGCCTCACCAGCACCAAGTCAGCGCAGCTACGAGCGACCGGAGTGGCAACAGGGCCAGCGGTCGCCGCGTCCAGCAGCACCAGCATCGACCCAGCAGCCGAATGTCGACTACGCACCAGGGTCCAAGCTGTTGAAGATGATGCGCCTCGAACCCAGCGTCATCATTCCAGTTGAAGCTCGGCAGTTGAAGCTCGGCTGTAGAAGATTCTCCTGCAGAAGATTCTCCGTGGAAGATTCGACATGTGGAAGATTCGACATGTGGAAGATTCTCCGTCTGGTTCTGGTTTGAATCCAGTGCCACCCATCGACTTCGTTGAAGTATCCACGAAGTCAGTTTATGTTTGCATATGTTTACGATAGGTAGGACATACATTTGATTATGGTAGCGTAGGACACACACGGACGGCTTAGAGGTAGCAGTAGCGAACTAAGTCCCGATCAATTCACTTTGCATTTTGCATCCCACCAACCAAGCGACCTTCCAACAGGTTATGAGCCCAAGCCCAGCCGACTCTGCCTCCACCGACTTCGCCTCCCCAGCCTTCGCCATGGATTCGACCACCCCAGCCCGCATCAACAAGTTCGACGGAACCAACTTCCACACATGGAAGTTCAAGATGCAGATGGTGCTCGAAGAACGCGACGTCTGGGAAGTTGTCTGTGGAGAGGTCAAACTCGAGCAGTGCCAGACCGACGCGGACCGAGCCCTCTTCAAGAAGAAGTCTCGCAAGGCGCTCGCGATGATCTGTCTCGCGATGGAAGACTCGCAGCTCCCGCTGGTTCGGTCGGCGAGTGGTGCGCAAGATGCATGGTCAAGACTGGAAGAACACTTCGAGAAGAAGAGCCTTGCCAACAAGCTCTTTCTTCGTCGTCGTTTCTTCACGACCATGATGGAAGAAGGTGACGATGTGCTCACGCACATCAACAAGCCCAAGACCCTGGCGGAGCAACTCGACGCAGTCGGCGCTCCGGTCAGCGAAGACGACTTGGTGATCACGCTTCTCGGCAGTCTCAGCGAGTCGTACCAGTTCCTCATCACGGCGTTGGAGTCGCGTGTCGACGCACTCACGTGGGAACTCGTGACGTCTCGGCTGCTCCATGAAGACATGAAGCGCAAGGAGCAAGGTGGCGACGGAGCCACGCTTGGCCAAGCGTTCATGACAAGTGACGCGAAGCCCAAGGGCCGTGCAGTCAAGAAGACTGGCACGTGCAACTACTGCGGCAAGATCGGTCATTGGGCCGCGGAGTGCCACTCGCGTGTCAAGGACAACGGCAACGGCAACGGCAACGGCAACTCCGGCGGCAACGGCAACGGAAACAGCAACCCTCGGCAACGGTTCCAGCGAGCCAACCTTGCGCGAGATGAAGACCCCGGCGAGTACCTGTTCTCGGTCGGGAAGACCCAAGGCAAGTCGAGTCAATCCACGGCGTGGTTGGTCGACTCGGGTGCGACTCAGCACATGTCGCGAACCAAGCAGTTCATGATGAACTACAAGAAGATTGACCCAGTCGACGTGCATCTGGCCGATGATGGCACGGTCCAAGCAGTTGGCGTGGGAGACATTCTCATGTCGATGAAGACTCCAAGCGGTGTCAAGAAGGGTTTGCTCACCAACGTGTGGCATATCCCCAAGCTCAGCCGCAACCTGTTCTCGGTCGGAAGATTCACGGAGGACGTTGCTCCCGTGACGTTCGACAAGGACGGTTGCTTCGTCGTTCTCAAGGGCGCCAAGCGGACCATCGGCACTCGTATCGGCAAGGGTCTGTTCAAGCTCAACATGTCTCCAGTGTCGATTGAAGCAGCCCACGCCGCCAGTACAAGACGAGGTCGCGCCATGTCCAAGTCGTACCTGTGGCACCTCCGACTCGGTCACATCGGCTTCAGCGGTCTCGAAGCCATCGTCAAGAAGGACCTCGCCGACGGACTCGACATCGGGTCTGTGCAAGAGTGGGAGGTCTGTGAAGGCTGTGCACTCGGCAAGCTGACTCGCGTCAAGTTCCAGTCGGGCACGACCAAGCGGTCTGCGAATCTGCTTGACGTCGTGTACAGCGATGTGGCCGGCCCCATGAAGACTCCGACTTTCGGCGGCATGAAGTACTTTGCCACGTTCACCGACGACAAGTCTCGACTGTGCAAGTTGTACCTCATGCGGTCCAAGGACGAAGTCTACGACAAGTTCGTCGAGTTCGTCAACTGGGCCGAGAACCAAACCGGTCGTCGAGTCAAGGTGCTTCGAACCGACGGCGGCGGCGAGTACCAGTCGGCCAAACTTGCCAAGTTCTGTCGCAAGCATGGCATCGAGCACGATGTCACGCCGCCATACACGCCTCAGTTGAACGGTGTGGCGGAGCGCATGAACCGAACCATCGGTGAGTGTGGTCGTTGCAAGCTCCACCATGCCAACTTGTCCGACGAGTACTGGGGCGAAGCCGTCATGACTGCAGTCGAAGTTCGCAACCGACTTCCGACCCGCGCTCAAGACTTGTACAAGTCGCCGTACGAAGAATGGTACGGGAAGAAGCCCTTGCTCGCCAACTTCAAGGTGTTCGGCTGCCTGCGTACGTCCACGTGCCGAAGGAGAAGCGGTCGAAGTTCGACGCCCGAGCCATCTTGTGTCGGTTCCTCGGCTACTCGGACCACGAGAAGGCGTATCGGTTTGAAGAAATCGCAACCGGCCGGATCGTCATCAGTCGAGACGCGCAGTTCATGGAAGACACATTCGACGATGGCAAGCGCGAAGAACCCTGGAGCAAGTCCGTCGAGTTCCGCGACGATGAAGATGATGAAGATCAAGATGAAGCAACCGACAACCAAGATGATGAAGACATGGGTGAGCAGCCAGCCTCACCAGCACCAAGTCAGCGCAGCTACGAGCGACCGGAGTGGCAACAGGGCCAGCGGTCGCAGCGTCCAGCAGCACCAGCATCGGCCCAGCAGCCGAATGTCGACTACGCACCAGGGTCCAAGCGCCACTCTCGCACGCACTCGCTCGAGAACCTGGCTGAACCGCCAGTTGAGAAGCGCTACGGACGGGTTGGTCGCACAAGTGGTGCGACTCCACCACCCACGCAAGGTCCAAGGACATCGCTCGAAGATCTGTCTGCACTGCTCACGTCGATCGAAGAGGAAGGCGTAGAAGATGAAGATGAAGAAGGCGAAGACGTGCAAGAACAAGGGGGAGAAGACCAAGATTACGATCTCGAAGCGTTTGCTCTCGTCGTGAATTCAGGGGGAGAGTTGCCGACATCGTTCAAGTCGGCGATGGAATCCGACGACGCCAGCAACTGGAAGGAAGCCTGCGACTCCGAGCTCGAGTCGCTCAAGAAGAACGAGACATGGGACCTAGTCCCTTTGCCAGCCGGACGCAAGGCCATCACCAGCAAGTGGGTGTTCAAGGTCAAGGAAACCGCCGAAGGACTTGTCGAGCGGTACAAGGCTCGACTCGTTGCCAAGGGGTTCCTGCAGAAGTACGGCATCGACTTCGAAGAGACATTCGCACCCGTCGCCAAGTTCACGTCGATCCGCACCATCCTCAGCATCGCCGCTCGACACAAGCTCATGATCCATCAGATGGATGTCAAGACGGCGTTCCTGAACGGCAACCTCGACGAAGAAATCTACATGAAGCAGCCCGAAGGCTTCGTCGACCAGCGCCACCCGGACTACGTGTGCAAGCTCAAGCGCTCGCTCTACGGTCTCAAGCAGTCGCCACGCATGTGGAACCAGACCATCGACGCCTTCATGCGCAAGGTCGGCTTCACCAAGTGCGAGATGGACCACTGCGTGTACGTCAAGCGGAGCGGCTCAGCGATGATCTTCGTGGTGATCTACGTCGACGACCTCATCCTCGCCTGCAACAGCCTCGAGTTGCTCACGGCGACCAAGCGTGCACTCAGCGAACGCTTCGAGATGTCCGACCTCGGCGAACTCAAGTACTGCCTCGGCATGGAAGTTGATCAAGACCCCAAGTCCGGCGACGTGACCATGCGGCAGACCAAGTTCCTGCAGTCGATCCTGACCAAGTTCGGCATGCAAGACTGCAAACCAGTGAGGACCCCTCAAGACCCCGGACTCAAGCTGACCAAGGCCATGTGTGAAGGTGGTTGCAAGCACGAAGACACCATGAAGAACGTGCCGTACCGAAGTGCAGTCGGCGCACTCATGTACCTCATGGTCGGCACTCGACCAGACCTCGCAGCGGCAGTCGGCACACTCAGCCAGTTCGCCGCGGACCCGTGTCCAACACATTGGCAAGCTCTCAAGCGTGTGCTCCGGTATCTGCAAGCGACTCCGACCTACGGCCTGCAGTTCTCGGCATCGAACGACGGAAGACTGGTCGGCTACTCCGACGCCGACTGGGCTGGCGACATCGAGTCACGTCGAAGCACCAGCGGCTACGTGTTCATGCTCAACGGCGGATGCATCAGCTGGCGCAGCAAGAAGCAGCGAACTGTCGCCCTCTCCTCGACCGAAGCAGAGTACATGGCTCTATCGGAAGCGATCCAAGAAGCCGTGTGGCTCAAGGCGTTCCTGTGCGAACTCGGCGAAGTTGCAAGCGACCAAGCGCTCACGGTGTACGAAGACAACCAAGGTGCGATCGCGTTGGCCAAGAACCCCGAGTTCCACAAGCGCACCAAGCACATCGACATTCGCTACCACTTCGTTCGCGAGAAGGTCGAGGACGGTCAAGTGTGTCTGCAGTATTGCCCGACCCAAGACATGCTTGCCGACATCATGACCAAGCCGATCCCCACTGTCCAGTTCGACGTGCTCCGCACCAAGCTTGGTGTTCAAGACGCAGTCGAGTCGAGGGGGAGTGTTGAAGATGATGCGCCTCGAACCCAGCGTCATCATTCCAGTTGAAGCTCGGCAGTTGAAGCTCGGCTGTAGAAGATTCTCCTGCAGAAGATTCTCCGTGGAAGATTCGACATGTGGAAGATTCGACATGTGGAAGATTCTCCGTCTGGTTCTGGTTTGAATCCAGTGCCACCCATCGACTTCGTTGAAGTATCCACGAAGTCAGTTTATGTTTGCATATGTTTACGATAGGTAGGACATACATATGATTACGGTAGCGTAGGACACACACAGACGGCTTAGAGGTAGCAGTAGCGAACTAAGTCCCGATCAATTCACTTTGCATTTTGCATCCCACCAACCAAGCGACCTTCCAACAGGTTATGAGCCCAAGCCCAGCCGACTCTGCCTCCACCGACTTCGCCTCCCCAGCCTTCGCCATGGATTCGACCACCCCAGCCCGCATCAGCAAGTTCGACGGAACCAACTTCCACACATGGAAGTTCAAGATGCAGATGGTGCTCGAAGAACGCGACGTCTGGGAAGTTGTCTGTGGAGAGGTCAAACTCGAGCAGTGCCAGACCGACGCGGACCGAGCCCTCTTCAAGAAGAAGTCTCGCAAGGCGCTCGCGATGATCTGTCTCGCGATGGAAGACTCGCAGCTCCCGCTGGTTCGGTCGGCGAGTGGTGCGCAAGATGCATGGTCAAGACTGGAAGAACACTTCGAGAAGAAGAGCCTTGCCAACAAGCTCTTTCTTCGTCGTCGTTTCTTCACGACCATGATGGAAGAAGGTGACGATGTGCTCACGCACATCAACAAGCTCAAGACCCTGGCCGAGCAACTCGACGCAGTCGGCGCTTCGGTCAGCGAAGACGACTTGGTGATCACGCTTCTCGGCAGTCTCAGCGAGTCGTACCAGTTCCTCATCACGGCGTTGGAGTCGCGTGTCGACGCACTCACGTGGGAACTCGTGACGTCTCGGCTGCTCCATGAAGACATGAAGCGCAAGGAGCAAGGTGGCGACGGAGCCACGCTTGGCCAAGCGTTCATGACAAGTGACGCGAAGCCCAAGGGCCGTGCAGTCAAGAAGACTGGCACGTGCAACTACTGCGGCAAGATCGGTCATTGGGCCGCGGAGTGCCACTCGCGTGTCAAGGACAACGGCAACGGCAACGGCAACTCCGGCGGCAACGGCAACGGAAACAGCAACCCTCGGCAACGGTTCCAGCGAGCCAACCTTGCGCGAGATGAAGACCCCGGCGAGTACCTGTTCTCGGTCGGGAAGACCCAAGGCAAGTCGAGTCAATCCACGGCGTGGTTGGTCGACTCGGGTGCGACTCAGCACATGTCGCGAACCAAGCAGTTCATGATGAACTACAAGAAGATTGACCCAGTCGACGTGCATCTGGCCGATGATGGCACGGTCCAAGCAGTTGGCGTGGGAGACATTCTCATGTCGATGAAGACTCCAAGCGGTGTCAAGAAGGGTTTGCTCACCAACGTGTGGCATATCCCCAAGCTCAGCCGCAACCTGTTCTCGGTCGGAAGATTCACGGAGGACGTTGCTCCCGTGACGTTCGACAAGGACGGTTGCTTTGTCATGCTGAAGGGCGCCAAGCGGACCATCGGCACTCGAATCGGCAAGGGTCTGTTCAAGCTCAACATGTCTCCAGTGTCGATTGAAGCAGCCCACGCCGCCAGTACAAGACGAGGTCGCGCCATGTCCAAGTCGTACCTGTGGCACCTCCGACTCGGTCACATCGGCTTCAGCGGACTCGAAGCCATCGTCAAGAAGGACCTCGCCGACGGACTCGACATTGGGTCTGTGCAAGAGTGGGAGGTCTGTGAAGGCTGTGCACTCGGCAAGCTGACTCGCGTCAAGTTCCAGTCGGGCACGACCAAGCGGTCTGCGAATCTGCTTGACGTCGTGTACAGCGATGTGGCCGGCCCCATGAAGACTCCGACTTTCGGCGGCATGAAGTACTTTGCCACGTTCACCGACGACAAGTCTCGACTGTGCAAGTTGTACCTGATGCGGTCCAAGGACGAAGTCTACGACAAGTTCGTCGAGTTCGTCAACTGGGCCGAGAACCAAACCGGTCGTCGAGTCAAGGTGCTTCGAACCGACGGCGGCGGCGAGTACCAGTCGGCCAAGCTTGCCAAGTTCTGTCGCAAGCATGGCATCGAGCACGACGTCACGCCGCCATACACGCCTCAGTTGAACGGTGTGGCGGAGCGCATGAACCGAACCATCGGTAAGTGTGGTCGTTGCAAGCTCCACCATGCCAACTTGTCCGACGAGTACTGGGGCGAAGCCGTCATGACTGCAGTCGAAGTTCGCAACCGACTTCCGACCCGCGCTCAAGACTTGTACAAGTCGCCGTACGAAGAATGGTACGGGAAGAAGCCCTTGCTCGCCAACTTCAAGGTGTTCGGCTGCCATGCGTACGTCCACGTGCCCAAGGAGAAGCGGTCGAAGTTCGACGCCCGAGCCATCTTGTGTCGGTTCCTCGGCTACTCGGACCACGAGAAGGCGTATCGGTTTGAAGAAATCGCAACCGGCCGGATCGTCATCAGTCGAGACACGCAGTTCATGGAAGACACATTCGACGATGGCAAGCGCGAAGAACCCTGGAGCAAGTCCGTCGAGTTCCGCGACGAGGATGATGATCAAGATCAAGATGAAGCAACCGACAACCAAGATGATGAAGACATGGGTGAGCAGCCAGCCTCACCAGCACCAAGTCAGCGCAGCTACGAGCGACCGGAGTGGCAACAGGGCCAGCGGTCGCAGCGTCCAGCAGCACCAGCATCGACCCAGCAGCCGAATGTCGACTACGCACCAGGGTCCAAGCGCCACTCTCGCACGCACTCGCTCGAGAACCTGGCTGAACCGCCAGTTGAGAAGCGCTACGGACGGGTTGGACGCACAAGTGGTGCGACTCCACCACCCACGCAAGGTCCAAGGACATCGCTCGAAGATCTGTCTGCACTGCTCACGTCGATCGAAGAGGAAGGCGTAGAAGATGAAGATGAAGAAGGCGAAGACGTGCAAGAACAAGGGGGAGAAGACCAAGATTACGATCTCGAAGAGTTTGCTCTCGTCGTGAATTCAGGGGGAGAGTTGCCGACATCGTTCAAGTCGGCGATGGAATCCGACGACGCCAGCAACTGGAAGGAAGCCTGCGACTCCGAGCTTGAGTCGCTCAAGAAGAACGAGACATGGGACCTTGTCCCTTTGCCAGCCGGACGCAAGGCCATCACCAGCAAGTGGGTGTTCAAGGTCAAGGAAACCGCCGAAGGACTCGTCGAGCGGTACAAGGCTCGACTCGTTGCCAAGGGGTTCCTGCAGAAGTACGGCATCGACTTCGAAGAGACATTCGCACCCGTCGCCAAGTTCACGTCGATCCGCACC
This sequence comes from Pythium myriotylum, assembly GCA_023091665.1. Lineage (NCBI taxonomy): Eukaryota > Oomycota > Peronosporomycetes > Pythiales > Pythiaceae > Pythium > Pythium myriotylum. The sequence goes on from JALJCQ010000004.1 coordinate 1,013,820, forward strand.
ATCCTCAGCATCGCCGCTCGACACAAGCTCATGATCCATCAGATGGATGTCAAGACGGCGTTCCTGAACGGCAACCTCGACGAAGAAATCTACATGAAGCAGCCCGAAGGCTTCGTCGACCAGCGCCACCCGGACTACGTGTGCAAGCTCAAGCGCTCGCTCTACGGTCTCAAGCAGTCGCCACGCATGTGGAACCAGACCATCGACGCCTTCATGCGCAAGGTCGGCTTCACCAAGTGCGAGATGGACCACTGCGTGTACGTCAAGCGGAGCGGCTCAGCGATGATCTTCGTGGTGATCTACGTCGACGACCTCATCCTCGCCTGCAACAGCCTCGAGTTGCTCACGGCGACCAAGCGTGCACTCAGCGAACGCTTCGAGATGTCCGACCTCGGCGAACTCAAGTACTGCCTCGGCATGGAAGTTGATCAAGACCCCAAGTCCGGCGACGTGACCATGCGGCAGACCAAGTTCCTGCAGTCGATCCTGACCAAGTTCGGCATGCAAGACTGCAAACCAGTGAGGACCCCTCAAGACCCCGGACTCAAGCTGACCAAGGCCATGTGTGAAGGTGGTTGCAAGCACGAAGACACCATGAAGAACGTGCCGTACCGAAGTGCAGTCGGCGCACTCATGTACCTCATGGTCGGCACTCGACCAGACCTCGCAGCGGCAGTCGGCACACTCAGCCAGTTCGCCGCGGACCCGTGTCCAACACATTGGCAAGCTCTCAAGCGTGTGCTCCGGTATCTGCAAGCGACTCCGACCTACGGCCTGCAGTTCTCGGCATCGAACGACGGAAGACTGGTCGGCTACTCCGACGCCGACTGGGCTGGCGACATCGAGTCACGTCGAAGCACCAGCGGCTACGTGTTCATGCTCAACGGCGGATGCATCAGCTGGCGCAGCAAGAAGCAGCGAACTGTCGCCCTCTCCTCGACCGAAGCAGAGTACATGGCTCTATCGGAAGCGATCCAAGAAGCCGTGTGGCTCAAGGCGTTCCTGTGCGAACTCGGCGAAGTTGCAAGCGACCAAGCGCTCACGGTGTACGAAGACAACCAAGGTGCGATCGCGTTGGCCAAGAACCCCGAGTTCCACAAGCGCACCAAGCACATCGACATTCGCTACCACTTCGTTCGCGAGAAGGTCGAGGACGGTCAAGTGTGTCTGCAGTATTGCCCGACCCAAGACATGCTTGCCGACATCATGACCAAGCCGATCCCCACTGTCCAGTTCGACGTGCTCCGCACCAAGCTTGGTGTTCAAGACGCAGTCGAGTCGAGGGGGAGTGTTGAAGATGATGCGCCTCGAACCCAGCGTCATCATTCCAGTTGAAGCTCGGCAGTTGAAGCTCGGCTGTAGAAGATTCTCCTGCAGAAGATTCTCCGTGGAAGATTCGACATGTGGAAGATTCGACATGTGGAAGATTCGACATGTGGAAGATTCTCCGTCTGGTTCTGGTTTGAATCCAGTGCCACCCATCGACTTCGTTGAAGTATCCACGAAGTCAGTTTATGTTTGCATATGTTTACGATAGGTAGGACATACATTTGATTATGGTAGCGTAGGACACACACAGACGGCTTAGAGGTAGCAGTAGCGAACTAAGTCCCGATCAATTCACTTTGCATTTTGCATCCCACCAACCAAGCGACCTTCCAACAGGTTATGAGCCCAAGCCCAGCCGACTCTGCCTCCACCGACTTCGCCTCCCCAGCCTTCGCCATGGATTCGACCACCCCAGCCCGCATCAACAAGTTCGACGGAACCAACTTCCACACATGGAAGTTCAAGATGCAGATGGTGCTCGAAGAACGCGACGTCTGGGAAGTTGTCTGTGGAGAGGTCAAACTCGAGCAGTGCCAGACCGACGCGGACCGAGCCCTCTTCAAGAAGAAGTCTCGCAAGGCGCTCGCGATGATCTGTCTCGCGATGGAAGACTCGCAGCTCCCGCTGGTTCGGTCGGCGAGTGGTGCGCATGATGCATGGTCAAGACTGGAAGAACACTTCGAGAAGAAGAGCCTTGCCAACAAGCTCTTTCTTCGTCGTCGTTTCTTCACGACCATGATGGAAGAAGGTGACGATGTGCTCACGCACATCAACAAGCCCAAGACCCTGGCGGAGCAACTCGACGCAGTCGGCGCTCCGGTCAGCGAAGACGACTTGGTGATCACGCTTCTCGGCAGTCTCAGCGAGTCGTACCAGTTCCTCATCACGGCGTTGGAGTCGCGTGTCGACGCACTCACGTGGGAACTCGTGACGTCTCGGCTGCTCCATGAAGACATGAAGCGCAAGGAGCAAGGTGGCGACGGAGCCACGCTTGGCCAAGCGTTCATGACAAGTGACGCGAAGCCCAAGGGCCGTGCAGTCAAGAAGACTGGCACGTGCAACTACTGCGGCAAGATCGGTCATTGGGCCGCGGAGTGCCACTCGCGTGTCAAGGACAACGGCAACGGCAACGGCAACTCCGGCGGCAACGGCAACGGAAACGGCAACCCTCGGCAACGGTTCCAGCGAGCCAACCTTGCGCGAGATGAAGACCCCGGCGAGTACCTGTTCTCGGTCGGGAAGACCCAAGGCAAGTCGAGTCAATCCACGGCGTGGTTGGTCGACTCGGGTGCGACTCAGCACATGTCGCGAACCAAGCAGTTCATGATGAACTACAAGAAGATTGACCCAGTCGACGTGCATCTGGCCGATGATGGCACGGTCCAAGCAGTTGGCGTGGGAGACATTCTCATGTCGATGAAGACTCCAAGCGGTGTCAAGAAGGGTTTGCTCACCAACGTGTGGCATATCCCCAAGCTCAGCCGCAACCTGTTCTCGGTCGGAAGATTCACGGAGGACGTTGCTCCCGTGACGTTCGACAAGGACGGTTGCTTCGTCGTTCTCAAGGGCGCCAAGCGGACCATCGGCACTCGTATCGGCAAGGGTCTGTTCAAGCTCAACATGTCTCCAGTGTCGATTGAAGCAGCCCACGCCGCCAGTACAAGACGAGGTCGCGCCATGTCCAAGTCGTACCTGTGGCACCTCCGACTCGGTCACATCGGCTTCAGCGGTCTCGAAGCCATCGTCAAGAAGGACCTCGCCGACGGACTCGACATTGGGTCTGTGCAAGAGTGGGAGGTCTGTGAAGGCTGTGCACTCGGCAAGCTGACTCGCGTCAAGTTCCAGTCGGGCACGACCAAGCGGTCTGCGAATCTGCTTGACGTCGTGTACAGCGATGTGGCCGGCCCCATGAAGACTCCGACTTTCGGCGGCATGAAGTACTTTGCCACGTTCACCGACGACAAGTCTCGACTGTGCAAGTTGTACCTGATGCGGTCCAAGGACGAAGTCTACGACAAGTTCGTCGAGTTCGTCAACTGGGCCGAGAACCAAACCGGTCGTCGAGTCAAGGTGCTTCGAACCGACGGCGGCGGCGAGTACCAGTCGGCCAAGCTTGCCAAGTTCTGTCGCAAGCATGGCATCGAGCACGACGTCACGCCGCCATACACGCCTCAGTTGAACGGTGTGGCGGAGCGCATGAACCGAACCATCGGTAAGTGTGGTCGTTGCAAGCTCCACCATGCCAACTTGTCCGACGAGTACTGGGGCGAAGCCGTCATGACTGCAGTCGAAGTTCGCAACCGACTTCCGACCCGCGCTCAAGACTTGTACAAGTCGCCGTACGAAGAATGGTACGGGAAGAAGCCCTTGCTCGCCAACTTCAAGGTGTTCGGCTGCCATGCGTACGTCCACGTGCCCAAGGAGAAGCGGTCGAAGTTCGACGCCCGAGCCATCTTGTGTCGGTTCCTCGGCTACTCGGACCACGAGAAGGCGTATCGGTTTGAAGAAATCGCAACCGGCCGGATCGTCATCAGTCGAGACACGCAGTTCATGGAAGACACATTCGACGATGGCAGGCGCGAAGAACCCTGGAGCAAGTCCGTCGAGTTCCGCGACGATGAAGATGATGAAGATCAAGATGAAGCAACCGACAACCAAGATGATGAAGACATGGGTGAGCAGCCAGCCTCACCAGCACCAAGTCAGCGCAGCTACGAGCGACCGGAGTGGCAACAGGGCCAGCGGTCGCAGCGTCCAGCAGCACCAGCATCGACCCAGCAGCCGAATGTCGACTACGCACCAGGGTCCAAGCGCCACTCTCGCACGCACTCGCTCGAGAACCTGGCTGAACCGCCAGTTGAGAAGCGCTACGGACGTGTTGGACGCACAAGTGGTGCGACTCCACCACCCACGCAAGGTCCAAGGACATCGCTCGAAGATCTGTCTGCACTGCTCACGTCGATCGAAGAGGAAGGCGTAGAAGATGAAGACGAAGAAGGCGAAGACGTGCAAGAACAAGGGGGAGAAGATCAAGATTACGATCTCGAAGAGTTTGCTCTCGTCGTGAATTCAGGGGGAGAATTGCCGACATCGTTCAAGTCGGCGATGGAATCCGACGACGCCAGCAACTGGAAGGAAGCCTGCGACTCCGAGCTCGAGTCGCTCAAGAAGAACGAGACATGGGACCTAGTCCCTTTGCCAGCCGGACGCAAGGCCATCACCAGCAAGTGGGTGTTCAAGGTCAAGGAAACCGCCGAAGGACTCGTCGAGCGGTACAAGGCTCGACTCGTTGCCAAGGGGTTCCTGCAGAAGTACGGCATCGACTTCGAAGAGACATTCGCACCCGTCGCCAAGTTCACGTCGATCCGCACCATCCTCAGCATCGCCGCTCGACACAAGCTCATGATCCATCAGATGGATGTCAAGACGGCGTTCCTGAACGGCAACCTCGACGAAGAAATCTACATGAAGCAGCCCGAAGGCTTCGTCGACCACCGCCACCCGGACTACGTGTGCAAGCTCAAGCGCTCGCTCTACGGTCTCAAGCAGTCGCCACGCATGTGGAACCAGACCATCGACGCCTTCATGCGCAAGGTCGGCTTCACCAAGTGCGAGATGGACCACTGCGTGTACGTCAAGCGGAGCGGCTCAGCGATGATCTTCGTGGTGATCTACGTCGACGACCTCATCCTCGCCTGCAACAGCCTCGAGTTGCTCACGGCGACCAAGCGTGCACTCAGCGAACGCTTCGAGATGTCCGACCTCGGCGAACTCAAGTACTGCCTCGGCATGGAAGTTGATCAAGACCCCAAGTCCGGCGACGTGACCATGCGGCAGACCAAGTTCCTGCAGTCGATCCTGACCAAGTTCGGCATGCAAGACTGCAAACCAGTGAGGACCCCTCAAGACCCCGGACTCAAGCTGACCAAGGCCATGTGTGAAGGTGGTTGCAAGCACGAAGACACCATGAAGAACGTGCCGTACCGAAGTGCAGTCGGCGCACTCATGTACCTCATGGTCGGCACTCGACCAGACCTCGCAGCGGCAGTCGGCACACTCAGCCAGTTCGCCGCGGACCCGTGTCCAACACACTGGCAAGCTCTCAAGCGTGTGCTCCGGTATCTGCAAGCGACTCCGACCTACGGCCTGCAGTTCTCGGCATCGAACGACGGAAGACTGGTCGGCTACTCCGACGCCGACTGGGCTGGCGACATCGAGTCACGTCGAAGCACCAGCGGCTACGTGTTCATGCTCAACGGCGGATGCATCAGCTGGCGCAGCAAGAAGCAGCGAACTGTCGCCCTCTCCTCGACCGAAGCAGAGTACATGGCTCTATCGGAAGCGATCCAAGAAGCCGTGTGGCTCAAGGCGTTCCTGTGCGAACTCGGCGAAGTTGCAAGTGACCAAGCGCTCACGGTGTACGAAGACAACCAAGGTGCGATCGCGTTGGCCAAGAACCCCGAGTTCCACAAGCGCACCAAGCACATCGACATTCGCTACCACTTCGTTCGCGAGAAGGTCGAGGACGGTCAAGTGTGTCTGCAGTATTGCCCGACCCAAGACATGCTTGCCGACATCATGACCAAGCCGATCCCCACTGTCCAGTTCGACGTGCTCCGCACCAAGCTTGGTGTTCAAGACGCAGTCGAGTCGAGGGGGAGTGTTGAAGATGATGCGCCTCGAACCCAGCGTCATCATTCCAGTTGAAGCTCGGCAGTTGAAGCTCGGCTGTAGAAGATTCTCCTGCAGAAGATTCTCCGTGGAAGATTCGACATGTGGAAGATTCGACATGTGGAAGATTCGACATGTGGAAGATTCTCCGTCTGGTTCTGGTTTGAATCCAGTGCCACCCATCGACTTCGTTGAAGTATCCACGAAGTCAGTCTATGTTTGCATATGTTTACGATAGGTAGGACATACATTTGATTATGGTAGCGTAGGACACACACAGACGGCTTAGAGGTAGCAGTAGCGAACTAAGTCCCGATCAATTCACTTTGCATTTTGCATCCCACCAACCAAGCGACCTTCCAACACGACCTCGTCTTGTACTGGCGGCGTGGGCTGCTTCAATCGACACTGGAGACATGTTGAGCTTGAACAGACCCTTGCCGATTCGAGTGCCGATGGTCCGCTTGGCGCCCTTGAGAACGACGAAGCAACCGTCCTTGTCGAACGTCACGGGAGCAACGTCCTCCGTGAATCTTCCGACCGAGAACAGGTTGCGGCTGAGCTTGGGGATATGCCACACGTTGGTGAGCAAACCCTTCTTGACACCGCTTGGAGTCTTCATCGACATGAGAATGTCTCCCACGCCGACCGCTTGGACCGTGCCATCATCGGCCAGATGCACGTCGACTGGGTCAATCTTCTTGTAGTTCATCATGAACTGCTTGGTTCGCGACATGTGCTGAGTCGCACCCGAGTCGACCAACCACGCCGTGGATTGACTCGACTTGCCTTGGGTCTTCCCGACCGAGAACAGGTACTCGCCGGGGTCTTCATCTCGCGCAAGGTTGGCTCGCTGGAACCGTTGCCGAGGGTTGCCGTTTCCGTTTCCGTTGCCGTTGCCGCCGGAGTTGCCGTTGCCGTTGCCGTTGCCGTTGTCCTTTATTATGGGTACAATGTGTCACAACATCTTGAAGTTGAAGTTCAAGTTGTGGAAGATTCAACTGTAGAAAATTCTCATGTGGAAGATTCCCATGTAGAAAATTCTCAGGTGGAAAGTTCTCCATCTAGTTCTGGGTTGAACCCAGTTCAACCCATCAACCTTGTTGAAGTACCCACGAAGTGTGTATACCTCTGCATATGATTACGATAGGTAGGACATGCATATGTTTATGGTAGCGTAAGACACAAGACGGCTTAGAGGTAGCGACAGCGAACTAAGTCCCGATCAATTCACTCTGCATTTTGCCAAGCTTCAGTCAAGTCCACTCCTCTTCTCGACTTCGTGACCTTTAATAGGTTATGAGCCCCAGTACCATGACGGACAAGACAAAGACTCTCGTTGACAAGTTCCGTGGCGACAACTACGCTTCGTGGGCACGCTACATGCGAGGCGTGTTCCTAACCAAGTCGGTGTGGAATGTCGTGAACATCAACGAGACGCCGACGTTCTCGGACCCGCGGATCAAGGACGAGTACATCAGGACCAACAACATCGCGTTCGGCCTGATTCACTCGCTCGAGAACCTGGCTGAACCGCCATGTCCTACCTATCGTAATCATATGCAGAGGTATACACACTTCGTGGGTACTTCAACAAGGTTGATGGGTTGAACTGGGTTCAACCCAGAACTAGATGGAGAACTTTCCACCTGAGAATTTTCTACATGGGAATCTTCCACATGAGAATTTTCTACAGTTGAATCTTCCACAACTTGAACTTCAACTTCAAGATGTTGTGACACATTGTACCCATAATAAAGGACAACGGCAACGGCAACGGCAACGGCAACTCCGGCGGCAACGGCAACGGAAACGGAAACGGCAACCCTCGGCAACGGTTCCAGCGAGCCAACCTTGCGCGAGATGAAGACCCCGGCGAGTACCTGTTCTCGGTCGGGAAGACCCAAGGCAAGTCGAGTCAATCCACGGCGTGGTTGGTCGACTCGGGTGCGACTCAGCACATGTCGCGAACCAAGCAGTTCATGATGAACTACAGGAAGATCGACCCAGTCGACGTGCATCTGGCCGACGATGGCACAGTCCAAGCGGTCGGCGTGGGAGACATTCTCATGTCGATGAAGACTCCAAGCGGTGTCAAGAAGGGTTTGCTCACCAACGTGTGGCATATCCCCAACCTCAGCCGCAACCTGTTCTCGGTCGGAAGATTCACGGAGGACGTTGCTCCCGTGACGTTCGACAAGGACGGTTGCTTCGTCGTTCTCAAGGGCGCCAAGCGGACCATCGGCACTCGTATCGGCAAGGGTCTGTTCAAGCTCAACATGTCTCCAGTGTCGATTGAAGCAGCCCACGCCGCCAGTACAAGACGAGGTCGTGTTGGAAGGTCGCTTGGTTGGTGGGATGCAAAATGCAAAGTGAATTGATCGGGACTTAGTTCGCTACTGCTACCTCTAAGCCGTCTGTGTGTGTCCTACGCTACCATAATCAAATGTATGTCCTACCTATCGTAAACATATGCAAACATAGACTGACTTCGTGGATACTTCAACGAAGTCGATGGGTGGCACTGGATTCAAACCAGAACCAGACGGAGAATCTTCCACATGTCGAATCTTCCACATGTCGAATCTTCCACATGTCGAATCTTCCACATGTCGAATCTTCCACGGAGAATCTTCTGCAGGAGAATCTTCTACAGCCGAGCTTCAACTGCCGAGCTTCAACTGGAATGATGACGCTGGGTTCGAGGCGCATCATCTTCAACACTCCCCCTCGACTCGACTGCGTCTTGAACACCAAGCTTGGTGCGGAGCACGTCGAACTGGACAGTGGGGATCGGCTTGGTCATGATGTCGGCAAGCATGTCTTGGGTCGGGCAATACTGCAGACACACTTGACCGTCCTCGACCTTCTCGCGAACGAAGTGGTAGCGAATGTCGATGTGCTTGGTGCGCTTGTGGAACTCGGGGTTCTTGGCCAACGCGATCGCACCTTGGTTGTCTTCGTACACCGTGAGCGCTTGGTCACTTGCAACTTCGCCGAGTTCGCACAGGAACGCCTTAAGCCACACGGCTTCTTGGATCGCTTCCGATAGAGCCATGTACTCTGCTTCGGTCGAGGAGAGGGCGACAGTTCGCTGCTTCTTGCTGCGCCAGCTGATGCATCCGCCGTTGAGCATGAACACGTAGCCGCTGGTGCTTCGACGTGACTCGATGTCGCCAGCCCAGTCGGCGTCGGAGTAGCCGACCAGTCTTCCGTCGTTCGATGCCGAGAACTGCAGGCCGTAGGTCGGAGTCGCTTGCAGATACCGGAGCACACGCTTGAGAGCTTGCCAATGTGTTGGACACGGGTCCGCGGCGAACTGGCTGAGTGTGCCGACTGCCGCTGCGAGGTCTGGTCGAGTGCCGACCATGAGGTACATGAGTGCGCCGACTGCACTTCGGTACGGCACGTTCTTCATGGTGTCTTCGTGCTTGCAACCACCTTCACACATGGCTTTGGTCAGCTTGAGTCCGGGGTCTTGAGGGGTCCTCACTGGTCTGCAGTCTTGCATGCCGAACTTGGTCAGGATCGACTGCAGGAACTTGGTCTGCCGCATGGTCACGTCGCCGGACTTGGGGTCTTGATCAACTTCCATGCCGAGGCAGTACTTGAGTTCGCCGAGGTCGGACATCTCGAAGCGTTCGCTGAGTGCACGCTTGGTCGCCGTGAGCAACTCGAGGCTGTTGCAGGCGAGGATGAGGTCGTCGACGTAGATCACCACGAAGATCATCGCTGAGCCGCTCCGCTTGACGTACACGCAGTGGTCCATCTCGCACTTGGTGAAGCCGACCTTGCGCATGAAGGCGTCGATGGTCTGGTTCCACATGCGTGGCGACTGCTTGAGACCGTAGAGCGAGCGCTTGAGCTTGCACACGTAGTCCGGGTGGCGGTGGTCGACGAAGCCTTCGGGCTGCTTCATGTAGATTTCTTCGTCGAGGTTGCCGTTCAGGAACGCCGTCTTGACATCCATCTGATGGATCATGAGCTTGTGTCGAGCGGCGATGCTGAGGATGGTGCGGATCGACGTGAACTTGGCGACGGGTGCGAATGTCTCTTCGAAGTCGATGCCGTACTTCTGCAGGAACCCCTTGGCAACGAGTCGAGCCTTGTACCGCTCGACGAGTCCTTCGGCGGTTTCCTTGACCTTGAACACCCACTTGCTGGTGATGGCCTTGCGTCCGGCTGGCAAAGGGACTAGGTCCCATGTCTCGTTCTTCTTGAGCGACTCGAGCTCGGAGTCGCAGGCTTCCTTCCAGTTGCTGGCGTCGTCGGATTCCATCGCCGACTTGAACGATGTCGGCAATTCTCCCCCTGAATTCACGACGAGAGCAAACTCTTCGAGATCGTAATCTTGATCTTCTCCCCCTTGTTCTTGCACGTCTTCGCCTTCTTCGTCTTCATCTTCTACGCCTTCCTCTTCGATCGACGTGAGCAGTGCAGACAGATCTTCGAGCGATGTCCTTGGACCTTGCGTGGGTGGTGGAGTCGCACCACTTGTGCGTCCAACACGTCCGTAGCGCTTCTCAACTGGCGGTTCAGCCAGGTTCTCGAGCGAGTGCGTGCGAGAGTGGCGCTTGGACCCTAGTGCGTAGTCGACATTCGGCTGCTGGGCCGATGCTGGTGCTGCTGGACGCTGCGACCGCTGGCCCTGTTGCCACTCCGGTCGCTCGTAGCTGCGCTGACTTGGTGCTGGTGAGGCTGGCTGCTCACCCATGTCTTCATCATCTTGGTTGTCGGTTGCTTCATCTTCTTCATCTTCATCGTCGCGGAACTCGACGGACTTGCTCCAGGGTTCTTCGCGCTTGCCATCGTCGAACGTGTCTTCCATAAACTGCGCGTCTCGACTGATGACGATCCGGCCGGTTGCGATTTCTTCAAACCGATACGCCTTCTCGTGGTCCGAGTAGCCGAGGAACCGACACAAGATGGCTCGGGCGTCGAACTTCGACCGCTTCTCCTTGGGCACGTGGACGTACGCATGGCAGCCGAACACCTTGAAGTTGGCGAGCAAGGGCTTCTTCCCGTACCATTCTTCGTACGGCGACTTGTACAAGTCTTGAGCGCGGGTCGGAAGTCGGTTGCGAACTTCGACTGCAGTCATGACGGCTTCGCCCCAGTACTCGTCGGACAAGTTGGCATGGTGGAGCTTGCAACGACCACACTCACCGATGGTTCGGTTCATGCGCTCCGCCACACCGTTCAACTGAGGCGTGTATGGCGGCGTGACATCGTGCTCGATGCCATGCTTGCGACAGAACTTGGCAAGCTTGGCCGACTGGTACTCGCCGCCGCCGTCGGTTCGAAGCACCTTGACTCGACGACCGGTTTGGTTCTCGGCCCAGTTGACGAACTCGACGAACTTGTCGTAGACTTCGTCCTTGGACCGCATCAGGTACAACTTGCACAGTCGAGACTTGTCGTCGGTGAAGGTGGCGAAGTACTTCATGCCACCGAAAGTCGGAGTCTTCATGGGGCCGGCCACATCGCTGTACACGACGTCAAGCAGATTCGCAGACCGCTTGGTCGTGCCCGACTGGAACTTGACGCGAGTCAGCTTGCCGAGTGCACAGCCTTCACAGACCTCCCACTCTTGCACAGACCCAATGTCGAGTCCGTCGGCGAGGTCCTTCTTGACGATGGCTTCGAGTCCGCTGAAGCCGATGTGACCGAGTCGGAGGTGCCACAGGTACGACTTGGACATGGCGCGACCTCGTCTTGTACTGGCGGCGTGGGCTGCTTCAATCGACACTGGAGACATGTTGAGCTTGAACAGACCCTTGCCGATTCGAGTGCCGATGGTCCGCTTGGCGCCCTTCAGCATGACAAAGCAACCGTCCTTGTCGAACGTCACGGGAGCAACGTCCTCCGTGAATCTTCCGACCGAGAACAGGTTGCGGCTGAGCTTGGGGATATGCCACACGTTGGTGAGCAAACCCTTCTTGACACCGCTTGGAGTCTTCATCGACATGAGAATGTCTCCCACGCCAACTGCTTGGACCGTGCCATCATCGGCCAGATGCACGTCGACTGGGTCAATCTTCTTGTAGTTCATCATGAACTGCTTGGTTCGCGACATGTGCTGAGTCGCACCCGAGTCGACCAACCACGCCGTGGATTGACTCGACTTGCCTTGGGTCTTCCCGACCGAGAACAGGTACTCGCCGGGGTCTTCATCTCGCGCAAGGTTCGCTCGCTGGAACCGTTGCCGAGGGTTGCCGTTTCCGTTTCCGTTGCCGTTGCCGCCGGAGTTGCCGTTGCCGTTGCCGTTGTCCTTGACACGCGAGTGGCACTCCGCGGCCCAATGACCGATCTTGCCGCAGTAGTTGCACGTGCCAGTCTTCTTGACTGCACGGCCCTTGGACTTCGCGTCACTTGTCATGAACGCTTGGCCAAGCGTGGCTCCGTCGCCACCTTGCTCCTTGCGCTTCATGTCTTCATGGAGCAGCCGAGACGTCACGAGTTCCCACGTGAGTGCGTCGACACGCGACTCCAACGCCGTGATGAGGAACTGGTACGACTCGCTGAGACTGCCGAGAAGCGTGATCACCAAGTCGTCTTCGCTGACCGGAGCGCCGACTGCGTCGAGTTGCTCCGCCAGGGTCTTGGGCTTGTTGATGTGCGTGAGCACATCGTCACCTTCTTCCATCATGGTCGTGAAGAAACGACGACGAAGAAAGAGCTTGTTGGCAAGGCTCTTCTTCTCGAAGTGTTCTTCCAGTCTTGACCATGCATCATGCGCACCACTCGCCGACCGAACCAGCGGGAGCTGCGAGTCTTCCATCGCGAGACAGATCATCGCGAGCGCCTTGCGAGACTTCTTCTTGAAGAGGGCTCGGTCCGCGTCGGTCTGGCACTGCTCGAGTTTGACCTCTCCACAGACAACTTCCCAGACGTCGCGTTCTTCGAGCACCATCTGCATCTTGAACTTCCATGTGTGGAAGTTGGTTCCGTCGAACTTGTTGATGCGGGCTGGGTGGTCGAATCCATGGCGAAGGCTGGGGAGGCGAAGTCGGTGGAGGCAGAGTCGGCTGGGCTTGGGCTCATAACCTGTTGGAAGGTCGCTTGGTTGGTGGGATGCAAAATGCAAAGTGAATTGATCGGGACTTAGTTCGCTGCTGCTACCTCTAAGCCGTCTGTGTGTGTCCTACGCTACCGTAATCATATGTATGTCCTACCTATCGTAAACATATGCAAACATAAACTGACTTCGTGGATACTTCAACGAAGTCGATGGGTGGCACTGGATTCAAACCAGAACCAGACGGAGAATCTTCCACATGTCGAATCTTCCACATGTCGAATCTTCCACATGTCGAATCTTCCACGGAGAATCTTCTGCAGGAGAATCTTCTACAGCCGAGCTTCAACTGCCGAGCTTCAACTGGAATGATGACGCTGGGTTCGAGGCGCATCATCTTCAACACGTAGGACACACACAGACGGCTTAGAGGTAGCAGCAGCGAACTAAGTCCCGATCAATTCACTTTGCATTTTGCATCCCACCAACCAAGCGACCTTCCAACAGGTTATGAGCCCAAGCCCAGCCGACTCTGCCTCCACCGACTTCGCCTCCCCAGCCTTCGCCATGGATTCGACCACCCCAGCCCGCATCAACAAGTTCGACGGAACCAACTTCCACACATGGAAGTTCAAGATGCAGATGGTGCTCGAAGAACGCGACGTCTGGGAAGTTGTCTGTGGAGAGGTCAAACTCGAGCAGTGCCAGACCGACGCGGACCGAGCCCTCTTCAAGAAGAAGTCTCGCAAGGCGCTCGCGATGATCTGTCTCGCGATGGAAGACTCGCAGCTCCCGCTGGTTCGGTCGGCGAGTGGTGCGCAAGATGCATGGTCAAGACTGGAAGAACACTTCGAGAAGAAGAGCCTTGCCAACAAGCTCTTTCTTCGTCGTCGTTTCTTCACGACCATGATGGAAGAAGGTGACGATGTGCTCACGCACATCAACAAGCCCAAGACCCTGGCGGAGCAACTCGACGCAGTCGGCGCTCCGGTCAGCGAAGACGACTTGGTGATCACGCTTCTCGGCAGTCTCAGCGAGTCGTACCAGTTCCTCATCACGGCGTTGGAGTCGCGTGTCGACGCACTCACGTGGGAACTCGTGACGTCTCGGCTGCTCCATGAAGACATGAAGCGCAAGGAGCAAGGTGGCGACGGAGCCACGCTTGGCCAAGCGTTCATGACAAGTGACGCGAAGTCCAAGGGCCGTGCAGTCAAGAAGACTGGCACGTGCAACTACTGCGGCAAGATCGGTCATTGGGCCGCGGAGTGCCACTCGCGTGTCAAGGACAACGGCAACGGCAACGGCAACGGCAACTCCGGCGGCAACGGCAACGGAAACGGAAACGGCAACCCTCGGCAACGGTTCCAGCGAGCGAACCTTGCGCGAGATGAAGACCCCGGCGAGTACCTGTTCTCGGTCGGGAAGACCCAAGGCAAGTCGAGTCAATCCACGGCGTGGTTGGTCGACTCGGGTGCGACTCAGCACATGTCGCGAACCAAGCAGTTCATGATGAACTACAAGAAGATTGACCCAGTCGACGTGCATCTGGCCGATGATGGCACGGTCCAAGCAGTTGGCGTGGGAGACATTCTCATGTCGATGAAGACTCCAAGCGGTGTCAAGAAGGGTTTGCTCACCAACGTGTGGCATATCCCCAAGCTCAGCCGCAACCTGTTCTCGGTCGGAAGATTCACGGAGGACGTTGCTCCCGTGACGTTCGACAAGGACGGTTGCTTCGTCGTTCTCAAGGGCGCCAAGCGGACCATCGGCACTCGTATCGGCAAGGGTCTGTTCAAGCTCAACATGTCTCCAGTGTCGACAGAAGCAGCCCACGCCGCCAGTGCAAGACGAGGTCGCGCCATGTCCAAGTCGTACCTGTGGCACCTCCGACGAGGCTTGCCGACGAGTCCACGAAGTGCATGATCAGGATCGTCGAGACCTCGAGGATGAACACGCTCTTGATGGTTTCGAGCTCGTCCTTTTTCTTCCGGCCAGAATGGCTGATTCGGCGAATCGTCAGACCCGTTCGCTTCATGAATCGGTTGCACCAGCACAGACGTGCCTCGACTGTCTTGCCTGCGAAGAACGCTGGCATCAATGAGACGCACTCAGCGATGATCATCTCGCGCGACACCGCCACCTCCTCGCGATGGTGGTCCTTCACCCACAAGACGAGCCTATCCTCGATCTCGTGGGTGCCAGACCTATGGCCACTTCCGTCGACTGTGAGTGACTAGCGCGCGTCTCATAAGCGACCTTGAGCGCCTCACGTCGCTTCTCCCACCTTAAGTGTGTTGTGGGTGGGATGCCGATCTGACGGCAGTACTTGGACCGTGTCAATCCGAGCTCGGTGAACTCGTCGACAGCCTTGAGCTTGTTCTTGTTCGTGTTGGAGAGCGGTATGCGCTTGCCAGGCATTTTCTTTTTTGGCGGGAGACGCACCCCATCACACTCGGTGAACAGACTCCCCCCACCCACTTTCGTGAATGGCTGACAGCCTCTGATTCTCCAATCAAAACCCACTGTGAAAGGCTGAAAAATGCGACACCTGTCTAAAATGATAGTTTTGTTGCTCCTTGAGTGACTCATCTATCCGACTTTTGCGGTAGTGTGAAAATGTTGATTCGTATTAGTTTTTAGGATGCAACGGCCTTCCAGAAGCCAAATGTTAGGATGGAGGAGCCTATGAATTCTGGATCTGCCTGTTTTGCAGTCTGTTCGTTTGTGTGGGGCAGCGCGGATTCTAAAACCTGCGTGAAATCTTAGGCTACAATCTGATTGGCTAGTTCTGACCAATCGCGGCTCTTGACGATCCAACTTGGTGCGCCCGCAAGATCGTTGCCGCGGATGTCCACTTGATTTGCTCAGCACGGCGAGACCTCGAAGTGCTCGAAGTGCTTGATTGCCTCGAGAAAGGCATCGTTTGCCTCGTGCAGGGTTGGTCGCAAATCGGATGGAAAGCCGGGCACCCTGCCATTGATCTGCTTCATCACGAACGCCAAATCGGAGAGGCGCTTCCGATCGTCACTAGATCTCATCTCGTGCGGGGACGCAAACCGTAGAGGCGGAGGTTCAACGAACCACAGCTGCCATGCCGTCATGAGACTGACCTTGGGCAACGGCGCGGCGAGATTTTCACGGACAAGATGCCCGCGTTCCGCCCGCACTACGTCGTTTTGGAGAGAGGCGAACCACAGCGTAAAGTCGCTTCCGGAGAAGAGAAGCGGCGGCACACGTGGCTTCTTGGAGAGGAGCGCTCGCATGTAGGTTTTGGTCGGCTCGTCTCCGAACACACCGCTACGAAACTCAGGCGACAGTAGTTGCTTGCTGAGGAGAGTCTCACCAGTTGTGTAGAGCCACGAAAGATAGCGCATGATGGAGCCAATGTAGCTTTGTTTCGATCCCGGAGCCAGCGTGTTATCTGTTGTCCTCTCGACGCGAGCAAGCAGGTGCTCTCCCAACGCGCCAGTAGCCTCGTCACTTATTCTGGTGTAGGGCGGCGGCTTGTTGGTGCGGGCTGTGGTGTTGCTAGCGATTCTGTGCGGGTGAGCTGTGCGTGCCCCGATGCTCTGCTCACCCCAAGGGCGTGCTTCATCGCCCTGCACCCCCTCGTTCGCCCATGTTGCCCATCTTGGCATGGGTGTTGAAGTGTCTGCAAATAGCTACACTCCAAGCCTAACCCCAAATGGCACCCTCCTAAAACCGTCCTATTATTTCCGTACACAACTGATTTTAGTACAGTCGGTTGCGGGGATAAGCACGCTGCTGAGATATCCAGCCTATGAGGTCATAAAAACATTGGATGGGATGGGATGAAATCAGAAAAGAAGTGATCTACTCAGTTATGTTCAGGCGCTGTGTGAGAGAGGTCCGATTGGCGAAGGTTGCAGGAGATCAGTTGGAAAACTTGTTCGGTTATCTCCTCACAACGTACGTTAAATCCACAGACCACAGTTGGTTCGTCGCGAAAAGGCCATTCTGGACTCCCAAAGACTGCAGCGCGAAGACACACCAACCACGAAGTGGTCAGGTGCCAACAGGATCAGTACCAACTGCCCATCCCCAAACGGAAAGTCGAAGCATATGGGATTAGAGGTATATAAAAAACATAGCGTGCTTAACCCCGCAACGGACTGTCAAAATATCCGCCAGTTGTGCAACCCACAGTGCTACGTGATTTGATTGGTTAATAATGCAGTTGGATTCAAACAGTCAAAGATGGAAGGCCACCATGTCCACGATCTCGACGAAGGGATGCGAGAATTGCTGTCACCGTAGTCTGGTTGCCATACGCCATGTAGACTTTGTCAATGGCGACATCGCTGGTGAAGCCAGCACGAATTACGTTTCCGTCCTTCATCGAGAAACGAGCATGGAGCAGTCCATTCACAGATTATACCGGACTCGGAGAGTCGGAGCGAGAGGAATCTCCCGGTGAGTCGAGCGAAGGCTCGTAGAGGCCAGCCCAGGGATGTGGAGGGTGGGTTTTCAGCGAGCGCGACCGAGCGTGGAGGTGAAGCTGGCAGATGAGCGAGGAGCTTCGGCCCGTTGGATGTCGGCGCTGATTGGCAAAACCACGAATGAAGCTGCCCAACTTAACTACTCCTACGTGAAGGAAAAACCTTATCCGGCTGGGAGCCGGCATTGACTGAAGTGCAATCCGCTTCAGCACTTGATATGTGCGCTGGTGTTGGCGCTGTATCTCCATCTTGATGCGGAGAAGCTCGTTCATCACGTCTGTCATTTGGCGCTACAGACTGAAAAACTGCGCGTGCAGCGCCCTGACCTATCTGGCTGATGAACTGACGCTTCCGTGATCTCTATGCATGCGACATCATCGACACTGTCACGCAGCTTGATCAGCTGGAGTTGGTCGCCTTGTCCAGCAACGTGAAGTGGTACACGTTCGATAGGATTCAGGCTTGGATTGCCACCATGACAAACGTATGAGCTACAAACTCGCTCAGCAACAGATGCAGGTAGTACTTCAAACTCGAAGCTGGCCTGTGGTAGAAGAGATGCCCACAGCAACGACCGCGCCAACGTCTTGGCAACGCGATCGCCTAGCACTGCTTGTGTGCTTGGCCCGAGGCACTCCACGAGGAACTGGTCTGTGACGCTCTGAATGGTACGCGTGGTAATTGAACCACTTGCATAGATCATCGGGAATGATAGAGAGCAGCTGCGCTTGCGTGAATACCGAGTCCTTGTCGTACCGCTTTCCATCCCGATACGACATGAACTGGACGAGGCAGGACTTGAATCGATGCGGATCCATTTTCTCAGCGCGGCGATTTGTGCGACCCGGTATGTGCGTGTTGTATAGCGCGCGGTTGCAATCCGTGGCGCAGAATCACACGCTCGATGCAACGAAAGTTGCAACCCGAACTGCAGATCACCGGATTTTCAGAAATACAACCTTGGCCGGTAATGTAATGGGAACGGCGCAACCTGAACCTCAACCTCACGGTTAACCAAGTTGGTCAACTTTTCTAACCTTAACGTCAACCCGTTGCCTCCGATGCAAATCGTAATCTGATTGGTCAAAACCATACGTATTTGTTTTGTCAAATGTCACAAGCGAAACCAAATCATTCTGTAAACAGTGTTCATAACTTTCCGATGTTGACCTTTCCGAATTGTACGGTTGATCCATCTTGCTCATGTCGTTTCAGATTTTACCCTTCAGCGCCC
This sequence comes from Pythium myriotylum, assembly GCA_023091665.1. NCBI lineage: Eukaryota > Oomycota > Peronosporomycetes > Pythiales > Pythiaceae > Pythium > Pythium myriotylum. The sequence continues at coordinate 1,032,532 of JALJCQ010000004.1, forward strand.
CCTCAACTCAATCCTCGTTTTTGGAGCCAAGGGTAATGGAGCCAAAGTTTCCCCGAGAAGAGAATGGTGTCGGACACAAGAGTGGGAAGATGAAGTCGGCTGTAAAGACTGGTCGTTTTGACTCGAAGACCTTCGAACTCACGGCCGAGGAGACACCTGTTGCAGAAGCTAAACTTGATCTCGAGGTGGAGCGTGAGTGGAAGGAATTGCAAAATGACTCGTGCGGAGGTCGCATCGAAATATCGACGAACCCACGCGCTAAGAAGATTTGCAAGGGGCTCATAATGTGAATCATTGATGTTTGGTGTGTCCAAATTAGGAGCTAACTGTTGTTCTGGCAGTAATCATATGAACATGCGCTGCGCTGAGACGGGGAAGCTCATGTGGCAGACCGATGAATGGTGAGTTCAGAAGCGAATTGCCTACTCGAAGGTCGGGCCCTCACCCTTCGTTTTCCTTCAGGCGTGACGACGTTTTTGTTATCGAACAAGAAGGTTTGTGTTCCGTGAAATTTTGATCGAGAACGCTCTGATGAATGGTCTTCTCAGCCCGAATTCCACGAGCCATTCTCAAGTGCTCCGCTGTATCTCGCGAAATTAATTTCAGCTCAGTCGAGGAGATATGCCAGTTCCGTCTCGAGCAACGAGTCTTTTTGAACGGGAGTTGTATCGAAGGTTTGTTGGAATCTTCACAACCAACTTTTCGAAGCTAATCTGACTGTATCTTAGAATGGCTCTTCGCGTTTGGGTACGTCATCCCTGGATCGACCAATTCCTGGCAGCAAACTATTGAGGCTGCAGAATCGGAAAACATGCTTGACCCAGAGGTTATGAGGTATGATCTCTGGGAGCTTTCGCCAACAAGAACAAAGCTAAACGGAATATTTGGGTGCATCAGTGGCAAACTCACCATTGAAACCGGTTTTTACGAAGGCGAACAGCCCATTGCCAAAACAGTCTACAGAATATACTATGTGTAGCTTCGACGATAAGCCATCACACCACGTCTCAGTAGAACCGAACAGGGCTGCACAATTAGGCTTTTAAGCCTTACGAGCAGTAGTTCCCCCGCTCGGGTGTTGTAATTGGAACCGATCAGGGTAGACTGATAGCTGAGTCTTTAAGTGGTAGAGATCATCTACCAAAGTGGGTTCAATAGAACGAAAAGCTTGGCTGGACTTGCGGCGACTGCTCCTTGGAGGCCGAGCTGCTTGATGCTGCCTGTCCCCGATAACGTCTGGACTTGCTTGACCAATGATCTGGACAACCAACTTCCTTGGATTCTGTAAGATTGCTTCTTGGTAGTATACAAGTAACTCGTTCTTCGTACAGAGTTCCAGTTCACCGGCCAGTCGTTCATTGATATCAAAAATGAGACGACCAGATGTGATCTCGTACCAATAGCGCTGAGTTGTTTCAAATAAGGTGTGGTCTGGCTCGAGCTTCTTCAGTATTTGAGCGTGAACATGGTCTTGAAAGATCCCCTTCGGCATCGAGGCAATTGCATGCTTGAAATCAAACAGGAACTGATCGATGCATGAGCGAATATATGCCGCCTTAAACAATGAGGATTGGACCGTGATGCCAAAACCAATTACGCCATGAGTCAGACGAACAGTGCACGATACATCATAGCCCAGTTCTTGCTTCGTGCGCAAGGAGTCGAACAGAGGCTCCTCCATGAGTTGATGCAGCAAGTCAGCGTAGGCGAGCATCCGAACACTGTGCTCTCCAAACTGAAAGTAATACTCCACATGCGTATTCTTGTCATCAGTATGATCACTCACCGATTGAAGTAACAATCCGGGGGGAGATATTGGTAGCTGAACAATGTCTCGAACTGGCCATTCTACTTGTGATTCTGCCGACATTGGAGAAGAGGAACGACGAAGACCAGCTTCAATTAATCTGTGCAGTTGGTTCGCCTTCTCAGGGGCCAAATTTCCATGCGCTAGTGTCGCAAGGAAAGCACTTGACCTCCACATCTCGTTGGACACGAAAGATTTCAGCCTTGGAAGAGTAGCAGACGTCGCTGCGGCGATCAACTCTTCATGGCGATACCCCCGACGTTCAAGTAACTGTAGACGGAGATATTTAGCTTTGTGAGCGGATTTGACGTGGGCATTTCTATACTCTCGTAATAGGTCTTGTTTAAGTAGATCGAATCGCTGAGCTTCGAATGTTGAATCAAAAAGTTTCGCGGCGACGAGTTCGACAAGACGACCAAGCTTGTCGTTGAACCCACCGAAAATCAACTCAAGTCCACTGTCTTTGATGTGAAGTGAGTACATGAGCTCTGCAACATTAGCATGGTAGGCAAACTCGTTAAGGGAATCACGGACGAGTTTCACAAACAGCTCCGTGAGCGCGTAACTCTCTGGATTGCGAGAGATTGAAGGAAGCTGAATGAGGAATGCTATCGACGCTCGTGGTGTCCGGAAGGTAGGATCCGGTTTGAACCAAAGGATTCCAAACTCGCACGACTGGCTCTCAATACCTGATGCTAAGCTGGATTCAGGGATGATTGTGAAGTCACTGGGAATGAAGGGATTTTGGAGAGGCAGTTGGATGTCTTGATGGGTGTGTGAGACGGAGCACCAGCGCTCTAAGGTGTGGTTCGGGATGGGATCTTTCGTATACTTGACACCAAACCATTTTTCTTCGATAAATTGGTTCCCCAGTCCCGAAGTCGCCAAGAGAAAATTCTGAGACACGAGCAATACACGCAAGTTTGCTGGTGTTAGATGACCCAAGAGTGATCTAACAAGGCTTGGCTGGAAAGCACCAATGTAAAGGTTGTATCTCAATATATCCTGAGGAGGCACCATGAACATGTCCTAGCCATCGAGAATCAACAGTTAAGCACAATAATCCACCAAACAAGCCGTCGAACAAGTCATAACCTGCATAATCTGGGCCAATTCCTCGCATTGTTCGACGGCACTTGTTTCCTCTTGAAAGCGAAAAGATATGTCTGCAAGAGCTTGTAACTCGTCATAAAGCCACTCCGGTAATCCAGACGACTGGAGCATTACAAGATACTCGAACACTGCTTCAACAATTGATTCCCACTGTTCGAGACCAGCCGCAGTTAGTTTCATCGTCAGGTCAAATTTGGCGCCATATGTCCCTGCATCGAATCCGTCGCTATCAGTGACTCCTGCAGTGATAGAAGATATCCAGCCTTTGCGCTTGAGCTGTCGAATAAAAATCAGTTAACGGTATTGACTTCAAACAAGCAGGGAACCTACGTGAGACAGAAGTGACCCTTCACTTTCATGACCCAGAAGGCTCGCGACATAATCTGTCGGCTTCTGGCGGTGTTGCCCAAACACAGGAGGAATCATCCAATTGAGATGCATTGTCTGGATATCACGAACTGGTACAATGCGACAGATGATTGGCGAAGCATCGACACCCGCGCCGAAGGGATTCCCGACAAGAGCGAAGTCGGGACGCGTAACATTCTTGTTTGGAATCTCACTGAAAGATGCTCGAACCCAGGCTTCCAGAGTATCAAGATCTTCGTCACCACACACAACAAGCTTCATTAGGTTCGCTGAGTAAAATGTATCGTAAAACTCCCTGATTTCGGCGTTGACATCGATTGCGGCAAACTCGGCATCAAGTTTAAGGCTTCGTTCGTTGCCCCAGCCAAAGCGTCCATACGGATGTGATGGAGGAGCTGTATCACAGAGAACTTGTTGGATCCTGACCTGATCACTTTGAGCTGCTTGGCTGAACTCTGACTCAATAGCAGAGAGCTCACGGTCAAGCGCGTCAGATTTCATCAACGGGGAGATAAAAAAATGCGCGAACATGTCCAAAGATCTCTCCAGGTACGCAGGTCCAACCTCAAACGTGAAGCTGGTCATCTCGTTGTCAGTTTGACCGTTGCTGTACCCACCGTGGGCACTCAGAAACGATTCGAATTCGTTCTCGTCGGGATACTTCTCACTCCCTATAAAACATTGTGATGCCATCTTGCAATGTTTCATCTGAACAAGCTAGAGGGACCTACCCATGAACAACATGTGCTCGAGGTAGTGAGCGAGCCCCGGGAGATGTTCAGGCTCAGCGAAGCTGCCAACACCCACAGTAAGGCATGCACCAGCGCGTCGGCGATGAGGGCCATGAGCTCCTTCATCCTCATCGAAGACGCGTTGGTCACTGCCGTTATCACTGCTAATATCGTCGTCGTCGTCTTCGGTGCTATCATCGTCCTCCAATTCTTCGGCTTCTTCATCATCGGCAGACGAGTGAGGCACGTCAATCATCGAGATGAGAAGTACTTGAAGATCATTGGGTAACGTCAACAGCCTGTATTGCTTCCTGTCGCAAGGCGACTTCGTTTGCTCGACCACATCATTCATGGTGTCCTTGGAACACTGGAGACATCAGTCACATCACGCTCGCGATCCTCGTTCAATCTCATATTCGGGACTGCGACGTTAAAACGAGGGACAATGCTGTTGCCATCCACACACCATCAACTCGAAAAGGTGGCACCGCTTGATTGACCATGAAGCTCGGTAAGGCGTTGTCCGTGGAGCACATCAAGCGCATGACGCTGCGCACGGTGCGCGAGAACAGCGAAGGACAAACGGAGTTTTTGGCGTTCATGAACGCCCTCGAGAAAAACGACTTCGACGAGAACCTTTGCAAGCGCGAGTCCAAGCATCTGGAGAAAGTCATGACTGCAAAGGTACGTTGCTCTAAGCCAAGAGTCGGGAGCGGCTGGAAATGAGCATGGGAAGAAGATGCGAGTGGAGCGTTGCCCTCTATTAGCTTCGGTTGTAGCGTCTGCCCATTGACTTCTGCTGTTACATCCTAGAAGCGACTGTTGACTTACTCTATTCTCTGTAGGCTGCACGTCGCAACGCCGATCACCGGTCCACTCTTAACTTCCACGTTATTCGCATGCTCAAGGGAATGCGTCATCGCGGCTAAACTGAGGCAGTTTGGACAGGTTTCAATACATCATTACCTCATTGAACGTCAGACTCTAAGCGGAGGCTGTTTGCTCGCATCCCAGCCAAGTTATGGGGGCTACGCTTAGGTGGAGGATGTTACTACCCCGCCCAGTGAGAATAAAGACCGGAACACCATGTGAATGAACTGCATCGTCCTTGAGCAGGAAAATGCAAGACTGGAAGATATTAGGTTAGGTTGTTGAGCGAAGCTAATCCACACAGGGGAAGACATGTGTGATTGGTCAAAATTGTCTTTGGGATCTGGGAATTTGAATGTTTGAGCAGCAGTTGCAAGTGCAAGAGGGAACGGAACCACGTGCATGATGGAGGCACTTCGCGGCAGCTTGCTGGAGCACAAGGAAAACGTGGAAGCAGGTTTTAGCGGTGGCAAAATAGGTTACAATGGTGAGCAATTGTTGTCGCGCAATTTCGTTTGCGTACCTCACGGATTGCGTCGCTAGAGCTGCCCGGTAAAGCACGGACCCCGGGCACTAAACAACCCTACTCGACCCCCAAGTCCGTCAAGGTGGGAGGCAGAAGCAGCAGCACGACAAAGAAACCCAGGTATAATTCACAACTTTATACGCGAAAGACAGTCTTGCTTATGTATGGAGTGGAATCCCAGACGCGCGCTTGGAGACATCTCGAATCAGCACCGCAACTCAGTTAGCAGCAAGAACGGCGTTAATGTTCCAAGCAAGAGCGTGCAGGAAAAAACTACAGTGAAACCAAAGATCAAGATTGCCGAATCTGCTTTGAAGAAGAGTGGAGTCAAGTTAGTGCGAGCCACAGTAGATTCCAGTCTTTCACCTACGACCCCATCTCGCGACGTCAAAACTCCCAAAGAGAGTGCAGCCGCGTTGCTGTGTATGACAGTTGGATCTGATCCTTCGTCAACCGCCCCAGCTAGTGAGGTTGAGGTAAATGTCAATAGCGCTTGTCTAGAATTCACGTGACTCACTGCGATGATCGCTCTCAGGATATCGAGTTCGCATACGGTGGTCTACCCTCACATGGACTAGATCCAGCTTATCTCATGCGAATTCGTGAGGAGGTCGTGAGCGAACTATTGGACGACAAGCAACCAACCATCATGGATCAATATGTGGTCGACGAGAAGTCTGAGACTAAATGGGAATCTGAAATCAGAATGTTGGCCTCTGGAGAAGCTCCTTCTCCTTGGTGGTCTCGTGAGTCTCCTGAATCATTTGCTGACACAACAACTTTCGTCGAGGAACCAGAAGCATCGAGCTTCGATCTTAGCGCGGTTGCACCAGATGAATGCGATCACCTTTTACCAGAAGAAAATGATCAACTGCTCGATGAAATCTTGAAAGTTGAGATCCCAGTAACCATCGAGTGATTGCAAGTGATGATAACTGTATACTACTCGTAACAAGAAGAGTATTCAACATAACCCACTCTGCTCAGCTTGCTTCTCAAACATCTACTTCGAAGTCCTCGTATAATTAAAGAACCTGTTCTCCTACCGTTGCGTGCAACTAGTTCTACTCTCGACCCGAACCATTGCCCGAAACGTTTCTATAGTTTCACCGGAAACATCAAGCCAATCCTCAATGCTCGTAAACCGCTCAAGAAGTAACTTCTCAGATTGAGCGCTGCGCGCATGCTGTTGTGGTGGGATAGATTGACCACACTTTCGTAAGCGGGTCACTTCGGATGCTCTTCTCGCAATCGATGGCGGGATCCCTTAGTAGAGCATCAGAATATCGCAAAGGCTGGGTCTGCAATTGTGGGAAATGCGTACCATTCGATAAAGCACATCCAAGCGCGTTACTGTTGAATGCCACACCGTCTCGAAGTTCATAAAGGGGGGCTAATGGTCGGATAGAGTCCGAGGTACTCGTAATATCTGACGAAGCCATCATCGCAAACACCACACCCCTCGGTTTGAACAGCAATTGAGCTTGACTCGATTCGCCCGGGGGACTACTGGCACTCCAGTCGTCTATATCATTTGACAAGGTGCTTCTTCGGAACATGTCCTAAGCATTCTTCGGTTAGCACGAATCGTGCTGTCTTTTGCTGCCATGGCCTTACCAAAAGGTGAGTTGTGACTACAACTCGGGGACGCTGCTGAATATTTTCCCCTGATGAGAGATGCCGAATTACCGACGTCTACAAAAAGATGAGTAAGCGGAGCCTCCATTAGCCGTACTAGGATTCCCACCAAGAGAGCAGTGCCATCGATCTCAGAAGTGCCCTTTCCAAACTCATCGATCAGAAATAATGCTCGACAGTGTTTCTCCTTGAGCATACGTGAAACCTGAGGTGGGATATCACGAAAGAGTTGAATTATTGAATGCACCTTCCAACTGCCAACAAACCTGGTTGCAGTCTATTGTGAAAGAGCTTTGTGAAATGCTTGCGGTCTCCATACTGTGGCATTGTAAGGCAATGAATTCCAATATACTGCCATCTCGATGCAAATCATCTACCTGTGAATCCGCGTCAAAATTTTGCTCACAGTTCCAATCGTCGCTGTTTTAAGTTTTCGTGAGACTGTGCATGTGAGCGGCAAATACAGACTCAGGGAACCTTCTTTGGCAGGTACAAAAGCCCCAATTTGACTCATAACTTGTATGAGACCGACAGTCTTCAGATACACAGATTTACCTGTGGAATATACATTAGCTTTGGGGAACATGTTTAACGAAAGGTGGAGACAGAGGACTATAGCACCTACCAGAGCCGTTGTGACCGGTAATGATCAAGATGGTTGACGTGGATTTCAGGCTAATATCGTTTGGGATGAAATGGTCCACAATCAACTCTTGAAGTGGGTGACGAGCATCTGCGATTACGAAGTCCTCCGTCTCTGTAATGTGCGGCCTATGTAAATGTCTGAGTTAGCTGCTCGTTAACATGCCCCCCCCCCCCCCCCCCCCCCCCCCCTTCCCCAAAACACGCACCTCTTATGGTTGAAGGCCCGTGCTGCATCTGCAAGCCCCGTGACACAATCCAGCACTCCGACGACTGAGACCATCTCTGTTAACACATAGCAGGTTGCCATCAAAGACCCAAGCCTACTTGGTCGGTGGTGTGTACTAACCAAAAATGGAGTGCTCGAATTGCAACAAAGCTACTGTCACCTCCTCGACAAGCTCTGAGGGGATTGAGCTGAAGTAGAACAAACTATTACATTTTATCTACACACCTCTCTGAAGATCTTGGATGAAGCCTGCATTCGAAGCCAGTCATGACACTGACAATACATGAAGGGATTGTAACTCACCGTAAATGTCTCCGACTGACGAATCAAGATCTCGACAACATGCATCCTACGGAATTAAGTAACACTTCATTCGCACCAATGCGAACGAGTTCGCGAGGCCCACCTTGTAGTAAAACGCCGTGTCGTCTTCTTGAAACTGAAACTCGAAATCAGCTGAACATGTGGGTACATCGCAGCAAATAACGTATCCAACTTGAGGAATATACTGGACGGTGATTCCTGACAGAGAAGGATGCGCCTCTTGGATTTGGTGGGCGATTTCAGTGAGTACCTATTTTACTCTCTCCACTTATGAGCATAATTTCATATCTCGGTCACATCAGAAACCCACGTTGTCTAGATCCTCGTACTTCAATCTTGCGGTATCCAGAACTTCGGATACTCCGACCTGGATAGTTAGAGCCTCCTCTCGTAGACTTTCCTCGAAATCAATCACATTCCCCAACATGTTGCTGACGTGGACTATTGACCTTTCCTTCAACACCCCCGATACGAGAGTCGGAAGCACGGTCCCACTTCTTTCTGCGCATACTTTCTGAAGTAAAGACCTGGCAGCAGATTTCATCAGTAAGGTGTCATAGCCCAGTTGTGATCTCTTACTGGATAGTCAAGAAACTGGAGATCGATTCATTGAGTTTGCTCCATTCGCCTGGTGAAGCACACCGACCACGAATCCGTGTGAGGAGTTTTGGTACATCGCCGAAACTGCTCAGCACCACTTGCTTGAGAAGAGTAAGTATCGTCCAAAACACAAATTTGAAATGTTACCAACAATGGATTTGAGGATGTCCTCATTGTCTGATGAGACAAAAAACTCCACAGCATCGAGTCGTTCGTTGATTGCCGCAGCATGAACAAGTGGAGCCAACATCCACTGTCGCAGCAGACCCGAGCCAGCCCGTGTGACACATCGGTTCAATAATCCGTAGAGACTGTTAAGGTTACCTCACGTTCAAAAGAAATGGCGTGGTCATAGACTCTAATGTTTGGATCCGCACCTAAACCCCTCTTTTGCTGCCCCCGTGTCCTATCAACCATTCAATTCATATTCGGAAAACCAAAGACACAAGTCGCCCAGTGCAAACCTTCACGAGAGAGGGATGCGCCTCCTGACGGGAATCTCTCGATGTTAGTTTCTCGCGGTAAGATAAACATGGGAAACACCAACCCGGCTGAAGATCTGTAGTGATTGGAAAGCGTCACCGTCGATGTGCATAATCCCGTCCAAAGCGACACGATCCACAGAAGAGAAGTGAATTGACGATCCAGCCTCGAGCTGATTCCCAATCTGGTCTCATTAAATGGTTCAACAAACTCATTGACACCTGTGAAGGGGAATGGGCGCACACCTTTTCAGAGCCCAAATACACCGTAAGAGCTTCCACAACAGGTCAATCGATGCCATTGATCACTAGATCAAAGCGAGCTCACCTCCTACAGCTCGGATGAGGGTCTTGTTCTCGAAATCAAAGTAAGTGCCAAGAAATTTGTAGACTTCACGCCTGTTTACACAGACTAAATTTTAGGCCATCCAACAAAATGATGGATATAAGCGATCCAAGTATGACCTTGTCGTTTCATGGGTTGGAGAGTTTGGATCCCACCAGGTACCTCCAATTCGAACCCGTTCCAGCGCTCGGCAAGCACGCAAATAGTTGAAATCTAATGGATGTTGGGTCAGCAAATTCGGACCAATACAGTAAAATGACAGTCGATAGTGCCTTTATGCTATCATTGTGAGGCAGGAATTTTTTAGGACACATTAGAGGCCACTGATGTGCGAAGGACTCACCTTTTTAATGGTCACAGTAACATTCCAGTCGGCCTTTTCAGTCACGACTTTTAACGATTGAAGCAGTTCATGTGAAGCTGCATTTCGAGCGGATAGCAAGATTTGGTGCACGCCAAATTGTCTGCAAACTCGCTCAACTATCTGTAGTACAAACAACGATGAGAACTCCACAACCAAACTACACAAATTGAACACGAACACAAACCCCAGTGAGATCGCGTTGCGAACCAATAGTGAGCTGCATGGTACGCATTCTTGCGGTATCTGCATCGAAGACTGCCACACCAAGTTGCGCTTGATCGAGCAACAAAGCCATGATTACCAAGTCATTCTCTGGGGAGTAAAGCTGATCCTCGCGCGCCACATCGTCCAACTAAGCTCGAGTAGTCGTGACCACCAGTTGAATAAATCGAGCACCAGGGCCACCCATCCTCACCGCGACATCGCTTTCCCACAGCATGTTGTTGCCTGTTTCGCTCGCTTGCATGTTGAAGTGCGAGTTCCCGCCTCAACCCGCTAAGATTCTGGTCCACGGGTTCAAAGAACGAACCCGTATCGTTTTTGACAGGTTTGATGGAGGCAAAATGAACACATTTGAATTTGGCGACAAGGGCAACCGTGAAGACTTGCTAGTGATCGGACATGGTGCGGGATCTGATCTATGGAGCTCTTATCGGAGATATGAAGCGGGAAGAAGCGTGCTCAACAATTCGCTGGTGTTTGGCTTTCGAGTAGGCTACGGCGCAAAGGACTGAGAACGTGATCACCTTGAAGGGATCAGTGGACATTGTGACGGAGTTCTTTTCGTACGGGATCAACAGGTTCGTTGCCATGCCCAGACGCTGCAATGTGGACTTGTGACGGCTAACCAATGTCCATAGTATCTTGTATCAGCGTGGCATATATCCTCCGGAGAGCTTCAAACAAGAACAGAAATATGGCCTAAACATGCTCGTTACCGATGACGAGAAGCTGAATGCTTTTCTAAAAAAGTTCCTGGAGCAACTGTCAGGTAATATCCTGCTTATGCAAGAAGTTGTCTCTGAGCTGCACCACTAATCTCTAGGATGGGCGATTGTTCAGATTGGCTGATGAGGGGCCAAGTGCAAAAACTCGTTATTGTTGTGACCGGCCTCGAGTCCAAAGATGTCCTTGAGCGGTGGGCGTTCGAGGTTCATGCTGAACATCACGCAGTTGGAGAGTGAGCAAAAGACAAACTCTAATTCCTTTGGTCTTGTTTTGTGCTGTTCACTAATTCCTTGTCATGCGCCAGAGCTACCCCTAAGAAACCCGTGAAGGAGATCATGTCGGAGATCCAAGCAATTATCCGTCAGATCACAGCGAGTGTATCGTTCTTGCCGTTGTTGGAAGAGCGATGTACGTTTGATTTGCTGGTGTATACTGACAAGAACTCGGAGGTTCCCGACCTCTGGGAGGAATCGGATCCTCGGTACATAAAGGACCCCACAGAAGTACGCTTGCGATCATTCTCAACGAAGGTGAGAGAGCTGCCTCACAGTTGGCTGTTGGCTGGCCTTAACAATGTTTGTGCTTTCAACTTGTCAAGATCCACAAAGTGGACACAATGGTGACGTACAAGAATCCAGAGAATGACACCGTTTGAATTCTCAGTAGAAAAGATCCTCGTGAGGTTTCGCAGATACGTTTGCTACTTCGCTTTGCGTGTCTCGAACCGTGTCAACAAATTCTTGAATTCTTTCTCGAAGCCCTGTTTGTCGAAATACCCTTCAGCATCGAAATAGTTGCCGATGTACATATCTTGCTTCACGACGTGGTTCGGCTTGCCATTGAGAAGAATCTCAACCTTGTAGCTGGGTTCGGTGTATGGAAGGCTTGTTTTAATGACCACAGTTGGATAAGAATTGTTCTAAACGCGCATCCACATGTTAGTTGACTCCAGGAATGATATTGCTGAGACTGCTCTTTTACTCACGGCCTTCGTCATGCGAACCAGAATGTCACGCTCCACAAAGACCGTGTAGGCCAGCAACAATGCATGGATGACGAAAAACCTGTGGAATCGGACAGAGTTTGAATGGGAAGCCCCAAAACTGAAGTCTGTTGGTCACGTACCCTATCACACACATGTAAATGAGGGTGCGCTCAGTGATGGCAGGAGTTCGGTAGAAGTGGGAGGCCGCAGCGATCGTGGACGCGACCACCATCAGGATGAGTTTGACATTGTCCCATCCATAGTGAACAACATAGTCCTTGCGCCCTTGGCAGTATTCGACTATGGCATCGTCCATGATATTCCGCACCGCATTTTGGTCACCTAGCTCCACGTGATGAGCTATAAGCAGCAAGTCAGTTGTCGCCAGCTCCCATATGAAGGACCTATGTACATTGCTCCAACGCACGGTTCTCAGTAATTTCTTCTTCTTCGTAAGCATCCGATCCTTTGCGCTTCTCTGCGCTTTGGGACCCGCCCATTGCCGTTAGATTCGAACTCGAGGACTCGGCAAATGACCCTGTTGACGTGGATGCTTTGTGAGAGCACTCTTGCCGAGTACCTCTGTTATGCCATATCTTCTGACCTCCCAAATATGATATTGTGGCCTTGCGTGGAGTTGAATAACACCCACACCAAAGAGCATTGACAAGAATGGTGAAGTCCAAGGCCGTGGACGACGAAGCCAAGCGCAAGGCGAAGCGCGCAAAATCGAAAATGGACGACCCTGAATCGCCAGTGAGAGCGACAACTACCAGCGTGATCGGGACTCCGCAGTATACGCCTTCACATGCGGCAACCCCAGGTATTTCAACCTTGGTACGGATTTTGTATTGCGATGCCTGGCTGATGAGTTGCGCTATACATGTAGCGACGATGGGTAGTGCAAAAGCCTCACCAGCTAGTCGATATGACAGCTCTCTTGGTCTTCTCACAAAGAAGTTTGTCGACTTGATTCAGTCGTCTACAACGGGCGATCTCGATCTAAATAGCGCGGCTGTCTCACTGGGAGTGCAGGTAGGATGATGTCAAAGTTCGTCTACGCAATTTTGCAGAGTGACCTTAAAACGTGAAACAGAAACGACGAATTTACGACATTACCAACGTGCTTGAAGGAATCGGCCTCATAGAGAAAACTTCCAAGAACAATATCCACTGGAAGTATGTATCCATTTGGTTTGATAATTGAGTAGAGAGTGAGAAGTTTGATCTTCTCTTTGTGCAGAGGCGCGAGTACAAACCTAGGAACTTCCGAGAGTGTCCAAGATATGGAACATCTCCTTCAAAGTATTGCTGAGCTCATGAAAGAAGAACGAAAGTACGATCAGCACATCAAAGCCGTTAGCCAAAGTATACGAAGACTTTACGAGGAAGAAGCCTTCGAGAAAGGTGGCTTTGAGAGCCTTTCGTATATCACGCACGATGATATGCGATGTATCGAAAGCTTCAAAGATCAAAGCGTAATGGCAATCAAGGCTCCCCCAGGAACGACGCTTGAAGTCCCAGATCCCGATGAGGGTATGCCCAGTGGCAAGCGGCGCTACCAGATCTTCTTGAAGTCATCAGGTATGGTTGGCAGATTTCCCCTGACCAGGTCTTTCCTGTTTTGGATGGCATTCGCATGCGAAACTTGCTTACGATTGCTCCCGTCTAGATGGTCCTGTCGATGTGTTCTTGGTTCGACAGCTTGTGGATGGTGACGATGGCAACATTTCATCACTCTCGGCTCCTACTTCAGTGCCCGCCAGCCCGGCAGCGTCACTTGATCACGTAAGATGCCACTCTGTGTCGATGAATAGACTTTATTCTGATGCCCTGCTGTTCCCAAGAAATCGTACGATTCGGACAGTGGTCTTTTCAAATTGGCACCGCTGAAGGTACGAAGCCCATAGGCGAAGATTTGTTTTCTCTCTTTGTTTTACTAACTGTGATTCTGTGGTCTAGACGGATCCAGACTTTTGCTTCAACTTGGATGAGACGGAAGGAATCTCCGACTTTTTTGCCGATTGCCCTTGATGGAGTTGTGAATTACTACTAGTAGTATCTTCTCAAGGTAAATTTATGCTGGGATTCTCCCTGCTATTTAACATGACACTTTGCTTGATGCTCGGAGTCGTCAATAAAGTCTCAAAAGATGCTCTAAATCATCAACTCATAAAGTAGACGCTCAATTCAATGTCATTTCGCGCGAAGTATTCATTCATTTGACCTTGAATCTGGAGTACGATTACTCAGAGCGAGAGCGGTATACTTCATACCGACACCAGCAAATTTCTTTTTGCGCTCTTCTGCTTCTTTCTTGCGGTCTTCGAGTTCCTGAGTTCTTTGGGCCCAATACACCTGTTTCTTGTTTCTTTCTTCGATCATTTGGCGAAACTTGGATCCAGAGCGTGCGGACTCCACAGTTTCGAAATCATCTCCGTCATCACAAAGTATTTGCATGTTGGTGACCTGGCAAAGGAGTAAGCGTTCTTGCGAGTTCGCATTAACGGCAACTAACGTTTGCACGTTTGTACGCACCCAAACGTTGCGAAGCTCCTCGTTCTCAGCCTCGAGGTCAAGTATGACATCACCTTTTTTTGACACAATCGAAAAGCTTGCACTCCCTGAATATGAATGGAGCATCACATGAGATTTACTGATGAAAGAGTGACCAAATCGATAAAATACAATCGAACCTTGTGCTCTGATTGTCCCCACGCCATTCACTTCAATTCTCGTCAGAGTCTTTGTCCCCTCTTGGGGTTTCCAAAGGAAACTAGTTGCGCGGTCAGCAGAACTGCTGCAATTGCCGTTACCAATGAAGAAGCGCGTACCACTGCTCATCGTTAGAGAGTCGTAGGTGTATCTTCTCCGATCCAGACTGAATGCCGAGGATGAACTTCTTGCGTGTGAAAACTGCACCTAAAGCATAATCCCCGTGAGGAGTTATCGGAGGCGCACTAAGGCAGACACATTTGTGCGTGCCTTGATGTAGCACAAGGAGCCTATGCTGCTGCTCTTGCTGTGTGCGGCACTGCTCGAGGCAATTCAGTTGGTTACCCATGACAAAACGAACACTTTCCGCTCCGAGTCAACAAATGTTCAGCACTGAAAGATTCGGTAAAATTACCGTATTATCCATGTCAGTACTGCACGTACAAAGCGTCAACGTCCAACATTGCTTCGATTTTATTAGGCCGCGCTCACTTAACTGCGATGTTGCAAGGGTGTGAACGTGAATGCAAGCTTGAGCAGTGTTCTGGCACCAGATGCAGAAGGCTGTTTGGTTTAGTTGCCGAACTGGAACACGTTTGGCTGCCCACCGCCCGCGCCGAATGTAAACTGCTGAGCTGAGGCATCTTCCGCAGGCGCGAGGCTGTCCTCGACTTCTTCTTCACCCTGGAAATACGTCTCCACGATCTTGAGAGATTTCTGGTAAATATCTGCGAGGAGATCATTTTAGGATACACCCGAACAGCAAAGTTCAGAGCGATCTTTTCTCACCTTCATTGACATGATACTGAAGGTGTTGAATCTTCTGCACACCCTCGGCTTCATCAATCAGCGTTGCCATCGGATTGAACTCGCTCGAGCCTTTCTGACCCTCTCCGACGCGAAGGATGTTTTCAAGACCCTCCAGGGCAACAATAACGACCTTGGCGTCGTTCGCAGCGAGCAGGTCGCACAACGGTTTGATGCAGCCTAGTGCAACAGAAAGTTCACCATGAAAACACGTCCATACAGGCTCGACACCACCATACGGACTTACCCTGTTCAACGAGATACATAATCTGTTCCGGAGAGCCTCCGGAAGTTGCGTTCGAGACTGCCCAAGCTGCTTCCTTGCGGATATCGAACTCAGCCGTGGACAAGAAACTGATCAATGATGGGAAAATACCCTCTTCAATAACCTTTTGAATCTGGTTCTGGTTGCCGGCGGTGATGTTCGACAGCGTCCAACACGTCTCCTTTCGGATACCTTTCTTCGGGCTGTCAAGAAGTGAACGAAGGCAAGGAAGAGCCTGGAGATTAATGATAACCTGGGTTTGGAGGTCGTCACCAGTCACGATGTTACCAACGGTTCGAAGAGCGGGGGTCTGCACCGACGGCGATGGGAAGAGTAACAATTCGACGATACGTCTGCAGACGCCTGCCTCGATAACAGCTTGGATCTTCTCATTCGTACCATCGGACAGGTACGAGAGCGCCCAACAAGCATCCGTCAGCACCTCTTCATCCTGGGTGTAGATCAGTTGGCCAAGTGTAGGCAACGCTGGTTGAACTAGTTCAAACTGAGGCTGGGGCTTGCCACGACAGAAGTTTGAGAGGGTCCAAGTCGCGTTTCGGAGCATCGTTGGTTTGGAATTCTCAGTGAGTTGACCAAGAAGGGGGCGGAGCGCCCCGCAACGCAGCACCATGTCTCGGCATTCAACGGAGTCACCTGCGATGTTACCAAGCGCCCACACAGCCTGCTCACGAACATCATCGCTCGTCGAGAGGAGAAGCTTGCAGAAAATTGGAACAGCACCGTGCTGAATAACAATGGCAGTGTCTTCTGATGTTCCCGAGGCGATGTTGGTGAGAGCCCACGCGGCCTCAAACTGCAATTCTGGGAAGTCATCGCGCTGCAAGAACTCGACAAAGATAGGCACAACTCCGGTGCTAATCACTTCCTTGATTGGAGGGTTGCGCTCTAGATTAGCGTTGAAATTGCGATCAGACTCCACGATGCCCATAGGCCCAGAGTAAGGACTGTGCACCCACCAATCGAAAGTAGCTTGCGGAACTTGGTGACCGCATCCAATTGGGTTGGTCCATCCGTCGATTGAACGCCTTGAACCATTGAAGGAAGTTCTCCGAGCTATTGTAGCAAGGCCCGGTGAGCAATTATGGCTTAATGGAACCTCGTCACCACTCTAGAATGTTCCGCACCCGTGTGGCGAGAGAGACTTCCGTGCCATCCGCACCGCCAACCATACCGCCGGACTGAGGCATACCGAAGTCTGCTGCGCCGCCCTGTACATGACACACAAATTTGAATTCCCGTGCAGATCCGATCTTCCTCCACATGCTTCACTAACCATACGACGGCGCTGGTTCAGACGGTCCTCCTTGACCGTCTTTCGGATCTGCACGGTCGTCTCCGAGCGGCGACGTCGGATCTCATCGGCGTCAATGGTCTTCTTGAAGTTGTTCTTGCGGTCCGGGACCTTGCCACCCGCGAACGACATGGTTTCTTTGGCGGGAGCTGCGCTGCTTCTCGAGACGAGTGGGTCAACTCCTGTGAGCCGATCGACCGATATTCTTTGGTGGAAAAGCGAGCAGGATTCGACTTTGCACCCTTCTTTTAAGGTTTTACGTTTCAAGACCCTAAAACCTCAACGGGAAGATGAGTTGAGGAGCACCCTTTCGATTTGTGATCTCACGTTGAAGCAAGCACCAAGCACGAAGCGATGACTTTGGCTGGTTCGCGCAACGTGCTCATTCACGTCTTCGACGAGCACCGCAAGATGACGAAAGACTTTACCTGCCGACGTGAGGTGTTGCTCGAGAAGATGAGCTACTTTCGTGCTTACCTGAACCAGGGAAATGAACTGGATGATATTGACATTTCAGTTCATTGCGACGTTGAGATTTTCGAGTGGCTCGTCGAGTATATGGAGCAGCAAGAGTCCGAATGGAAAGCGCGTATATCGCTTAACAATGTCACCTCTATTTTGGTCTCGTCCGAGTTTTTGCAAATGGACGTACTCGTGGATGAGTGCGTTGCATTCATTTCCGGACGGATACAAGATTTTGTGCAACTTCGTGTCGATTTCGGATGCCTATCAGAGAACACAGTATCAAAGATCGCTGCTCGATGCAGTTCAGAGTTGTTGCAACAACTCCATGACCCCAAGGACAAAATGTTGTCCAAATTGTTACGAAAGAAACTTCAGTCTTTTTTTCAGGACTTGCACAAGCGAGGTACAGAGATATGCTCCTGTGTGAGCTGCGGAATCCTTTACCTTCGAGTAGACGAGAAACGTCTGCATTGTGCAAGAGGAAAGAGGCGGTTGGGACTTCGGGGCGAGTTAATCGCTTTGCACAGAGCAGCCTCGAGCTGGACACCCGAGGAATGGATGAGAGGGATTGTGCAGGATCGGGGATCTTCTTGGAGTGCAGTTTATTGGGTCGTTTGGGCAAGCTTGCGAGTTCATTACTGCTCGTCTTGCAAAAGATACTGCAGTTTTTTAGAGCACAACAAATGCGCATTTCACCCGGGGCCGGTCATTGGGCTAGGGGTCGAAGCAAGGTTTGGGTGTTGCGGTGTACGTATTTTCCTCGGAGGCGACTTAGATGACAACGGGTGTAGAACACGCGATCACACTTTGTCACCACGAGAGCCAGAATCCACCGCGAGATGCTTGAATGTGCTTAAAGCAAACTGGAACTTGGTCGCCTCGATTCTGGAATTGGAACCCGGGTGTGAGCCTGAGAGTTCGGCCCCGTCAATGGAGATGGTTGAGATGGCTTCCATTTTTCAGACATTGGACGCCGATACGAATCTCAACAGGACGATGGTACCTCTCCCGTCGGACACGATCTCGTCCATACGCCGCCAGCAATGGGTTACTCTTAACCTTCAGGAGCAAGATCGCGTGCGAGTTCAATCCACAACGAGGCAGTTGGCTGAGTTTCGAACCTGAGTTCCGACACATCAGTCTTCACCGTATAATTTTATTATTGTGTCTGGCAAACACTCCAAATTGGTGGGCACAACAAGATGTCCCGGCACCAATTGATGCGCGATGTTGTGCTGCGCGCCCATGTTGGCAACCTCCGAGTTTCTGCAGTAATTGCGCGCCAAACGATTGCGGACGGAGCGAGGAGGTGGGGGACTCCACAAACGGCGGAGGCCAGTCGCCTTTGGTCCGAGTACATGGTCGGCACAGTGATGCTCAGCTCGTTCTTCAAGGGCGAGGAGCGTGTGAAGACGATTGTTCGCTCTCCGACGAGTGAAGAAGTCTACGTCGAAGCACTTGCGGTTGGCGAGGTACGTTACTCTTCCAATCGAAGATGTGAAGTTGGGGCGCTCAAATGCCTTCGGCAATGTAGGTTCGAGGCAGGGCGAATTTGCTCGAAGGTAGTGGTCGGAGTGTATTTGAAAATGGTACGATGCATTTCGCCTCTCAATCTTTTCATTGAGCAGAGTTGTAAAGAAATCATATGCAGGCAGCATGGAGGTCTCCAAAATTCTCTACGGCGAAAAGAAACCCTACGTGACAACAGTTCCAGCTACGGGTCACGCACAAAAAGACTGGCAGTCATTTTACGACAAATCCGAGCAAGTCCCCACTGTCGTGCGAGTGGGCCATGCGATTGAATCCGACGAACTCCGATGCTGTGGAATAACGGTTCAGAAAATGCCTGACTCCGCGCCCCATGATCACCGATACGACTTGTCGGACCTTCGTTTCGACTCAAATAGTTTTTCGCCAAAATCGTTGACTGGCAAAGAGGATCTAATTGAGTACCTAAACGAGTTGATCCCCCATGCAGCTTTGCGTCGTGAAAATGTGCGCAAGATCCCACTCGACTTCTTCTGTCGCTGCTCGAAGAAGAGGTTCAGTGAACGCTTAGTGGGGCTCGGGCAAGAACAACTTCGCGAGATAATTTCGGACAGCGCTGACCAAGGCATTAAGCTCACGTGTCATTTCTGCAATGAGGAGTATACGTTCTCCTCAAGTGAGCTTGACTCAATTTCTAATAGTGTTGTGCCGAGTAGATTGTGACGGTTTACGTAGATTAACTACACAATCTGAATCACCCTTCCTGGCCGAATTCTTGAGTCCACTTCACAAAGCGATTGAGTTCGTCTGATGCAACACTTGACACTGAGTGCTCCATCACCCGCTTGAAGTCGTTCTATCATCGATTGACAGGAAGTTACAATTACATATTCCAACCAGAACCAACTAACCGGATGCATCACGTACCACTGAGACCATCGGAGGTCGAAGTTTGTCATCCGAAAAGCCGCGACTCGGTAAATCGTACAGACGCATTCGAAGCGAGCCACACCGACGACATGGTGCGATGCATTCTGGGCAGTCGCGAGGGCACGATGAAAGTTTCATATGGCAGTAGGCGCACGGAGGATCATCATCACAAGGAGTCACAAACGGCCCGTTGGGTCTAGGAATTGCCTTCTCGTCACACTGGTTATACGCCAATGGTCAGCATCCCCGGCGGAACATATCACATCCATCCGTCAACATACTCTTGTGAAGAACTGAGCTTGTTGGCACTTGCGGAGGGGTTCCATCAGCGCCTCCCTCACCAAGACAGAGATATCGGAGCCTGAGCAACTGCGAGGCGTTGAAGGAGTAGTTGGTACTATAGTTTCATAAACTCAACTTACCCGTCTGTATTCTTCGCGATCATGTGGAAGTCATGCTCATTGAGTGCATGGGGCGTGTCACCGAGGTGAAGTTTCAGCATAACTTTTCGCGCTTCAATATCTGGAAGCGGGATGTAAATACGCTTCTCAAAGCTTGACAATACGTGAGAAATATGAGATGGTTCTGCCAGAGACCCAAAACATCGTACCGACGACGCATAGCCGGATCCAGTTCCCATGGAACGTTTGTCGCACCGAGCACGAGGATGCCGTCATGATTATTACCAACACCTTGCATTTGGACGAGGAACTCGGTCTTGATCCGGCGTGTGGAATCGCTCTCACCCTCTGTTCGATTTGAGCAGAGCGAATCAATCTCATCGATGAAGATGATTGCAGGCTTCTTTTCGCGTGCCATCTCGAACAGATTCTTCACAAGTCTACATGAATAAAGTGACGCATTTAACAGAAAATGAATGCCTCAATACTCATCGAAGCGACTGACTTTTCACTTTCGCCTTGCCATTTCGAGACCAGGCTCGAAGATGAGACCGCGAAGAATGTCGAATCCGCCTCCGTCGCTACAGCTTTCGCAAGATAGGATTTACCAGTACCAGGAGGCTGGGTGCGTCATTGCGTTAAACGTTTTGTCCCCAAACCAAAACAGTTCTCGCACACACCCCATAGAGAAGGATGCCTTTCCATGGGCGCCGCTTGCCAGTGAACAACTGAGGAAAACGAGCTGGCAATATGACAGCCTCCTTGAGCGCATCTTTCGCAGCATCTAAGCCAGCGACATCATCCCATTTGATGTTGGGTTTCTCAGAGATGACGGCAGCTGTATTGAGAGGATGGTTACAAAGTTGCAAGCCCAGGAAAACCACCCGAGAGTATCGTACATGCGAGAGAACCACGCAGTTTTGCTGTTTCGGCATCTGTCTCATCTTCGCCGTCGCTTTTGTCACCTCTAATTCACCAAGAAAGGGATGTGTCAGCGTCGGCAGGTGATGCTCAACAGCTCCACAGTACTTCTCCAGTTCAGCCGCTCCTGATGAAGCTATCACTTTCGTTCCATTCGCTTTCTCAAGCATCGTGCGAAGCTGTTCGGCACGTGTCATGTATCCTTCAACACGCTTCATGATGATCTCCTTGGACGTCGGGTTCTTCTCATCTGACGATGGCATCGTCAGGTTGGGGAAGCAAAGTAAAAGTAAACGGGAAGCTGACCGTACATTTGACGCCGACCATGAAGTGCTCGAGCGCCTTCTTGTAGAGACCGAATGCCTCCTCGTAGTTCTTTTTGTTGTCTTCATTGATCGCAAGCGTCACGATCTCGATGGCTTGCGGGATGAACTTGTTCTCCATCGCAATCCGCTTTTTCGACTCTGACCTCTGTTTCTCTCGTTTCACCTTGGAGTGAAGGTCGAGACTGGGTGATGATTCTACACATTGTTAAGTCTCTCTCAGTACTGGTGTTGGACACCACCCCACTTCAACATTCCAAATGGGTGCCAACTTCTCGAGAGGTCACACGGACGAGTTCGTGGCGGCCGTCCTGCCGCGCTCTTGGAACGAGCTCGAGCTCTTTCACACTCGTTATCAGCAAGAAGCCCACCGACGAAGAGTAAGCGAGCCCCAGAGCCAGTTCTTCCTCACATTCTCCATCTTTCGCTCAGTTGTAAGCCCGCGGGAGGAACGCGACGACTGGAGAGAACGAGCGCGCCTGTTACGCGCGTTCGACAGCCTGGATAGACAACACCGACAGCGCATTCCCGCGCTTGATTTCTTCGCAGGACTCGCACTTGTCACGACCGGGAAGAAGGCCACAAAAGTCGAATGTAAGAACGGGGGCTTCGTGACCCAATCCCTCAACAGATTGACTAAGCCTCCTTGAGATAGTTTTGCTCTCGCTCTTCGATAATGCCGGGCTCAAAACCATGAATGCATGTGAGATCACAATCATGGTGCATGCCGCGGCGCGAGGACTCGCAATGTTCAGGTTTACTTCTGAGTGGGATCAGAGATCATTGAGTTTGTTGGGCAAACGTAAGTCCATCGCGGGATGCTACACGTATTCATAGATACGATGGACATTTTGTTAGGTATTGCTGGAGGAGAGGAAGATGTATTGCGCACGGACCTTGCTGAGAGAGTGCTGATGGACCCAGAAATTGTGTTTTTCATGAATGGTTTGGATAACGTAAAGACGTTGGGTTGCCCACATACCCTCCAAATCACTAACCTTTGGATTGCACAGGAAGCGACGATGACATCTGACTCGTTACTATTCCAGCAATATCTGTTACTCAAAAAAAGCGCTGCCACCGAACTTCGTGTACATCACGCTTGTTTGGAGAGGGATCGCGGAATCGGTTCAGCCCTGAGACAACCTAACAGGCTTGATGAATGCGCCCCTCAACTCTACAAAGTAAGCCTTACTGGGTGCCAAAGTTTGGGTATACAGCAAGAAATCAAGCACTCGACTGCCGTCCCCGCGATAGAGGCAATCCTGAGGCGACTTGAAGAAGCAATTCATCCACAACGATGGGACCAGCAAAACTTGATCAGCGCAAGATATGCTATATCACCATCAATGAGTCCGCTCCAGTCGGGTGCAAAACGTGTGGATATTCGTACTCTTGATCGCCTCGTCAAGCTTGTTTCAAAAGGCTCACGAAGTCTACCCGCAAGAGAAGTAAGCAGAGGTAAAGGATACCAAGAAGCAGGCTAACAAAATGATCTGTACAGGCAAATGCATTGATGAAGATTGTGAGTGCTGACCAGCTCAACAAAGTCAGAAGCAGCCAGATCGGTCGGGCGTTGCGACCGCGATTGACCAGATTGTCACTTCCAGAATCATCTCTGTGGAGAGCTGCGGCGGAGTATGTCCACGATCTTGCCCACTCGTGTAAACTGTGTTGGGTTCGCTGGTTTCCAAAACCAGAAATAAAGGTGCCAGGAATTCCCAAAACAAACCCGTCATCCTCACATGCTGGCTTCGAGCTCAACTATCACTTCAAGGCATATGTGAATGTTGACGAAGATGAATACAAGAATGGGATCGAGAAATCTGAGCAAGTTGACGGATCTCCGATGTGTTTACGACTGCGCGCAATCCAACGGGATCAAGCACCAGGAGACAAAGACCAATTTGAGGGGCACTGCGCACTCGTACTTAGACTCCTGTTAAAGAGCGAACTGACAGGTGCGTCTGAGATCTTCTACCCAAAGTGATTACTAAAATATTGTTCTTGCGAGCTCAGATGAACAGGCTGTTGAGGTCATATCCACAATTCAGACCTTCCTCTGTGACGAGTCCACTCGAGACTTGATCAGTTTTGCTCTCGACGGATGTGAAGGTGGGCAGAAATGGTTCTGGACCGGCTACGTAAACTAAGTATTGAGCACTGTAATGGGCACCGCAGCGACCATCAAAAACGAGGAGGGATTGGCAGAACGGTTTCTCTGCTTGCACCTGCGTTTCAAAGACAACATATTTGAGGCATTTGAGGTAGGATGGGTTTGTGATTATGTGGGCTCAGTTCTGGATCTGTCCAGGCAAATCTATCGGTGGTGGGTGTAGACAGCGACCGGATGCCATCTTGCTCGTCTGTTCCATGGTTTGTTCGTTTCAATCAACTTTGGTGTCGCTGCTGATGCTCTGATCAGAACGGCAGAAGCGATCGCCGAGCAGTTCTCGTTGCTTATGAAGCTCGAGGAGCGCGAGCGTCTCCTTCTCTCAATTTTCGCGCGATTTGATCAAAATAAAGACGGGTACTGGTCGTTACAGGTTTGGAGTATCATATAGTGGGTCATTGTCAGCACGTTGCTCGCTAAACGTTGTTTTGTTCAATATGCCAGGACTTTAATGCATTCCAGCAAGCTGCTCGACAGAAAACGCTAAATGAAGTCGAATTCTCGAAATGCTTTCGCGGAAGTAAATACTTAAATGCCGATGAGTTCATTGTGCGCTTTGAGCGGTACTCTACAGATGAGCTTCGGTCGCTGATCGAGAACCTCAGTCTCGGTATTTTTTTTTCTCTCACCATCGAATGCCGACACTGCCAGCGTATTGCTGAATGTCGTGTTGGGATGCAGGTTCACTCGTTTCTCAAATCAAAGGGACGTGTATAGCCACGGTTTCACTGGACAAAGGCGAGCTACAAGTGCTAGAGTCCAGCTTTAATGCGAAGTCGTGGGCGCGAGCGCGACTGAAGGACGTGATTCATGCTGTCCAATCGCTGAGCGATTTGAGTTGTGAAATTTATTTCCAGAGTCTAGCTCAAGTGTTGTTGAACTTCGAAATCGGAGACACTTGGTGGAAGCACTTTCTTCGACCAAGCTCACTAGTCGATGGGTTTCGTAAGGTGTGCAGCTTTTTGAGTCCCAAACATACTAAGCACGACCAGGAGATCCCCTGCCAAAGTCTATTTTGCTCTATCGAAAACGAACTTGCGAAATCAGTCCAGCAGCTAGATTATGAAGACCAGCTACACAATCTTCCACCTGGAACATGTGCGCGACGCGCAAGCACGCTGAGGAAGGTGTACAATGCAGCTCTTTTGATGCTCAATCGTGTGGACAGTATAGAGACAGTGTCAATCGAGAGCCCGCAAGTGGATTTTGTGTGCGAACTAGATAACTTCAACTGGATACGTGTCGTTCGGGAAGCGACTGAGCAACTTAATCAAGTTCACAAAGACGTCTAATAATACCATGGTAACTTTGTACATAGTGTTGAGGTTTGAGCTCAAGAAGCCATGAGCTCACGCTGGGCCGACTTGTCTGAAGAAGCCATTCCTTCCGAGGGGGGGTCCACGAGGCTTCATGCTGCCCGTCAACACAGGCACGAGCTCAAGTATGGTCAAGCCGTGCAGGAGCTTGAAGAGGCCCTGAAGGTTTATTTCGCACGCTTCCGGAGTGCCTTGCATCATGTTGATGGTCACATTGTATATTATCCTCAGGAAGGAGAAGACTCAGAAATTGTCTGGGGTGAGCTCGCATCGGCACTATACGATTCGTGGGAACGGCTTGTGACCCTGCTTCATGACCCACTGTGTCTGGAGGGCGTCAGGGTTGGTCTTGACTGTGCTGACGACGCACTTGGCAAGGTTACACTCCAGGCAAGTCCGATAAATTTTGCGTCATCAGACAAGACATCGCTCACCGTAAGCTGTTGTCTCTTGGTAGAGAGCATACAATGCATTTATTGTTGCGATGGAGTTCCCGGCAAACAAGAGGCAACCGCTACTGCTTCTTAAGCTAGTTATGCTTTATTTCGAATTTCGAGCTTATCATGGTGCACTCTCTGTCTGCACCCTTCTTGTCGAGGGGTATGGGGAGCAACCTGCCATTCGCGAGTCAGTATTTCTTTGCGCTGTATCCGCACAGGCGCTTCGGAGGCACCGCGAGAGCGCCAACTACTTTGTGTATCTAGCCGATCATCCTCCTTACAAGCTCTCAGCGCACCATATGTATCTTCTTGCGGCGATAGAGTTGGACAAAGCTGACGGTGCTCGTGATGCCGCCCGTGAAGCATACTCACAGGCATACAAGGCCATGATTGGACTCAGCCCGACAACTAGTTCAGAGAGGACTGCCCATCACTTGTACAAGACATCTCATAAGAACGAAGTCCAGCGTGCACAGATATGGATACGCGACTACGCAACGTGGATCGAGTTAGCTAAAAAATTAGCAGCGCATAACTTTCCGCTCCTCGTTTGCGGTATCTTCGACGTTACTTACGTGCAAAGCCACTCGATTCAGCGCGAGGATCTCATACTACAAGGGATGTGCCGTTATCGTATCGGAGAGATCCATCGTGCTTCGGAGATGCTAGCGTTGGCATTACGTATGAATTATTGGTGTAAGCACTGCAGGTACCTACTCACACGAGTAAGTGACACGTGGCGAATCCAGTTCCATAATGAAGATGCAGCTGCAAAAGCAATTCAACACACTCTTCGGAGGTACTGGAAGCGCCTTATGTGGCGATCTGTGGCGGTATGTCGAGGTATCCTATCGCTGAAGTATGCGGCATTTGGGCTGAATGAGCTTGTACACCCTGTTCACAGCAACGTCTTACGATTAGGAAACGAGATCGTAAGGCTAGAATGATTCAGTTTGCATGGAGACAACACCTCGCTCGACTGAAGTCCGCTGCTCTAGCCAAACTTTACCGTGATAGAGAAGAAGTCGAGATTGCTTTGATTGCCGCAGAGGACTGGATCGCCATTGCAAAGAGGCAGAATCTGGCATCCAGGAAGATTCAGTCTCTGTATGCACTCTTCGTGGCAAAGAAAGAAGTGCGGCTTCGGCTAGCCATACGAGACAGGAGGAATATTGTTTTTCAATCTCTAACAACCGCTAAATCGAGAAACACTAAGAGGTATGTCCTCGCAACCTGGCAGCATTTTGTTTTTCTCGAGAAGCAAAATCGAGACGCAGCGGCGAGTTTGATCCAACGAAACGTCCGTGGATTCTTTGATCGGAAGTCCTACTATCGCCTGCTCCAGGCCAAAGTCCGAAGCCAGGAGATTATTGTGATGTGCTCAAGTCGCAATGCGTTAAAAGTTGAGCGCCAGGCGCTCAATGTATGGCATCAATTCGCATTGCAGAGGAGAGAGATGAAATTTCAAGGGTCCCAGCGCATACAGCGAGCTTGGCGCCGTTATCTCGACCGAAAACGATACAACCACGAGTTGCGACGTCATGCTCTGGCAACCGATTTAATGCATAAAATGGTCGCTGATAAGAGAAACTTGCAAATGCGTTCCATGTGGAAAACTCTTGCTAGAAATGCCGTGATCTGTCGTATGAAGAAACATCGATGTGCCGTTACGATTCAGCGCCATGTCCGCGGTCTTCTTGCACGGAAGACAGTACGAGCCTTACGATCGAAAAACAGAAGACTTGCTATTATTCTCAACACGATGCTGTCTCGATCAAACAAGCGCGTCCTTAAAACTGTCTTTGACGGTCTCTTCAGATTCGTTGGTTCACGAAGAAAACAACGGGAAGAGTCGGCTGCTGTTGTGCAACGCATATATCGGAGACGTCTAGTGGAGAAACGCGAGAGGTTTTTGGCAGAGTGTAATCGTATCTTGCGAGAACCAGAAATGACCCTCCGTGGTAAATCCCCACCATACGTGAAGCGAGTTTGTTTCGTTGTAATTGCTATGCTTCGCCAACAGAATCGAATCGATAGATCAATGGCAAGTAGCATCATTCAAAAATGGTATCGCTCAACGATGAGGCGACGCTGTCTTCGCAGTTCACTGGACAAACTACGAAGACAGCGAGACATATTGAGAATCCTGCACGTGAACTTTTTATCGCTGGCGTTGCTATTCTTCCAACAGTTGAAGACAAGAGTGAAATCGAAAAAATCGCACCAAGATCAGATGGCCCGACGAATTCAGCGAATGATATCGTCGTGGGTGAATTATCGTCGATTTCGTCGACTACTAACCTTTCGCGAACACCAAAAAGCTCGAGTAGACAGATACGTAAGAAATCACCAGCTTCAGCTAACGAGGCGATGCTTCAACGCATGGCGCGTCAATCTCTATTCCGAGTGGCACATGTTTAGCGATGCCGCACAACGTATCCAGCGAATGTATAGAACGAGACGAGCCAGACTAGATGCTAAGCGCACCTTGAACAAACATGCCGCACGAGCCCGACTACTCGACTCGTTCCACCTCAAGCCTTTAGAGCGATGTTTTCTCCAGTGGGAAGAACGGATAATCAAAAGAGGCATCATGATGGTGAGGAGTGCTGCAAAATCTGCAAATGAACTGACAACGGCCAAATGGAGAGCTGCGATAATGAATACGGACTCGATCTGCCGACAACCCGCCCCTTTGGAAACTATCGAACAGGTAGGTGAGTGCGAAAAATTTCTGCTTGCATGATGGCTAAACTACTGAACTTAGCGCGCAAAACTTCCCTCATTGCTGTTCTACTCGCTGCTGAGCCGTGTTCGTCAATCGGGAGTGTTCCAACTGTCACTCGCGTACGACGTGGTTTGTGTCTAATGTGACGGATTATCCTAACGCGGAACTTCACAGGCCCGCCTTCCCAGCGCTCACGATACGCCAACTCCAACAGCTATGCGGATTCGCTTCGAGCATCATTGTCGATGGGGGTGGCAATCGGGGAGGTGAGCCGCACTTGGCTGAACTGGTCGTGGACGCCATGGTATCTACACAGCATCCATGCCCTACCCAGAAACTCATCCTCTACAACAGCAGGCTAAGCTCCGCCCACATGAAGGCTCTGCAAGCTGCGCTCAGGCGTCCGTACGCCCAGACCACGTCCCTCGTGCTGTGTAACATGGAGTTATCCAACGTCGGCGTCATGGCTTTGGCGATATCGATCTGCCACGGCCACAGCAAGCTCGAGCAAGTGGTGCTCGAGGCGTGCGGCATCGGCAGCGCGGGCGCGTCGGCCATCGCGGAGGCGCTGTGCCACTCGAAGCTCCTGTGGAAGCTCGATCTGAGCCACAACCGCATCGGCGACAGCGCGTGCGCGGCGCTGGCGCAGGCGCTCGTGGTCTCCGCGTCGCTGCGCGTGGTGGCGCTGAGCGGCAATGCGATCTCGGACCGCGGCGCGCTGCGGCACTTGGCGCCAGCGCTGCGGCGCGTGATGGACGCTCCGTCCTCGCGCCTCGAGTGCGTGGTGCTGCGGCAGCTCCCGCGCATCTCCCCACGAGGCCGTGACGCACTTCAACAGGCCACCAGTCGTTGGCCACCGACGAGGCTCGCCGTTTTGGTGGATTAGGGGTTGTTGATTAGTGGTGGAAATACAAAACGAAAGGATTCCATTGGCTAGAAAAGAGAGCAACTTGGGTGGGCTGGGGAGGACGAACGTCAGCCGGTGGTTTTGATCTCGCATTACCACCAAGCGACGGAACGACGCATCCACTCGCCATTCTCCGATCTCCCTTGTCCAGCAAACATGGCCGAGCTCTCTCCTGTCACGAACCGCGAGCAGATCGCGATCTTGGACTTCGGGTCGCAGTTCAGCCACCTCATCGCGCGGCGCGTGCGTGGTACGTCTCTGTCAATCCTCTCGTTGAAGTGGAACCTACTGGCTCACGGGTGGAATGGACAGAGCTCCACGTCTTCTGTGAACTCTACTCATGCCTTGTCGAGCCGGAAGAGCTCAAGAAGCACAAGCTCACCGGCATTATTCTGTCGGGTGGCCCGAACTCCGTCTTCGATCCTGATGCCCCTCACGTGAAGCCGGGTGTGTGGAAGCTCATTGAGGAGCTCAAGCTCCCCGTTCTCGGCATTTGCTACGGCCTCCAAGAGCTAGCTTTCACCAACGAAGGCTCGGTGGCACCAGGTGCGCGTCGCGAGTACGGCAAGGCCATCGTCCACAAGAAGGACGGCGTGGACTGCGGTGGTCTCTTCGAGGGCCTGCCCAACGAGTTCCAAGTGTGGATGAGCCATGCTGATAAACTCACTTCGGTCCCGAAAGGCTTTGTTGACATCGCGTTCACGGAGAACTCGGAGCACACGGCTATCGTGAATGTCGAGAAGAAGTTTTATGGCATCCAGTTCCATCCTGAAGTCACGCACTCGCCACTCGGCAAGGACATCCTCAAAAACTTCGTCGTCAACATTTGCGGGTCACCGACCGACTGGGACATGCGCAACATTGCGGATGCCTTCATCGAGGAGGTTCGTGCGCTTGTTGGCCCGGAGGGGCATGTTATCGGTGCTGTCAGCGGTGGCGTCGATTCTTCTGTTGCCGCCGTGCTCCTCCAACGCGCCCTCGGCGACCGTTTCCACGCAGTGCTCATCGACAACGGTCTTCTTCGTAAGGACGAATCCACCGAAGTGGTTGAGCGCCTCCAGAAGAAGCTGAACATCAACCTCAAGTGCATTGACGCGTCCGAGCGATTCCTCACCGCGCTGAAGGGCGTTACTGAACCGGAGACCAAGCGCAAGACAATCGGCAACCTCTTCATTGAGATTTTCCAGGAGGAAGCTGCGCGCATCGGCAAAGTCGACTTCTTGCTCCAGGGCACGCTGTACCCGGACGTGATTGAAAGCATCTCTTACAAGGGTCCATCGGCCACCATCAAGACGCATCACAACGTTGGTGGTCTGCCGGAGAAGATGCACCTCAAGCTTATCGAACCACTCCGTGAGCTGTTCAAGGACGAGGTGCGCGAGCTTGGCATGGCCCTGGGCATTGACGAGGAAAGCGTGTGGCGCCACCCGTTCCCTGGTCCAGGCCTCGCGATCCGCGTGCTCGGGGAGATCACGAAGGAAGCGTTGGATACGCTTCGTCAAGCGGACGCGATCTTCCTCGAGGAGCTGCGCAACAGTGGCCACTACAAGACCACTGGCCAGGCGTTCTGCGTGCTGCTGCCGGTCAAATCTGTCGGTGTTATGGGAGACGGCCGCACGTACGAGAAGGTCGTGGCGATTCGTGCGGTTTCGACGTCAGACTACATGACGGCTGACTGGTACCACATGCCGTACGAGGTGCTCGGCCGCATGTCGAACCGCATCATCAACGAGGTTCGCGGCGTGAACCGCGTCGTGTACGACATTTCGTCCAAGCCTCCGGCCACCATTGAGTGGGAGTAAGCGTAGCGATCACATTAAAGCCTTCCCTAGGAACCCACATACATCACTCTACACACGACAGCAGTGTAACATAATGCAAGTGCCACAATAGAATTGAACGAACCCATGCTTGACAGTGTTGAAGAACCCAACTGGGGCCAGTATTATGGGGCCACTCCTTGGAGTGTCTGTCGACAAAGTGGACAGGAAATAATGATTCCCAAGGACGAGGGCAGAAGCCCGCGA
The DNA here is from genome assembly GCA_023091665.1 of Pythium myriotylum. Taxonomy (NCBI): domain Eukaryota; phylum Oomycota; class Peronosporomycetes; order Pythiales; family Pythiaceae; genus Pythium; species Pythium myriotylum. The sequence continues at coordinate 1,063,724 of JALJCQ010000004.1, forward strand.
CATCGCTCGGCGCCTTCTGGACCAAGGACTCCTCTGCATTCCGCTGACGAGAGTACGATCGCCGCTTCAGAAGATGAAGACACCACTGAGTCGCTCGCGTCCCCGCTTCTCGCAAGCCACAAGGGCTCGGGGCCCAGCATGAAGCCGCATCGCAGCCACGATGCCATCGGTTTCACGTGGTTCCATCATCGCTCCCCCTCACCTACGGCCCGCTGCAGTGCACTCCCGCTGCTCGGCAAACAGGGCGTGATCGTTTTGCTGTGCGTGATCAACCTGTTCAACTACATCGACCGTGGTATCATCCCCGGGTCGCCTGAAAAGTTCCAGAGCTTCATCTCGCGGACCCTCCATGTTGAGCCCACGCGCCAAAGCTTCTTCCTCGGAGTCCTTGCATCCTCGTTCATCGCCAGCTACTCAGTTTGCGCCATGGTCTTTGGCTACTGGGCGACCAAGTTCCGGCCGTTCCGCATGATCGCGCTCGGAATGTCTGTGTGGGCCGTCGCTGTAGTATGCTGCGGCGTCGCCCATGCAATCGACAGCTACTACTTCCTCGTCTTCGGTCGTGTGCTGAGCGGAGTCGGAGAGGCATCATTTCAGTGCAACGCCACCCCGTTTATCAATATGCACGCCCCGAAGCAGAACCGAACACTTTGGATGGGCGTTTACTTGGCCTCAATCACTGTTGGGACGGCAATGGGCTACATTTACGGATCGATCGTCGCAGCGTCAAGCCTTACGTGGGCTGGCGCGTTCTACATGGAAGCTGTGGTCATGGTTTTTCTCATCCTGGGATGTTTATACTCTGTGCCTGAAGAGCTCGACACAGTCCCAGGCGGAAAAGAGAACAAATCGGGTTTTGTGGAGGACCGAGCTTACGATGACCACCAAAACGCGGCGATTGCAGGGAGAGAAGCTAATTCCCCCGACGTCACTCCGGGTTTTTTCACGGGCTGGTGGGAGATCTTTCGCGATCCTGCGTTCACGCTCGTTGTACTCGGGCACGCATCCTACACGTTCTCGCTTGCTGCACTCAGTGTGTTCAGCCCCGTGATCCTCATCGGGCTCGGAATGTACGAGAAGGAGACACAAGTTGCTACCGCTTTTGGTGGGCTCATTGTCGTGACGGGGACATTTGGAACACCTGTTGGAGGGATATTGCTGGACCGGTTGACCAGGCGTTCCACTGCAGGCAGTGGGCAGCGTGCGTACATATCCGTCCAGATTATTTTCTGGCTCATGACCGCAGCTTTCGTCACCGCTATACTGATGATGGGAGTGACGCATTCGCGGGTGGGCTTTTTGAGCATCATGTCAATCTGCTTCATGTTCTTGTGCGCTCTCACTCCAGCCGAGACTGTCGCGGTAATGGAACTTTTCCCAGAGTCTCGACACGCGATGGCGATCGCGGCCAACACGCTTGTAATCCACGCGCTTGGCGATGTCCCGTCGCCAATAATCCTTGGCTGGTTGAAGGATACCTGGGCGCCACACTGTGGGACTGTGGAGAAGGACGGAAGGGCAGTGCTGAATCCCGAGTGCTACAAAGATCGCGAGGGGCTGAAGCGGGTGCTTCTGTTCCCAATTCTTTGGCTAATCTGGGGTGTTTTGCTTTGGGGAGCAGCTGTGTTTGTAATGCGCCGCCGTCAACGTGGACACAGTTCTCGCAAGACACAATTGGAAGTGTAGTAATCTCAACCAAAGCCGCAGATTATCATCACCCATTGAAACAGGCAGGTGTTTCACGCAACCCAGGACTTCAAAATCCATCTCTTCTTTCCTAAAGTGCCTTGCGATGGAGGATAGACGGCCCATATTCTTCGTACTCCCCCTTGGTAATCCACATGTTCTTGAAAGTTGCAAGCGAGGCAAGGATAGAGCCACCAATCCACGTTGAATATAGTCGGGTGGGTGGTGCGGATATGCGAATCTTGATATCCTTCGGAGCTTTCTTGCGCACTTCGGCAAGTAGACGGTCACCAAATCCTGGGAATAGCGTGGAACCTCCTGACAAGATGATTTGTGAAAAGAGAGTGCGGCGCAAGTCCATGTCCGACTTCATAATGGACTGTACCAAGCACTCGTGCACACCTGCGCAAAATCGTCGTCATATCTCTGTTGGATAAAGACAAAGTCGTCAACATACCTCCGCCTTCAGATCCAATGAGTTCGGGGCGGAAAAGAACTTCTGGAGCGCGGAACTTCTCCGGGCCAATCTAAAGCCAAACAAACGAACGTGAGGCATGAGAAATCGCATGCAGGTGAGAGACTCGTTGAAAGCTCACGTTAAGAACGGTGCCGTCAGGGAGATAGTAAGCGGAGGCGTCATCCGTAGCAGGGGCCACATTCTTGTTTTTGGTGCTGAGCAAATCCTTGACGCCAGCCGATTTCTCAGCCTCGAGCTGTTCCTCCTTGGTTGGATTGAACGCCACGTAACAAAGCTTCTCCTTGACCTCTCTTACGACTTCTCGCTCAGCCGACGTCTGGAAGTTATATCCAGCGCGGCGCAGTAAGAGCTGCAAGTGACTAGTCACGTCGCGCCCAGCGACGTCCATACGTGTGATGGCATGGGGCAGGGTGAAGCTCTCGTACACCGGAACAACGTGGGTGACACCATCCCCCACGTCGAGCACAACGCCAGTCGTGCGACCGGATGCGTACAAACTGAGCACAGCCTGGGGGGAGACGAAGAGCGAGGGCACGTTGAAAGCCTCGAAGAAGACCTCGCCGGCGCGCTGGCGGTTCTGCACGGGGTTGAGCGGAGCCTCGGTGAGCAGCACCGGGTGGTCCTCGCTGTTGACGTTGAGCATGTCTTTGGAGTACACATGCTGCCATATCCGGTGCATCGAGTTCCAGTCGGTGACGATGCCGTGCTCCATGGCGTACTGGATCTTGAAGAGCCCGCGGTGGTGCTGCACCTTGTTGCCGACGAAGACGTCGCTGCCTTCGTAGAGCCCGCCGGGCATCATGCGCGTGTGCTTGGTCGTGCCGACAAACGACGGGAACACGACCTGCGGCGTCTCCCCTCCGGCGAAGCCCGCCTTCATCATGCCGCTGCCATTGTCGATCACCAGCGGCTGGTTGCCCAGCACCGCGCTCGCCATCCTCGCGAGCTTCCCCCTTGTCAGATCTGCCTCGAGGCTTCAAATGCCGCCCGGGATTCTACCGGTACCCACGGTACTACCGGTACGGCGTAAACTTAGCGCGACCCGCCTCGATTACGGTAACTCGAGGAATCCCCGCGGAGGCGCCGACCCAGTGGCGACGCGACCATGGAGGACCTCGCGCGCCTCGAGGACGACGTGGCGCAGCTGCTGCAGCAGATCCCGACCGCGGGTAGCAACGCCGCGCAGGTGGAGCTGCTCCAGCGCGCGCAGGAGGTCGCGCTGCACCGAGACCCCTCGAGCGAGCACCGCCTGCTCCGCGTCGCGCTGCCGTTTCTCCAGACGCTGCTCCATCAGCAGAACGCGCCGCTCGTGGCGGCAATCCTCCAGTTCCTGCACGAGGCCGCGCGCCGCAGCGCGCTCTTCTTCGGCGATCTCTTCGAGGCCGTCGCGACAGTGCTCCTGCTCAGCTTCTCGAGCGAAAAGAACGTGCTCAAGGCGCTCGATCTCGCTACCTCGACGCAGCTGGACGCCTTTCAATTTGTCGTCGCCGCCGCGGCACCACCAGATTTGCTCTCAGAGACCTGGCAGCGCGTTTGCACGACCCTGGAACATGTGGGCGATCTCGTCTCCTCAACGCCGCTGCTCCTCGCGCCGTCGGCTGCCACCAGCGATAACGACAACCGCAGCGTCATGGTTTTCTTGCGTGCCTGGAAGCTTTTGGAGCGCGCAGTGTTAATGCTCACGGAAGCGAAGGAAGCAACCGTGTATCGTGACCCAGCACGATCCAATGTGCAGCCTGACGCCGTATCGGTGGATCTCGTTCCAATCACAGGTCACGCAGTTCTCCAGCGCAAATCACTCATTGCTTTCGGTGACGCGTTGCTGAGACGTCAGATCGACCGCATATTATCACCGGCTGCTGGAGTCGCTCAACTCACCCGACGAGAGCTGTGTATCGCGATCAACTCGCTCTCGCTTATTGCTGCTGTCCGCCCACAGCTCATTCCGGTTGTGATCCCCGCTCTAATCGCCTGCCACACTCCCAGTTCTTCTGGAAAGGCAGATCGTGCTGTTCAATCCACACTCAAGGCTAATCTGGTCAAACTGCTGAGCCACCCGGCTGCTCAGGAACTCGCTGAAGAGGTGACTGAGTGCGTCATTGCATTGAATGATGGAGAGCGCGCGTTTCGCGCAATCAGCAAGAGCAAAGACCCACGTCGAAAATACGTGTCTGCGCCTTCAGAGGCGTCGCTGCGACGCGCACGTATTGGTAAGAGGACGGCTGAACAGATCTCTGAGTCGTTCGAACAACAAGATCGTGTCAAGCGTGGTCGTGCGTCCCAAACCAATGCAATTTCTCAAGCTTCAACTCAAGAACGGATCACGGCGGAGGCACTTGTGAATATGCCGTCCTCTGCTGTTCTCAACTTAGTGTTGGGTGGATTCGGTGCCGACTTACCTCCACCTCCGACCAATCTTGTATTGTTACTACCACCAAGCGAGCTGAAGTCTAGAATGACGGCCCTGCTGGCAAAGTTGGCGACGCCATCGTCCGTGCTCGCGCTGGAAACTAGCATCCGGCGAAGTCGTGATCCACGCCGCCGTCGGGATTCGCAGGACAGTCACCAGCAGCCCTCTCTCTTAGCTGTGTTCGATGACGAAACAATCGAAGAAACTAGTGACTGGGTGTCGAAGAACTCGACTACTGTCGAAGAACCGCTTGTATCACTTGCTGAGGATGGATCTGTTCAAGTTTTCTTGAAGCCGGTTTCTGCTATTTGGTGCCGAGATATGGCGTCGGCAGCTCTGGCACGGATTCTTGAAAACGAGTACGGGGCCAGCATTCGTGGGGACGACTCCCTCCGTGAGACACTCGTGTGCCGACTTGCTTCGAGCCCGTGGTTTCTTCTCACAGACGAACGTAATGCTACGATTCACCCAAGCAATGATGACGCGAGACTCCCCGCGGTGTACCAAATAGTTCTTGACTTCGTCATGGAGAACGTCGAGCGGCGTGTGTCACTCGCTAATGCACTGCTGCATCATGAGTACGTGCGCGTAACCTCGGAGATTGTTGGGGAGGCATCTGAATTTGGCCCACCCAAAACTGGCGACGTCGTGTATCGGAAAGCTGTCGACTACTTTCTCCAAGCGCTTGTGCGTGCTCTGGACCTCAGCTCTTCGAGCGACAGAAAGCTGTTTGGGAAAGTCGTGACCTCTCTCCCTCGAGTGACGGTGGAGGTATTTCGAGTCCTCGTGTTATTATTTGGCGATCCACACAAGAACGCCGGCGGCGCGGTTCTTGGGATTACTGTTCTTCGTGACCTGGTCCGAGAACGCAAGTCATGCGAGAAAGCGGCGTTGCAAGTGCTTCTAAGATACACATGTGAGAGTGATGATGCTTCTCGCAGTAAACCAATTCAGTGTGTCGCGAACCAACTATATGTGATCGAAGCACTGAAGGAGCCAATCGAGCAGTATGCTCTTCGTTTAGTCTCATCGCTGGAGGGAAGTTCGCCGAGTAGTGGCGAAGTATCAGGAGAAGAAAGTGGTGGCACGGAAATATCGTCAGCTGATTTGGAAGGACAGACCAATGGTGACGATGATGCACACATGCAGGACACAGGTGAAGATACCGCCGTGTTTTCTCAACGTTCTGCTTGGCTCCGTGAGCGACTTGCAGAAATCGAGGAGCAGGACCGATTGCATATCACAGAGCTTCAGGACTTTGCCCGCAACTTGGACGAATCGGGTACTAACTTGGAGAGTCCATTAGACAACGAGGTGGAGGTCTTACGACGGCTGGAATTGTACGTCGCATTGTGTGCGAAGAAGCCCGCTCTGCTAGGTCGCTTGGTGGCAGCATATGGCCACGCGAGTGAAATCGTCCGCCAAGTCATTTTCCAAGCCATCGAGAAGTTGATAAAGCATTTGAAACAGCGGAGCAGTGGTAGCATCCAAGTGATCACGCAGCTGCACGGTTTCGAGGCGCCATCACTTGGGCTTGTGTGCCATATCATCCAGATTCTGTCTGCGCGGAGTAGCTCGAGCAAGTCAGGAGCAGACGAAGCTGCAGCTAATGCAGAACTCGTGAATCAAGTATTGAAGTTGTGGCAAACCCACGCTCACATACCGGATGCTATCTCGGTGCTCATTCCCATCATTTCAAGTATCCCGAAGGTCACCATGGAGCCATTATTACCAACGCTACTAGCGTTGCCCCAGAACCGTTGGAGCGTTGCAATGACGCGTGTTTTTGAAGCTATGCCACCACAGGTGTTTACGCCTATCGACCTTCTCATATCACTGCATCATATCGACTTGAAACAGGATCCCGGGATGCAGAAAAAAGTTATCCTGGGGATCAACTTCTGCCTCGAACACCGACATGCATTCCCTGCGGAAGTGTTGCTCCATGTCTGCCGTGTTCTTCTGCAGGAAGAACACATATCCAAATTAGCACTGCGCACACTCATTCTCAGCGTTACAGCCTTTCCTACGCTGCAGCACGATGCTGCTCAGTTACTGCGCGGGCTGGTTGACCGTCGCGTGTGGGAAATGCAGGAAGAGGGTGATGCGCTCTGGAAAGGCTTTGTCAAGTGTGCGGTGCTGGTCCAGCCTGCATCGTTTCCGGTGCTTCTTGATACGCACAAATTTCCCATTGCACAACTCGAGAATGTCTTACGCGACGAGCCCGAGCTACGTGGACTTTTGCGGGAGTATGTTGAGTCACCTGACGCCTCAACGGACAATGTTAGAATCCACGATGACGTCCGAGCGTTGTTGGCAGCTCAACTTGTTCCTTCCGAATCCATGAAAGAAGTCAAGGTCGAAGGAGACGCGGTCGACGGGCATGGTGTAGCAAGTGGAGTCGTCGCCTCCGGATCCAACGAAGAGTAATACATCTCACATAGTATGACAGAAAATAAAACGATAGCATCGAGTCGAGATTGTTTCATTTGTCAGCGATATCCTCAGTACGAAAGCTAATCTCAAAAACTGAACCTGTTCTCAAGTCGCACTGACCTTCTCGGGGCGAGTCATCTGGTTCCTCCTTGGTTTTCGAATTTGTACACTCGGAACAGGGGCGCTCTCTGCTTTCGTTGGGGAGCTGGGCCTGTCCACAACTTGGTGCCTCCAAAAACTTCCGCTCGATGTCACTGGAAACTTCCCTCCATGTCTCTCTATTAGCGCAAGGAGCTTCGCTGCCTCCAGTGGGTCATCCTTCGTGATCTCTAGCGCATGCTGTGACGTTAGATGGTTAGCGCAGAAAGGAACAGCAGCACTAAGTGTCGGCTGCCCACAGCTTCGAACCGCACACACAAGCCGTGATGTTGCTGTGCCCAGCAGCCGACGCTTGCTGGTACCCACTGACTTGCGGTGACGTTTGCCATTGCGAGCCGCTCCCCTGGTTCCTGTCCCGGGAGTCGTTGTCTCTGTTGCAGTTGCTGCGAGGGCCTCCGCCATCGTTCTCGCTACTCGTTCGGCCTCTTCGGCGTCACGCCGACGCTTCTGTTTGACTTTTTTTTCTAGTTCGAGAATCTCCACTGGTATCTCGGTGTTCACCCCAGTCAATGGAGCACATGAGTGGTCGACACGTTTGCCTTTCGAGTGGAATCGCTCGAAGCAACCGGAATTGCCCATCCACTTTACACTACAATATTTATCACCGCAGCTTTCGCATTCTCGGTCTGCTGGTTTTCCGCACTCAACGCACAGTCGGTCTCCTAGCAGCTCCTTCTTCTTGAGCTGCAGCTCAGTTTCAGGACATGCAGCGCCGTGTTTGGCTGGGTCGGCTAGGCATGGATGGCAGAGTAACATAGCACAGAATGTGCAAGTCGCGTCGCCGCGTCGTACGTGACACTGCTCGCAGTACATTTGGCCCGCTGAGATCGTCTGCTTGATAAGCTGCAGTTGGTGGTTCCTCTTGTTCCCTCGCTGGTGGGTGCGTACCATACAATCCTCACAAAGAGCATCGAGGCACACAAGACACCTCTGGAACGCAACATTCGCCTCGCACTCGACACAGACTGTGGCCATAGACTCGTAGTGCTCGTATGTGTGTCGCGCGCGCGTGTGACCCTTGTGGTGCACACGGTGGAAACACCGTTCGCAATAATGCTCACGACACATGAGGCAACGCATGGTTGAGAAGCGCTTGCACTCGACGCAGTGGAAGGCACGGGTCTTCTGATACTGGAGCGCCGAGAACGTATGCCACGCGAGATCTCCCGAAGAATCATGCTTATCGAAGAAACAGGCTAAACAGAAGTCCACAAAGTCACCCGCCGGGGAGTAGCATTCGTCGCATCGCCGCACCGCACGTTCAACACGACAGACGCTGCAAGGCGCAGCGCCAAGACCCCAATCTTCACTTCCCTCGCGGTCACTTTTAATGACATGACTGGTGCCAGAGAGCCCGGGCCATGCTAAAATCCATCGCTTGGTCACGCGGTCTTGAATCATAGGGCGGAATGGCAAAATTGCGCCTCTCGCGTCTCGTGGTTCATTTATAAGCTTCTCGTTTGTTGGTTTGTACACGAAGAAGAAAGTCCTAGTCACCTTATCGAACTGCTGCTCGTACGGGGAGCGCTGCTGGGACTCGAACAATCGCTTCATCTCCAGTGCGCAGTAAGAACGCCACGCGCACTGAATAGTCAGGGCGGCATGGCGACGGAAGGCCACGACAGAGCAGTACCACCTGCGTACGCGGTGCATGCGGAATATGGACTGTATGATTGCGACGCTCCGCCACCAGTACAGAACTCGTTCCATGAAATGCTCTCGGAGGAACAAGGCGACTTGTGCACTGGACAATGGAGAGGTAGTGGGGGATGTACAGTCATGTTCCCAAAGACCTTTCGCAGGTTGCTCGACACAGCGTCGGCGTGTGGCAGTGACCGCACGCAAGACCTCTTCTCCGAGATCTCGCTCTTCGAGCCGAGCAAGAGGAGTGGCAGGCGATGTAAGCAAGCCCGCTTCGAGTAGAGACAGCGGCCGGTCGATACATTCCACTGTTGTAGATCCCGGATCACACTCTGAAGATTCTATACGTCTCCCAGAAGAGTCTAACAGCGCAGCGGCCACCCAAAGAGCTACTGTGAGCTCCTCATGAAGCGCTCTAAGCCCGAGATTTGCAGCAAAAACGATACATTTCTCAAGACAACGCAAGAACATCGCCAGGATTCGATTCTCTTGGTGAACTTGAGTTGCGTAGGAGAGTGAAGCAATATCGCTGATGTGCGCGATTGCATCGTCTGGGCGTCCTGAGTAGAGTCGCAGATGTATCTCGAGCTGACGATACGAAATTGGAGTCGTTGACTGCTTTATCGCTCGCACGAGGCCGACCACTCGGCCTTGCTGGTTTGGTAGACTCTGCGATACAATTTTGTGCACTACGCGCTCGGAGGGGAGAAAATTGAACGGATGTTTGGTCGTTGGTGGGATCGCGAAGAGACAAGACGATAATGGAAACTTGCGCCGCAACAATCGAGGTGGGACGCTGTTTCGAATCGTCAAAATATCTTCTTTTGTCCACCCAAGCTTCTTCATCCGGTTCTCAGACAAGCCCAAGACCTCATCTAGCGAGAGCGACGCCAGTAAAGGGATATGCTTTGCCAAACCCAGGCGACTGAGAAAAACGGACGTGCTCATGCCTTCCACCCCGTATCCAATCCAACCGACTTTGGCAGCTCGCTGAAGCGTCGAGTGAATCGTTTCAACAAAGGAAATATCTGCCAACATTTTTGTCTTCTCCAGTTGCGCCAAGACGACTCTTGCAATACTCTGAAGTTTTATCGCAGCATTCTCCTCTTCGAACGAGTACTGCGGTCGATCCCACGATGTTTCTTCAGTAAATGAGTTGAAATAATAGGGACGAGCATCGACTGTGAGCTCACGCCACCTAAACGGGAGGGCAGCTCTTGTGTACTGAAGTCGCGTATTCGTTTCTGTGACGATTGCGAGCTCTCGCTCAAGTTGTTGTGCTGCCGAAAGGAATTCATGTAGAACTTCGGCATGACAATTAGGCTGCCGGGCATTTCCAGGAAACAGCAAGTTGCGACGATGATCAGAACGCACACTGCGGTGATAAGACGCTTCGCAATTGTACAGGGTCCCGGACATGATGAGCTGTGCTTCAAAATCCCGCGCGATTTCCGTGTTTTGAAGTTTTATCTTCTCTTCGTCGTCTCTTTCAATGGCATTACGACGTCCTCGAATCTGGGACATGGGTGAGTTCGTTGTCGGTAAAGGTTTTGCCCCTGCTGTCTTTTGCTTTTGAAGTCTTCGATATCTGATCCACAATGATACATTCGCATTCGCCTTTGTCGAGATGAGCAGACGTAAAGTCACAGCTTGGGCACGTTCGGCTGCCCTGGACTGCCACGCTTGTTCCATCTCTTGACGCTCCCTCTCTCGGTGTAGCTGGCGGCGACGCTTGTACAGCTCGAGCCTTGAGAGGTGGCATCTCACGAAGGACTGAATACGAATGACCGCATCCTCTTCCTCGAGAGAGTACGTTGGGCGTTCACCTTCGTAGATATAATCACACCTGTCTTCTCCGTTGTTCTTTGGGTGAACCTTGAAGACTACCCGAGTTTGCAGACCCGCATCCCACTCTTCGACCCAGGGATATCGCAAAATACTCAACAACTTTTCCTCTCTTGCCGCAATCGCCTCATCTTTAAGCCACTGCTCATATTCTTGCTTTTCATGTTCTCTCTCTTCTTGCCAGATTGGTGTTACATAGTCTGCATTCACTTCTGCGATATAATCTTCTCGGAGTTGCCTCTTCATGCGAGTTGATCTTAGGATCAGCATAACTCGGCTTGCCGCGCGGCGTCGCCATTGAGACTGAACACGCGTCGTGACGATATCCATCTTTTGAAGAGCCAGCAACGTTTCAGTCAACTTCGATACTTGATCACGAGGACGCCGACACTTCCTGGCTTGAAATGTTGAGGTCAGAACCAACGCAGTGAGCGTGGCACAAGTAGAAGGCGACGTTTCGACTGCTACTTCATCAACTGGAATGTCCAATAACTCGCACATCCTCTCAAAGCCGTAAAACAAGCAGTCCGCGCCCATTTGGTACCGCATCGAATCGTACCTCTTTACATCGCTCTCGTATTTGAAATAGGTGAGCCGGAACATTGATGCTTTTACTTGAGATATTGTCGAGTTTGATTGAAAGAACTGAAGAAGCTGCCATGTTGAGACGCGGCCTTCCTCCAGGGCGCCGACGAAAGTCAAGGCACGGGCCTCAAGGCCGGGGAACTTGCGAAGAAATAGCTCTCGGGCGATGTTGAGTTCATGAACTAGATGAAAGTTCTCCAGACTGTAGAATGCGGATACTTCATCCTTTTCTCGGAGTGACAACGCATCTTGGAGCCGTAGGGTGTCCCGCCTTTTTTGAGCGTTTCGCTGCTGAGAAACCTCGTTTTTGTGCATCATAGACGCGTGAGCTATTCGAGCATTCTCTAGCCGCCTAGTTAGGCGTTCACGCTTGTCACGCAATGCTTTGGGCGGATTGCGGAAGTCCATCACCTCATTTAGTGCTTCTTCCAATTGTTCTGCAGCCTGGGATAGTTCCTGTTCAGATTGATGAACCTGACGCTGGTTGAACACTGCCCTCTTCTCATCTTCTCGCAGGCTTCGACTCAAATTGTCCAACATCGAGCGGATTTGCTTCACTTCCATGAGTGTTCGTTTTGCAAACAAATTCGTTACCATGTGCCGTGCGTCATCGTCGTTATCAACGCCTATCCGTGCCAACAATCGCAGACAACTCTCTCCATCCTCAGATGCGCGCAATCTTGCTATGGTATTCTGATCGCCGCTGAAGTTTTTCTCGAACAATGGCATATACTTCTCTTCATCCAAGCCAAGACGCTTTAACCACGCAGCAGGGTGCATTCCTTGAAGTTCATCATCTGGATCGTATACCTGGCGCACTTGAGATATCGTCCCCTTCAGAACTTGGGAGATTGAATTCATTGCACGGAAGGGATTATTCCGTCGGCGCCGTTGGGCAATGAGAACGCGCCGTGCGACTCGTGCTTGCGCGGTTTGACGCCAGTAGGCCTGGATTCGTCGTGCCATTCGCTCCTGAAGTTCACGCTCGACCATCAGCCGCATGAGCCACATTCGTAAAAGGAAACCCCGCAAATTGCGCTGAATAAGCATTGCAGCTGCATTGAGTTCACCCAATCTTAACTCCAACACAATGCTTAAGCCGGCACCAATCCAAGACTGTGTCTGATAGTGTACATAAAGTGCTTGTAAACGCCGAATTTCTCTTTTGTTATGTTGCCGAACGATGTAAAGTCGGGCGGTTTTTTGAATGATGCGAGCGCTCCGCTCTCTTCTTGCCAGAAGTCGATCGCGCCGACCTCGTGCCCCACTTTGAATCCAAGTGGCAGCTTGCTCTTCACGGGTGTACCTGTAATGCCGGGCTGCCGCTTCAACTAAAAGCCTTCTGTGGCGAAGGTGCATCGCCAGCCTCCCTGGGACCGAGCGCAGCCACCAGAACTGGAGTATGCATGCAACTCTGACTCGGTGCGCATGGCGTACACGGAAGAACCACTTGATGCGACGATGGGCAATATTTTCCTGCCGCATTTGTTGCACAAACTGCGTGGCAATCCAGCGCCTCACGTTGCGCTGGATGAGGCAAACGGATTGAGACCAGAGTATGTCACGATGACACCTCCAAAATCGTTGGATCCGTTTAGCCATGTATCGCCTCTTGAAACGCAGTATTTCCTTGTTGAAGGCGATCTCCTCGATCTCTTTTTCTCGCAAGCAACCAAGAAGAAGAAACGTAGACCATTCATTGTTTCGACGATACCACGCGCGTTGAACAGTCAGGGCGGCGTGGAATCTAGCGTCTTGGTCGAGGCGGCGGCGTTTGGCGTCGCAGCGTCCAAGATAGCCCCGTATGGCACGCTGGATGATCAGCGCACTCGAAAGCTGCCACTCCACTGCACGCCGCTGGGCTCTTAGAACGAGTTGACGCGTCCGCTTGATACGCATAGATCGGAAGTTTGTTTGGACGAGAATGGCTGCTTGTCGCAGTGCCTGATACACACGGTAGTGATGATTCATCCGTATCCACGATTGGAGTCTGATGACGCGCTTTCTCACGACACGATAACGCGCTTGTTGTATTCGCATCCGCGCTTGGGCTTGTATCTTTGAGGCTGCGACGCGGTAGCTCTCTAAACATCGGCGGAACCGGCGTTTGCGATACATACCCTGAACAAGCTCTGCTGAAAACCAAATGCGACGACGTTCTTCTCGGACTCTCTGAGGAATGCGAAACCGAACACATTCAGCTTCCCTCGGCGATGCCAGATAAACGTCACGGAGACAACCACCCACTGGTTTATCGTCATGCATACTAAGGAATCGAACAAGCGTAAAAAAGCGCCGTACTTCTCGTTGGATTTTGCGAGCTGCTGAATCTCGTGTATACCATATTGCGACTTGTACCGCCGCAACCCAGTTTTTGAACGCTTGCTGCTGATATCCCCTCAACACGTACTCGATCGCAGCCTTGAGACGCTTTTCGATTGCCTGTCGATGGTAGGCCTGGCCTCGCAGACGAAAGCGACATTGTTCGACGAATGCTTTCCACTGCAAAAGAGCCATTCGCTTTTGATTTGTTTCAAACTCTGTGATCCATAGATTCATGGCCGTACGCATTCGATTGCGACAGTATGCAGGTCCTCCAGGTAATTGGAACAAGAACTTTAAGGGCAATTTGTCACGCTCTTGATCAATTCGAGTGCGGGTTCTCTGTCGCGTGCGCATCTCGTCGTCTCTAAGCTCACTCAACTCAGTAACGAGTGCAACCATCGTAGCTGTTCTTTCCCGATAATGGAGAGAATGGAGATGAGCGGTGTTGGCTTCAGACGGCTCAATAGGCGATGAAAGAATTTCGTGGAGACGTTGTCGTTTGTATTCGGGTGTGTGAATGTCGACCGTTGCAGTATGCTCTCTTTTAACTTTGGCTGCGATAGGTGCAGCCAGATCTCGGCACCCCGACAATTTGCGAGATTCGAAGATTTCTGGGTCATTGATTTGGTCCGCTCGACCTTTCGAAATGGGTTTTCCGCTGACCTCCCGTCGCCTCCATTCCCCCCACTCGACAACCTCCATTCGGTTAGTGACCATCTGCTTCTGCGCGTCATCGTCCCGCAGGTGACGTTGGAAGTACCCATTCGATGCCACAGGCATGTGACCCGTGCGAAATATCTCGACCATGGATTCGCCGTTCAAAAGCGAGTTCGAGGTTGGAGGGGCATACCGCGGAGAGATCGAAGGAGTTGCTACGCGAGGAGTCGAGTCGAGTTGGTTGTTATTGACGTAACGCGGCCCAACTACGCTGGATACCCTTTGATGTGGCGACGGAAGAATGACTGGCATTGAGTTGCGACTTGTGGGTTCATTTCTAGGAGCAGGGACGAGTGCTGGAGTGATGACTCGGGACCTCTCCATCTTGAAGATTCGATTTGGTGTTTGGCGACGCTCGATAATAGATGCAAGATTAGCCTCTTCATTGCGTGCTTCAGCAGTTCGAACGGAGGCAGTGTAGTCTACCAATGGATCTCGCGCTTTCCTTAGCGATCGTGGGCTCGGCGGGGGTTGCTGGTTAAGCGATCGAGGCACATTACGTGAATGTGAGACAAACGAACGATTAGGTGGCTTAGATGCGGTGATAACCGATGTAAGAGGAACTCTCTCTGCACCGGGGTCGTTGCAAACCGTCTCAGGCCGGCCACTAATTGTTAGCAACAGAAATGTACTGCCTGGTTCGGTCGGGCGCCGAGGCATCGCCAGAAGCTCCGAGTCTAGGTTGACGACCAACTGGAGAGGCTTTGGATCATACTGCGCTATCCGCATGAGCATCGAAATGACGAGTGAGCAGTTTACGTGCACGCGTCGGGTGTCTGCGTTCTGCCTCTCAAAACGGCGGCTGCAGTTGATGAGTTGTAGTAACGCGTCCAAGAGGTCTTCGCTCTCAAGGCCGAGGTGAGCAACGAGCGAAGGATCTCCCAGCATAAGTAAACCGAGAGCGCGTGCAGCCATCGCGCGGTGGTAGACGCTGTTCTTGACATTGCGCAGCACACGGATGACCAGATTCACGGTCTCAGCGTCATGAGCGAAGGCGCGCGCCTCTGCTTCCAGACGGAGCTGCTTCGCCAGGTGCTCCAACGACACCGAGCCGGCGATTTCCGCAACAACATCCAGGTCATGGGCATCCGAGACGTGCGCTGTCGCCTCCTGCAGCTTCCGCTTGCGGTGGCGAGCGAGAGCTGACCGCGATCGCGTCATGGTGATCGCATACCCATCGGAGACTCAGACTCAGATCGCCAACGTCGCTTCAGCGAGATCCATTCGTCGTCCGGTCGTGGAGCCACGATGTGTTCGCCGAGTGGTGTTGCTCCACCTGCGCCTTCGGTCATCTCGTGGCGAACGCCATGAGGTGACGTGAGTCAAGGGCCGAGTTGTCGCGGAGGCCTCCGGCTGCGACAACCCCAGTCTTCTCCCATTGTCCAGCCCTGTGGAGCAGCCATTTCGTCATCATCAGGGCCTTTTGGGCCTCAAAACCTCACAAAACAAAGGTGTTTTAAACTTTTTGGTGAGGTTTTGGAGCAGAGGTGGCCCGCCCATCCTTCGGTGAGGAGGCAAGAGACACGGGCCAACGTAATCGCCCACGTTGGTCGTTGGCGTCACGCCCTCAGTCCGCTTCTCACCAGCTCCCTCGCCAGCGACCGCCGAGATGACTGCCGCCGTCGAGAAAGTGCCGTGGGTGCCTGCCATCCTCTGCTACGTGCAGCTCGCGATCCTCATCACCTTCGGCCACATCCGCGACTACCTGGGCCGCGTCTTCGGCTCGCGTTACGCATCCGAGCACACGAAACGAGGATACGCCCGCCTCCTCATCGCATGGGAAAACTTCTACACCAATCGCATCTACCACCGCGTCCAAGATGTCTTCAACCGACCAGTTGCTGGGTGCCCCGGTGCCCACATTGACGTCATCGAACGATACTCGGTTGACGGAAACAAGACTCTCCACCAGAAAGAAGGCTCGATCAAGCACTGTACCAACCTCGGCTCGTACAACTATCTTGGCTTTGCTGATGACTGGATGAACACATGCAGCAAGGATGTCTTCCAAGCAGTCGAGAAGTACGGGCTGGCGTCGACTACGCCTTCGATGGAGTTTGGAACGACCGCTGTTCACCAAGAGCTGGAGCGCGCCGTCGCCAAGTTTGTTGGCAAGCCCGCTGCTATCGTGTACAACATGGGCTACGCTACGAACTCGACCTCGATCCCCGCGATCATGGGCAAGGGCACGCTCATCATCAGTGACAGCATGAACCACAGCTCCATCGTCAATGGGGCCCGCGCCTCGGGTGCCGTCATCTCGGTGTTTCGCCACAATGATGCCAAGCATCTCGAAAGCGTATTGCGCACGAAGATCTCTGAGGGACAGCCACGCACGCATCGACCGTGGAAGAAGATCATGGTTATGGTTGAAGGTATCTACTCGATGGAAGGCGAAATTGTGGACTTGCGAGCGATTGTAGATGTTGCCAAGCGCTACAAAGCGTACACCTACGTTGACGAAGCTCACAGCATCGGTGCTCTCGGTAAAACTGGACGAGGCATTTGCGAGTATGCCGGTGTTGATCCAAGCGAGATTGATATTCTCATGGGCACCTTTACTAAGAGCTTTGGGGGAATGGGCGGCTACATTGCGGCTTCCGAAGAAATCATTGCCTTCGTTCGGAGTTCTAGCGCAGGCGCTAACTATGCGACGAGTCTGTCCCCGGTGATCGCGCAGCAAATTCTAACGGCGCTGAACATCATTGATGGCAAAGATGGCACAGACCTCGGCAAGAAGAAGCTTGCAGCTCTACGCGAGAACAGCAACTACTTCCGCCAGAAGCTCATTGACATGGGTGTCATCACACTTGGCGATTTCGACTCTCCAGTTATCCCAGTCATGCTTTACCAGACGAGCAAAGTTGGCGAGTTCTCGCGCGAATGCTTCAAGCGTGACCTTGCCGTTGTCACTGTCGGCTTTCCTGCCACCCCTTTGTTGCTTTCGCGAGTGCGCTTCTGCATCTCGGCAGCCCACACTCGCGCGGACCTAGATTCGGCTCTGAAGAAACTTGAGGAGGTGGCGCAGATCTGCCATGTGCGATACAACAAGTCTTTCCTTGGTTGATCGTATTCATGTGCAGAACATTTGAATATTGTCACTCCAAATAGCTGCAAGATTTTGATCCATTTGTTCACACTTCGTGTTCATTTGCATTGCCAATCAATAGATTCGTTCATTTTCCATTCTGAATATACGAGATTATGCATCTTGAGTCTCTGACGTGGTATCTGCCCCACTGATGTTGTCCTTAGTGGATTCCACCTGTAGCTTTAACCCAGTGGACTTAATCAGGGATAGTTCGTAGAGTGTGTTCTGCCGTCATTTGTCAAGTTAGTCTGGTTGAAGCCACGAGCATTTAACGACAAATGTTTACCTCCAGCTTGCGTAGGTTGTACTTGACAGCGTCGTACTTCTTCCGCAGAGGACCGTTCCTGAAATCGAACTGAATCAGTTCGCCAGAGATAGCCTCGACCATGGCACGGCAATGCTGCACAGCGACTTCGTCGCGGGCTGTCGCGCGTACGACCGCGTATCGTGTCAACTCGCCTGTGAAGTCTGCCACTCCACCGATGTACTCGTCCTTCTCCAACAGAGGCATCTGATGTAGAGGAAGCAATTTGTGCACCTTCAGGTAGTGCGCAAAGCACTTAGCTTCTGCGTATTCCTCGAGCGAAGACGACAAGGCTCCATGACGTAACGAAGGATTTGAAGTTGTGAGCGGCACTAGCTCCGCGATGAGCTGTATTCACCAACAGCCGATTAGCATACTTCCGTATGATCCCATCCGTCCAAGGCCACGCGAACACTCCTACGTTCTCAGCTTTCGCCAGCAATGCCTCAGCCCCTGCGTGGTCGCCTCGGTGGAGGCTGAAGATGGATTGCTTACTACAATTGGACGATGAAGAAATAAGCGTTCTCTAGGCAGCCACGATCGAAAATGTATCTGCACCTGTTCTTCAAGATTTCGCGCGATCTCTTGATTATTTGCTCTCGCGTTTCATCGTACTGTTGCATCTCTGCTCACGCGACACGTGAGCTTGCTTCCTCGGTGGCCTGCACCGGGGGTTGCGCCGCTCACCTTGGTTGATCCGTGCGAACTCGCTCTGATCCAGTAGAGCATCTGCGCTGCCAAGCAAGATCTCGCCGTCCGTGCGCTGTCGTTTGGACTGATGCTCCGCACCGCTCGGCGCGAGCCCTTCCCCGCTTGTCGCCATTGGAGCTTGGTTCTTGTATCCGCGCTCGTCCTTACCATCAGTTGCATGCCCTGGGTATTGTGGCCTCGTCCATTAGGAACGATGATGATGCCTCCTAAAGGAAGCCATGCGCACTGTGCGTTTTGGAAGTCGCTGATTTTGCGAGGTTTTTCGTGTGTTCTGCGAGGTTTAATCCCACGTGGGGCCGGGGGGAAATCGTTGCTGGATCGCAAAAGCGACTGACCGCCTTCGCCCACATTACGTGCCGACAAGCGACCGAGGTAAGCAAGCGGGTAGCGAGCGCGATGGAGAGGCGGCGCGGCGGAGGGAAAACACGCGCGCGCAGGAAGCGGGCGGCGCCCCGCGCGCGCTCGCCTCGGCGGAACAGGAGAGACTCACGCGTGGCCATGCTGTGGTGTGCTGTAGGGGTGGAACCTCCCGCGTCTCCTCATCCCGAACCATGAGCCACTTCGTGCGCCAGAGCAAGTTCCGACATGTGTACATCGAGCCGGCCAAGCTCGAAAAGTGCTACACCAACCTGCGCTTGGCCACGGCCACAGGCGAGCAAAACTACATCAAGGGCAACACCAAGTTCTTCGCCGTCTCGATCCAGGCGGGTGGTGGCGCCATGGCCGTCGTGCCGTACGAGAAGTACGGCAAGTTCGACCCGGACTTCCCGCTCATCTCGGGCCACCGCGGTGCGATCCTCGACTTCGACTTCAACCCATTCCATGAACACCTCATCGCGTCCGCTTCTGATGACTCGACCATCAAGATTTGGGGGATCCCGGAAGGCGGCCTCACAGAGACGTGTGTCGAGCCGCTTGTCGATCTGCAGGGCCACGGTCGTAAGGTGACGCTCATCAACTTCCACCCTACTGCCAACAACGTTCTTGCCAGTACTTCGGCCGATTTCTCTGTTCGTCTCTGGGATATCGAGAAGGGATCGGAAATCGTGAACATGGAAGGCCATGGTGAGAACCTCACCCAGGATATTGCCTGGAGTTGGACCGGAAGCCTGCTCGGTACCACGTGCAAGGACAAGATTGTCCGCTTGTACGATGCCCGTTCGGGACAGGTCGCGCAGGTCAAAGACGGCGCGCACGGTGGCACCAAGAGTGTCAAGATGACATTCTTGGGAGACAAGGAGACTTTCGTTACCGTGGGATTCACGAAGCAGAGTCAGCGTCAGTTCAAGATCTGGGACCCTCGTAAGCTTGACAAAGAGTTGAAGAAGGTTGACATCGACCAGGCCGCTGGTGTGATCATGCCGTTCTACGACCCCGACACGAACCTCCTCTACTTGTGCGGCAAGGGTGATGGCAACATTCGCTACTACGAGATGTCGGAGGGCGAACCCTACGCTTTCCCACTGAACGAATACCGTTCCACGACAGCTGCACGCGGCATGGCGTTGATCCCAAAACGCGCTTGTGACATCATGAGCTGCGAGACAGCGCGTCTATTGAAGCTCACTTCGAATGCTGTGGAGCCGCTTCATGCGTATGTGCCACGAAAGTCGGATGCTTTCCAGGATGATATTTACCCAGACACTTTCGCGGGTGTGCCGTCTATGTCTGCGGACGAGTGGCTTGAAGGCGCAGACAACTCGCCAGCTCTCATGTCATTGCGCCCGGAGCAGTTTGGAAAGATCACATTCGACGGTAAGCGTGCGAAGAACAGCAAGTCCGCCGCTTCGCGCGTCTCTCGCCTGAACCGCACGGGCTCCTCTGCTCCACCGGCATCGGCCCCGGTGAAGCGCACGAGCCGTACGGATGAGACGAATGAAGCAAAGCTTCAGCGTGAACTCGAGGCTGCGAATGCCCGCATTGCGGAGTTGGAGGCCAAGCTCCGTGCGAATGGAATCTCATACTAATGGGAGATGAGGTACTCGTTCGCGTCGAGACGAATGAGATGGAGGAGGATTAGAATTGACAAGATTACTTCAAGAGGAGAGCGGAGCGCTTGATGGACGAGAGTCGTTATTCCCCATGGACTCGGAATCCATACTTATTAGATTGAGCACTACCTACAGTTCCGTTTCGTTGTTTGAATCAGACACTGAGACAAAAACGAGCAGATATGCCGCGCTCTTGCAACTCCACTGAATTGTCAAATGTGGCGATAACAACAGCTAAATTCACATCACCACGGTGGTGAATACAGGCACCCGCACAATTTTTCTGCGGAGTGATTCAAACGACCACGACAGAATATCTTGAGTCTGGTAGGCAGTCGCCCCGGTGCTTGCTGTGAACCCCACCCAAGCCCTACCATGATATAACTCCATCACATTCTCCACACGCAAAGTTACAGCCAATACAGGCGACTCGAGGTCGTCGACAAATACTGATATGATCCCGACCCCAGAAGCCCACTCTCCGCCATCGAAAAAACTCCCCGCCAATGTAGACGCGCTGAAGTATTCACCAAATAGTCTGCGAGACAGAACAGACAAATAGTTAGCACATTATCGACTCCAACGCAACATTGTCGTGCACGAACAGATCTTTTTCGATATTAGGGTCGTATACGACTCGCACTGTGTGTGCTCCATTTGTAAGGTCTGGTAAGTTGCTCGTCGACCCTAACGAGAACGTGTGGTTTGCATACACAGCGTCTCCCTTTCGCCCAACATTGACGCTGATATGGTTCTCATACGCGTCGAGCTGCTCGTAGTTATACCAGGTGTCAAATTCAACGGCGATCGCATTTTTTATACCTCCATAACCGAGTTCCATGCCACCTGAGCCGAGACTAATTTCATTGTCGTTCTGGATAACAAACGCGAATCCGTCACCACCGCGCGAACGACATCGAGTGTGAACGTCATCCATTGAACCACAAAATGTTGAGGGGTTGGATGTGCGGAATACAAAGGTTGTGTCGAAACCTTCGCGAATGTTCATTCGACGTGGGTACCAAGCTGACCCTGTTAGAAACGACGCAGACGCCGATAGGCGTAGTGCAGGGCCGCATGGAGCAGTAAATGGAGCAGACGATATCACCGCTCGAGTGTTGAGAGATTGTATTTGTTTTGCCGGTGAAGGCAATGCGCCAGGCGCATTGGTTGGGATTGTGCGAGTGGTTCGGCCGTTGACAAAGGTCGAAACTCGGTTTTCGGTCACAGAGCACGAAAACGTGCAGTTCGCGGACGCATTTTGGTTGGACGCGTCGAATCCGTCGCAGCATGAAGCAGTTGCGTTGCAGTTCTCTACATTGGCATCGCCGTTAACATACAACCCGAAATGACCTTGATCACCGATTTCACCGGTTGGCCCCAATGTTGGAGGCGTTCTTGGGATCAACGATGCGCTCACATTTGTTAACGAGCCAGCGCTGAACCGAGTGAAGGCGAAATCTGCATTTATTAACAGATTAGGGAATGCGGTAAGAATGGAGAAGGATGCCGCTCACCAACATCCAGTGTAACGCTACAAAGCGACAGCGATGAGGCCTCACCAACGACGGCATTTTGTAGCATCGGACGTCGACCATATAGGTCAATGGCTTGCCAGTCGTCTCTCGCCCGGTAATCTTCAGTGAGTGCGGTAACACGGGCATGATATCCCGTTCTACTTAGCAGCTGAGTTAAAGTCGTTGACGTGATGTTTCCCACAACAATAAAGTCGTAAGGATTAAAATCCAAGTCATCGCATCGTTTCCAGTCGACGCGATAGCCTGTTATTGTCATTGCCTCCCACCAATTTGGTGATGGTGTCCAGTTCACGTCTATAGCATGAGCAGCGACGTTCGATATTGTCGGTGCTGGAAGTGCACGAACAGGCGAAACGTATGACAAAAACGGCACCTCATCATAGAGCTCATTCAGGCGACCATTTCGTACTCTTACATTTGACGGATAGGTTGGGCTCGCGAGCCACTGAAGCGAGACAGGTGGAAGTGTGCACTGAAGCTCAACTTCCGGAACGGTATGCACAACATCGAGACATTCCAAACCGCCCACAGTGACGATCGCGTCGGAGGATCCAAAATGCTTACCACTAATATGGATTCGTTGGCCTCCTTCGCGGAGGCAGTTGTATGTTGATGCGAATGGAAGATCTGTGCTGCCGCAGTTGAACGCTGCGTCTCGAAGAAAAGTATTCGTGAAGCGGGGAGTCTCTGAGCAGTTCATAGTAGCAGACGCGCTTTTGGACGAAAAATACCTATCGATACATCCCCGTACTTTCGTTATCACTGGAGCTGTAGTTGATTTAGTGAGCTCACATCATCCAGAAAAGGGTCGCGCTGTCCTCCCTCACCTTTGGCGAAAGCAACCCAGTCAACGTGAATGGTCTGTCCACTCCTCGGTATCGTATTTCCTCCGACAGCGGCGACGGGAATTTTTGTGCACGGGTACACTCGCACGCGGTGAATCGAGCCGGTGACATGTTGCCATATCGGAAACACGTACAGCTCATCTTCTAGAGAACTCGCTTTAGGACTAAACGGGATCGTAACTGGGTTGTGAAGCACATGGCGATCATTATTAACGCCAGGAGAGGCACTACCCTCTTGTGGACTCCGTTCCAGGGCAATCATCGCCCGCTCGCACTGGCCGAGATACTTCATTCGAACTATCAAGTGGTCTCGTTCGTTGGGGTCAATATCGACTCGTAGTTCAGGTGAGTCGATGAAGGCTCGTTGCATCTTGATGGAGGGGAGCAGCACCCCGCGGAGGTAGCCGTCGATTGCGTCGACTTCCATCCCCATTTCCATCGCTGTGGATCGCGCCCACCCGTCGAGGCCGTCGTCAAAGTTCCACTGCACTGCATGGGTCGGGCGGTGAGCTTTTGTCGTGAGGTAATAGATACAAACCACACGACCACGTACGAGCGACGGAGTGCATGACGCTCGGAGACCACGCCAGCGCGCATAGCGTCCAGGCCCCCCGCGGAGACATGGCCACCCCAGATATCAAGCCGGATGGCGATCTCGAAGGGTCATCGCTTCCGATTGGCGGAAATGCCGTCGCGAAACTTTCCCCGCCATCTGTTCTTTTCAAACCATTCCGAAAAGAAAACCGGTAAAATTCGCATCGTTCGCCCGCCATTCACCTCGCCCGTTGGCGCCAAAACCGCCTGGGTTGCAAGTCGAAAAACCTTGCGGGGCCGAGGTTTTACGGTAAAACCTCGCTTCGCTCTGCCCTTCCTCCCGCCCCTTCGCGCCCATTCGGGCTTCCCCCCTCTTCATTGACTGCCGCGCCCACCAGTTCTACCGGTTATTACCCAAGCCGACGCGGGAAGCCGAGCGCCACCTCCCGCCATCTTCCCTGCCTCCATGGACGTGGCCGCGCGACGAGAGAGCAAGCGCCCGGCGCCCTACGCGCCGCGCCGCGCGCGCCGCAGCTCGCGCCTCGGCGCCGCGCACGACCCCGTCGACCTCGACGACGACGACAAGTCCGCGTCCGGCGGCCTCTTCGCCCGGCTCTTCAGCTTCTTCCCGCTCGGCGCCAAGAAGCCCACGACCGTCGAGGAAGACGAGCCCGCGGTCGACGACGCCGACGAGCTCGACAAGCACGACGAGCTCGAGACCTCCCAGGAGTCGCTCGAGAGCGCGCTCGACGCCGCCAAGGCCGTCGACGAGCCCGTGCAAAACGGCCACGCCGCCTCGCCAGCCAAGTCGCCCGTGAAGTCGCCCGCGCGCTCCCCGCCTTCGAAGCGATCGTCGCCTGCGAGACGCGCTGACAAGAGACAGTCCTCGCCGGTCTTGGCCACGAGTGTGTTCGGCAACGGTACGGATAAGCGCAAGTCGCTTTCGATTGAGCCGAGCGGCGCGGACAAGGGCCAGAATGTCTTTCCTCGCCTCACAGGCCGCCGGAGAAACAAGCCGGCCTCGCCGAACGTGCCCGAGTCACCGCTCGCTGTCATCAAGAAGAAGAAGCCGATTACGTTTGAAGAGTACGAGCGTCTCTCAACCCAATTGCGCAGCCTCGTGGAACCTACGCCACAGAACGCACTGGCGCTGACGCGGACGGCGCTGTCCACGGCTCTCGAAGGCCGAGCGTCGAATGATCAAGCAAACACCCAGGATGGTGGTCGCGATCGCCGTGAGCTGAGCGTTGCAGCTCTTCCCTCCATCAAACGTGCACGACCCAGTGAAGATCACCTGCCTATTACACTGCCTCGTGAGGACCGCCTGGTGCGTAAGCCTAAGCCTTCGCGACTTCTCACCGGCTCCAAACGCGACACAGCGTCGCGAAGTGCTTACTCAGCTGCCGTCGCCGAGAAGATCTTGTCCACGTTGAACAAGATCCAGGCTCCTCTCGACAAGGAAGCTCAGAAGCCAACTCCATCGACGTCGCTGTCCTGGGCGAAGCATCATCTTGCCTTGACGAGCCATGGCGGTGGAAAGCAGGTCTCTGACGGGCCTATGGATGCCGACGACGACATACCCCCGACGTCAACGATTCCAAAGGTTGTGTGGAAGTCGCCTGAGGAATCGTCCAACGTTGTGGTTCCTTCGACAACCTCGTCATTGTTTTCGTTCCCCAAGCCACAAGATAGTGCTCCGAACGGTACTGTTGGCACGTCTAGTGTTTTACCTCCGCCAAAGGCGGTTGATCTCGAGAAGACGTCCCATTCAACCCAGGCTCAGGTTACCACTGCTCCTGCCTTGAAAACGAAGGAGCAAGTCGGTCAGTTCTCGTTCACGTTACCAACCCCTGCTGAGTCATTGCCCAAGCCCGCGGAAGCGGATACTGTGCTGTTCTTCTTCACGCCTCCACCGGCATTGCGAGAGCCACCGAAGCGTTCCTCTGGACAGAAAGCTGCGGTTGGCGCAGCTACGTCATCCACATCCCCATTTTCTTTCATGCCTGCGTCTCCCAAGGTTCGTCCTGAATCCCTTACAAAATCTGTGCCATCCAAGACGAAATCTTCCCCGGTATCTGCTGCGACCGCCTCAGAGGCCACCGTGAGTTCGACGAACCCACTTGCGCGTTTCTTGCAGACCGATGCAGGGAGCTGGAGATGTCCTACTTGCGCGGTCATGAATGGTTCACAGCATTCGAAGTGCCCGTGCTGTGAGACGGCCCAACCAGCGTCAGCTGCGGCGACAAGCAAGAAACCGTCTGTCGACAGCTCAGCGTCTGGTGATGCAAGTGGATCGAAATCCGTGAACCCACTTGCGCGTTTCTTGCAGCTGGAGCCGGGAAGCTGGAAGTGTCCTGGTTGCGCAGTGACTAACGGCTCGAAGTACTCTAAATGCCCGTGCTGCGAAGCGGAGAAACCCGCGGATGGATCATCTTCTGAAGGAACATCGAAGGCGAGTTCGTTGGAGCCATCAACCAGCGCCGCAGGTTTCTCATTCGGCGGATCTTCTAGTGCGAAGTCTACGAGTTCAGCGTCTAGCAGTTTCAAGTTTGGGGTTGACGCGAAGCCTTCGTTTGGTGATGTTTCGACGGGTTTTTCTTTCAAACCATCGTCTCAGACTACTAATGCGCCCCCATCTCAACCAACGGGCGGTTTCACGTTTGGGGTATCTGCTGCATCTGATGATTCAAAGACTGAGAGACCGAAGCCGACGGGTTTCTCTTTCGGAGTTCCCACTGCTGAGCCGACTGAATCGAACAAGCGTAAACCAGAAGACGATGGTATCGATGAAGCGAATGACAAGAAGCGCTCAACTGCGAGTTCTACGGTCTCAAAGTTAGCATCTGGATTTTCATTTGGAGTCGGAGCATCTACAGGAACATTCGGATCTTCTCAACTTGGAGCTGGCTTTGGAACAGTGGCCACAGAGGAGAAGGCAAAGCCTTCGACTATTTCTTTTGGCTCAACACCGTCCATGGAGGAGGCTCCGAACAAGACCTCTTTCAGCTTCGGTGTGAAGGACAGTGCAACTCCACAGAAGGCAACCATTCCGAGCTTTTTGTCCCCTGGTTCATCGTCAAAGCTGCCCGTGAGCAAGGATGAAAAGGATGCACCTGTTGCGATCGGACTGAAGTCAACGGCGCCCTCATTCAACTCTTCAGTGACGACGAGCGCCGCTGCCAGTGGGTCAAGTGGAGACAAGGCTTCGGAATCAAAAGCGGCATTCACCTTTGGTTCAGCAGTTCCGGGATCGATGCCGCTGAGTTCAACTGCTCTCAACTCCACCCCTAGTTCCCTTTCTTCAACTACAAGTGTCTCTTCGGATGCGAAGCCTGCTTTCTCTTTTGGAGGTGGATTTTCCAACGCCACCCCTGCAAGCAGTAAGCCTTTCACGTTTGGTTCTGGAACAACTGAACCGAAGGCGGCGGCACCTGTGTCTTCCAAGTCCAGTGCATCTGCTTCGTTTGGGCAGTCGCAGGTCACTGAGCCGAAGGCGGATTCCGCTTCGAAGCCACCTGTGTTTGAATTTGGCGGCAAAACTCCTATCTCATCCGGAGCTAGCACGTCTTCAAACGGAAACCTTACTACCACCAGCAATGTGCCTTCGTTCTCTTTCGGGTCGAGTTCTAGCGATACAAACTCGAAGAAACCGGAAACTGTTGGGTTCTCCTTTGGTACTACACCCACTGATTTGAGCTTGAAGAAGTCAGATGCTCCCGCTTTCACGTTTGGTGCTGCGCCACAAGCTGGGTCCTCGTTTGGGTCAACCACGGCTCAGTCCTTTGGTACCGAAATCCCCGCTGGAAGCGTGGGTCAAACTTCTCCTTTCGGCTCAAGTACCTCATCTTCGTCAGGTTTTGGTACCTCATCGGCTGGTTTCGGCTCCTCTCAGTCTTTGTCAACAAGCTTCTCCACAACGTCTGCAGGATTCGGTTCCACAGCTGTACCTTCCTCTGGTGGATTCGGTTCTACATCCCAAAGTGCATTCGGCTCAAGTACATCGACAGGCTTTACACCGACCACCTCGATTGGATTTGGTGCTCCCACGTCTACTGGATTTGGTTCAAGTGTATCTTCAGGGTTCGGGGCGACTACATCGGTAGGATTTGGTGCAGCGTCAACAAGCTTCGGCTTGACGCCGACTTCTACTGCTTTCGGTTCCACCCCTGTCAGCACGCCATCATTCGGAACCACACCGGCACCCACAAGCAGCGCCCCAGCGTTTTCGTTCGGCACATCCACAACTACAAGCCAGCCGGCCTTCGGGTTTGGTGCTACTTCGGCCACCAGCGCTTTCAGCACACCGAGCACCGATGTGTTTGGTTCAGCCAGCCAGGCCACAGGGTTCGGATCTGCTTCCAGTGGAGGTTTTGGTTCCACGGTGTCTACGCCTGCGTTCGGAACACCTCCAGCTCAGCAGTTTGGCGCCGCAGCGCCAACGAGCTCTGGCTTTGGTGCTCCAACCGTCAATTCTTCATTTGGAGGCAGCGCCTTTGGATCAGGTGCGCCTGCTGCTGGTGGATTCGGTGCACCAACGCCGACCCCATCCCCAGCGTTTGGCAGCTCTTTTGGAACACCCAACGCTTCGTTTGGCGCCTCTGGCGGTGCCTTCGGGGCAACGCCTAGCCCCGCTTCATCGGCTTTTGGTGCGGCGCCTAGCCCAGCATTCGGAGCCCCGGCGACGCCATCTTTTGGTGCACCGCTGACACCAGCCTTTGGAGGAGCTGCTCCTGCCGCTGGCTTCGGCAGTGGAGGAGCACCCGGTGATGGCTTTAGTATGGGTGCTGCTCCTCCCAAGGGCCGACGAATCCTGAAGGCGAAGTCTCGTACTAAGCGGTAGACGCTCGCTCTCCCTTCAATCGCACCAAGATTCCACTTACTCGAACTTTAGAATCGTAAGTTCCCCCATAGCTTAGCGAAGAATTCTTGGAGAATGGTCGTATATTTAATTAATGAACGCTTTCGCTTTGTCGTCTCCATCTACATTGTGTGTTCGCAGTGCGCGTTTGATGAGAGCTAATCTTAGGTGTTCTCGGCTCGATAAGAAATACTCTCACATGTCCAAAAATCGCACCACTTCCCACTACAGTGTGGTCTGCCGCCACCGAGTCCTTGAACGTGAGCAATGGCGGATCCCGGAGCTGCCATGGCGTCGGCCGTGAGTATCGGCAACTACAAGGGCGTCATGCTGTGCAACCGACCGTTCAACGGCGTGAGCTCGAGTGGGTCTTGCTGGATTCCAACGATTTCCTATCGCATTCTTCTCACCACCGTGTGCCACCTAGCGCTCGCGAAAGAGTCACGCAGCAGTGCAAACATTGCAAACTCATCCACGAAACTTGCCTTCCTCGCGGGGATCCCCACCGAGCCACTGGGCATGAACGTCTCCATCCACACGGAGCCTCCAGTACGTATATGTATTCGCTTTATGTGCTGTCATCAGCCCAATGACTGTGCATCTCTCGTAGCACGCTGTCAAGCGTGACAAGAAGAACACGGCGCTTTCCAAGCACAAGAAGTGGCTCCACGACCTCCAGAAGGAACGTGAACGCCTTCAGCAGGAACTCGAAGAGGATGAAGACAAGAAGCAACAACGGCGTGAGCGGTGCGTTCTCGTGTCCACAGAGAACTTCTCTTCAACCGAACTGACGCAACCAATCGAACAGGTTCTCGCAGCGTGAGTCCAAGTTTCGAGAGTCTGTCCGAGGCGACTCGAACGCACCGGAGAGGGATGATGGCGAGGACAAAGCGGACTGTAAAGACGCGCGGACGCACAAGCGCAAGTTGTCCCGACCAATGTGGGCGCTTACGAAGGAAAATGCCGACGAAAAGCTTGAGCAACTCGAAGACGATGAAGCTGCCGAGCTTATTGACTTCGCCAACAACCTCGACATTGACCAGTTCATGGACGACGTGGAGATCAAAGCGCGGGTGGCGCAAGTGGAGCAGCAGTTGGCGCAACTGCAGAATATTGTGGATCACGATGAAGCCGAAGAGAAGCGACTTGAGCGCGAACAGCAGCGCCTAGATGATAAGACGAGCGGAGGAGGCCCGCTGAACGGCAACGACCTCTTGCGATGGAAAAGCGGCTGCGGCGATGGCGATGACGATGACGACGGGAGGAGTGTGGCCTCAACTGTCCTCTCCGAGTGTAAGTCGATTCGTTCAGTGCACTCAGTACGCTCTGTCGCTGCCCTCGCTAAACGCGTCGAGGCCAAGTTGCTTGGCGAAAGCGAGGACGTCGTCGTCAACCCCCGAGTGGTGACGATCGATGATGAGCAAGGAGCGCGCATGCAGATTAAGACGCTCGCAAGCAATCTCCCTTATATCCATCGCAATCCCGCTATTTAATGCACCCGACCCTTGCGTTCACTTGATCTTGAAACGTCACTGTTCTTCTTTGTCTCGGACTTGATCGAGCAGGCACCATGGGGGTGAACAGTGAGAGCGTACTCGAGAGAATTGAGGACGCGAAGCGCCATGGGTTGCTTCATCTAGATCACAGCAATCTCTCCCAATGCCCGCTCCAGGTGTTCGCTCTGTCGACGTCGCTTGTTCGCTTAGATCTCAGCGCGAATCTGATAACGACGCTGCCAGAAGCGATTTCTTCACTCGTTAACCTGCAGTTCCTTTGGCTTAGCGACAATCCTCGCCTAAAAAGCCTACCTCCCACTCTCTCTCAGTGCTCGCAACTTTGCGTGCTTGACGTGCACGCCACTGCTCTGCACTCTCTTCCATGCGAGCTTGCCCGGCTATCGCAGCTTGTTGTGCTAGACATTGGAGCCACGCCAGTCGAACAGAGATGGAAGGACAAAGGTCACCTCTGGGCTTCGGCTGGCGAAGTTTCCCCATTCTCGACCCAAGCGCAACAGAACAAATGCCAATGCGTTTTAAGGAAGCTCAAACGCAAGGATGAACGCACTAGACTCAAGATTGAGCTTTACGACAAACTACACGACGAGATCTACCGCATCAAACGGAGCGACTTAGCAACCGACGCTTGCGCAAAACAAACCATCCGCCGTTTAATGAAACTATTCCCCGAGTCAGACGAAATGCGGAATGTGATTCGGAACGCTGAGCGCTTGTTCCCGTCGATCACCGTCGGAGCGTCGCTTTCCGATGCTCTCGAAGGCATTGACAGCACGAAGTTCCGAGCTAAATTCGACAAACTCAAAATCGAGAATGAACGAAAGAAGCGAGCAGCTGACCTCGAGCTCAAGATCCGTGCGCTCTACTTCGATCGCATCGACCCAAAGCTAGTGGAGCCGATGGTTCAGTCAATTTATGCAGAAATTAAAGAACTTGCGGACGTGAAATTCCTCATCAAACATGCAACAGAGCTGTTTCCGAAAGACCCTGAGAACGTAGAGGGGAAGGGGCTTTACCGGCGTGTTCTTGCACTGCAACAAGAGATGGCTCAAGAGCGGCAGGCGGCCATTGACAAGGTCCTTGCCGCCGCGAAGGCGATTTATATCGACACTGAACCGGAGCAAGTGCAGCAGCTAGTCACCGGTGTTGTAACGCATTTCAAGAATACGAAAGATCTGCTCAGCCTCGCAGCAGATGCCAGTGCAATCTTCCCCTCCGAATTCCTGAACGCGCAAGCGGCTGAGATCCGTGCCACTTTTGTCTGCCAGAAGGCTGAAGCGCTTGGTAGTGGCCAGATAGGAAAGCCAGCACGGGTCTCCCCAAGTGCCTCGAAGAAGTCTCGTGCGAGAGAATAAAATTCTCCAGAAAAGAGAGACAGAGACTTGAAGAATATTACATTCAGGCGAAGCACGAATATCGCCGATTTCAGCCACGATCTATTCAGAGTGCTTAGTCAGAGTCTATACTGTGGTCTTGTTCGTCGATAGTTGATGCAATAGAATCTCGTCGGTGATCAGGACTGGCATGGGAGGTCGTTATCTGTACATGAGCGCTCAGTGCCTCCTCGATTTTCAAGAGTTTGAAGGCTCGCACTTCGGCACGGCAGAGATCAATATTTGCCTTCGCCTGCTTCGCGTCTTCGGCGGCCTCAAAGAGTACTGAAACGTGCCAGCTCTTGAGTGCCTCACGCCCAGCGTTGTCTTTTGGAGACGCTTTTCGGTAGGTGCGGCAGCCCTCTACGGGAACTGCAGAGGATATTGTGAAATGCAGCACGAGTTCGTCCTTCCTATCCATCGAAGCGTACACTCGATGGACTGGAGCATACAGTCGTACAAATCCTCGCTCACTGCTGGCATCTTCTGTCCTCTCAACGAGAGCCAGTGCTTCCGGGTTTAGCGCCATCAGTAGTCTCGCTGGAGAGGAGAAAAAACGCTGCTCTCGCCACACACACTTCAAAAAAACCATGCCACGCAAGTCGACAGCGTCCGCTTCATTAGTCGTCTGGCGACTTGGTCTTACAGATGCTAGAATTGACGTGTGAGGGTGCCGAGAGGCTACCAGCTCGCTGAGTCCGTCATCTGCGTAGTCCGGATCCACCATCTCTCGGAGTCGTCGCATAATCAAGAATGTACGCATCGCCTTGCGGCAAACTTCCATCTCGTTGACTGGGTGACGCAGATGCAGTGTCCCCTTGTTCTCTCCGATGTCAGAGCTTGATGATGCGAGCGAAACAAGGAACTCGTACGGGGACGACGTTTTCAGTTGAAGATTAAAAGGGAAGGGGGCCTTCTGGAAATCAACGTACTCATCTTCTAGAACGTAGACGAATAAGTCCATGTCAGCCATGGCCCCACGCATGCTCTGCATGACTTGATGAGTGCAGACCGAATGGACAGCGATAAGTGTGTCAAGTTGATCTTTTGATAAGCGTTGCTCTTCTCTTGCTGAACTGGAACTGGATGCACCTGAGTGATAGTCGCACACGAGGTCGAGCAACAGGCGCACATTCAGCTCCACACAAATCAGGCGAACATCTGTCGATCGATTGAGAAGGTTCAGGACTCGGTCAACGAGCCACTGGGATGATGACGCCTGATCGCGAGAATAGTCGGACTGCCGGGTTGACTCTTTCCCAACTTGGTCTTCGTCACCAATTTCAACTGTACCATCACTGGGACTTTCTTCAGTCTCCGCGTGCGAGGAAGATAGTGATGAGGACGACGACGACAACTCGATGGTCTTTTCGATTCCATCGGAAGCTACCTTCGTGGAAGGACACGCCATGGGTAGAGACGAACTAGTTGCTGTCGATTTGTAGTGGTGCTTCCGTAAACGTTGTGGCAGTATGTCCATCTCTCGCAAGAGTGAGTGGTCGATGCAGTTGTTATTGATTGCCGAGAGGATCACGAGTATTGCCGTTGAAGACAAGATTTCGTCAGCCGACTCAGTAAGGGTGAGGAGTGATTGCCTGAACCAGTTCCGTTCTTTGATCTCAAAAGTTTTGACTTCATCGAGCGGCCATTCTCCGTGGCTGTAACGTGTTTGGAGATAGCACACTGGAGAGTTGCACTCGCCAAACGAATGTGCTCGAAACACAATTCTTCTCTTCGATGATTTCTTGGTATTTCTCCGTTTCGCCTTCTCGCGAACTTGGCCATTCTTGCGCGAGCTCTTCTTGGATGCCCCAGCGCCGAGTGCGACAGTCGAATATTCGCTCCGTTCGTGGGCATCCGGACTTAGCAGCCTAGAAACAGACATCATCAGATGAATTAGGGAGTCATTTCAAGTATCACCAGCTCCACTCACAGGAAAGCGATAGCGTTGACAAGTGGCGCGTGCTCAAGAATACCGAGCATCCTCGTAAGCAGGTATAACCCAAGACGTGTAGAGATGCGCTGAGGAGGCGGGTTACAGTTGGGCAGAATGCTCACGGCCAGGAAGTGTTTTACGTGTCTCGTGTAGAGTAAATCTCCGACTTTGTAGCAAAGCTCGGGCAAGTTGACATCTAGGATATCTTGAAGGTAGTAACAGTGGTCAATGTACGCATCCACGGCCTCTTCAAGTTTGTCGTTGACGGCGCTGGCAGTCGGCGTCCAGATATTGAGCAGGCCCTGAATTTTTAGCGCCATCTCGTTGGCGTACTCGACGACGTCAGCAAAGTAAGCCATCTTCTGGTACTCTAATAGAAATCGGCGAACGCGGTCGTCTTGAACTTTGAGGACATTGAGCATAAGGGTCTTCACGGCGACCTTTACCATGGTCTCGGCGCAGCGTCCGAATCTCAGCGCTTGCGCGTAGAGCGGGAACGAGCCTGTTGCGGAGTCAAAGAAGAACTGTACTGTGTCCTCATTGAGACGCAGTGACAGCGCCTTGAGCAGTGTGACGAACCAATCCCGTACGTCGTCGTCCGAGTCATATGCGAAGGGACATTCGAGCAGCTTGTTGATGTAGTTGTTGGAGAGCAAGTAGTAGAGTGAAGTGCGAGTCGCGATGTTCTGGACAAGGATACTGAGCGTCTGCAGTAACTGGATCTGCACCGCGACACTTGGCGCCGACTCGCCGAGCTGTACCAGCAGCGCGAGGATGTTCTTTTCGCAGAAATAGTCGAAGAAGGCGCCGGCACTGGCGGTCGACGCCGCAAATTCAATCGACGGAGGGCTCCCGAGCGCCGCGTCCGCTCGGTTCTGGTCCGAGTAGATCAGGAATTCGGAGAGAACACGCAGGATCTCGACGATCTCGGCGTCCGGGAGCTCTTGGTAGCGCAGCAGCTGGTGATGGAGGTGCTGCATGTTGGCGAGTGTAAACTCGCGCTTGCCATGGAGGAAGCTGGAGAAGCGTCCTCCGCGGCCGCTGCCTGAGGCGCTCGAGTTGTTGTTCCCCAATAGCCACGACCACATCGCGCCTCTCGTCCAGGAGTCGTGCACAGATGAAGGAGAGACCGGCGCGAGTCTTCTCCACGGCCGGATGACGTCGGAGATGACAAGGTGCAACGCCTCAGGAAGACCAATAGTGACATTCCCCTCGATAAAAGGACCCGTGAAGAGCTCTCTAAAGAGAGAGGCCACGGTGCATGCTCCTCAACATGTCGAGCAGAACGCGTTGCCACCACGATGGACGACGTCGCGTCGCTGGCGGCCACGACGTTCGCGCAGATGCCGCTGCGCAGCGAGCTCAAGCGAGCGCTGCAAGCCATGGGCTTTCACTCGCCCTCGCCCATCCAGTTGCGCGCGCTGCCCATCGCGCTCTGCGGCAGCGACGTGATCGGGCAGGCCAAGTCTGGAACAGGCAAGACCGCCGTGTTTGGACTCACGGCGGTGGAACACGTGCTCCATCGACACCAAACTGTGGGAGCTTCCTCTTCGAGCGACCCGCTCGTGCTCATTCTCGCCCCGACACGCGAAATCGCCACCCAAATCGACGCAGTGCTGCGGCAGCTCGCCGCCAATTGCAGCGGCATTTGCGTTTCGCCGTTTATTGGTGGCTTGCCTGTTGCGCAAGACCAGGTGCGAGACATCGCATGCTGGCGTGCATGCAGAAGGACTGAATTTGTGAGGTCGGGTTGTTAGAAACGCTTGCGAGCCGGGTGCCACATTGCAGTGGGGACACCAGGGCGGGTGCGCTGGCTGATCGAGGACGGTGTGCTCCAAACCAAATCCATCCGACTGCTCGTTTTCGACGAAGTCGACAAATTGCTCGGTCCGGAGTTCGATGAAGATGTGCGTTGGTGCGCGTCGCCCCGACTCGACCTGATGCTTGCCGTTCTAACTGCTTAGCACTGCATAGATCGATGCGATTGTTGCGTCTCTTCCCGAGCGACGCCAGGTGCCGACAGAGTAAGTTGTGTTGGGTCAATACTTTACTGACCGTTGTTGAACGGCAGACGCTGGCATTTTCTGCAACATTTACTCCCGAGCAGCTGGTCAGAGTCGTGGCCATGATGCGCGATCCACAGGTCGGTTCCGACGAGCTCTCTCCAGCGAGCTAGGCTTACCGCTTCCATGCAGGTAGTACGCGTGCGAGGTCCGAGCGAAGTCGCCGTTGAGCTTGTGCCATCTCAGAAGAAGCAGCTGACAGAGTGGATTGAGCGTGAGAAGAGACAGGAGCCTGAGCTCTGGCTAAGGCAAGTGCGACAATACTATCGTGTCGTCCAGTCCAAATTGCAATCTTCAAGCGACCCTCTCAACCTCAAGTCTAAACTCGTCTCACTGGCCAAGCTGCTGACAGAAATTTCCTTCAGTCAATGCATCGTGTTCTGCAATGACAAGTTCCGGGCTGAAGCGCTCGCAACAGCGCTTGAGAGTCAAGGCTGGCCAACAGCTGCGATCACCGGAGCTCAGTCTCAGACAACCCGCAACGCGGTGATGGACAGATTTCGAGCGTTCTCGCTTCGAGTGCTTGTGTCTACCGACCTCACGTCTCGGGGAATCGATGTCGACAAAGTCAACTTCGTTGTGAACCTCGACCTACCTCAAGATCCAGCTACGTATCTTCATCGGGTGGGCCGGACGGGCCGCTTCGGCGGAAAGATATCCTTTCGCACCTTACGCTTTGGGACGAACAACCTGCGATGGCTGACCACTGCTAGTTCCTTTAACCTCACATTGTCGCATGTAGCACGGCTTGGCAGTGACTTTGTTGAGCGAAGGAGAAGTCGACGGCATTCGTCTCCTCAGTCGAGTGTTTCGAATGTCGGTGGATGAGCTGCCGTCTCCGGCGCCACGCGACATTCGCACGTACGTTGGCGGAGAAGGGCAAGTCAATATGAGCGGTCGGGTCGGCGACAAGGACAAAGTGCTCGCAGCTGAAGTTGAAGTCGGTCGAGAAGTTGAAGAACGAAGAGTGGGCTTCGCGAGTGATGGTGACGTTGAAGAGCCTTCTGTCCCGTCAGTTCAGACAGCCGACTCGGTCTCCGCACCGAGAGACAATGGTGCTGGCCGTGGCTCGCCGGGCCTCGCGTGTGAACCACGCGACGGGCGTTCCCCAACGTGGACTGCCGCCGCGAGTCGCGCCTTCCGTTGGGAAGAACGCTGCTACGACCAGTGGCTCTCCCTCTGCTGAGAAGCTCGTGTCCACATGGCAAGCGCAGAAATTTTCATTCCCACTAAGTACGCTTTGGGGGTAGTCACTCCAGAATACGCACCTAACGAGGTCTAGTTTCTTACGCTGTTTCCTTGAAATATTCGAGGCGTAGCCACCAAACGGGATTAATTACCGTATATTACGCTACTCATAGTGGCTCCTACCGGGAAAATGCTCTTTTTCTCGGCTCGGCGACGGTCGTTTGTACGCTAAGCGGCGTGGTGCCTGCTGAGCAGCCAGCCGACACCGAGAGAAGGGCAGTCAGTCACTTGAAGCTGCCGGCCCCCCATAAAGAGACGCAGGTCTCTTCCTCCCTCTCTCGCAGTCAGTCAGTCGTCGTGCAATTGGACTCGGCGGGCCGGTTTCAGATTCCTTTCACGAAGCAGCGCGACAGAACGACCGGTTCCTCGACCCCCATGACAGGCAAGCGCGAGCAGGCTCGCACGCCGTTCGCCAACCCGATGCAGGAGTGCGTCTCCGCCAAGGAGGTCGCCCAGAAGCGGCTCGTGCGCCGGCCTGCAGACGTGCGACACTCGGCGGGGCCCGCCGCGCCGACCGACCACCGCTTTAGCATGAGCATGACCTCCATCGGGAGCCCGTCGTCGTCCGCGACGACTAGCCCACGGTGCTCGACACCGTCCTCGAACAAAGACCAAGATCTCATCCTCAAGGTCGTGCTCATCGGAGACTCAGGCGTCGGCAAGTCCAACCTCGTGATGAGGTTCGCCAAGAACAAGTACCAGCCCAACAGCAAACAGACTGTTGGCTTTGAGTTTGCTACCAAGATTGTTCGGGTCGGTGAGCGCCGCTTCAAGGCCCAAATCTGGGACACGGCCGGCCAAGACCGTTTCCAGTCACTAACCGCGGCATACTACCGTAACGCAGTCGGCGCTGTCGTCGTGTATGACGTCACGAATCGTGCTTCATTTGAGAATGTCGGAAAATGGCTCGCCCAAGTCCACGAGCACTCGCACGAAAATCTCGTCATGGTCCTCGTCGGCAACAAATGTGACCTTGCTCATACGCCGAACACGCGTCAGGTCTCGACACTCGAAGCTGCTCGCTTCGCCGCCGCTCACTCCATGGAGTTCGTCGAGACATCTGCTTTGGATGCGACCAACGTTATCGACGCTTTCAAGAAGATCATTGTACCAGTCGGAAGGCTTCTGTCCCCTTCGGACCACGCCCATAATATTGCCCGACTCCCACCTGGCTGGCGACGCGTCATCTCTCGCACACGGTAAGCACCCCCTTCACATTGGGTGGAGAGAAATGAGTGCTCACTCACCCCCTCCTTTGTTCCGCAGACCAGGAGAATACTCATACGAGAACCAATACACACGGGAACGTATTGCTTTCGCTCCAAAGGAACCGGCCAAGCCATCCCAACAGAGCTTCCGTCTCTCTGGTTCTATAGGGAGCCCGTCCAACGTCACTGTAACTCGCGAGACCCTTCAGAAGCAACACCAGAAAGCCTTGCTCGCTCAAAGCCAGTCTCAGCAGTGTGGTGTCTGCACGTGCAACATCATGTGAGCCTCTTCCATCCAGCTTAAATCACGAGCGGATCCAATCTCTGCACACGACAGCAACTCATGACCTGTCGCAATGTGCAAGACGTACAACTACAGCCGAGCCGAGTATGCTTGCGTCTCACTACATTGCCGTTTAATTTATTACTTGATAGCCCGAATCGTGTGAGGGCAATGGTTGTGTAGTTCGCGTGTTTCGGAAATATACAACACGAATACAATAACCATGCAAACAATGGATATTGCCACATGGGGCTAGCATAATCTGCCCACTTATCTATTTACGCCGGATGGCCACGAGAGCGATGACAGCCGCTGCTACTACTACAGCAGCGGTGGCGAACTTCCAGTCCGAGCTGGGTGTCTTCGGCGCCGGTGCTGGTTTTGGCGTTGGCGTCGGGGTCGATGTCGCCGTCGATGTCTTCACAACCTTCTTGTGATGGTGTGTGTGTTCGCTAACCGCCGTCACGCTTGGTCTCCGCTTCTGAACCTTGTCCTTAACCAACTTCGCAACAACTGTAGCCGAGTTGTCAGCGATCACTGAGCGTGTTGGAAGGTTCTCGAGGGCCTTCAAAAGTGCGTGCTGCTCGATCTCTGACTCACTCACACCAAGCGCTTTGGAGACCACAGGTAAGAACTTGCCGTAGTGTGCAGTGCCAACAACCACGACGGCAGCATCTGATCGATCAGCCAGATGCTCGAAACCGAACTGTTCAGCAGCTGCGGCACCAATCGCAGTGTGAGGATCAAACAGGTACCCGTGAACTTTCTTGTACTCCTTGATGGTCGCGTTTACCGCAGGTTCAAGAATCGCGTACGAGCCCATTTCTTTTTGGGCCTTCTCGAGCAACTCGCCTGTGATCGTCAGGTTGCCCGTCTTCTCAAAGTCCTCCATCCAACCACGGAGCGTGTCTGGATTCTCACCCGAGAGAGCAAATAGGTAGCGCTCGAAGTTGCTCGAAACGCAGATATCCATCGAAGGGGACGACGTGTGCTGGATCTGGTGGCGGTGGTACTTGCCAGTAGAGAAGAAGCGATGGAGGATGTCGTTCTCATTGGTAGCCACGATGAGTTTCTCGATCGGAACACCAAGCTTCTTGGCGTAAAACCCAGCAAGAATGTCCCCGAAGTTTCCGGTGGGAACCGAGAACGAAACATGCTCGATGCCTTGCTCCTTCAGGCGCAGATAAGCGTACACATAGTACACAATCTGAGCGAGGATACGCGCCCAATTAATCGAGTTGACAGCACCCAGGCTGTACTCCTCCTTGAAAGTAGCATCGGCAAAGAGATCCTTAACAATAGCCTGGCAGTCGTCGAAAGTGCCCCGGACTTGGACATTGTGGATGTTCTGGTCCAGCACAGTCGTCATCTGACGTTCTTGGATCTGACTTACGTGTCCGTGAGGGAAGAGGATGAACGCTTCGATGTTCTCTTTGCCGCGCAGACCATAAATCGCCGAGCTGCCCGTGTCACCCGAGGTCGCGCCGACGACGGTGATCGAGTGCTTCGGCTCGTCGGGCCCCTTCGTTGCATTCTTGCGCTTGAGGAAGAACTCGAAGAGGTTGCCCAGGAACTGAAGCGCAATGTCCTTGAAGGCGAACGTCGGGCCATGGAAGAGTTCGAGTACGAAGAGCTGATCGGTGACCTTGACGACGGGCGCCGTCTCGTGGTGGCGGAAGGTCTTCTCGTTGTAGCTCTTGTGCACGAGCGACTCGAGCTCACTGTTGGAGATTTCGCTCTCGTCGATGAAGAGGCGCATGACTCGGAATGCGAGTGCCTGGTACGAGAGCTTGCCCCAGTGGTTGAGCGCATTGTCCGGGAGCGTCGGGAACTGGTGCGCCTCGGGCAGCAAGAGCCCGCGGTCGGACGCGAGACCCGTGAGCACGGCCTGCTCAAAGGAGAGGCCTCGGACGCCGCCGCGCGTGCTTCGGTACTGTACCATGTCGGAGGAGGGAGAGAGGGGAGCTACTGGACTGAATGGCGCCTGTTGAGGAATGAGCGAACGCGTCTTGTTTGGATCGGGTCGCGCACTGGAGTGTTTGCGCAGTTCTATGGTGAAGTTTCTTATGGAGCTGAACCCAGCGACCTTCGTGCAACACCTCGATCTATGCGACGATCCAGTCACAGATCCGACCATAATGAGATGGTATTTACACTTTCGGGCAGCCGACATGGCTACATTGCATCTTCCTCGACCACGGGGTCTGCTGGAGGTTGGTCCAGAGGGGTGGGTTCCTCGATGGCGGCCCCCGAACCTTCTCCTTCAGTGGACCCCTCCACCTCCGCAATCTCTGTTACGTACGTCGACGGGAAGATGCCGCGCGTACCATCGCAGCTCTCACCCGTCCACCACTCGCCGTCTTTCGACAGAACGCGGATGAGCTCCCCAGCAGTCAAATTCAGCTCGTCCGCATTCTCAGCTCGAAAATCGTGTGTCGCGCGGCACTGCAATGACAATTCTTCGAAAGGCAACGTAGGGGGTGATGGTTGACTTTCTGGGCCTTCCATCGAGACCTCGGCAAGTGCGTGCTCGTCCAGCTCGCAGTCTTTGCTGAGTCGGCGGTACTGCCGCGACACCTGGCGAGGAGATGAATGCCCGTTGCTTCCTCGTCCCCCTCCTTGTGGTGGCACCGGACTTGGAGTGGCACCCCTGAGCGGTTCATCGTCATTATTGATGTTGAACTTCGCCCGCCTCTTGGTCGTTCGGTGCGTTGAGTTCGTGAAGTTCTCTTGCGAACACTCGCATTTCCATTGCAGTAGCGTCCCGTCGTCACCACCTGTTGTAACGACAGATCGGCCGTTGAATGTGAAGCCCACCGATGTTACCAGAGACGAGTGAGCGTGATAAGTCTTGCACTTGGATCCTCTTGGCACTGGCCACCGGAATAATCGAACAGTGTTGCGGTTCGCTACTACTAGGAGGTCCTCGGTGGTTCTCACCGGCGTAATACTTCCCTTCGTCAAATCTTCAGGATCAAGCATCTTTCGAGTCTTTTCCGAGGCTGCCACTGCGGTGATGTCGACAAGACTCGACGATTCATCCCCCCAGATACCGGGAGTTGGCCAACCGAAGACACAAGTCCACTTAACCCACGTCAAGTCTCTGACTTGAAACGTATCGGTAATCTGTTTCATGGAAGTGTTTGACATGGACCAGAATAAGGCCTCTCCATCAGCCGCATTACTTAGCAAGACGCTGGCATCCTCACTCCATGTGAGCTGCGTAACTGCGCTTGAGTGCCCTTCGCAGACGTGGAGTTTCTTGTATCCGTTGCTGGTGTCCATGATGTAAATGTACGTGTCTTTTGAAGCTACAGCAAGGACCCTACCGTTGGGATCGAATTTTAGTTGAGCCACACACAGTTGGCTACCACACGACGTCACCGATTCTGAATTATTCGTCGCCGATGTGCCCACATACGGCCTGATTGTTCTTCGGTTCGTGATCCGAAGATCATCGTAAGAGACAATGACTAGCTCGCCGTTGCTCATACCGACAACAATTTCTTCTCCCGACGGATGAAACTCCATCGATGTCGGCTTGGGGCTGCTGACGTGCATTGGTGGTCGATCACCACCGACATATACCCGACGTCTACAAGTGTGCTCCCTCAGATCCCAGATGCACAGATAACCGTCGTATGACACTATTGCAACTTCTTCCTTCAACGGATGGCAACAACTCGTCGCCAGGTAACCAGAACGACCTTCGAACACGAGAGTCCACTCGCCAGAGGTGATGTCAAGCTCCCAAATGCAGCTGTTGCTCGTCCCTACAATTACATGCGTACCGTCATCCTTCCAGTACACACTGGTAGCTTTGGGCTGGAACGTGGCATTTCCTGGGGGATGCGTTTGCGATGAGTCATGCGAGGACTGGGTAGTAGGAACATAGAAAACTCTGGTCCCCTCATCCAGTGGCATGAGCTTGTGTTGTCCTTCGCTGAAGGTTCCGGTAAGTGGAGTAAAGATGCCTTGGGTGTTCACACCCGGAACGCGCACTGTCTGGGTCATAAGGCACTTCCAAAGCACTAAACGTCCGTCAGCACCACTCGAGATGATAAGGTCGTTTTTCTTTGTGTAGGCTAGCTGGTAGGCACATCCTTGGTGCGCTAGCGGACCACTGTACTTAAGCTCTGCTAACCTCGTATGCAGACTGGCTGAGTTGGGTTTGACTTGAAGGCGTTTGTTAATGCCATCAATTTCTAATTGCGTCTGCTTTGAGATCTTGAAGCGGTTGCCAGTCTCGACATCATGCGGAACCAAGTCCACAAGTCGGCCAGTGGGCTCGTACACGACTCGTTCCAGTACAAGCTCGTTGATCTCTGCGTCTGAGTACTCGTCCGGGATCTCCCACCACTTTGCCGGCTCTTTTTCTCGATCTTTCGTAGGCAAATCATCCACACCGGGTCCTCGGCGAGGTTGCCAAAACACGCAGATGTCTCCCTTTGCCGTGCCTGCTATCACTCGGCCAAGCGAGTGATCGTTTGAATTGGAAGCGATTAGCTGCTTTGATTGGTCATCATAGATATATAGAGGGGGCGAGTCGTCCACAAATGTGATGGTCGTAAAGTCTTGAACGTCAAGTCGTCCGTGGAATGACGGCACATTACCCTCGAGTTTCCACGTTGTCTCGTGAGGCGATGGCGGTTGCAATCGTGCCGGACCACCGAAAGTTGAACCATAGAACGCACTTTGTTCGTTCTCCTCGCTTGGTGGTGACGCATACTCTGTCTTCGTTAGGGTCCAGAAGCGGATGTGACGGACACCACAGCTAACTAGAGTATAGCACACATCATCATCTTGGAGAGCTTGGCCTGGTCTTTTTCCTCGTTTGGTCTCCGGGCGACCGTAGGCTTGGTAGGGATTGAAGGCAAGAGTGTGAACACGGAAGCTGTGGCCACGCGCTGTAACTAGAAGAATCTGTTCTCGCCAATCATGAACACAAATTGTGTTGTACATATCTCCGCCAAGAGAAGCTACCAACTTGCCGTCGTGCGAAAAACTGACAGATCTCACCGACACGCTATGACCTTTGAGACACGCGAATCGCTTGCCCAGGGTATCCTCGTTGGAATCCCAGACGAGTACAAATGTTTCTCTGCCAGCCTGCCCGGACGCGACGATGTGCTGGTTTGGATGAAGCGCTGCACTTGTCACCTGGTTCGTGTGTTCTCGAAAATATCGCTGCGTATTCGTTAGTCTCGTGTATAGCACAACTATAGATGCCGTATACCACATAATCTCGCCTGTCGATAGATAGAAGATGCTGGGCGAAGTGCTCCCACAGGAACCTAATCCATTAGTCTGGGAGAGACTTCCAGTCGAGGTTGAGCCATGATTGACGCCGTAGACGAACTCCAGCTCCAGCGATGTGTGTGGTGCAGACTGTGGAATTTGTAGCTGCGACGTCTTGCCCTCTTCTTCGTCATAAATACTCGGGGCGAATACATTACTTCGACACTGCGGATAACGAACCAGTGCTTTGTCGTACATGATCTGTTTCTGTTGGTTTGCAAGCAGCGCCTGAAGACCGTCCGCACGTTTCTCGATATTTGCCACACGCGGAAGCTTCTTGTCTGGAAACTCACAGAGTTATTATTTAGCAGGGAGATATTCAATTTATATTTGTCGTACCAAACACGATTTTCCCGCCGGGATCTCGGGCATCCGACGGCACACCTTCGGCTTGAGGAAGCGAGCCACTGATGTTACGATTGAGCTGTTGCTGGAGTTTTTTTCGCGCCTTGAGCCCACTGAGTCTGCAGAATCAATCCATCCTCATTGGCGTCTAGTCGGAACTATTAGTATCCGGATCACTCACTTTGGGAGCTTCGAAGGTGATGTCGCTGCGATGTTTCCGGCTGTCGAGACTGGATGGATGGCGACTCCGCTTGGGTTGGTCGGATAGATCTCTCGAGTCTTTCCGATGCTTCTCATCCAAGAGCGTTTGGCCTGCACGTTCCACGTGAGCTCCTCGAACTCCTTGAGCACCTTGGTCATCTGCGACTTGATGGTTTCGAGCGCATCGCCGCGGTGCCGCAGCTGCCGGTCGATCTCTCCGGAC
This sequence comes from Pythium myriotylum, assembly GCA_023091665.1. NCBI lineage: Eukaryota > Oomycota > Peronosporomycetes > Pythiales > Pythiaceae > Pythium > Pythium myriotylum. The sequence goes on from JALJCQ010000004.1 coordinate 1,107,570, forward strand.
ACGAGGTCCGTGAGCTGCTCGAGCTCCTGTGCCTTGTCATCTGCCACTCCTCACGCGTCAGCGCCTCGCCGCGCGGGACCCACGCCAAGCGCCTCGCCCTACCCATGCCGTCGCCTCGTGCTGCTCTCCCGCTCAGAATAGGCGAGGAAACTGCAGTGCCCAACTTGAAGTCACTCGCGCGGGGGTGCCTCGTAGCTAAGGTGGTCCACATCGCAACTTCCAACCCATGGATCCACCCTCTCATTCTTGCCGAAAAGAGAACGCGAGCAAGAAGAACGACGACGATGCCGGGCCAGGACGAGCGCATCTCGCTCCTGCTGGACAAGGTGAGTGCCCACGGCGTGCGAGCGGCGACGCGACGTGCTGACCTCGCGCGCCGGCCGCCAGACCACCGACTACGACAAGGATGAGCGGTACATGGCCACCTCGGATCTCTGCAACGAGCTCAACAACAACATCGAGCTCGGCTCGTACCTGGAAGCCAAGTGGGTAGAATTGGGCGTTAGGCGAGATCGACGTGGTGAGCTGACGCGGTGCGGTGTGCAGGGTCTGTGCGGCCGTGCTGAAGCAGCTCGACGACAAGTCCAACGACGTGCAGTCGATTGCTGTCAAGTGGTGCGTGCGGCCTGGAACTCGCTCTCGGGCTCGGTGCGATTGTCTGACAGACGTTGTGGCAGCATTGGCATCCTTGTGACAAAAGTGCAGGATGCGCAGGTAGCTGACATTTGCAAAAAGCTGAGCGAACTCATCCTCAAGGGCAAGCCGGAGCTCCGCGACATTTACGCGATCGGCCTGAAGACCATTCTGGCCGACGTTTCGCCCAAGACTGGCGCCCTCGTGGCCACGAATCTGTGTGAGCGCCTACTACCAGGCATCGCCAAAGATGCTGAGACGGGCGTGAAGTCGGAGACACTTGACATTCTCACTGATCTTCTACGCCGCTTTGGCCACGCGTGCGCGACAGAGCACGAGCAGATTATGAACCTACTGGTTGTGCAGCTTACCGACGCGTCGCCACTTGTGCGCAAGCGCGCCACGGCATGCGTGGGCTCACTCGGCGTTATGGCGTCCGACCCACTGCTCACGCGCTTGATCGACCATCTGATTAATGGCATCAAGACAAAGACCGACTCCACGGACAAGCGCACTCTGATCCAGACAGTTGGCACTCTTTCTCGCTCTGCTGGGCACCGTCTCGGTGGGCATTTGGATGCTATTGTTCCAATCCTAGCTGACTTCTGCGGCGACCCCGATGACGAAGCTATGCAGAACGAGGCGTCTGACGAACTGCGTGAGAATTGTTTCCAGGCGTTTGAAAGCTTTGTCGTTCGCTGCCACAGCGGAGTGGCACCTCATATCGAGCGTATTTTGCAGCTGGTTGTGCGCTTCAGCAAGTATGATCCTAACTACAACTATGGCGAGACTGACGAGGAAGACGACGAGCCTATGGACGGCGATGATGATGAAGAGTACAGCGACGGCGATGATGGTGGTGACTACAGTGATGATGATGACACTAGCTGGAAAGTGCGCCGCGCAGCATTGCGCGTGTTGGCGGCACTGATTGCAACACGAGAAGAGCTTTTGGATCACCTTTACACAACAACCAGTCCGCTCCTGATCTCTCGTTTCAAGGAGCGCGAGGAGAATGTCCGTGTCGACGTTTTCACTGTATTTGCGGAGCTCCTCGGTGCAACGCGCAAAGCTCTGCCAACCGATGGCCATCCACCCTCCCAGGCAATCAACACGTGTCTCGAGCAGCTCAAGCAGCGCACGAAGTCTATTGTGCTTGCCGCAAACAAGCAGTTTGGGCCAAAGGCCTCGGTTCCATCTCGAGTTGCAGTACTGGCACTTTTGACAGAGCTCACGCTTGTCTTGCGGGGTCAAATTGGAGAATATGTCGATGTGCTCATGCCCAACCTTCTTCGAGCTGCTGAGGACAAGCACTCGGACCTGAAGCTTGAAACTATGGTGTACCTTCGTCTCCTCATCGACACCCACGATGCTCCGCACTTCACAAACCACGTATCATCGCTTGTGAGTGTCGCGCTCAAGGCTGTTGGCGGTGACTGGTACAAGACAGTTGCGAAGGCACTGGGATTGATCGAGTCGCTTGTTCGTGTCCTTCGTCCAGATATTTCGGGGGACACGACACTCGCTAAGAAACATGCGATCGCTTTGTTTGATGGTGTGTTGCCCAGCCTTAAGGCTCACGACATTGATCAGGAGATCAAGGAGGCAGCAATCAGCTGTGTGGGGCAAATGATCGCGCGTGTTGGTGATGAGCTGGGTGATCGAGTCAAAGAAGTGTTCCCATTGCTCATGGAGCGTCTCAACAACGAGATCACGCGCGTTCAGAGCATGAAAGCAATTGCGGTGATTGCACGTTCACCACTTGGTATCGACTTGAGCCCCATCCTTGCAGACGCCACGGCAGCGCTTTCACAGCTGCTTCGGCAGCAGTCCCGAACTCTCAAGCAAGCCACGCTTGACGCCTTAAACGACATTGTCGTGCACCAGGGTCAGTCGCTCAAGCCGGAGCTTTTGGCTGATGTCGTTGCGGATGCGTCTGCTCTACTCGTTGACAGTGACTTGCAACTTTGCCGTCTGGGTATCACGTTGATCTCGAACATTCTGAAGGCCAACCCAAGTGTCGTCACCTCAGCTGCTATCCAGCAAAACGTTGTCACAAACGTGCTTGCGCTGTCACAAAGCGGGATGATCCAAGGGCCTACGCTTGACGCACTGAAAGCGTTCTTCGGCCAGCTGACTCAGCTTTCTGGAGTCGGGGCTTTGTTTGCCTCCCTCACAACGCCAAGCACTGATTTGTCGCGCCAATCAACTGTGAATGTTGCTCGCTGTATTGCCGCAGTGTGCTTTGCTGCATCAGCGGATGAACGCCACAACGCTTTCACGAAGTTTGTAGCTGAGATTCAGCAACCAAGCTCCGACAAGAACCGTCTGCTGGCGCTTTATAGCCTAGGAGAGTTTGGTCGAGTGATTTCGATCACGAACAATGGGTACCCCGACGTGAAAGCCGTCATTCTCGAAAACTTCAAGAGTTCTGGCGAAGATGTGAAGTCTGCTGCCGCGTATGCGTTGGGAAGTATTTGCGTCGGTAACAAGGCAGAGTATCTCGAAACCATTGTCCGAGGCCTCGAGCAAGGCGAGAACTCTTATTTGCTTCTCACCGCATTGCGTGAAGTGATTTCACATCATGGCGTGAGCGTGGACGATGGCTTCTCCGCATACATTGATCGAGTGCTCCCCGTGTTGAAGGTGCTCAGTGAAAGAGAGGAAGAAGGTGTGCGCAACCTTGTGGCAGCATGCCTTGGTCGTCTAGCTGTGACGGATTCTTCCAAGCTCGTTCCAGTGATTCTGGAGTTGACAGTTTCACCGTCTATTCACTCTCGATGGACTGGTGTTACGAGCATCAAGAACACCGTCTCTGCTACAACAACAAATGGAGATACTGCTGCTGTCCGTGCTCTGTTTGTTGACATTACGCCGTTTGGGAAAGCACTGGAAGACGAAGATCTTGCTGTCCGTCGTGCGGCACTTCTAGCGCTGAATACTACGGCACATCACCAACCTGGGTTCCTCGCCCCTCACACGAAGAGTCATCTCTTCCCTTCGCTCTTGAAGGCAACTGAAGTGAAGTTGGAACGAGTGGTTGATCTTGGACCATTCAAACACAAGGTTGATGATGGTCTTCCACTTCGCAAGGCTGCATACGCGTGTGCTGACACCCTGTTGGATGTTCTTCCGCAACATTTGGACGTTGGCGCATTCTTCCCTTACCTGCAACTCGGCTTGAAGGACCAAGATGATGTGCAGACCCTTTGCCACCAGATTGTCATCAAGATCTGTGTGCTTAAGCCTGGAGCGGTCGTGGGGTCACTTGATTTGATCCTCGAGCCACTTGAGAAGACAATCAACAAAAAGGTCAAGGAAGACCAAGTTGGCACTGAGGTCGATCGTGCTAAAGATCTCATCCGAAGCGGTTTGCGAGTCGTTGAAGCACTGAGTCAGGTGCGAGACACCGATACGCATCCCAAGTTCCACGCATTCCATGAAAGCGTGAAGAAGAACGCAAGCCTGGCTAAGTTGCTGGAAGAAGTCAAAAGCGAGTAACCGCACCAGTGATTGTTAAAGCAACGCCGGTATGGCTTTCATTCACTTCACGATGTGTCATCGCTTCATTTGCCTCATAATTCGTCGATCGTTTTTCCTTGCTGTCTTGCTCTTGCTGTCTTGGTCTTCTTCGATCGTTGCTTTCTTACCCTCTTCGTGGGCTGACGTGGGAAGGATTCGTAGCTTCTAAAAGTCTCGTCATCCCGTGTGTATGTCGATCCGTTCCAATCGTACTCGACGACTTCAGGCTGCTCCTTCAAGAAGTTCCGCAGCTCTGGGACAAGGAGCCCCTTTTGGAGGCCAACGAGAACTTTCGATGACTCGATTTCATAAATATTCACCTCCACTCCGCCGTTCCAAAGCATCTACATGTACAATCGAGTCAGTATCGAGTCTTGTCCTTCTGTTCGTCCGAGATTTCACCTTTTTCCACCGGCTAGCAATTTCCGAGAGTGGTTCTCCAGTTCGCAGAGTCACGAACATCATCTGAGGTCCATGCGCCTTGGCATCAGCTTGAGACCTTGGCACCCCAGAATCAGCAATTCAGCAAGCAACTCAGATATAGTCGACAACGAACATGGCATTGAGCCTCTCGAGCTCCTCGTCCGCGCTAGATCGCACTTCCCTCGGATCGTCGTCGGCCTGCCACGCCTTGTCGAGCGCGTCGTAGTCGATCTCCTTCCGCCTTCCCATCGCAGGCGTCGCCACCAGCAGGAGCGACGCAATGCAGCCGACGATAGCACCAAATGCTAAACTACGAACGCTGAGGCGTCTCATCCTGAAGATTTGTCTGTGGGGATCTGTTAGACGACGAACGAGTCGTGACAACCACTCGACCGTCCATTCCGCGACCTCTTGTGCTATTATTATGGAAAGATCAGGTCTGCTGAGAAGCTATTTCAGGAGGATATGCAAGCGCAAAGCTGGTCTACTCCCCGTACGTGGCAGAGCGAGAAAGGGGGCGGAAACCCCGATGAGTCTCGCGTCGCTGACGCACGGCGGTGCTGAGAGCATCGGCTCGCGCCAGCAGCCGGACGATGAGGAAGACGAGTATTCGTCGTGTCCCCCGACGGCGTCATCCGCCTCTGCTCCACCTTGTGCTGCGTCCAGCCCCAGTCGAGACGGACGCACGCAATTTTCACTCGACCACCATCACACTCAGTTGAAGTGCCCTTCAGCGTCCGAAGCCACGGGAGGAGAATCTCCTTGCAAACGACTCCACGTCGAGGTTCAGGTACGCATGGACGCGGATGCGAACTCGGGGTTAAACCGCTGATGTGGGGAGTGGCGCTGCTCGTAGAAATTGAAAGAAGCGCTGCAAGTGATGCGTGGAGAGAAAGACAGCGAGATCGCCTTCTTGAAGCTGCAGCTATCGCAGCGACAGAGTCCTCGACACTCCGGGGATCGCAAGGAGGACGATGACCACACAAGCAACAACGCCCCGCGCCTTGTACCGTGGATGCATTCGATCACCGACCGAGGAGACATTCAGACGGCTCGCCTCGACCGCCACGCAAGTCTGAAGACGGTGAAAGCCCTAGCACAGCAGGGTGAAACGAGTCCTCCGAGCTCTACACTGGCCGAACGGATAGCTGCGGCGTTCTTGAACCCTGTCTTGTCGTTGCCGTATCTGCACTCGATCCAGTTTGGCGCCGACCTCGTGGAACTGAGTGCACAGGTCTGTGCGCTGCTGGAAACCGAATCTCGATGTATCTCACTCGCGAGCCCCGTGTACGTGTTTGGCGATCTTCACGGCAATCTCGCAGACCTGAGCTTCTTCTCGTCGCATCTCTGGCGGCTCGGCTTTGGGCTCACAGCCGGCTCGTTTCTCTTCTTGGGAGATTATGTCGACCGTGGCCAGTCGTCGCTCGAGTGCGTCGCGTACCTCTTCGCGCAGAAGCTTCTCCACCCTCGCAAAGTGTTTCTGCTTCGAGGCAACCACGAGACACGCGCGGTCAACGGGCTCGAGGCATACTACGGCAGCGGATGCTTCCTCACACAATGTCGGCGGCGGTTCGGCCATGAAGAGGGCTACATTGTCTGGCACCAAATCAACCACGCCTTTGACCGCCTCCCGCTCGCAGCGACCATAGACGACGCCGTGTTCTGTGTCCACGGCGGCATCCCACGCAGTCTGCCTAACGCTGCGGAGACGCGACTCGAGTCGATCCGCCGCCTTCCTGTCACAGCACCAATGGACGTGCTCGACAAGCGCTTCTACGACACCAACCCGCAGCTCTCGATGGTGAGCGACATGCTCTGGGGCGATCCCGCCAGGGAAGAGCACGAGGCCGCGCTAGATCCCGTCACGGGCTTCGGGAAGAGCGTAGTGCGTGGCGGTAGTGCTGTGTGCTTTGGGTCGAAGGCAATAGCTGACTTCTTGGAGTGCCATCGTTTCACGCACATCCTGAGGGCCCACGAGGCCAACCTCGATGGAGTTGGCGTCTCTAAAGGCGCCAAGGTGCTGACGATTTTCTCAACCTCGAAAGACCACGCGCTCGGCGATGAAGCCACGTGCGGTTGCGTACTCGTTGACCGAGACCGAATCGCAGCAATCAACCGCTCGGCCGGGCAGCTCCAGTCTCTTCGCCGCCGTCGGAGCGTGACGAGTCTCCAGCCACCGTCGGTATCCCATACGACAGGTGGGAGCTGTCAAAACCACGTGAGTGGTGGGCCAGCTCGAAGCGAGGAAGCGGGGCCTTCGCTCCATGCGAGTCCCGTATCCCTTGAGTCAAGTGCCAGCGGGCAGAGTAGAAGACGAACTTCAACCCCCCGAGCCATCGGTACACTGGCTGAACAGACATCTGTGACTCGATGTCGGCGAAGCCGTCGAGATCTGGACGAGTCCGACTCGACCGACGATGAAGCTCCGTCACCGCCATGGCGTCCGACTCCTTCAGGTTCAGGGTCCCCTGCTGCTGCAGCCACTCCTCCGCGAGAATACCATTCACGCAATGCCGAGGTCGCTGACGACAACAATCAGTCCGAAGACGATGGATAACGAGTGGAGATCGGTGGGAGATGAGGGTCTAAGAGGATGACTTTCATGAAATAAACAAAAGGGCTTTATGAAAGAACGTGAGGGGCGAAAAAATTTACTCGGATTTTTTCGCCTCAAGCTTGAGCTGCTTGCGAATCTTCATCTTGAAGTCCGAGATTTCGCCTTCGTAGACACGGATCTTCTGGTCTTCAACAATCCAGATCTCCTTGGCGACCTGGGAAATGAGACGCATGTCGTGCGACACGAGAAGCATTCCGCCCTTGAAGTTGTTGATGGCACGGGCAAGTGCGTCGATCGACTCCATGTCCAAGTGGTTCGTCGGTTCATCCAGCAGCAGCAGGTGTGCGTTTTGCTGGGCCATGTAAGCGAACACGACACGACTCTTCTGGCCATCCGAAAGCTGACCCATGATCTGCGTCTGCACCTCGCCGGAGATACCATAGCGACCGAGGTAGCTGCGCACTTCCTCGACCGACTTGTTCGGGAGCAGGGAGCGGAAGTAGTCGAGTGGGTTCATCGAGAGATCGAGCACGTCCACGAAGTGCTGGCTGAATCGCGCAACACGGAGCTTGGTGTGCGGTCGAACGTTGCCTTGCACAGGCGTGATGTCGTTCGTGATGAGCTTCAGAAGGGTCGTCTTACCCGTACCGTTCGCTCCCACGAGGGCAACACGGGAGTCAAGATCAAGACCAAGCTCCACGCCGGTGTACAGAAGAGGCTGGCCTGGGTAGCCGAAGCCAACGTTCTGGAACATGAGCACTGGAGGAGGCAGACGCTCCGGATCCGGGAACTTGAAATCGCCCACTGACTCGGCGACGACTTTCTCCGTCAAGCCTTCGCGCACCATCTTGGCGAGAGTCTTCTCCTTACTCTGCGCCTGACGAGCGAGCTTCGCGCTACCGTGGCCGAATCGCGCAATGTACTCCTTCATGTGCTTGATCTGGTCCTGCTCCCACTGGTACTTCTTCATCTGGTTCTCCTCCTTCTCTTCCTTGGTCTTGACGTATGTATCGTAGTTTCCGCTGTAGTACTCGAGTTTCTTGTGCGTGAGATCAACGATGTTGGTGCAAACCTCGTTCATGAACTCCTGCGAGTGCGAGATCATGAGCAGGATCTTCTTCCACTTGGAAAGGTAGTCCTCAAGCCAGACGACGGCCTCCATATCCAAGTGGTTGGTCGGCTCATCGAGCAAGAGCAGCGTCGGCTGGATAAACAACGCACGCGCGAGCGCGATACGCATTCGCCAACCACCGGAGAAGTCGCGGGTCTTCTTCTGCATCATGGCGTCCGAGAACGTGAGACCGGAGAGAATGCTGCGCGCACGGAGCTCGGCCGTGTCGGCGTCCATCTCCTCAAGGCGCTCGTAAATGTCGGTGAGGCGGTCCGAGATGCTCTGCTGGGCGTCCTCGCTGAGCGACTCGTCGAGCATCTGCTCCGAGAGCTCGTCGGCCTCGGCCTGGAGCTTGCTGCGCTCCTCGTCGACCGAGAGCACAGCCTCGAGCGCCGTGAGGTCGCTGGCCTCGATCTCGTGCTTGAGATGGTAGATGTCGATCGAGTCGGGGATGGGCACGCCGCGCGCGCCGAGCACGTTCATGAAGGTGGACTTGCCGGATCCGTTGCGTCCGATGAGTCCGTAGCGGCGTCCGTAGTTGAGCGAGATGGTCGAGTCTTCGATGAGCACTTTTCCGTGGAAGAGCAGCGTGAAGTTTTCGACGTTGATGTCTTTGAAGTTTTTGTGCACGGAGCGCGTCATCTGCGAGTACGTGGTGATGATGCCTTCCTCGGCGAGGCGGTCGGCGAGCGACATGCCTTCGAGCGCGGCGGCGGTCTCGGCCTTCTTCTTCTCCTCGGCCGCGGCCTTGCGCGCATCCTTCTTGCTCACGCGCTCCTTCTTCTCGCCCTTTTCCTTCTTCGCGCGCGGCGGCATGGCTCTCGCGGTCGTCGATTGCAGATCTGAGCGGCGCTGACGCTGACGCTTCGGTTGCGCTCCCCACCAACCACGGATCCAACCGGATTGCGACCTGCCCAAATCAATACCCGGCAAGAAAAGTACGAAACTGAATCAGCCCTTCATCTAGAATATGAGAATAGAAGCCACAGACAGAAACGCATCCCTTTCGGAAACGATAGAGCAGTTGTTGATTGGAGGAAATAGAGTCAGATGGGTGCGCTCGGAACTCAGACCGTTGCACCTGAGAAAAACGACAAGATCGAGAAGATGTCTCGGGAAATGGATTTCGGACCTCTCTCTTCCTCCGGCTGCGCTACAGCCCCACTGGCAGGCCAAAGTCGTCCACACGGCGTGCTTGCTGGCGCTCGGGGACACCCGAGGGCGCGGCTGGCAGCTCGTGAGTCGGCGCGAGGTACGACGGAGTGGCCTCGGCTGTGGTCGCCGTGGCCTCCTCCTCTGCCCACTCTTCTTCCAAACCTTCCAGCTCCGCCTCGAGCTCGCTCTCGTCGATATCCGTTCCAATACTGCATGGCGTAGAAGAAATCGCCGTGAGATGCAAGTCAACTGTCGAGTTCTCGATGGCAAAGGACCCCACCCGTAAGAGCGACCCATGATTTCCTGGATCTCATTCATGTCTTCCATCATGTCGGCAAGATCGTCTTGAACGTCCTATTTCGGTTCACTTGAGATAAGCACATCTCGTGGAGAATCCAACACGCTCACTAGCGTACCTCGAGTTCGTTCAAATCAATCTTCTTGGTCTCCACTTTGAGCTGAGCAGCCGCACTCTTCATCGCTGCGACCGTCGTAATGGTGTCCCGAGACGATTCAATCGCGAACGTTGCCTACCGACTGCGTCAGTCTCGCAGCGCTCCATCTTCAGGCTCTGCGATGCTCACCTGCTCCAGATTGAACGATTGCGCCATGAGGTTATCTCGCTGCGCCTCGTACATCTTCTTCCGCTTGAGCACCCCCATCGCGCGCTGCTTGATGCCATTGAGCGCGGGGCCTTTGACTTTGGACATCTGTAGCCACAACCAGCTCGTAAGCTGAGCTGCATCCCTGTATATGACTCTTTCGCGTCTCGAACCTGCACGCGATACTTGCGTAGCTCCTCGTCGAGCTTGTTGATCTGCGGGGCGGGCATTAGACCTCTCGCTGCGCCCCTCCGGCGCCGACGCGCACCTTCATGTCGAGGTCCGTGACGCGCCCATCGACCTTGGCGTTGACGTCGCCGATGTTGACGTTCGGCGCCTCGGGCTTCTTGCGGCCGAATATCCGATTCATGGTGTGCCTTCCTTCTCGTCTCCAGCAACTCTCGTGTTGGACACTGGCACGACGGAATGTTGGTTGCTTCCACCTGGTAAGAAATCGACGAAATATTACGAAGGTTTACACTGTAACCCAGGGAGTTTCACAGAACAAGGTATAACCGACAGGTTTACATGGGTTCACTCGTCTGTCTTCGAGTTCCTCCGCAGAATGGCGTAGATGCCACCGTGTTGAAGCTTCCCGATCGACGGTGGCGAGTTTCGCTGCAAGAAACCAAGCTCAGTTGTTGCTTGTGAGTGAGAGTTGAGTTGGTAGCTCACCTTGGTTATCCAGTGTTGCGTGGGCGACGCGGGAGAGCTGTCGAGGTTGGTCGGCACGTGAATGCACGATCGAACGCCCTCCAGCTCCAACAGGTTGCTCACATCGTCAACCAGCGTAGGCTCGTGCCCGCGAGACTTGTTTTTGAGTAGCAGAGAGTAAATTCCACCGTGACGTGCCTTCGGTTTCGATTCGGTGGGTGCTGTGGGGTAGCGAATACTTGTTTTTCCCGGTGTCCAAGCTTGGCGCCGTGGAGAGCACGGTTTGCGCACGCTTTGACGAGAAGGCCGAGATGGCGTAGATGGGCATTCTTTACCATCTATGAAATCATCTCTATGCTCTGGTTCGTCCTGTACATCGATGGTGTTGTCCCCATCGTAGTTGGGGGAGTTGCAATCGAAGTATTCGTGGCTCCCCGTATGGTGGTCCACGTCATAGTTCCGAGGACTCTCCGGTAATCCTACTGGAGACACAAGGTCCAGCTCGTTACCGTGGGTCGAGTGCGTTGGCGACGGTTTGAATTGGGCGATGTGCTGCGTAGGTGATGTCAGATCAGGTTGTGGTCGAGACTGGGTCTTGCACGTCCCTGAGAGAAACTGACCGAGTCAATACTCCCTGAGATCCCACAATCCAAGCATTCGTACGGGAGACATCGACTAGATCCATTCTTGCCAGTGCAGAGAGCCTTCTTGCTTTGTTATCGTCGTCGAAGTCTCTGCAGTTGTCCTCATCGTCTTCCCACTGCTGCGTCGTTCCATGTGGGCTCAGCATCGCCTAGCGAATCGGATTCGAGTAAATACACAGCCAATTCGTCCTATACGTGCATATCCCCACCAGCAGCTCGAGGGAGACATCGGCATACTCGTCGGCGGCGTCCTGGTTGTCTGTGTGCGGATCCTCCCGAGCGATCTCGCCCACACGCACGCGCATCGGACGCCTCACCGTCGTGGTACGAGACGCATCGTCTTGGTTGGCTCGCTCTCGCTCGCGTGCACCTTCTCTCGCCTCTCGATCTCCTCTCGCGCCAGAGCCCTCTACGCGTTGCTTCGTCATGGCTCGAGTGACGACTTCAACAAGCCATTCGAAACGACACGAGACCAGACTCAGCTCATGCATCAGACATGGGATCAGATACATTTGTGCTCGGCTCCGACCGGAAGCGAAGCACGACGCCATGGGCCTCCTCAGCATCCTCAAGAAGGTCAAGGAGAAGGAGAAGGAGCTGCGCGTGCTCATGCTGTATGTGCGCTGATGGGCTCTTTCGGGTCCGCGTGCTGGCGGTGCTGACGAAGTCGTTTCGTGGCCCGAAAGAGGACTCGACAATGCCGGCAAAACCACCATCTTGAAGAAATTCATGGGCCAGGACATCACGGAGATCTCCCCGACGCTAGGCTTCGACATCCAGACGCTCGAGTTCAAAGAGTGAGGACCCTGTGAATCGATCTCTTGTGAGACTCTCGGTTCTGATGTCGCGTGTGGTGTTGATCCTGCGATTCGCAGGTTCAAGCTTAACGTGTGGGATGTCGGCGGCCAGCAGACCATCCGCTCATACTGGAGAAACTACTTCGAACAGGTCCGCCCACATTCTGAGTTGCCCGCGCGCAATGTTTGGATCTTACTTTCGCCTCAATAGACGGATGGGATCGTGTGGGTAGTGGACAGCGCCGACCGCCGCCGCTTGGAAGACTGTCGTCTCGAGCTCCGGAAGCTTCTCGCACAAGAGGTAGGCCGCCAGCTCATGCAGCGTTACACCGGCGCTAACCGACGCAACCGCAGAAACTCGCCGGCGCGACGCTTCTCATCTTCGCCAACAAGCAGGACCTCCCGGGCGCGCTCTCGGCCTCTGAGATCGCCGACGCGCTGGACCTGCGCTCCGAGCAGTTCTCCACGCGCCACTGGAGCATTCTGTCGTGCAGCGCCTTCACGGGAGACGGTCTCATGGACGGCATCGACTGGCTCGTGAGCGACATTGCCAGCCGCATCTTTCTCATGGAGTGACTTGCCAATCTACTGATTCAATACATATCTTGGGAGACCCGCTCGGAGAAAGAGCACCTCGTGGGCAGATCATGAACGAGCAGAACGCGCAGCTCGCGGCGGCGCTTGTGCCGGGCACCTACGTGCGCCAGGGCATGGACGCTCTGCGCAACCGCGAAGCGCTCCTCACGACGCTGCTCTCCCAGCGACGTGTGCCCGACGACGGCTGGGATGATCTCTCGGTGGAGCTCCTGCTCCAGCAGCTCGCGGCCATGGACAGCAACAACTTCCGCACGAACCTCGGCGCCGGCGAGCGCGAGGCGCGCGTCTTCTCGACGCTCGTAGCCAGGCGCCACTTTTTCCTATGCCACGGCGTCGGGCGCTCAGGCGACGTCGCGGCGGTGCAGCCCAAAGCCGCCGGGTCCTCGCTGCTCGTGCAGCTCTGTAATGCGCTCGCACGGGACATCCTTCGAGACTCCGGCTTGCGTCTAACCAGCGCAGCGATCGTGCTACCTGTCGCGACGGGCATGTCTCTATCACTCGTGCTCCTGGCCTTGAGAGAGAAGAAACCGCAGGCCAAGTACGTCATCTGGCCTCGCATCGACCAGAAGTCGTGCCTGAAGTCCATTTTATCTTCCGGACTCACTCCGCTCGTGGTGGAGAACGTGCTTGAGGAGGGCGGCCAGTTGCGAACCTCTGTGGCAGATATCGAAAAGCTACTGAAAGATCACGGCCCTGATAGTGTTTTGGCTGTGATGACGACCACAAGCTGCTTCGCGCCAAGAGGCTTCGATCGCGTAGTCGAGGTTGCGGGTTTGTGTCAAGACTATGGCGTTGCCCACGTCGTCAATAATGCGTACGGTGTTCAGTCGTCCAAGTGCATGCACGTTATCAACGAAGCGACGCGCGTCGCGCGAGTCGACGCAGTTGTTCAGAGTCTCGACAAGAACTTCCTTATGCCCGTCGGCGGTGCGATCGTGAGCTCGGCTACTGATGCTATCATAGAAGACGTCTCTAAAGTGTATCCTGGTCGAGCGAGCAACTCGCCGTCGGTGGACTTCTTCATCACGATGCTCCAGATGGGCCGCAATGGCTACCGGCGAATGCTTCGAGATCGCAAGCAACTAGCAATCTATCTGAAGGAGCAGCTTCAGCAAGTTGCTTCGGAATGCGGTGAGCGCGTGCTCGAGTCGCCACAAAATGAGGTAAGCCAGGCGCTTTACTCGTATGTGATGGGGCGTTGATCACTTCACACGCTTATGTGCGTAGATCTCGTTCGCAATGACATTGTCCACTTTCACTCAGTCGAGCGAAGACGCGGCTATCCGTGCCAAGAAGCTCACGTTCTTCGGAGCCATGCTCTTCTCTCGTGGACTCTCGGGCACACGTGTCGTCTCAGGCCTCGAGACCAAGACAATAGGGGGAATTTCGTTTGTGTCATATGGGGCTCACTACAACCGCTACCCGCATCCATACATAACGTTTGCATGTGCAGTTGGCATGACTCGCGAGGAGATAGACTTGGTCGTGAAGAAACTTCGGAACACTATCGCCGAATGGCGTAAGCAGCACCCTCAATAGCAAAAGAAAGTCACAAGTCAAACAAATCTATTCCTAGGCCACTACCCGCGTCATTTGATAGAAGGGATGATGTTTCGAATGAGAGGGGCTCCCTAATGTTTCTTCGCGGAGCCATTCACCTTTCCGCCCTTCTTCTTCTTTCCCGCTGCCGATTCCTCCTTAATCGCAAACTCTTCGATGAGCTCTTGCGCGATGGCATCAGCGGCTGCTGCGGCATCAACTTCTCGTCGACCCTTCGCACCTTCGACCGCACGCTCGGTGAAAGTCGCCATGAACTTCGCTGACTCTTGCACACGAGGATCATCGTTCCCAAATGCCTCCTGCAACAAAGCAAACACTCGTTTCTCATACACGAGCGCATCACGGAAACCACCCACAAGCGAGCACGCGAGTGCCATTTGATGGAGTGTGTTCGCCGCTTGCAAGCGATCAAACTCGCCGCGCTGCAGTGACTCGCGGTAGCACAACAGAGCGAGCGTAACGTGGCCCACGTCTTGGCACATCGATCCCATGCGCAAATACAACGCAGAAACCTCAGGGAAGTGCGGCCCGGCACAAAGCTCGAGCAAATAGATTGCACGGCGCAAGTGCGAGACCGCAAGGTCGGTCTGCGAATTCGCATGCAAGAAGAGCGCGAGGTTTGCATGTGCGAACGCGGTATCATGATAGTCGAGACCCTCGAGCTGGGTATACAGAGCGAGGGCTCGTTGCTGCTGAGCAATTGCACCAGCAATATCGCCCGCGTGGAACAGAACGGTGGCAAGAGATGAGCTGCAAAGTGCGGCATCTTCGTGGGCTCCACCGACGACTTGGAAGAGCAGTGTCGATGCTTCTTGGAGGAGATCATACGCAGTCGCCAACGCTCCGCCGTTGAGGTTGAGTCGCCCTCGCTCAAGCAATTGCTTAGCGTGGCCAAGCGGATGGGCAGGGAGTGAATGCTTGACAACGGGCACGACACCAGTGATGTCTTCGAGGGTGAATGGAGCGACTGAAGCGAAGTCGTAAGTCTTGCTGACAACACGCAGTCCAAGACGCTGGCAGAGGCGACGCAGCAGCACTGTCTTATGCACGCGTTTGAACTTCGCCGTGACGTTTTCTTCGTCATCCTCATCCGATGTGCTCTCTGTGTATGGATGCCAAAGCGCTAGCGTGTACCCAAAGCGTTGCTGGACCTGCGTCGTGATTCGCTTCCACACTGATTCGCCACCCAACTTATTCTCAACACCATTTGATGCTTCCGCAACGATAACCTTTGCAGCTGCCTTCTTCTTGAGCTTCTTCGCCGTCTTTTTGTTCGGATTCGTGTTGCTGAGACCAGCAGTCTTCGCCACAGCTGCCGCCGAGATTTCTGCCTCGGCATTCTCTTCTTCCCATCCACCAAAGATCGCATTCAGAAGTTGCACGATAGCATCTCCCGGGGCAGCGCGAACTGACGGGTTCTCGTTGAGAACGTCTGCAACTATGTGTTTTACAGCACGAGCAATCATTTCGACCTCAAGTAGCTCCAGAATATACTTGGAGATTCCACCGAAAGCTTCGAGTTTCTTCACAAGAGCCGCCAAGCGACCCAAGTAGCGCATATTAATGCCGCAAGAATGCATGAGCTCACTGAGTGCGTGACCATCCGCAGGAGAAATTGCACCGCGTCGAATATCCGTCACGAATGCTGGAATCACAACCTTTTGCAGGTAGTCTGCGGCATCTCGAGCAGCTTCTTCGTCGGCCTTAGCTTCGTCCGCATCAGTTGACGCCGCGTACTTCATGAACACATTTGGGTTCAAACGCACAGGCGCAATCGGTTCCTCATCTTCTTCGGTTTCGTTACTCGTCTTGTCACCGCCATCTTCGTTTTCTTTACCTCCTTCGCCTTCATCGCCCTTGTTCGCAGCATTAGACGCTTTAGTCTGGGCGAGTTCTTCACGTCTTGCCTTTCGAATTTGGTTCTGCTTCCAAAGTGAGTAAAGTTTGACAAGTTCAGGACGAAGGAGGGCCACGTAGCCTTCATCTTGGCGATTGAAGCGCAGTCCTGTACCATTCGCAATCTCCTTTTGTTCAGGCGTTTCGTTGGGGTCTTTCTCGGCATAGTATGTTGCATCCTTTGGAGTGATGCGCACAAGATCGAGTACGTACATTCGACCATCGGCACCAAGAATTCCCTTGGCTTCGACCGGCGCGCACAGCGAAACAACTTCGGTGGTAGCTTCGCCACTGCTCACACCCGCAGGGTCTTCCACGTCATCAACGTCCTTGCCCAATGGCTTGATACTGCGCTCAGCGATATGTAGCTTCTCAGCAGCCTGCTGCATCAGAAGATGCATCGTTTCGTTCGACGCGATGGTCTTGCCGCCGTCTACCGAGCCGTACACTAACTTTGACGAGGCCTCGCCCTGCAAGATGCCCGGAATGACACTTTGGGCGATTACGCGAACACCCAAGTAGTCAACCACTGCAGTGGCGAGGGTATGGAGTCCTCGAACATCAGCTTCATTAAACGCCTTCACACCTTGCAGGTCACGGTTCGCAGACGAAAACGCAGCATCTTCGCTGGAGATGTCCTTCGCTGCTGGCTTACCGTCCACGGACAACGAGAAGAAGATGTTGTTGAAGACGTATACGTGCGCGCTCGCATCATCCATGGGATTAATCGGTGGGATGTGCCCCTCGACAATCGCTACAGCACCTTGCGTCGCAGCCTCAACAAACTCGTTGACAATTTTGTACATCACACGACTGCGAACGACCTGTTCTCGCAACGAGCCGGATGGAAGCTCGCGGCAGCATTGATACTCCTCATTCCAATCCCGCAGGACACCTCGCTCGTCCACGCCATACGACGCGCACAGCTCATCTTCTGCGCGATTCAGATTGTATTCGTGTTTTGCAATCGTCGTCGGGGTGTTCCATGGCAACTTGCCGCCGATCTGGTTGCCGGCGGCGACCATCCATTCAATAGAAACGGGGCCTTGCTTGGCGAGAGCGGCTGCTTTGTTCAGCAAAGATGAGTACGCACCCTTGAACTTGTCGGACGCCTTAATCAGCACATCCACCAACAAATGTTCAGTGGTGGAATCCGCGCGAGGAGATGGATCAAACTTGGAGGCGGTAGAGCGGTTGATGTAGAAGCCGTTGACATGCGCTGTCACGTAGTAAACGACTCGGTCCTCGGTCGTGACTTCTAGGTAGAGCAAATCGCCGGCAAGCTTTCGCGGGCCTGGTGGTGGGTTGTAGCCAGAGAACACAATGCTCTTCACGCACTGCGGGAGCTTAGCCGTCTCCAGTGAGAATTCGGTACCGCTCTCATCCCCGCTACTGTTCTCCGTAGGTGTTGGCGAAGCTGGTGATTTAACACCCTTCTTTTTGTTCTTCCCCTTCTTCGGCGTTGTCTTGGTTACGTCTTTGTTCTCAGTCTTGGGCGCAGGAGACGACAAAGGCATCGCATAGAACTCGCCAAGCTCTGGAACGACTGGAACCTTAACGCCTTCAAGCTTCGCATGGATCTCGCGCAGCTTTTTGAGCTGCTTCTCCGTGATCTCCTTTTGGGTCTTCTCGTCCACTTCACCGTTCTCGTTGGCTTTGAGCGAATCGTTCGCCGAGTCGGCAGACTTTTCCGCAGAAGCAGAAGCAGCCTGGTCGTTCTCGTTCGCCTGTGGGATTGGCGGGTTGAGCAGCACGTCGCGGAAGCGACGCACGTGTGCGCGGACCTTGCGTGCATCGTACTTCTCCAGCACCATGCGGAGAGTGACACCGTCCACGACCGCCTCATACTCGCCGAGCTCAACGAAGTCATTGAGCGTGATGCTCTCCTGGTCGCCCGAGGCTGGAACTTCGAGGTGGTAGCACGTGAAGCACGCGAGCGCGGGGTACTCGGCGATCATCTGGCGCAGCGAGAGCACCGTGTCGGCGGCGCTGATGCCGTCGAGACGGAGCGGCTCGGACGCGGGCGTGGGCGGCTGCACGAGCACGCTGAAGGCGGCGTCCTCCGTCGGGAGCTGTGGCGTGGCGGCGGCGTCGCCCATCGTGGTCCGGGTCGCGATCGCTGGTGAGGAAACTCGAGAGTGCGCCATTCGCAATCGAATGCGCTCCACAGGAAACGAGCAGCTCAAGGAGTGTTGGTCATGAGGCAATCGACAATCACCCAATCACCCACGCTCGAGGCAAAGCTAATGGACCAGTACAAAACATTTCTCATTTAGAAATACATTCAAAATGACTTGAAAATGAATACATTTTGTACTGGTCAATTAGTCACTTTCCGGTGGCTTCGTGTGAAAGAGCGCAAACACACCATGCTTTCATGTCCATCACAAACAAACTATTGGAGGTTATGGGTTTCTGCAACGTTGAAGTGGCCGACGCTCGAGAGCCGCACACTTCGATTCTCCCATCACCCAGCCCCTGGTCGGTCTCCGTGCAACACGACACTTCCCTGCCTCCGTTTGTAGCAGCTGACTCACCCGCCCCGAGTGAGGAGGAAGACGCGCTCGTTTTCGTTCCCGCGACGCGACAGAGGATACTGGGTCGGTTGTCCCAGTGCCAATCGCTCAGGAGTGGCTCGGAGGCAAGCTTTCGTCCACACGGCCGACCCTTCTAAATTTATAATCCATGAAAACCAATGCTTTCCCTGAATGTCGCTGGAAGGTTGCTCGTATCCCGTGATTCGCCCATCATAGTGCCTCGGTGCGCCTTCTTCAAGTGCGCCCCACATGCTGCGACGCCTCCACTCGCTCGGCGCGCATCTCGCAGCTCCCCCCGCCAGCTCACGCGCCCTCTCGCTCGCCGGCCGATCCGCCGCCATGTCAACGAAGTCCGGAGGCGACGAGCGCGCCAACGCCGACGCGGCGGCGAAGCAGCCTCGCGATGACTCCGCGCCGACCATTTTCGACAAGATCATCGACGGCAGCATCCCTGCCAAGATCATCTATGAAGACCCCCAGTGCCTCGCATTCCACGACGTGAACCCGCAGGCACCTGTCCATTTTCTGGTCATCCCGAAGCTGCGCGACGGGTTGACGCAGCTTTCCAAGGCCGAACCACGCCACAAGGAGATTTTGGGCCACCTCATGTTCGTCGCTCAAGAGGTCGCAGCGCAACAAAAGCTCGACAACGGCTTCCGCTTGGTGGTTAACGATGGTCGTGACGGATGCCAGTCAGTCTTCCACCTCCACCTCCACGTACTCGGTGGTCGTACGCTCGGATGGCCTCCTGGTTAGGCGAGCGGCAGGCAGTAAGTTCACGCTTAGAGTGTGCATGGATTCGGGCTCATGTTAAGCATCTCTCTTTGCAAACCGCTCATTGATCTATCCGCGGCCCTCGATCTCCTTGAAAAATTGCTCTACAAACTGTTCCATGAACGCGTGGCGCTCTTCCGCGATTCTCTTGCCCGCATTCGTCTTCATCATGCCTTTTAGTTTGAAGAGCTTCTCGTAGAAATGGTTGATAGTTGGCGCGGCACGGCTCTTGTCCATGTACTGTGCCTGGCTAACTTCTTCGGTGAGCGGGACATCCGGGTCGTAAAGCGCGCGCTTCTTGTGACCGCCGTACGTGAAGCATCGCGCAATGCCAATCGCGCCGATCGCGTCGAGTCGGTCTGCGTCCTGAACGCACCCAAACTCCACTGACGCGTCGTGACTGCCTCCCCCTAGCTCTTCCTTGAACCCCATCCGGTTGATGATCTCCATCACGCGCCCAATCTTCTCGTCGGGGACATTTTGCTCCTTGAGAAAGGTCTCGGCACGCTTCGTCGTGACCTCGTCGGTTTGGTACTTCCAGTCGTCGATGTCGTGGAGTAGCGCAGCCAGGTCCACAACTTCCAGCGACTCGGCGGTCACATTCTGTAGCTCACCATCAATTCCGAGCCTCGTTCGCCACAACCCAATGCTACACTTACTTCTTCTGTGGCGAGCGTCCGCGCGAGCGTCCAGACGCGCTCGATGTGGCGCCAGTCGTGGGAAGCGTCGTTCGACTGCAGTTGGCCCTTGACGTACTCGGCGGTTCGTTGCACGAGCGGTGACAGTGTCGAGTTGCTCACGGCGATGGTGAAGGAAGTCGGCGGAGCCATCGTGTACCTAGTGGCAATTGTGGAAATGCAGCGAGGGGAGACAGCTCTCGCGATCGCCACTTGCCAGTCATTCGCTGGAGGAGGTCACAGTTGGCGCGATGATTGGCGCCAGATGGGACCATTCAAGACACCAATGGCGCCAAAGCAAAATGGCGCGTCTTCAGATCTGATTAGATGGGGATGATGGACTAGGGTCTACAAATGCTCTTTATTCATCGCTCGCATCACTATCTTCGCCTTCATCGGCGTCTTCGTCTTCGTCACTTTCTCCATTGCCTTCTCCGTCGTCGCTGTCATCCTCCTCCTCGACTTCATCACCTGCGATCAGTCGAGCCAAGTTCGAGCTAGGGAACTCCACTTGGAAACTGGAGGCTTCCGGTGTCTTGCGAATCAGCTGTTGCAACGCGCTCACTGGAACTGGTAGCGTGAGCGACATCTTGTGGCTGGCCTCGATGAAAGATAGTTCAAGCGTCGTAATGGCCTCCCCATCTTTGACGACATTGTCCGACACAACTAGCTGAATTGCGTCCTCCGGCTTCTGAGCATCTTCGGCTCCCGCAAAATCAAACTGAACCTTCGACTTCTGCGTGCTTGACAAGCTGGCCAGGCTTTCTTCTGGAAACGGATCGCTGTCGATTGGCTTATGGTTCAGCCAAACGTTGACGAGAAAGGTGATCCGTCGACCGTTTTGGAGCTCCTTATACTTGCCACTCGACGTGAAGTCCGCGAAAGCATTGGCCAAGTCGCCTGGTGCACCATGCAGAAGCCGGCCATCGAAGCTAATGTGTTTCCCCAGCACGGGACGTGACACGTATCCTGTGCTGATCTCGCCTGCCCCGCACTCTTCGCTCCCTGTCTGAACGGGGCTTATCTTCTCAAGCACAACTGTGGGACCTCCGATGTCGCTCAGGTACGTAACCGTGCCGACATGCGGATGGAGATTGACGCGGTACTGGTCTTCAAGGCCGTAGTCCCGGTCCCAGTGGAAGGCGACGTCGTCATTGGTCTTACCAGCATCCAGAACAAGCGTCCACCACTCAGCGCCAGACTTTTCAGGGTTGTACTCCTTCACATCGCGCGTGTGGAAGTCGAAGACTTCGCGCGCCATCCGCTCCAGCACACAGCGTGGCTCCATCGTCGCCGGGAGGAAGAACGTCGTCCCCGTGCTGTACTCGGCGTTCTCGATCTCGCGGGCAGTGAACGCAGTCTCGCAGTCCTGCACTAGCTGCACGTAGCTCTCCTCATCTGGCACGCGGAGAGCCGAGTGGAGCGACCGGAAGCTGTAGTCCAGCGTGCCAGTCACGCCGTGGGGGCGGCCGAAGTTGTCAATGTCGAGTTGTAACGGCTCCTCCTCGCCGTCCTCACTCTCCTCTTCGCCGTCCTCGCTGGAGACTTCGGCCTGCTCGTCGACGTGGATCTTGCGCTTCTTGGACGCCTCTAGCTTGGCGGCGTCCACCTCGCGCTTGCCGCCCGCCACCGCCGCTGCTGTCTTCTTGTCGCTGCCCATTCTTGCTCGTTCAGTCAATGGCAGCCAATCACACCAAGTGCATCAGAAACTGAGACTGAGCGGAGCAGTTGGCGTCGTTTCGCGTCCGCCACAATCCAGATCGCCATGAGCAGCTCACGCTCGTCTCGAAGCGCCAGCTCAGCCGCCGTGTCTTCTGCAGGCGATGGGAAGGTCTCCAAGCCCCGCAAGATCACGGCTCGTGCCGACGACCTGGACTCGTACATGGAGAAGCTGTACGACGAAGACGTCGAGTCCAAGCTGGATGGGGCCAAGATGATCCTGCAGCTCGCCGAGTATGCAGGCAACATCGAGATGCTCATCCAGAATGAATCCCTCATGGTGAGAAGTCGGCGTGCTTTAGACGTTCTTTTGACATTTGATAGATATCGGTGCATAGTCTCTCCTCTCTCGTGTCTTGAACGACGAGTACAAGAAGAACTACGACTTCTCACTCACGATGATGCGCATCTTTTGGTGCTTCTCCAACTTCCTCCAGCTTCATCCAATCCTTGCCAACTATCGCATTGGCGCTGTTACATTAAAAATCGTCGAGTTCGAGATCAAACGTCACGAGCTGCGTGTGGAGGAAGAGAAAACGCTTGAGAAAACCCTCTGTAACACCGACGAAGAGCGAGACAAGGTCGATCGCGAAAAGAAACGCAATAAAAAGCGCATGAAGAAGCAGGATCAACTCCTTTACGTCTGCTTCAGTGTTCTTCTCAACTTAGCTGAAGATATTCACACGGAACGAAAGATGGTTAAACGCAAGATTGTCACCTTTCTCGCCAAAGTATGGAACCACATGCTGAAGTTGTTTGAACTTGCGATAACAGTCGACGATTTTTGCGCAGATGCTTGACCGCGTGGATCCAGATCTCGTCATTTTGACAATAGCGTTTTTGAAGAAGCTGAGTATCTTTGAAGAGAACAAAGATGCTATGGCAGAACTTTGTGTCATTGAGAAACTAATTCGCTACGTTCGCTCCAACCACGACAAAACCATACAAGTAAGCAGCGTGGAAACATCCGCTCAGAACATGCCTATTGACAAACCTGGTCTCTCGTAGATGGCTCTGAAGTTGCTCTTCAATTTGTCCTTTGATCCAGCATTACGTGAAGTTCTCGTGAAGAACAGTCTCATTCCCAAGCTTGTAGAGCTGCTGAAGAAACCTCCATTTCGAGCTCTGTCCCTTCGAATCTTGTACCACCTAAGCATGGACGACCGCTGCAAGTCCATGTTTACATACACTGAGGCTATTCCGATCGTCATGCAGCTCGTGGTAAGACAGACCAGTCCTACAATCTGCTTGCCACGACGTACTCATGAGACTCACACAGTGATTTCGTAGATTAACTTCCCTCAGAACATCGTCGCAAAAGAATTGGCTGCTCTGGCTGTGAACTTGAGTCATAACTCACGTAATGCCGAGATGATGTGCCAAAACAGAGGGTTGGAAGCTTTGACTGCCCGAGTCTTCCGCACGCGCGACACGCTTCTAATGAAGGTCATTCGCAATCTTGCCGTATGGACGTACACGCTCCAGGAAGATCTCGTTAGCGAAAAAATGTACAAGTATCGAGGGATGTGGGCCCCGTTTGTAATCCCAATGATCGAGTTGCTCTTGAGCACGGACAACCACGATTTTGCGATTGAAGTGCTGGGAACATTGTCCAACCTCACGCCAAGTGATTTGCCAGCTAAGACTTCGTGGGACAAGCTGGTGATCGACAATAATCTTGTCCCATTTCTCAGCAAGCTCCTCGTGCCTGGCTTCTCGCAAGATGACATGGTGCTGGAAGTCGTCCTCCTCGTTGGTGCGCTTGCGCTCGAGCCGAAGTGCGCCCCACTCCTCGCAACTTCTCGCCTCCTGCGCACCTTTCACGCTCTATTCCAAGAAAAACAGCACGATAATGAGCTTACCTTGCAGCTATTGTACGCGATTTACCGACTGCTTCGACATCCTGAAACGTTCGACGAGATAATTTATGGCATCGGCTTCGTACCAGATCTGCTTCTTGCAGCTGACGCACCAAACATTGAGGTTCGACGGATGTGTGACGTCGTGATGGATTTGATTTTAGACCGTGATATCAAGAATGGCAGCGTGGGTGAATGCGGAAGGATGATCCGCCAGAGGCGATTTGAAATCCACAATGCCGAGTACTTGGAAATGATTCACGACGAGGCTCGCGCTGCAGCACGAGGACGCCCATCCTCAGACTTTGATCGTTACTCAAAAGCAACATGCGATGGCGAAAATGATGAGTAAGGGCATCCCAGTCTCGCTTTACAAACCAACCGCAGACTTCAAAACGTTCATTTTGAACTTAAAAAATATCACCAATTTCTTCTTCGACGACGAGTTGCGTACCCATAGATACCTTTCAAATCAGAGATTTCGCGTGGCATGATCTTCTGCGACCAGTACAAGTTGTTTCTACTGTTCACTGACGCTGCCGGTGGGAACACGTATACGTCGATATCGCGATTTTCCGCTACCTCGAAATGTAAAACAAAAGTACGGTATTTGCTCTTGTGCCCAAATTCTGCGATGTGATTGACAAACTTTCCGTTCTCGAATGGTGCCTCGATGCGGAAGAAGAAAATGTTCGGATCGTTTGACGAGACAAACTCTTGCTCGAATTTTGGCATTGGAGCACGTCCAATTTGAATCAGTGTCAACTGCTTGGGCCACGAGATACCATGCGATGCTTCAGGTACTCGCCCAGGAATTGCCCACCGCCCGTCAGCAAAGTATTCGACGCGACGATAACGGTCCCCGAAGTCATCAACTTTGATAGAACAACTCCAATCCAGATCTTGCATAGGGGCAAACTGCTTATCCTGCACATCCGTCGGAGTTGGATCCAGTCCTTTGTCGATTAAATCAACGAGGAAGGATAAAGCACGAGAAGTTGCCAACGCATGCACTTCGTGCTCTGTCTCTCCATCCACGCGATATACAGCATGCTCCCCAAAATACATCACACAGTGAAGTTTGGCCGCTGTCTTAGCCTCAACCATTCGATTGAGACCTTTCGTTGGTGGAGGCGGCTCGACCACCGTTTCAATCTACAGGACGAAAACAGGTAACTTCGTCAACCTTCACCCTCGCTGATATACTCCATCGCTTTTCACACGTACCTTTACGATATTTGCTAAGCGAAGGGCATTGAAGGAGTCCATCGGATTGTGGATGCCGAGCTCTTTCATGTGATAGAAGTGCATCAGCTCCACCCAAATTTGACGAATTTTATCGAGTTCTTCCAACAACCCTTCAACAGCCTTATCACATGCTTCTGGCTTAGATCGCGCGGTCGCTTTGAAATGCACAACGTCGTTGACCGATGCATACACATTGAATGTTTCCCCTCGAAGAAGCTCGAGCCGAATACTAGCCTGTACGTTGGGCACAATCCTCGTATTGTGATGTCCTTGGTACTTCAGTGCGCCACGGATTCCACTAATTCCAGTGCACAGTTCATCTTCTGGTGTGAATAGACTGCGAATTATCGCTCTAAATTTCGCGTCATCCCCATCGCCACTTTCCGAAGCAATCGGATACGGGTGGTTCAAGATATCCTCAACTCGACCCCGCGAGTGCCTCTCATCTCTAGTCGAAGCTTCAGATGGTTCCTCTGATTTCAGCTGAGGATGCCAATCATCATCATCATCACTGTAACCCCCACCAAAGTCGTCTGAATCGTCATCGCCTGAATCGTCACTACACACTATCATGTTCGACACCCGAGTTGGAGCCTTGGCAGGCGCGGGGGTCTGCCCAGTTTTAGCATGGTCACTACTGGGACGAGTACCTGCTGCAATTGCTCCCGATTGCATGGGACCGGATCTGCCTGCTGACGAAAGTCCTTTGGCTGTGGGCTTTCCGACGAGTGTGCTCTCCTCTCGGACTTTCTTAATCCATTCAAGAAGGTCACGGAACTCTTCCCCCGCAGCACGTTTCGCCATCTTCATGTTCAAGCAAACTTGCCGCACCGCGACCTGAGTTCGAATCCTGATCAGATACTCAGATAACGCCCCCTTAGGCTTCTCGTCGTCTTGCACGAAGCTACTGGCTGCTCTGTCCTTCCGCGTCTCATTTGCAGCACTTAGACTTGCATCTGCTTGAGGTACACGCTGGATGTGCTTTCTTCTCATTATTGCAATGTATGTGTCCACCAAAGTGGACCAGTCACCATAAATACCGTCGAGCCATCTAGTGAACGTGTTTGTCACGTGCGCAGAAGCTTCGTCCAGCGACTTGCTAGTGTTAGTGATGTTGAGAATCCCTTCTAATCCCGCCAAGATACAAACAAAGCTGCCCGAGTTTGGAGATCGAGTGATTTTGCGAACAAACTGCAGTTTGCGAGATCGTGAGTTCGAGCACGGACAACTTATGACTTCAAGAACACTCACCTTCAGTCGAGAATTGAGAGCCACCTCCTTCTCGAGGATCTCGTGGTTCCAGTCCAGCTGGATTCCCGCCATGACGTCTTGCCGGCTTCGGAAAAGAAAGCGGACTAGTTCTTGGTAAGCCTCGACTTGGTTTTTTTCCTTCCGTTCTTCCTCCTCCGGATCACGAGGAGGCAAGCGCTCTTCACCTTTCACATCCTTAAAGAATGCTGGCCGATCAGGTCGAGCCTCTGCGCTGTTGTTGTTAGCAGTGGTTCTACGACGCGACTTATCTGGTTCCACATCTCGATTCTCTTCAACTGAAACTTCGAGCGGTCTTTTCCGTTCATTCGAGACAATGTAAGAGTCTTCTTCCAGCGGTGCATTCTTCCTTTCCTCATCATATACTTCAGCTTCGGGGTAGCTTTGCTCGAAGTGATGAGTATCGTGATTGGGATGGTTCTCTTGGATGATGGCTTGAACGTCGTCGCTTGGATAAATGTGACGACTGTTTCTGATCGCGACCAAATTATTCATGAAATCTGCAACTGAATGGGCAGCCATGTTCCGCGCGCTGATGATGTCGGACTGGAGCTCTGACACGACGGTGATTCCGTCAATTTGTGCATCCGCACGAATCATAGGGCTATCGTTATTGGAACTGTGCTGGATGGGATAGTGATGAACTTTCTGCAAACGAACAGTTAGACAGAATCTTCCTCGTACAGACCAAACTTCTCGATGCGTACCATGCCCTCTCGTACCAACACATCGATGGCACGCCTGCGAGCGTCGCGGTTGTGCTCCGGTTGTGGATAATGGCATTGGTGTTGCAGTTCATCAAGAAGACGGCCGAATAGACGACGACACTCTTCCAACGCCTTCAGTAGCTGGTACAGAGCACTCATCGTAGCGTCGCGATCGCTTGATGCGTCATACTGAAAGAACCAATGAAGGAGACGGACACGAGCCCGAAATTGAATGGTTCCTCGGTGAGTTTGTGCCGTCAAGACATCTCTGTATAACTGCATATAAGTGTCCGATTATATCATAAAAAAATGATACTACTTTTCGGGCACATACCTTAACTCCGGGAGCAAGCATAAACTCGTTGCTCATCGTAGCCAACGGAGTTGAATGAATTGTTGACTGAAGCTGCCGAATCGTACCTTCGACATCTTGACCCGGGTCAAACATGGCAGACAGAAAAGCTTTGGCCTCGTCAGGACTATACTTGGCGGTTATAGGGTTGAACGCCACGACATCAGTGCGCTTAAGCTTGTTCTTTGCGCCACTTGTGCGAGCAGCACGGACTTGTTCGGTCTCGCTTGATGGGTTACCCAGTGCGCTTACTCCCTCTTCTTTATCGACATCTATTGAGCGAAGCTTTCCACTGGCATCGTCGGTTGCATGCGGCATTGTTGTCATAGGCACACGAGGTATTGACGGATCAGCCGCATCAGTAGACGAAGGCAAACCAGATGGCGCATCCCCAAGGCTCAACTCCTTCAAACCATGCTTTGTCTTCACCAAAACAGAGCCACTGGGAGCAGTGATGGTAATTTCTTTTGCATGCTTTTCGTACCGCCGCTGACGATCTGCCTGAAGTGATTCGGGGGCAAGCTGCTCACTCGTCATGTCGCAAAGCGTCGTCACACTGATCGACCCGGAGAGCACATCTCGCCGAAGCTGTTTGTTGTTCGGGTTTATGATGTTGCTTCTCAGCATTCGTGCATGCTGCATAAACTCTTTCCTGATGGTTGCATTGTTTGCTGTTGATGTCGATTGAAGCTTCCTTGCGTATGTCGTCACCAGCCTCTCCGCTATGGATCGACTTCGGCTAGCTATTTCTGAGATCCAGAATCCGTCAGAAGTAAAACCATCGACGAGCCCTTCTATGAACTTGGTTAGCACTTCATGAGCCTGCGGAAGCCACTTCATTTCCTGAGGAGACAGGATGTCTCTCCACCGCAAGTCAACATCCGTTGGTCGCGGCTGTACCGGCTGTTGAAGTTGCGGATCATCGGCTGGGAAGATGGATTCGCCTGTGAGATCTAACCGCCGTTCAACGTCTTCGCCGTCGTCATCCAGGCCTTCCCCATCATCCATGTCTTCGTCTTCATCGTCGCAAGCAGAGGGTTCAGCCATAGCGGCGAACCATGCTTGGAACTTCATCGCGAACTTGTATCGCTCATCACGGTGCACTGCCTCCGTAATTGCCTTCGTCTTATGTACGCAAAAACCTAGCAACTTCTTGTGGCGTGCCAATCGCTGGGTGACCATCGTTCTATTGCGACTGAGAAGCTTATCATAGGTTAGCTTCAGATCAGCGTAAGTTCTCTGAAGGCAGTCGAGCGTCTTTAGCACTGTTCCATGGGTGACTCCTCTAGTTGGGTCAACCTGGACGAGTGAATCCATCCGCACAAAGCGGAGACTCGCCACGCCTGCGCCGCGGAGTCTCACTGCTTCACATGCACCGAGAATTCTCTTTCGCAGCGGAGTAAGCCCATGCGATGGGGCGATCAACACGTCGTCCCCATTCAAGCCCACGAGAACGTCCTCCACGCCAATCCCTTGCAGCGCCGCCACCTGCGAAACCGGCGCCACCTGCAGCGGAACAAAGCGTGCATCCACGCGCGTCCGGTCAAGCGGCTTTAGGTCTTTGACGCAGATGAGATGGGACCCGTAGAGCGGAAGCAGGTCGAAGCCGAGCTGCGAGATCTCGGTCACTGGGCTCGCCTGGGGCCGCACGGTCAGGTGGACTTCGTAGGGACGCCCGAGCCCCACGAAGTCGCGCGTGGCCAAGCGCACGGCGATGATCCAACGCTGGAGATCGATCTCGAAGGCCGCGCGCTCGCTGAGCAGAGCCGCGTCGCCCGGCGGTCGCGGCGCTGCCATCGCTGGTGTCATGTCCGAGATGCCACCGTTGCCACAGTGGGGGCTGGCAGCGACAGGCTGCCTGCCGTGTTTTGGTAAAATGGAACTGCGAGGCCAGAATAAGGTGGATTGGAAGGTAAATGCGACTGAACTAGGTGAGATCGTCAGGTAGAAGTGAGCTCCAGATTGAAGTGAACCATAAATAATAATGACATATTTTGCTCGCAGGTCAGGCGCAGACACCCGAGTGGCCGTACGAGTGCACATCCCGTGAATATCCGTAGTGGATGAGAGGTGGGGGAGGTGCCTCGAAGTTGAAACCGGAGAACTCGTCGCACAAGGTTGAGGAAGGGCTATCAACACTGCCGATTGACAGGCGAGTGAACTCGGCGGCGAAGTTTTCTGCATTCTCCTACGGCAATACGAAAAGTCAGCAGAAGCTTTATAGTCCTACACCGAGTGATTGCATACGTACAATTGAGTCCGTGGTTTCGCACGGCTGGATCGGAGGGAAGACTTCGCGGAAAGTAACCATTTCCCAGTCGATTCGTCTGAAGAAAGGATGCCGACGAACCTCTCTACTATCCTCTTTGGATCCAATGCGCTGCGACGGATCAAGAGTGAGCAATCTTGCCAGCAGATCTTGAGCATCGCGGCTTATATGGTTCGGAAACGTGAGTGGTTTGGTTAGGATATTCTTCCGCATCAACTGGAGGTTCTCGTTATACCACGGGGGTAGACCAGTCAGCATTTCGTACAACACTGCACCAAACGACCACCAGTCCACGGCACTGCCGTATCCTTTGTCCTGAAAAACTTCTGGCGCTGCCCAACCATTCAATTCATGCTTGTTAGACGTTTCTCACCACTAGCTCACACGAAGTTTCGCACATACCGAGATATTCGTAACTTCCGCAGATTGTTGACGCCCCGACGGTTGCTTCTGTGATTCCAAACTTGCTGAGACCGAAATCGACAAGCTTGAGGTGACCTTGCGCTGTTAACAGGATATTCTCAGGTTTCAAGTCTCGGTAGATGATGCCGTGCCGGTGGAGATGCTCAAGAGCAAGCACAAGCTCAGCAGCGTAGAACATCGCGACATCCTCTGTGAAGCGATCGGCGGCTTGTAAATGTCCAGAAAGTTCGCCCCCTGGACAGTAGTCCATCACTAAATACAAGTTGGATGGGGTTTGAAATGCCCAGTGAAGGTGTACTGTTCCGAAGGAAAAACGAAGTGAATAGTGAGCAAACACCTTAGTCGAGTTTGTGTGCTTACCGAGTGAGTGGTGATTTGTTCCACCAAGCACGTCTCGTTCAGATAGCACCATGTCGCTCTGGTTGGTGTCTTTTACTCGTCTCTTGCTGACAATCTTCATAGCATACAGTTTGTCGTCGCGCCGATTCCGCACGAGAATCACACGGCCCATTCCTCCGACTCCAATAACCTTCAAGTAATCGAAGTCCTGTGGAGTCATACGGCCCAACTCTTGTTGCATCATGTCGGGCGTCGTCCGTCCGTTCCTATCGACAGGGCTCTCGGACTGAAGGGCGATTGCCTTCGCTGCGTGGGCGCGACGTTTCACAAGAAGGAGCTGCTCTTCTCCATCGACTACGTCTGTCGTGATTCGGCGAATCTTGCGTCCACGAGGATCCAGCGCGCTGGGCAGCATCATGAGGTTATCACGAATCGGGTCGTGGAACTTGATGGGGCTGGAGCAGTCCGAATCAGAAAGTGCGGACGCGCTGAGTTCCTGCTTGCGGAGCATCCCGATGGGTGTGAGCTCGTGGACGAGATCGCTCGGCGCGTCGTGCCTCGTGGAGCTCTCGGCCATGGAGGCCCGTCGCGGCCGAGCGTCGGCCGCGCGCGCCTCTTCCTGTCGCTGGCGCATCCACGAGCGCTGCCTGCGCGTCGTCGCGGGGGCTGATTGCTGCGTGCCCATGGTTCGGCCACTGTCGTCAATTCGGATGGCGACTGTTTCAGCTTGTTTGCCCTCTCAATCGAAAATGTGCGACGTGCGAAGAGGACCTCCTCAGGCGAAAACAAAGCGGATTTATTTCTGGCGGAAATTTCCGCCGGCGCCAGCTGGCGCTTGGGTGGAAATGTGTGCAGGACATCTCTGATTGGCTGTAAAGCCGTGGATACACCTTCAGAAAAAAAATAATGAAGCCAAGTGCTCGATTTCTCTCTGGGTCACTTGGCATGCCTGGAGGACGCCTCTGCGTCACGCGCTGTCGAGGTTCTTCTTGAACTTAAAGAGCTCGATCTTCTTGCTCTGCTCGCCGCTCTTCGCGGCCTTCTGCGCGCGCGCCTCCTCGCGCTGCTTCGACTCGAGCTGCTGCAGACGCTTCTCCAGTTCGTCGTACGTCCCCTTCTTCGAACCACGCAACCGCTTTTGCAGCGTGATCCCCGTGACGACCATGGGGATCATGAAGATGCAAAGGAAGAAGACGCACAGCGATATCGCCAGCGTTGTGCCGAGAATGTCGCTGCACATGGCCTCGTGGACAGCGTTGAACGAGATGTTGATCCAACCGCAGCTCTCAGTGCACCGTACACGCTCAATTGTTTCCATCACGCGTCCCACTTCGCCTTTCATGAGATAATCAAGGCTTGATGAGCGCACTGTGGCAAGGCGGGTAAAGTAGTCTTGAGCAAACTCCAAAAGTGATATATCGTACTTCCAGCCCGGAGAGAAAGCTGCTCCAGAATCACCCAGCATGTCCTGACGCATTTCGTCGAGCATCGTGGCGACCTTGCTGTACGCAAGTTGATAGTAGTACGCGCTCGTAAACATTGCTTTGCATGTGTCCTTGTTCGCCAATGTGCCAAGAGTACCAGCCGTGCACTTGGCGTCCATATAGCATATTGGCTGGTTATCTGTCGTGATGTTGTTTGACGTGCAGGTGGAACCAGGAGTCGTCTCGCCATAAGCAGTCCAAGGCTTCAAAATGTTATCCTTCGTAAATGACTCCTTCCCAGCCGCGCCTGCATTTTCGATGGCTGCATTAGCCTTATCTCGAATATCTTTCCACACTGCGGAGTCGTAGCCGAAGTCACGAAGCCCCAATCCTGAGATCCTTGACCCATATGACGACACTAACGACTTCATTGTTGTAAAGTCAGCGCTTGAGACATTGCTGTACTGATCGCTTAAATCGCACTGGAAGCCCAGCGCGTTCTCAACTCTAAGAGGTGCGAGGATACCTGTGTCAGCGAAACAAGCATTCACGAGCGTCGACACGCTGGATGGGAAGTATGGCGAGAGGTCGGCATGCAGGATGCTCATGTAGTTGCATGAATCGTACCAGAGCGCACCCACGGCAAGAAGCGACGCAGAGAGAACAAAGCCCAGGATACAGACGAGCACACCAATGAGCCAGCTCACGTGAAGCATGTGGACCCAGGCGGTTTTCTTCTTACAAACACCTTTAAAGATGGCGAATGCTCCGATAAGAGATGATAGCACGCCGAAAAGGAATACAGAAAGCACCAACGCACTGCGAGAGAACGAATAGTCGTCAACAGTCGTCTTGATGAGATCGACGACGTCTTTGGACGTTCTTGTAAGGTTCGCAAGTTCGCCGATCTCTTTGCTGGCTGTCTTCAAACTCAGCGAGATGCTGTCGCTGTCGTTGATGAAAGCTTTCTCCAACGTTGCGATTGATGTAGCCATCAGACCACCAGTTGTAGAGTAGGCGAGTCCGGCACTTGAAATGAATGCCTTCACTGCGGTTCCACACACTGAATCTGGACACGGGACACACCATTTGTTCGCGCGGTCACACGTAGAGAATGGGAATGGTCCCCGTGTCTGGTAGTAGGATCCGAAGTCGGTGATCATTTGCTGAAGTCTGGCACCATCAGCAGCAACCCACGTGAGATCTTTCACTTGGGCGTCGACAGTGATCTTTGCGCTGGCAAGCTGTTCGTCGGCAAGACCCAGTGGCGTCATTACATTTGTTGCAAAAATGTCGATGTTCTCCAATGTGACGTTAAGCGAGTGAAGCACTCCAGCAAAACCTTCAGAGATGTTTGTGTTTTGAGCAATCGTTACAAGGCAGCAGATAAAGACCGCAGCACTACAGACCAAGAAGATCACGGACGGAATGAGAATATCACATCGAGTGTACCCCTTGTCGGTTGGGTTGCGACCTCCACACTGATTAAAGACACAGCGCAACACAACGAAAGCGACCGCCGCTACCGCTGTGAGCACAGAGAACACAATACCAGGAGCCAGAAACGCAGCGAATGAAGTCGGGTAGTCTTTCTCCATCCACTTCCTAGCAGTGGTCACATTAGCATCTGTGAATAGCTGGCGGCGGTAGCTGGCACCATTGATAGCGTCGTCCCACTTGCAGTTGCTCTCACGCTCGCACATCCCCTTATTGTTGCAGTTATCCGAATCAGTTAGCACGACACATCGACCGCTAATGTCGCGCTCTGCAATATCGCTTGTTGGTGGGACGCAACGTGAGAGACCTTCGCTCGTTGCCGCCTCGACGCAGAAAAATGTCATGATCTTGCGAAGACTTGCTTCATACCATGTTCGCGGCTTCTTTCGCATACCATCCATGGCCGCACTACCCACAGCCCCACTTAGTTTCAGTGCCGTAAGCCTGGCTTGATTGTACGTGTCGACAAGGTTGGAGTCATCGATATTGATTGCATCGGACGACATATCGGTCAGAGGAAGAAAATCCCGGTTTCCGGCCGTGCGCGACGGGCATTTAGCTTTCCATGCAGCTGTCGCGGACGCCGAGCAGCTCGCTAGCGTTGTATCCAATCTTGCAGCTAGCGCCAAGAGCGTGGCTAGCGCGACCAATCGCACGCGCATTGCTGTTCGATCGATGGGTCCGACCGCAGCCCTCGAACTCAGGCGGGAAGAACCGATCTGAACGCTGCCCTCGAAGCTCGGTCTTCTCCTGCGGGTCCAGCCGAACGCACTTCAAACTTCGCACTTTCCCATCTTCTCGTGCGGCATTTTTGGCCGCGGGCTGCCCTCTCGACCAGTGCGACAGGAGAGGAGCTCTCCATTTAGCTCGCATCGCATCCGTTTCGCGTCGGGCTAAAAGTGGCTTCAACGCCAGAAAAAACCGGTGTGGAACCGGTGTCATTTTCCCGAGATTCGCAGGTTACGATGGCCGACCTTCTATTCGGGGTTATGCAATCGGGTTACGCTCGCGCTTCCCTCTCTTCTGGCGAACCGAGGTGTGGCACGAAGCCATCTCGGAGGCCGACTTCCGCGCGCCAGAACGCCATGAGTGCTCGCGACCGCGCGCCCCCAGCGGCAGCATCCAGCGCGCCGACGCGTGGTCTCGCGGAATCCGCAGCTGCGAGAGCGAGCAGCGTCGTCGCGTCTCCGCAAGCGAGGCTCGCAGCCGTCGCGCCAGCTTCAACCACGCTCCCCACTGGGCCCCTCGGCGACCGCTACCGCAAGCGCGGGCGAGTGGAAAGCGCGGGAAATGAAAGAGGCGAAGACAGGCGTGTGGGTAACAGTGATGGGCGGCTCCATGCCGCAACGGTTGTTGGAGAGCGACCAAGAGACTGCGTCGGCAGTCCAAATGTCGGACTCCGTCATCGAACCCAGTCGCAACGTTCATCGTCACTGCCCAACATCTACCCTCACGACAGCAATGAAGCTGCGATGCTTAATTTTTTCCCGGATGTCAATCCGCGTGACCTACGCCTTGCGGAAGTGCGCTCATGGTATAGCCCCTGGATGGATCGTCAGTTTCCTGTGGCAGCCGACGAGATCAACGGCACAAACCCGCCAAGGTTATCCCTTTCTACCACATCCCTACAGCCGAAGGCAACACAGACAACAGGCACTCTGCGTTCTTCACTGACAGCAGAAGATGATTTCGATGCAGTCGCCCAGCAACTTGTGGAAGAACTCGCACTTGAAGACAAAGTTGCTCGTATCGCGTCGGAACCTGTACTTCCAGTTGCCTCACCTCCGAGCTCAACCTCAAAGCCTCCGAAGCGACCCGTTCTGCGACTGAAACTCGAGGATATGCCGACGCCACAACAAGCTGAGGACCGGGCTAACCGGGCAGCGACGCGCATTATTGCTCGTCGAGAGGCTATGGAGAAAGCGATGAATAATGTTGTTGGAGATAACCTAGCACCAGTCGAAAATGGGAAGAGTGCCACGCAACAAGCCATCATGCGGCTCAATTTCAAGTCATATAGCTCTGGAGATGAGTCAGACGTTGCGTCTCCAACAGGTGTGGTAGTCGATGTACCATGGGTTCAGGCTCTGGTCACATGACATGGTTGAGTGGATAGGTCGTTTCAGTGCCGGGAGTGCATACTCACCGAACCATGGCATGTTTACGACAAAGATGGTTGCAGTTAGCGAGGCCGGTATTTCATCCCCCGATTCGGCGTCCCTTCATCTACAAGAGAACCTGCAGCGGGTAAAGGAGATTGGTCGGGGTGCGTCGGGTGTTGTCTACAAATCTATTCACATCCCTACTCTCAAGGTTGTGGCTGTTAAGGTACATTGCTAATGCTGCCGCGACTCTATGGACGCGGGCAATCCTAACTTTTCGCTTGGAAGGACGTTCCTGTTTACGGCAGGGGACAACGGCGGCAAATGGTTAGAGAGTTGCACGCCCTCTACTCGAATCTGGTCCCGATATCTAATGACGAGGCTCCTCCACTTCCCCACGCCACCGGTCGTCCCCATCGCCCTTCCAATGGAAAACCAAGGTGAGTTCAGATCTGATGTGTTCCGGCGAGCGACATCACTGACATCGGTTCTGAAGGGCGAGCCCTCATATTGTCTCATTTTACGACGCATTTGTCGATCGAGCGAAAAACTGCATATGCCTTGTCATGGAGTACATGAGTGCAGGCTCTCTTCAAGATATTGTTCTGCGTGGTGGCTGTCAAAACGAAAAAGTGCTCTCACGGCTGGCAGCTGGCGTGCTACAAGGTTTGAGTCATATCCACAGCAAGAATATGGTGCACCGTGATATAAAGCCGCACAATTTGCTGACAAACCGCCAAGGAGAAGTAAAAATCTCTGATTTCGGACTCGCGAAGACTCTCAACGATAATGCGGGGATGACAAAGACTTTCGTTGGTACATTGCTGTACATGGCACCGGAGCGCATCGGAGGAGGTGACTATTCCTATCCAGCGGATATCTGGTCTTTTGGACTCGCTCTGGTTTCTGTTGCGCTCGGGAAGTATCCTCTTCCAATACAAGACGGATTCTTCGGTTTGGTTGATACGGTTCGAACACTTTGCGCGTCTCTGTATATGTTGCTTCTCACTGATATCTGTCAATGAGCAGGTGGCAAATGAAGAGCTCTTGAGTCTCCCCGAGGACAAGTTCTCCCCTAACTGCCGCGATTTCATTCGACTTTGCCTGAAGACTGATCCGTCACTGCGTCCACCTGCTGATGAGTTACTACGTCACCCGTTTATCACCCTGTACTCACAAGAGGAGACACTGAAAGAGGTCTATATACCTGCGAAAGTAATGGCAGCTGGGAACGAAACTCACACATTTCTACTTCAGTGGTTACAGTTCATTGAAGCGACCCAGCTCTGTGAAGATCGGACTATCGAACTTGATTCTTTGGGTGAAGCTGTTTACCGACATTTGTACGAGCGAAACGCGAAGTTCTCGTGTCAACCACAGGTATGGACTTAGTGAATCTGATGATTATGGTCCAACTAAGGATGGCTTGCTGCAGTCTGATTATGGTATCTCGTTCACCGGTCGCTCGAGTCAGACGACTCATCGTCGCGATGTGTCCATCCCACCAGTGCAAATGAGCCTCCAGCTTGGACTAGCCAATTATTTAGGTGTGCCTGTGCACCAAGTCTATGAAGTTTTCGAGCAGGTGAGAATTCAAATAGGATCTCTTTATCGAAATGTGCTCACCTTTCCTTGCTATTTAGAAACGTGGGATCTACAATGACAAGCTCCTCGAAGACAACTGTTTCTCACCTCAAAGTTGGTCTGCATCTCCGGGTGTATCACGTCGCCAACAACTCTTTGGGAGTGAGAATCCTAGTCCACCACAAGAAGATGATCGAGGTGCAAGCCCATCAATCTGGAAGAAAATTCATGACGGTTTCAGCAAGTTGAAGAAAAAGAAGAAGAGAAAGGATTCGGTAGATGCGTCGACAGGAGAACGGCGGTCACTTCGAACTACAACACGGTGATCCAAGTCGCACAACGGTTCTTGCCTTGTCGGTGTGAACTTCACTCGAGGGCTCTGGTTATAGGCCTGATGACCGAAGGATAGGTTGAACTTGTGGAGGGGAAGACATGCATCCACTTTATCAGTGTACATCACTCATTCGTTTTCTGTGGTGAGCCCGACTGCTGAAGATGGCTGAGAGCCGGAAGTGAGATTGGCGGAGTCTTCGTCTACTCCAAGCCGACGCTGATAGTTGGCACACCAAGTGGATCAGTATTCCCACGTGACGCAAACCAACAGCAACATCCTAGAGTATTCACAGGCTAAACTGCAGGTGAAAGGAGCGTAGACGACTTTTTGATCGGCGCATTTGAGCCCCCAGATCATTAATGTCTTTCTATCTGTGAATCGCATGTCGGCTTGCAAACGGTCTTGTTTCTTCATTGGCATTGATGGTCACCATCCTCGATTGAGATAATACGTCAGCTGAAGTTCGCCAATCGCATCGTATGAAGGGATGCCTCGAGCAAATGGTGATGCGCACCGAAAATGATCATTAAAGGATCATTTTGAAAGTACCTTTGAAAACATGCTGTCGCTCGCATTAGAAAAGCGGTCATACTTGCGTTCGCTCTCTTGTGTTTACGAGAAGATTTGAGTCGACACGATTGGAAAAACAGTGGAAGGCCAGTGCACATGAACGTCAGGACGGTGCCTACCTATCTAATGGCTCCATTAGCACACTGAAGATTGTCTGTCAACTTTGTGAATTCGTAGGGCTCACCACTCTCACAATCGCTTTTTTGTGACCACGTCCAACGCACACCTCCGCTACTACCAAATCTTTGGTTACGTTAGCATTCTTGGTGATGCTTTCCAGGAAATGTTCCTACAAGCTTGAGGATCAATTCAACACTGTAGATTGTCTTTGTCCGTGTTTGATATCGCCAGAAGATGCATGAGACAAAGATTCCCGGTGTGATGGCTAGTCATAAACAGTCTCTTCAATTCATATTCTTGTGTGAATAGTACATTATGATGCTTCGCTGCGAAGAGTTCCGACAATGGCATGAGCCAAAGTGAAGTTAGAGTGATGGGCAAACGAATGATTCGGCGTTGTAGAAGAGTAAGAAAGCAGTCTCTGCTCACACGAGGCAAATTCTTCAAGGAGATCTTGTAGTGACGTCTGCGATCTCCCCGATGGTTGCAATCTTAGCAACTAGCGCACATGGTGCTGCAAAGACTTCCAGTCCCTTGGCGTGGTAGAAGGCGTTCGAGCGGGCGATCTCGGTAAGAATTTTCTGCGAATACAATGTTTCGACTGCTAGAACCAGCCTTCGGGACATGCCGACGACTGACATTGACTCACCTTCATCTTTTGTGTTCGGTACTGGTCGAATTTTCTCATATGGTGTTCGATAAGCCCATTCACGTTCTCTACTCGACGTCTTTGATCTGAAAGCATTCGAAGTTTCTTCTCTTTCTCTCGTGCTGATCCAGCTCGCTACACGCACTGGAAGTCACGCTGCTGTAGGTCCATTGCACCTAGCGTAAAGAACGTACAGCCTTCTCGTCGTACTCCTTCTGTAGCTTAAGCTCGATCTTGATGGCCTTCTCGCGATCCTCCAACAGCCTCTGCGATTGATGTTGGCATCTCAGTCGATGAGCTCAGAAGAGGGAACAAACAGCAGACAACACACTCTCATGGGCACGACCCCCCAATCCTGGATTTGAGCAAGCAGCTGGAGGATCTCCGGTTCAGCTCGCAGCATCATTGTGTCGTGGGTCTCGCTCACGAGCTTGGCGCTGCTACTGCCGAGGCTGTGGAGACACTGCGAGAGCTGTTTACTCTCTTCCTGCGCTCCCAGGTCCTGCATACTCCGCGCGAACAGACCCAGGAACGCCTCCTGCTCCTCTCGGACACGAAGCATCTTCGCCACGAGCTCCTCGAGAGCCTTGCCATTGCGCTCCATGAACTGCAGCTGTGCATGCAGCTGCCTGCCGCGCTCGTCCATTGTCATTATCGAAGAGAACTTTTGGGATCTCTCTGCGACGTGTGCGAGCTGGAAAAAAACTTGAAACGGGTTCTGGCACGGTCGGGTCAGTCAAACCCATTTCGAGTTTGAGCCTGCCAGTAATACTGCTTCATGGAGGCACTAAATCTTCTCCTACAGTACTCCCGGCTGTCCTCGAGCAGCACCAAACGAGCAGCTCCGAGCACACGAGAAGGAAGAAAGGGAGGCGTCCGCGGGACCCGGAGACGCGCAGGCCGCCATGAGGATCATGATCAAGGGCGGCGTGTGGAAGAACACGGAGGACGAGATCCTCAAGGCGGCCGTGATGAAGTACGGCATGAACCAGTGGGCGCGGGTGGCGTCGCTGCTCTCGCGCAAGTCCGCCAAGCAGTGCAAGGCCCGTTGGTACGAATGGCTGGACCCGTCCATCAAGAAGACCGAGTGGTCGCGCGAGGAGGAAGAGAAGCTGCTGCACCTCGCCAAGCTCATGCCTGCGCAGTGGCGCACCATCGCGCCCATCGTGGGCCGCACAGCGGCGCAGTGCATGGAACACTATGAGCGCCTGCTGGATGCCGCCCAGCAAAAAGAAGGCATCGACGTCGAGAGCGACGACCCGCGCAGGCTACGTCCAGGCGAGATCGATCCGAACCCGGAGAATAAGCCAGCACGACCCGACCCAGTGGACATGGACGAGGATGAAAAGGAGATGCTGTCGGAGGCGCGGGCGCGTCTCGCCAACACCAAGGGCAAGAAGGCCAAGCGCAAGGCTCGCGAAAAGCAGCTCGATGAGGCGCGACGTATGGCTGCACTGCAGAAGCGACGTGAGCTCAAGGCCGCGGGACTGACGAGCCGCGTGCAGCACCTTAAAAAGCGAAAGTTCATCGACTATGCGAACGAAATCCCGTTCCAGAAAGATGTCCCGGCGGGCTTTTTTGACGTGTCGGAAGAGCAGATGCATTCCAAGAACAGGGCTCTCGATCCGAGACAGGTCGCGCTGCAACTTGACAAGCTCGAAGGCCAGCGTCGCGACGATCAGGAAGCCAAGATGCGTAAACAAGATGCCAAACGACAGAAGTCGATGATGAAAGCAGATTTACCACAAGCTATTGCCTCTTTGAACGAAAAGAACGACCCGATAAACGCAATCAAGCGAAAGCCACTTCAGCTACCAGCCCCCGTTGTGTCGAACGAGGAGCTCACAGATCTGGCCAAGTTGGGTATGTCCGCTGCCCATGCTGCTACGCTCGCATTGGAGAGCTCGGCTTCGCAAACTGGTGAATCCACAAGAGCACTCATGGGTAATTACAGCGCAACTCCTCTACCACGAACCATGACGACAGTAAGCCAGTCCCGTGGCCTGCATGATACCATTATGGAGGAGGCTGCCAACCTGGCCGCGATGTCACGAACAGCAACGCCATTACTTGGTGGCGAAAATGTCGAGCTCCGACAAGGAACGGGGTACGCTGGTGCAACACCGTTGCGAACGCCCGCTGGTCCGGAGGGGTCCATTGCTGGTACCCCTTCGTCGGCTGCACCAGGATCGGTGTCATCGCTGCGCACACCACTGCGCGATGAACTAGGGATCAATCCAGAACAGCTTTACGGTGTTGATACGAGTGCTCGAGCCGAGAAGGCTCGTGTGAAACTTGTCAAGTCTGAACTTCTGTCAGGCCTCAACAGTCTGCCAGCACCGCAAAATGAGTATGAAGTGAGTGTGCCGCTAAAAGAGGAGGGAGGCGATATCGATAGTCGTGCTACGCTTGAGGAAGATGCAGGAGATCGAGAGGCTCGTTTGGAAGCGTTTAGACAGCAGCAGCTCCAGTTGGAGCTTCTACGCCGCTCACACGCTGTCCAGCGCGATCTTCCTCGGCCAACTAAAGTTTCGCCAAATCTAGTCCGTGATCCGAACGAGGAGATTGCCAAGGAAATGTTCGCAATGATCCAGCACGATATTCTTAAACACCCAGTCACCTCGACGGATTCTGTTGAAAATGGTTCCCAGAAGAAATCAAAGAGGAAGACTAAGTCACGCGATGAAGACCCCTCCAACGTTGCTCCCAACCTACAGGCTTTTTCTGACGCCGAACTTGAACGAGCTCGCAACATGGTAGCCATTGAAGCCAACCTTCGAGCCAACCCTTGGACATCAAACGATTGGGCTTCTATTGATACGAAGTGGACAGAAACGCAGCGTCGATTGATATCATCTACTTCGACGAGCGACAGCCATCTCACTGTCCACTTCACTGCTAGCGATGAGGATATTATTCGAACCCTCAAGTCCGACTTTCAGGGTCTCAAGCAGGTCGAGTCAAGCTTACACAAACGCGCGACGAAGCTCGAAGATCGCACACGTCTCGTTACCGGTGGTTTTGCTCGACGTTCGGAGACTGCTCTAGCTCGCTTTCGAGAGCTAGCCGTCCAATTTCGAGACGCTGAAATTGAGAAGGCGTGTTTTGAACGACTCCAACAGCTTGAGGCACGTGCACTACAGAATCGCATGGCTCGACTGGCAGGGGAGGTAAATGCGCAGCAGCTCGTGGAAGTGCAGTTGCAGGAGCGGTTTGCTACTTTGGCACAGGACTCTTAGAACCTCCCAATACATTCTATCTCAAGGTGTTATATCTCTACTCTATAAAAAACATACTCACCCTACTTCGACTCTTCTGCATCATTCTTGCCCTCGTCATCAAAAATTAGAACAGCCTTTGCTCGTGGTGAAGGCATGTCAGTTCGGCCGACCCGCAAATTCTCGAGCGAGTACTTGCGATGCATCAATCCGACAAGCGTCTTCAGCTACACAACAATCCACGGTAAGCATTACGATCGAAGAGTGACAAATGAAGCGTTACAAACCTCGTGCCACTTTGCACTCATTGTCGACTTGTGCGAGCTCGTAAGATCATCGAGCTTGCTCAACAATACCGACATTTCTTTCTGGGTGAGGTCATTCAGAAAAGCCTGGAGAGCTAAATCCATGAGCGCAACTTTCTTGCACAGCAAATCGAAAGGCGGTGGGGGTAGCCGTGCCCCAGACTTCTCGTTACGACTCTCATTCTTCTTCTTCTCCGTGTACTTGTTTGTCAAATCCTCCACAATTCCAGCAACGATATCGAGCACAAGACCGCTCTGAATTGGAAACTTCAGTGGGCGCTCCGACTTGGTAACATCATCAGGGGTCTTATCGATGCGGTGCTGCAGAACATACACGGCGAGTCCAGTCGTCAGTTGTGTTCCTCGCTGGGTGCGCGGCAGCCGGCGAGCCACTGTGAGCCACCCTGAAGCTGAGTCAAAGAGCCCTTCATTGGCACCAGCGATTCGCATCACGAGGGAAGTCCCCCATTCTTTGCGCCACTCTTGGGTGGGAAATGTGTCGAGTAATTCTTCGATGCAAATCGTCGCTAGTTGAATAATCTCTGGGTGCATGTTATGCTCAAATTGCATGCGCAGGAAAAACATGGTGAAGCTCATTGCGTCGTAGCCGTCGGGACGGAGTAATTTTGCTCGCAAACTCAGGACGAGGAATGCGAGGACATATTGCATATTGAGTGTTGGGAATGGGACGGATTTGTTGGTAGCGTTTCGTTGTTGATTTGCAGGTTTCTTCACAGTCACAATTTTGCTCCTCGCACTCATTGAGCGCTTGCTATCGAGGAATCCGAATCGCCGGAAGGCATTGACAAAGTCGTAAATTGTGGGCCGCCATCCTATTTGCAAATCTGGCAGTTTGTCACCCAGGATCTTCCGAAACTCCAAAACGGAGTGACAAAAGCTTGCACACGGAA
Organism: Pythium myriotylum; assembly: GCA_023091665.1. NCBI lineage: Eukaryota > Oomycota > Peronosporomycetes > Pythiales > Pythiaceae > Pythium > Pythium myriotylum. The sequence continues at coordinate 1,150,608 of JALJCQ010000004.1, forward strand.
GTCCCGACTTCAGGTCCTAGGTTAAGCCGATACCACATCCCCGTAAGCCACTCAAAGTGCCATGTAATGCGGTTGTTCGATGAAAAACCACGTACTGAGGAAAACTGTTGACTGGATCCTGCAACAAGCACGAACAAGTTGCTGAGGCAGCCTTTAATGATGTAGCCATTACTGTGGGTAGACACTGAATAATATCACCAATTGTTAGTCAATATCAGTCACCAGAGCGATATTGGCACAACGAACTCGTCATGAAGAGCCAGGAACAAATTCGTTCCGGTATTACAACCGGCTGGACAGGCAGAGACGATGGTGGAGGCTTGTTTCCGTCTTTGCTCATGAGCGCACGAAGCAAAATGGCCTTGCTCCACAAAAGGGCACCAAGCTCTTCTTCATTCGTTGTCTGCATCGCTGTGTATACAAGGCCAAGCTCACTCTCCAACTCTGTCGGCGTGGCCTTGAACTGTGGACACGTGAGCGGCTCCGTTATAGGAGTGAACACAAAACCGTACTTCTCTTCGTGAGTACGTTTGGGCTCGTCGGCAAACAGGTGGCTGTCCGCCGATAGACTGGTCATGCTATGCTCCATCTCACTCATCATCTTAGTCAGTGGTGACGCCGTATCCAACGACACGCGGGCACCACGCTTGCCGACGCTCTTGACCTCTTCACGAAGCTTCTCCAGCTTATCCGCTCGGCGAGCCTTGCGCTTCTTCTCCTCCAAATCGTTGCTCAGCAGCGCATCGAGGCTCGTGAACTCTGCCAGGATATTCGCACGCTCTCGCTTCCGACTCCTGCGCACCAGATTCCCGACTGTTAGTGCCCTCATCGCGCGCAGTGGAGTCAGGGGCCACGAACGTGGTTATCTTGCGCGTCTCGCGACTGACGCTAGCGAGCAAAGCCGTCTCTTCGTCGTCTTCCTCGGCCTTGCGTGCGTCGCCTTCGTCCGCGGACGCGCTCTTCGGCGCACTTTGCCGACTCCCGCGCCTGGGCCTGGGCGCGTCTTGGTCGCGCGTCCGCTCGGACTCCTCGTCCTCTTCCTCCGACTCCGCGTCGCGGGCGCGCTTGCCGCGAGTCGCAGCGGCGCGACGCGCGCGCTTGCGCGTGGGCGCCTCCGTCTCCGTCTCCGTCTCCGCGTCGTCGCTCGCCGCCTTCGCGCGGGCGTCTCGAGCCATGTTGCTGTTGATGTTCTTGGCTTTCGCGGGTCGGCAGTGGGCGGGACCCGGGTTTGAGGCTGACGGGTTTGGTGATTGGTTGGGTCTTGGACGGTACGTCCGAATTACCGTAAACTCAGCAGGGAAACTCAGGTGGGCAGAAGACACCAGAAACTATTCGCGACGCAAGTGTGGGCGCGCCTCGTCCGACTGATTTGTGGCTCCACTGTACAGTACGGAGCAGCGGAATCTCTGGCGAGCGTCGGGGGAAGCTCTCCAGCTGCTGTTGCGGTGCTTGATGACGGACGACGCTCGCAACGAGCAGATCCATCGCCCACGGCGGATCGCGTCCACGGAGAATGGCAAGATCGCAACTTGAACTGTGTGCAGCCATCTGATTCGCCACCAACAGTTTCCGACAACGGACAACCAGCTTTACTGTAAGTGAAACCGCTCGGGGATTGTGTAGGCTTCGAAAAGCTCCGGTCTCGAGGAGATCCGGAGCGCCGCCAAGGCTTCTGTGGGTCTCTTGTGCCGACGGCAATCGCGCCATGACACTCGGGGCCTCGCGTGCACAGGAAGCAGACTTTCGATGTTTTTGGTTTTGGCGATCGGCCAGCCGCCCCGGATGCGCACTTCGGCCACGAGTCCGCTGTCGGACCCAATGGGCGTCTTCACTTTTATTAGGGTTAGGACTCCGTCCACTAGTCCATCCCCCCTTCCCTACGTCATAATGGGCGTGGATCAGGGGTCGGGGTTCGCTCGTCCGCTGTATCGGGCCTGGCTTTGCTCGCGATCGACAAAATCGAACCCGGGGGCGGACGGCGAGCGGACGGGGATTTCCCCGCCCTGTCCGAAAAAAAACGAACGACTCTGTCGAAGGAATTTTCTGCATCTGGCGCATTCGGCACGCGGCGGCGGTTGCGACGAGCGAGGCCATGACGACGGGCGGCGACGGCGGCAGCGAGTGGCGCATGGCCTTCTCGGCCGGCGACCGCACGCGCGCGCTCGTCGAGGCCGAGGTGATCTCGGCCATCGAGTACGACCGGTCCGGCGAGCTGCTCGCGACCGGCAACAAGGGAGGCCGCGTCACGATCTACAGCCGCAACGGCTCGCGCCTCGACCGCATGAGCCAGCCGCCTTCGCGCCAGCCGCAGCACACGGTCTACACCGAGTTCCAGAGCCACAAGGCCGAGTTCGACTACCTCAAGAGCCTCGAAATCGAGGAAAAGATCAACCAGATCAAATGGTCTCGACCCTCCAACAACGCTCAATATCTGCTCTCCACCAACGACAAGACCATCAAGCTCTGGAAAGTGCACGAGCGCAGTGTGTGCGAAGTCACGCAGTATAATTCGCTCCCTCAAGCTGCCTCGAGGGCAGCTCCCGTGCATGAACCTTATCGCGAGCTTGCGATGCAATCCATCCGACTGCCGAAGTATACGGTGCGCGATCGAGTGACAACGTCCACCGCAAAGCGAGTCTACGCAAATGCTCACACTTACCACATCAACTCGATCGCACTAAACAGCGACGGAGAGACGTTTATGTCAGCAGACGACTTGCGTGTCAACCTCTGGAGTCTAGCCATTTCTAACCAGAGCTTCAGTGAGTTTTATCGCACAGAAATGCTGTACAGATCCGTTTTACTCAACCCCGTGTTGTTTAGATATTGTCGACATCAAGCCTCGGAACATGGAGGAGCTCACAGAGGTTATTACAGCTGCAGACTTCCACCCGTCGCACTGCAACATCATGATGTACAGCACGAGTCGTGGCGCGATCAAGCTTGGCGATATGCGTCAAGCGGCACTTTGCGACTCGTACTGCAAACTTTACGAAGAGCCCGAAGATCCCGAAGCTCGAAGCTTTTTCTCGGAGATTATTGCCTCCATTTCTGACATCAAGTTCTCTCCTGATGGTCGTTATATCATCGCGCGTGACTTCCTCACTCTCAAGATATGGGACATCAATATGGACTCTCGACCAGTCCAAACCATCAATGTGAGTTCCTCTCTCCTCGCCAACTACGTCTAACTACCCACTAACAAACTTCACAATCTCCAGATCCACGAGCACTTGCGTCCGCGGCTTGGCGACCTTTACGAGAGCGACTGCATCTTCGACAAATTTGAATGCGCCGTCAGCGGAGATGGCAATAACTTCATCTCTGGATCGTACAATAGTGAGTTTCACATTTACGACCGCTACGGACGCAGCGATATCTGTCTCTCGCCAAATCCGCGCGGAATCGCCAACCCGAGCCGTCGCCACTCCCTTCCTCACCACATGCTTGCTCAGTCGATGGTCGCCCCAGCCGCAGCGGATGCACCGCCTCAAGGTAGCACTGGCGGAGGTGCCGTCGATGGTCTCGACTTCAACAAGAAAGTTCTCCAGACCAGTTGGCATCCGACCCAAAATGAGGTGGCAGTAGCTATTCGGAATAATCTATACGTCTACAGCGCGTGATAACCTTTCGCGTCTTCCACGATCAAGCCCATCACACAGCTTCGCCCAAGTGACTCCCGCCGTGTAATGTATTACTTGTACATGTAGAACCGCTTCAGTGCAAGTTGGCGTACATCGCCTCCGAAAGAGCGATAAGCTGGCATATAAAGAACTTCGTACTTCTGTTTATGTGAGAATGGCCTTGAACTCATCGAACTCGATTTCCCCGCTACCATCAACGTCAAGCTTGTTTATCATCTCCTCGATGTTGATAGTAAGGCCGAAATCCTGCTTGATAATTTTTACGAGCGTGTCCTTCCGGACGAACCCACTCTTGTCAGGCTTCCCGCCGCATGCGACAAAGGCGTCGACTACATCTCCGTCGCCATGAGCAAAAGGCATGAAAAGAGCACCATTCAAGCACTCACTCATATCGCTATCGTCCTCAAACAACGCTGCGCGATCTTTCTGGTTGTCGATGACCTGAAGGAACTCGGCGAAATCTAACCCCATGAAGTGTCTAATAAGCTACTTTTTTTCGCTGCCAACGTCAATGGTGTTGACCACCTACCGATGGCTCCACTCATATCTTCATCAACTTCACTAATCATCTGGAAGAGTTCCTCTTCTGTTGGCTGTTGTCCCATAGCTGCTCCACGAGTCAGTTTCCTCACTTCCAACCAACAATGATGACGATAGCAACCTTCCAACACTTGGCGCAACTCCCACACATCGATAGTACCACTCCTACGTGATCCCACCACCAACGTCACCAGATTAGTCGTGAACGTAAGCCATCGCTCAACGTAGTTTTCAGGCGCTGGTGCCATTGAAACGGTACGAGGGTGTCGGTCTCTCTCAAGAACACACGATTGACCGAGGAATTGTCCAGTTGTCGGCGACAGTCTTCCTACCTGTCTTTGTCAAAAGCCAGAAAAGCCTCACGGCACGCATCAATCTCGTCCTGTGCAAGGACCATGGTGGTTTGTTCGGATGAAAGCCGTCCGCTCTGAGCTCGGATGAACTGAACAGTCGACTCAGAATCACGGTAACCAATTTAGAGCTGTATTCTGAAGAGAAGATTAATGCTGATTTCTGAAAGGGAGAAATACTTCACCACTCTTGCATCAATCTCCTCGGCTGGTCTCCAATTGCGATAATGTTGTGCAACAAGTAGTTCTCGTTGTTGCTTTCAACGCTGGAGAGATCGTATTTGTAATTAACCATCATACCGGCGCTCTGGCGAAATCCCTATGGGTCAAGTTGGAAATGGTCAGTCACATACCTGTTACGATAGAGGTCTGATCGCGTCACTTGCCTTTGGCGAAGGATCACCGAGCCAATTGATGCGCTCGAAGATCGCCCCGTTGCGGATGTGGAAGTTCGCAACCTGGCAGAGTGCTTTGCTTCGCTTCTTCTCTTTGTAGACATATCTCGCCCCGAGGGCAAGGAGGATCGGCTTGAGTGCGCCAGCGATTTCTCCATTCTCGTGCCAATTGTGGATAGAAATCGCGGTCAAAACGACACCAACTCCAGTGGATGTCGCATTGACAGAGACATTGTTCAGATCGAGCGCGCGCTCGAGCGCACGCACCTGGACATCATCACGTGGAAGTAGAGTACTGTTGAAACGCTGACTCTCCAGCCAAGGGACAAAGTTCGGGATTGGACTGAGGGTCGAGTAGATCTCAATTTGAGGGTGCTCGATCTTGAGCGCCTTGGCTACTTCCTTGATCAAGAAATTGCCGAGATCGACTCCCTATGGGGCAAACAGAAACGGCGATTACAAACGCAAAAGGAGGACCATTTGAAGGTATTGTCCCCGCACCTGCAATCCCTTCTGAGTGGACGAGATTGAGTAAAATATCGCAGCGCGAGCTTGAGATTCATCGTCCATCCGCTCTGTTTCATCTTTAATATACGGCATGCTGCCTGCGAGCTCTTTCACGAGTGCAACATGTACAAAAACCAGAGGCTCGTCGGGGACGCTTGGGTGGAAGAAAGCGAAGCAGCGCCGTCCACGACCGAGTCTCCGTTTCAGCTCGATGATCGTACCAACAGGATGGACAGCTTCGTAACGAATTATCTTCTCCAAAAGCTTTCCAGGGGAGTTTTCGTAGGTGACGCGCTCTAGCTTCAAGAAACCGACACTAAACCACGAGGCGAGAAAACTCTGCAAGCAAGTCAGTTACCTGTAACCACATCATCATCTCGAGCTGAACCTACCTTCAGGCTTGCATCCAGCGATCTCAAGGCAGATGTTTCCGCACCAGGAGAAGCATTCTTCCGAAGCACCTGGAGAAGATCTGCTCGCAACTGGACGAGAAACAGCATCCCGCCTTCTCGCTGAGACAGAATCTGCTGGAAAAATGTCTAAGGATTGATTTCGACACGACACTCGTAAGCTGCAGACCCTAACGTAGGGTTGATTGAAGCCACAAACCTCGTAGAGCGGGGACAGTGACGTTCGCAGGTTTCGAAACGTCCGCAAAAAGCGCTCAATGCGCTCATGATCCCAGTCGATTTCGCTACCACCGTGAGTGTCTGCATCCTGTTGTACATGAGCGAAGTTTTCAGCAAAGTAGTTCAGACTTTGCTCCACCTAGAAAAGAAGCCCATAATGTGAGTCATTCCGGATGACATCTCCCTCAGTGATTGTGGGCCACAGACCAGAGCTGGGTTGACATGGAGGTCGCGGGCCAGAATAAGAAAGAATTGCTTCTTCCCGTCCAGATCTAGCGTACGAAACTTGGTGCACAAGTTTCCAATCACGACACGGGGAACAAAATCTGTGTCGATCAGGTAGTGTCACGTCAAGCCGACCCACGTAAACCCTCGGCTAGAGCTCGAGCACACGCACCGCCCGTGTTGGCTTTGGTCTGCACAACTTCTCGAATCAGCTTCGACAGCTTGTGTCGGTCTTCTGCGCCGGGATTGTTCAGATCAATCTTCTTGAGAAAGGCGGACGGGGTGAGTTCCTCTTCTTTCTTCGGCAGCTTGGCATCTTCGTCTCCACATGCGTGGAATCCGCGCGTTGCGACGCCTGGCACGCATGGCGATGGCAGTGCACGGGCCACGCGGTGCGCCGCGTCTCTGTGGAGCACGAGGGCTCGCCGCGACAGCGTGAGGAGCGACGCCATCAAGGAATCGCCCGCTAAGTACCCGAGCTCCCTGGGATTCCGATGTGAGGTTCAAGTTGAGCTGCGTCCCTCGTTTCGTTGCTGCCAATCCCGAACTTAGTGGTCCTACTGAATTCCACACAAATGCAAAGTGAGCGGGCACAAAAGAAAGCCCCATGTCACCAAATCCCGCAGCTTCAACCCGTGGCTCATCGGATCCTGCAGTCATGCTCGACAGGGCTGATGCCGCAGCCACTCGCACCAAAACAGACCGCATTGTGTATTGGAGGTAGTCATTTCGGCGCCAACCTCGTGGCAATGCGATCTCACAAATCAAGACCCGAGCGGCGATGCAGCTCCTCCAGCGTCTGGCCCTGGTGCTTGCCGCTGTCGGGAGTGGCCGCAGCAGCGCGGCGATCACCCGCTGCTTCCCAGACGATTTCCTCTTCGGATCAGCCACCGCGGCGTACCAAGTCGAAGGCGGATGGAACGAGACTGGGCGAACGCCAAGCATTTGGGACGATTTCTGTCGAGCGAACGAGAAAATCCAGTGCGCAAACGTGGCCGACGACTTCTTACATCGCTACAAAGATGACATCGACCTCATGGTCGAAACGGGACTGGACTCATTCCGGTTCTCGTTATCCTGGTCGAGAGTCATGAACTGGGACGACAGCGCCAAGCGGATGAAGCCCAACCGCCCGGGCATTGAGTTCTATCATAATCTCGTGGATGCGTTGCGATCCAAAGGAATCGTCCCAATCCTGACACTCTATCACTGGGATCTCCCAAGCGAGCTTCACACTCAGCTAAACCCTCCAGGTTGGCTAAATCCCGCTATTGTCGATCACTTCGTCGAGTATGCCGATTTAATCTTCCGCGAATTTGGGAGCAAAGTCCACTTGTGGTCAACGTTCAACGAGCCGACTTCTTTCGTCGTTTCCGGATATGGAAATGGGAAGCATGCACCAGCTTTGCCGCAATCGCCAACGAACACCTACACTGTCGCACACAATGTGCTGCTCTCACACGGCCATGCAGTCCAACGATTTCGCGAGCTGAAGAGCCAGAATATTGTTCAAGACGTGGCTCGAATCGGGATCGTCCTTGTCACGGATTTTTCCTATCCTCTCGATAAGCAGAATGAAGCGGATGTCGCTGCGGCGGAGCGAAAGATGCAGTTCACTCTGGGATGGTTCCTTCACCCAATCGTGAACGGCAAATACCCTTCCGTCATGCGCAAGCGAATTGGTGATCGCCTCCCTACTTTTTCGCCAAGCGAATCGGATGTTCTCAAGGGATCGTACGATGTTTTCATGCTCAATCACTACCATTCGCGGAGTGTGACAGACTGCTCATCGCCCAGCTCGGAGATCAACTGTTCCTCGTTGTCGCTTGGCTGGGAGCGTGACCACGGCTGCGATGACACACATCATCCAGACGGTGCCCGTCGGTCCAGCAAAGGACCTGACGGTGAGTATCTCTGCTCATGGTCTTCAGCGTACCCCAAAGGGTACTTGGACACGATTCGTTGGCTGCACAACCACGACACTGATGCTCCGATTCTGCTGACTGAGAATGGATGGTGCGGCGACGAGTCACTGGACAATGCAGACCAGAACTGGTTCTTTCAGGAGTACCTCAAACAAGTCCACAAGGCTGTCACCGAAGAGAACATCCCGATTCTCGGGTACACCGCGTGGTCTTTCATGGACAACTACGAGTGGGGCTCCTTCAAACCTCGGTTCGGCCTTTACTACGTCAACTTCACGCAAGAAACAGGCTCCAAGAGCGGATACGTTCCTAAGCCAACCGACCTGGCACGTATTCCTCGAAAGGCCGCTAAGTGGTATGCGCGTCTGGCCAAGACCAAGTGCATGGACTCGGAGGAGACCGTGGACGACTCGAGAGACGTCGACGTCGACTCGCAGACGCTCGCCAGCGCGCCGCTCGCAGTCGCTGGCGCTGTGGTCGTCGGCACAGTTGCCGTGGCGCTCATCGTGCAGCGCCGCCGCCAAGCGAGCGTCGCAGAGAATACCCCACTGCTTCGCGCCGCGCCGTAGACGAGGTTGGTTGAAGTACTTATTCAAGAGAATTCCTTGACCACCAAACCATCTCCCCCTTCAACGTGTCTCGGAGTCAGGTCAGGTCGCGATGCGTCTCGTGCAGCCCGTGGAAACTGGCCACGAGCTCATCCTCGCGACGCTGCTGCTGCACTTTGGAGTCGACGACATCGCCCAGCTCCCGAGCGCGTGGCAGCCCGTTGTCCGCGACGTGTACGACATCGCCTCGAGTCTCGCCGAGGCCAAGGTCGCGTACCAGTGGGAACTCACGAAGCTTCGCGCTGAGCTCGAACGCATCCGCCCGGAGACAGCAAGCCGCCCAAGCGCATCTGGGCTTTCGACTGAACGCGTGAGACAGGCGGCTTCTGCATCCTCCACTTCGTTGGCTCCGAACGTGCCCAAGCGCAAAGACAACCCAGACGCGAAATCACCGATTGAGACGAGCACAAACACTCGCGGAGACTGCAACGCTGCTGCTAAAACTTGCAATCGCATCAAGATTGTTGCTCAGAGTCTCCCACAAAGTGCACCGCGGTGGAACGCGTCGACGAAGGTGGGGAGCAACAAGATGATGCCCTCTCAGCCCCTCAGAATGCATCTGCCGTCAAAACAGAAAGGAGATACTGGGAGCTTCGGACGAAGTGCATACTGCCAATGGCTCACCGCACCAGCTCGTCTGTCAGCCCGCAAGGCAGCCAAAAATGCTGTCAACCTCCCAGTGCCATTGCCCAACAAGCAATATATCCACGTAAGGCCAGGTCAACACATGGCATCTGAGGCTCCTGGCTCAGATGTCAACGGGAAAGTTCTTGATACTGAAACTGTTTGCGACCACGGACAAGAGGTAGCTATTGACCCCATCGAAGGCGCGTTAGTATTACAACAATCTGTACCACGGACGTGTTCTACGATGACCAAGCTGCTCATCGACTTGTCCCCGTACAAGTGCATTGCCCAGCAACTGATCTGTGAAAGGCGCTTGCAAAACCTCCAGCGAACAATCAGCCAAACATCTCAGTGGGATCTCAATTTTAGCGAAGGTGAGCTGATCGTCATTGTAACATGTGAGGCAGTGACACGGTGCCACTCAGTTCGTGACATTCGGGCTGCTTTGGCTTCCGTTTGCGATGAAGTGGAGACAGTTCGTCATGATTTGGTTACTGCCCTGAAGTTCATCGGTGGCGGGTGGAAAGATCGGGCGTGGCTCCTTTCCCGCCACGCAAAATTACTGGAAATGATGAACGAGATTGAAGAGTGGGTTGACGCCATCGCGAGCCTAGTAAACAGGTTCTCTTCCATCGCGCTTGCCAGGTCATCCGGGGATGATCTCTCTTCACCGACTCATTTGTGGAGAAATTTTGACGATTACCGCTTCTACGGCAAAAACGGGATCAGTTTGCACGAGATGGAAAACCTCCGTCGGCATCAATTAATGCCAAAATCTTGGAAGCACCTGACACCCGTCTTCGTTGAGTTCGCGGTCAGCTCCCTGCTTATGCGAGGCCTTGAAATCTACGTTGCGGCACTCATTCAACCACCCACACATGAATCTCTGAGTAATATTGGAGAAGCTGCGAGGGAGTTGCAGAGACTGGTGGACAAGTTTCAGGTTGCAAAGCGAAAATGTGCTAATGACCACCCGATGGTCGTTAAATGGCAAGATACAATCCTCTCTCGCCACGCTAAGACACTGGAAACGATCCAGCGACGCGCAACGACGTGCTCAGAGTCATTATGCAGAGTTCCTAAACGCCTCCGTTTCAGCGTGGATGTGCCAACAACATGCACCACAACCACAAGGCTGGCCAGATTTCCTTCAAGTTGGTTCTCGTGGGATGTGTACGAAGAACTTGTGCTAGCCATTGTTTCAAGTCACGTCACTTTCACTCGACTCCGCGAGGCAATGCCTTGCCATCGAGCTGCAGCGAAGACTGCCATCATCAGCCGCCTGAGAATGGTTAAGGGCGTAGCAGCTCCTTGGGCAGACTCCCGCTTCACCGAACTAACTGACTCACGCTACTTTGAGAAGTGCGAGTACATCAAGCTCATGAATTGGTGCGACGTTCTCACTGAGATCATCTTGGAGGCATAGTCCTCGTGTCTTGCTGTGAGAAGACAGATGGTTGGAGAGTTCCAGATTCATTGCTAACTTAGAGTAGAACCACAAATGAGACGGATTCTCCGTTCGAAAAATTTCCACTCTTCTCTGATTACATTTGGTGTCGGCGTATCGGCTTCAATCCATTTGGGACAAGAGCCACTGCTGGTTCGTCAGGCAAATGAACCGGATCAAATCATAAACACCGGCAGATCCCATACATTCCAGGAAACCCTTTCAGCTCAGATCTGGTATCTGATGCTGTCTCTTTCATTGGGTATATCCACGCAAGACTCAGATCATGCCACGCACCTTGACCTCGTCGAGGAGGAGCGACCTCCCAAGCTCACGCCGGAACTATGCTGAACCGCGCTGGATGGAGGTACTTGTCGTCGCGGCCGCTGCGGCGCGTGGTGCCGAGCGCACTCGCTGCGAGTGTAGACGGTCCATCGTGGCTGCTCTCCAGTCGCCGCTGCGCGCCGCTGCTTGGCGCGCACCGGCTTGCCTTCACCAGAGCGCCTACTAATTCTGTCCCGTGCGTCCTGTTCCGCCGCTACGACAGACACGCATCGTCGTCGTCATCGAGCCCAGCACCGAATCGAAGTATGCGAGAGAGTTCGCCACTCAAGGACTCGCCAGTGCTTTCCCCCACCGAGGTAAGTTGTGCCAGCAGTTTGTGAGTCTCGTGCCGCCTCTGACGCAGTTTTACGAGCTCAGTCTTCCCGACTGACCGAAGCGACAGACGAAGAGCTGGGCGAGAGCCCCACTGAACCTGAGCCGACTGAGAACCTCTCGTGGAAGGAACGCGCGAAGACATTTGCCGTCGAGTATGGCCGCGTCGGTATTGCCACGCATTTGGTGCTCTCGGTCGTATCCATATCTGTCATCTACGTGGTCGTCTCGAGTGGAGTTGATGTCTCTGGGCTGCTTCATGCTCTCGGGCTCTCGACAGACAATGCCGGCAAGGACGCAGCCGCGTCTTCGGCTGGATCTTTCATCATTGCCTACGCCATCTACAAGGTCGCAGCGCCTGTGCGCTGGCCCCTGACGTTCGCGGTGACTCCCGTAGTCATGCGTGCCTTGCGCCGCCGTGGCTACATGCTGCCCAAGACGAAGAGTAATGCCCATCGCTCGCCTCGTCCAGATTCGGAGGATACCTCGCGCTTCGATCGCCATGGTGGACCGAGGCAGTAGTCGACTCGGTACTCTTCCACCGAATCCGATTTCACGCACATGCACAAGGTGATTCCCACTCGATCGCGGCCGTGGGTGCCCTGGAGACTGGGCATGCATTACGGCTCTTTGTGGACATTTGTACGTTGGAGGTGACAATACAACGCCCGTTGAAAGGAGAGCATGGTGTCTTCCTGCCTCATGGACATGTGACGTGCTGTGTATCTAATGACAGAAGTTTCTCAGTACAACTCCAGGCGTGGCTTTTGTAGCTATTGAGACGGCCATGGCGTGGCCAAGCGACACAGATGATGAGGACCCGGAGCGCCTCCACGAGCGCCGTCGACGGCGTATGAGCGTGGGCTCAGAAAACGGACGAGACGCAGCTGATGACGCGCGCCACGAGAGCAGCCACGCCCGCTCGCAGCGGCCTGGCGTGCTCAAGCCGGCGCTCGTGTGCACGGCCGAGAGCGTCAAGGTGCTCGTGACGCTGCTCTCGTGCCTCTTCCAGGGCAAGAAAGACCAGCGCGTGCGCTGCGACATCGATCGAGACGGCTTCCTCTTCACGTCTCACTCACGAGGAAAATCGCTCCAGATCAAGACGTCGCTCGGTAGCGAGGTGTTCGAATCATATAGCTTTGACGGAGAAGCCGGTGGCACAAATGACGGCTCAGACGAAGGTCGTGGGGAGGACGTCGGCGATGACGATACGCAGAACGCACAATACAGCTTCGCACTCAACCTCAATGCTTTCATCGAATGTCTCTCGATGTTCGGGCCGACAGCACTTGCGACCTCGTCGTTGCGGATGAGCTACTATCCAGCGACATCAAACCTCACGCTCATTGTCGAAGATAACGGTGTGATTTGCGAATGTTCGATGCAAGTGCTCGAGTTGGAAGGAAACGACGTGGGTCAATTGGAGTTTGAGGCTGCTTTCGAGCAGTCAGCGGTCGTAGCGCGGTGCATTATGCAGAGCGAGCCACTCCATGACGCGTTCGCCGAGCTTTATGACTTGCCGAGTGCTGCAACCGTCACAATTTCGATGTACGATGATTCGCCAGGAAGCAGTTGTTGTCTACGTCTCAGCGCAACGTCGGAAAGTGGCTCTTGCGAGATAGATTTCGCTCGATCCTCGACGGCTTTCATCGAGTTCTTCTGCGTTGGTAACGATGACTGTGGGGGAGAATGGGCAGCGAACTTTCATGTTGCAGTTCTCCAACAGGCCTTCAAGGCTTTAGCTCACTCGAACGAGACCTTCCTGAGGATGAATGCGGGCGGCTTCCTCTCTGTGCAGCACATGGTTGAGAGTGGTTCCGGCGACAAGGCATTCATAGACGCACTAATCAGTCCAGAGGATACTTCGACGCCGTAAGATGTTAGTGATGGGTACAAATCGGGGTGGTCGGTTTTCTTCTGAAGAGAGTTCGTAGAGCAAATCGTAACATCAAGCAGAAACAGCCGAAGTTCTTCTTTGCTTATTGATGAGTTCACTGGTGTCCTTACCAAGGCTACGTCGAGTGAATGCAAAGAGCCCCACTACACGCGAGAAAGGTTCCCAGGATTGTGAATCTGGTAGATGCATAGAATTCCAACGTGATCAAGGCGTTTATCAATGGCTTCTATTGAGAAGTGGCTTGTGCATCCCAAGTGTTATTCATAGTCACAACAGCAATGCAAAACAGCTTGATCACCATGAGCGAGTCCAATGAAGCAATCCCAGGGTACATCACTGTGCGACTCTTGGGGAGTGGTCAGTTCGGGGACGTGTTTCTCGTTCGACGTGAACGAGATGGCCGATTATTTGCTGCTAAAGTGACGCGAGTTGGCGGCGAGGCAGGCATACGAGAGGCACAGATGCTGCAGAACTTACGCCACCCCAACATTATTCGATGCGAGGAAGTTTTGCGTGTGGGACTCCAATCCAGGATTGTCATTGTGACGGAGTTCGCAGATAATGGTGACCTCGAGAGCTACATTCATCAATTCGTTCAGCAGTAAGAAGTGATTTTTTAGTACTTATCTAAGGACTGCAGCAATGATTGTCATTACAGGAACGAGAGAATACCAGAGGATGAAGTGATGAGGCTGTTCATTCAGATATCGCTCGCTCTCGCATACTTACATGGTCAAGGCATACTACACAGGTAGGCGAAGCTACCGACTATGTTTCTCCGCCCGATATTTTAACTCGTAGGAAATAGGGATCTGAAGCCGAAGGTGCGCCGAGATGGATCGTATTACGACCACTGCTGTCGGATTTCCTTTTGCTCGAGCTGATCATTAATTAACTATGCACACCTCAGAACATTTTGATAGACGGAAATGGCATTGCAAAGTTAGGCGACTTTGGAGTATCAAGAGCGTTGAAGAACCCCACGGATGTCGCAGTGTCGATAACAGGCACCCCAACTTACATGTACGCGATGCAGCCACTTCGAAGAGCTACACCATTTACACATTTCATACCAAACAGGTCGCCAGAGCTCATGGATAGCCAACCGTATGACGCCAAAGCAGACGTATGGAGTCTCGGGTGTATCCTGCACGAACTAGCGACGTCTGCTCCCCCATTTCAAGCCAAGGCTCTTGGGGCTCTCGTGATGCAGATCATGAGTCATAACCCACCACCGCTTCCACCGTCGTATTCTCGGGAGCTAGATGTGTTCGCCAAAACGTTGCTCAGCAAGGACCCAAAGGTGCGTTTGAGTCTCCCGTCTTGAGATTACGTTGACGCATGGTTATCATAGAAACGGCCCACAGTCAAAGAAGTTTTGAGTCACGTCTTGATCCAACGTCATGTCTTCCACCTTGCCAGCGTAGCCCCATCGCGGTTATCATCGAGTGCAATTCCGTATCCAAGGCAACATCAAGACTGCTCAGCAGTTCAAACGCTCACGCCACACCAAAGGATGATAACAGCAGCACGACCGCCCCAGTCGACGGCCCTTAGTGATGCGTCCGCACGCGAAGACGAAGTATCACTTCGTCGGCAAGCGTTCTTCGAGAATCAGGTGGGCGAAATTAGGCGATCTTTGCTCATGACGGAGTTCAAACTCAACCAAGCATCCGCAGGCTGCAGCACTCCGCAACAAAGGACGCGTAGAGCGCGAGAAAGACGCGCCTGCTCCATTTCTCGACAATAGCGAGCCATTCTGTGCACACGCCGCACCCCCACCAGGGCGCACACCAAACCTGCGGGGGCCTGAAATTGAAAGTGTTCGTGAGCACACAAAACAATACTATCTCGAGAACGCGCGACTCGCCAAGATCAACAAGCAACGAGCCTTGCAAGACTTGCATGGGCAGTCCGAGATTAGCCCCCACATGAGATGCAGTGCATCTCCAGAAGCTCAGGCAGGCTCGAACGTGCAGCCTCCGCCTGCTCCGTTCCGATGTTCGTCACACCCGCCGTATGAGGCATTGCTCGAGGAAGAACGGCGACGCGTCCAACATGAGAGGAAGCTGCTGCATGAGCGAATGCGTCAGCACCACGAATCCGCCAAGGCTGTTCTGATACGTGACTGAGTCATGTAGAGGGGTGATGCAGCTCGTGGTCCGGACTCGGGTCCGCTCACACCCCTGCTGCCACTTAGTCGTGCACATCCCGTCGCAATATCACAGAGAAAGGATAGCGATGTCTAGTCGCAGCCAGCACACTAGTTAGTGCCTTGTAGCACTACCCGTTGCAGTAAAACGACCGCGAACCCGAACAACCAACCCATGGACAAATGGACCGTGTTTTCATTTCTCATGTTACATGGTGGTCGACCTCGGAGCCCTCCTACACTGCCTATCGCTCTCGACGTCTCCCACCCACGCAGTCGCCCACACAAACGTCACACTTACTCGCAGTCCAGCACGATACGGCCAGGCAGCTTGCCGTCGGCCATGCGGTCGTAGATGCTCGGCAAGTTGCTCAGGTTCTCGACCTCGTAGTTGACCTTGACGTCGCCGTATGCCGCCACCTTGAGCGCCTCGACGGCGTCCTGGCGGTTGCCCACGTACGAGCCGATGATGCGGTGCGAGTTGAGCACCGAGTTGAACACACCCGCCGTGATGCTCGTGTCCTTGGGCAGACCGACCATGATGACTGAGCCGTACGGACGCAGGAACTCGAGGGCCTGGTTGTACGCCTCGCCGCTTGACGCCACCACGATGGTGCCGTGCGCGCCGCGACCGCCCGTGGCCTCCTTGACCTTGTCCACGACGCCGCCCTCCTTGAAGTCGATGAAGTCGGTGATGCCGTAGCTCGCGACCAGCTTGCGCTTCTCAGCACCCGAGTCGATGGCGATCACACGGTAGCCCATGGCGCGCGCGTACTGGCAGGCCAGGTGGCCGAGACCTCCGCCGGCACCAGGGATCACGACGAAGTCGCCCGGGTTGCCACCGAACTCCTTGAGCGCCTTGTACACCGTCACGCCGGCGCAGAGGATCGGCGCGGCCGAGTCGAGCGGCAGCTCCTTCGGGATCGGCGTCACGTGCTCCGCGAACGACACGCACCACTGCTGGAACGAGCCGTCGACCGTGAAGCCGTGGAGCTCAGCCTCTTCGCACGTCGGCTCGTGGCCCTTGCGGCAGTCCTCGCAGCCGAGGCACGAGTTGGCGAGCCACTTGACGCCCACCGGGTCGCCCACCTTGAGCTTGGTGACCGTGTTCTTGCCGATGGCCGCGACGTAGCCAGCGCCTTCGTGGCCACCGACGAGCGGCACCTTGTTGTCCAGCGGCCAGTCGCCGAGCCAGACGTGGAGGTCCGTGTGGCACACGCCCGAGTAGGCGAGGCGCACGAGCACCTCTCCGGGCTTGAGGTCCTCCGGCTGGACCACGGGCCAGTCCTTGCGCACTTGGAGCGGCGCGTTGTTCTTCTCAAAGACGACGGCGGTCTGCGTCTTGGGGATGTCGTACTTGGCCTGCGACTTGACCGAGAATGAGCGCGACTGGCAGCGCGCGCACGTGCATCCCGGCGCGTGGTTGCTGCAGTTGCCGCAGCGGCAGGCGCGTCCGTGGAGCGAGAGCGGCGACGAGGACGCGAGCACGGAGAAGGACTTGGTCGAGGTCTGGAGTGCGCGGCGCGCAGGCTGCTGGAAGCGGGTCACGACGCGCAACATGGCTGGGGGAGGTGGTGGGTCGAAGGCGCGGGGTCGGAGGGGAGGTGGTGTGTGTCTGGCTGTTCGGAAGATGTGCTGAAGCGAGAGCCGGCAAATCCCAGAATGAGAGAATCCGGTGCTGGCGCGTTGGAGCCGAGTCGTTAAACAGGTAGTTCAAGTGTAGAGACTCATTAAACGGGGCGACTGCCGTTGGTCAGCCGAAACCGTTCGGCGTGTTGACGCTTCCTGGCTCAGCCGCCATTGCCGCCGGCGGGCTGACTCGCCGCGCGCGTTGCTGGCTGATTGTGGGCCGGCCCATAGTGCGCGCGTTCGTTCGCTCCTGGCCGTCGCCCTGCCGACGCGCCAAGCACCAAGTTGAAGTCGCTTCCTGACGCTCCGTTGATGACCAAAGCGCGTCACGCTCGTCGAGGCCGCGCGCCGTGATTGCGCTCGGCTGACAGGCCTGGTCTGGCGTGCCGGTGCCTCGTTTTGATGGGTGAATACGGCCCTCGCTGTCGCGCTCCGGGGCATATCATATGCCGACCAGCCGCTAATTCAGGATGGACGTTGAACTTCAAGCGCTGTGGACCTTTCGGGAGTGAGCGAGTGGACAGAGAACAGAACGGCGGGAAGACGGCGCCGGCGGGGCGACGACCTGCGCGTGCCCGCGTCTTCTCGCGCCGCTTGGCGTCCGCATCCGCCGCTTCGTCTCGGGAACCGCGTCGCCGTCGAGCGAAACGGCTCGCGGCGGCGGTCGGCAGAGCCGTCGGCGCGCCATCATGACTCGCGTTCCATTTTTGCTGGTCACGGGATCTTTGGGACGAAGAGACACGCAACCGAGACAAACCCCACGTAACCCTGTGAGGTTTTATAGGAAAAAACAAGGTTTTGGAGGAAAAACCTACCTAACTTCAAGGAGGTTACGCTATTCAGCCAACAAACTGAGGAGGTAAAGATCTGCGCCACTGGCTCAGATGGGACGCTGCTTGGTCGTCGTGGGATCCTCTACGACCGCGCGCCGCGGAGATGGGCCGGCGGCCATGTCATCCGCCCTTCAAGTTGAACTCGACGGGGAGGAGGGCTGACCTGCTGCCGGGCGCGCGACTAGCCTCGCGAAGAGACTGCGCGCCTTTGCCCCCGCGCCTCGACACAGACGCCGCGGCTGCTTGGGGCAGCGGAAGGCAACCGCGGCAAGTACCATTCCCGAATCCTCCGCCTAGCGCGCACGCCGACTCCGCGCCTTCGACCCACCACCTCCCCCCAGCCATGTTGCGCGTCGTGACCCGCTTCCAGCAGCCTGCGCGCCGCGCACTCCAGACCTCGACCAAGTCCTTCTCCGTGCTCGCGTCCTCGTCGCCGCTCTCGCTCCACGGACGCGCCTGCCGCTGCGGCAACTGCAGCAACCACGCGCCGGGATGCACGTGCGCGCGCTGCCAGTCGCGCTCATTCTCGGTCAAGTCGCAGGCCAAGTACGACATCCCCAAGACGCAGACCGCCGTCGTCTTTGAGAAGAACAACGCGCCGCTCCAAGTGCGCAAGGACTGGCCCGTGGTCCAGCCGGAGGACCTCAAGCCCGGAGAGGTGCTCGTGCGCCTCGCCTACTCGGGCGTGTGCCACACGGACCTCCACGTCTGGCTCGGCGACTGGCCGCTGGACAACAAGGTGCCGCTCGTCGGTGGCCACGAAGGCGCTGGCTACGTCGCGGCCATCGGCAAGAACACGGTCACCAAGCTCAAGGTGGGCGACCCGGTGGGCGTCAAGTGGCTCGCCAACTCGTGCCTCGGCTGCGAGGACTGCCGCAAGGGCCACGAGCCGACGTGCGAAGAGGCTGAGCTCCACGGCTTCACGGTCGACGGCTCGTTCCAGCAGTGGTGCGTGTCGTTCGCGGAGCACGTGACGCCGATCCCGAAGGAGCTGCCGCTCGACTCGGCCGCGCCGATCCTCTGCGCCGGCGTGACGGTGTACAAGGCGCTCAAGGAGTTCGGTGGCAACCCGGGCGACTTCGTCGTGATCCCTGGTGCCGGCGGAGGTCTCGGCCACCTGGCCTGCCAGTACGCGCGCGCCATGGGCTACCGTGTGATCGCCATCGACTCGGGTGCTGAGAAGCGCAAGCTGGTCGCGAGCTACGGCATCACCGACTTCATCGACTTCAAGGAGGGCGGCGTCGTGGACAAGGTCAAGGAGGCCACGGGCGGTCGCGGCGCGCACGGCACCATCGTGGTGGCGTCAAGCGGCGAGGCGTACAACCAGGCCCTCGAGTTCCTGCGTCCGTACGGCTCAGTCATCATGGTCGGTCTGCCCAAGGACACGAGCATCACGGCGGGTGTGTTCAACTCGGTGCTCAACTCGCACCGCATCATCGGCTCGTACGTGGGCAACCGCCAGGACGCCGTCGAGGCGCTCAAGGTGGCGGCATACGGCGACGTCAAGGTCAACTACGAGGTCGAGAACCTGAGCAACTTGCCGAGCATCTACGACCGCATGGCCGACGGCAAGCTGCCTGGCCGTATCGTGCTGGACTGCGAGTAAGTGTGACGTTTGTGTGGGCGACTGCGTGGGTGGGAGACGTCGAGAGCGATAGGCAGTGTAGGAGGGCTCCGAGGTCGACCACCATGTAACATGAGAAATGAAAACACGGTCCATTTGTCCATGGGTTGGTTGTTCGGGTTCGCGGTCGTTTTACTGCAACGGGTAGTGCTACAAGGCACTAACTAGTGTGTTGGTTTGTGAGTGGACGGAGATTGCTATTCTCTCTCTGGGATATTGCGACGGGATGTGTACGACTAAGTGGCAGCAGGGGTGTGAGCGGACCCGAGTCCGGACCACGAGCTGCATCACCCCTCTACATGACTCAGTCACGTATCAGAACAGCCTTGGCGGATTCGTGGTGCTGACGCATTCGCTCATGCAGCAGCTTCCTCTCATGTTGGACGCGTCGCCGTTCTTCCTCGAGCAATGCCTCATACGGCGGGTGTGACGAACATCGGGACGGAGCAGGCGGAGGCTGCACGTTCGAGCCTGCCTGAGCTTCTGGAGATGCACTGCATCTCATGTGGGGGCTGATCTCGGAGTGCCCATGCAAGTCTTGCAAGGCTCGTTGCTTGTTGAGCTTGGCGAGCCGTGCACTCTCGAGATTGTATTGCCTCGTGTGCATTCCCTAACACTTACGGATATTGGCTTTCGTTTTACGAACTGGCTGTCTTTTGTTGACGAGGTGATTAATTGGTCTTCATCGACTGCGAGTTGATCGCCGTCTACATTGATCACGCTGTGTACTAATCTACAGTCTCTCGGTGTGATAAGCGACTTGCTCTTGCCCGGTTCGTTGAAGTGCTTCAATGTTCATGTTGAAGTGGCGTGTAATAACCTATGTTGTGATATTGCTGTCTTTAAATTATTACCCCACGGGAAGGACTAGATAGTGACGTGGCTCACAAGCTGCACGATGACCTCAGGTTTGCTCGGTGTTCATGTGAGCCCAGTCTCAAATTGCGAGGATGGCGTCGGCGGTCGTGACCAACGGCAGGAAGCTGCTGGCTGCGGGCAAGAAGATCGTGGCGATAGGCAAGAACTACGAGGCCCATGCGCGCGAGATGGGCGCCAAGAGCGCGCCCAAAGAGCCCGTGATCTTCCTTAAGCCCACGAGCAGCTACGTGGAGAACGGCGGCGCCGTGCTCATCCCTCCAGGTATCGGGGACGTGCACCACGAGGTCGAGCTAGGAGTCGTCATCGGGAAGGGATGCCGGGACATTAAGCAGGGCGAGAGCATGGACCACGTCGCTGGCTACGTGCTCGCGATTGATATGACTGCACGCCACATCCAAGACAAGGCCAAGAAAGCGGGTCTTCCGTGGACCCACGCGAAGGGGTTTGATACGTTCACACCTGTGAGCGACTTCATTCCGAAGAGCAGTGTTGCTGATCCGCACGATCTCACGCTCTGGCTCAAGATTGATGACGAGCTACGCCAGCGGGGTTCTACCAGTGATATGGTGCACAAGATCCCATTCCTCATCTCCTACATCAGTCGAATTATGACTCTCGAAGAGGGAGACGTCATCATCACGGGCACACCAGAGGGCGTTGGTCCAGTCCCTCCTAACACGGTACGCCTTGTCATCTTGATATTGACCTGTATGGTATGATTGACACAGACTCTATCACTGTAGACAATGAGCGCGGGTATCGAGGGTCTGATTGATATTTCGTTTCCCGTTGAGTCCCGCGTGTATGAAGACTAGGTGCCTCCAGCAGTAGTTGCATCCAGGCTTTGGTAGAATCTTTCCAGCTCGAATATTCAATGTGAAGCCTCAGTTGATCTGGTCTGACACACTTTTCAAACGTGCCAATCCGTTTATGATGGACTGATCCATCTGGATTTTCCTTACTGACGTCATTTTTCGTATTAGTCTCTTTCGCGTCATGATCGCGCGGGCATGGTGTGCTCGTACACACCAACCACGGTAGATAGACTGAATGCTCAAAGCGGCTGCGTCATGGCGAAGGTTACTAATTGCGATCGTGGCGTTCATCCTAACTTCTGGCGAGGTGCTAGGCGATTTTCGATACTGTAAAAGCGTACCCAGTACTCCACACTCGACAAGTTTGTATCGAGTGACATGAACCATCGACATGGCAGCTATCGCACGGGTCGCTTCGACCAAGACATCGTTGTTTCGTGAAACGGGGGAAACGTACTTCACTAAGATCCCAAGCATACCTTCGTCGACCAGCTTGAGAATGTTTTCAGGTCGGTCGGCAAAGTTGGCAATGATACGAGCGATATTAGTGCGTGTTTGGAGCAGAGGATGGAGTGCAAACTCCTGTAGTGAACGCAGTAACTGGGGTTTACACATTGTAATTCGTGAGTTTGTATCCTCCGTCAACTGAGCTATTGCTGCAATTGCATCAACTTTCATTGTGAAATCATTTCCTTCGAGAATTCCAAATAGGCATTTGATGATCCCTCGAGCAAGCAGTTCGATGTAATGTTTAAACTCGGCTTCTACCGTCACAGCCTTGTCCTCCGAGTCTGTTGCCTCGAGACCAGGGGTCATAGCGCGCCGATCCTTTTCACGCTCTCTCTCTTTGCATATCAAAAAAGTCAATAGAGTTATGACTGACCTCCGAACGCGCTTGTCAGACGCTGCGTACAAGTTGTGAGCTGCTATGTAGTCGATCAACTTCGATCGGATGACGTGTTCACGATTGCTTGGGTTCTTCGCCATCTCGCAAAACAAAGCGAATGCTGGCCGTAAGAGCCCATTGAGCTGGGGCGAGAGTGTAGGACATTCGAGCGGACTTAAAGCGGAAGGTGCGTTCGTTGATGTACTGATCACTCCATTGGCCACTCCAGAACTTGTTGCAATCGGCGGCACGAGTGCTTTGCTCGCAGAGATGGCAGGGCTGTCTTTACGAGGAGCTCTTGCCGTGTGAGGCCGCCGTGGAGGGACTAAAGCCAGACCGCGTGGGCTACCGAAACACAGATTCACGATTCGCGGGAGAGCGTTTGAGTCAACCAACGCTGGATGATTCTTTCGGTTCATGGACACAGACTCCAAAATCCACACAACGAGGACACAGATTTGTTGAGTGGATTTGCGCGAGTCCAGAATGAGTAGGAGAGTCGGCACCAAGTTGAGCTCGACGAATTTACGGCCGTTTTCTTCTTCTAGTACGAGCAAATGCACAAGTCCAAGAAGTTCCTTTCGAAACGCCACGTCACGTTCGACGAATGGGTCCTGCAGGATACCTGCAAGTGTGTGGAAATGAGACGAATGATAGAACAAGAACCGATTTTCCTGGGATTCCGCTAAGCGGTTCAGGATCGTCGCAGCGAGTAGCCGTATCCTTGAATCTTTTGATGTGCACGACTCCAGCATATACGCAAATCCTTCCCGTTTCGCAACAGCTAACTCCTCAATCCGGACGAGATTGCTCACAAGTTCAAACGCAGTACAACGAATTCGCGCATCGGTTGAATGTAACAACCCAAAAACACACTCGATTCCATCAGGAGCCTGCAATACTTTGAGCTTGACGGCGTCCAGCTCGACCATGCATGCTAGAGTCTGGGCACATTCGTACGCAATCGTGGGGTCCGATTTGCCCTTGTCTGCGTTGAGCATTGAGATCAACGCACCCAGTGTTCCAACCTCACAGAGCAATTCGAGATTCGCAGCTGCACCATATTGAAGCTAGCTTAGTTCCTCACTATTTGGCAGCCGCAAAGAAAAATGCCCACGTACGGTTACGACTCAGTGAAGCAAGAGCAGCGGCAGCATCTCGACGAACTTCGAGAAAAGGTGACCAATATGCAATCTCGATCAGCGGACGCACAGTATCGGCATCAACGTCCCGTTTCTTCAACGTCCGGTTGACTTGAGCGCTGCGCACAATATCCTGACGCGCGGCTGCCGCTGCTTCTAGCTGTTGGTTTTGAGTGAGTTGTTTCCTGCGGTCTTCGTGGTCGAACACTGAATCATGGGCACCCTGACCCTCGTTTACTTTCTGAATCCGAGTCCACGTTACCTGCGATATTCTTTTCGGCGATCCACGTGCGATCGCATCAATTTGAGCTTCAGCAGTCAGGGATGAGCGCTTCAGGGGCTTGGTTGAGTCGAGCTTGCATGACGTGGCAAGGATATTTCCAGTAACAGCAGACCCCACCATTGAATGTCGAGGGACTGCGGCTCCTTTGCGCACACCATCCTTGGTTTCGATTTCTTCTGGTCGCGTCTTCGAGCGAAGCGAAGCAGCGGATGTTGGCCGACGTTGGCGTGGGCTGGAAGGCTCTCGCGGGAATAGCTCTAATGGTGGCGAGTTCCATTGGCGGCGTGCGACGGACCCGCGAATGGCCGCAGAACTGGGTCGCGAAGTGAGGTGAATCGTCGCGGAGGGGTCTCGTGTCGGTAGCGCGTGAGATTCGGCGGCTGTTGGCATGAGCTGGAGCCGTACGAGGGAAGCCCGCGAGGAGCTATTCCAAGTGGACATGGGAGATGGCTACACAGAAGTTGACTTGAATCGCACGATTTGAATTGCATTTGAATTGCGCTCTGAATTGGGCTTCCTTCGTTCCGCATCACAGGAACAAGCTCAACGTCGAGAGTGGCAGCCAAGACGAGATCATGAAGAAGAAGGTAGGAGCTCTCCGCGCGGACGCAGGCGAGCGACGGCGCGCTGACGGCCGCGTGTCGGTGGTGTGCTGCGCACAGGTGCTGCTCATGGGCAAGTCCGGGTCCGGCAAGACCTCGATGCGATCCATCATCTTCGCCAACTATCTCGGTGAGATGGATTCTCCTCGCTCGGTTCGTTGCTCGTGACTGATCGTTGTTGATGCGCCACTAGCGCGAGACACTATGCGTCTCGGACCAACATGTGCGACTGATTTGGTGATCCATTAACTATTTCTCGTGGCGTCTCACCCCAGTTTGAACCGTTGTCACCAGTGGATGTTGAACACTCGCACGTGAGGTTTCTTGGCAACCTGGTACTCAACCTGTGGGACTGCGGAGGGTGAGTCGGCATTGAGAAAGCTAAGGTGGAATGGAAGACTGATACTCATGGGTCAACAGACAAGATGCGTTCTACGAGAACTACTTCGAAAGCCAACGAGACCACATCTTCCGCAGTGTTGAGTTGCTGATCTATGTCTTCGACATTGAGAGCCGAGAAGTCGATGTGCGTTCAGTTTACTAGTGGCAAGCTCTTGACCGAAAGAGTTGAATTGTCTCCTTTTACAGAAAGATCTCGCCCACTTCGATGGATGCTTGGAAGCCATTGACCAGAACTCGAGCAACGCTAAAGTTTTCGTGTTGATTCACAAGATGGATCTAGTCCCTGAGGACCAACGTGATCGCGTGAGTAAGCAGAGTACTATTCCCAGTCATTCGTGAACTCATCACCTCACAATGACTCTAGGTCTTCGAGCAAAAGAAGGAAACAATCCTTTCTCGCGTTGGATCTCTCCCGACGGTGTGCTTTGGCACGTCTATTTGGGATGAGACCCTGTATCGCGCCTGGTCGTCCATTGTCTACTCGCTCATTCCAAATATTCAGGACCTCGAGCAGCACCTAAACGACTTTTGCGCGATCTGCAATGCTGATGAGGTCGTGCTCTTCGAGCGTGCTACATTCCTGGTAATCTCCCATGCCACTCATGCCACCCATCGTGACATCCATCGGTTTGAAAAGATCAGCAACATCATCAAGCAGTTTAAGCTGAGCTGCAGCAAGACTCAGGCCCAGTTTCAGGGCATGGAGGTGCGCAACTCCAACTTCACGGCGTACATCGACTTCTTCACCACGAACACGTACATCATGGTCATCATGTCCGACCAGCATATTCGTACGCTGAGCATCATTTTCTCTTCCGTACATTGTTGCCCTCACACAATTCTTTCTACTGTAGAGCCTGCAACAATCCATCTGAACATCAAGTCCGCTCGTCCCGTGTTCGAAAGCTATGTACAGCAGACAAGCTAAACAACTCAAGCATGGTTCGACTTGGTTTTGTAGGCTTCAGCTCGCAAAGGATCTTAGTTGTGGTTCGAGAATGATTATCCGACGTAACAGCACACTGAAAGATCCTGGATTATGTCCTCTTATTTGCCACGTCACAGCACAGATACAGTAACACTACATATTCATAATATTGTGGGGTGAGTCTCGCGTCGATATCTTGCTCACCCGAGAGCTGATAACTTAGTTGTTTTCGTCGCACTAGCAAAACTAATCCGTTGTGAAGCCGTATTGTTCCGTATCCAGAGTCGCGTAGAGGACCAGTTTGAGGTCATCACGTGATACGTGATACGGGAGATCGATACGATTGAAACACGCATGACCGACCACATATCCATCGTTGACAAGCTTCACGCCCTTCAGCGAGAAAGGGCAGAGCTTTCCGTCGTAGCTTGTGAGAGCACTGAAGCCGGCGAGTGGTACACGTGATGATCCTGTTGCGAACAACAGCAGTCTCCGACGGTACTCGTTGGGCATCTCACGAACAATCTCCCAGAACCACTTCCGTGCTGGATGTTCGTCAAGGTCGTCTGAGTACAAGGTGTTCTTCTCCCAGTCGTCCACATCAATCTCGTCCGAACCACACAAGACGTGATCAAACTCCTCTGGGTCAAACATCATGATGAGTTCTTGTGGAATGACCTCATACATGCCGCTGAGCAGCGCGTAGATCTGATCGGACACGCTCTCAAACAGCATGTGCTTGAATTTACGCTCCAAGAAGTACATCTTGTTCTCATCGGTGACAGGAGTTTCGCTGCCGTTGCGGATGAGCTCGGTCGTGACAATTTCGTTTGATCCAGGCAATTGCTCCGACACGCTGAAGTCGAGGCCAAGTTGTTCTACTCCGTCATTCTCCATGATCCAAAGCATACTCTTGTACGCATCAGGGTCGAAGAACTCGAGATCGTTGAAGCTAACTGGAACACCCAAGATGATTTTGAGAAGAGGCAGCGCAAAGTGAAATCCCGTCGCATAGCCTTCTAGCAGTGCACGACCAAGCAAGCGACCCGTAGCGAAGAAATGCATGAGGTGATGCTCCCCGATATCACGACGCGAGTGCGGGTTGATGTAGTAGGTCTGCTCGGTGCGGTCCACACAAACGAAGAGACCCGTCTTCTGCTCCACGATCTTCTCGATGAAGAGAGCAAACCATTCACGGTGGACGCCACCGGCGTCGACGCCGTTCTCATCCAGAAACTTGATGCGCATGACAGATCGCATGTGCTCACGGTGAATCACGGCGAACGATGCCACTGATTCCTCGTAAACACGTTCGCGATGTACGTTGAGTCGTAAGTGGGCGATCTCCGCAGGCACCAACAGACCCGACGAGCTGGTCACGAAAGCGGCGTACTTGGACGGGAAGTCTCGTTGGAACAAATTCACAAGATGTTTCTTCTGAGAGTCCGTCAAAGGAGTCTCGATGGAGGGTAACCGGGTGGGGTCGGCTCGTGACGCCTCGACGACATCATATTGCATGCCCTCGCAAGCATTTCGGAGTGAAAGCGTGCGTTCGGCTGCGGTGCGTGGCTCCGGCTCCGGAGTTGATGTTCGCACAGCGTCCGACTCACGTGGCGAGGATTGCTGGGTCTCGCTGACGCTGACGCGAAGCAACAAGTCATCCTTCTGACCATCGGCGACGACATCGATGACCGTGTTCGGTGCCTCCAAGGGCAAGACAATCACAGGTTTCTTGTGTACTTCGAGCACATAGCCTGGAAAGCGAAGAGCAGCGTCCGACTGCAGGTCTTGTCCCGAGCGGTACCAGAACATGCGGCCATGAACATCCAGCTTGCGCATCCACTCGCGGCGCTTGCGCGCGCGACGCTGACGCCTCGCACGCGTAGCTTGTTGTACGACCATGCGCTCGGCGGCTCGGGCCTCCTGCTTCTCCTTGAAGGAGAGGGTGAGCAGTTGTCGAAGACTTTTCTTGCGCTCTTCCCGCTTGAGCTGCTTGAGCCTCTCGGGCGCGATTTCGCGGGTCGGGTCGGGGATCTCATCGCCGCAAAGTGTGCAGAATGTCGATCGCTTGAAGTTGTCGAAGCCGCAGGCGGCGCAGACGTTGAAGCCGCTCTCGGCCTGCCGGAGCGCGGCGTCTAGTCGATGGTCTTCCGGGCTGCATGAGCGAACAGTGGGTCAGCGAGGGGCGCGCACGCGATCCACGACGGTCAAGCACTCACTCGAGCAGAGGGATCCGCAGGCGGTGGAGGCGCTGGCGCTTCCTGTGCACGCGCCGCATGAGCATGAAGGGCCCGCCCGTGCAGAGCAGGCACATGAGCACGATGGCGACGAGCAGCAGCCACTCCATCGCGGGTGTCGGGGACTCGGCGAGTTCGCTAGTTGAGGGTCCGAGCAACGAAGACGCAACGTTGGTGCTCGGCGCCGTGGCTTCTATGGCGCGGAGAGGAGGAGGAGGAGCAGGAGGTCCCCACTTCGTGTGGCCGCTTGCATCGCGAGGTTCCAGACACGCGCAGCCCGAGTCGCGGCCGGAAGAAAGACCGGCGGGTTCTGCCCCAGCTGCGACGGGCGTACTGTCTGCCGCATTAGTCAGTGTTCTCGACTGAGCTCGGCAGCGCTCCGTGCACACTTTTGGGGTCTGGGACTTGAAGCGTACAGCGCCGGGGCAGTCAGCGGCTGAAACGGCCGGTGTGACACCCCTTCTCGTGGACCAGTTCTGTAGTCTGCGTGCTGAAACTTTTTCGAGGGATAACACTCGCCAGCGAAATGGCCGGCCCGCCCGACTGGACGGCGGGACGAGATGGGGCTGGTTTGGTACAGTACCGTACTGTACATCCGTGTACGTCAGAAGTGTCTGGGATCTCTATGACGCACCCTCTGTCGGTCGGTGCGTGCATTGGCCTGGAAGGTCGGTCCTTCCTTCGGTCTCCGATGAGGCACGGCGCTTGCGACGCGCCACTTGGGAACGCCGGCCATCTGGTCCGATCCGATCTCCATGCACCAGCACGGGAAGCGCGGCCTCTTCTCTCGCGCGGGCCTTCGTGCGTGATGAGGAGTGTTGAGTCCGCGCTCGGCGCCAGCCCAACGACATATTCCATCGTGTCCCACCTCATTCGAATTATGCCCGATCGCTCGCCCATCAACTCGCAAGTGTACCTACTGTACGGCGGTTGAAGTTGGAGCTGCTCGCACCCAGTAGGTAAAGTGCTTAACAGACACAGGAAGATGGGCGGTGGGTGTGGCGTCCGCTCTCCAGCGACACCTCGGGCCTTCAACGAGCCAAGGCTCTCGAGATCGCGCAGTGCATACAGTTGGTAGAGCCCCTTCTTCAAGTGCGCCTTGTTGACGTGCCGCGGGACGTCGAGGCGGTTGAAGCAAAACGAAGCCTTGTCCATAGGCGGCATGGCATGCCTGCGAGCGTGAGTGGCCAGAGTCGTCCGACGTAGCTCGTGAGCGAGCTCAAGCCCGAGAACGACGCAAGTGACGAGCCCGTTGCGAACTGCAGCAGCAGCCGCTAGGGGCGTTCAGTGGTTCCACCATTAGTAGCCGTGTACTTGGCTCGCCATGACGTGACTTGGCAGAATATGGTCGACGAAGAGCTCCGAACTGGGTCGATGGAGAGTTGTCGCGGTGGATTGTCCTTCTAGAGGTTTTGCATGGGTCCATTGAAGTAATGGGACTGTGGGACGACGCTGGGAAGCAGGACAGGAGCAAGCGTGGCCTGGTGGCCGATGACTTCTCCTGGGCGTAACTTCGATAGCCAAGTCCAGATGCCGACGGCACCGGGGGAAGCTGCCCTAGAGCGTGCGTATGCCCTGCATGAACGAGAGCAACGGCCATAACTTGAACAAAACTCTTGTCAGTGGTGCAGATCATGACAGTTTCGGGGAAAGATCTCATCGCCAATCTTCGAGACTACGCCGCATGGCTGAAGACACTATCACGACTGAGGCGGAGCTCTTGCAAGTCGACCTTAACGTAGCGAACACCAAAGAGGGTCAAGGAAGAGTAGTAGCAGAAACCCATTTTTTCGAGGCGCGTAATTAATTAGTTTCGAATCTGCCTCTGGTCTTCACTAAGATAGCCATTGGGAGGTGCTTTTCGCTTAAGCAAACTGCAGCGATTGATGAAATCCTTGTCGATGAGCTCTCTGGCTCGGCTTATCTGGCGTTCCGATGGATCACGCAAGCGACGCCCAGGAATTGGTCTGGGACCGTAATTGTTTCTCGCAATTCCTCGTCCTCCCGACTGCGACGGATCCGCTTGATCGCTCTCGAGGTTTCGTTTTGTGCTGAGAATCGCCAGGGTCGTTTGCACAGGTCTTCTTTGCATATACGAGGACTGAGATACCTCAGGCGGTCGTGAAGCCGTAGCTCTCGGTCTCGAGCAGTGCGTAAAGCCCCTTCTTCAAGTGCGCCTTGTTGACGTGTCGCGGCACGTCGAGGCGATTGAAGCAAGCGTGGCTGCGCACAAAGCCGTCGTCCATGAGCGGCATCCCTACGAGTGTGAAGGGGCAGAGTCGTCCGTCGTAGCTAGTGAGAGAGCTGAAGCCAGAGAGCGGCGCGCGCGATGAGCCCGTTGCGAACTGCAGCAGCCGTCGGCGGTACTCGTTGGGCATTTCACGCACGAGCTCCCAAAACCACTGCCGCGTCGGGTGATTCCACAGATCAGCACTGTACTTGGTGTTCCGCTCCCAGTCGGCGACGTCGATCTCGTCTGAGCCGGAGAGCACGTAGTCGAGTTCTTCGGCGTCAAAGAGCATGAGCATTTCTGGTGGTACGATCTCGTAGAGCCCCTTAAGGAACGCGAAGAGTTGCCCCGACACGCTATCGACCAAGAGGTACTGCATCTTGTGGTGGATGTATTCGTGCTTGTTGGCGTCGGTCACATCGATCAGGCTGCCATTCGGCACCAATTCGATCGTACAAGTCGATCCGTCGCTTCGACGTTCGGTGACTGTGAAGTCAAGGCCAAGCGCATCAACATCGTCGTTATCAAGAAGCCACTGGAGACTCTTAAAGGCTTCGGGATCGAAGTACTCGAGGTCACTGAAGCTCACGGGCAGACCGAGGATAATCTTGAGTAGCGGCAGCGCCAAGTGGAAGCCGGTCACGTTTCCTTCGAGCAGAGCTCGTCCGAGTAGACGACCGATTGATAGAAAGTGGGCGAGGTGATGCTCACCCAGCAACTCTTGAGACTTGGGGTTGATATAAAAGGTTTGATCCTGTTTGTCCACACACACAAACAACCCGGCTTCAGCCTTGACGATCTCCTCATTCAGCAAGAGGAACCACTCCCGATAGACACCGCCCGCATCGATGCCTAGCTCGTCCACAAAGTCGACACGGATGGCAGCTCGGGCTTGAGCCTGCGTCAACGTCGCAATCGCCCGAATCGAATCGGTCAACAGCGTCGCACGGTTGACGTGAAACACTGAGACCATATCCTCAGCATCGATAAAGAGACTGAGAGCATGCGTGACAAACTCTGCCAACTTTGATGGAAAGTCGCGTTGTGAATGCTCCACGAGCTGTCGTAGCTCGTGCTTTTTTTCGTCATCGTGTGCGCGACAAGCGACGGAGAAAACCGGCGTAGGGTCCGTCGTCGAAGGATCTTCACTCACGGCTGTGTGCATCGAATGCTCTTGCTCGATCGCTTTGGCAACCGCTTCAACTGATGGTTCGACGGAGTCGCTGACACAAATCTCAATTGCATCAGCATTGGGCGACGACAGCATGAAGCGAATGACGTGGCCTGGATACTTGGTTCCACTGAGGGGGGTGCTGTCGCGGTACCAGAAAAGGTTGCCTTCGACGTCGACCTTACGCGTCCATTCCTTGCGGGTGCGCGCTCGAAGCTGCCGCCTGACGTTGCCCAACACAACCTCCTTCCCCATTTTCTTCTTCTGGCGTTTGGTTAGTGTGCCGACGATCTGGCCACAAATCGAGCAGAAGATCGCACGCTGGAAGTTCTCGAAGCCGCACCCCGAGCATACAGTAGAGCCAGCCTCAGCCTCGCGAAGTGCAGCGTCGAGCCTTCGATCCGGGGTGCTAGTGGGTGAGTACAAGACTATTAGATGAAAGCGCAGGGTCGATACGACTAGCTCGTCTACTCACTCGCTGTTGAGCGGTGCGTGGAGATCAGCCCACTCGCGCTTGTCGCGGCGCAGTTGAATGTGGCATGCGCAGTTGGCGATCACGAAGACCGCGATGAGCCCAATGACGAGGCCTTCCTCTGGGCTCATGGTGGGCTTGTCGTGAGTCAGAGAGTGAAGGGGTGCTGTCCGACGCCAGCAAGCATGTCGGCATCCTTTGCTGTCCGCCGAATCCTCGACAGCCACTCACGGCTGTTCGTCTGCAATTTGCACACGAATGTGTTCCATTTGACTCGCTCCTAGTATCCACGGCCAGACTTTTGCGGCCTGAGTTTTCGACTAACACAATGACGTAAGTCGCTTTTGGGGTCAGCGCCTGCCGAAAGATCCAGAGAGCTCGTGCTTGTCACGGACACAGGCGGGCGAGCAGGACCACTCGACGACGAGCGGCGACGCCATTGGCCGTCGTCGGAGATTCGCTGCGGCCACAACGCCACGCGGTGGCCGACTGAATGCGAAATCAAGTTGCAAACAAGATGCAAAGACACCACGTCCTGATGAGTGAGTGAGACGGGGATTCGCGAGAAATGGCCGAGAGAACAAATACATGTATACCGACACCAAGGTTATCGCAAGAACGACACAAATCCTGAAGCAAACACTAAAGTGGCAGCTACAACTGCCCGGTCATGCTGTTGTGAAACCAAGCACGTCGCCTTCGAGGATGGCGTAGAGAACAGTCTTGAGCTCACGACGAGACCGGTACAGTGGCAGGTCAAGGCGGTTGAAGCACGCGTGACTCGTGATGTACTTCTCCGAGCTCGACGAGACGCCCTTCAACGTGAACGGGCAGAGTCGTCCATCGTAACTAGTGAGCCCGCGGAATCCAGAGAGCGGCACGCGGGAGGACCCGGTTGCGAACAGGAGCAGCCGCCGACGGTACTCATTGGGCATGTTGGCGACTTCGTCCCAGAACCAATCCTTCACGCGAGTACCATTAAGGTTCATAGTGTGATTCGTATGGGCTTTCCAGTCTTCGACGTCGATCTCGTCCGTTCCACACAGCAAGTAGTCTAATTCTTCCACATCGTACAGCATAAGTAGCTCTTGAGGAAATACTTCGTAGACGCCTTTGAGTAGGGCGTATAGTTGCGATGACACACTCTCGAAGACCAAATACCGAAACTTGCGCTCGACGAAATGAGCCTTGTTGTCATCGGTCACTGCAATTTCTCGACCGTTTGGTACAAGGTCGACAACGATGCTTTGGCCATCACTCGTGTTCTCGCACACACTGAAGTCCAGGCCAAGCGATTCAACACCGTTGTTCTCCAGCAGCCACCGAAGGTTCCTGTAAACCTCAGGGTCCAAATATTCAAGGTCATCGAAACCGACGGGCTGGCCAAGAATGATCTTGAGCAGAGGGAGAGATAAGTGGAATCCCCATAAACCCCCTTCAAGGAGCACGCGCCCAATGAGTCTTCCGGTTGCGTAGTAGTACTTGAGATGATCCACACTAGCTTCATGCAGCGAGTTGGGGTTTAGGAAATGTGACTGGTCAACACGGTTGCGGCACGGAAACAGATTGAGCTGAGAGTCGCCAAGGACTTCGTTGAGTAGCAAGATCCACTCTCGGTAGACTCCACCCGCGTCGACAGCACTCTCATCTAAAAAGTTGATGCGCATGACCGACTTGATGTGTTTTTCCTGGATGCAGCAAAGGTGATCGACAGATTCCTCCAGCACGTAGTCTCGGTGGACTGATAGCTTCAAGAACTCAACCTCCGCGGGGACAACTTGAGATGCCGTGGTCACAACAAAGTGGGCATATTTGCTTGGGAAATCCAGCGTCGCCAATCGATTAAGTTCGAGGCGTCGGTCTTTATCTGACGTGAAGACGTAGCCAGTAGGAAACCTGGCAGCATCGGCAATCGATGCCTCCGTGAGAATCATGTCACGGTCGCTGGCCTCGTAGAGAAGAGCATCTTCGACGGCCTCCACGCCGTTCTGTGGGTCCTCCTTCTCACGCTGCTTGAACTCTAGGACCAGCGACGGGATGGCAAAGACAGATGATGGCTCATCCCCAAACACTTTTCGTTCCCAGACGAAGTTGGCATCTTCACCAAGCTTACGAGTCCATTGCTTGCGTTTACTGGGCATGACCAAAAGGGGCATTTGGTCAGAGGGGATGAAACCAAGAGCGAGTGGGAAGTCAAGCCTACCGTGCTCGTAGATGACGTGTGGATGGTCCTCTCGGTGTCCGGCCACTCGACGGAGTCGACACCGATGAAGTCGACTCTCCTTCACCAGGTGAGGCCAGTTTCTCCCCGCAAATCGTGCAGTTCTTAAAACGTCGAAAGTTCTCAAAGAAGCACGCGGGGCATTTCGTGTATCCGGCCTCGGCCTCTCTGCTCGTCGCACAGCCGAAGTCAGTGAGATAGACGGGCTCACGCAACGCGAGTCGCACTCACCGCGTCGCAGCGTCAATGCGGTGCTCGGGCGAAGATCTGTACGTTCGTACTTAGTGAGTGACGTCGGCATTGGTCTCCAATTCAAAGTGCGTACTCGAGTAGAGGCACGTTCAGCTCCTCAAGGATCGAGCGATTCCCGCACCGCGACCACACCGCGACGAAGATGATGCAGAGCACCATCATCATGATCGCCTGGTAGAGCAGCGAGTTGCCGTACATCATGCCGTTGTCGGCCATGACTCCCGGCGGTGGCTTGGTTCAACTGGGACCTCCGGCCTCCTCGCTTCCTTTGCTTTCTTCCCCTCCTCTGGCCCCATCTCCAGTCTTCGTGACACGGGTGTCCCACGTTCACGCCGACAGCTCAGCAACAATCAGAAGACTCAGAGCTGTCCCCCACCCCTGTACTCTATACAAAAAGCTAGTGGTTTTACAAAAAGTGGTTTTTGGTACTGTAGCCATTTCCACACCGGCGACTTAGTTGAATCCATTTGGAGTCGGTCGACTAAGCTATTGTGAAGCCCTGGATGTCTGTGTCGAGGATGCCATAGAGCACAGTCTTGAGCTCTGCTCGAGTCGGATATATGGGAAGGTCGAGGCGATTGAAGCACGCATGACTCCGGATGTACTGAGACTTGTCGTACGAAATCCCCTTCAACGTGAAAGGGCAGAGACGTCCATCGTGGCTTGTCAAACCCTTAAAACCGGCCAAAGGGACGCGTGATCGACCGGTCGCAAACTGCAAAAGCCGCTGGCGGTAGTCATTTGGCATGTCACGCACAATCTCCCAGAACCACCGAAGAACACGAGTATCGTCCAGGTTGCTAGAGTGTTTGGAATGGCGCTGCCAGTCAGCGACATCAATATCTTGGACTCCGCATAAGACGAAGTCAAACTCCTCTGGGTCAAATAGCATCAAAAGATGTTGGGGCACGACTTCGTAAAGGCCCTTCAGGAATGCGTAAAGTTGATGAGTGACGCTTTCAAAAAGAGCATACCGTAGCCGCCGTTCGACGTACTCACGCTTGTTTGCATCTGTAACACTGATCCCGTGACCTCCTGGGATCAGTTCGACTGTTCGGATTTCGCCGCTGGATGCTTTCTCAACGACAGTGAAGTCCAATCCGAGAGCATCGACATCATCGTTCTCCAGCAACCAAAGCAAGTTCTTGAATGCAGTGGGATCTACCGACTCAAAATCGTCAAAAGACACGGGTAGGCCAAGCATCACCCGCCGCAACGGAGTTGCGAAGTGAAACCCGAGTACATCGCCTTCCAACAAAGCCCGACCAACGAGTCGACCTGTAGCATAGAAGAAGGCAAGATGGTCTGGGCCATTATCTGCTGCAGACGCTGGATTCAGGTAGTATGTTTGTTCATCCTCATTCGTGCAGACGAAGAGCCCAACCCTTGGATCGACCAAGAGGTCAGAGAGCAGCATGAACCATTCACGATGGACGCCGCCTGCATCGACGCCACTCTCGTCAAGAAAGTTGATGCGCATCGCAGAGTGCAGATGCTTCTTGTCTAAACAACTGAGATGATGCACTGATTCCTCAACGATATAATCGCGGTGCAATGAGATCTTGAGAGCTTCGACTTCAGGAGGGACAAGCAATGAAGCCGAACAAACAACGAAGTGGGAGAACTTTGTTGGAAAGTCTTTCTCAGCGAGCTGTAGGATGTCTCCGTGGCGAACTTTGAGGTCTGTAGCTTCACTATTGGGAAAAACACTTGCATCTGCAGACGCAGCATCTTTCAAGATCAGCGTAGTGGCGTGAGCCTCCTGCTCTAAGGCCTTGGCAACCAGGATTCTGTTGGCTTTGCGATCCATGATTGGCCCATGATTCGTTGCTCCTGTCGAAGCTTCGTAAAAGACCACATAGCCGTGGCCAAGGGGTGCTTTGGATGGAACCTTCGCCCGGTACCAAAAGGCACGGCCTTTTAAGTCAAGTCGCCGGCCCCACTCTTTCCGTCGCCGCGCTTTTAGGAGTCGGTTGGTTGGCCGCACGTCCGAATAGATTACATCAAAAGTACGCTTGAGCCGTTCGCCGCAAAGCGCGCAGTACCGGAGGCGCTTAAAGTTGGCGAACTCACAAGACGAGCACCACTCGGAGCCTTCACTTGCATCCCTACAGCATTAAAACAGCCAATCAGTCACGGTCACTGCGTATCAGTGCTTGGAAGTCGCTCGTACCGGGTCGCGGCATCGACGCGGTGTTCTACTGTGGCTTCCCTGTCACAGAGCACGCCACCATCAGTATTTTCCACGTCTCACGGCCCGACGGCACATCTCGCCAGCATACTCGTCAAGCAGCGCTGCGCGCAACGATGCGCGCTGGCTTCGTCTCCGTCGCGAGTCGCCGCTGCTTCTGTTCTTCCGCCGCATGTGCCATATCCAGAGCGTGCATCCGACGTAGATGGCCGTCAAGAGAGCGATGAAGAGCACGAGGTTCCGGTCCATGGCGCCGCCGCAGATGTCGCGCAGTGAGATCCTTCCGCGTGCGCGAAGCGTTGCAGCCGAGGTGTCGCAGGAGTCCTACGCGCAGCCGCACCGAGCGACGGCGACACTGGGCTTCCTTCCGCAGCATCATCACCCGTTCGATGGCGAGGACCATCACTCCTTTTGCCATTCCACCGACTTCCCCATGTCAAGCAGCGGAGAGGTCCCCCATTTCAGTGACGGGCTAACTAGCTTTTGGCGCGAGATTATGAGACCACACTGGATGACGACAACAAGTGGATGTGCTAACTTAGTGTGGTTTTTGACAAAGTGGCTTTTGATAGACAACTTCAACTTCTCTTATCTAAGTAGGATCTGTCGATTTCGAATGATGTGCCTGCCAGATGAATCAAGACGGCCACGAGAGGCGGCTTTCACTTCGAAGAAGTCCCTGGAAGCTTCGGCTCGTCATGGCTTTGTTTTGAGATCATCGTCCACGACCCACTTGAGTGATTGCACTGATCTGGAGCAGCTCTTTTCTGGTATTCTCGGTTGCCTCAGATGCTGATCTTGACAATGAGACTCTTTGGGTTAGTGGCCCACAAATTAAAATTTGTGGTCGTTTTCAGTCACTGACGTAGACAGCAAGTGAAACAACCAGATAAGTGATGATCGTGCAGTTTAAAGGTGGCAACAGCAAGCAAGGCTTGCGCGAGAGCTGTGATTCAAACGAGAGGAAGTTGATTCTAGCTTGTGAACCCTCGTGCTCCGATACCCGGGTAATACTAGGGAGATGTGATGATGTCAGTGATGCTAATGCTCTTTCCGAATCAACAAAGACCCACCCTTGTGCTCGCTGGAACCGTCAAACTACGCGTCTACGCCTCGAGGACTGTGTAGAACGAATAGAAAAGCGCATTCATTGGATCTGAGATCGTTCTTGAATGAACTTGTTTTGCAAACGATACCCGCCATTGAATCTTCCATAAGCTTACCGCCAAACTCATTGTTTGAAGAGCAAGAAACAATAATTCTTTCAGTCACCTCGCAACTCACGTATATGAAAAAACTCCCGGAGCAATTTCTCCAGCCTTCCGGGCCTTTCGATCAAGTGCAAGCTCGGAAAGTTTGCAGCCTTCGCACTCTACGTATGTCGAGGATTTCGAGAAGACTCCAAACACAGGCTCCAAGTTTCTCAAACAGAATTGGACGAAGCGGTTGGTGGTTGCATTCCTGCAAAGGTTGGAGGCCTGAATGTAGGCTTTGGGGTTGGCTAAAGGAATTGCACAAGCTACCGTCACTTTCTAGGACGAGTGAAGCTTTCCAACATGTTGCCTCAGAAGCGTACGTCCGTAGCGGACGACACAAGAGGGTCAGAACACCATCGATTTTCTGCCCAGATCTGAATTACTTTTAACGAAAGCGATAATCCTCTACGCATGATTCCATTTTCAAGGCAGATTTTCGACTTGACGATCCACGTGACGCTGTGGTGGAGTTGCAGGGCGACACAAAGCGGGAATCCCATGCAGCTTACTCAGTTACCTCTTCCTGTGGGTGCGTGTCAATTGCATGGACGACATGTTGCACAGACCCAGCGCGTGCGATTTCATCCAATCAGCGGCCTTGGTGACATGGAACTGGATGCAGTCGCGACTTGACATCGAGGGGCGAGCATGGCGGCACGTGAGGTCCTCGTGCTCGGCGGCGGCATCTCGGG
Source organism: Pythium myriotylum (assembly GCA_023091665.1). Classification (NCBI taxonomy): domain Eukaryota; phylum Oomycota; class Peronosporomycetes; order Pythiales; family Pythiaceae; genus Pythium; species Pythium myriotylum. Next base: position 1,188,956 of record JALJCQ010000004.1, read on the forward strand.
GCTCAGCCTCGCGTTCTTCCTGCGCGGCGCCGTGCGAGGTGGCGCGCCCACGCGCATCCGCGTGCTCGAGGCCTCGTCGGCGCCCGGCGGATGGATCCAGACGGCAACGAGAGACGACTTCCTCTTCGAAGAAGGCCCGCGCGGCTTCCGCCCGTCGCGCAACGGCGCCGAGATGCTGCGCCTCGTGGAGCATCTCGGACTGCAGGGAGAAATGCGCGCGGTGGACGCCGCCGCGAAAGCGCGATACGTCTTGCGCAACGGCACGGTCGAGGTAGGAGGCGGACTCGGAGAGCACGAGTGCGCCTTGTCACGATTTCTTCCTGCGATAGAAACTACCGACCAGCATGGCAGAGATCCTGCAGTGGCCGCTCACACCAGCTGTGGCGATTGCTGGGCTCCGCGAGATCTTTGCGTCAAAAGGCTCCGTACGTAGTCATCCCCAGATGAGACTCTCTTGGCACCCACCGGCTAAACGAACCACAACCAGGACGATGATGAATCCATTCACAGCTTCATCTCACGTCGATTCTCTCCGGTTGTCGCGGAGCGCCTTCTTGACCCCGTTGCGTCAGGAATCTTCGGGGGTGATATCCGCCACTTGTCGACTCGGTCTTGCTTTCAATTGCTGTGGGACCTTGAGCAACAGAATGGATCGGTCGTGCGAGGCATGCTTTTTGGCAGCAGCGCCAAGAACGATAGACTGCTTGATGGTTCAGCGAAGTCCGATTTCATCCGCGGCCACGAAAACTCTGTGAGTGTGAGTTTTCGAAACGGCATGGGGACCTTGGTGAAGGAGTTGGCAAAGAACATCGAGGTAAGTACTCCTGTCTCCCGTAAGGATTCATGTGCTCACATCTACGCGATAATGCAGAATGACCCGGAATCGGAAATCCGCCTCAACACTGAAGTATCAACTATCCGTGTTCGGCCTGGAAGCGATGCAGGCTTCAGCGTCACCACTCAAAGCAGAGAGACCGGTGAGCAGCAGGTGGTTGATGCAACTCACGTTTTTTCGACTCTCCCAGCAAACCGCCTCGCACCTCTCGTAAAGGATTCTCTGCCGAACCTCGCTGCATCCCTTGAGTCAATCAAGTTCGTGTCCATGGCCACAGTCCATGTCGGATACGAGAAGGCGGTCCTAAAGAGTGACGGATTTGGTTATCTCATCCCATCCTGCGAGAAGGAAAAAGTGCTTGGCGCTGTGTTCGACTCGAATTCGTTCCCGTCTCAGAACTCGAATGCACATCCTCTTCAAACGCGTCTAAGCATCATGGCGGGAGGTGCGCACAGTCCTCACATTCCGTCACTCCCTGAATGTGATCTCGAGAATATTGCTCTTGACGCCGTCGAACGCCACCTTGGGATCTCTGAGAAGCCAGATTTTATTCGCGCTTTGAAGCTATCCGACTGCATTCCACAGTATCATGTCGGCTTTCACAAGACTCTGAAAACAATCGAGTCGGAGCTTGTTTCGGGTATGCGGTTGGGTGGAAACAGCTTTTATGGCGTTGGTCTTGCCGATTGTGTCACGCGTTCCAAGCAGCTAGCGTTAGACTTTGCGAAACAGGTTGGCGATAGGAAGTAGTCGTGTCGAAAGAGCTGATAACTCGCTTTGGTATCTCTATTTTTGAATCCACCACTTGGGAAAGGTTGCTCAATTTGAAGCTGCCGGGTTGAAAAGGCGACACAACAGGCGGAGCAGGGCGCGCATAATGTCTCGCACAACGCAGTCCCGAGCACTAGACGCCGTCTATGGTGGATCATTTTGATGGTTGTCGACGACCGAAGTAGCTAATGCATGCCGTGATGCCTAGACCCCGTGTATGCAGTTTCCCAGTCCGGTGGATCTTTCCGTAAAGGCTCTTACCGTCCTTCTGGCGTATCCACTGCAGCCATTGCTACGACCTCCGCCCCGACTAACAGCAATCTAACAGAGGGCTATGCGAAAGTGAGCGGGTCTCAGCGTGCCAAGTTCTTCCAGCGACCAATTCTTCCGTATTTACTAGCAGAGTCACCCGAGGTGTTGCTGGCACCAGTAGCAATCCCTCCTCATGTGAAGAAGCGGCTCCAGGATGAAGAAATGGGTCCGACTCGGTCAGTCGGTGTCCAAACAATCTACCGCGACTCCGAGGCTCAGACTGATGCATACACGCCTGACTATACGGTCAAGAAGAGTCTAACAGGTCAGAGCGACATCGTTCAACCCGAGATACTATCGTTGCTACATCTTCGGCAGAACGCAGGCCTCCCGGCTGGGAAGGCAGAGGTTGAGTTGATTGAGCGGAATCGCAAGAAGAAAGCCTTTGAGGCGTCCTTACCACCAATGACCGATGAGGCAAGCTTTTTGTTGCGCAAGATGATGATGGAGACGCAGGAGACTCGAGAGTGGGCCTATCGAGAGGCTGAGATTGATGCGCTGCATGACCAACGGGTTGCACTCCTCAAGCAAGCCCTTGAAGAGCGAGACAAAGAGAACGAATTTCTCGCAGAGCAGCGCATCGAGGCTTTGCGTCAGCGTCTGCAACACGAGAAGGAAAATGTCAAGGAGAGAATCCAGCAAGAGCGAGTTAGTGCACTTCGTAAGCTAACCAAAAAGCGCCAGCATGGCCATCTGACGTCTCCAAAACGAGAACTCAAGCGCGACATCATCAGTGAATATATCGATTTCTCATCGGACGTGTATGCTCCTGTAACCCGTGGCGGCAAGTCGGGTAAGGCAGAGATCCTTGAAGTCGGTATTGAGAAAGAGCATTTCCGTCAACTTGAGACGATTCGCGATTTCGAGTCTGTCATTCCAACCAAGATGCTCAACTCCACAAAACTGAAACCCGTGGGACGAGCAGCCAAGACAGCAAAAGAGCGCAAGCAGGCAGCGATCGAAGCGCATTTGCTGAAGATGGAGTCGATCATCAAGAAGTCGAAAGAAAGCAAAGACGATGGAGAAGGTGCTGCGCCCATTACGGGTAACAACACACTACTGAGTCGCAAACGCGCCCAGCAGCAGCAACAGCAACTGCTAATGACTCGACCACCTACACCGGACTATGCTGTGCGTATATCTGATGTCGACGAGCAGCGGGAAGACGCAGTTCGCCTTCTCCAAAAGCTTGTGCGTGGGCGTGCCGTGCAAAACATGATGTTCGAAGGCAAGGAAAGACGTGCAGAGCTAATCGCAGAACTCCGAGCCAGTGACGAGGCAGCATCGGTGGCTGCTGGTTCGTTGGAACTTGACGATGAAGAGGGTCGAGTGGCCCGCTCAACGATGCACAAGGCCGAGGGAGAGGTCATCTCGGAGATGTTAGACTTTTTCTACAAGGAACTAGATAGGTCCAAAGAGATCGCGAAGCAAAAAGCATTTGTAGATGCTGCCGCAGAGCAACGCCGCCGTCGAGAAGTCGAAGAAGGAGGACGTCGGCAAGCCGAGGAAATGCTCCGCGACCGTGAGGACGAGGTGTTCCGCCGAATCGAGCGCGTGCATCAAGAGACCGCATCTGATTTTATCGAAGACGTTGTGGGCGATATCGTCCAAGAGCAAGCTCACAAGACAGCATTGAGTGAGCTTCGTGTACTAACCGAGTCACTTGGCCCTATGATTACAACTCTTGAGACACGGGGAAACTCAGAGGAGATGGTCGTGAAGGAACTTGTTGCATCGTTCCTACTTCCGCACGTGCAACGACAGCACGTGCGCGAGCAGCTCCAGCAAGAGGAACGAAAGTACGTCACAGCTGCTCACTCGATGCTGACTGAGATGGTTAATCGAATGAGGAGCAAGCCAGCATAAGACAGAATTGGCAAAATGTACAGAATTGGCAAAATGTACAGAGACAAAGATCCATCCTGGTCAAATACTTAAATTGCCTACGATGGCGGATCTAAACCCGTCATTTGGCTCCGTTTGCAGCGAGGTTTCCTCCTCCAGCCGATTTCAAGAAAGCGTCAAGATGTTGGCCCTGGTACTTGAGGAAGTCGAGTTCTTCCTTGAATTTCTTGTCCTGAACAGCCTTCCTCTCTGTTGCACGTTTTTCGATCAGCTCGAGCTTGTTTGTGAGTTCGAGCACTTTGCTTTCGTGTTGCTGCTTCTCAGCTTGCAGCTGTGCAATTCGGTCTTGGAGATCGCCCATACCATCCTCGGCTTGTAGTTGCTTGCGGATACCGAACGTGATGCTGCTCTCGTACAGTGTCTTATATGCATCTGTTGTGAGGTGGATTTCGTCGCGGACTCGGAGAAGTAGGAGTCCACGCTCGGGGCAGTTGATCGCAACTTCTCGGATCAGTTCATCGAAGCATTGGCGATAAATGTCTTCTCGCACGGCACAGATGCCGTTCTCGCGTGCCTGTCGCTTCATAAGCTTGGAGTCCATTTCCTCTTGGAGTTTGATCACATCGAACCGCGTCGAAGGTGTTGGGGAGACATAGCGCATCCAATACCCAGACTGTTCTTCACGCCAAATTCTACATTTGCACAGCAGTGCTCCTGTTAGACTCATGGTGTGATAGTGCCAACTGTTACCGCGCGAAAGTCACGTCACTGAGGTGGAAGAATGGCATTGAGAATGTCTTCCACGCGAGCAAGGGGCTCCTTGTCATTTGTTGTTGTGCCATTGGCTTGAAGTGCTGGTCTCTTCGATGGATCAATGGTCTCGCCCGTGAAGATGGGGTCGTTGTAAAGGACCAATGATTCGGGTGCGTTTGGGGCCGCCATTGTCAGTGGAAAGAGCTCCTTGGAAATGATTATCTGAGGAGTCCAAGAGAAGGAGTCCCGAAAAGCCTCGAGTTGCGCGACCTTTCAACTGTCAAACGGTTGTATCATTTGCAGTTCACTGTTTGTTTTTGTACCAGGACGCCCGTCGTGCATCCTCAGCGAGCGCCTCTGCGCGAGCGATCTTCTCCTGCCGCAGTCGCTCGTTCTGTTCGTTGGCGAGCGCCACAGGGTCTTTATAGCCGTGTTCCTTGTCGCCAATAACTCGCTTCCACTTTGCACTTGTCTCTTTTCGATTCTCCTCAAATTTTGCAAACTGCAGACATATCAACATCAACCACTTTTGCAACAGCAGCGACATCTTCTCCTCGCACCTGTTCCGTCTGCATGGGTGCCTTGCTTTCAGTAGATATGTTCCATGATACTTTGTCTCTTAGAGAAGGATGGTTTGGCAGCTCTTCGGTTCGTTTGGTGTAGCCCCTCATAACCCGTTCATCTCCAAAGCTCTCGCCAATGTACTCATCCTTGAGCTTCACTTCAAGAATGCCCGTATTGAAACGATTGGATCTCGGCTTCACTGATGGCCACTTCTTCGGGAGCTTCTCCGCGCGAAAATTATACTGGAACACGTTTGTGCGATTCCGCTGTAGCAAGCCATATGCCTTCAGCCCACGTGCTCACTCCCAGATCGCTCAAGCTTACCTCGGCATTGACATTCGTGCGATGATAACACTTTCCAGACATCTGCATGTTATCGTAGTTCGAAGTTGACGCATTCCATTCCGGTGTGTCTCCCGAGAGGATCCTGGACTGAAGAGAGGCAACAACCTGCTGCTTGGCCAACAATTTGTCACTTGGGGTGTCATTCACGCTAAACACGCGTTCATCGAATGAATAATTTAATGGTGCATCGCATCCGCCGATTCGCTTCTTTGCAGCAAGTACATGATGGTTATGAGGATGCATCTTTGCTACCCTGACCTTTGGACCCCAAGTGGGCAGGTTGCCTTTCGCAGTCGATTGTTCTCACAGTCCATGCGCTAAGAACACAACGAGCAAACCAATCTGTACGAATAAAGACTCGCCTCTGATTTGAAGAATATCAGGATCGTAACTGAAAATAGGAAACCTTACTGAAGTCATTGCTCAACACACCACAGAGGGTCAATCTTTCGAGCTTTTGCGTTCTGCTTGCAATAGGCGACAGAGACTTTCCAGTTTCTTGATCTTCTCTTGAAGCTTCGCCGTCTCTTCACCCGCTTTTACCTTTTCTTGAATCGCCTCAATTGCACCTTGATCGTAGTCGTTACACTTCTTCTTCAGTGCCGCGTTTTCCTTCTCCAGCTTTTTCGTCTGCTTGTTCATCTGAGACACCCACATGGTCAAAACACGCTCGACCGCACAATTTAGACCACTCCTGTCTCCACCTTATCGATCTCGGCACGAAACGTCCCGAACATCTCGTTGCTCTTGGTCAGCGTCTCTTGCACGATGCTGAATTTCTCAGAGTAAGCATTAAGTTGTGCCTAATACGTGGAAGATGAGATCCTCGATCGGTGTCAACACCGACTGAAATGTAGTACCTGTAGCTGTAGCTCACGTTCTGCAAACTCCTTCGCTTTGTCTAGAGTTAGCTTTGCGCGTTCAGCCTCTCGAGTTGTGAGCTCAAGTTGGTGCTGCAGCTTGGCTTCTGCAAGCTGTATGGTCAGATCTTTGGCTTCAAGTTGCTTCTTAAAGTGCTCTTCACGAGCAGCATACTGCTCTAGAAATCCCTTGAGTTTTTGCTGCAGACTGAAACACTTGCTTTATTAAAATTGTCGTTTCACGCAAGGTAAATGAGTCTCCACCGTACCTCTCGTTCTCTTTCAACGATGCGACGTAGTCTTGACTTTGCTGATCCATTTTTGCGCCAACTTCGTCGATTGTCTTCTGGAACTGAGCGGACAATTCTCGTCTTTTGCGCAGAACTAGCATTAGCATCCAGCGAGAAGCATGAGCGGTGCCAGAGCTAACCTCTTCTTGTCTTCTTCATCAGCGATTCTCCGGCTCTCACTCTATCGGTTAATGATGAAGTCACTCAAGACTGGATTACTGTATAGATATCGAACAAACTCACCACAATCAGCTTGTTCTGTTTTTGCAACTCCCGGCATAGTTGTTCAAGTTTGCCCTTTGAGGCTGTAGTCTTGCTGATCTCCGCAACGACTACCATGGAGAAAGTCAACCTCACTCCGCTGCACCATGTCAAAAAACGAACAGAGTCTCCCTCACCAGCATTTTTACGCTGCTTCAGCACGATGCATCGCGAGTTGATCTCGCTGATCTTCTTCTGTAATAGCGTCATCTCGTCGCTCTAATAGCGAACAACTCTTCAGTAACGCGAATCCCTGAACTGATGACATATACTTTACCATCTTCTTTACTTGCGCAGCTAGCTTGTTGGTCTTTTCTTCCGCTGGAAGATCGGCATCATCGAGCACTGCTTGCATGCTTGACAGAGCTTTTTCGGGCACGCTGTCGTCCAGATAAATGCCCGAGAGATCGATCGGCAGCTCGAGGTTCTCGTCGCCGCCCACTTCGATCTCCGCGATCTTACTTGCGAGGAGTTCGCGCATCTTCTCCTCGCCCACAGCTGCGACCGCAGCGCTTCCTTTGCGTCCTGTGCCGGCGTGGTGGTTGTATTCGCCGGCTGCTGCAGCCGCCGCCGCGGATGACGCGGGCGTGTTCATTGCACCTGCGCCGGCGCCTCCGTGGCTGCCGCCGGTGGGGGACGACCGCTTGTTCTTGTTCTTGTGCTTGAGGTTCTTGGGCGCGTGCTGCGCCTGCTTGAGCTCCAGGGGCGCGTCCGTCTGCGTCGCCATGACCAATCTCTTGGCAGAAGAAATGATCTTTGGCGGGAGACCCATGAAAACAGTACTGTCACGACTGCGAAAACTCATACTGATAGCTATGGGGCCTGAATAGAAACGGTAGAGATGGCTACATTGAAGCTGTCTGGTTGGTGAGCTCTACAACTACTGAGCGAAGCAATCCAATCGTTCCGAGCTGCTGACGAGCAGACGTGGCAAACAATAGAAGAGGTTCGATTGAGCTGTGGTGAGCTGCCCATTCGATGGCAAGATGCATTGTGTCGCTCGCTGAGTAACGAGAGTCGGACGCGTCGATCTTGTTGCCCACGATCCCGAGTACGAGCTTCCTATCCGCGACTGACTTCGTGAGCCTTGTGGCGAATGAAAGATACTCTTCTAACGCCTTGAAAGTGGATGGAGAGGTCACATCGTAGACAAGAAGGATGGCATCAACGTCTTGAAGATACGTTTCCAGTATGGCCTTGCCTGCGTACAGTCGATGGGGGATCTCCCATAGCTGTCACCACCGCACAACCCATCTTAGGTTGGTCGCTGAATACATCGGAAAACTGCAATTCAAGTTACCTCGACGATCACGGGAGGTAGATCGGCTATTGCAAGCAACTTCGAACCGATCACCGCGGCGGTCGTTGGTTCGTATTCCTCTGGCACTACCTGATCCATGAGGCGTCGGAGAAGCGCCGTCTTACCCACACCAGAACCACCCACGAGCACGACTTTAAATCTCTTTCCATTCGCTGTCGTCTTCGTGCTTTTCCGACGGCGGCAGAGCAGTGCTACAATTGATGCGCATGCGTCAGCACTTCCCCTCACCAAAAAGATCCCGTTCGCAAGCCACATGGGAGGCGAAACACGGCTGCGTTCACTCACGGGCAGTCTGGTTCCCCATCGTTCAAGTGGCGTTTCACCATTGGGCGATATCCATATCTTGGGTTGTGCGCAGCTAGATATGGCACACCCAAACCATATTCAAGCTTCGAGAACAACGTGCGACGCGACGTGCGCCGCCGTCGGAGAGCGTCTGCGTTCTGTGAATCTGGTCCGATTGAAGAGAGTATGAAGCCGCCTTCTCCATTGTTACTCTTGCTTTCTTCAAAGCAGACCGCACTGCATGACGTACGTCAACACCTTCAAGCTCATCGCTGGTAGCGTCATCTGGCTTCAAGCCATCGTTGGTGGTCTCGCACCGTTGGTTCTCAAAGACCGTGTGAGCTCGGTTGTCATGAGCACCCTCAACATGTTTGCAGGCGGCGTTTTCCTGGCAGGATCGACGATGCATCTGCTTTCCGACGCGCAGGAGAACAAGGCACTTTCGGCTTTCGGGTGCTTCAGCGAGGGCAAGTGCCTGAAGCTATCCTACTTTTTCTATGCCATCGGGTTCCTCCTGGTGATGATGCTCGAAGTGTTCGCTCACGCAATGCAGCGCCAATTTGGCGTCGACAGTGAATCCAAAGCTTCCTCAAGCGAGCGCACACCACTGATTCTCAACAAACAGAGAGTACCCCAAGTCAAGCCCAGCGGGCAACACTATGACCTCGTGAAGCCAGGGAAAGCGCTTCATCATACTGACGCAATCACTGACCAAGGTCAGCATGTGATGACCTGGGATCAGCGTGGCACGTATTCGATGGATGTTGGGCCATGCGCTGACATGGAAGTCACGCATGCCCACATTCACAGTATCAACGACGCAAATCCAGCGCTCGCATTTGTCATCTTCGCAGCGCTCTCATTTCACTCGGTCATGGAAGGCATGGGGGTAGGTGCCTCAAACGGAGCCGCTTGGGGGGTTCTTATCGCCATCCTGGCCCACAAATCACTCGCTGCGTTCGCACTTGCCCTCGAGCTGATCCATCACCAAGTTTCGCGCGAGCGGCTGATCGCAACGATCGGCATATTCTCCTTGATGTCTCCACTCGGCATTTTGCTCGGCTGGTTCTTCGTGGACGCCACGAAAGAGACTGCAGCAAGTGGCATTTGCTCGGCGATGGCTGGCGGGACATTCTTGTTTGTCGCGGTTATGGAAACGATCCCCCAGGAGCTCCAGAACCACAAGCAGTTGGGCTTGAAGTGCTCTGCACTCCTCGCAGGATTTTTCTCGATGGGGCTTCTCTCGATCTGGACATAAACGTATCCATTCACGATACACTACTGCCCAGCATCCTTCGCGGAGCAACATTGAACCTTCCTGCCTCTGCCACCGCAGGAAGGTTCAGAAATACTCAACATGATTGGTGGATTGACATCCAGCTCATCACTTTAATGCTTTATGATTGGCCAATATACAAATGAGTTCATCCCACATGCTCATAGTGAAATCAAGTGAGTTCCGCGGGGCTGGCCGAATGCTCATGGCTCTCATTCGCCGATCTGCTCACGAGTCTACGAACCAAACGATCGTCAATGCGTGCTTACTACTACGACAACCTGCCTGTAGGCCATGAAAGCCTGTCTCGTCTCTGGATACTCCACTCACTTCTCGTTGTATGTGGATGAGCAGGGTCATCAGTCGGAGGAGCACGACTCCGGTCGCGAGGTCGATGCTGCTCACTTGGCTGCGTTGGGCATCAAGCACTACCGCTTCGAGACTGTCGAGGAGGTTGACAAGCTCGCCCAGGAGCGCAACTACAAGAACCGAGATGTGGTCAACATTGCGCCTGACACGCTGCCCAATTACGAGGAGAAAGTTAAGGCCTTCTTCCACGAGCACATCCACGAGGACGAGGAGATCCGATACATCCTTGACGGTAGCGGTTACTTCGACGTGCGCAGCGAAGGCGACGAGTGGATTCGCATTGCTCTGCAGCAGTACGACCTGATGATCATGCCAGCAGGCATCTACCACCGCTTTACGACCGACACTAAGAATGTGAGTGTCGAATCCGTTCTCGTCGTTGCCTGGGCAGGGTACTGACGCCTGGATTTGGATGGTGGCTTCATAGTACATCAAGGCTATGCGTCTGTTCCAGGACGACCCGAAGTGGACACCTCTCAACCGTGGCGAAGACACCGATGCGAACTCGTTCCGCCAGGCTTACCTCAAGTCGATCGCGGGTGAGACTCCTGTTACCCCGGCCTCGGCTTAGCCCCGTGGACGTGAACAGACGCAGTGCATTGTCGGCGCTGTCTCTGGTGCTCCTGCCATATTTGATTTCAATACATGAGTCTCTTCCACTATTCTAGTCACGTTAGCGGCACTTCATGTAGAAAATGACCCGCACCCTCACTTAGCCTTCTTCCGAAGTGACGGAAAGTAAAATCCTGTATGCCCTTCTACTACCGGACGGATTCAATGCGTATCGACCCCTTGTCGTGGAGACTTGAACTCCTTCAAGCTTGGTTATCCGCGAACAGTGTGAAATCCTAGTCCACTGGGGCATCAACTTGGATTAAGAACACTAAATGCTTTCACCCCCTATACAAGCGTGCTGCCGACAATCTAGGACACCTCGTTCCGCAAGTTCTTGATTGGA